>OV884056.1:310796708-313296708 GCA_930367215.1 Pollenia angustigena
ATATATTGGCGATACTTTAGATTTGCCGATATATCCAGAATAAGGGGAAGGGGTAAATGGGTATGCCTCGAGGATATATTACACGTTTTCTTACTTAAGTTGTCGCCATCAATGTTATATAGGCGACAAATTCAAAAATGTTCGGAAGACATCGTTGACGACATTTGCGTCTATGACTATTTGGCCAACTGGATTGATTATTAAAACTTTAAACACTTAATATTTTGAGTATTTTTTCAATAAATGTTATTTTTTATTTTAATTAAAAAAATGATCAAACAACTTTGCCGTTTCAAACAATGTGTTGATTTTGACAACTTCCAACAACAATTTCACAAGTTTAAGTTATTTTATTTTAAACGAAATAATTTTTTGTTATTTAATTATTATTTTAATTCAAAATTTATTACAAAACAACTAAAATGTTAATTAAATCAAAATTATATTTTTAATTTTCTTTCAACAAAAAAAAAAAAAAAAAAAATTGATTCAATTATCACATTAATTCAATTTAAATACTTTTAAAATAATTTTTTTAAAAAACTACTTTTAATTTTTTCTGTGCAGCAATATCCCAGAGAACGAAATTAAAACTATTTAACTTTAATTTTAAGTCAATATAGTTCTACGACTGTGAGTCGTGGAATGCTGCTCAACGTGATATACACAGCATTCAAGTATTTCAAAATAAGTGCCTACGGATAATCCTGCGCATATTTTGGCCCGGAACTATCATGATCAACATGGTTAACAACACTCCAACAATCATCCCATCTTGAAATCAGATGGCGCAAATGGGGATGAATAGGCCATTAGTTACGAAGAATTGAAATTGAAGGTAAAATATAATTAAAGCTAATACATTAAACTTAAGTCCAAATAAATTAAAACCTAGTGCTGTAAATAGAGTAGACCCCCACAGGATTAAAACGAAAAAATAAATTAATATTATTTGTCTATAAACTTTTCCCAGCTATTTTGCAACATATTTTTGAGACGAGGAACGAATCAACAAGCCAATTTCGGACACCCTGTTTCGATGTGAAACGAATTCCAGTGAAAATGTTCTGCTGTGATCGAAACAAAAGATAGTTAAGCGGAGCAAGGTTTATAGGGCTTTTGAGCAAAAATTCCCCAAACACTATTTTTTTTAACTGTTTTGCGATTTCATGTGTAACGCACTGTTGGGATCTGACAATTCTTAAATTGTACCGTCTCAATGGAAAAATTGTACCAAATTGACATAAATTGTACCAAAATTTCGCTATAAAAGAAAAAAGCATACATATTAAGAATTCATAACACTTTTTTTAATAGAAACAAAAACAAAACAAGTAAGAAACCATAGTCCGAGCATTTGATATTCTACACCACAGTATATACATACGAGAGTGAGACCCACAACAAAATTATGTTATGAGGTTAAGATTTACGTAAGAGTTTTTGTGTCGATTATTGTTAAGATATCTTCACCTTTATGAGATTTGTTTGCCTTTAAGTCATTTAAGGATGGGGGTTTCTATGGGACCTATGGTTAGTTTTGGACCTACCAGCGTTTCCAGTAAAAATGGTAAGATGATTTAGATTGCAATAAAATAAGTCTGATCCAAATTTAATCTAAAAACGAACGTAATAGGATGGCTTATAGGCGCAAACACTTCTTCGAAAAGAAAGAAGTATGGGGACACTTCGTATTTGTTTTTTAAATTGTACCAAAAAGGGATGAATTGTACCAGTGTACCAAAGAAGTTTCGATTGTTACAAATTTGGTACAATTGTACCACAAATCCCATCAGTAACGTATGTATTCCGGTCATTTTCGCCCAATGTTTACTTTAAGCGAATCAGTTGTATTCAGCTTATAGCCTCTATAATTGTCTGCCCCGATTTTAGCAGCTCAGAGTAGCTGGGAGCCTTCTAGTTCTATTAAATATATAGCACCATTAACTTGGTGCTAAAGATACTCGGCTTTGGTGTTGGTTCAGCTGTTTCGGAGGAACCATTTAACATAAAGTTGTGAAAACTTCGCCTAAGAATCGCATACAAATTCGGGTGCTTTGCATTATAAATAAAGGGATTTTTTAAATCATAATAAAACAAAAAAAAATATTTTTAATATCAATGAAACGGGCTTTATTGGAAAGTAAATTTTATGAAATTAATGCGTAATATGAATTCTGCCATGTGGCCGCCACGGCTGGCGCGTAGAAGGTTCAATTTGAAAAACCAATTTTTACAAACTTTTCGCACTCTGACCACCATCGTTTTTGTTGACTCTGCCAGCCCATAGAGCGCACCAAACAGTATTTTTCTGTGGATGTAATGGTGTTTCGACAAAAGCTTGTGAATCCTCCTCACCCCAAATGCGACAATTCTGCTTACTTACGTACCCATTCAACCAGTAAATGGTAAGTCGATTCGAAATGAAATTTCAAAACAAACTCAACAAAAAGCAACTATCAGCCGTTAAATGAGTGCTCAAATAAAGCAGTGATGCCAACTCAAAGTTGTGACACTCTAAAAAACCACCCGTTATAACTTTTTTTTTGTGATTTTTTGTTATTTTTGCACTTCTTTTTAGTAAGCTTTAGTAAGCGAAACCGTTGTTTGTTATACCATAGAGAAAATTCTTGCGCCCGACCGAAGGCCACCTATACAGAGAAGGGGCATATGACCCCAAGCCATATAAATCTGTCTGTTTACAACTGCTTTGTAAGATTTATTCAATATTTTTGAGTCTTTTTTTGGATAAAATTTTCATTTTAATTTTTAGGGCCATATTTCGTTTACGTTGGACGATTTTTCCTTTGGGCGATTTTGCTTAGGGTTAAACATTAAACATCGCGTGTTTTGATTTAATGCATAAATTATTGTTTTAAGATTCCGGGTGTCCCTCTTTCATCGCCCGTAACAATTCGATGAAAAATTTTCCTCTTTTCCGGGAAAACGGTTATAGAAATCAGCTTAATTTCACGGAAAACTCAAGGACGGGAATCCTATATAAAAACTCAACTACTACATTAACTTACAAAATTTTCCGCAGTGTTGCCAGCATTGCCTTCCACTGTAACTTCTGTTCCACAGCATAAACTTAAAACTCATGCATATGTATGACTTCTATGAGTTAAATATATTGTGGCTGTAAATCTTTATGTGCATATGGAAGTCTACATGAAAGTAATTGCGTGTGTTTGCTAAAGTGTGTGTGTTTGTATGTGTGTAAATCTACTATTAATTATCCTTATAATAAAAATGTGGTTTTCAACTTAGCGCAAAGTTAATGTCCTTTCTATTACTCTCTACATTTTCTGCCATACAAAGTCGTAATAAAATTTTAGGTTTATACGTTCAGTATAACAATTTTTTTCTTCTGTTGGTTGCCATTTGCTACCAACAAAACAAAAATTACAAAATTTAGTATATATTTGTATACATGTATTGTATGTGTGTTTGGGGGTATTTGTTGTTAGTGTTCCTTTGACCTATATGACCTTTATATGACTTACCTACTTAAATGTATATTTATGTGTATGATTGTGCATTTAGAATTAGAAACAAATTAAAACAAAAAGGTAAAAACTTTTTTGGTTCTTATTTTGGGTAAAATATTATTTTTATTGCAAATTTTTAATGAATCACGCGTTTAATTACGTGCTCCATAAGATGATGCTTATTCGCTTCGGAAGGAAAGAGTCATTCTTTTGCATTGGAGGCAGATACATTCATATTTATGTGTATTATTTAATGTTTTAAAATTATTAAATGATGCATTTAGGAGTCCACTCGTAGTTTTTGTTGCAAGTTTATCAAATATTTTTTTACTACTTATGTACTTTGAAAAAAGTAACTATTTCGAATCATCTTAGCTATTCTTTATGTGGCCTGTAGCTCGTTTCTCTATTTCCCGCATCATCAAATTTCTCACATGAAGTGTGAAACAAAAAATTTCATCGTTTCTCGGTATGTGAGAAAAAGGTTTTTCTGTATTTGAATGCGAAAACCAGCGTTGCCATTTTGGTGCCTTTCGGGTATTTTTTGGTGCTTTTTTGCTTTTGCAATACACCCGTTTTTGAAAAGCGGGTATTTATAGTGCTTTTAACAATTTCTCACAGTGCTTTTAAGTGCCTTTTACAATATTCATTTTTTTTTGTACCATTTTTTAAAACTTTGATTTTATTGAGGATGATTAAGATGAGATTTGCTATTTGGGGTACAATTTTGGGAAGGCCTGTGAAGATTTTAAGGTTTCAAATGATAAAAAAATTGATAAAAGAAAGTTGCATTCGTTTTACACAGAAAAAATTATTGCCGAATTATTTTCAAACAAACGCTTGTTTGAAAATTTTTTTAATTTCTATAAATTTTTTTACTGATTCAAACAATATTTTTGTTTGATTTTTATTTAACCAACAAAAATGTGGACAACCCTTAAAAAATATAATAAACGCGTTATTGGTGTCAAGTTTTCATAATTTTGTATGAAATATTTAACGCTCTTTAATGTTGTCGTCTTTTTGCATTTTTTTATTTGACCGTAAGCAACACTTCTTTATGTGAAATATAAGAACAACAACAAAAAACACACACAGTCAATTTTTGGACGCTTTAAAAAAGTGCAACTATAAGAAAAACAATAGCAGAAACAACATAACAAGAAACAAAATCCCGTATTCAATTTTTTAAAACTGTTTGGTTAAATACATCAAATTCAAAAATAGAATGATGACGAAAAACATATCGAGTCGGTCTGCTGCCGTTTTTGGTTACATTTCTTCTTTAGCAAAGGAAAGGATACATCAACAGAAAAACATTGAGTTGTGTGTTAAGTAAGACTTCGTTCAAAAATTATTCCAACAAAAAAATGTGTCTCAAAGCCAGCCGGCGGCTCTGCTCTGCCGTCATCTTCTCATACAGTGCTTACTTGTGTGCGCGTCATTGCTTGTGCAAAAACTTTTTTTTTTATTTTGAAATTTAGTATATGAATTTCAGTAAACTTTTTGTTTGATTCAGTTAAATTATTTGTTTGAAAAACTCAGTGATTTTTTTCAATAAACGAAATGCAAATTAATTGTTTGAATATGCAAATTTGTTTATAAGACCGATTTCAGACAAAAAATTGTTTGATTCTACAAATTTTTTGTTTGAATTGGAAAAATAATTTTTTCTGTGTACCAAAAACTTTATTTACGATGTTAAAGCTAGCTAGGCTTCCTAGCAATTTGGAAATTTTACAAAACGTTTACTTTTTAGCGTTGACAACATATTTTTATACCCTGTACTACAATTAGTTGTGAAGAGGGTATATTAAGTTTGTCATTCCGTGTGAAACTTTTTTATTATTCATCTCAGACCCCATATAGTGTATATATTCTGGGTCCTTGAGTAATTCTAAGTCGATTTAGCCATGTCCGTCTGTCTGTCCGTCTGTTCGTCTGTTGAAAACACGCTCACTTTCGAACAACTCAAAAGAAATGAACAAGCTTTGTGCCAAATTCCTTGTAGTTATCCTAAGCAGTTTGGGATTGAAATCCAGCAAAATCGGTTCAGTAGGACCAGAGCTATGAATCAAAATGTGGAACCACCACCTAAAAAAATTGATAATTTTGTTACAAAATATAACATAAATGCTGGAACAAGGCACGGAATGAGATAAGATTTTGCAAAAATTTGTTTTATTTGACTGGAAATCACGCTGTGAAATTTCCATATCTCCGATCGGTCCATAATTTAGCTTAAGCCCCATATAAACCCTACTACCGGAAAACAGTTTAGTACGCCTAAAACCGTAAAAAATAATGCAATCATAACAAATTTTGGCTCGTCACAGTTTTATAGGACTATAAATGATACTGTGAAATTTCGTGAAGATCGGTACATAATTTACCCTAGGCTCCATAGAAACCCTACTCCCGGAAAACAGTTTAGTACACCTAAAACCATAATTAATAATGCTATCATAACAGAAATTGGTATGTCACAGTTTTAAAGGACTAGAAATGACGCTGTGAAATTTCGTGATGATCGGTCCATAATTTACCCTAGGCCCCATATAAACCCTACTACCGGAAAACAGTTTGGTCGCCTAAAACCATAATTAATAGCAAATCGTCACAGTTTAAGACATCATACAGATATTACTCCTTTAACATTCGAACTGTCGGTGGAGGGTATCAAAGATTCGGCACAGCCGAATATAGCACTCTAACTTGTTTTTATTAAAATTTGGGCTGTCATTAAGTTTTATAAAGAATGGTCGGTCACTGCAAATTTTCGGTAATTGCAACAGGCCAGATTTTTTCTAACTACGAAAATCTAGCTCGCACTTTATTACTGTTTTATGACCAATTCAAACTCAGCTGATGATGATCCAAATGATTTGGTTGATCTAATTTTTATTGAAGGTAATAATAATAAATATCGTTTTCAGTATCTTTTAAAATGGATTTTAAATGCATATTCCTTTTATTTTCAGTGTTTATTCTTTAAAATTTTATATTATATACGTTAACTGAAGTGTATTCTGAACGAAAATTTAAGACTTTAATTGCTCTCAAACAGTTGGCATCACTGGCGAAAACAGACAACACAGATTCTGTTTTAACTGGAATATTTCCAGTAATTAAGTGTCAAATAAAAGCGAAACGTCAACAAAAGAAATAAATAAAAACCGGGCTGCCAGATTTGACGATTTTCTTGTTCCGAAATTAGCAAAGTGCCGGTTTGCTGATTTTTTTCAAAAAAAGTGACAATATTAATAAGTCTTTTAAATAAGACAATTTTAAATCTTTTTATACATAGATATCTTTAGAAACAAAGCAGCCTTAATTTTCATATTTATCCCTATTGTGAAAATTGTCCTAGAAATTGTTTTTCTCTTCCCTAAAAAGTATATTGGCAAAAGCTAAATTTCGAGGGAAAAGTGTTTACTTTTTATGACGTGATTATTTAATACAAGTGTTTGTGTTCAAAACATTAAACCATTAACACATTTTTCAGTCAATATAGAAAAAAGTTTGAGTCAAGATGATTTAAATAAAACGAAGTGTTATATTCGGCTATGATTAATCTTATATAAAAATATTTATTTTATTTTTTGTTCAATATGATATTTTGTCACGCCTTTGTGTGACTTCTTCAGAGAAAAAGAACAATTTAAAATTGCTATCGGATTAAATAGTTTTATAAAAAATAGACCTCAAGCTTAATAAAATATATATAAATTTAAAAAAATTAAGGTCGAACAATAGACAATTTATATGTATGTATGTATTAAATACCCAACCAGCCAGCATTTGGCTGATTATTTTTTGTAAAAATCACCTAAATGAATCTTTTCAGATCAGTTTTGATAAATAAAAACGCATTTATCACTTGAGTGATAAAAAATGGATTCATATATGATCCATTTATATGTTTAAACTAGCTTAACCCGTTACGCTTCGCTACAATGCTTTAGCCAACTTTGAAGACTCTCCCTTTAATAGTTCTTCAGTAGAGAGATATTTATTTTTATTTTCAAAAGTGTAGTATACCATAAGAGTGACTTTTAGAAAGTTTGAACATTCTCACTATTACAGTTCTTAAGATATGCGATGTTAAACATTGGCGTCCTATGGGGAAAACCACTTCCCCCGCTGCTACTTTATTTCAATTTCGGGGCTCAGAAGATCGTACTACCAAAAGTTCAATAAAATGCGTTCAGTGGCTCTTATTAATATTTCTATCTATGAGGGGCACTGCTTCTCCCCAGTCTCTCCCGCCCATTTTTATATTGAAATTTATAGTTTACTCTAATAGTAGCTTTAACCACGTTTTAAGACTCTTCCTTTAAAAGTTCTTCAGTTGAGCGATATTTAATGTATGCATCCTCTGGGAGGTATTTCCCCCCCTGCGCCTACCCGCTTTATTTTTATTTTCAAAAGTGAAGTATACCATAAGAGTGACTTCTAGAAAGTTTGAACAGTCTCACTATTACAGTTCTTAAGATATGCGATGTTAAACATTGGCGTCCTATGGGGGATTCCAATACCCCCGCTGCTATTTTATTTCGGGGCTCAGAAGATCCTACTACAAAAAGTTCAGCAACATGCGTCCAGCGGCTCTTAAGATATGCGATAATTAATATTGGCATCCTATGGGGGTACCAATTACCCTGCCCCTACCGAAAAAATAAGTAGCCTATTTTATTTTTAGGGCTCACGTGATGTTACTGTAAAAATTTCAGGAAAATCGGTTCAGTAGTTTCGGAGTCTATAAGGCGACAAACAAACAAACATTTTTCATTTTTATATATATAGATAATGATTTTTAAATATTTGGAATTTTTGTTTTTGCCAAATCAAAAAAATAAAAAAAAGCTTGGATAAAAAAGAAGCTCAAAAATTATTGACACTTTACGAGCATAAATGTTAGTGCAAATAATTTCTTTTCTTATTTTTTTAGGTCAAAATAAAGCTGTTTTAAATAATCAAAAGCCATAATGGTGCAGATTTTATCGGAGAAAAATTAAAAAACATGGCAATTTAAAAATGATATGAAATATAATCAAAAACTATATAATTTACGATTGAAAAGTGAGACGAAAACGATTCATAATGATTATAAAAACTAACAATAAAAGGATAAAAAATTGTATCACATATGATTCATCTGTAGGGTACCATTTTCTCACAACGAGAGTATCATTTATGATTGAAAAATGAGCTCATATACGGGTATTTTGCTCGTGAAGCTGATTCCTAAGTGATTAGATTATGATACAAAATGCAAGCTGGGCATGAACATTAACTATGCTTTTGTTTGATTATGTTTTAACAAAAATCGAACAAAATTTGTTTAAAATTAATTTTAATTATTTTAACAAAAAAGACGATCTTATTATTTTTTTTTAGGAATTTGACGCTTTTACACAAATTTATCTAGCAGTACTGAATACAACCAAAACAAGGAAAGGCTAAAAAAATTTAATATAACAATTGTGTTTTGTTTATTTTCATCATATAAATTATGCATTCATCATTTAAATTTCTTCTATTTTTTTTATTTATTTTAATAAAATAGTATAGAAGCATATTTTAAATTTAAAATATCTACATTTTGTTTTTCTCGCACCAATTTCAAATGTGACTTTTTTTGACAGTTCTTGTAAGAAACTTTTCGCAAAATATTGTAACAGAAACACTTTTTCTGACATCCTTCCAATAATTGCTGGAAACTTATTTAAATGACAGATAATTCTCGCAAAGAAAAGATACAGAAACACTTGTGTGAGAAAAACCATTTTTTGTTTAATTTCACACTATTTTTGTTGCAATTCACACGTTTCATGCGAAAAGTTTTACGATGTGAGAAATACAGAAACGGACTACTGGCTGGTGTCTTTTTTATATCGTTTAAAAAATTACGATTTTTGTTTATGCTCTTGCGAATCGACACATTTTTTGTATCGTTAATTTGTCGTACAGTACTTTTCGCTTATAGTCCATTCCGCTTAAAGGCCAAAAACGGATATAAGCCAAAACTATCCTATTCACACGCAGATTTTTTCTAATTTCATACAAATTATTTGTTCAAAGGTCCATTTCGCTTGTAGTCCATTTTCGTTTAAAAGCCACATTTTCTTAGCATGCGTATATAATTCTTCATGCAAAAATGTTCGCTTATAGTCCACTCTGTTTTCTATAATTTTTATAATCAACTGGCAACAGTCAAACTTCATAGAAAAAAACGCTAATAAAAATATTAGAGTTTCTTCATATAGACTTTGACGTTTGGTATAACAAAAAATTGTCAGGTAAAAATCCTATGAAATTGATACTTATGTTGTGTTTGATTTCGTCATCCAAAGAATTAAAATGAATCTCAAACTCATTTGTTTATATTGAAATCTTTTAAAGCATTTGAATCATTAATAAAAAAGATTTATGTTTTAACTTTTTATTTAAAATAAATCAATATTTGGTTATGTTTTAAATATACTTTTCTTTTGTTTGAAAAGAGCGGTTTTATTGAAGAAAATCGTTTTTATATAGTCCAAAATGTGGATTATACAAGGTTTCACTTATTATCTATAAAGTGGCTTATAAAAAAAAATCGGTTATAGTCCAAATTCGCTTATAGTCCACAAAAGTTGTGCAACTATAGTAGTGGACTATAAGCGAAAAGTACTGTATTGCTAAATGTAAAAAATAGAAAATATCAATTCAATGTACATTGTTAATTCACTTTGTGGAAACTATTTTAGAAGATTAAAAAATGACTCTTTATAAAATAAATACAAATAAGAAAAATAAAACTGAAAAAGCAAATTATTTAATTTTAATTATAATTTTTTACTTCACTCTTTTTTCTTCTTCTTTAATAAAATTTGCCATTCACATTGTTTGATACCATCAAATAAAACCAGATATGGGAGTGGTTAATTAAAATTGTTTAAAAAATATATTAAAATGCATCAAACCTAGTTTAATAATTCCGAAGAATTAAAGTTGTGGCGGTAGTTAACCCATTCTAAGAAGATTTTACAATTCCAACAAACAGATAAAACATTTCCAGGCGTGGAAAATACAACAGTTTTCAAAACACGTAAAAATCAATAATGTAATGAGACAACACTCTTGTAAGAAAATTACCAACAACAAATACACAATATTGCATAATTAGACGATTGTACAACGAATACGACGATACAACGAGCTTATGAATAGGACATATCGTCGGCTTAATATGCAAACCCGCTAAATCTCCTTTTTTTTAGTAAATAAAGATTTTGATGCCGTGTGGTAGAGAATGATACGCCTCGTCGACCAGCATGTAGTTTTCCTTTAATTTGAGTCCTGAAGTGTGTAAAACCAGGGTTTAAAAAGCTGCAGTCAAAACCATGAACTGTCGAACAAAAAACGAAAATTTGTGTACAGATTTTCGCTTTTAAACTTGGTTTGACAGCAACTGTTTACATTTAATGCATCAGTAGTAAAAGCAACAGCTTTTTTTTTGGCCAATGACAAATGAAGAAGTTAAAGAAATGTTAGTTTTTCTACTTTCTGAAGTTTTTTAAACGCTGTGTAAAACCAACTATATTTTTGGTTTTCCTCTCAAGCTGCAAATATGAAATATAAAAAGTTGTTTGTCTCTCCTGTAAAATGTGCCGAAAAGCAGGTTTGCATATTAAGCCGACGATATGGATCTTAAAGGCAGAAAAGCTGATAAAAGATTTTTCAAGCTATATTGAAATGTTATTTAAAACCAAGCTTCTTGTGTTTGCTAGGATGGCAAAAGTTTCGGAAAGTTTTGAATATCTAAGTCGGGTTATAATAATCGCATACTGTACGGAAAATAAAGCCAATTGGAATGTAATCGGCCGAAATGAGTAATGAAAGCGTCAAAATTATATGAACTATAGGACATGCTAGAATAAGACAGGTTTGATTTGGACCTGACATCTGGCCAATGTTGATTTTGAATAAAACACAAATTATTTCGGAAATTTTTGTAATTTTCTCCTTATTATGAGAAAATTGGTATGGCTAAATTATGTTAATGTGCCGCATTATCTCATCCTTTAGCTCTTGAATTGTTGCTAGCTTATCGAGGTACACCTTTTTTTTCAAATAACCCCAAAGAAAGAAGTCCAACGGTATTAAATCACATCATCTTGGCGGCCAATTGACATCGCCAGATCGTTAGCTGTGTTTCAAGTGGCACCGTCCTGTTGAAACCACATATCGTCCACATTCATATCTTCCAATTCGGGCCATAAATAGTTCGTTTTCATCTCACGATAGTGAACACCATTCACAGTAGCTGTGAACCCGATGATGCCGCCATGAACCGCACCAAACAGTCACTCTTTGTGGGTGCATTGTTTTTTCGACAATCACTCTTGGATAATCATTCACCCAAATTCGGCAATTCTGCTTATTGACGAATCCACTGAGGTGATAATGTGCCTCATCACTGAATCACGAAGTGCACGATAAACATTTGATTTGAACGCCCATTTTAATGACAAACCCGATAACTTTAACGCGCTACTCGATTGTGTATCTTTCCATGGTTCAAATTGAACTAGTCTGAAATGTCAAATGAAATGCAGAAACAATTTTATTTAGAGAAATTATTTAACAAAACGTTGTATGAAATTTTTGCATAATAATTGCCTGTTTTTAGATGACGAGCGCAAAACTCCTTCGCTTAAATTATATTAAAAATAAAAAATATATTTTGAAATTTTGTTTTAAATGTTAGATAAACGAACAAATTTTGCGCTCATCATCTAAAAACACCCAGTTAAAATGCAAAAATTTCATCCAACACTTTGCTGAAAATATCTCTTAAAAAAAAAATACCTCATAAAGACTTTCCTTTGTAGCATTACTTTTTCTTTTGTATCTTTGCAGTGGGAACAAAAAGTTGTTTTTTTCCACCATCTATCACAATGTAATTTGTTAAGTTTAGCGTTTTAAAAACTATTTTAACTGCAAATCAACTTCATTTGTAAAACAGACCGACAACCAACTTCATTTTGTATGCAACAATTTTAGTACTCATCATGCTGACTCAACGGCCAATACTGGAAATGTGTTTTAGCGCGTTTTAAATGGCAAAAAACTCTTTAACGGCAAAAATTTTATTCTTGTGAAAATACTCAACTCACACTCTCACACACTCATTCATATTGTAAAGAGTTTGAAAAAGGTATTTTCATCTCTAGATGATGATGATAATGGAAATTTTGCTTTTTCCATGTGTGAGTGGGAAACTGATGGAGTGATGGGGTGTATGAGGATGTTTCTGCTAATGTTGCATATAAATAGTTTCTCTTGTACTTTCGCTGTCACTATCATTGGCTGCTGGGTATGTGTGTCAATGTGTGTGTGTGTGTGTGTGTGTGGATGTGTTGTCGTTGATGATGGAAATGTTGACAAACTATTTCCATTTACAATTAGTTCAATATGTTTTTAGTGTCGCCGTTTGTTGTGTTTGTTGCTGATGACTTGGTGGGCTGGTTGATGGTTGGTTGATTCGTTATTGTGAATAATGTATTGTAGTTGATTGCTGCTGTCGTCGTTGTTGTTGTTGCTGTTATTGGTGCTGATGTTGGTGGTGTTGCTATTGCTGTGTTAACAGTTTGTCGTTCAATTTTATCATTTACCACATTTGCCAATTTGAAAAGTTGCTGTGACAGACAGCTGTTGCTCTTTTCCCGTTTGCCTGATTTTCTTTTTGTTTTGCTTTTCTGTTGCTATTGTTATTGTAATTGCTAATGCTAATGCTGTTTTTGCTGTTGTTGTTGTCACTAGTATTGTTTTATATCTGCCTGATTGACTGTTAAAAGCTGCGTGTAGACAAACGTTCTGCGATGCTGTTGATCTTGACGATTTTGTGGTTGATTTACACCATTTGTTTGGTGTTATTGTTGCTGTTCTGTTCTGTTGCCAATTGTGTTGTCTGTATGGTTGTGTGTTGAAAAACTTGATGATTTGATTGTATTAAAATTCTTGTTAAAGTTTTCCTTTCTACTCATGGTTGCCATCTGAAGCTGTTAACTAAGTTTTTGGATATATTTTTTGTTATTGCTACCAATAGAATATTTATGTTGTTGATACAAACTTTTTTTTCTTTTTCTCACCAACTTTCTAAGTTTGTGTGTGTATGTGTGCTGGGTTTTGCTTGTATCTTTTGTTACTTGTTGTTGATTTATGGCTCCTTGTTTGAACTTGTTGGCTTAAATGATTGTGTGTATCTTGTTTGTTGCCTTCATAGATTTTCCAAGACACGAGTACTCAGCCAGTGTATTATCGATGATATATTGCTGGCTGTTTCAAATTAACTGGCCCCTCTTATTCGTGCTTAGCCCAGGCTATAACTACTAAGCAACACTGACTTTACATAATCAAAAGTAAATAAATGTATTTTTTATTTTATTTATTACATTTTTAAACAGTTTGTCTAGCATATTAACAAATATTTTATGTAGCAGATAATTATTATGGACTTTTATTAAGGAAGAAATTTTTTTTAGGTTTATGAACCCAAAAATTATGAAGAGTGTTTTAAAATTAACATAAAATATATTTTTGGGGTAAATTGAGATAAAATATTCAGAAGTTTTCAAATATTTAAATTTTGTTCAAGAACGAGCTTGAAAGTTATTTTAGTAATAAAAATTTGTACAAGAGACTTACTAAGAAGCTAAGAGTCATGCAGCATGACTCATGCTGCTTAGTTCTTTAACAATTTTATTTTATAAAAAAAGAAAATATTGGGATAAATTGAGGTGCAAATATTTTCTCCTTGAGAGTACGAATTTTATTTTTGCATTTAAACCGTTTACAATTATTAGGGAATTCATATTAATACTTTCGGCCTTTGACTTCTTTTCACAGGGTAGAGGGAGACCTACTCCATGGTGGACCTATTCACTGGGCACAGTGTAGAGATTTCATATAACGAGCAAGTTATTGTAAAAATTTGGCACACATGAATTTAACGAATTTCGTTGCCAGGACTCGCATTCTTCCCATATATGATAAAATGAAAAACATGTTTTATACTCCTGAAATTTGTACAAGAACATTGGGTCATTACAAAGCCATTCCAAACAATCCTATTACCTATTACGTTTTATTTCAGCCCAGCTATGAGGCGGTCGGTTCAATTTCTTTCACGAGCTGCCTTCTTTATGTATGTGCAGGTCTGCCAGCACGTCTCTGGCCTTGAGGGTTCCAGTCTAAGGCGTTTTTGGTGATATCGTCTGGTGGCTTCCTTAGGGTATGGCCCGTCCAGCGCCATTTACGGTTTCGGATTTCGGCTTTGATAGGCGTTTTAAAGTCGTCTACAGGGCCTTGTTGCTAATATGTACGGGCCAAAATATTCCTTTTAATCTCCGTAGGCAACGGTTAACGGATGTCTGTATAATATTGACATCCTTGTGAGCGACATTACACGATTCTCATTCGTATAAAAGCGCAGATTTAAATTCCTATTGAAAATTCGTATCTTCGTTCCATTGAAGAGTTGCGTGGAGTTCAAAACCGAGCTGTGCGAGCCATACTCTTGCTTTGCCCTTCCAAATCTGTTTATGATATCGTTAAATGAACCGCCTCTTGCCACAATGACACTGTAGAGGTATGTAAAAGACCCCTGGCGATGGCACACAGCCTTGTTTGAAATCCTTCTTAACACTCACTACAACGCCGTGTTGGTTTTCGTACAGGACATGGCAGATGCAAGTTTTCCTTATTTATTTACTTAACGCTCTATAGCTTCGGCGAAAAATAATATTTTATTTAATTATTTTTGTTTGTTCTTAGTCAGAGTATATACTTTTAGATAGCATCAGAATGTTTTCGGGTTTCAAGTTTTCCATTTTAATATTTTTGGCCGCCTCAAAACACTGTGCTGGGTGACAAAAATTCGTTAGCCTACCGCCTGTGAGTGTGAGAGCAACAAGCACACCTAGGTAGCAATTTGAGTGTATAATCCGGTAAAATTATACTCTTGTTCTTTGCCTAGGAAGTGGATCTCTGGCCAGCCTCGATCTGAAGCGATTTGATTTTGAATTTTTGTCGATTCTTAAGAAATGACTGCAGTGGATGTCCCCGGTGGATGTAAGATCAGTGGTTGAAGTATCTTTAAGATGATCCCTACAAATCCCAGAGGGTTGTACGTACAGATACAAACATTTTAATTTCCTCTGAAGTAACTACACTTTAAACACATTATTACCAGCTAAGAGATCTGTCCAACCACTATTCGTTCCCTTTTATTATCATATTGTGTCAACCGTTCGGTCACGGGATAAGTGCTTTAGTAGCAAGTGTCACAAATTTCCCGCAGGGGTATTTAAGATTCGGTGCTGCCATGTCCCTTTTTCACTTATTTGCCTTACTATTTATTTTAAAATATTTTGTTTATTATCAGTTTTAAAGGTTATTTAAACACGACACAATACAAAATAATTAAAAAAATTAAAGTTAAGTTAAAATTTAACAAATGTCCAAAATTCTTACGGTCTGTGATTTATTTGCTTATTTATGTACACAAATGTATTTTAAAGGTACTCGGGTATCAAAGAAATAAAGAGAGGGTTTAATTGCAAAAGTGCAAAAATTAGCCACCCAAAGTTTTTAAAGTTTTAGCATTTAATAAAGGATTTCCATCACAGCACTGCGAACAGGGCAGTTCATTTGGCACACAGCATGTTTTGCACACCAACAAAGGTGGTGGAGTGGCGGGACCTTCATTTAAATCAAGTCTATTGATTAAAAATAAAACAAAGAAAGAAAGAAAAAATGGTTATAAATAAATTGAATTTGTGTGTTAAGAAAAGAAAACTTACACAATTTCTTGAGGTAAAAGTGGTTTAAAGCCTGTTGCAGTTGCTGCTAACGGAGATGATGGAAAGTGAGTTGAGAATAATGGTATTGACAAAGTTTGCGAAGCAGTTGAAGATACTACTGCTAAAGATGGAACTGCTTTTGGTTGAGAGATTGAAATTATCATTGTTTGTTGTTGGGGCTGTTGTTGTCTGTCTGTTAGAACTGTCGATGATTGTGGAATTGTTAAAAAGCTCATTCCACTTGCAATTAGTTCAATATTGTTGTAAGTCTTTTTATTCTGACTCTGATTGGGCTGATAGTTTTGTAATTGATATTGTTGAGGCTTTTGTTGCAGCTGGTACTGTACAACAGTTGGTTGTTGTTGCTGTTGCTCTGGCTCTTTGAAGGAATAATTGTTAATAGAAAAAGTTGTGTACTGCTGCTGATTGTCATTGTTATTGTTGTCATTGCTGTTCACAGCAGGCGTCTGTCGCTTAATTCTATGATTCACCACATTTAACAATTTAGAATAATGGGGCGACAGCTGTTGCTTCATTTCAGCTTGATTGACTGTTAGATGTTGCTGATTATGTGGTTGATTTACACCATTTTCTATTATTGGTTTTGCCTCTACGTCAGCATCATGTTGTTGTTGATTTTGTTGTTGCTGTTTTTGTGGTTTTTGCAACTCCTGTTTCTTGTCCTTTGGTTTAATTTCATATTGTTTGCTTAAAGTTGAAAACTTAGTTGCATCAACTTTCTGGAAATCATTCTTATTGTGCTCAAGGTGTGGCTGTGTTTGATGGTTTTCTGTGCCGCCAACTGCTTTTTTAATGTATGTTACACTGTTTGGTATGTCACTGACACTCAGTTGTGGCTGGTGCCTTAAAGTAGTTAAGCATTTTGTTCTGGATTCAATGTCGTGTCTTAAATAAGGTTGACTATTAAAACGCATTGCTCTTTGCCTGTTGGCAATACTTGTTGTTGTGTATTCTACATCTTCTTTAGAAGTTTGTAAATCACTTTGTATCGTTCGCAGGCAAAATATGAAACAAAAATATATTAAGAAATAATAAAAACGAGCTGACATTTCTTTTTAAAGAATCGTTTGGTAAAAGCGAAATAGTTAGCTGAGAACCTACTCAGGGGAATGACCGTTGTCAACTAAACAAGATACTGAATAGATTTTGGAAAAAAGTCTTCAATGAAGGAGGCAAAAACGAGAATTGTCAGATCGGAATTGACAGAATTCGATCGGAACTAACCAAAAAGATGCTTTAAAATCTTATGAAACACACTTAAATTCTTCTTACTTTATCGTAAACTGAAATTTAAATTAATTATAGCAAATTGATTTAATTTTATTGGGGGTTGGTTTTGAATTTGTCAGCAATTCATAAAAAATCAAGTTTTGCTTTTAAGGTAGTGAAGTTACAAACTTATCGCATTTAAATAAATTAGATATTATAGTAAAGATTAAGATTATTGCTTTTAAAATTCAGGTTTATAATGAATACTTTAAAGAATTGGGCAGGTTAAAGTCTGAATTATTTCTTTACAAATTTTTAATAACGATGCAAACATTAATTTTAATCAATTAAATTAAAAAAATTTACACTCACATTTTTGTTAAATTTAAAATCGTTATTGTTTTTTTTTTTTTGAATGTTTTTGTTCATTTTATTATTCTACTAATTTGTTAAATTTATTTAAATATATTTTAAACTAACAGATTTGGTTAGTCAAAATAATTCAGTTAAAGTTTCTCATTGAAAATTTGCAAATTTTGTGTAGCATATAATTAGGGTTAATTACAATTTATTTGTTTTATATTTTTACTAATGGGTTAAGGTTCTTTTTGTTTAAAATGTGAACTTTTATTATATTCAATAACATAATTTTTGTTTAAAAATACACTAATTGCTTAAATAGTATTTTTTATTAAAAAAGTTCCATAATTCTAAAATGGTAATTTTTTTATTTAGAAAGGTTTTTTTTTTTGTAAAAATGTATTTCACTAAAATAAAATGTTTAGTTTAAAACACATTTAAGAAAGATACTTTTTATCCAAAATGTTACTTTTTACTTAAAAAATTATTTGCTATTTCTTATTCATACTTTTTATTCTAAATAATGGCCTGTTCATCGATTTCGAACTAAGACTTCGTTCGCTTATCTTACATGTAAAACAAAAGTAATGTTTTGTAATTCGCCGGAAAAAACATTCGTATTAAACCATTAAACCTTTCTATAAGTTAAAAAAAAATATTTGTTTTGTTTATTAAATGTTACCAATACAATTACAAATTATGTTCTAACATTATTTACTGACCAAGAGTATGTAGACATTCAGAACGTTGTAGTAAAACAGATCTGAGTCTTTGGCAGGAATTGAACCCGTAACTGTTGCATTGATAGGCTAGCTCACTACCAACTAGCATGTGTTTTAAGGATGTTCAAAAAACTACTTGGTATAAAAAAAAGTTCTATTATTTTTAAATTAAATTTTTGTTCACAAGAGCAATTTATCTGGTCTGTCAGGAATACTGATCGAATTTGTTTTAGATTCTTTTAATTAAATTTTCCTTTTTTGAAGAATCACAATACGGAATTATTTCCACTTTTAATCAGAAGTAATTTCTCTGAATGTTGCAAAAAAGGAAATTATCATACTTAAATATCAAAACGCACTGTGTGGCAGAATCAAAATGTTTGAGAAAAAAGTCTATAATTTCTAAGCGGCCGTTTGACATTTTATTCGATTTCTTTAGTTAATTTGAACAAAACAATTTTTGATTATGTATATCTGTGCCAATATTTAAAAGTAGCCTGTGTCGAATATTGTAGTTTGCAGATATGCACAGCTTTGTTTTAAATTCTTAAATATAAAAATTTTACATCTTTTCAAATTATAGTAACTCAATTTTGTCGACTTAAGCCACTTAAGCGACTTAAGCCACTCTTCCATATGATCACAGATATAATGAAATCTTTAAATCAGTTAACACATTATAATTGCACCAGGGTTAAAACATCTTTAAATATGGCCACCTCCAACAAAACTATTTTTAATGAAATTGCTCTTCGAAAAGAGGAAGATAGTATTGCCTATTTAGAAACCAATTATTGTCATATTTAACCATAACATGTTCAGAGGCAACCATTATATGGTTGTGGCTTTTTGATGTAAGGATGGTGTGGTAAGCATTTAAAAATTACTCAGTTTTGAAGTGTCCTTTTTGGGGACCCTTGGGTTTGGCTTCAGGTGCGTTCCATCCTATAAACTCAAATACAACTCAGATACCTTTTTATATAAAAAATTGTATGTCAATTCACAGAAAAAATTATTGCCGAATTATTTTCAAACAAACGCTTGTTTGAAAATTTTTTAATTTCTATAAATTTTTTTACTGATTCAAACCATATTTTTGTTTGATTTTCCTTTAACCAACAAAAATGTGGACAACTCTTCAAAAATATAATAAACGCGTTATTGGTGTCAAGTTTTCATAATTTTGTATGAAATATTTAACGCTCTTTAATGTTGTCGTCTTTTTGCATTTTTTTATTTGATCGTAAGCAACACTTCTTTATGTGAAATATAAGAACAACAACAAACAACACACACAGTCTATTTTTGGACGCTTTAAAAAAGTGCAACTATAAGAAAAACAATAGAAGAAACAACATAACAAGAAACAAAATCCCGTATTCAATTTTTTAAAACTGTTTGGTTAAATACATCAAATACAAAAATAGAATGATGACGAAAAACATATCGAGTCGGTCTGCTGCCATTTTTGGTTACATTTCTTCTTTAGCAAAGGAAAGGATAGGGCAACAGAGAGTGATAAAGAAAAACATTGTGTTGTGTGTATAAATAAGACTTCGTTCAAAAATTATTCCAACAAAAAAAAAAATGTGTCTCAAAGCCAACCGGCGGCTCTGCTCTTGCCGTCATCTTCTCATACAGTGCTTACTTGTGTGCGCGTCATTGCTTGTGCAAAAACTTTTTTTTTTCTAATTTAAAATTTAGTATATGAATTTCAGTAAAATTTTTGTTTGATTCAGTTAAATTATTTGCTTGAAAATATCAGTGTTTTTTTCAATAAACAAAATGCAAATAAATTGTTTGAATATGAAAATTTGTTTATAGGACCGATTTCAGACAAAAAATTGTTTGATTCTACAAATTTTTGTTTGAATTGGAAAAATAATTTTTTCTGTGTTGGTACAGCTATTTAGAAATTTATTTCTTAAATATTTGAATTCTTTCCCACTGTGGATGGTAGGCTGTTCAAAAATGTTACTTCTTATTAAAATTTTTTTTTTTTTTTAATAAAATAAAGGTTTTTATATGTATATGTATGTGTTCTCCTTTTTCCATTCGTTTTGTTCTCTGCCTATTTGTTCTCTGCTCAATGATTCCTTATTTAATTTTCTAATTATCAAAGACTTATTAAATCGAAACTAATATTTTGCCAAATATCCTCTCGACTAAAAGTTATTAAACGTATGATTATTAAGCATATTCATTCTATACATTAAGTCCACCCACTCCGCTGCTCTCACGCAATAACAAGCTGCTAAATATTTGGCAATCATGAATTTATTCATATGCACTGTTTCTATTTGTATCCACATTTAAAGACAAACAAGGGTCATCATTATTATTTCGGGAGGCTTAAATGCAAACAATGGTCGAAATCTAAAATGTATGTATAAATTTAGAGGCCACTAATGTTTTGCCTTTGGACTGATTGTAATTTATTGGCATGACTAATGCCACCAAAAGCCATAAACAAATACAAATTAACTGGCAAACTAATACAAGTACAAGCAAATACTTGCACGCATACAATCAAAAGCACACAGGCACACAACTACAACTACACAGAGTGCTACATGGAAAGGAGAAACAAATAGGAGATGTTTGAATGAAGGTGGGGGAGGGGGTTATATGTGCGTATTAATTGTTCATCATAAAAATAAATATTATTGAGAAATTCGAACATGTGCTCAGAATACACAAGTGAGTCACTCCATAAATCTTTATGACTCCGCAAATTTTCTTTATAAACGTTTTTCCCCTTTTAAAATTTTGCACGTTACGCGTAACCTCTTTGAAAAGTTTGTAAGAAGATAATTAAAGTTTTCAAAATTTTTCAAATTGTTGATGAAATTTTTGTTTAAATTTCTTAAATAAACAAATCACAGCTCTGCACAATTTTGTCATATGGTTCCCTCTACCAAGCGACTACAAGTATGTCACCATCTACACGACCACCACCATTTAATTTGTGTCGCAAATACTTTTAAGAAACGAAAACTCTTTTCTTCATTAATCATGTTACAACATGCCTGGTGTCATTAGACATAGAAAAAAAAATATAGAAATTAGACGAAAATCAAGTTTCTTTATTTATTTACTTTTCGACTAATTACAAATGCCAATCAGTAACAACAAATCTACACGTTCTTACGAGCATTTCATTCACATTTCACCACAGGCTACGATACCCACTTGGAGCAGCTTTCACATGCACTCACTATTATACAAACGCTCTTTGTTCTTCAGCCACATGGAACGAAGTAGGAGAGAAGCAAACAACTACGTTAACACCAATGATGATGATGACGACGAAGACGAACTCTTAAAACTTTGAAACACAAATAAATAAAAATAACAACAACAATAAATACTGTTAAAATAAAAAAAAGTTAAGAAATAAATTCATACAATGTGCAAATGGTTACAATTTGAAAGTGGTTTATATTGGGGTATATTTCGTTTAAGTATGTGTCTGAGAAGTCTGGGGAAGGATTCACAATTTTATTGATGGCTGGTGCTTTGAATATCCCTTTAATTTTTTTTTGAATTCAACTTTTTTAACTTTATTTTTCTAATGGACTTAAGAAAATCCTTATTTTATAAGCAGGAAACCAAAAATATGCTCCAAAAAACTTGAAAATAGGCCAAAAAAAAAATTGGTGAAATATGCTCCACCAAATCAAGAATTGCTTATATGAAAAGAAAATATTTGACAATTTAATAAATGTGCATTTAACAAAACGTGCCTAAAATTTAAATCGGTTAAACCCACCAATATCTAATAACGAATTTTTGAGATAGCGCTCTATTTGGAACCGATGGGCAGTCATAGGCTCATCAAAACAAAGTTATCTTATGAGCTTAGATTTCATATAAGAGTTGTTTATGGTGAATATTCGGCGTTATTATGAGTGTCGTAGTCGAAAACAAGGCGTTTTAAGAAATTGGTATTATTATTGACGTTAACGACATCAATACGACACACTTTCTATTGGGTATTCACAAGGTGTCATAAAGTCATATGTCTCAAAATAACAACATGAAAAAATACGACTGTTGTGAACAACCCCTCATAATTCAGTGTGCTATTTGGAATTCAAATCAGCTGATTTAAAACAAATATTAAAAAAAATAAAAATTTACCTAAAATAAAAATATTTTTTAGTTCTAATCCATGAATTAATAAATTTAACTAGATCTTTTCATTTTTCAGACACAGCAGAGTCCCAAGCTGATCTAATTTGACGCCGCAAGTGATTTGTTGCAAAAATTGCTAGCCGCAGGTTAAATTCGGATGTTAGCCGGATAAAATTTTACCATCAACGGCGACGGCTTACAAAAACTAATGCGGCTCGGCTCAGCTCAGCCGGTCAGCGCAGGTCTCCTTTGGATTAATTACGACAGCACAATAAAAATAGCAAGCAAAGTTTTATTAATTTAAGATATTGTTTGTTTACAAAGCAACAACAATATTTTTTTGAAACCATTGTAAAATGTTAAAACATTATGACAATATAACAGATATCACAGCTTGAATACCCCATATGTGTTTTGTATGGTCGTGAAAACGACAAACATTTCAAACGGCTACATCTTCGGAATCGACCACCTCAAAGACTTTCGTAGTAAGGCTGACTATCTAGATGCACCATCGACGGTCGCTCAAGGAAGTTAATGCTATTTGCGGAAAGTCAAATGTCAACCGATTCACAAAAAAAAAAAAAAATTATTTGCAGTAAAAAAGAGTCTATTCGGACTGAAGTTTATATGGAAATATGCGAAATCATAGACCGATTTACATTTAAGGCTTCGTTCTTAGCACAATTAAAACGTATATACCAAATTATCTAGAACAGTTCAACTAGTTATTTGTGCACAAGATTTACATGGACAGCCAACTAGCCAGACGGACGGATGGACATATTTAAATCACTTTAAAAGTGATTATGAGTCGAGCGGTATACTGGAAGATGGATCTAGATTTCGAATTTTTGCTTATGAATAAAATTTCACAGTTTAAAATAACATTTATGTTTAAAGACAACATGTATTAGCTAACAATTGTAGAGTGACAATTAAAAGAATAGTTGTACGTGCAAACATGGTGAAATTCAAGCAACACGTTGGGTTACAGATAGATATTTAAAACGGGATTTTACCAGAATTAAATAAACAAATTGTTTTTTATTCGCTGGGAAAGCATTTTTAGGCATCCAAACAGATAAAACATGTATCAAAATATGCTTAAAAAAGGTGAAATATGCTCTATAAATATAATAATGCTACAAAAAAACTCTTTCTACTAAATTATGCAAAAAGATGCTGCAAAGGGTAAAATATGCAAAAATATGCACTAACATATCGCTGCCAAAATTCATAAAAAGCTCTTAAACGGCAAAATATACTGTTCAGACCTAACAAATATTTAACGAAAAAATCTTTAAAAAGTGTGACCAGTATATTAATCAAACTTTAGCTTTATTTTTAACAATTTCTATTGACTTGCTTAACTTAATTTGAAAGAAGATAATTGCATAATGTAATTTAAAACTGTTTAATGATGTTGATCTAGCCAAACGTTATGAAAAACCAGATAATTTTTTAATAAAACTAGTGGTTACGTGTAGGACGTCAAATATTTAAAAGCTGTGAACGAACATAGCTTTACTGCCTTCATTGGTCGCATAAGGAAAAACATAATATTGCATTTATGGTTTCCCTGGGAATAAGATTGGAGATATTTTATTCGAAATTATCGAATGGAACTCAAAGTTTCTACATGATTTCCGTTTTCCTGCAAGCAGATGTCAATAAGTTCTTTTATCAAAGCTTTATTTTCAATCATATGTGGGAATTCAGGCTCAAAGTAAAACTCTGAAGAAGTATGTATACAACATCGTTCTTAAAAACAACGATGTCTCCATCATAGACATCGATTTTAACAACATCGATTATAGAAACGATACATCGATATTTGAACTAGTTCATCATTAATTACTTTTTTTTTGCAGAATTCGATCTAAAGTCGTCCAAAAACTGTGCTGATAACGTTTTAATTAATTTACAAACTGCATTATTAAATATCCATACAAAAGTCATTAACTTCTAAACAGCTTCATTAAATGGACTCATGGAATTGAGGAATAAGAAAAAAAAAGAAAAATTAAATACTCTAAAAATACCGCAAAAATGATAATAATAATTGATAACTTACGAATTCTCTATCTGCCTTTCTGTCTCTTAACTGGATGTACTAAATCTAGATATCCTTCTTTTCTTAAGTAAAAGTCGTTAAACAATTTTGAATTTTATTTGGGTATTTGTACGACTATGTGACTCCAACTCTCCGACTCTCTCTCTCTCTCTCTCTTCCCCAGAGGGTGTATCATTTATTTTGTGTGTCACTGGTTTTTATTAGGAAACAATAGGGATACACTAGACACAAACGAAGTAAAAAAAAGAACAACAAAAAACGCAAATAATGGAATTAGAAAAGTAACCAATGGATGCACGACTGAGTTATTTAAACTTTAAAACTCGTTTTACATACACATCTACACATTATTTTACTTTGGCACATACATACACTGGCACAAATTACAAAGTACTCTACATAGAGTAGCTGCAATAAAAGTAACCAAAAAAACTAAAACTACAACTAACTACCAACAAACAGCAATCAAGTCGTTGTCATCGCTTTTACAAAACAAATATCTCTAGTTCAGACACACACACCCTTTTAAATACAAATCTTTTTCCCTCTAGAAGGGAGAGTAATTGATATGGGGGCCTCTAAAAAAAGACATTTTTTCTTCACGAAAAAAAAATAAAAATGTATTTCAATTAAAAAATTTGTGATATTGATTGAAAAATTAATTAAAATTGCACCAGTAAACAAATAAATAGTATCAATTAAACGCTTAAGTAACTTGATTAAAAAACTCGATTAAAAAATTTGTGATATTATTAAAAAAATTAATATAATTTACACTAGTAAACAAAATAAGAGTATCAATTAAACGTTTAATTCACTTGATTTAAAGTTTAATTTACTTGATTAAACGTTTGATTCACATGATTTAACGGTTAATTTACTTGATCAAACGTTTAATTCACTTGATGAAACGTTTAATTAAAACTGATTTTATTTTTGATTAATACTTTAATTGGTTAAAAATTTTGGAAAATTTTTTCTGTGTTTTCTTCACCAATCTTATGTATACTGTTACTATTACATAAACGTATACGTTGCGGATCAACTGTTATGTTTTGCTTACCAAGCTTATTTTTAAATAGGAACTCCTGCGTAAACGTGACGTTGCGTTGCGGATGAACCTGATATACGAAGCTCACAGGAAAAACAAAAATTGATTTCAATTAAAATATTTGTGAAATTAATTAAAAATAATTAAATTTGCACCAGTAAACAAATTAATAGTATCAATTAAATGTTTTTTTAAATTAATAGCAATTTTTGCAGTAATAATGTTGATATAAATAAACGTTTATTTCACTTGATTAAATTTTCAATGAAAACTGATTTTATATTTGGTAAATGGTTTAATTTAAAGAAAAAAATTGGCGAGAATTTTTTATTGCGTTGCATATTGAGAAAGCGAACATTCCATTGACATACACAACGTTTTTATATTTTCATACACAACGCACAATTAAAAGCTAAAATTATGAAAAGAGTTGCCAAAACGTCTTAACCATAGAAACCAATTGAATTTAGGTTTTTTCCATAGCCGTAAACAGCTGTTATGGCTATAAAATTATGGGTTGGCATGTCTTAATGATCCTTAAGGACTTCTACAATTTTTGGATTAAAACAAAAGACCTGTTCATTTACTTACAAAATCGGGTGCCTAAGCAAATACAATGATAAATAGTGCTTAAAGTTGTAGTGTACATATTTGTTAAAAGCTCTTTATAGCAATGGCCTTTCACATTCTCCCCTCTGATTACTTTGTGTGATCATGTTATTCAAGAGCACGTGTAACGAAGCAGTTAATTTCAAGAGATGTTTGAAAATAACAACAGCAACAACAAAAAAACGAACAAAATGAAAATAAATGTGTCTAGCATAGAAGTGGTATGACATGCTAACTTGGCTTTTCTAGTTTAGACGAGGTTTTTTTTACACACACACACTTAACCGAACCAAACACACATACACATGCTCACTTAACAAATAAATGGGTAATTGAAGCACTTTAAATACACGCACTGACTTTTTAAAAGTTAAATGTGCCACCTAAACGTATGAGTGACAATAAATGAAATAGGAAACAAGCGACCAAGAAGCGTATGAGGGCTAGAAAGTATCTGAAGAAAAGTTGAACATAAAGAGGGTGAGCGTAGTATTCAAACGCCCAGTTGTATTGGTTGTGTGAATGCTTTTAAATTTATTGCCTGTTTTACTTTTTTACAAAATGCTATTTTTTGTGTTTTTTTCGCTTTTGGTCTCGCTACTGCAGATTTTTTCTCCTATTTTCATGTGACATTAGGAATATTTGATGTATGTACTTTATTGGAGGTGGTATTCAGCTCATGCGAGTTCCAATGTGTAATGCGCTGTATGTTTAGAGTGTTTGTGAAAATGTGCGTGTGTAGGGAAATGTTTTGGATTGTCGAACAGTGGATGCCTTCAATAAATATTTTAATATTAAATTATAGAAGTTACTGACAGTTTGTGTTTTCAAAGGAGAAATTTCAACTTAATATCTAGGGTCTTGAATAAACATTTGCTCTAAGCGCGAAATGGGTAAAATATCCCTGTCTTCGAATTATTAAGTTTTCTCTTCTGCCTTTACACTGCCTTTTCCCATTTTTTAAGGTTTATTTCTTTAAAAAAAATATTAGCATAGCGTGTTCTTTGTGGTGGCATGTCATAACGTCCATGGACACTACGACACTTTGAAAATGGACATTATGACACTTTTAAAAGTGTCATTAGGTCCATAATTACTAAAGAAGTTAAATACAATAAAAAAATCTACAAACACGCAGAGAAAAACTTGTTTTATTATGGTCAGAACCAACTATTTTTAAAGAAACTAATTTAACCATAATATAGTTGTTGGTGACAATATAGATAATATGGTTAAAATTTGTTTAAAAATGGTTTTGCTGCTTTTTCTCTGGGTGTATATATTAAATATATAACGAAAACACTTTTAGGCGCAAGGATTTTCTCCTCTATGGTATAACAAATACAGGCTTCGTTAGCTAAAGCTTCTCTTCACAGCCGGCCTTCGGCCGGGCTCAAGGATTTTCTCTTCTATAGTATAACAAACACCGGCTTCGCTAACTAAAGCTTCTAAAATCTGCCTTGTTTCCGAACGAAAGCCGACTACGCATAGAAGCTTTAGTTAGCGATGCCGGTTTTTGTTATACCATAGAGGAGAAAATCCTTGCGCCCGGCCGAAGGCCTGCTATACAGAGAACATTTAGTTAGCGAAGCCGGTTTTTATTATACCATAGAGGAGAAATCCTTGCGCCCGGCCAAAGGCCGGCTGTGAAGAGAAGCTTTAGTTAGCAAAGCCAACCAATGGCAGACTTAGGATTTCTCGGTACCAATTACCACAGTCTTTATTTCTTTTTATTAAATTTCCAAACCTATTTAGCTTTTGACCTCTGCGTCTCAGAGCTTGGCAGTAATGGAACCAGCAATCTTTAAATGACGCATTAGGAAACACATTTTCCGAAGCCTGCCTTAAAGCTGCTTCATAGTCTGTATGAAAAGCCAATGATTCGAATTGTAAAAAATTTTAACGGTATTTTAAAACAAATTTTACACATTTTAATATTTTTGGTTATAAGCTAAGTTGTGGACATTATGAAACTTTGCAAAGTGTCATAACGTCCGCGGACGATATGACACTGCTCTGTGACACTTTTTGGAGTGTCATAGTGTCCATCGACTGGACGTTATGACATGCCACCGTTCTTATCTAATAATGTTGCACGCCCAATAAAACCAAAAACATGTTACATGTTTTACCCTCAATTTAATTAAAGAGTTATGGTGTATTCTTTTCTACAAAAAATGTGACATTTTATTTTAAAAAACTCACCCTTTTTTGGAAGCAAAATTTTTATGAAACAGACACCAAATTTCATTTTTTTAAATAAAATTCATACTTTTTTTTAGAAAAGAAAACACCATTACAAATAATTTTAATTTTTTTATTTTAAAAAATATTTTGTTGAATTTCGTTTGTGTTCTTTGAATTTTTGATTAAAACAAATTTAGGTTAGATTGGTCAAACCTAGATTAAAGAAAATAACATAAAGGGCAATGAATTTTGTTCTTTTGTTCTTTCTTTTTGCTTAAAAATGCAACACAATATGAGAGTTTGAGTAACCCTTAACAAGTGGTACAAAATAGATTGGAAACTTCTTTCTTAGAAAATAAAACTTCATTATATTAAAGCAACGATAACCAAATGTGTTTTCCCATCAACAGCCTCTTACTTCCTTTGGCTCGTGGTTCCCGTGTTATTGTAATGGGTTTAGCTGCGATCCTAGATGTGTTAATTTTTATTTTAAACAGGTATAAATATACATTTCTTTCTTAAGATTTTGGTGTCAAAAGCAGGTTGGCACTTCAACGACCTTGAGATTTACGTAAGTATATTACAAGATGGTTTTAACACCAGCAGCGCTGCTATGGTACATGACTAGGTTATGCATATATGCCCTTGCTTATGAGCTCCAGACCGGGCCCCATTGGATGCTCTGAGTTGCAAGGGAATCTCGCCGAAAATAGTTCCCCTTATTCGCCGGCTATATATACATAGATGCCAAATACAAATACGAAGAAAGCCAAACATACGAGCTCAACTCAGAAGTAAAATATTGGATTGCGTGCTTCAGCAAACAAACTTCGAAACACCGTATAATATCTGCAGGAACATGACTGAGATCCTCCATGATATCGCCCATGCTGACGATATATGCCTTTTTGCACATAATTTGCAAGTGCCGATATCACCGACAGAATCAACAAAGCCCGGACCGCGTTTAATTACCTGCACATAATATGGAGGGCGAAGAATTTAACCATCTTCACAAAGCTGAAATCTTTAACTCTAGTGTCAATTCGGTACTGCTGTATTGTTGCAGCACTTGGAACACAACTTAATCTACACGCAGGAAATTGCCATCCTTTTGCAATACGTGCCTGAATCAAATTATGCGAATTTACTGCCCGAACTGGTTAACTAATGAACAGTTGTTCGTGATGGCTTACTGAAAGCTAATTGAATATGAAACTTGTAGGATAGTTCCAAGATCGCAACTTGACAAAATCGCAAGGCGTGCACTGGATTGGAATCCACAGGGCCATAGGAAACCTGGAAGACGCCAAAACACATGGATAAGAATGGTGAAAAAAATGCAAATCGCGTAATCTGACAAGCAAGGATCCTAGCAAATGACAAAAAGTACGAAAAAAACAGAAGTAAGGAAGAAGATGTAAAATCAATTTAAAAAAATGGATAATCTTTCAAAAAAGCAAATTTCGAGCCACAAAAGGTTAAAATACAATTTGGTTTAAGGATTGATGTTTGACTATTGACGTCAGCAGCCATCGATAGCTGCGAGTGTAAGACGGCAAATCCCTCTGAAGAGATCAAGTGGTTATGATCGAAACATGTCAGGGTAACCAGCCGCCTGGGTTCGAATCTCAGGCCAGCCGCCTGTGTTCCAATCTCAGGTCAGTCAAAAATGAAAAATTATCAATAACAATTTTAATTAATTTTCATGTTGTAAAATTCCTTTCTCCATAAAAATAATTTAATTAAAAATTAAATTTGATGCACTTAAGCCTGATTAAAAATATTAAAATTCTTTTATCTAATATGCAATTACTACTCTGTAAATTTCATAAATAAAGGCAATATATGCATATGGGTAATTCCATGTCAAATCGACCAAGAGTAAGAGCTGACCGCATTCAATTTAATTGAAATAAGGTGAGAAGGTTCCTTTTTCCTATAAGGAATATGTATGAACGAAATTTTTTTTTTAAAGTTATGTCATATTAAAAATGGTATAGTTTTGCCGAATTCGACGAATGTGTGGAGCTTATTTCTGCAATATCTCGAAAAGTACTTGACATACAAAGACGATTTTTATGTAATTTTAAAGAGAATACATGTTACTCATAACCTTGGGAACTGGAAGCCCATAAAGGTTTTGAACTTTGATTTTCGTGAGCTATTAGACAATTGAAAATTTTCAGCCCAAGTTGTGGCCTTTCTTCCATAAAATCTTTCGAAAACATTCGAATCTTCGAAAAATTGACATAGATGCAAAGATGCTTTCTTTCGAAAACATTCGAATCTTCGACAAATTGACATAGATGCAAAGATGCTTTCAAACCAATAGAATAAGAATACATCAAAAACAAAATCAGCTTTTCTCTAGTGGTATTTCTTTTCTACAAAAAAATTTAACATTTTATTTTTAAAAAATGCAATTTGGTGTCTGTTTCCTTAATATTTTGCTCCCGAAAAGGGTGAGGTTTTTAGAATAAAACAATTCAACCTTTTCGGGAGCAAAATTTTTAAGAAACAGACACCAAATTGCATTTTTTTTACATAAAATGTCACATATTTTTGTAGAAAAGAAAACACCGTAAGACTACACCAAAAAAAAAAAAAAAAAAAAAATTTCAATTAAAATATTTGTGATATTAATTAAACTTGCAACAGTTAACAAATTAATTGTATCAATTAAATATTTTTTGAAATAAGCAAGATTTTTGCAGTTATGCTGTTGGTAAGAGTAAACGTTTAATTCACTTAACTAAATTTTTAAATAAAACTGATTTCAATTTTGATAATTGGGTTGAATGAAAAAAAAAAAAAAAAAATTGGCGCGAAATAACAAACTTTATGAAAAACTTTCCACCTGTGGTGAAGTGCAAAAGACGAATCGAAAACATCTCTTTTTAAAATAACAAATGTGTGCTTTCTTTTTAGTTTGTAAATTAACTTTAAGAGTTATTTCACTCAAAAAAGCACTAAACAAAGTGATTGAAAAACCAAAAAATTAGTTTTTCCGTTATCTACAGTATCTGACAACACCGACTTCTTGTATGCCTTTGTTTGCCTTTGTACCCTTTCAACTTCTCTATAACAATGTAATTTATATCATTTTCGAAAATTACAATATTTTAATTTCTAAAAATTTCAAGTCAATAAAGTTAGCAATTTAAATCATCAAAGAGAAATATTTCCCGCATTGTGACTGACATTTTAAACTACCAAGAATTTAAAAATTCTCTCCATTTACAAATATCCTGCAGATAAAAAATTTTTTGGCTAAAAAAGTAATCTCCATACAGGACTGTTGTAGCTCAGTTTTAACCACTGTGGAATGTAAAACAATTTTCGGATGAATGTGTGAGGGTGAGTGTGCGTAAGTATAAGTGCTTGATTGTTTTGTGAATTTAATTAGGTTGCTGGGTTGCTTTCAATTTTCATCAGAATCGAAATTGAATTAAGTCAGTATACACAGTAAAATGTTTAATAGTGTTTGTATGGAAAATAAGTTTGTATTTATGTGGGAGAGTGTACTTTAACATACTTACACAAGTAAAGTAAAGGTACGTTGTAAGGATAAGGGCATTCACTTTAAAGTAGAGGCTAAACAAAGTACTCATATAGACACGCATACACTTTTTTAATTTTAAAAAATTTTCCAAGATGTACCGAGAATATTTCAGGGAGAGTATCCTGCAAAGGGGAATGGTAAACAAATCAAGCGTGTATACTTTTAAGTGTGTTACAATTAAGATGACGAACAATATAACAAAATATACAACACGTTCATCAACACAATTTCTTTTATTTTGTTTCATTTCTTTTCGTTGAGTTCAAAGAAAATGTGTTGAAAGGATGAAAAAATCTATTTGCGTATAGTGAAGATATAAAAAAATAACAACTAAAACAACAACAAAAGGGTGTTTTTTTGTTTTTTATTTCAGCAAAAAGACAAAAGGTGCTGTTTAAGAACATACAAATACTTGTTGAAATATAACAATGTGAGAGAGAGAGAGTAGAGTTAAAAATTAAAGCAAAAAGAAAAGAATGTCGTTATCTTTTATTTTTGGTTTTAATTGAGAAATAGCAGAAAGTTAACTTCTTATTTTTAGTCTACTACTTTTGCTGCCTCTACACACAGAAAAAAAATCAATGTAAATTCGTTCAAAACAAGGTTGATTTTACATTTTTCAGTAGTGATTTTGCTTCATTGTTGTTTCATATTAATTTAACACGATTTTACAATAACTTGCGAACAACATTTTTTTCTTTTAAAATAACTATAATTCATGTTAATTTAACATTGCAGTAAAGTTAGAGCAAAATGTAATTAATATTGAAATAACAGTCCGAATCACGTTGAATGAAAGTTATTTAAAGTTGAAACAACGTGAATTTCATGTAGAATCAAATTGGTTGGAGTGTGATATAACAATGTGACGACAACATTTGCATTTATTTAAGAATAATTTAAAACACTTACCCCTGTAATACATGTTTCACTTATTTTGTATCTCCTTTGTTAACAGAAGCATCAGCAGAATGACCCGATATCGTTTTCGTCATCATTCTACTTTGAAAACTTGATGTACTATTTAACTAAATTATTTTAATTAAAAGAATACGGGAATTGTCTTCTTTTTATAACATATTTTAAACATGAAAATAAAAAGATGTACATACTTAAGTGTGTATGCATGTTAATTTAACAAGATAAACTTTTGATTTTAATATAAAACCGGGTTTAATGGATTCAATATTGAACATTGTTATTTTAACAGTGAATAATATTAAATAAACGTGATATAAGATTATTTTAATATTTTTCATTTAAAATTAATATGAAATAATGATAAATTTAAATAAAGGGCATACTTTTGCAGAGATTTACCATGATTCTCAATCAACATTTCGCCATGTTATTTTAACATTGGTATTTTTTTCTGTGTGTATAAATAAAAATCTCGTTATTACGTTGTTCATATAAGAGAAAGGATTAGGAATTAATTTTAAGAATTTAAAAAATTTTAAAATAAAAACAAAATCGCTTCAAGTTCGCTTCGTGTCAGCGTCAATGAATTCATTTATATATGTTTAAATTATAACATTTGACACTAAGGGGCCATTTACAAGATGTCTTTTAAGATATGTCTAACAAACTCGTTGGCAATCGGGTTAGAGAAAAACAGACACGAAATTAGTTTTAATGTTTGTTAATAAGGCCAAGTTTACACGTTGTCTACTCAGACAAGTCGAAAAAACACATCTGCTTTGCTTGTTGGCGATCGGGTTAGAGAAGAAAGAGAGGCTACCAAACCGACACAAAACGGATAATTATGTTTGGTAATATGAATTTAATGTTTTTGATTTGGATGTATGTAGTATATATGAGACTATTAGACATGAAAACAGACATGTTTGGAAATACATCGTGTAAATGCCCTCTATGATAGATCCACAATTAAGAATCTAGCTGTTTTTACAGATTATTGCTTTTCTCAACTTTATTCTGTACCCATTTCTGTAACTTTAGTGAGAACTTCTCGCATCGAAATGATATGAAACAAAATATTCCATCGTTTCTCGAAAAGTGTGTCTGTAACTCATGTCGAAAACTATCAAAAAAGAATACGTCGTTACGTTAGAAGTGTCATAACATTGTACTCGAAGGCGATGTGACCATGCAGTCGCACTTATCGTTGACGGCGACCAAAATTTACAAAAATGTAAAAGTTTTCAACGACGGCGCACACTGGGGATTTTTGTAGCGAGGTGAGGAAAAAAATATATTTGTCAAAAAATATAATGATTTCATCACAAATTTAGTTTTATTTATATAGTAATACACAAAAGTAATCAAAATAAAGAAAATTAGAGAAATGCATATCGTTACCTACAATGTAAAAAGCCCTAACTAACAAAAAAATTTAAATGATTTTTTTTAATTTTTAATTTATTATAAATCTATTTTTTATTTCATCACAAACTTAGTTTTATTTATATAGTTATACACAAAAGTAATCAAAATAAAGAAAGCTAGAAAAATGTATATCGTTACCTTCAATTTAAAAAGCCCTAACTAAAAAAAAAAAATTTAAATGATTTTTTTAATTGATTATTTTTTTTAAATCTACATTTTAATTTATTATTCTAAAAGAGCCTTAACTTCGTCGCTTATATCACTATGCTTTTTCTGGCTAAATGAAGGAGTCAAATGTGAGATCATGGGATCTGATGTCACCATCATTCGGAGCATAATATCTTCGTTCGTGGCAATTCGACTGCATTTTCTGGAGTGTCTAAGGCGATATTTTTTATAGTCTTTGTTACGACTTTCCTGAGCCTCCGCGGATAATAAGCCTACAGGAAAAATACACTTTTCAATTAAATATTTTCCATGAATCAGAATTTTGTGGAGTGTTGAGTTGTTTATATGGTACGAGTATGTTATATCCTTCATTTTGTAACCAATCTTTTGTAAGTTCAAGCTTTGTAAGCATCCCCAAAATTTTAATGTACAAATTTTGTGGTTGGTTTTTGAAATACTAGAATAAAAATCAATTACTTCTTGAGGGAACATGGAACGTACTTCATCCCTTTTGTATCGTTTGGCGCGATCACAGCACTCCTCAAACGATTTGCGTGGCCGACCAAGTGCAGAACTGGTAGAACATTCAGCCTCAGTAAACTTAATTGTAAATCTGCTTTCAAGCCAATTTGCATTCTTTTTTTCAAATCGCGACTTCGTACGGTTAGAATCCTGCCATCTTTGTTTGAAGTTATAGTAAAAGCTTTTATATAATGTATCCACAATTTCACATGCTCTAGTATCGGTTAGGCCAACGTGCAATTGTTGCAAAAACTGTTTTAATTTTGTTCTGTCTTTGTCAAACTTCAGAAGCTTCGATCATAAAGCCCCATGAGAAATAGAAAAACTTTCCATTGCCGTAAAACTCTTGGGCCTTAGTTTCAGTTATAATTAAAAAAAAAACGGAGAAAAATCGGTTGTACTTTTCGCGTTCGTCAGCACTTGTTGAATGACAAAGATCGATAAATGAACACATATAAATACTGCGTATTTTTCAATATTTTACTGACAGGTACGTTCCAAAACATGAGCACTAATAGATGTGGGTGGAATTTCTGTAAAAAAAATCATACAGGTAGCCAACGGAAAACTCCAAATAATTAAAAAAGTGCACTTTCCTTTTTTTCTTTCAATTGTGCACGCACATTTATTACCGCTTATTACTTTGCTACCGCAATCATAAAAATCAAATAACCTTTTGTTTATTACTTTTTTTTTTTTTTTGATTCTAAGAATCATAAAAAAAGTCATAAATGTTTTTGCAAATAATTTTGTGCATATCTCGAGCAAATTTTTGAAATGCATACCTTCACTTAATTGTAAATAAAAGCGAAACGCGTTCATCGCTTTTCATGATTTATGTCTCATTTATTTCATAGGTTATGCGACTTTACGTGAAAGTAATAGGACTTGAAACTTTTTTTTACTGTTTTGGATTTTTTATGAATTAAAAATAAAACATTTAAATTTTTTGGGCAAAAAATATTCTTTTTCTTCATACATTTATTTATAACTGCGAAACTGTTGCTTATGTAGCAAAATGTTATATAAACAGATGAAAGTAATTGTAATTCTTGATTTTTCTAAATATTTTCCAGCAAAATCCGACAAGTGGTTCTCGAGTTATGTTAAACAAAAGAGCCTTATCAGAATTGAGTCCCGAATCAATCAGCTGAAAAATGGTGTACTGTGTAATGCAACAAATTGAGAGGTGGCACCTGGTGGCACTTGAAATTGATTAATAATGTTAAAACAGATATAAGACAATGTATTAGTAGTGATTTCCAACTCTGGAAAAGTAAAGATAAAATTGCAGGTCCAAATGTTTGGAGAAAAATGGGATTTTTGTTATATGTTCATAAAAATACATAAAAAAAAAAAAAAAACTTAAGTCTCTGCAGATTTTTTTTTCAATTTTAGTATACTGAAATATACCACTTTAAATAGAAAAAAAGAAAAACGTTAGCTCACATAGTAAAATAATATTCGTATATAAATTCTTAGGTTTAAATTAAGTTGGTTCGGTAAAACACACAAGTTCTGAGTTTGAGACGGATATAAAAAAAACTGGCAGTCAGATCGGAGTAATTCTTTTTGATTTGATTGTACCATTTAGTCTAAAATTTCAACATATCACTGCATATTGCATGAAGACTAGGGTGGTTTTATCTCATAGGGCAAAAAAAAAATGTAAGAATTTTTTAGGGGGCACCCCCCTAAAATGTTTCTTTCTGTCAGATTTTAGGATTGCCAAAGTTTGAGCACGATTGAAAGATGTTAACATGTGCAACTGGGGCATCAAAGTTTTGAAAATCTCAATTTTTTTGCAGTTTGGCGACTTTGCCGACCTATATCTCTAGAACGGTTTAATATATTTGCCCGTGTCATACATCAAATTGAAGGCGATACTGTTTACAATAGTTTACAAAATACGTAAGTAGTACGGAATTCGAGATAATGAAGCCAATGTCCCTCAAAACGTGACTAGGTACCCCTAAGAGCGAAGATGGAACCTATTGCGAAAAATCCCATTTTCCTTCCTATATTATCAATTTTTGGAATGAAAACATTGTTTTTGTTGCTCGTCCTTTGTAAGTAATTGGTTGTAATCTGTGATGAGCTTGACTCCTCGCTCTGCCATGTCGTTCACAACTTTCAAGTAATTTACTATCCTTTGCCCCTCCTGGTAGTTGATGTTCTGCGGCCAAGTTGCAGGATCTTTTTCCAGAAATTCGGTGTTAATGTTTAATCTCTTGAACAACAGGTAGGTCTCACTTGTAATTAGGGCTTGGAGACCTTTTTATAGGAATTTCGGCAGTTGTTCTTTTTTAATTTGGGTCGCATATTTTTGGAGCACTTTCATTTTCTTCTGCTTGATTTTTTAAGATTTTTGTCGCCTTTTGGCTCTTTACGGTGTTTTGAAATGTCGGGTCAAACAATGCCAGCGCAACAAGTTCAGGACTAAGGTACCACAGGTGATTTATCATTTTGTAACTTCCTTTTTCTGAAATTTTTCTCTCAATGGTTTCGTATTTCAATAGATTTTCAATTAGGTCTAGGTCTTGTTTTGGTGTTAACACGCTCTGGTGCGTTAAACCAGGCCTTACAGTAGACTCGAACGATGAAAACACAAAGTGCTTCTAGGGCCTCTTGTTCCTGGGAAGTCAGCTTAAACTGGTCACGGAAGAGTTGTATTTTCAGACAGTAAATAGCTTTTGCCATCCACCGTGCATGGTGTACTGGACCTGGAGACCTGAAACGCACATCTTATCCACCAAGATGGCCAAGATATATCAATGCCAATTGTAAAAGTTCTTTGTATTCGTCTTTTGGCTGGCATTCCAGTAGTTTTATTTTAAGTTCTTCTTTGATATTCTCTACATCTTCTTTGGGCAGTAGTTTCAAAACATTCTCGCCTACATCGAATATGGATTTATCAATCGCCGACCATTCTTTTTGAAATCTCTTCAATATGTCTGGTTGAGATCCCGATGTGCTTCCAAACTTGCAATCAAAAACCCCTCTCAACAAGACTTCTAAAACGTGGTGTCGGCACGCTAGGTACAGAAGCTCTCGACCTAACATCTACTCCAGGAAATTGCACGCTTAATTGGGCCTCCCAGTATTATGCTGTTGTATCGAAGCACATAGCCACGACCGAGCTGGCGCGACCCCATGCCTCTAAACATTCGTACACTGCTAGGGCTGGTTCCCCCCAGGACTTCTACTTAAAATATAACAATAGGTAGTAGGGTCGCCCAATACATTTTTTAACTAGTTCGGTTTTACCTGCTTGGGGTCGCCAATGATACAGAACGAGGAAAAAGTAGATACATACCTGACATGAAAAAAAAACATTGTTGTGGGTCTTAAATTAACGGTATACCATAACAATGTAAGGAACCTCCGATTACTCAGGGTTTGAAGCTGGGGTACGACTCAGTCGCGTCCAGGGTCCGTTACATAAATTTGGTTAAAGTAAAACAAACGCTGGTTTAAATTTGAAGATTTTTTGTTTCTTTATTTCTTTTCTCTTTGCTTATTTTTTTGTTTATTGTTTAACACACGTTCAACAGTTTGTCTTTGATTTACACCAGGTTCCCGCGGAGCTCCTGCTGCCTCGTGAAGTTCTAGTTGTAAACAGAACCAGTGCCCTACCACTCCTGCCCTCTAACTCCTACCCTTCGTTCAACTTGGATGTAAATCCAAGACTACTCTGGGACCCTCTGATTTCTGGGTGTAACCTCAGAAAGGCCTAACGCTTAGCCCTTACTCAGTGCTCTAGTCTCCTTCCAGACTGGATGTATATCTCAGTCCAGATAAGTCGGATGTAAATCCTCCTCACTTTACTAGTTATAAAACCAGTACCTATTCTTTACTTTCACGGAATTGGTGTTACCAATCCCCTACTTAAATAACAGCACTGTGTATTGTTTCACTTTGTTATATTTTTTTCTTATTCTTACCGGCTCTGTTACAACGTATCACTTTGCAGTCCAAAAAAAAAACCAACCCCTCATTATTTAATCCTCCTCCTTTTATACTCGCATATCAATACACAAATGTTGCTTTGTAGCTACTACATTTCTACTTTGGTTTGAACCGCTAGCGGTAAACTCTCATCATACTGCCTGCTGTATTGCATCTGTTGTTTGTTTCGGCTTTCGGTATCTCACGCTCTTTACCTTCTCTTCTCTGCTGACAACTCTCTGTTGACACTTCTCTGCTAACGCCTCTCTGTCGCTTCTCCTCTGCTGACGCCACTCTGTTGACTACTTGAATAACCCTGCTAGTCAGTATGACCCTCCACCTACCCCTGACTTAGTTCAACCTCCTGTACCCCATCGACCTCCGGATTATCTGTAACGAAAAAATAAACCAAGTTGGCGGATGTACATCCGCCCCCAGTGCATGGATGTAAATCCATTGTCCCCCCAGTAAAAAACAACAACAGCCTCATATTGCCTTGCTTGACCAAACTTTTATTGTGTGCCACAATTAGCCATAATTTTGACCCTCACAACAAACATATTTAAATGAAATGGGATTCCAAAGTACAAGTATTTTTCCATAATAAGCAATAATAATACAAATAACGCAATTTCGCTCTCGGGGGTACCTAGTCACGTTTTTAGGGACATTGGCTCTATTTTTTCGATTTCAGTACTAGTTGCATATTTATTGTGCAGAACATAAAATGTTAAAAACATCATCACCTTCAATTTGATGTGTGACAAGGGCAAATATATTAAACCGTTCTAGAGATATGGGTCGGCAAAGTTGCAAAACTGCCAAAAAAATCGAGATTTTCAAAACTTTGAGGCCCCAGTTGCACGTGTTAACATCTTTTAATCGTGCTCAAACTTTGGCAATCCTAAAATCTGACAGAAAGAAACATTTTAGGGGGTGCCCCCAGAAAAAATCCGACATCGATTTTTTAAAACCACCCTAATGAAGACTACCGGACGACGAAGAGGAACTCTTTCCTACCAACTGCTCGCAACCAGTCTCCCAAGTACGCACAGAGGATCTGACGTCGGAGCTAGAACCGGCAATGGAAGAATCGTACGGAGATAACATTCTATCCATCAACACCGACACGACACGGAGTGATTTAGGAGAAATTCTATCGGCCCCGACTGAATCCCCAACAGCAGTCACCATTGAAACTCTCAGTGTAGGGCACGTGTCTCAAGGTCTGGAGTTTGGAAGCCACATAGGTAATCACACCGGGGAGCCATTACCGACGGAGCTATGGACATGTGTCATAGATCTTATACAAGATCCAAATCGTAAGGGAAGGTTAAATTTTCTAAAAATTGTCGGTGAGAAAGCATATAGAATAAGAATATCCAAATTTGGTTCCGCCACCGTAAGGTATTGGGATAAGAAATAAATATATGGTGTTGCTTAATATTTTTTTTCCCGGAAGAAAGGGAGGAGTGTGGCGACAAGTTTTGTGGGACAAAATTCGGTCACACCCTGTAAGGCTCCTTAGATTTTTTTTAATCAACTGTAACTTGCCCTACACTGTTATCACTACCCGGGGTCGCAAACTTTTGCACCACACTGTACATAACGGGCAGGAATGTGATTTGTAAAATAACAACCAACAACACTACACAAGCAATCGCGACAAACAAGTAAACAAGTAAACAAGTAACAATAACAAAGCAAGCAGTTTTAAACATAAACAACAAGCAACAAAATATACATAGGACAAGTAAAGAGACATAACAACAACTACAGGCTGATTGTTGTTAGTGTAAAATATTAGTCCGAATTTAGTATAAAAAGGGCAACATAAACTTCGAACAATCACTTGTTATCCAGCCGAGCTCAAGAACACATCAGGTAAGCGAAGTAGCAATTCTAGTTAAACAAACCCAGTAGACAATTTCACCGAGTAGATTTCTAACACAGAGTGAAATTCTAGTAAAATAACCCAGTGACAATTTCACCGCGTGGTTTTCTAACACAGAGTGAAATTCTAGTAACACAACCCAGTAGACAATTTCACCGCGTGGTTTTCAAACACAGAGTGAAATTCTAGTAACACAACCCAGTAGACAATTTCACCGCATGGTTTTCTAACTCAGAGTGAAATGCTAGTAAAACAACCCAGTAGATAATTTCACCGCGTGGTTTTCTAACACAGAGTGAAATTCTAGTAACACAACCCAGTAGACAATTTCACCACGTGGTTTTCTAACACAGAGTGAAATTCTAGTAACACAACCCAGTAGACAATTTCACCGCGTGGTTTTCTAACACAGAGTGAAATTCTAGTAACACAACCCAGTAGACAATTTCACCACGTGGTTTTCTAACACAGAGTGAAATTCTAGTAACACAACCCAGTAGACAATTTCACCGCGTGGTTTTCTAACACAGAGTGAAATTCTAGTAAAACAACCCAGTAGACAATTTCACCGCGTGGTTTTCTAACACAGAGTAAAAGTCTAGTAAACACAACCCTGTAGACAATTTCACCGCGTGGTTTTCTAACACAGAGTGAAATTCTAGTAACACAACCCAGTAGACAATTTCACCGCGTGATTTTCTAACACAGAGTGAAATTCTAGTAACACAACCCAGTAGACAATTTCACCGCGTGGTTTTCTAACACAGAGTGAAATTCTAGCAAAACAACCCAGTAGACAATTTCACCGCGTGGTTTTCTAACACACAGTGAAATTCTAGTAAAACAACCCAGTAGACAATTTCAACGCGTGGTTTTCTAACACAGAGTGAAATTCTAGTAAAACAACCCAGTAGACAATTTCACCGCTTGGTTTTCTAACACAGAGTGAAATTCTAGTAAAACAACCCAGTAGACAATTTCACCGCGTGGTTTTCTAACACAGAGTGAAATTCTAGTAACACAACCCAGTAGACAATTTCACCGCGTGGTTTTCTAACACAGAGTGAAAGTTTAGTAAACACAACCCAGTAGACAATTTCAGCACGTGGTTTTCCAACACAGTGTAAAATCCTAATAACCAACAAATACCCAGTAGAAATATTCCCAGCGTGTTTTTCCTAACACCAAACAAAATAACCAGTAGAGCATTTCACGAAAGTGAGATTTTAGAACAACCCAAAATATCCTGTAGTGAAAACCCCAGAAGAGTTTTCCCCAAAATCCCCCGTAACAAGCGGTACAACGAAGTTTCCATACACTGGGATTGATACCAGCTTAAGCAGCCTAGTTACTACAGCAACAAGACGAGAAAGGACATAACACGGAAGGAGTGCTGAGGCAGTAAAAGCGGAAACACAACACAACAAATTACAAATTATTGTACTCTTAAATTGTAAACTAGAATAAGAATAATACTTATAAACTTATTGAATTTGTTGTGAAAATAAACAAAATCAATACGTGTCATATTTTCTTGTAACGAACCAGGACAAAGGCTGAGTATACCCCAAATAAAGTCTGCCAACTAGAGGTCGATATCCTATCCTTAGATAAACTTTCGATCGAACTAAAGAATACATCAGCAAATAAATCTGGACGGAACGCATCTCTTGTAACCCTATTTTGCTTAAATTAACAACAGGATCTTATATAAATATATTTTTCTTAAGACCACCTTTTGTATGTTCAGACTTTAAATGACAATGTACTACAATATCGATTGTTCCATTGTCCCTTGCTTTAAAAAAAGTCTGCTCTTATAGAGAAAAAATCCTGTCACATTCCCACAACTATAAACAGTAGACATATTTAATTCCATGTAAACAATGCAGAATGTTATAGTGTGTTTTTAGGGAACATGCATTTAATGGCTGACTGGCTGACTACTACCTTTCATCATTTTCATTCTTCAACTTTAACGTCATCCTCTTCGTCAGCATTCAGTTCACCTCTGCTTATGCTTCTTCACTAGCAGTTTTTATTATTAAGATCAGGCTCAGAGTAAAGCAAGCGGGTTTATGAAAATTACAAAAAAAAAAAGTATTAAACAAAATCACATCATATCTTCATAAATTTAACTTGTTTTTTTTTACTCTGCAAGAAACAAACAAAAAATAATTTTTATAAAAAAAAAAATATTTTGCCACGTATATGAAACAGGTAGAGAGAACATATTCCAGATATATAAAATTCGTAATACTCCAACTTGTATGGTATAATAACTGCAATATATTTTTTTAACACATTTTTTCCCAGCACAATTATTATTTCTTTTGAAGTCGGGACGGGGGAGGACAGGCTCCAACAGACAAAACAAAAAATAATAAAATAAGACAAAAAGAAAATCTCTTTGTTGTAAGTTCGTTTAATGTAAAATTTGTTCCAAGTTGTTTATTTTTATTTATTTTAACACTCAACACCACCACTACATTCGAATGAATGAGCGAGCAGCATAAGGATGAGAATAAACTCACAGAAAGAGTAGGAGAAGATGAACGACACAAAATGTTGCATGTATGAGTATTAAAGTTGCATATTTTTTAAAGTATAGAAATTATTATTTTGTTTTTCAACAACTACAGTCCTAAATACTTTTACTCACACACATTCACATTCATACACTCTTTAACACAATATTAAAAAAAAAAAACAAAAAACAATACAGTCATATAAATATTTGTAGGAGTGTAGTTTCTTTGAAAAAAAGGACATATTTTATTTTTGGTGCCTCCATATGAGAGTGTATAAAAATTTAAAGCCATAGGACATAGATGGAAATTTCTAGGAGATAAAGGAAGAGAAGACATAGACGTGAAAAAGCAAAGTATTGCATACGAGTTGAGAAACCAAAAATCCTTTAAGTGATTGCACATGGCTGGTTTGTTGGTTATGGTTGCCATGCCATCCTATCCCTGACAGATAAGTCACATATAGTCACTTAAGTTCCTCTGAACACCAACACACGGCCATACCACACAAACTCACTCACATACATATGCTTCTACCTATTTAGGTGTCTGCGTGTGTGTGTGTTTGTGCTTGTATAGTGATTTTATGGCATTTGACTACTGGTGCTGGCTGGATGAGTGCTGGATGTGTTGCCTTCCTCTGTGTTGTTACCTTAGAGATGACGTCCACCAAAGGGGAAAATTATGTGCATATATTACTTAGTTACAAAACGTTTCTTCTTGTTTGATAGAAAGAAAAGAAAAAAAACCCACATTAATTTAAGATTGAAAGAAAGTTGAGATAAAATTTAAAGTGCAAAATTAACCCTTTAAAAGAATTAAGGAAAAGGGAGGGGGTTGCTATTTTATATTATTTTTATATGTAGTTATATAAAACATAATTTTTGTAATTTAAGAAAAAATGTCCTTTGATCTATTGTACGGAATCAAATGTTTTTTAATTTTGTAACCTTTTTAAATTCATTTGAGAGGCTTTTTGTGAATTTTGATAGTAGTTTGAGCAATCTCATTCATATTATAGTTGGGCCTTAAGTATTCCCTACTTTGACGATTTTTAAATATAATGGTAATTTTTGCTCGATTCTGTTAATTGTTATTATTTAAGGATTAACAATTCGATTCGAAATCAGCAATGAGATTGCTGATGAGTTGGCAAGACAGGGCTCGGAGATGGAGGATCCTGACTGTGTGGAGGCGGTTAGGCCTCCATTGGGCTTCTATTTTGGTAGAATTAGGGAATGGATACTGAGCGTGACCAAACGGGCCTGGGGGAGCCGAACGGACTGTCGGGTGTCACGGACACTGTGGCCGGTGCTTAGGAAGTCCGATTCGGTGTCGCTGTTGGGCAGGAGCAGGGTCTGCGTTAGGACCATGATTTGAATTATCACGGGCCACTGTATGATAGGCAGGATGGCGGTGAGGATGGGATCCGACTTGTCGGATATATGCAGGTTGTGCGAGGACCCTGAGGAGTTGGAGTCAGTTGAGCACTTTCTGTGCCACTGTCCCAGGTTGCAGGGTGTAGCAGGTTGAGGTGGCTGGGCAGTAGATTCCTGGGCGAATTAGGGGATGTCTCGGGTTGCGGACTCGAGAATCTGATAGGATCCGTAATGGGGATGGCCTGGCTGCGCGAGGGGAGACTGGGTGCTAACCGCACGTAGGGCGGATTTGGTTTAAGTGGGATTTCTCTCGGGGTTGGTCCTTTACCTTCTTTTCTTTCCTTTCTTTTCTACCTATCTTTCGGATCTGTCTTATGTCTAATTAAGGCGTCACAATGGACCATATTGGTCTCTGGGTGAAGGTGTGAAGGAAACTTCACACCGGCCTTTCTACCTACCTACCTACCTACCTACCTACCTAACAAAATTAAAATATTTTAGTGTTTTAGCGATTTTTTTTTTGGAGATTGTAAAGCTTTATTTGTTGTTGTTTTTGTAACAGTATAAAGGGTCTCCCAGAAAGAAATAAAAAAAGTATTCACTAATACCTTCTTTATATGTAAAAAAAATAACTGTTACATCTCAAACTGAACCAAAGTTAAAGCAAATTATATTTTATAAAATTTTTTATCTAAAGGTGCATTTTGAAAACTTTGATCACATTTTGCCAAGTTTGATTTTTTTTTAAGATATCGTCAGCTCAGAATTGGTTTGGCGCATATGCCAAAAAGTCGGAGTGGAGAAAAACGACAAAAAGATTTGCATGAAGATTTCTCAGAATAGAATTTTTTTATATTTTTACCACTGCTTCCGGTATATGTTTCGAAGAAAAATTAAAATTTTTGCGCACTTTCATGAATAAAGTTAGAATTTAATAGTATTTTTTTGGAAAATGAAAAATATTGTTTTGTGCCGCATACGTCACTTTTCTAAAACCAAAATTAAAAAAGTGGCTTTTTGTGCTGCATACGTATACTTATTGCGTGAGTGACTGACTCATTCATTATCGTACAGCCTAAACGCCTGAAGCTAAAGACTTGAAAATTGGACCGGAGGTGGATCTCTCCCCAAATCGGTCCACTAAATTGGATTTTTAAAAATTCGAATGTTTACGGGGTAAAAAAGGGTAAATTCGGCAACCTTTTATCTCCAAAACTAAAAGAGAAACAAGAAAACTGTAAAACATATCGTTGGTCTTTTGAAAAATAAGTGGATAGGTGTGTGGTACTTTTTTGAAATTCGGCTCTTTTAGGGTGAAAACGGTTAAAACCTTAATTTTGGTACGTTTTTGTCAGTCCATCTATCTTTTGATCCAATAAACCTAGAAATAAAGTTTATACTGCATTCGAAACTTATCAAAAAAATACGAATGCGAGCTTGGTACTTTTTCGAAATTCGAACGTTAAAGGGGTGAAAAACGTAACTATTTTTTGGTACTTTTTTACAAATCATTTTGCATTTTGCAATTTTTGACAGTATAATGGGGGGAAAAAATAGTACCAAAATGGGAACTACGGGAAATTTAATATCATTCTTCAGCTTTTTGGTTCTACAACTGGTATTTTTTAATTATCGTTACTATTTGACCTCAAAACATAAAATTCAACATGCAATGTCCTGAATGATTGCTTTATATCTCAGAAACCCTAAAAGATTTCGCAAAAAAGATTTCGGATTCAAAAAGGGGGTATTCAAAATATATATACCCCATACCTAAGTCAATTTTTTTTTAAATGGTCGGTAGGTCCAACCAATTCTGAGCTGACGATATAACTGTGTTGCACAAAAATTGAAGAAGTAAACAATTACGGGGACATCCATTACAAATTTTAGCAAAATTTATGACAATTTGAAAATAAGTACAAGTTTCCATATTCCTTATGAAAGTTCTCATGAGTTTTGTGAACATACATATAAAATTGGTAGCATGTCATAACGTCCAGTGTCATAGTCTCCACGGACACTTTTTACAAACAAACTTAAAAAAGAAACTTGTAAGTCCATGCTTTTCTCTCTCAAGTTGCTCGAATCGTAGCTGGAAAAATGTATTCCAAGTGAAGAACTTTTACGGTAGTTTCTATGACAAGACAGAATTTTGAGCTGGAAGGTTCAAAGTGCATCTTCCTCAAATCTCTTAAAGGAAGAACAAATCTCATAAAGATGAAAGATATTCGGAACAAAGAACTTTTACATGAGTCTTAACCTCATAATATTATTTTGTTCTAAAGGAATCATGATGGCTCTTGAGTTAAAAATAGGGTACACTCTCAAAAATTTGTTTTTAAATACTGTGGGGTAGGGTATCGTATCGCCTAGCTGGGATTTACTTTCTTACTTGTTAATATTTGAAAATAAGCGTACTCTTAACAAATGTTATGAATCAAAAAAGAATCGGGAAATTAAGATTAAATCCTGTTTGTTTTCCCCAAAATCTCATCTGAAACGGTTCGCAAACGACTAACCAATAACTAATGACAAAATTTCTTCAGGCAATTACAATTTACACAAAAGTTTTACAACAATATCGTTTTGATTTGTCAAAATTTCGACACACACGCACACCTCCAACAACTTAAAACGATGTCATGAATCAACTAAAGACAAAAAACAAAACTTAAAGCAAATCCAATGTATGTTAAGCTGCCACAACTATTTGTGTGATTTATTTTTTATTTTTCAAAAATATTTCCACATTTTATCGCAATTATTTTTGGGAAAAGTAAAAGCCAAAATGAATAAAAAAAAACCTACCAAAATGCATAAATGACAACTTCTTCATCTACAACTAAAAGTTTGGTTTGGCAAGAGATAATTGTTGTAGTTGCTGGTTGCTGCACTAAAGCACAGACTCCACTTCCACTACTTTATGGTGCAGCTAGAAATGATCTGATTATAATTCATCGGATGCATGCGACGTGCTTTTGTCGAACCGCAAAATTCTCCACAAATAGCATTTGCAAAAGAGATGACGAAGAAAACTTTATCTTTTACTAAAAGAAGCAAGAGAAATGGAGATTTTATATTTGCAACTACCTTCAAACGTGGCATTCTCACACCTCAATGTAGTGCTAGAGAGAAAAATAAGCAAGTAAAAAGAATAAGAATGAATTTAGGATATTTTAAGGATACATATAATATAAATATGTCATTATTTAAACATGTGAATGCAGGAATGTAAAACTGCATCTTAGATGAGAAGAATAAATTACAAGGTTTTTTGCCCTTCTGCATTTGACTGGAAAAAAAAAAAAAAATTATCTTCAAAATAACCTCAAATAGTCAGTCGATATGACGTTATCGCAACCACGATAGAATTTGCGAGTAGACTTTAGAAGTTTCTTTGATAGAACGTGCGATAACGACCATATATTGAGTTTAGTTAATTTCAAGTGTGAGATTGCTTCTCTTCTGCCAGCACTTGAATGCCAGCAAATTATTTTGCTACCACTGCAGCTGCTGTTGCAACTGCTTTTAGTGTTCGTGGCTTTCTAGTGCATGCAAATTTATATTATTATGAAATTTGCTAAACTTACCACATGTTCACACATATTTATTTGCATATATGATTCCTTCTTATGTACACATTCTGGTATTGTGAGTTGTGATGCCAAACTTTAATTCTTGTATTTTGAAAATTAATTAAAGTCGATTTGAGGTAAAAATTCTAAAACGAAATTATGGTACAGAAAATGCTTTAAGTCGTGATTTTTATTAAAATGTTTTTGTTCTACATATAATGGCCGATGTTGAATGTTAACCACACCTAAACGTCAAGTTTTATTCTGCATTTCATTTGACATTTCTCAATTTCAGACTAACTCAATTTGAACCATGGAAATATGCACAATCGAGCAATGCATTAAAGTTATTGAGGCTTTTTATGAAAATGGGCGTTCAAATCAAAATGCATATCGTGAATATTCGCAGAAAATCATCTTCAGTGATGGGGCACATCTTCACCTCAGTGGATTCGGCATTAGGCAGAATTGCCGCATTTGGGCAAATGATAATTGAAGAGTGATTGTCAAAAAACCAATGCACGCACAAAGAGTGACTGTTTGGTGCGGCTTATGGGCTGGCGGCACCATCGGGCCATATTTTGTCTAAAATGAGGCCGGTCAGGCAGTTACTGTGAATGGTGTTCGCTATCGTGAGATGATAACGAACTTTTAATGGCCCAAATTGAAAGATATGGATGTGGACGATACGTGGTTTCATCAGGACGGTGCCTCTTGCCACACAGTAAACGAAACAATGGCTCTTTTGCGCGGCAAATTCAATGGCCGTATTGTCTCACGTAGTGGCGATGTCAATTGGTCGCCAAGATCATGCGATTTGACACCGTTGGACTTCTTTTTTTTTGGGTTATTTGAAAGAAAAGGTGTAAGTAGATAAGCCATCACCAATTCAGGAGCTAAGAATGAGAAGATTTGGCACATTAAAGGCATATAACCTCAATTATGCCTCAGCGTCATCGAAATTTGGATCATCGGATGGAGGTGTGTCCCGAGATCGCAGCGGCCATTTGGACGATATTTTGTTCCAAACATAATTGTACCATACCAATATTATCATAATAAAAAGAAATAACGAAAATTTCCTAAATAATTTGTGTTTTATTCAAAATTAACATCGCCACTTAAAATTTAACCACCCTTTATAACCATAGGAACACAACTTCGTTGTAAGAACGTAGTAGCGTACGGCGGTGATACGTTGTCAAAATAAAGAAACAAAAAGTATGTGTTTTTGCATTAAATATTTGAACTTTAAATGCGTTCAGGCATATTATATTTAATAAATGTTCGAAGAATTTGATTTCATTCGTGTTGTCAAAGTTCTTTTATTTTGCCCGGAGTCCTATGATATTTTCCGAGCCGCTTTCTTACTTTTGCACACAAACTCTCTTTTGGGTTATGGTCAGGAATTTGTGTGGGCCAAGCCATTACTTGAACGTTTTGCTGCGACAATCATTTCTTTTACATTTTAACGGTGTGTTTCGTATCACCGTGTTGCTGGAAGATAACTTGCTCTTCTATGTAAGTGGTCATGTTGAAATACCGCACATTTTTACTTTGTGAAGCATCAAAATACCATCAAACTGCCTCCTTCATGTTTAACAGTTGACTTCACGTGATGCCTTTGGATACATTCTGTGGCCCCGCGCCAGCAATAACTAATTCCGCCCGACTTAAAACGATTAATTTTTTAATTAATTAAAAAATTAATTTTTTAGCATCGAGCCTCAACAAATGATCTCCATTGTGATTTATCTGATGCCATATTCTTAATTTCAGCCCAGCTTTCCCGGCCATCACTACTTCCTTCTCTATCTGCCTTCTCCATGTATGTGCAGGGCACCCCTTCTTATGCCCTCCCTGAGGGCTCCATTCAATTCCCGTTCGTTCATCATGAGTTTTTCGAAAGGTGTGTCTGATCCAATTCCGTTTTCGCCTCCGTATTTTAAGATCAATTGGGGTTTGCGATGATATTGCCCATGATCTGAAGTTAGAGATGGTATTCGGCCAAAAAAAATTTAGGATTCTTCGTTAACATCTATTTACGAAGACTTGACCGCATTCCAGGTTTCACATCTATATAGCATAACTGACTTTACATTTGAATCGATTAGTTTAATCTTTAAATTTTGGCATAGTGCTGTTGATTTCCACTCGTTGCCAAGGCGACTAAAGGCCTGCTTAAGGCCGTTATACACTTTCCAACAAAGTCTTAAGTATTTTACAAAAATGCTTCCCTGGTCTGATTATAGTTTGAAAGTTTTCAAAAAACAATAACAATTTATCATGACAGGGTTGCATTTTCGTAAAATACTTAAGACTTTGTGGGATAGTGTATAACGGCCTTTAGCAGTTTTTATTATATATGTGGTAAATAGAAAAAAAATTCTCATTCTCAATGATTATTTCCTGAATACTGAATTCTCGAGCTTTACCCGAATTGACGCACAACAGCTTGGTTTACTCTTAGACCTGCTGCTGCTGTTGAATTGAAATTCGCTTTCAGATAAGTGTTCATGTCAATAAAACTATGGGATAACAGGCAGATGTCATCGGCATAGTCATGTCGCGCTTGCAGACCCCGCTGTACTCCACGACTATCTCTTGTAGCTCGTCTCATAGCTAAATCTAAGACAATTTTAAAAAGCATTGGTGACATTACGTACCCTTGTCTTATACCTTTATTAACGGGTATGGCCCTACTGGAGAAGTTTTCATGCAGGTTCCGACAACTAGATTCCCCGTATAGTATTTCAATAAGAGATATGAACGTTCTGGGAACTTGTTTGCATACAATGTAAGACCACATTACTTCATGTGGGAGTATATAAAATGCCTTCTCAAAATCTATTAATATTAGGTATAGTGATGATCGCCATTCAACCGACTGCTTCACAACTACCCGTAGGCTGTTAACATGGTCTATGCACACAGAAAAAATTATAATTATCAGTTGTTTTTTTATCAATTAAAAAAATTGTTTAAAAAGTATTTAAATTTAATTAATGTGATAATTGAATCAATTACTTTTTTTTGTTGAAAGAAAATTAAATATATAATTTCGATTAAATTTACATTTTACCTGTTTTGAAATAAATTTTTTATTAAAATATTAATTAAATAACAAAAAGTTTAATTAATTTTTTCGTTTAAAATTAAATAATTTAAACTTGTAGAATTGTTGTTGGGACTTGTCAAAATCAATTAACACATTGTTTGAAACGGCATAGTTTTGTGATAATTTTTTTAATTAAAATAAAAAATATCATTAATTGAAAAAAATATATTCACAATTTTAAGTTTTTAGTAATCTATATTTTTTTGTGCAAATGTGGTTACCTGGTTCCGAATGAATGCACTGGGTAGACTGTGGCACAATCGAACGTTGTCCGGGGATCTCAAGCAATAACTTGCTGCGGTAGATCGTGTCTTCACTTATAAAATTATTACAGTAACTGATTGTAGGTTATTAAATTCGTTTTCTGTTCTGTAAAAATTTAATAAAAATATAGTTATTTTTCGAATAATTTTATTTTTTAACATTTATGTTTGTTGTTCAAAAACAAACTACCAAAAAATAATGTTTTATCGTATTTATTTTGTTATGTAGTTTGATTTGTGTCGTTTAAAATATATTTTTTAATAGTAAAAATCATTCAATTTTCAGGAATATGCTGTTCAAAAAATAAAAAATTTAAAAATGAATGTAAAAATCATTTGTTTTAAATGAAATGTAAATGATCCGTCTTTTAAGTAAATTTTAAGTTGTTTAAAATGAGTTTTCGTTTGAATTTAACTACATAATATTTTGAGTGTTGTTTACACAAACACAGACGTTGGTGGCATTCAAAAACCAACTCTTATTTTCTGTTGCTCACTGGCGCTTAATTAAAAGACACTTCTTTTTTTTTTATTTTGATTTCACGTTTCTCTTTATTTAATTTTAGTTTAAGACTCTTTATGGCTTTTTTTTATGACACAATTTTTTTAATTTTTTGTTAAACTAATTGCAAGTGCCGGCATCTGGCTGGTTCGGTTTTATCAAAGGCAATGATCAAGGCGAATTCATTTTTCAGGTAGCGTTAATAGCACAGCTGAAAAACATACTACATGAGGGGTTGCCAGATGACACCCCAACATTAAACCCCGTTCCACACGGGCAAACAAAATCTTTGTTTACACCAGCCAGACGGCAACACTATATAATCATTTTGGTAATAGCTGCAAAATCAACAAATTGTTTGCTTGATTCTAGGAATTTGTTATAAATTTGGTGATATGCGACAATTTTTAATTTTTTCTGTGCATGATATATGAGGACGGAATCCAGCTTATTCTGGCCGTAGTTCGGATGTTAGTTCTCATGAAAGCCTTTTTATTAAAATATGCGCTATAACTTTGTTGACCACACTGAGAAGCGTAATAGCCCTCCGGTTTCAGGGATCTGTTAGATGCCTCTTTTTGGGTATCTTTACAATTTTAATTTTCCTTATGCTCTTTTCACCTAAAGGCAATTTTTTATTAGAGGCATAATTAGTTGCGCACTTATGTGTGGGTCTGCTTTATCTACTCTGGTGCTATGCCGTCAATACCAGGAGTTTTGTTACTCTTCAAAGCACTGATAGAGTCTGTGATTTTGCACGTGGTAGGGCACTGTATGGAAATGTCTGACCTGTCTTCATGTAATGGACAGTCACAAATAAAATTATTTTGGGTGTCATCCTGTGCAAGCATATTCGAGTAGTAATTTGCTCATAGCTCCACCTGTGCCTCCTTCGCCGTTATAAGTTCTTCATTGCCATCTTTAAGAGGTTTGCCTGATGCAACAGTACTGTGTATTAGTGTTTTTATAGTTTTTTAAATATCTCCATTATGCCGTGTTTCAGCTGAAATTTGGGCTTCTCTTCCTAGTTCGTTTGCAAAAGCCCTTTTATCCTTTCGCGCACTCCGTTTAACTGCACGGTCACTATACTTTAACTGCAGAGCTGTTTTAATAATCTTAGCGGCATGGAAAATCCAACATGTTTGGAAGCGGCATTAACAAAAGTATTATAGACCTATAATCAAAGAAAATTGTTATGACATTTAGATTTATATAATAAAGAGTCTTATGTCAATATCTATATAGATTGATTTTCAGGAGAGGCCCATATGGGTCTTATGCTCAACCCCAGATATTCTTTGAAAAAATGTTACCATGTTACGCCAGTTGTTATAAACATGCATTTGGCGAAATTTTGTCACAATACCAATATTGATAAGGAAGTAACTTGCTTGGGAGATATTGGTAAGTGTGAATCGATTTCTTTCAAAATTGGTAATGTGATTTTTGATTGAAATAAATATTTTTAAGGGTGAAATGGGAGGAGGGCAAAAGATAGAAATGAACAACTCTGGCAGGTAGGGTTCCCAACTTTTTTTGTTGCAATTAAAGTACATTGATTATTAAAGGTTAAGAAAAAAAAGTACCCAGTATAAATATAAAGTACAATTAATTTCTTTTTATTGGTTTATTTAAAAACGTTTTTTACTGTTTTTCGCAAGTTTTATTAAACAATTACACTGTGCTAGAATTTGACACTTTTTTCTTGAGACAAGCTGGCGCTTTAATCCAATACGGGTTCAAAAATGGTTCAGTTTATTGAAATAACTAAAGAAAAAACGAAAATCCGCAATACAATTTCCTTTAAACGTTAAATTTTTTTCTAACTTGGCAGTCGTTTTAGAAATATAATTTTTTGTGGCAACAAAAATAATTTTTTGCAACATTTCGAAATTTTTGTTTGTTAAAAATTTATAAAAAATTCCAGACATATAAAAAACAAAGCTTCAAACAAAACAAGCTATAAATGATTAAAATCTGTTTACAACTTTTGATTTTATACACAAAAATCGAAAAATTTTAATTAATTTACAAAAATTTACATAAAACGCAATATTTGTATGGGAACCCCCTTAAGAAGTGGTGATAAGGGGCAATTATGTCTCCAGAAATTGTTAAGGCTACTCCTTGGCTGTTATGGTACGTTTTCTTCAATATATTTCTAGTCTGTATTAAACATTTTGTATGGGAGCCCCCTTAACGAATGGCAGGCAGTAATTTGAAAGAATTTTGCACTCAAACAAGTGAAATAGTGCTGCCAGACTATTTATTTTTTTTCGAAAAATCGTCCTGCCAATATAAAAAAACATCAACAAATGGCCCTGACTAATATTAATTAGTTGTTCTTTAGTTTTTCTTAAAAAAAAACTTGTACAATAAGTATTATAATTTTATGACTAATAAAACCCTGACTAATATAACCTGAAACTATTTAAAATTCTAGATAAATCTAATCATGCGAAATAAAGTATTTTCGCGTACTTTATTATTTTCATAAAGTATAGAGTACAATTACTTGAAATAACGTACAATACTTTATTATAAAGTACGGTTGGCAAGCCTACTGGCAGGTGACGAATTTCGAACGAGCAAAGAAGTTATTTCTGAATCACAACCTTTAATTTATTATTTGAAATACACTTAAGTTAACGCATATAATATAAGATTAAAAAAATAAAAGACAGAAAAGACTGTAGAAGGAATATGTATCAGAAATCAATTTTGCTGGAAACGATATTTTCGGTTTCAAAACGTTGACTGCTTTTTACCCAGGGTATAAATAACCTTCATTAAATTATCTTTATGATTGTGTAATGTAATGTATTCACTATGTAAACATGGTTCTACAGATAGGCAGCCAGCTGACTAGACAAACGGTCAGACTCAGAAGGTTATTTTGAGAGGATCGGTGTTACAAACTTCATCAAAAAAAAAAAAGCCTTTAAATCTGGCAACTTTCTCCAACTACAACAACTCTAACTAATTCCTAATTTTATGTATTCATAAGTGTAACACAAATTTAATTTTCTGCAAATAAAATTTACTTTTAGTTTAAAACTTTTTTCTTTTCATTTTCTATATATTTAAACATAAAGTTTAAAAAACGCACACACACATAAGGAATTGGTAACAAATGAATGCAATGCTATCTACTAAAATCATGCATGTACACGCACGTGTGGCCACTTGTGGCAACAATGTCAACTTTGTGGTCAAACAGTAATCAATTTAAAATACCAATTGAATTTACTCTTTCTCCCTCTCTCTCACACACACTCTTTTATTGTGTCGGTTTTCCGTTTTTTATGATTTCATTAAGACCTCAAAATCGAAAGTACAAAACTTATGCTGCAGCGACAGACATATCTACACACATAAAAACACATGTAAAACCAACAATAACAGCAACAGTAAATAAACACCCATTTAAATTTACCCACACACACACAAAAATACTTTCCAACAAACTCTCGTATATAAAAAACCAAAAACTTTAAACTCTTTTACACACACAACTAATAATAGTTTGTGTGTGTGTTTGTGAGTGTTTAAAATTTAACACTCACTGTACCAAACAAACATATGTTTTTATGTCCGTTTCCTTTTCCGTTCCATTCGCATACATTTATTTATACGTGTTGGCTTCAAACGTCGTACATTTTGTTCAAAATTCAGTTGTGGACTTTTTTGTGTCATTGCGGGTGGTATTATTTGTGTGCGTGTGTGTGAAATATTAAATAGTGAATTCGTATTGTTGTTGTTGTTTTTTTTATTTGTTGCTATTTGCTTTAATGTTGTTGTTTATTTTATTGCAGTTGTTAAATAAATTGTTGCATAATTGGATTACCAATAATGTTTAATTGTGTTTAAAATATAAAAACTACAAAAACAACAATAACAAGTTATTATTTCCACAAATACTTCCACAATCATATGAATGTGAGTGTAAATATGTGTTTGATAAATTTTCGCCAATAAAATGAATAAATTCGACCACCAAAACGACACGTTTGTGGTATTGTTGGAATTATAGTTTCTCAATAGCAAACTCAGAGTAAACAACCTTAATTTTGAGAAAACAGTGAAAATGTATCGAATATAATCAAAACTAAGTTAGTCTTATTAAAATATCTATCCTTAAACAAACTTCTAAGTTCTAGAAAATAATCCGATTTGTTGATAATGATATTGGCTTAATTAGAAAATCTTTTACACGTATGTAAAACTTTTAGATAAAATCTAGGATTTCATTAAGACGAATTTATTCTTCAAACAGGTGTTTTGCTGCTTTTTGATCTGTGGCCTGGACTATTAATTTATTATAAATTTTTATAAATTTTTTATGTAAAGTCATTTTACGTATCAACACGTTAAATACCCATTTTGAAACATAATTATCCATGTAAAGTCCTCAATCCACGTTAGTCAACAATTCCGTGAATTTTTTACATCCTCCTTATTACTGAGTATTTTCAAAATGTTGAAAAATTCTTGTTATTTATAGGAAATTAATTTTTAAATAATTCATTTGCAAATGTTACACGTTTGAATTATTACTGCTGCTGGTTAATAAATTGTTACTTTTTTTTATTATTAGAATTTTAAATTTTTTACAATTTATAATGATAAAGTATTAATGATATTTATTTATAGGGTGTTTTTTTTAGCTGCATGGGAACTTAAAATGATAATACAAGATATTTGTGTTGTTAACATTTAGTTTTTAAATATGATTTCCGGCATATGGGCAAATCCTGCGTGACGAACGCTACATTCGCACTCGTTTTCTGATTGAAATATACAGTTTTTGGTCTTTCAAAAGAGATAGCTTCAACTTATATATAGTATTTACTAGGGTATTCATTTAATTGACCTTTTGCTTTAATCGGTTAATCGCTCGATTAATTAGCCGAGGTTTTGGTTTAACCGGTTAATAATCGGTTAATTTAGTTTTTGATCGGTTAACCGATAAATAAAGTTTTTTTTTTATAAATTAAGTAATATCAATATATAAAAATGCATTAATTGCTTATTATTTGGAGTTTATAAGTAAAAAAAAATAAAAACAATAAAATACCAAACATAACAATTCTTGAACTAAAACGAGCAAGCAAAAAAAAAAAAAACAATTCATAAATATGTAATATGCATTTTCCAATTAATGCACAAGGTGTGGTATCAAGTCATATCGTCATAATATCCTAAATAAAATTTAAAATTTTTTAAAGTAAATATTTCAAACAAAATGAAAATTGTTATGCTGTGTTCATTGATTTGTCACAACTGTATATTTTAATTCAAAATATAAGCAGTAGCTTACAGCAGTCATATTGTTGGCTTAATATGCCAACCTGCTCACTCACTTTCAGCACAATTTACAGGAGAGAAAAAAAACTTTTTATTTTTCCTATTTGAAGCTTGATAGAAAAAAAATTACAGTCAGTTTTACACACTTCAAGACTTAAATAGAAGAAAAACTACATGCTGGTCGACGAGGCGTATCTTTCTCTACCACACGGCATCAAAATCTCAATTTACATAAAAATTGGATTTAGAAGGTTTGCATATTAATCCGACGATATATATTTCCTGTAATTATTTATGACTACCTTGTGAATCCCCCAAATATTTACATATTTATACAAAAATAAACTGAGATAATTTTATTAGTTATTTCGATAGTTAAAGGAGATCTTATAAAATAATCTTTAAAAAAAGTTATTTATTTTAAATGTTTAGGATTAAAGCGACTCTTTTCTTTCGTTTGACAAAATTTGACTTGGAAAATAATATTTCACTTATCGTAGATGAATGTCTAATTTCTCAGTCCTTTTACAGGATTTCTCTAAACATATAAAATACTCCATTATGCCATTAAAGTTGTTTTAAATTTTTAACACTTCTAATTAATTGTTTTGGTTAATTCTGTGAAAAGACTGATATGAGAAGAAACAAATAACTAAACACACATTCCAAAAAAGTACGTAAAACAAAAAAAGGTGTTGGCAATCAAATATTAAACCCATTTTTCGCCACATTCATGTTGATCGATGATGAAGATAAAAAAACATTGAAAAATATTGTAATTTTAGTCATCGGTCGGCGGAAAATAGGTTAAAATGAAGATAACTGAACACCTTCTTTGTTTGTATTAAAAATATTTTCTAAAAAAATACATTTTGTATATGAGACGAAACAAATAATTAAAAACACAAAAAAAATATGTTATAATACTACAAAATATTGAAAATTTTGTTACTTCGGTTAATCGGTTAATCGACTGAAATTAACCGGTTTAATCGTTAATCGAAAAAAGCCAATTTGAAATTAACCGATCAGTTTATCGGGTAGTAATTAATCGGTTAACCGGTTGACGGTTAACCGAATGAATACCCTAGTATTTACTGACATTAATATGTACTTACGAATGGCATATATCATAATTTCTTAGCAAGTATTTGTTGCGAAATAATTGATCACAAAGTTTTGTGACGCACGCTACAAAAAGTGGAATTAACTTCAAAGGTTGAAGTGCGTTTTCCTAATTTTTAGCGAATTTTCCATGATAAGGTAACAAAATCTGATTCCTAAATGAAAGATGAGTATAAGAGAATTCTTAACGCACTTATTTGCAGCCAAAAAATGTTGTGATTTTTTGACAAAAGCCATGAACCCTTTGTGACGCACGCTACGTAACGCACGCTACAGTTTTTCCAGTAGTATTTTATTATTATATTTTATTTATTTTAGCAAAACAAATTATATTTTTATGAATTGCATTTCTTAAACTAATTTGTTAACTAATGAATATCAACTTTTATTTTAACGAAATTTATATTTTGATAAGTTTGCTCTAAATGCTATTTTAAGCACAAAAATCACCTAAAATAATGCTAAATTCACGTATTTTATTAAAAAATCAGCAGTGGGGTATGATTTGGTAAAAATTATTGCATTGATGATCATTGAAAAACATATTTTTTAATATAAAAATTAAATTAAACATCTAGTCTTATATTCCGTTAAAAAAAAAATTCATTTAAAAATTTTTTGGTTGGTGGACTGTTTCTGGGATTTGCCCATATGTCCGCCGCGCTTAAGAGTTACATTCACACAAAAAATGTAATAAAAATTTTAAAAATTGAAAATTTTGTATAAAAAAATTCAATTGATACTTTTAATTTCGTTACTTGTGCAAAGTTAATTAATTTTTAAATTAATATTACAAATTTTTCTAATGAAATTAATTTTTATTTTATTCCGTGAACGGTCAGCCCAATTTTTGACTACTTTATCTAATAAATCCGGACTTATGGCGTCAGTTTTGGCTTCTAATGCTTAAAGAGTTGCTGATTTGTACGCATTAATCAGTGAGTTAGCGCATCCACATAAAAAGTAATACAGAGGCGATAAATCGCACTAACGAGGAGGCCAGTCAACAGGACCACTTCTAAAATTTTTTGCCAAAATTGATTTTGCAAAAAAAATCGATTGTTAATAGCGTTGAATGGTAAGTTGCGCCATCTGTTGGATCCAAATGCCGTTGATATTAAGCTGATTAATTTTTGATCGAAAGCGCTCGCCGATCATCGTAACGGCAGATATTTGCTCATTTTGAAAATGCGTGTGAACAGGCAATTTAAATGGATGTAATGATGGAGAGTACACAGAATGTTAAAATCCACTTGCGCATGGGCTTCTGACATAATTTTGACAAAAACAAAGCATCCCAGGTTCGATCCCTGGTAGAGAATAAAAATATTTAATCAGGCTTTTCGAGTTTCAAAATTTAATATATATATATATATATATATGTATATGAAAATAATCCATCTACGTAGCTTCCCCCCTGGCATATGTCTGGCAGCCGGCACCCTCTGGGAAAAAAGTCACATTTTGGATTTTTTTTAGTGCATATTTTAAGCGCATATTTCGATTTTTAAGTGCATGAAAATCTCATCCCTACTTAAAACTGAGCTACCTAAATAGGAGCGGCAAGCGTCTGTTTTATGTCAAAACTTTTCATTTTCATAGAGTTTATACGAAACAAACCTTTAGAACGCGAATTTAACACCACCCGGCTGTAAAATCTTATTTGATAGATCGCTTGGTCGTCTTATTTTATTGAAAATGTTTTGGCAATAGAATTTGCATGTTTAAAAAAACGCTTGCCGCTCTTGTTTAGGTAGCTCTGTAAGACATGAGTTAAATAAAAAACATTATTTTCCTAATAAATAATCATATAATAATGACCAATGTGAACCAATTTTAAAATACTAGCATTTAACCATTTTAATTTAATTGTCTTCGTGGACATATCTGTATGCCAAAGATTGTTTTTGGTATTAACTTGTTTAAATTCCGGAAATTCAAAAAGTGCCAATTTATATACAAAAAAGTACCAAAAATTCCCCTCATAGATTCGTATCCCCCATTAAAGTATCAAAAATTGCAGTATTGTAGTGGGGGCCTTTAATTTAGTACGAATATGTCAATGAATGGAGAAAAGGGTTTTAAAAAAAGTACCAAAAATAGTTACGATTTTCAGCCCTTAAACGTTCGAATTTCGAAAAAAGTACCAAATTCATATTCGTATTTTTTTGATAAGTTTCGAATGTGGTATAAACTTTATTTCTAGGTTTATTGGTTCATAAGATAGATGGGGTGCCAAAAAAGTACCAAAATTCAGGGTTTACCCGTTTTCTCCCTAAAACAGCCGAATTTCAAAAAAAGTACCAGACACCTGTGCGCTTATTTTTTTTACAGTTTTTTTGTATCTCTTTTAGTTTTGGAGATATAAGGTTATCGAATTTAACTGTTTTTACCCTTTTTTACCCCCTAAACATTCGAATTTCCAAAAATTCCGTCTTAGTGGACCGATTTAGGGAGAGACCCACCTCCGCACAGTGGAAAATCGTAGAGTAAGACCAGCCCACAATTCATTTTTAAAAAGGTTCGAATTACACCAAAATTTTTTTTATCGAAAAGCTAAGATGTCGAACTTAATAATTTGAGGAAAATATTTGATGTTTGGTCAATAGCAATACTCACATCTTTTTACGACAATGATTTATAACTATAAAAATAAAACGTATTTCAGAGCATATTTTTAATATAATTCACATTACAATTAAGGAGTTGTATACCTTATTGGAAAGGTGATTTAATGTAGATTCCGATTTTATAAATAGCGGATCAGGATTTAGTGAAAACGTTTGAAATTTTAGCTTCTGAATGATGAAATGTTGTTTTGGCTGCATGTAAAAACTTCGGTAAGGCTTTTAATTAGGAGCTCTGCTTAGCTCGGCGCTCATATGTAAAAAATTGTAAAGCTTAATATATTGGTAAAATACAATAAAAATATTAGCTGCGAAAACAGAAGTTACATTCAATAATGTTAAAAAACTCAGTTATTTAGATAATTGAACAAATGATTTTTGCTAAAGTAGCTTTGCATTGTTATGTCATTTTTTTTTTGCTAGATTAAAAAAAAATTTAAAAATTGAGCAAAAAATAAAAATCCCGTTATATAAAAAAGTTGACTAGTAGGCTATTGATGAAAAGTTTAAGAATTGTCACAATTAATATATGTTTTTTGGTTATACTGTTTTTTTTTTTTTTTGTGAAGAGATTATTAAAAATCAGTATTACATTAATTAAAAATCAATAATTTTAAGTGTTCAGTGCGTGAAATAATTGGTACATATATTGAAAGTGGGAGAGATACACAAAGTTTTAACTTTTTTGTTGAAAAAAATTATCAACTTTCTTAAGAAAATATAAAATATATAGTGAATAATATAAAAAAACTGTCATACCAAGTTTTAATAAGCGGTGGAAGAAATCAAACAGATCTTTAAAAATATTTAGAAAAAAAATGCTGAGTGGTTAAATGGATACTTTTGCAGAACTTTGCCAGCAATAGTGGAACCTTCAATATGTACGGCGAATCGAGGAAGACCCTGTAACTTTTATGAAGCATCATCAAAATCATCAAAGAAACGTAAAAATACTTCTCTATGTAAAAATACTTCTCTATGTAAAGATAATCGATGGGAGAATTAGAAGAGGCAAAAATTATTGAACTGCTAAGATCTTCTTCTAAGCTTGAAAAGAATTAGATTCTTAAAAACCTGGAAGATTCCGAAAAGGGTGAATCTTTCGATGAATTTGAGGCGTTAAGTGTATTTATTGATCTAGACCTGACAAAAGCACAATACATATACTTAAGAAATCTTATGATGGAAAAAAATATACTGTTCTTCCTCCATACTATAAAATTCAGGAAGCAAAAAAAAGTTGCTGCCTTCCACCAGCTTTACTAGACGTAACAAATACTTATGCTAGAGTTAACTCTTTACAAGATCTGTTACTTCACACTTCAACCAGGATTTAAATGATTGATGATGTGGATAATAAAAGCTTAATAAACCTAACTTTCTACTGTAAATGGGGTTGTGATGGCTCGTCAGGTCAATCAGAATATAAACAAGCGCTTCCAGAGGAATCTTATCTAATTTCTGATACAAATCTATTTATAATATCTTTAGTACTAATTAAACTTGTAAGCGAAGAATCAGGTGATATTATTTGGGAAAATCCAGTCTGCTCGTCTGTTTGATATTGTCGCCCCATCTCAATAGACCTTTGCAAAGAGACACCAGCAGAAACTAGAGAAGTGGTAGATAATATTAAAACTCAAATAAAGTTATTGTCACCAACTATTATTTCAAAGAACAACAAAAATAAAGCCGTAAACCATAAACTGTTTCTTACAATGATTGATGGTAAAGTAGAACAAGTTTTAACAAATACTCCATCATGTACCATATGCAAAGCGACACCAACTCAAATGAATAACTTAGAGAGAGTAGCTGCGAGACCAGAAGATGAAAATGCATTGATAAGATGTATGGAAATGATTCTGCACATTGGTTAAAATAGTAAATTCCAAAAATGGTCAGCGTTAACTGAAAATCATAAAGCAATAAAGAAGCTTAAAAAATCTAATATACAAAAACGTTTTCGTGAAGAGTTGGGATTAATTATTGATAAGATAAGACAAGGAAGTGGTAACATCAATGATGGTAATACCGCTAGAAGATTTTTTTTTAATTTTTCGCGATCTGCTGATATAACTGGAGTAGACGAAGAATTAATAAAAAGGTTTCACATCATTCTTCAAGCTTTATCGTCTAATTTAATAATAGACCCTGGAAAATTTGGCGAATATGCAATGGAAACAGTAAGATTGTATATAAAAAAAATACAACTGGTATCATATGCCATCATCTGTCCACAAAATATTGATACATGGGGAAAGCATTATAAAACATTTTTCCCTGTGTTGCCTATTGGTCAGCTGTCCGAAGACGCACAAGAGTCGCGCAATAAAGACTACAAAAATGATCGTTTACATTACTCTCGAAAATGAAGATGTTTTCAACAGACTTCTTTACACCTCTGATCCATATGTAACAAGTATAAGAAAACTATCCGCCAAACTTGCAAAAGATTTGGATGAAGGTACGCTTAAACTGGTGAAGTAACCACAAAAATGTCACGGTTAAAGTATTACTTAAATATTTAAAGTTACACTATACCTAACAGAATATGTAAATTTAATTTAAATAAGTGCAAATCAATAAAATTATATTAAGTTAGGTGTGGGTTAAAGTTACATCACATAAATTAAAAACATTACAAATGTTAATATAATAAAAAATTTATTTCAAGTTAAAGTTACTAATTTGTACCAAATACATATTTAAGTTCTCTCTATACACAAAAAATAAAATTCTTACACACAGAAAAAAATACCAATGTTAAAATAACATGGCGAAATGTTGATTGAGAATCATGGTAAATTTCTGCAAAAGTATGCCCTTTATTTAAATTTATTATTTTTTCATATTAATTTTAAATGAAAAATATTAAAATAACCTTAAATCACGTTTATTTAATATTTTTCACTGTTAAAATAACATTTTTCAATATTGAATCCATAAAAACCTGTTTTATATTAAAATCAAAAGCTTATCTTGTTAAATTTACATGCAAACATACTTAAGCATGTACATTTTTTTATTTTCATGTTTAAAATATGTTATAAAAAGAAGACAATTCCCATATTCTTTTAATTAAAATTATTTAGTTAAATAGTACATTAAGTTTTCAAAGTAGAATGATGACGAAACCCATATCGGACCATTCTGCTGATGCTTCTGTTAACAAAGGAGATATAAAATAAGTGAAACATGTGTTGCAGGGGTAAGTGTTTTGAATTATTCTTAAATAAATGCATATGTTGTCTTCACACTGTTATATCACACTCCAACCAATTTGATTCTACATGAAATTCACGTTGTTTCAACTTGAAATAACTTTTATTCAACGTGATTCGGATTGTTATTTCAATATAAATGACATTTTGCTCTAACTTTACTGCAATGTTAAATTAACATGAATTATAGTTATTTTAAAAGAAAAAAATGTTGCTCGCAAGTTATTGTAAAATCATGTTAAATTAACATGAAGTAACAATGAAGCAAAATCACTACTGAAAAATATAAAATCAACCTTGTTTTGAACGAATTTACATTGATTTTTTTCTGTGTGTACCTTTATTGTGAAATAAGTTCTGGTTTAATTTGGCTCATATTTTATAGAATAATAGCAACTACATTTAAGATTATTCGTGCAAAATTTCAGAACTCTATTTCTAAGAACAAAAAAGTTACAGATTTTTAATCCGATAAGGACTAAAATTTTCCACTGTGCTGCGATGCGAATTTCAAGTTTTTAGCTTCAGGCGTTTAGGCTGTGCGATGATGAATCAGTCAGTAACGTTACAATTTTATATGTACAGATGACGCGGCTATTTAATATGATTTCAAATGTGCTCTCAATTTTTTTCTTCTCAGCTGTTATTATTTAAGCAGCGGATATTTTGTGACCCACTGTATACTTTTAATGTTGTATATGTTTGTGGTCCATAGAGAGTTAATATTTTTAATTATAATAAATGTTTTTTAATTTGTGATATGTGGCACATAATTATATCAATTCAACAACAAAACTACAACAACGAACATTTCAACATATTTTATTTAAATACCTGGCTGTGTAAATCACACACATGCTTTAAAAGAAAAATAATTATAGAAATTTATATACCAACTGCGGTATTCGTAAAAAATAAAATAAGTTTGAAATTTTTTTTTTTTTTGGTAAAATGCTTTTTTGACCGCCTTTTACTCAATGCAAATGGATTAAACTTTGCAGGCATACATATTCCCGATGACAGTACACGAATATATGGGCGTAGCCAGGATCAAATCTAGGGGGGCGGGCAAAATTTTTTAAAACCTTTTCTTTAGCTTCACTTCGGAAAATCAAATCTTGTAACGTTAATTTAACCGCCTTATACTCAATGCAAATGTATGAAACTTTGCATAATCCCGATGACAGTACACGAAAACGTGAGCGTAGCCAGGATAAAATCTAGGGAGGGCGGGCAAAATTTTTTTTTTATATGTTCTTATTATACTCTATACAAAAAAAAAATTGTTAAAAATTATATTTCAGTTATATTTTTTATTTATATAATTCTTATTTTTCTTTTTTAAAAATAAATGATGGTGCAATGATCTAGTAGTCCGCACTATTTTTGAATTTAAGTATTTTATAAATTAAGATTTTTATAAAATACTTGTGATAAATAAATAAATAAACAAATGTTATATATATATAAAACCTTTTGAAAATTCATAATTAAATAAGAACAAGTGTTGTTTATTTAAAAAAAATCCGGGAAATCCCGGGACTTCAAAATCTTGAATCCCGGAATTTTCTAAAATCAATTGGCATCCCTAATTATTATTATCGCCCATTTGCTGCAACGTCGTCATAATTCGAAAAAATTACATTTTGAAATAAAAGTGTTTACAGTTTTGAAAGAAGAAAAATCGAAACATTCTCTTCAATTGGGAAAGTATAAAAGATATACATAATAATTTGTTTTACGCACTATATAAAGAAAAACATAGCGAACAATTATTCATCACTAACTCCAAAACTAAATTTTTTTTAATTATGACAACGTTGCAGCAAATGAGCGATATGTGTATTTTAATGAGCACACTGAATAACAAAATTTGTAAAACATTATCTCAACACTTGCAATGGCACGGAAAACCTAATGTCAGGGCAACATTTTATATGCAAGTAAAATATTAAAAAAATATGCATGCAAAAAAGCATTAATTATTAGTTGTCGCACTGATCAATTAAATATTTATTACAAAATTGGTCCTGTAATGTTTTTATAAGATCATTTTTTTGGCAGTAATGTTTTGATTTTCTCTGAGATACCCTCTTAGCTGTACATATAAAACAATATTTCTTCAAGAAATTACATGCTAAATTACAAAATATGGATAATCATGCAAATAAAAAATGCATTTCTGCAAAAATGTTTCTAGCAACAAGATTGAAAAACTTGCCCTGTTTATTAGATACTTTTAATTAAATTTGACTTCACACTTTTAAGGCTCAATATAGTTTTCGAAAATGTTTTTACAATAACCACATTTTTCATTTGTTTCTACATTACATAAAAACTGAATTTCTTCTATATTGTTACTCACTGTTCATGCAATAACACAATTTTTTACACACGCAGGCAGATTAAACGTGTAAGTTTCGCAATTGTAATATTGTCCCGCACTCACTCAAAGGCAGTTTAATTTAAATGTTTGTTATTAGTTCTCGTTCTGATATAAAAACTATAATTCATAACGTGTCGTTGATTTTGGCAGCAATAAAATTATTTTATTGTTATCACGAAGGAACAACAACTTAAAAATCATCATCTACAAACAGCAAATTAAACAAGCAATAAAAATGACCTTCAATAAGATCATCATCATCGTCATGATTTCGATTGGCTGCTATAAATATCGTTATTACCACCTGGTAATTTGGAAATAATAACAAATAACAATAAAAACATTAAAAATTCAACCATCAACAGAAACTCATGAACAATTACGAGCACAAGCACTGCAAATATTAATAATAATAATGGGGAAAGCTTAAAATCAATCCGACATTTCATTAAAATAATCGACAATTATATCTCAAACTATCATAGTTCTAGTCCTCCGTTGGCAGAGCTAGTTCATCGTTAAAGCCTTGTCTTTGGGATACAATAAAAATTTTTTCTAACAACCTTAGAAAACCCGTTCCAAAAGGTTTTTTGAAGCGTCTTTGAGAAACGTGTTAGATTAGCAGTGCTGAAAATGTGTATTTTAGACGAAAGGTTTTAAGCCGTTTCTATTTTAAAAACCCTAAAAAAATTATGCTGTATTTTAAGTTTCGAGGAATATTTATTCATAATTGAGTTGATATCAGTCTTCGAAAAATTAATATAATATACTGTTCTTTAGTGTTCGGTACGGTAAAAATACGGAAAACACAAACGCTTAAAGTGTTTTTACCTTAAAAAAACTGTTTCTCTGTTTGTGATCGTCGTACACAATAAAAATACTGTACTAATCAAACTCAACATAAAGATGAGAAAAATTCAATGCGTTCGGTGTGTTGTAAAAATGGGTTCGGTTCAGCAAATAAGTGTTCGTGCTTAGCGTCCTTTTAGCTGGTAAACACACCAAAAATTTATAACCAGAAAAAAATACTACGAATTTTTAAGAAAAAAAAAAAAAAAAATGTTTACAAAAAGAAAACATGTATACAATACAAAGCAGCGTTGGAAAATAAACAGTTCATTATTAAGCGTTGAAGTCACACCCAGGAACGATATTTGCTATTCATTTATTGCTCACTCCTAATACTCCTTAAAACTGTTCGTAAATATTTTTAAGAAAGAGACGAACATAATAAGTTATCCGTTCATTGTTAAAAAACAGAACAATTGTAGTGATACTGTAGAGAAACATTATATTTTAATGTTCTATAATGTTTCTTTTTTTACATTGATAAAGAAATGAGCAAACAAAAATTTTTAGCAGCGACCGCAGCACGAACGGCTTGTGTGTGTATTGTGCATATGTTTTGTTTGTGTAAAATTATTTTGCTGAGTTTTTGTTTTTTTTCGTATGTGTATTTTGTTTTTGTAAAAATTTTTTGGTTTTCTTTTTACCAGCCAAAAAAAGCGCTAAGCAAAGCAGAAAAGAACGAACATTAACAAACCGAAGCGAACACAATGAATTTAGTGGTTCTTAAAACAAAAAACGGGCGTAATTAAATGTTTTCATCATTTTGTTAAATTGGATATGAACTGTATTATTTTTGTGTTCGAATGATGAAACACAGGGAATCGTTATTTTTTTTTTAGTGATTTACTACACAAACACTATTAGCGTTTGTGTTTTCCACAAATCTTCCGAACCGAACACGTAGGAGCGATATTAAGTGTTTATTTTCTAACACTGATACAAACACAGGCTATTCGTGCTGTGTTCGTGCAAATTGCCAAGCAACAACAAGAAGACTAGTGAGAAGATTTGTTAAAATTTTTTTTTGCTTAATCCTTCATCAATGTCAAAAAAAAAAAAAAATACTAAATAACATTCAAATATAATGTTTTTCTACAGAATCACTTCAATTGTTCAGTTTTCTAACGAAAAACAGAACTCTACACAAAGTTTGTTAATATGGTGGTTATGAACGGTATTGAAGATTGTGTACTTATACACAAACGCTAAAAAAATTCATATCGTTTCTGGGTGTATGTACCGTATGCTTAATAATGTTCGGTTAATTTTCGAGCACTGGCTGATATTGCTTTGCCTTTTTTGATTTTTATACAAAAAATTCAAAAACATTGTAAATTTTGTTCTGCTCAAATCCTTGCGATTCGCGTTTGGAAGATAAAATTGCAAAGGAAATGTGTGTCCTTATTTTAATGTGATTTGTTTTTGATGCAAGCTCTTTATAATGCAATCACTGGCTTGTTGTATTTTAAAAATTTACGTTGTCTTCTTATTATCGTACAGAAGTGACGATGAAGATTAATTTAGATGTTAAGAAACTTATACAATTGCAAAGTTGCTTGTTTTATTAAAACGTTAAACCTCTTCTTACAATCCTCCAGAAGAGAAGTAGAAGAAGTGACGCCTGGTCACTTTTATCATCAAAATATCCTCTATATGATTTAAAAGTATGCGTACGCACTCTACTTCAGGCGAAACTTTGAGCTCAAAAACCAACAATTAACGATTGATGTCCTGATTAATCAAGACAACCGCAACCAAAGTCAATATTAACATAATTTTTATATGTTTGACTAGTGAGAGTGTTTGAGTGACTGACTGCTAGAGTTGGTTCGTTTGTGTGTGTGAGTGTGAGTGCATGAGTTTAATTAAAAAATAAAAATTATTAATTAATTCGTTTCCCAATAACATTGAGGTTTTTCTTTCAGTACGAATCACCGAATCTCGGCAACTAATTTGTGCTTTAAGCACTTAAAGCTGAAGGGAGGATGCAAGGACAGTTGTGATTAATTGTCAACGGTTTGTAAATATAAGTAAAGGACTTTTTTTTAAATTATTAAATATTTATTTGTAATTGCCATCGTAGTTTGAAAAAAAGAGAATTAAGTTATTTGGTCAAAAAAGGACATTTATTTGTCAGGAATACATGTGAATATTAAGTGAGGTTTTGTAGTTACATCTGTAATTATTAAAAAGTAATTTTTAATTGGGATATAAAACGAAGAGGATGGAATTTATTATGAAAATGTTTAGTATATTTCATCTGAGTATACATTTTCATTTTGGTTCAAATACTTATGTTTCAGTAAATTTGATAAAGTGTGTTTAAATGTGTTATTTATTTAGTCCTTTTTTGTTATAGGAATTCATAACTTTGCCGAATATTTGAAAATTCTAAATAACTGTAAAGTTTTTGTTTCAAATATGTAGAATTTTTTGTTTTCAAATTCATACTTTATTTATCATCACTTCATAAACAAACAACAACAAATATCTGCATTTAAATATTTCATTTTTCGTCAAAGACGACAATTGTGTTGTTGTTTGTTTTTAATACCCTACACAAATTGTTAATACATTAAGTTCGCGGATGCCTGGGGTTTTGTAGCTGCATTCGTGGCATAGTTTCAAGACAAAATTATGAAAAATCCTCAAAAATTCTCATAATCGTAATGTTGAATAAATTGCAATACAAATTGTCAATGTGAAGTCACTCCACAAGTTTATATAATTTTCGGCATTTGTATTTTGAAAAAAATTATTATACTTTTAATAAATTAAAAATCTTAAAAATTAAAATTTTTAATTTATTGTTGCATTTATTCCAAATTTTTTAATATTTTTAATTAGGCTTAAGTTCATGAAATTTAATTTTTCATTATTGTTATTGTTATTGATAATCTTTCATTCTTGACGTGGCTGGGGCTCGAATCCCGGCCGGCAGGTTACCATGACATGTTTCGATCGCAACGACTCGATCTCCTCAGATGGATTTGCCGTCTTACACTCGCAGCCATCGACGACTGCTGACGTCAATAGTCAAACATCAATCCTTAAACCAAATTGTATTCTAACATTTGGTAGATCGAAATTTGCTTTCCTGAATGATTTTCCATTTTAATTGATTTTACATGTTTTTCCTTACTTCTGTTTTTTCGTACTTTTGTCAAGAATATTTCTTGAAGTCCAAGTACAATTTTTGTTTTTTCATTTTGTCTTTCTCTTTTCTGTTGACCTTTTTCAGCACAACTTGAAGGACAAATGTACACATAGAGCCTTAGCTTTAACAATAATTAGTATTGTGGTTATTTTGTTGAACTACCCAGTAAAAACTTCGCTTACTTTTTCAAAACGAATAGCTTCTTTAACTCATTATTTAGTAGCTTTCTTCTATAACTACATTAATAACAAGTTCTATAACTTCTTTTTTCTGGATGTATTTAAGTAAAAAAATAATGACTTACTTTTAAATGCGTTCATTTGGGGACATGCCTTGTAAAATTCATTGGTTCTTTCAGTAGAATTGTAAGTAGTGCCTTCACGTTTTTCTGATTACTCAACACATTATTTTGTAGGCGAAGTTTTTACTGGGTATTTATGGTTTTTAATCCAAATTTTTAATATTTTTAATTAGGCTTAAGTTCATGAAATTTAACTTTTCATTAAATTATTTTTATGAAGAAAGGAATTTTACAACATGAAACTTAATTAAAATTGTTATTGATAATCTTTCATTCTTGACGTGGCTGGGGCTCCAACCCCGGCCGGCAGGTTACCATGACATGTTTCGATCGCAACCACTCGATCTCCTCAGATGGATTTGCCGTCTTACACTCGCAGCCATCGACGACTGCTGACGTCAATAGTCAAACATCAATCCTCAAACCAAATTGTATTCTAACATTTGGTAGATCGAAATTTGCTTTCCTGAATGTTGATAGTTTCTGAGAGGCAGTAATTGCCCCCTACCTCCCTTCGTGGTCCTTCGGCCTATTTTCAATAGGCTTATTCCTTGGTCCAATAAGAACCTATGTGGCAAATTTTATTAAATTATCTCCAAAATTTTGACCTGCACTTTGTGCACAAGGTTACATGGACGGACATCGTTTGATCGACTCAGAAAATGATCCTGAGTCGATCGGTATACTTGAAGGTGGGTCTAGGACCAATATTTTAAGGTGTTACACACATCAGCACAAATGCATAATATCCGCTCCACTATTGTGGTGTGGGTATAAATATTAGAAGATTCTTACTTTATTTCTGGGGCAAGTCCTACGATTCCGCCCATTTTTAAAAGGCTTGGTCCTTCTATCAATTAGAGCCTCTGCACCAAATTTAATTATATTATCTCCAAAATTGCGACCTGTACTTTGCGCAAATGGCTACATGGACAGCCAGCCAGCCGGGCAGATATCGTTAGTTCTACTCAGAAATTGAAACAGTTGTGATTGCAGACCCATGTGTTTCAGTTAATGAATGAAATGAAAAATAGAGTTTTTAAAATAATAAAAAGAGTGTGAGTGTATAATAACCAGTGTTCGAAAATAAACAGAACATTATTTAGCGTTCGGCTCCCACACCCATGTAGACGAACACAACCCTTAATACCGTTAGTAACTATTTTCAAGAAAGAGCCAAACATTATAAAGTGTTCTGTTCTTCGTTAAAAAACAGAACAATTTTAGTGGTACTGTAGACAAACATTATATTTTAAAGTTCTCAAATGAAATTTAATTTTTACATAGGTGAAGAAATTAACAAACAAAAATTTTAGCAGCGACCATACCATAAATAGCTTGTGTGTGTATTGTGTAAGATTTTTTTGCTGGCTTTTTGTGTTTTTTTTCGTATGTGTATTTTGTTGTTGTATAAAATTTATGGTTTTTTTTTACCAGCAAAAAGGGCGATATAGAATTCAAAAAACGAATGAACACTAATGAGCCGAACCGAAAACAATGAAGTTTGTGGTTTAAAAAAAAAAACGTACGGAATTAAATGTTCTCATCTTTTTGTTAATTTGGATAAGAACAGTATTATTTTTGTCTTCGAACTATGACAAACAGGGAAACGTTATTTTTGTTAAATGATTTACTACACAAACACTATTAGCGTTTGTGTTTACCACAAATCTATCGAACCGAACACTAAGAAGCGATATTTAAAGTTAATTTTCGAACACTGCCAATAACACTGTGCTAGTTGCAAATTTTAACAAGATAAGCCTAGTACTCTGTTCGAACCTTCGAAAAATGTTGAACAACATTGATTATTTCACATGAAAATTTTGTCATGCATCAATATCTATCCTGCGGTTTTCAAAAACTTACCGTTTTTATTGGTTACAAGTATGCAACATTAATTTTGAAGGTAAGCAAAAACCAAAGATGGGGGTAGAACAATTATTTTTTACAAATTTGTACCAGCTTTAGTGATGATATTTAACTCTTTTAAATGCAATTACTGTTTTTTTTTCGAAAAAAAATTTTAAATGTTTTTTCTTGGCCACAAAAATTGTGAAATTCGTCTTTTGAAAACTAAAATTTTTATCGATAATTTACCTTTTTTTTAGCCTAAACAATTACCAACTTTGAGCGGATTTAACACCCGTAATTCTTATCCGATTTAAAAACGGGTTTTTGTCGCTTGATAAGTGAATATGTTTGTTGTCATTTGTGATAAGTCAATTCCCGATATTTTATAGTCGAATTTGTTATTTTTTGCCACGATTCTTAGCAAAATGAATAACTGTGCAACATTGGGCAGTATTTATATTTATCGGGTGATTTTTTAAGAGCTATAGGAAAGTTAAAAAAACACATACAATTCAGAAAAATGCATGAAATCTTTATTTGAATCGATAGTACGGTCTTTATAAATTAATATTTGAAGGTTATTTCATGCAAAAGTTGATCGTGACTGCGCCTCAAATGGTCCATCCGCTTAGTACAATTTTGGCATACTCTTTCCAACATTTCTGCCGGTATCTCATGAATAAATGCTTCAATATTGTCTTCCAATGCGTCAATTGAAGCGGGCATGTGTGTATCAGAGAACTGCTTTGTGCAATTGTAAAAAATCGCATTAAATCAACAGCAACAAATACACTCACTTGCGGTCATGCAATCAAACTTGCGCAACCGCAAATATTCGCTGCTGGTTTGCAGTCATTCAAATAATGCACATCGTGCTTTGTTATTTATACAATCGTTAGCTTCGTTTTTTAATAAAGATGTTTGTGTGTTCGGTGCGACAATGATTGTTTTGGTAAAGAAAAAAAAAAAAAAAATACAAACAAAAAAGCCAGAAATCAAGCAATCATTACTCATGTATTCATTCAGCATTAACTATGTAGTACAAGAAAAAAAAAATTGAAATGAAACTAAACGCACGTATGTAGGTACATACAAACAATTTCCATAGAAACACAATTTTTTTTTACTTTTAAAAAGTACAGTAGTTCTGTATGTAGGTACAATGTATTCTTGTTTTTATTGTTGTTAATTTTAACTCTTCGAGTGGTTTATTGTTGTTAATGGTAACAAAGCGTCTCATAGAGTGGACAATGACTACTTGAATGCAAAAGTATAAGAATGTGTTCCTTTGAATTTACACATTTGTGTTATATTGCGTGCGCAACAAAAATGCAAATAAAGCACTTTCAATAAAAAATGAATACATGCAAAAATTAAATGTGAACGAAACGATGTAAAAATTACCAGCGTTGAACTTTTTTTTGCAAGCAAAGATTGAATGTAAATTTTAGCGTATGAATAAATCAAGAAAAATAGTGATTTTGCAGTTCTCTGGTGTGTATAGACGTGAGCTTTAACATAGCCCCACCAAAAATTGTCTAAAGGCGTTAAGTCGCACGATCTAGGCGGCCAATTGACCAGTCCCAAACGTGAAATAAAATGTTCACTGAACTCTGTGGCACCGTCTTGTTGAAACCACATGTCATTCAAGTCAAGCTCTTGCAATTTTGGTAAAAAAAAGTTGGATATCATCTCATATTAACGCTTACCATTCACAGTAACGTTACGATTCGCATCATCTTTGAAGAAGTACGGTCCAATGATGCCACCAGCCCATAAAACGCACCAAACTGTGCCTTTTTCTGGATGCATTGGTAGCTCTTGCAATGCTTCTGGCTGATCTTCACTCCAAAATCGACAATTCTGCTTTTTAACGTACCCATTGAGCCAAAAATGAGCTTCGTCTCTGAACACAAGAAGCGCGCAATGAACTTTCTTAACAGAGCACGCATTTTGATAATAAAATTCAATAATTTGCAAGCGTTGTTCGTTTGTAAGACGATTCATGGTTAAATTATAGACCAAACTGAAGATGTTTGAGAGTGAAACAAAACACGAAACGTGCGTCAGCTGTTTAAACCAGTGTTACCAAAAATATAATAGCTAAAAAATCACTCGATAGTTTAAAGCTTCTAGCAGTTTCTTGAACCAACTCAGAACCAAAATATACTGAGGCCAAATAACGGCATTCAACATCGATCGGAATTACAATACATACAATTTTAATGGAAATGTCGATCGTTATTAAATGCTGTAATTCGGTTACTACAATTATGACTGTTTTCATTTAATCCATTAAATATAATTTAACAGACTACTTTTAAATCCAACGAATGCCTTGGCAATACATTCTTTATTCTTCATTAATCTTAAATCCGAAAATTTCAAGGTCTTAAAAAATGCATTGCATTGTCGACTCTGTCTCTCTTATTTATTCTATACTCACCATTTTTCCCATTTCCATTCAGTTGATGTTTTTAAAAGTTTCAAAATTTTTTTTTATTTTCATTTTTTTTTTGCAGTGAAATATTTTTTTATTTTTGTTGTTTTGCATAAATCGCTCTGTAAACGCGTGCTGCTGGATCAAAGACATTTTTTCCATAAACTTTTTAAATATAAAAATATTTTTGTTCGCTTTCATAAGGGAACGTTTTTTGGCTGTTTCTATTGTTTCAAAATTTATTTGTTATTTTTGGCATGTTAAATATTTTTTATCGCAGTTGATGTTTTTATAGACAGTATTTGCTTCTTTTTTTAATAAGGATATGATTAACATTTTTTTGTTGTTTTTTATATTTTTTTTGCTGTGATGAGTTTCTAATGAAAATTCAAATCCTCTTTTTATGGTGGTAACAAGTGAAAAGTTGTTTGTAAATAATTTTTTTTTTTAAATTGTAATAAAATTTTTGCTTTATAAGTTGCGGCAATTTTTTTTAAAGTAACGGAATTTACGGTGAAATTTATAAAGGGTGTTTTTTTAAACCTTATAGAACTTACGAAATGTTTAGCTGGCAAACGACTTGTCATACTGGGCTCACTCTTTTTGTCATTTATGATCCGTATACTTTGAACAACGCCTCTAATTTATCCAAATTTAATTTGAGAATCAGTCATCTAAGTTTTATTTAAAAATTGTGTTGGCTATGAGGCTCATTTTTGGCTTGACGGGTTCGTCAATGAACTAAATTGGTCCCACTCCATACCATGCACAACATGCTCAACAGACTTTTGGTTCGGCCGTTTGGTGCAAAAGAACGCGTTGCTGGCAATGGAGATCGTTACAGCACAATGATCAATGAATCATTGCTTAAAAATATGGATGACATTAATCAGTGCAAAAGTAGTCTCAACAGGATGGCGCTACTTGCCATACAGCAACCACAACCATCGATTTATTCAAATAAAAAATTTTGGTGACAAGTTGGTTTCGTAAAATGTAGGTCCAAGGTCGTGGTGCAATTTGACACCCCCGATTATTTCCTGTGATAAACCAGTAACAATTGACGCCTTGAAAGCAAACATTTTACGTGATGTTTGTAACATTTGGCCAGCTAAGCTTAAAAAAGGGGCCCAATATTGAACGTCCAGAATGAGCTCCTCAAACGATGGCATGTGGGCACTCATTTTTTAATTTTTTTTAATTATATTTTTATATTTTTATTTTGTATTTTTTTATGTTATTTATTAACTTTCTAAAGAGCTTTAAAAACCACCCTTTACTTTTGTTTAAGCGAAGTTAAAACTGTTACCGAAATTTTTACAGTGAGAATAATTGAAAGATTGAATAAAACATTTAAGCAGAACGATTAAGAAAATTGTTAAGGAATTATAAAATTCCACCCCAAAACGTTAACTGTGGAATAATTTTGTATTTGTAATAAAAATAAAAAAAAAATATTATATTAATTTAATATTTATTTTGTTCAAGTACAATTTAGTAGTCTTCTACAGACCAAAAGATTAAGTTGCTACAGTAAATTTCTCATCTTAAATTTATTTTTGCTATACATGGAAACAGTAGAGGTGACTCGTTGACGCATGCAGACACCACCTTTAATGCTTTTAGTTTAATATGTGTTATACTTGTTTCACTTTCGAAGGGCAAGCATTTTTCGCATACAAATTTTGTCTTATCACTAGCCAAAGGTGGTTCGATAAAACATCGTAGATAGTAAATGGACTCGGCGGGCGTTGAAACTGTCCACTTTTCACTTCAGAAGACTGATTGCGGTCATAACTGACCATTGGTCCTGCAGAAAAGGTCAGAGTTTTGGGCTTCTCCTGGTATAATTCAGGCGGACCTTCAAAGAAATTCGACCTTGAATATGCCCTGGCTATATTAAACTTTCGTATGTTTCTGTAAGCTGGACCTTGGGTAGAGTAGTGTTTATATCCAAAGGAGGGTGTCTTAACGACATGTAGGTTAACTTTAAAATGTCGAATATTTTTGAACAATATCGCAAAGAATTTGAAGGTTTTTGGGCATGTGGACTGCCCACGTAATCAGATAACAAATAAGCTTGCCAAACGAGGTGATCGTCTGAATGACACATTCATTGCTCGATTTGTTGGCCTTCCAATGGCTCACTGTTAGTCAGTTATCAAGCGAGAGTCTTATAGAATCCACCTGCTCCATATCCAGGGCTCTATTGCCGGTTATGATGAACAGAAAACGAGCTCTCTACATAATTTCAATTAGAACAGTGGTACCGGTTGTGACTGTGGGGACTCATGACTTCAACAGAAGTTATCATGACGAGGAGGAAGATGAAACTGTGTTTTATTTTTCTGTAGGGAAACCGCTGTTCGCCAGCCTGGAGGATCTATCTGGCATAGATCTCAGGTTACTTATTCCCTTTATAGGGAAGACGAATTGGTTGAATTCTCCAGTGACGCCTATTAAGTTACTGCTCTGTAGGATGGACATTGCGCTGGGTATCGCAAAAAGACCACTGAAGGACCCAAGGGAGCTGTATCTCGATGGCTGCCCAAGAAACAGAAACCTTTATTTAATATAGGGCGTATGGAAGATAGGGACAGATGGTAAAACAACGAAAACTAATTACTGAACCCACATGAACAGATTCTTGATTGCGGCTGCCAAAGGAACCCAACCTAACATTAAGTGTTTTCATCCGTCCTAAATTAAAATTATCTCTCACGATGTTAACTTAATTAAAAAGCTATTTTTTTTTGTTATCAAATTGCGATAACAGTGTAAAATTGAATACTCATTTGATAATCATCCATCATTTTAATCACATTTTTTGTTTGTGAAATAATTAAATTGTTTTATTTTTTGCTTTTGTCTAAAATTAATGTAGTAGAAATCAGTATTTAGCCAATTTATTGCAAAAAAAAAATATTTTATTTTATTTAGTTTCATTGCTGTAGTTTTTTTTCTTGTGTTTAAAAAACTATTATTAATTATGTAAATATGTAAATATCTGTTTGTATGCTTAAGTGTTTTTAATGTAAATGTGTGTGTTTTAAAAGGGGGAAGGAGAAGTGGAAAATAATTGTATTGGTTTTTAAAATGAAATAAATTTTAAATAAAATACGCATGAATGAACATTAATTATTAAACTTAACACGTTGTAAAAAACCGATAATCTGTTAATATTGTCAATTTATGATTCTTAATTGGTCGTAGATAAAATGACTATTATTATGAATTCAATAAGCAAAAAAAAAAGACACAACAACAAAAAAAAAATATGATTAATTATTCTACATAACGGCACAAAAACAATGCGTGAAATCCTTTGGAATTTATATTATTGTGTGTGTAATGGGTTGGTGGGAGAAGTGTCACAAAATTTGGCCAATTTGTCATAAAGTCTGACAAATTACAATTAAAGAAGAAAATAATTAAACGAATACGAAACATATTTTGTTTTTAAGTATTACCAAGACGACTTTAACAAGGTAAGTGCAACTCGTCAGCCGTTCATCAGCCACGGCGAATTCACAATAAAATTCACAAACGTCAATATACGTTTGTTTATGTTAAGCGCCATAATAAAATATACAATTTCTGAGAAAAATTTGATTCAAAAGTGTGAAAAATATTTTTTTAATAAAACAAATATACATAAATATTAAAGTGGAACTATTAATTCCTTTTATAAAAAAGTGAAAATTTTAATTTAATATAAAAATGCGTGTTCTGCAGCCGTATTCTGTAACATGCTTAGCTAAAGCTTAATCTCGATCGCTAAAATGCCTTAGAGAATGCAAAAATTAAAATTTTTACCGATGACATTAAAAGCCTAAATTGCTGCGAATTAAATTTGTATGGCATTGTTAAATCTAGCAATGCACGTTACAGTATTGTATTCGTAGCGAAAAATAGTTAAATTAACTTTATAGATTTTTAGCGATAGAGATTTAGCTTTAGCGAATTACAGAATACGGCCACTGTTTGCTGTTTTTGATAACAAGAAATTAAATTGCATGGCCTTTTTTAGTTGTAGAGTTGTACTTACCTTTTTAAATTCGCCTTGATTAGTACTAAAGATCTTAGATCAGAGGCGATTACCAAAAACAAACGTATCGCCGTTTTCTTGAGCTTTTGTAAATATGTAATAAAAGCTTTTATAATTAATTTATGTATTGAAATAATAATGCTTAGAGACTTTAGGAGATGTTGTTGTAAAAAATACGCAAACAATATGGTTAACATATTGTTTGTATTGTTTTATTTTATTTATTTATTAAAAATTTTTTTATATTTAACCATAAAATGTTTACCTTCCCTGAAAATTCAAATAAGATTGAATTGAACAATTTAATGGTAAAATTAAATTAAGCTACACTAAACGAAATGAAGTTGATTTAAAATGGAGCCAATTTTAAAAACGATTTCTAGAACTGGAATACTAGAAATATACAAATATTTTACACACCGTTTGCTTCGTTTTAAAAATAATTAAGGGTTTAACAAGGTGTTATTAAGTCATATGTCTAAAAATAATAACTTGAAAATATACGACTGTTGTGAACAACCCCTCATAATTCAGTGTGCTATTTTGAATTTAAATAAGCTGATTTAAAATAAATTTAAAAATAAATATTTACCTAAAGTAAAAATATTTTTTAGTTCTAATCCATGAATTAATAAATTAAATTAGATCTATTTTCCATTTTTCCGACGAAAATCACAAATAAATTTTATTTTGTTTGCTTTCCAAACAGTAGAGTCCTAAGCCGATCTTATTTGACGCCGCAAGTGATTTGTTGCAACAATTGCTAGCCACAGGTTAAATTCGGATGTTAGACGGATAAAACTATACCAACAACTGCGAAGGCTACAAAATCATAGCCGCTCGTATTAGCCGCTCAGCGCAGGCCTCTTCTGATGAATTTCGATAGCACAATAAACAAAGCAAGCAAAGTTCTATTAATTTAAGACACTTTTTGTTTACAAAGCAACAACAATATTTTTAAACCATTGTAAAATATTAGAACATTATGACAATACAACATGAAAGCACACCTTGTGAATACCCCAAATATGTTTTAAAGTACCAGAACTAAGTGTCTTTCGTTCTCTACAATAGTTGAAAGCTTTTCAATCGTTTGCTTAAAATAAATAGATCGTTTTCGGACCACATTTACTGTTACTGATAATGTGCATCCCGTGAGAACCCGAACATAGCATACTGAAGAAGCTGTAGCCGATGTATAGAACAGCATTGCAGATGTGTCCTTTCACTATATGGAAGATTTTAGGAAAGGATCTTGGATTAATTACGTAACATTAATCTTGCAGATATGTGGTTCCAACAGGACAGAGTCACATGCCACACAGCGGGCGCTACAATTGATTAACTCATAGAAACTTTTGATAAAAAAATTATTTTACGTAATGACCTAATTAATTGGCCACCATGATCGTGTGATTTAACCGCATTAGATTATTTTCGGGGGGTGCTTTAAAACCATGTGAGATAAGGCCATGATGGCTTTATTGCTCAATTGAATGGGAGATAAAGCCATAATGGCCTTATTGTCCAATCATTGAGAGGTAAGGTCATATTTAAAATTTTGCGAAATGAGAGATATAGCCATATTTTTGCAGAATATTGTTATGCATGGTGTAAACATTCTGTAAAAGGGAAATCCTAAGTTATCATTGAAAAACATTTTTTTTATTCTTGTGACGCACGGATGAAAACTTTATTCAGCGAAGCCACCTCCCCCGTCCTACTGGAGGAGCAAACCCGTAAGCACGGCCGCAGGCCTCCACGCAGAAAAACTTTAGTATGCGAGCCAGATTTCAATACTAAACTTTAGTGTCTCCGAAACTGAAATGAGAGATAAAGCCATTTTCTAATATTGCTAATGCGAGCTAAGACCATGATGGCTTTATCTCCCATTCAAATGAAAAAAAAAAAAAAAAAATAAAAGGCTTTATCTCCCTATTAAATGCTGCGAAAAGTTGCTGAAAATTGGTGTTCCAGATTGCGCCTTCTACGCGCCAGCCGTGACGGCCACATGGCGAAGATCATATTTAAACATTAATCTCATAAAATTTTCTTTCCATTAAAGCCCGTTTTATTGATATTAAAAATATACACCCAATTCTCTTTTTACACGATAGATACGTTCCCAATAAATTCGTGTAAAAAAATTCGTGTAAAAAAAGATACTAGCCAAAGGTGAAAATAGTAGATTGGTTCCAGACCTAAAAAATAACGTAAAAGTACAATAAACAACAATAAAAAATTTTTGTTAAAGTTTACTTGAGAATTTATTTAACGTGCTTACACATTTTAATATCTTAAATACATAAATACATACATATATTATAAAAAAAAAAATAATGATTTGGAAAAAAGAAAATAATATCAGAAATTCATTAATATAAAAAAGGAAAACTAATATAAACATAAACAACTTTTATTTGCTGTCACTTTCCGACAATAAAAAGAATTTGTAGAATATTTAAAATCGTGTTAAAACAAAACAATTCGTGTAAAAAGAGAAAAATGTTAACTTTTTAACTCGTGTTAAATGAAAATTCGTGTAAAAATAATTCGTGTAAAAAGAGAATTAGGTGTATTTCCTTGTTTTATTATGTTTTAAACTTGTGTCACTCTATAAAAAACACACTTTATAACCATTATATGGTTACCTACAAACAAACGCATTTTTGTTATCCAACCATAGTATGTTGCTTTTAGAACAGCGCTACCTTCACCCATTCTATTTTTCTGCGTATAGGAGCTCCAAAATTTCTGTTTTTAAAAGTACTTCTGCCAAAAGCACAAAATTACAATATTAAGTTTAACTCTTACGAGTTCCTTAAATCGTCAGCTCATTATAAGTTTGACCTACCGACCATTAAAATTTTGTTATTGGGTATAAATATATATTTTGAAGACCCCCTTTCTGAATCCAAAAACTGTTTTATGGCTTCTGAGATATTAAGCTTTGATTTTGCTCATTACACTGCTTTACAAATTTTAAGTTTGGAAAAGTACCAAGAACGCCACATGCCTAGATAAGTTAATTGAGACCTCCTGAACACGAAAAACGCTGTAATTTCTTTTCCTAAGTACAGTTTTTTAGATAACGGTACTTTTGTGTTTTTCAGTGTATGGTCCCACTCAATTTCATAAAATGTTCTTGCCCGTTTTATTGATATTAAAAATATATTTCCTTGTTTTTTATGTTTTAAACTTGTGTAACTCTATAAAAAATACGTTTTGTAACCATTATATGGTTAGCTACAAACATACGGGTTTTTATAATCCAACCATAGTATGTTGCTTTTAGAATAGGGTTACCTATTCTGAATCCCCCTTTCTGAATCCAAAAACTGCTTTATGGTTTCTGAGATATTAAGCATTGATTTTGCTTATTATTAACTATTTTAAAGTTTATTAAGTATTGTTTTGCTCTACATGCCTCTGTTTGGCGTATGCAGCAAATTCCTCATAAATGTCAATCTTGCTTTGCTTCATTGGCCGTAAGAAATTAAGTAGTTAAAGCCAAAGCAAAATAAAATGTCATCAACTCAATACTCGGCAGTAAGAATACGTATGCAGCACAAAAAGCAACTTTTTAATAAATATAGAAAACAACAATAATTTTTTACTTTCAATAAAATACTATTAACTTCGTTCATGAAAGTTCACAAAAATTTACATGAGTGCCTCGGTAGGGTAGGTGGTAGTGAGCAAGTCTAGTTGTATAATCTAGAAGACTATTTTGTTGATTTTTTATTATTATTATTTTCTTTATTTTTCAAAACCTGAAGTGATCCGTGGAGATCGCAGGTAGATGGTTAAGGCCTTACTAATTACAACCACTTAAAACTATTCTCACCCACTATTTATACCCAGTTCTTTTAAATTAAAATGCTGACTGCACTAAAGTCAGTAAGTTTCTTGAACTAAACTAAAGTGCTGACTCGCATAATTGAGACCGCATAATTTTTGATTGCTTTATTTTAAATAATAAAATAAAACTTATAATATACGAGTGTGACTCTCAACACAGCGCAGGGGTTGCGGGTTCGATTCCCGTCAAAGACTCCGGTTTCTTTCGTGAAGACAAGCGTAAAGCTTTGCTCATATGCCGGAAGCAGTGGTGAAAAAACAAAAAATTCTATCCGGTATATTTTCAGAAAACTTAATGTAAACTTTCATTGTAGTTTTGCTCCACTACAACTCTGTGTCATATGCACCAAACCAATTATGAGCCGACAAAATACTAAAGGTAATTGAGCTTTAATAGTACTAAAATTACCAAAAATTTAGAAAGGCATTTGTATCTAAAAATGATTATCCTTAATTCAATAAACTTATCCATTTTTTAAATATGTATAGTAATGCTAGCTTTATTGATAATATTTTCATTACACTAGAACAAGTAAAAGCTTTTTGTTTTTAACGCATTTTTACTATCTTAATCTACTTTAAACTCAGCATGACTTTTTCGCATTAAAGTCATTTAAAAACCAATTGGGGATTTGCAATTAAATTATTGGTTTAACGAAAAAAAGTTACAGTTTTAACAAACTTTTTCTTTTTTGCTATTTCAGCAAAAGTACCAGTAAGTTGAGAAGAAGAAAATGCTATTAATGTTTAAGGAGGGATAGTAAAACTATTGTTACCGGCATAATAAAACTATTGAAAAGTGAATGGGTCTTACGCACACCAACACAGAAAAAAGAAAAACTTCTAACAAGAAAAGTTTTCCTAATGGGTAGATGGAGGGAGGGAGGGGGGGGGGGGTGGCGGTGTATTAAATGTTTTTATTGTTTGCTTGAAAGCCAGGAAGTGCGTACTTTTTTTTAATTTTTTCTTTAAACAATGGACCTTTTTTAACTACTCTTAGTCCCTTTAGTTCACCCCTCCGGCAGGTTTTTTAACATTGTAATTTTATTTAAAGTGGAGCCACAACAAGCTCATTAAAAATTTTGTATTGAATATTGATTGTTTCGTTTTAGCGCTGTTTGCGTTTTTTTTTTTATTTCTCCCTGATTTAGTTCGTTAGACAATGTGGAGGCAAAAAAAAAAAATAAGAAAAAAATGTAAAAAAGAAAAAATAAAACTGTGTAATCTCCGGCCATTGACTTGTGAATGATTTAATTTAGCGAAAGTGAAATACAAACCTGTGTGATTTTAATTATTAATTGATTGAATTATAAATTGAGTGAAAAAATAAATATTTTTTTTTGTTAAATATAAATCAAATACTGAAATGATGTTTTTTTGTATTTGTTGATTATCATAAATTGTTTACATTAAATTCTTTTGTGTATTTAGGTACATTATCATTTTGACTTTGTTAACATTTTTTTTTTATTGTCATCATTATTAATTTGTGACGAATTTTACACAATATTAATGAAAACGTGTAAACTGGTTCTGAAATATTTACACTGTGCGGTAAAGTATTTGCGGGTAAGTAAAAAAAATACCTTTTTTAAATACTTTAACAAGCTGGTCTTTCTAAAAAGCAATACATTTATTTTCAATGCATATAAAGAAAAGATGAGTTTTGCTGTACTTTTCTTATGGGAAATTATTTTTTTCAAAAAGTTTCCAAGTAAAAAATTAAAAAAATTTGTAATGGGTGATTTTTTAAGAGCAATAGGAAAGTTAAAAAAACCCATAAAATTCAGAAAAATGCATGAAATCTTTATTTGAATCGATAGTACGGTTCATATAATTTAGTGTTTGAAGATTATTTCATGCAAATGCTGACCGTGACTGCGCCTCAAATGGTCCATCCGCTTAGTCCAATTTTGGCATACTCTTTCCAACATTTCGGCCGGTATCTCATGAATAAATGCTTCAATGTTGTCTTCCAATACGTCAATTGAAGCGGGCATGTGTGTATAGACATGATCTTTAACATAGCCCCACAAAAAAGTCTAAAGGCGTTAAATCGCCAGATCTAGGCGGCCAATTGACCGGTCCCGAACGTGAAATAAAATGTTCACCGAACTCGCCTCTCAATAAGTCCATTGTTAAGCGTGCTGTGTGGCATGTGGCACCGTCTTGTTGAAACCACATGTCATGCAAGTCAAGCTCTTGCATTTTGGGCAAAAAAAAGTTGGATATCATCTCACGGTGGCGCTCACCATTCACAGTTACGTTACGATTCGCATGATCTTTGAAGAAGTTCGGTCCAATTATACCACCAGCCCATAAACCGCACCAAACTGTAACTTTTTCTGGATGCATTGGTAGCTCTTGCAATGCTTCTGGCTGATCTTCACTCCAAAATCGACAATTCTGCTTATTAAGGTACCCATTGAGCCAAAAATTAGCTTCGTCGCTGAACACAATAAGCGCGCGATGAACTTACTTAACAGAGCACGCATTTTGATAATAAAATTCAATAATTTGCAAGCGTTGTTCGTTTGTAATACGATTTATGGTTAAATTATAGGCCAAACTGAAGATGTTTGACAGTGAAACAAAAGACGAAACGTGCGTCAGCTGTTTAAACCAGTGTTGCCAAAAAGACAATAGCTAAAAAATCACCCGATACTAAAAGTAACAGAGTTGAACAAATAAAAATTTTATTAGTCAAAGAGCTATAAAAAAGATTTGGTACTCCTGTTAAAACTGTTAAAAAATGAATTTAAAAGCAGTGGTTATCAAAATTGTCATAATAATAGTCTGTGTTACCACTAGAGAAATTCAAAATTACACTTAAGATGAAGAAAAATAACACGAATGAAATAAAACTACACCTGATTAAATAAATCTTTGGATGAAGTTTCCTGACGATCTGGCCTAAGCAACCAGTGAAATGCGCAACCCCCCTTCAATAATATATTTCAGTGTTTTTATCAAGATTAAAAATTGGGAGTTAAGCACGACAAACAAAATCTTGTGAATTGAAATTTTGTGTTACCACGAAAATTAATTTGATAATAAACTGGCAAGTGCACGGCTAAAAAAACTAAACTGGCAACATGTTTTATTTTTTGCGAGAACAATAAAGCAAGTTGTTTTTGTTTTAATTTTGTTGTTTCTTAACCTGCTTACAACTACAATTAATGTTGGAAGAATTCCAATCAATTGTAGTGGGGAATGTAAGACAAAATAAACTCACTGTTTATTGTTGTTGTTTTTGTTTAAGCCTTGATATTGTTACAAGTAAAACTGTTGCTTATAATTCTTATTCGCTTAACAGTTTTATTTGTTTAATATCTTTAGTTTTTTTTTAAGTCTTTGGATGAAGTTTTCTGACGATCTGGCCTAAGCAGCTACTGAAATGCGCAACCCCCCTTCAACAATGAATTTCAGTGTTTTTATCAAGAATAAAAATTGTGAATTAAGCACGACAAAGAAAATTTTGTAGATTGAAATTTTGTATTTCCACGAAAATAACTTGGATAATTAACGTTTTATTTTATAAAAACGCTACCAAATTATGCAAATTTGCTACTAAAACAATTAATCGGTTCGCACAACTTAAAGACGAATTTATGATTTTTATAGCACACATAATCGTCTATTTAGATAGGTTTGTTAATGAACAAAACTGCCTCATAGTCATCGACCAGACTTGCAATATTTGTAACTGCAATTTTTTAAAATTCTGCTTTTAAATTGCATTTGTGTCCAGATTATGAAATCATAGTTTTGCAATTTTTGTATTTTTATCTTGCTTTTCTTATTTTTATAGTTTATATATTAATACAAATACACCTACAGCAAAGTTCATGTTAAAAAGTGTGAGAATAACAAAACAAAATTGCAGGGTTCATGAAACTGAGCTCCCCTCCCTTGTCTTCTCACCACTCTCACTAAATAACTCAAGAATTGCTGCAACGAAAATTGCAAATCTGGACGATGACATATGGAGTGAGACAAATCCACAACAGACTCCATAACATCTAGAGAAATACGCCGTTTGGTGCAGTTTACACGCTGGTGGCATCATGCGACGTAACTTTTTTTTTCAAAAATGAGGCAAATGGTTGATTTCAAGAAGAAGACCTCTCGATAATTTCCTGTGGGGCTTCGTGAAGTTATTGGTTTCTGCTGATAAGCCAGCTACAATTGATGACTTGGAGGCCAACAATGTTGGTGTTTTTCGTGAAATACAGCCAGAAATATTGGGAAAAGTGGTTTAAATTGGACGTTCAGAACGTGTTTCGCCAAGAACAGACACGATTCCACATTCCCGAAAATATTTTCAAATATTAATGCCATGTACTGGTCTTTTGAATGAAATTCAATTTTTGTATTTATTTTTACAATTTCAAGTTTTATGGGCTTTAAGAAATATCCTTTATGGTTTCACACAACAGTAAGAAATGTTTTCTTTCTCGTATTTCCCCTTTTCGGTACTTTTTTCTCTTCCCATTGAAGTATAAATAATTTCAATATTGTAAATATATCGAGCCCTAATATCAAAAATGATGTAACCAACAACATTTTAGATTTTTGTTTTTTGATGAAAATCGATAATTTTTGATCATTTACATCATCTCTAAAAATCTCATATCTCTGGGAAGTACCGTTACAAAATAAGAGCAAAAGCAATTTCAAACGAAACACTAGACTTGAAGCAAAAATATTTAAAAAAAAACCTTCTCCTGTAAAATTTTATTTTTCTTGGTTACATCATTCTTGCTATAAGGGCTCGAATCTCAATGAATAGAGAAAAAGGTTTTTTAAAAAATTACCAAAAATATGTTCGATTTTTACCCCTCAAAACTTTGACTTTGGAAAAAGTAACAAATTTGTATTTTGTATATGTATTTTTTTGATAAGTAACGAATGTGATTTAATTTAACATTTTATGTTTATTGGTTTAAAATATTGGTGGGATGAAACAAAAAGTTTTATTGTTTTATTCGTTTACTTCCCAAAAGGACTGAATTTCAATAAAGTACCAGACAGCGGCAGGTACGCTTATTTTTTCAAAGAGCCACGATAGGTAATCAATTTTTTTGTGTTTTTTAAGCTTAGGAGATGAAGTTAGCTTATTTATGTACACGTCTTTACCATTTTGAACCCCTAATCATTGAAATTTCTGAAAATCCCGTCTTATTGGACCTTTTTCGCGAGCGACCAAACTTTGTTCCATATATTTTATCTTCGGGCACTTAGGCTGTGCGATAATGCAACATTACAATTTTATATATCGTTCCTGTAATTTACAAAAGGAGTATATAGCATATACACATTTTAGGTTTGAGGGAACAACTGACATAAATTTCCCGCTAGTCTATATAAAGTACTGGTACTAAAAGAAGTGTTACTCAAAACATTTGTATTGAGCGAATAGTATAACAAGTATTGAAAGTAAAGCTATGAAGCACTTAAATAACATTTAAAGTACTTATGTTAAAAAATTACGCGTATGAAATAAACTAAAAGTATTGCTTTGTCTAGATAAAGAAACAAAATTTGTACCAGAAAACGAAAATAAAAATATTGCAAAAATTAATATATTTTTTGTAATTTTTCTTGGCCCATATTTTTTGTTGGCCAGTGTAATTAATTTATCAATCTGATTATGTATGCAATTTTTAACGATTTGTTTTTTATTTCTTTTGTTTCTCTGAGTTAAATTGTAGGGTTCAGTGTTCAAGGTGCCAGTGCCATTGGAAATAAATTGATTGTTGAATTTTGCATTACAGATTTTCTTCAACTGCACTTACATATATTAAGAAGCGCAAAAACTAAACGGAATTTATCAAATTACAATTCTTTTTAAAAAAATTCATAATTTTTTCTGTAAAATTTTACAAGATTTATGTCTTAAAGCGTGTAAAAATCCCCTAAAAAAAATATCCGGTTTCTAACAAAAAAGAACAAGCAAGTGCTTGCATTTCTTGTTTAAAATTTTCTCAGAAGTTTATCCCGAAAAAAGTGGGTGAAATTTATATAAAAATCGCAGCATTTAGAAATTTTGTATTAGTTGCAAAACACAACACAATTTATTGCATTAATGTAACGAGAGAAAAGGAAACGGATATCGAAAATGGCAAGAAATTTCAATAAGCAGGTAAGTAAATTCTAACAGTGTTATTTTGAAAAATAAAACTTTTGCTTAAAACTCAGCTTTCGAATTTATTAAAACTCTTTCTTTTAAGTCTTTCAAAATCCTCACTATGTTATTTCTCGTTTGGATTCCTTTAACCTACACACTCCCCTCCCCTTCCCCATCCGATGACAATATGGCTCATAACAATAATTATGATATGATTATGCCCGATGACCATGAGTCGGCCGAGTCTTTGCATTTTCAAAATTTCGATGAATTCTTTAATGCCGAGGCTGTGGCCAATGATGCCATGTCCGAAATGCAAATGGACGAAAGTGGCACTTCGTATAAAATTCGTGCACCCCAACCCTTGAATGCTAGAGAAAAACGTTTACGCGAACAACTGGAAGAGTTGGATGTGCAGCATGAAAAACGTATTCAAAGATCATTGACCAAAGGTGCGACTAGACCTCGAAGCAATGCTAACGATTGGGATCAATTCGACTATGAGATGTTGGTGAAACATCGTCATTAAATGAATGAAAAAAATGCCGAGAATTTAATTTGAGTTTTGTTACAATAAATTGAGGGTTTGTTTTTGTTTTATAATTATTTATTTATTTAATAAAGTTAAGTTTTATTTATCTACTATTTCTTAAGATGCAATCAAAACTAAATTTGTGTTTGTTTTAAAATCAGTTTAGAAAGTAAATTGGTCTTAGATTTGAGATTTAACCTGAGTATCTTCTTTTGTGTCTAGCCGCCTAATTATACATATTCTAAGCACGACTTAAGCTTTTAGTGTTGAAAATGCGACATTTCAATAAAATCAGGAACTTATTTGGCGAGTTTTACTTTCTGAATTTAAACATTTCCGAACTGTGGCGCGGTTGTTACAATACAATGACTTTATTAAGGCGTGCTAACCTTCATAAAGTCATACTGAATTCAAATACATATGGATTATTTATTAGGATGCCTTCCCTGAAGTCTTCCCGGTCGGATACAATTTGGAAAATTTCAAATTAAATGTCCACAAACACTACTCTCTCTTTCCTTCTCCCCATAACCTATTTTCCTTATTCAAACACAATGCATTGTATTAGTAGTTGCATCCCCTGAGTGTTGGATCATAGTAAAAAAAAAAAAAAATAAGGCCCAGAACAGACGGTGAACCGCAACTTCAACTTCTAGTTATTTTCCAGTTTCATTTGAGTTTATGCCATAGACTCTTGTTTGGGATCACACACAACGCGACCATTTTGAGACCGGTTTGAAATGCATTGGAAATCAGTTGCATTGAAACCGGCGTGCAGGAAACTCGTGTTTGCGTTTCATATTTTCAAAGATAATCGAAATGATTGTGATAATATCATTATATTCTGGTACGATTTAGGTTGCAGGGTGTGTGGAAAACGATTGAAACTGATTTCAAAACAATAACTTCGAAAGGGGTTTGTTGCAGTTGCGTTTTACCGTCTGTTCTGGGCCTAAGATTTATTTCTCAATTCAGCGTGAAACTAAAAGTTTTGTTTCCTCACCTTCTTCTATCCACTTAACTCCTATCGAAGCATAGGGCCTTAACAAAGTATCTACAAGTTGTTCTGTGCCGAACTAACTCATCCTTTAACTTTTGAATTGTTCTTGGATTATTGCCGTACACTTTTTCTTTAAAATATCTCCAATTACCATCCCCACGACGTGAGATAACACGCCGATTGAATTTCTCGCGCAAAACAACTATTGTTTCGTTGACTGTGTTGCATGTGGCACCAACCTGTTGGAACCATATATGTTTTTGATGTTTTTGTTTAAACTTTGATATTGTTACGTAGAACTGTTGCTTATAAGTCTTATACGCTTAACAGTTTTATTTGGTTTAATATCTTTAGTTTTTCTAAAATCTTTATGGATGCAGTTTCCTGATGATCTGGCCTAAGCAACCAGTGAAATGCGCATAGGAATAGCTTATCCCATCAACAATAAATTTCAAGTGTTTTTATCAAGAATAAAAACTGGAAATTAAGCACGAAAAACAAAATCTTTTGAAATTAATTCTTCTTGTTATTTAAAATAAATAAACATTAAAATAAACAACATTAAAGACTTAAAAAGAATTAATAAAACATAAAAAAACTCCTAAAATAATGAGTTTAACTTCCACATTTGTTTGCAAGTATCTAAGGAAGGTTCAAAATGCTCAGTGATTCCTTTATAATGGGCGTTTTTAAGCCCGAAAGAGCTTACGAAAGGTTAGCTTTGAAACGTCATACTGCGCTCACTTTTTGCTCAGACACATCATCATAGATAGATAGATTCTTGCCTGCACAACGCCAAGAAATTATCCAAATTAACTTTTCCGTAGGCCTGTAAAGTCACTGGTTTGATAAACCAGCAACTATTGACTTCTTGGAGGTCGACATTGTTCATTTTATTCGTGACACGTAGCCAGCAACGCTCGAAAAAGAGAAACAAAATTGGTCGTCTGCAAAGCGTTTCGTCAAGGACAGGCGAGGTGCCTATTTTTTTATATTTATTAATCTGCAATTAAAATTATCTGTTTTGTGTTTTCTACCATTTTAAGTTTTAGTTTGTAGTTTGAGAAACTTTTTTCAATAAACTTCAGGCTCTAAATCCCTATGATAGTCATCATATTACAAATCTAAGAGTCCATCTTGCGACATTTATTACCAAACTTTTGAATGATGTATTTTCCTTAAAAGAAACCGATACTTTGGTTCAGGAGACTATGCATTTTTTATCAACAATATTTAAAAAGAAATAAATTTCATCACTGAACTCGAATATTTATTTTATTTGGGTATCTGAAGTAAGAATTTCAAGTTACACCTGAATTACACCTAAGAGAAATTAAACACGCTCTATCCACGACAATAAAAACTATACCAAATTCGGGTAATTACCCACAAAGTGGCAACACTGAGTGCGGTATAGTTTTGCGAGCTGCGTCAAACCTTTAACCAAAGCAGAACAAACGTAACACGCGCGTTGACAGACAAACATGGACGGCCTTCTTACCCTTAAAATATAACGAGACAATGCGCGAGCTGCTTCGCTAGTTTTACGATTGATAGAACTTTTTTTTTATCGATTTCGATGAGAACCGCAGGCATTCACAATTAAAATAGTCGATAACAGAAACTGAATTGTTGATTTGACATCAAATTCGTTTGTCACACTCAAAAAGGGTTACTTTTTTACAAATCATCTCAAATAAGTTCCTTCCTCAAAGGAACAAAAGTTCGTTCACAGCGATATTTTATGCTCGAGATATTTGAATAATGCACTTGAGAAATTTGAGTGTTGCTAAGGTTTCAATTTTAAACGTGTCGTTACATGAAATTGTTCACGGAAGTATAAAGCTCAACTTGGGTTTTAACCCTGGTGGCAGCCTTGCAAATTCACTTCAACCTTTTTTCTAGTAGCCGCTCATTAAGGATTGACCGGTGGTTTTAAATTTATGCTGATTCATTTGTTGCTGTTGTACAGCCTTAAAGTTGAAGTGACGGTGCGGACAAACTGTTTTAAACTTAATTTGTCAGTTTTGGTTTTTTTCACAGTATCGTTGCTGCTTGTTGCTTTTGTTGATGCCACTGGATTTTTATTTGATTTCATATTCAAATTTGTTTCCATTATTGCTGTGGGGTTTATCACTGTGGGTTTTTAAATTTTATGTGATTTTTCTTGGTGAGCTGCGCCAGCAAGTGATGTCGTTGTTTTAGTTTTTATTGCATTTGTGGCTGTTGTACTATTAGTTTTGATTTTGCAGAATTTTTTTCAGTTGCCACTTTCTTTAGGGTTGGCTTAGTGTCAGCATTTTTGGCACCAGCATTTTTGTTACTGTTGGATATTTAAATGGATTAGTGAATTTCTCATGACGATATTCTTTAAATGTGGGATTAGAATTGGCGACTAAAAGGCACATGGTGTTTAGACACAGTAAAGAGAACAGCAGTAGGTAACTTAATAGCAGTGTGGTTTTTTTCTGATTTACGTTAAAGGACTAACAAAATTTATATAAGTTCTGTTGGGGCTTAAATAACATCCTTTATTTTTTTTAAATTTATATTTATAATAATATTATGTATAGTTTAATAAAAAAGTGAGCACATCAAGTTGACTATACAACTAGAATCTTAGAGCTTCTGGTGCGCGTGCAGAAAAGGGCGAAAAGTATCAAAATTAATTCACTCCCTTGAGCTCCGTGGCAATGTGAATTGTATTTGCCTGTTTTATCGTTACTGCAATGTGATGTATTCGGATGAAATTAGGGATCTGGTTCCCGAGACTCGTACGTTTGTTCGTAAGACAAGTTTTTCTTCAAAAGCTCATGCTCTTGTGTTCGATTAACAGGTGAATCGTACAACGCATTACAGGGAAATTCAGTTTTGTTGGCCAGACTGTTCGTATGTAGAATAACCTTCCTGCTGATACCTTCCCTTTTACTTTCAACATGAATAAGTTCAAGTCAAATGTTTACAAACACTACTTCCTCTATACTCCTTCCCATAGCCTATCTTTAATACAATGCAATGCATTAGTAGGGGTCATCCCCTGAGTACAGGTCCTAACACAAAATTACAAAATGATAACGTTCATTCTCTTTATTCAGTGTAAGAAAGAATTATGCAAACTGGAACTTCATTTCCCTAATTTAGGTGCCTGAGCATAGCGACTATTACGATATGAACAGACAGACGAGCTTCCCAGAACTGGATCTGCTTGAAATACTATCGTTGCGCAGAGAAACATTTTTCTAATCTCGAAGGTCTCCAGAAACTAAAAAGAACCGACACTTTGAGCCTAGCAGGCTTTTTTGAAACTTGAATACAGTAAATAAGCGATAAAATTGGTAAGAACTTAAAAATAACAATTACACTGAAAGAATTTTCTTAACAGATCCAATGGATTCTGATATTAATCCAATGAAAAGATACATTAAAAGTTAACCTATGTAACCCTTCATTGGATTAATGAAGAATGTTAATGACATTTTTCATAAAATCAATGAAAATTTTGCTTTATTTTAATGTCAAACGTTTAAAGAAATTTTATTATTATTTTTTTTTACCCATTTTTTCAATGTGCGTTTTGTGTTGTGATTTTTATTTTTTTATTCCTGTTTCAAATCATCAAGTTTTTTTAATTTTATTTCGTTTTTATATTTCGTTTATATCATGTTATGTTCTACTTTCATAAGCTTACCTTTAAGTAAATTATATTAAATTAATCTTTCATCACGCGACGACCTTCATCTGCCTTCTTTCCAATTTTCTGGCTTGCACTCCTGCGTAAATTTTGTGTTTTTAAATTACCAATTTAAGAAAAAAGAATGTAAACATTTTTTGCTCTTGCTTTTTCTTTCGCGTTGTTTGTTTTTAAACCTAAATATTTCTTACATTTAGATAAAATCAGTATTTCGTTATCGTAATGATTTTTTTTCATTTGTGTTATGAAACATTAAAATTTAAAATTTGTTTCATATATTTTCATATCTACCGCTAAAAATTGAATTAAAAATCCGTTTTTACAACAGTTATAGGAAGAACATTTTTAAGTTATAAGTATCGGGTGATTTTTTAGCTATTATCTTTTTGGCAACACTGGTTTAAACAGCTGACGCACGTTTCGTGTTTTCTTTCACTGTCAAACATCTTCAGTTTGGTCTATAATTTAACCATGAATCGTCTTACAAACGAACAACGCTTGCAAATTATTGAATTTTTATTTTTGGCTCAATGGGTACGTTAATAAGCAGAATTGTCGATTTTGGAGTGAAGATCTGCCAGAAGCATTGCAAGAGCTACCAATGCATCCAGAAAAAGTCACAGTTTGGTGCGGTGTATGGGCTGGTGGCATCATTGGACCGTACTCTTCAAAGATGATGCGAATCGTAACGTAACTGTGAATGGTGAGCGCTACCGTGAGATGATATCCAACTTTTTTGTTGCCCAAAATGCAAGAGCTTGACTTGCATGACATGTGGTTTCAACAAGACGGTGCCACATACCACACAGCATGCTTAACAATGGACTTATTGAGAGGCGAGTTAGGTGAACATTTTATTTCACGTTCGGGACCGGTCAATTGGCCGCCTAGATCGTGCGATTTGACGCCTTAAGACTATTTTTTGTGGGGCTATGTTAAAGCTCATGTCTATACACACATGCCCCCTTCAATTGACGCATTGGAAGACAACATTGAAGCATTTATTCATGAGATACCGGCCGAAATGTTGGAAAGAGTATGCCAAAATTGGACTAAGCGGATGGACCATTTGAGGCGCAGTCACGGTCAACATTTGCATGGAATAATCTTAAAACATAAATTATATGGACCGAACTATCGACTTAAATAAAGATTTCATGCATTTTTCTAAATTTGATGTGTTTTTTTTAAATTTCCTATAGCTCTTAAAAAATCACCCTTTATTTTGAAGTTAAAGAATCTTATCTGGGTTTCATTGTTTAAGATTCCTTTTTTTCATTAACTTTAAAATATTTGAATATTTTAATTAAAAGTTCATTTTAATTGTAAAAAAACCCTATAGAAATTTCTAAATGGTCACCTCCAACAAAATTATTTTAAATAAGTGTTCGAAAACAAACAGAACATTATTAAGCGATCTGCTCACACACCAAGGAACGATATATATTTTTTTTAGTGTTTGTGTAGACGAACATAACTCTTAATACCGTTCGTCACTATTTTCAAGAAAGAGCCGAACGTTATATAGTGTTCTGTTCTTCGTTGAAAAACAGAACAATTGTAGTGATACTGTAGACAAACATTATATTTAAATGTTCTATAATGTTTCTTTTTTTAAAATTGATAAAGAAATGAACAAACAAAAAATTTTAGCAACGACCGAAGCACGAACAGCTTTGGCTGTGTATTGTGTATATGTTCTGTTTGTTTAAAATTATTTTGCTGATTTTTTGTGTTTTTTTCGTATGTGTATTTTGTTTTTGTAAAAAATGTTTGGTTTTTGTTTACCAGCCAAAAGGGCGCTACGCACAACAGAAACAAACGAACGCTTATGAGCTGAGCAGAACAAAATTATGTTTCTGGCTACAAATAAAAATCCAAACGGAATTAAATGTCCTCTACTTTTTTTGAGTTGGATAAGAACATTATTATTTTTGTGTTAGAAAGATCACAAACAGATACACGTTATTTTTTGTAATAATTTTCTACACAAACACTTTTAGTATTTGTGTTATCCACAAATCTACCGAACCGAACACTAGGGAGCGATATTAAGTGTTTATATTCGAACACTGTTTTAAATAAACAAAAAATTATATTAACCAGCCGCCTGGCTTCGAATCTCAGGTCAGTCAAGAATGAATGATTATCAGTAACAATTTTAATTAATTTTCATGTTGTAAAATTACTTAATTCATAAAAATAATTTAATGAAAATTAAATTTGATGAACTTAAGCCTGATTAAAAGTATTGAAAATTTGGATTAAAAACCATAACTAGTTCAACAAAATTACCACAATAATAATTACTGTTAAAGCTGAGGCACGAACTCTATGTGTACATTTGTCCTTCAAGTTGTGCTGAAAAAGGTCAACAAGAAAAAGAAAGACAAACATGAAAAAACAAAAATGTACTTCTGAGTTATCGGTCCCAAGTATTTCAAAATAAAAGTTCAAAGCAAGATATTTGTCGCAATCATAGGTATATTGCTCACAAGTTTTTTTTTAAATTGGTAAAATGAAATGTAATAATCGGGCAAATCTTTCTGAGGCTATGATTAAATGTATGAGCATAATCACCTTATTTTAAGCGAAATATTAGTCCAGTCAATAAAAAAATAAAATCTGACCCTAATAGAAAAAAAATTAAAATGGATTTGAATTAAGCGCCTTGAAACCTTAATAGCTCACATATTTTTATTTAAAGGCGATATTTGCAGACAGACAGTTCAGTGTCACTTACTTCACTTTGCTTTATTTAATTAAAGCTGCTAAGCTAAAAAAATATATTCGTAATTTTTGCAATAAACATGTAACTTCCCTTTAATTATAATTTAAATTTAATCACCATATGTTTATCGATTTTTGTGGAATATGAAATACTTCACATTCACACATTCTATTTATAATTTTAATAACTCCATTTTTCCATTCATTCATTAACTGAGACACATGGGTCTGCAACAGGCAACAGAGAACGCCAAAAAATTTTTGTATTTTTAATTTTGTTTTTTATCTTTCATCCGATATTCGACCATACATCGATGGTCATCTTCAGGGTCTACAAAATACACATGTATTTAACATTTAAATTTTATATCGCAACACTTATCAATATATACATTTAAAACACTGTCAAATTAAAAATACCAACAAATTTGATACGTCCTCACTGCTTGTCATATTTTCATCAACTGATTTGTGTCCTGATAATCTTGCCTTGAGTGTTGATTTTGTAGTCCCCACATATACTTTTGGGCATATGTTGGACCCGTCCCCCTCACAGCTTATTTTGTAAATCAAGTTTGATTTATTCTCCTTTTCAAGTTTCGTCTTTGGTTTGCTGAATAATTGGTACACAGAGTTATTGGTCTTAAGGGCTATTTCGTATTTTTCTTTGTTGTATATGTTAGATTTCTTAAGTCTTTCGGAGAATCCGGGAATGTACGTTACTGATTTGTATATTTTATCTAAAAACTGAAATTAATTGTTGTAGGAAAGCTATTTTCTATGCGAATTTCACTGGTTGCTTAGGCAAGATCATCAGGAAACCTTTTTCCAAAGAAATAAAACCTTAAAGCGAATAAGAATTATAAACACTCAATGTTTTACTTATAACAATATCAAAGCTTAAACAAAACACTAACAATAAACATTGAGTTTATCTTTTCTTTCATTCCCCTACAATTAGCTTTTTTTTATATAACTAGATTAGAAGAGATTCTTTCACTTTTTGTTGACGTTAGAGAGATTGAAATTAAAGCGTTATAATAAAGCGCAAATCCAATTTCTCTGTTCTTGTTCTTGTTTTTTTTATTTCTTCCAAAAATAAGTAGTATTTTATTGTACCACTTGAATCTCTTTTTTACATTTTTTAACAATGTCTTGTTAAGGTCTGGTAGAAGGTTGTTTTCATTCGTCTGAAAAAAATCATCTTCTTCATCTAAATCATTATGGTAAAAGTCTGTTGTAAACATTCTTAAAAATAAATTTACATTAAAGAAAAAAACTAATACTGTGAATAAACAATTTTTCGATTAATCGATTAATCGACATAAATTATTCGATTTATTCGATTAATCGAAGAACGGTTAATCGTTTGAATACGCTAGTAATTCGACCCCGACTCGGACTCCGGTACAAAAACCTCAACTCAAGAATATAAACAATAGCTTTAAATTAGCTCAAAGAAAATTCTGGGGACAAATTAATTAAAATTATTTTTAACAAATTTCGACGAACCTCTCTCAAGTTGGTAAAAAAAGGACTTTACAGGTTGACCCCTTACAGCTCAACGAGTACTCAAATGAAAAAACTGAAGTCAGATTCATGTTTCTCACCCTAAAATTAGCTTAGTATGATTTTGTTAAGGCAAACAAAAAATTTTGCTAAAAGAAACGAAAGTGTTCATCACTGCTGTCTAATACAAAAAATAATATAAGCTCAACTTTAAGACAATTTATTACAAGCTATGAAGCGCGTCTTGTAATAAAATTTAATAACCATTTCCCAAGTTATGTTAAAATCGGTGGAACAGCCTCTTTAAAACCACAAGTTTTAGAAAAAAAATTTTTAAAAAAATGTATCCATAGAATTTTAAATTTAATAGTTAGGGCATCATTAATTACACTTTAGGTAAATTAGTGGTCATCAAAGGCCCTGGCAAAAGTTCAAATTTGTTGCAAAGTTTTATTTTTAGCTCATATTTTAATATATGGAGATTTCATAAATAAATATGACAAAAAAACTCTTTTAAGCTCCTGACAGCACACTGTGCTTCTACACAAGACAATATTGTTGCGTTTGTGTTTGTTACACAACTTCGATCGTGATTTTTTATTTTTTCCTAAAATGAAAACAAGTTTTTTTTTTGCTTAAAATTGTTTAAAATTTTTTTTCATTTAATTTTGTCAATAATTATTAAAAATCGTTACACGGAAACAGGTCTTTAAAAACTAAAAAAATACACGAATTGTTAATAGTCATTTACCAAAATATAAGTTCGTAAGTGTGAGTCAAATTAATCATAACAAAAACAACAATGATTTGTAGTATTTAAACCACTACAAAAGTAATAATAACAACGTAATAACATTTTTAGCTACTGAGCAAGGTTGGCAACCGATACCGATATCAATACCGATTAATGGTGTTTTCTTTTCTGACAATAATGTTCCATATATGCTACCATCAGGGTTGTCAGACGTGGCAATTTCTCGCCAAACGTGGCGATTTTCAATCTTGTTTGGCGACCTAATATTCGATTCGGCGACATGGCGATTTTTTGGCGATATATTAAAATAGTTGGCGATTTTGTTGGCTATTTTTGGTGAGCCATGTATTTGTTTTGAAACTCGTTAAATTCAATACGGAAAATTATATTATTTTTATTCTAGTATTTTTATGTATGAAATTTTAGGCTTTTATAGTCAGTATGTATTTGAAACTAAATTATGTTATTGCTGTAGTTGTTTCTTTGGCCAGAGTGATGAATTTATGAATGTTATTTTTGTCAAGCTAATAGGGCCTTAATTTCTTCAATGTAAATAAAATTCAATTTTTAATTACAATATTTTGTTCCCGACGTTTCGTCGATTGTTTGTCGACTTTTTCAAGGGATTGTTGTCTATTTAAAAATTATAAAACAATAAAATAAGTACAACAATGTAACACATAAACAATAAAGACTTACAATATGAAATTTAATCACATTAAAAAGTTTTTGATGTACTCAGGAGCATACAAATATAAACCATAATTTTAATGATTTTTATGTTATGTTGAAATGTCTGACGAATATATTGAAAATCCAGGAGAAAATTATTTTTCATATTAAAAAAAAAAAAAAATTAATAAAGCATGAATATACCTATTTCAAGTTTACGAACATTTCTCCATTATAAAATGTGGCAAATTATTATCACAAACAAAATTCGTTGTTATTAAAGATATTAATGAATCGTTACGTACTTTTGGATGTTTTTGAAACACAATGGACAAAATGACCGTTTGTAATTGGATGATATTCCATCTTATTTTAATCAGTTTTCGCCAAAAGTCTATAGCTATTAGGACACGTCAGGTACGTACCAGTTTAAAGTACTTGCTTTGTCTGTTCATTAACTAGTAATGACTGTGTTGAAAATGTTGAAGAATGCAGTTCTTGACGCGGTGTTACGAGTTATAAATTACTATATGAATGTTAATACCACATGATGCACTTTTTTGTACCTTCGTTGAAAAAAAATAATTCACTTACAATGTATTTCAAAAAAGAAGACAAAAGGGAGTTTTGGCGCTGAAGTGTATAGCGTTTTAGTTATATAATAGAACTCCACTACATACATACATAAATCCAATATTTGTTTAATACTAACCACAAAAATTCTTTCTTTGCTGCTTTAAGTAGACTACTATTAACTATTTAATAGTGCAATGTTCCTTTTTTGTTTTCACTAATCATTTTTACTTGGTTCTAAATACAAACTAAACAGAATATATATTATGGCGAATTTCTTAAAATTTTTGGCGGATTTTAGCGACCTGGAACAAATTTATTTTTTAAGATTTATAAAAAATATTTTTAATAATTTAAATCATCTATATTTTATTGTCAAAAAGTTAAAAATAAGGGCTTTGGCGATTTTGGCGATTTTTGACATTGAATTTGGCGAAAAAGGTCAAAATCGATCTGACAACCCTGGCTACCATTCGTGCGGGTTTTTGTTCCATTCTAAAAATATATGCAAAAATGTGAGAAGTTGTCGTTTTCCTTTCTAAACATGTTGCAACAATAAATGACAAATTTGTTCCATTTCTTACCCGCAGTTATATCTGAGTGTGAGATAATACCCTTTTTTGCATCTGCGTAAAATACTTTTTTATGTAAGCAAGTATTTTTTTTCTTGTATTGCGGACAATTTATTTAAATATACCTTGCGTTATATTGTGATTTTAAGTTCTATTGTGATGGATATAAAAACTTTTTGTTTTTCGTTTGTTTTACTTTTATTATATTTTTTTGTCGCAAAATTTTTAACAACAGCTGACATTAATTTTTGAAAATCAGTGCTGTTAACGCTTATTGGAATTGTAAGAAAATTTAATGTTGAACATTGCTACAAGCGTTGTGAATATCGCTTTTAGTACATACTTTGCATTCAATATTTAACACGCTAAATACACATTAGTGTTGAGTGCAAAACGTAGCTATTATTTTGTTCCATTGTAATTTAGAAAAATGTATCACTTTGTGAGGGTTCGTGTAACCTAATAAATATATTACACAACTATAATGCATCATTATTTTTTAGAAAAGAAAACACCATAAATTGAACACCGGTATTGATACCGATACCGAAATTTGTTTTTTGCAACAAATACCGGTATACGTATACCGTTTTCCTTAATATCGGTATTATACCGTTACAATCGTTTCGGTATTAAAAAATAATATAATTTTTCAGAAAAAACTAAAAGTATCTTATACTTTTGCTAATGAAAAATATGTTTGTTAACTTGATGCTCTATGGTTGCAACACTGTTATTGTTTTGGTTATTTACTATGATAAAATCATAGAATGTAATATAAGTTGTACAACAACATCTTTAGGAAATTTTTAGGTGTGCTGCTTGAAATACAAAAGTTCAAGTTCAAAAATATTCGGTCAGCTTTCTCAAGGGCCAAATACACTTATCAAAATACTCATCAAGCATTGTGGTAGTATTAGTGAAAATTTTTTTGTGGAAAATCAAAAATTTTAGATATGATGACATACATCCAGCAAACGTACACAAGTGAATTTGCCAGCATGCCAAGCATTTGACAAGTGTATTTGGCACTTTACTGATTTCAGTTTGTATTGTTATAATATTTTTTGTCGAAATCAACATGTATATATAAATAATAATATAGGTATATAAATATGGGTAAATCCGGTTCGAACGTGAAGAAAATAAAAGTAGTAGTTTTTGTGGCTATGTAAAAAAAGGCGTAATTAAGCGAAACCTGACAAAATTTTTTAGTCAAACTACTTTGAAAATTTTACGTAGCAATGTAACATTAAAATGTCTTTGATTTGATTCCAAAATCTTCTGTATTTCCTTTTTTTAAGCCAAAATCTGGGTCGATATGTGACATTTCGAACGTGAAATTTTTTCCATAATAATTGAACTGAATAGTGATTAAAACAAAATAAAAATTTACCGTTAATCCGAATAAAATATTGCTCTTTGAACTTTTCTTTCGATTACAGACCATGTAAGAACATTTTTTTTGGAATAATTTTCATCAAAGTTGCTATACCGGTATACCGATATAATTAAAATACCGATACCGAAATAAAAAAAGTTAATATCGATACCGAATTTAGTTCCGGTATCCAACCTTGCTACTGACATAAAATACTAATCACAGATTCTTTCAACAAACAAAATTTAAAATTCTTAGCATATTCTTAGGATTAAGATTATATTATTAACCTAAAACAGTAGAGGACAATAAAATAAACCCCTCTTGAGAAAAATCATAATAATACCAAACATAATATTCGAGTTTACCGTATTTCGTGAGAAAAATTGAATTTAGTTATGGGGATATTGCTGTATCTCTACTTCATTGTATGCAAACAGTCTGCGATCTTTTAAGTTGGTACCCTTAAAAATCGGTATACCTCTTTGTGCTTTAGCCGCATCACCAGTCAACGCATTTCCCGCGAACTGGTAATTGAATTTAGTTGAACATTTATCTGCACTGGGCTCAACTTTTGCTTTCGATTGTTGTAAAACCTGTTGATGAAGCAAATCGCTGCCATCGGCAGCATTTTGTGGTTCACATTGACCCCAGACAGTACATTTGTTGCTGTTACGTGTAAATGGTCGAGGATTGCCATTCATTTGATTGTATGTATAGACATTGAGTTGCGATGCTTCCGATTGCGAAACGTATTTATGATTATTGACTAAATCGTTTAGTAGATTATTGGAATTTGGCAGATTATTGTTGAGTGGTGGCTGTTGTAGATAATTTTCGTATTGTTGTGGATGATAGTATTGCTGTAGTTGTTGTCCTCCCTGTGATAATGTTGCGGGTTGTTGTTGTGCTATTTGTGAAAAAGTATGGAATTGTTGTGCGGCACTTTGGGATAAAGCGCCAAATTGTTGTGCTCTTGCTGGTTCCTGTGACTGGGAATGAGCTCTTTGGGAATTTATACCAGCTTGTTGCTGTTGATATGACTGCTGTTGTTGCTGGTGGTATTGATAATTTGAATTTGCTGTAAATTGATTGTTATGATGTTGCGCATTATCCACTGCAGCCAACTCGTTGTATTGTTTTGAGTTTGAATTTAAATACTGTTGTGGATTATTGAAAGAGTTTTGTAGATTTCCATGAAATCCTGGATTTGGTGTAGACATTATGACTGGCTGTGGGTATTCAAAGGATTTTGCAAATGGTTGGTGCCCTTGTTGAACAGGAGCCCCATTTACTGGTGGATTAAGATGCACTAAAAACACCTCTTTGTTGGGCGGTAAGTGTTTTTCTAATACTTCTCTTGACGCCGACATTGTTACCTCAAAATTCTTGCTATTGTAACATTTAATAATCCGTACACTAGGCTGAAAGGCAGCTGTTCTTTGTAGATTATGGACAACATCTTCCTGCTGGAAACTAATTTTAGGTTTGTCATAATGATATGCACGACTTTGTATCGTTAAGACCAAAATCAAAACCTAAATTGTTTCAGTTATTTAGATTATTATTATTATTTAATTATACAATTTACTATTATTTTAATATTTTGTATGCATACCACTAATAAAGTTTTCATTTTGTTTAGCTTTTTTTTGTACTTTTGTTTATTTAATTCTCAAAACTTTTTGTGCGCTCGTTTTTTTGTTTGTTTGTAACACTTTCGCTGCCAAAGTTGAAATGCCCTCTAACATGGTGAGCTAGCTCATCTTTGACTAGAGTCTCTGACTTAATGCTAATCACATTAGTGAATGTAATGTTTGAAGTGGAAGATACTAAACCATTTGAAAGCCATCATATACATACATCAAATTAATGACAGTGGAACTGAAGTTGGTTAAGTGTTGCAAGATGCTTCAACTTTTTAAAAGTTGATTTATTATCTAAGCGCCATTAAAATGTTAAATAATAATCAGTAAATACAATACAGTTGAAGTGAATCCGAAATGTATTATAGTGCGTGTGAAAAATATATTAAAGTATATGAAACGAATTTCCTTTAATTGTACACTGGGGCTTTAAAAAATAGTTCACAAAACGCAAAGGGCTAAATAATTAAAATAAAAAGGCAGAAAATGTCATGCCTTTCACTTATTTTTTTATTTAATTTAAGAGGTTTGAAATTTAAGCTAATTTTAATCTTGTTATTTGAGATCAGTCCTGGGCAAAAGGCCTCGTTAGTAATACGTTAATGTTACAGACTCGTAAGCGTTGCGCTCGACTTCAGTCCTTAGAACTTACGTAAAATACGCAAACGTGACATGTGAAGTTGAAAGAAAACAGAAAATTTGTAACGATGATTAAAAAAAAACGATGTGTCATAAATTTAAGCTTTTTTTCTTTGTGCGTTTTGTATTAAAATGTTGGAATGTTTGCTCTGCTAATAAACATAGAGTTCTTAAATGCGTAAAAACGGAGAAAAATAACACTGTGCTAAATTTGAAACTTTTTTTGTGACCTAATTCTGGTACGCTGAATCCAATGGTGCTAACCTTTTTTAGGTTAGCTCGTATTTTCGAAATATACCGTTATTTCGAAAATGAATGAAGTTGCACAACATATATTCGTGTTACTCAAAAACGGTTAAGTTAATTGAAAATAATAAGAAAACCGAAATTTCGCAAAGAATTTAGCTTTAAGTCAAGTTAAACTTTTTTCTAATATGCTCAGTCGTCTTAGACACATAATTTTTTTTTGGCATAATTTCGAAATTTTTGTTTGTTAAAAAATTGAAAATGCAGCTATGCTTCAAAATTTTCCCGGTCATATAAGCTGCAATCAAAACAAGCCATAAATAAATAAAATCTGTTAACAACTTTTGATTTTATTCACAAAAGACGAATTTTAATTAATTTAGGAATTTCATAAAATACAATATTTGTATGGGAGCCCCCCTGAGAAGTGGTGGTAAAGGGCAAGTATGTCTTGAGAAAATGTTAAGAACGAACAACTAATGGATGTCCGTCATACATTTTATTCCGTAAGGAGCGACTTTTTCTTTAATATATTTCTAGTCTGTATGAATATCTTGCATTGGAGCCCCCTTAAGGAATGAAATTAGCGGGTAGGTACACGTTAGCAATTATTGATGGAGATAAAATATAAAGTGGGGTTGGTTACAAATTTTATCTATCTAGGGACATCTTACAGCTTCAAGGGCCAAATTTACGAATTACAATAAACCGCCATATCTGTATGGGAGCACACCTTCTCCATTTTCGAAATAACGATATATCTCGAAAACAAGAGCTTACATAACAAAACGGTAAGTACCACTGCATTCAGCGTACCCAAATTTGGTTAAAACCCCAGGTGCCCGGCTTGTCTGCTTGATCAACTAGCTCAGTGTAATTAATTTTATTAGGTTCAACCGCAATGCAACGTCACGTTTACGTTAGAGTACCTATTTATACATCAGTTTAGTATGAAAACGGAATAGCTGATCCGCAACGTATATATTTACGCCGGAGCTACGAGGCCTTAATTTTAAATTTTTCGCCATACTAGCTTAAGAAACGCAAGTCAGCTTGCGTGACGTCGACACAAGTACAATATTGAACTTTCTCTTTGTTCTCTTTATTTTTCCATAAAATTACATCAATTTGGTATTTTTCCGCTGTAGCTTTGCAATTTCTTCAAATTTAAATAGGCTAACCTTAACAAGGGTCTATGAGTTAAATCTTCCTTCGTTTTCCGTAAAAATTGCGTCCATAAATTTGGTAGCTTGTCTCTTGCTTAGTTCTCTAATATCTGTAAAATTTGTTATCGTGGAGATTACGCCATATTTATATACTTTTTGATATGTACATTAGGGGGGAATTAGTGTTATATGGAAATCCGTAGCAGCAAGATTTCGATACGCTAAAACCCTTAATTTTCTGAAGTTTGTAAAAAAATGCATGAGACAAAAAATTATGGGGGTGGGATGGGGGTAAATGGCTCCTCATCGGAATTCGATACAAAACCCAAAAAAAGCTTCACAACTGTCCCTGAGTCGCTCCTTGAGGGGTAAAATGTGAGACTGACGCCCACTAACTTTGGATTTTATTCAAAAAAGTTACTTTTCGTAAAGGAAATTTTATTACGGAATGTTTTGTTTAGTTTTTTTTTTTAATAAGCTAAAGCGTTTTTGTGTTTTGCGAACATATCGCTCATTTGCTGCAAGACCGGCATAACTCAAAAAAATCCATTTAGAGATAAACGCACTTAAAGTTTTTGATTTGCACTAACTACTTAGAAAAAAAGAAGACACATTCTCTTCAAACTGGGAAAGTATAAAAGATATAAAGATGAATTTAATACACAATATAAAGAAACACAAAGCGAAAAATTCTGCATCTCTAACTCCAAAATTTAATTTTTTGAGTTATGCCGGTCTTGCAGCAAATGAGCGATATGTTGTGCAACTCCGCCATTTTCGAAATTTTTGTATGGGGACCACCCTAATGATGGAGACTAGGTATGTTCTGAAGAAATGCTCGAATAGCAAAAATATTGGAGGTCCTTCATATATTTGACTCCTCTAGGGCCACTCTGGGGCTAGTTAGGGCAGTGGCGGGTAGTTTTATAAAAATAATATTTAGTATGGGAGCTCCCTTAAGGAGCACAGATAGGAGGTTAGTATGTTAACAAAAAATGTAGGGGGGTGGGGGGAAATATAAGTGGGAGTTAGTCTTACATTTTACCCCTCTAGGAGCGACTCAGGGACAGTTGTGAAGCTCTTTTTGGCTTTTGTATCGTTTTCCCCTAACTTTGACCCCGATGAGGAGCCATTTACCCCCATCCCTCCCCCCCTAATTTTTTGACTCATACGTTTTTTTACAAACTTCACAAAATTGGGGGTTCTAGCGTATCGAAATCAAAAAGTCGTGCACTCATCCATACCTAATGTACATACATAAAATGTAAACCAAATTTAAATTTTTTTCGTCTATATTTTGAAATTTGTTTAAAAACTATAAAAAAAAAGAAAATAAAAAACTACTTTGATTATTTTCTTCTAGATGACAATTTTGGGATATTGCTAAACTATTGCCTTAGGTGATATCTTCCATTTGTTTGCAGGGTATGTTTAAGATAAAGAAAATGACCAGATCAGACACGTAACTCAGCTGTTTAAAAAACCTAACTCTACAATTGTGTTGGTATTAATATTTTTTATTTTAACTGCATTTTGAGAGAAAACTTTTTTTTTATTTTTATTCTCTCTCTTCCTATTCTAGTCTTCTTCTATGGTTGAAGAGTGTTATTTGTTTTATAACAACGACAAAATTATGACAAAACTAAAAATTTTAAAACTTTTCTATGACAGTTGTTAAGTTTTTATTATAATTTTGTTACTGTCACAAAATAAATAACACGGATTATTTAGTTAATTTTTTGGAAATAAGAGAAATTGAAAAATTATTTTTTTTTTATTTAAACATAACTTATTAAATTACATATACATACAAATAAATTTAAGTAATAAATACATATTTATAATAATCATTCGACATATTCTCAAGAGCACAGCACCCGATTTTTAATCATCATAATCCTCATCCTCAATGACATCCGTTGTTGGATTGTTGGAATTACTGGATTTTGGTGCTGGATTTACATTGAAACTTTTAGCACTGGCCTTAAAAGATCCCTTATAGCCGGTTTCCTTTGAAGTGACATTTGGTTTTAAAGCGAATTTAGGCACCGACTTGCTGATACTGTTGTCTCTGCTATTTATTGTATTAAATTTTGTATTCGTAGTTCCTCTGCTTTCAGTACGTTCTTTTTTCACCTCCACTTCATTGTGAACATGATCCTCATAGGGGGAGTAACAAAAGTCATTGCATTCCTCAATGGATTTGAAATTATTATCATTACCAGCACAACCGCCCCAGAAGAACATGGTGCATTTCATGCGTCTTATATCGAAATAGTAACGTTGAACCTTGGCCCGACAATACCCGAAATCCATGGGAATTAAACAGATTTCTGGGAGCCCTGTTAGAGAAAAAAGACAATTTTTTTTGATAAAAAAGTCAAGGTCATTAGGAATATTTAATGGATAGCTTGCTTGCTCACTCACCTTCATATCTATCCGGACCATACAAACCGACAGTGGCTTCCACCTGTGCATCATTCGTTGCTCTCAAGGCAAATATGACTAAGAATTGTATTAAAGTTGCGGTTGAAAACTTCATGATTGTTGTGTGTGTGTGGTAAAACTTAAAGAAATGCTCGCACTGGCGTACCAGCGAGGTTTAATGTGAAGATTAAAATCTTTTTTGCCGACTACTCCCCGTCTGTTTTACTGGCTGGCTTTAAGTTAGAAAATCTAATGAAAAATTTGATTTTCACTAGTTGCGTGGTCAGTGGCGTTTTTTAAACGGTTTGAGTTGTAGAAGCACTCAAGTAGAACTCTTTGCACCAAAATTAAATGATGAAGATGAAAATTAATGCAAAATTATAATGTTTTCAGCAAAACACCAAAATAATGCAATTTTTAATCGTTTTCGTTTAAAACAGAAAACAAAACTCAAATCATTAACTGAAATTAGCCAACGCGAATAGAAGCCGAAGATGTTCGAAACAATAAAGTACTTAATGGAATGTTTTAAATTATTGGCTATTTCTATGTTTTTAAAAGATTAATCTTTTTTTTTTTTGTTTTTTCTTTTTTGGTTTTAGTATTTAGCGTGTTGCACTTGTGATCACATGAAGTATTCAGAATCAACTAACTCCGGTATTTACTTCGGAATCTGTATTGTAAACAAAATTATAGAAAAAATCAAATAAAAAAAAAAACAACACAACACTCTTTATAAAAAGTATTGCGTCTACAAAAATTAAATTCTGTTGTACATAGATTTTTTTTTTACAAAAAATTAAAAATATACTTTAATGTATTGCTTGGTATTGTGGGATGGAGGTAGTGTTGGTAACACAAAACTTTAACAATCAGGCCTGTCTCAAAAATCAATTCCGATCGTAAGTGATTTCGTTTTATGTGAAGCAAGAAACGAAATCACTTCCATTTTTGATCGGAATTAATTTATGTGACAGGCCTGCAAACCTGTAATTTTTCAAACGATCTCATGCAGCGTTGCCGGAATGTTTTTGGCTTAATTAAAGCCGCCAAAAATCCCCATCTCAAAACTAACATTTTCAACAAATGTTTAATTTTTTTAAAGATAATACATTTTTTTAAAACAGCATTTCGTTGTAAAATTTCTAGTTTACGAAAAACAAAAAACATTTGGTTTACGAAATTTATTAAAAATTAAAGCAATTTTTGTATATAAAGTCGTACATTTTTATTTAACTAGAAAATTTTACCAACTAAGTGCCAAATCATACAAAATGCTAGAAATACAACTGGGTCAAAGGTGGAAATTCGGCCGACAATACCAATTTTTCAGTAACACATCGCTGTGTAAATTTTTTCGTCCTTAAATGATTATATGGGACCTAAAGTCCCATTATTATTGTAGCCACATTTTATTTCAATACCAACATTTATAAGGAAGTTAAGCCAGTAAAATCTATTTACGGAAATAGTATTTGTATAGAAGCTTTTTTCAAATATAGACCGATTCCAGTAAAATTTTATAAGAGGACTTAAGTTGAAATAAGATATTTTAAGACCAAATTTAGCCAAATTGCCAAGATAAAAAGTTGGTTTATGAGCAATATGGACAGTAAACCAGCCAGCGCAAGGACATCGGTAGATCGACATAGAAACTAATTATGAGTCTATAAGGCTGAAAACATTCCCTTCATCCCGCAAAAAATTCCTGGAGATTTGTGTTGTAATTCCCAGGATTTTTTTATTTAATTATTGCAGCTGCATAAAAAAATTTATTGATAAGATTTGGAAGGTCTAGTAAATACACTTTTAGATCCGAAGTTCAATATTAATTTATTATTGACTTGCAGCTACAAACGTTTGAAGTCGCTAGTGGTATGGTTTACTGTTATGCATTCTTGGATTGGGGATCGGGGTTTTTCACAGAGGCTCAAAGCTCTCTGTCTGCTATCCACTTGGGGATAGCAAGAAGCGATTCCTCTGTTTTAAATTCCCAAGCAGCTCACGACTTCCGGTCTCTGACCAAGTGTTCCCTGGAAATGTATTTTGAGCAACCGCTTGCATACAGCCAATGTGAGAAGACGCACAGTATTGAGTAACCTGAATGGCATGCAAGCATAGATGCGTCTCAGGAAGTAGGTGACAACTAATGACAACTAGTCACTGAAGCTCATCTGTATTACGCCGTGTAACGGCTCACTGGCCTAGAGGTGTGTTGGCAGCCCCAACACTAGGATCGGAGGCTTTGGCCTAATCGGTCAATCCTCCTTAACACAAAACGATTACAGAAACGTTAACAAATTCAAATTTGACGCCCTATGTTTTTCGTGAACTTTTTATTTAAGTATCATGTAGAATTTTTTTTTTAAATTTTACTGCGTATATTTAAGTAAATAAACGACATATATGTATATATATATTCTAGGATTAACCCTGCCTTTAAACATGCAAGTAGTGGCATGCCACTACTGTATACATAAGTATTATCAAAGAACATTTGATCGAAATAGTGAATCTCATGGCATTGGCTTTTGTGTTTACACATGCCACTGCGAGTTCATTTTCCAAATGTCTTTGAAGCGCCAACTTGAGATAATTTGTTTGCTTCTCAAAAAAAGTACCAAAATAAAATAGAGCTACCGAGTTAATCATATAGGCGGATTTTTGGGGAAATGGCTTACATTTATTTATATAAGCATTATTTTAACAATACTAATGCTCTATAATTAACAAACTTGCTTTTATTAATGCGCGTTTCAAAAGGTTAATTATAATAATAGATTTTTTAGGTTAAAACTTTAATAACAATTTGGCAATAATCCAGTAAATGTGCATTAATTTTTTAACAGGGTAACATTGTTTATCGTTTTGTCATTTAATGGTATGCACGTGCCAAACTTCCACTCGCATGCAACTATTGCTGCCACTGGAGCTGCCATTGCGAAAAATGTAAGTGTGTTAGTAAAAAATGTGAGTGTATTGAGTTTTTCGAACATGCAGTGGCATGTGTAAATGCTAGGTAAAGTTTAAACCAGTACCCATGTTCTGTAACTTTAGTGAGAACTTTTTGCATCGAAAAGATGTGAAACAAAATATTCCATCGTTTCTCGAAAAGTGAGAGAAATGTGTGTCTGCAACTCATGTCGAAAAGTATCAAAAGAGATTACGTCGTAACGTTATAAATGTCATAATATTGCACTCGAAGCCGATGTGACATTGCAGACGTTCAGAACGCCAGTAACACATATCGTTGACGGCGACCCAAATTTACCAAAAATTAAAAATTTTTCAACGACGGCGGCGAAAATAAAACCGTCGGCTATACCAAATTGTGTAAAGAGCGACTTTAATGTTTGTTGTTTGCAAACGAGCTTTGAAGACATTCGTATATTTTATTAAAATGTGAAAATCAAAATAATAAAACAATGAAACATGTGCCAAGAACAAAATATTATTATTTGCATTTTGCATTGTTTTTTAGTGTTTAAATTTTTCTCGCCCCATTTTTATTCGTGAGTTTATTTGACAGTTCAAAGCGGGAACTTTTCTTGCCAAAATGTTACAGACACACTTTTTCTGTAAATTGGTGAGTAATTTTCTTACGTGACAGCATGTACTCGCCAAAAAAAGTTACAGACACAGTAGGTGAGAAAAACCGCTGTTTGTTTCAATTTATGGCATTTTTGTTTCATTTCACACATTTCGATCGAAAACGTTCTCAACGCGAGAGTTACAGAACATGGGCACAGTGTACGAAAATAAATGGAACATTATTTAGCGTTCGGCTCACACGCCCAATAACGATATCAATATTTTTAGGGATTGTGTAGACGGACACAACCCTTGATACCGTTCGTAACTATTTTCAAAAAAGAGCCGAACATTATATAGTGTTCTGTTCTTCGTTACAAAACAGCACAATTGTAGTGTTACTGTAGACAAACATTATATTTTAATGTTCTATAATGTTTATTTTTTTTACATTGATAAAGAAATGAGCAAACGAAAAATTTTAGCAACCACTGCAGCACGAATATCTTGTATGCGTATTGTATATATGTTTTGTTTGTGTTAAATTATTTTGCTGGCTTTTTGTTTTTTTTTCGTATGTATATTTTGTTTTTGTAAAAAATGTTTGGTTTTTGTTTACCAGCCAAAAGGGCGCTACGCACAACAAAAACGAACGAACATTAATGAGCTGAACCGAACACAATTAAGTTTGTAGTTTTTTTAAAGCAACCTAACGGAATTAAATGTTCTCATCTTTTCACAGAAAAAAATACCAACGCTAAAATAACATGGCGAAATGTTGTTTGAGAATCATGGTAAATTTCTGCAAAAGTATCCCCTTTATTTAAGTTTATCATTATTTCATATTAATTTTAAATGAAAAATATTAAAATAACCTTAAATCACGTTTATTTAATATTATTCACTGTTAAAATAACAATGTTCAATATTGAATCCATTAAACCCGGTTTTATATTAAAATCAAAAGTTTATCTTGTTAAAGTAACATGCATACATACTTAAGTAAGTAAATTTTTTTATTTTCATGTTTAAAATATGTTATAAAAAGAAGACAATTCCCGATTTCTTTTAATTAAAATTATTTAGTTAATTAGTACATCAAGTTTTCAAAGTAAAATGATGACGAAAACCATATCGGGCCATTCTGCCGAAGCTTCTGTTAACAAAGGAGATACAAAATAAGTGAAACATGTGTTACAGGGGTAAGTGTTTTGAATTATTCTTAAATAAATGCATATGTTGTCTCTGAAGCTTCTTACCACTGTTATATAACACTCAAACCAATTTAATTATACACGAAATTCACGTTGTTTCAACTAAAATAACTTTCATTGCTCTAACTTTACTTCAATGTTAAATTAACATGAATTGTAGTTATTTTAAAAGAAAAAAATGTTGTTCGCAAGTTATTGTAGAATCATGTTTAATTAACATGAAACAACAACGAAGCAAAATCACTACTGAAAAATGTAAAATCAATCTTGTTTTGAACGAATTTACATTGATTTTTTTCTGTGTGTTTTGGTTGAGTTGGATAAGAACAGTATTATTATTGTGTTTGAAAGATGACAAACAGGGAAACGTTATTTTTTTAATGATTTTCTACACAAACACTATTAGCGTTTGTGTTTTCCACAAATCTACCGAACCGAACACTAGCCCTACGTTTCCATATGCTAGTAATTTCTTGCAAGTAGTGTATACGTATTATAAGCGAATAGTCGATGAAACAGCCGATTAACTGAAAGTACATAAATTGTGTGAATGTTAGTGAAAAATTGTGAGTGTATTGAGTTTTTCGAGTTTGCACATGCAAGTGCAACGGGGGGTTTATTTTCGAACACTGGTTTAAACCAAAGTTCGTAGAAGAAATTAAGGAGAAAATGTTCTACACAAAAATGTATAAAAAATTTAGCATGAGCTACATTTATCAAAAGCTCATCAAGCATTGTGGTAGTATTAGTGAACAATTGTTTGTATGTGTGACACCGACGATGCTGAATGGAAAATCAAAGAATATAGCGTCGAGCACACATGCACGAGTGAATTCGCCTGCATGAAAAATATTTGACAAGTGTATTTGGCCCTTCAGAATTGGCATTTATTTGACGTATTTCTTATCTTTTTGCTTAAAAAGGCCAAATACATTGATCAAATTACTCATCAAGCGCTGTGAATAAAGTGTGTTCGTAGGTTTGACACCGACGATGCTGGATGGAAAATCAAACTAATTTAGATATTACGAGGAACAGCAGTGAATTCGACTATATGTCAAGCATTTGACCCTTGACTAGTATTAACTAACAATATTACACTTGCTAAGTATTGGAAAAATGTGTTTTGTATCAAAGTGATTTTATAAACAAACGTGAAATGTCAAAAAATACACAAGAGCTTATTTTTAAATAAATATAGTTGGCTACACAAAACACTTTCCAGAGTTGTATTGAAATTATTTTTGACAGCTAAAAACTCGTTTTTAATGAACTATTTACTAATTCTTTGCTAAGCCTAAGCGCTGGCTTAATTTGGTTATAAATGCGGCCGTTAAAATCTAAAAAATCATATATTAAAATTCAAATTTTTTGCTATAGCTTTCTTAAATTGTGTATATGTATATGTAAAAATTAGAGAACCCAACGAAACGAAAATTCTAAATATTTTTTTAATATGTATTTCTTTAATATAAAAGTTTGTGGAATTTCTGGCAGGCAAGACATTGTAAAATTTTATTTTTTAAAATAATAAAATTATTTATACCAAATTTGTAAAAAACCGCCAAATCTTTCCTAACGAATATCTTTCCCTAAATAAATGTTGAAATCCCAATCACCTTCTTTGGCAACACTCATCTCATTTATAGGAGTATTGGAATTTTAATACATTTCAAAATATCATGTTCAAATAAAAATCTGCTACCTGTGCTGCCAACTTAGACTATTAGTGACTAACTTTACCTAATTTTGAACTTGTCTAGCCATTAAAAAATATTAACCATTTAAAACGATTTTTATGGCAAAATATTTCTTGTATCAGTTTTTTTCTTATAAAAAGTACTTTTACATTGACACATATGGAAAAAGAGACGGTGCTTTTGAAAAACCTTCTTAAAAGTTTTTTTTTTAATATCAGATGTTCTAATATCCATTATCTACTGTATTTTTGCCTTTGCAATAAATCTTTTTAACCTGTTTCTTAGTCAGCATTTGGATACTCTATAGACCTATTTTGTTAAAATTTTACTCGTTTGTGGTTGTAAATAGTTGGCAGCATCGTCTACTAGTTTCAGACACATAGCCGGTTACTCAAAACAAAGCAAATGTTTGCAGGGTATTTCCAAACTCATATTAGCCAATACTTTTAAATGATTGAATTAAAAAAAAAAAAAACCAAAATAAAAAAACATTTTTTAATGCTTTTTTTATTGCCGCTATCTATATGCGGTGTTGCTTGCTGCTTTTGACTTTGTTGTTGATAATTCTTGATCATTCTACAACAAGTGCGGCGTATTTAAAACCAGTCCTCTTTCAGTTTTCTCTGTATCCAGTTGCTCTCACCTTCATTTAGCAAACAGAAGACAAAAATCCATAAAATACATTCGCACTCCACTAAAAATCAAAACACGAATACGCACACGCACATCTCTGATAAAATGCTGGCACATTTTTAACGACAGCCGCGGCCGTCTTAAACGGTTTTGGGGGGGGGGGGGGGTATGAGGAAAACGGGAGTAAGAGTAAATTTGTTTCACTGTAGTAAATAAGTAAATCATTTAATAAAATGTTTTTGAAAAACAAATAGGTTTTTGATACATTTTTTCTAAATTATTAAAATTATAAAATCTAAATATTTTTGCTTTTTCTTGTCAAGTTCGTTCGGTTTATTAACATTTTTAGCAAAAATACTTTCATGATTACGGCTGGCAAATGATGTCAGGTGTTTGCAACTTTGAATGTTTATAGTTTTAGATTTTAAATATAAAAACTTTTTGTAAGCGAAGGTTGGCAACTGTGTAGTAAGCCATAACGGTTTTGAAAATATTGTAAATAATTGAATACAAAAACAATAAACGAAAACAATTTTTAAAAAATGCGTGGTTAAAATCAAGGTATAAGCTTATTTTATTTCAATCACACCCGGTTATCAAAAAATATATTTGTAGCAAATAGTTGTTATTGAAAGTTATTACAAGGTTAGTGTTACAAGTTTTAAAACAGTTAAACTGATTTTTTTTGTTTAAAAAAGTACTATTTCTTAAAAATGCGTCTACATTTTTGTTATTGTATTTTTAAAGTACTTCTGCTTTAGTATTGGCCTATTTTTCTTATTATACCCATATCACAATAATGGAGAGCGTATTATAAGTTTGTGTTGGTGTGTGAAGCACATACAAGTATTGGTTCTTAGCCCACTTTTTAGTATACCGATTGACTTAGAGTCACTCTCTGTGTCGATCTAATGATGTCCTTCCTTCCCGCTGTCTGTCCATGTAACCGTGCGCGCCAAGTAGAAGGCGAAATTCTAAAGATAATTTGATGAAATTCGGCACAAATTATTAACTTCTCGTAAGGACGAGGCCTATTGAAAGAGTGCTTTATGCAGCTATGCCGTATCTTAATACCTTTCACCTTGGTACGATATGAACAGAGAGTTTTATAAATACCGTTCTTTAGATATAAATAATTCCATTTTGTGCCACGCCCAGTTTTCCACTAACGCCCACATTTTTTCGGATGTTTTCTTTTAAAAACCACGCTATATGTACATAAATTGGAAACTCTTGCCGTTCTCCAGATAAACACATATCTATAATGTCTTTGTAATAGAAGTGCCACACCTACTTCACCAGTCCCGCTCACATTTTGCTAGATGTTGTGTATTGATAACCAAGATTATTTAGAAATTTGGGCTCTTGCCGGTTTTCGTCGGGCTCATTCTGGGAGTCGTGATCGAACACTTTTTCGATTCGAAACCAATAATATAATATTAATTCTTTAAGTCGATACTGAACGAATCGAAATTATTTTTTCAGAGTTGTATATATTTATTTGAGTTTTCACAACACAGAAACAAAAATTTCGAAAAAACCAAAACCAGGGAATTAGGGGTAAAATGTGAGGCACTTGTAGTTTTTTGCTTATACCTCCGCCATTTGCCCCGGCAGGTAGTGAGCTAGTCTATCAGTGCCGGGATTGCGGGTTCGATTCCCGCCAGAGATTTTGGTATCTTTCCTGCAGACAAGCGCAGAATTTCGCGGGGTGTAGCTTAGGGACTAATAAAAAAAAAAATTGTACATCGATTAGGGTGAAATTGAACAGCAAACAGCTCCGGACTGTGTTGGACATAAATAAATACATACTACGGAAACCCCATTTCAACACACACATAGACAGATGAACATCGTGTTTTGAACTTTTCTTCTGAAAAGGATCCAAAATATTTATTCTTTAAAGGGTGTAGAGAGTGAAGCCGCAAAGGCCGGTCTAAAGATAAACACCACCAAGAGCAAAAGCAAGCGATGTAATACTATTAACTTTAACAGGTTTAAAATACGCAACGTAGAACTAGACGATGTAACATCGTTCTGCTACCTTGGTAGTATAATAACAAACACTGGCGGCTCTAGTAATGATATCAAGCATTCGGCATGTTAGGTAATATATGAAAATCAACAGTTATCTCTTTACACACCAAGATACAGTTGTTCAACACCTGTGTGAAATCCGTGCTCCTATATGTCAGCGAGACGTGGAATGCATTGCCACGTGATATAAATGCTGTGCAGGTGTTTTTCAATCGCTGCTTACGAAGAATTCTTCGAATATTCTGGCCTGCAACAATATCAAACGTACAGCTATGGAGTAGAACTAATCAACAGCCAATCCAGATTGAAATCCTTAATCGCAAATGGCGTTGGATTGGCCATACGTTACGCAGGCCCACAGGAGACATAGCAAAAGCCGCCATCGACTGGACACCCCCAGGGTAGTACAAGAAGAAGGGGCCGTCCATTGCACACATGGAGGAGCCAACTGGAATGCGAGATTACTTAAAGTGGTCTTAGTTGGAGTGAAATTAAGCATAAAGCATCGCATAGAACTGAATGGAATCAGTTTGTGGTGGCCATTTGTTCCTTATAGGAACCACAGGACATAATAATAATAATACTAATAAGATGTAGGATCAATATTGTAGAAATTACAAAGTTATATATACGCTTTTACCTTCCGTGAAGGGTATAATGATAAGAATGGGTTCATATTTTACATGGCTCCCATACAAACTTCTTTCCGGAATAGTCTTTATGCCCATAAACTATACTATACTATACTATACTATATAAAAAATATCTAATTGCAGCATAAATCGTCTTGTAATTTTTTTCACTTACCCCAAAAATAGCGTAAAATGCTATGGCTTCCTTATAAATATTGATATTGATATAAAATTTGGCAACGATATGTTTTATAAAAGTTTCTATGACACGACAAAATTTTGTACTGATAGATCCAGAATAACTCATGAGTCCTATAGCCTCTGCAAAATCGGTTTAAGGCGAACAATTCTTTAGATGTTGAGGTTTCGCCCTTATTGGGCACAAATAACTTTTATATATAGGTCTTAAAGCACAAGGGGTTCAAATGACTTTCATATATTTAATAATATGGTTAAAGTTAAATTGCAATTAGAAATAGTTAAATGCTGTCTGGAATATTACTTTTTAATTAAAAGAGATCCCAAAATAAATTTTAATCTATACAAATACCCAAAAATTATCTTTGAAGTAAGGAAAGACGCACTTATACTCCTTGCGCTTTACTTTTGTTCACTTTCTAAATAAAAAGACTTATTGTTTATTTCAAAAGAATGTAAGAAGTATCCAATTTAAAAACCACATAGACTAAATTTTACAAATTACATTTGATTTAAGAAAATCTTTTATGGTTCTTTGTTACATTGTTTAGTCGTCATAATCCGATTCCATGACATCATCCAACTCAAGTGCATTTTTAGAATGCCTGGTACAAAAAATCTGAAAAATCTTTGGAGAAAAAAAGACACTTGAACGAACCCCTTATGCTTTAAGCCCCTCATATTTATTTAACCTCTTAACATAATTTGGTTTTGTCGGGCCTATGATTGGCCATGAGTCGTTTCGACCGACTATACGTTCTTACTCTTTTTTTAGCATTCCGATATTAGATTAAACCATTTTTGAAAAAATAACCGCATTCTTAAAAGGTCTTTTTAAAAGAACATTTTTAAACGGTACTTTTCCCTAACTTTATTCCATATTTTCAAAAAGCAATATCTATAAATATAAAAATGAAAAATGTTTGTATGTTTGTTTGTTGGCTTAGAGACTGCTAAACTACTGAACAGATTTTGTTGAAATTTTTACAGTAACATCATGTGAGCCCTAGAAATAAAATAGGCTTCTTATTTTTTCGATAGGGGAAGGGGAATCGTTACCCCCCATAGGATGCCAATGTTAAGTATTGCATATCTTAAGAGCCGCTGCACTCATTTGGTTGAACTTTTGGTAGTAGGATCCTATGAGTCCCAAAATTGAAATAAAATAGCAGCAGGGGAAGTGGTACCCCCCATAGGACTCCAATGTTTAGTATCGCATACCTTAAGAACTTTAATAGTGAGAATGTTCAAACTTTGTAGAAGTCACTCTTATGGTCACTCTTATGGTATACTACGCCGCTGTACGCATTTTGTTGAAATTTTGGTAGTAGGATCTTTTGAGCCCCAAAATTGAAATAAAATAGCAGCGGGGGAAGTGGTACCCACCATAGGACGCCAATGTTTAATATCGCATATCTTAGGAGCTGTTATAGTGAGAATGTTCAAACTTCGTAGAAGTCATTCTTATGGTATACTACACTATTGAAAACAAAAAAAACGGGTAGGCGCAGGTAGTAAATACCTCCCGTAGGATGCATATATTAAAAATCTCTCAACTAAATAAGTGTTAAAAGCAGTGTAGCGAACCGCACCGGGTTAAGCTAGTACTTTATAAATGTTTTTTGCCAAAGGCTTTCTTACTTTTCTTTAAGGACGACCATTTATTTTTTATGTTTTTAAGAAAATATTATTAAATAAATGCAGTTTAAATAAGTACTTTTTTCTAATTTCTTGTAAAAGTTACCTTTTTCAGAATCCATTTTCTTAATTTAACTACCTTTATTTCTAAGAACTTTCTTTTTCACTTCTTAAAAGGGTATAATGTTTTTATTTTGTTTTTTTAAAGATTCCATTTAAAATGAATTTTTTTTCTAAAATATGACTCCAATGATACTTAAAAGCGTTGTTTGAGTCACCACTGAAAATATCGCTTAACTATCTTTAACACAAAACCAAACAGAAAACATGACACACTGTTTGAAAATGTGCAACAAGTTAATAAGTTCATCAAAGCAACATAAATCTTGCATCACATAATTCTTTACAATTTACATTTACTATTTTGAAAACAGCTTTTAAATTTTTCAAGTCAACCTTTTTTCTCTTGATTAATCAATTAATTATTAAATAAAAAAAAAAAACGTTTCAGCTTTTGCTCCACCGTCTTTTGTTTTTACCTGTCTTTCTTCATCGTTCAGCACGTGAATGAAGTGTCGGTGTGGAAAACTTGTTTCCAAACCAAAGAAAGAAACAAACCTACAAATAGAGAATTGTTGATTATTTGTTAATGCTGCTCCGATTGTTTTTGTTGTTGTTTGTTTTTCGATAACTTCATACATAATTAATAATTTCTAATTTTTTAGATACAAATACAAACTATTTTATACCCTACAGCTAAAATTTAGTAGCATCAAGTTGAAGTTGTTGGCTTTAAATGTTTTCTTTCTTTTGATGCTGTTGATAATCAGGTCCGGAAGACATGAGTTTTGTTAATCATGGCATAATTAATGACTTTCTAATGTAGATGGGGATTTGCAGCTTCCGCTTTTATGCAATTACACAAATTTGATTACAAAAGTATTAGAAATGAATTATTTACCTAATGCTCTTAACTTTATGGTAATAAAGTTGTTTTAAATATTTATAAAGATTTTGCTCATGATAAGATACTTAAAAAAAGAATGGAACATTTTGGAATTTTAATTGTTTAAAGTCACAAATTTTATTTGATATAGTATTTTATGTGCTGTTTTCACAACACAAGTGATTGTGATTGTGATTGAAAGTGTGGTAAAATTTAAGTGAAAAGCATTCAAAAAACTGAGTGAATTTTGCCACGAGTTTAATCACTTGTGTTGTGAAAACCGCACGTAAAATTCGTTGTTGCTGCCCGTTCTTATTTATCTATCCTTTGCAAACCGGTTATTTATTATTTCATTGTCATTTAATTAATTTAAAGTTTGTTACTATTTCTAAAGAAATATTTTATTTTACTAATTTTATTCAAATGAATCATTTCATCTTTATGAATGACTTAATTATCGCATTTTGTATTTAATTTTAGTGCCATGTTTTTGGTAGCAACAACAAAAAATTCCATTTTCCACATAAATATTATAAAGCATAGTTAAACATACTTTCATAAATTTAAAATCTACTTAAAATGTCTTAATAAAATTTTTTAATTATATCGGTGTGTCAAATAAACGAGCTTGGACGGTAACTTATAAAAACAAAACATTTCAAAAGAACTTTAAAATAAACGAAATTGCTTTCATATTTTTTTAAGATGGTAAAAAGAGTTTAAATGATTTTTGTTGTGTTGCGTTGGCACTTTATATTACTGAAGTTATGAGTATTCATCTCTTTCATGATATTCGCATTCGGCAAACTCAAGCGAATATTTTGCCAAAAAATGTTAATAAAATCAAGTAAGAGTGCTATATTTGGCTATGCCGAATATCAAATACCCTTCAATATGGTGCGATAAGAACAGAAAGGTATGTAAACCATTCTTTGCGCCCACTTCTTCAATCCCGCCCACATTTGCTTTGATGTTTTGTATCGGGTGATTTTTTAGCTATTATCTTATTGGCAACACTGTTTTAAACAGCTGACGCACGTTTCGTGTTTTGTTTCACTGTCAAACAATTTAACCATGAATCGTCTTACAAACAAACAACGCTTGCAAATTATTGAATTTTATTATCAAAATGCGTGCTCCGTTAAGAAAGTTCACCGCGCGCTTCTTCCATTTTATGGTCAGTTTAAGCGACCCACTGAAGCGGCTATTCGGTACGTTAATAAGCAGAATTGTCGATTTTGGAGTGCAGATCAGCCAGAAGCATTGCAAGAGCTACCAATGCATCCAAAAAAGTCACAGTTTGGTTTATAGGCTGGTGGCATCATTGGACGGTACTTCTTCAAAGATGATGCGAATCGTAACGTAACTGTGAATGGTGAGCGCTACCGCAGATGATATCCAACTTTTTTTTGCCCAAAATGCAAGAGCTTGACTTGCATGACATGTGGTTTCAACAAGACGGTGCTACATGCCACACAGCACGCTGAACAATGGACTTATTGAGAGGCGAGTTCGGTGAACATTTTATTTCAAGTTCGGGACCGGTCAATTGGCCGCCTAGATCGTGCGATTTGACGCCTTAAGACTATTTTTTGTGGGGCTATGTTAAAGCTCATGTATATGCACACATGCCCGCTTCAATTGACGCATCAGAAGACAACATTGAAGCATTTATTCATGAGATACCGGCCGAAATGTTGGAAATAGCATGCTAAAATTGGACGAACCGGATGGACCATTTGAGGCGCAGTCACGGTCAACATTTGCATGAAATAATCTTCAAACATTAAATTATATGGACCGTACTATCGATTCAAATAAAGATTTCATGTATTTTTCTGAATTTTATGTGTTTTTTTTAAACTTTCCTATAGCTCTTAAAGAAATTACCCATAATTGATAACAAAGATTGTTGTACCTAAAATATCGTTGCGGTCATGAGATTTGTGAAAATAGAACAAGTACAAAAGGAAAGATCTCATGATCAGTGAAAGGAGAACTAATCACTTAACTTGTATATGAAGAACAAAAAGATAGAAAATGTAACGAATTACAATAAAGTCTTCACTGGTGCACACTAGGTAATTTCACCTATTTTTTAGGCCAAAAGTAATTGCACGCAAAGTTTTGGACCGATATGGCTGAAATTTGGAATTTATGAGTTTTTAATGGGCAGGCATGCTGGGATTTTTGGTATAGTAAAATTTTTTAGGGTTGCCACCATATGAAAAAAAGGAAAAAACACTGAATATCCCGAAAACTTACGGATACATTTTTTTTATATTCGGCACTATGAAAACACGCAAGGGGGCCAACAAAATGACGTACAAGCCATGCAGACAAAATAAGTTTTGGTTTTGCTTGAAAAAGTCGTTAATTTTGCGGTGAGCCTTGGTCCAACTGGAAAGATAAGTTTTTACGAAAAATCTGTACCTTTCGCTTTAACGAAGCCAAATCTTCTTTTTAAACTTTATTTAAATCAATTTCAGTGATAATAACATTGTTAACAGTATCAGTTTTTTTTCTTTTAACTTTTTTAACAAATTAAAACATTAGAAAGTTCGGTATAGTTTAAGCTGATGCCGTCTGTAAGAAAATGATATAAATCAAAATATGCAAAAAATCGAACGTAAAATAAAAAAAAAAAAAATATTCAGAATTCTTTTCTTAACTCTTTTCATCAAGGAAAAACACGTCAGTCCACGGCCAATTTTACTAAAAGCTTATGCGAAGTTTATATTTATGGAAAAAGACATTTATTTGAGGTTAAGTTAGAATTACACGTTTTGTTTAACAAAAGCAATAACGTCCACCAACATTTTTTGGTTTTTTAATTACTTTCTATCCCCTCTCTTCGCCATATTATGCAAGCTTTTCTTCTTTTTGTTTAATAAATATTAAAAAAGGTTTTAATTTATATCAAAATTGCACTTTTAATGCTGCACTCTGAACGTTGCTTGCAAATGTCAACTTCGACTACCCATAAATCAGCTGATATTTGTTTTTTGCAAATACTTAATATTCAGTTATTTGCTTTGATACATTTATTCTTAATCGAACGTCATTAGTAAAAACATTTTTATTGATAGTGCAAAAAAATATTTTTTTGGCCAAGATTTCGGGTCAAATTTCCTATACTGCGGTGATATGACACATTTTTTGAGACTTTCTAAAATTTGGTTCTTAAATTTTAGTTCCAGCACTTGTTTTATTGAAATAATAACAAGCTCATGTAAATGTGTTAGAACTAGAACCGGTCTCTACCACCAAAGACCTATCCCTCTAGGGATAATATCTGTAATGTCTTTGTACAAGAGGTGCCTCGCCCACTTCCGAATCCTGCCCATTTTTATAAAGACATTGTGTATTAATAACCCAGCTATGTGTATCAAATTTGGACAATGTTTTTCTTAACGTTCTTTTGTTATCAACAGGGAATCAAGAAATATGCTACATAAAGCGCGTTTTTTGCGCATTAAATGTGCACAAAGAGTCTAAAGGAGCGTACAGACGACATGTTTTTGTAATCTGACATGTCAAATTTTCCACTGCAAAACACATACATGTCGTGTGTTACCTTTTTAACTTTGCTTCTGTAAAAGTCAGACGCAAAGTCATCTGAAAAAATTTCAATTAGAGCGTGCTATATTTTCTTCTGACTAACCATCTGACATCAGAAATCTATGCCGGGAAGAAACTGGCAGCGGCGTCAACTATTGACGGAATCATTAGCCGGCTGAAGTTAATATTTTACAATACCAAGATATGTATGCTCATCTTACCATTGAATAGAATTTATGTTAATATATACATAAAAACCGTTTCATTATAAAATTCTAAATTGGTATCTTTAAAATAAAAGAAAAAAATGTTAAGATGGCTAAATTATTTTACGGCGCAAATAAATATTTTCGTGGCGATTACATATTTGATCAAATTATCTACAAAATTGTAAATTGTATTTTGCGCACAAGGTTAGTATGGACAGATAACCAGTCAGACGGACGGATTGACATTGTTTGATCAATTAAAAAAAGTGATTCCGAGTCGATCGGTATACTTAAAAGATTGATCTATATTTCTATGTATTATAAACATCGCATTTATTCTATTGACATTTATCTCTAATGAAACCCTGCTTTGTCTTACAATTTTATAGTAAAAATTAAACGTTTGGTATACAGATAGATATTTTAAACAGAAAAGCCATCTGTTAACCAGAGTTTGAAAAAAATTTATTTGCTGCGAAAGCTCTTGCAGGTTTCTAAAAATTAACATGTATCAAAATATGCTTAAAAAAGGCAAAATATGCGCTATAAACTTAAAAAATTCTGCAAAAATACTCATTTAACTAAATTATACACAAAAATGCTGCAAACAGTAAAATATGCAAAAATATGCACTAACAAAACGATGCCAAAATTCATAAAAGGCTCTAAAACTGATAAATATATTGTTTGTTCCTTCATTGGTCACACAGGGAAAAACATACTATTGCATATTAATGGTTATCAATTAATCTATTTTGCCAGTCGCAATTCTCCATTAATGTAAACTTTTTATTAAAAAATGTACTTTTTTTATTTAAAAATGTACTTCTTATTTTAAAATTCACTTTTTATTTAAAAATGTACTTTTTAAAACAATTGTGATATATTTTTGTTTGTTTTTTTTTTTAAATTGAACCAAGGCCCATCTATCAGGTCTACTTACTTGTACAAAAACAAACAACTTTTTCTTTTAAGCTGTCAAAAACTTACTACCACATATACAAAGCAAAAGGAAAAAACGTGTATGTAAACAACTTTTGAAAGCTCAAAAGAACGAAAACAATGATCATCAGGCTTCTTGCGCAGACCTTTTCAATGGGTCTTGAGTTGAACTGTCGATTTTTTATTTGAAATTTTTGATATTTATCAAATTTAATTTTCATTTAATTATTTTACTGAAGGAAGTAATTTTTACAAAATAAAATTAATTAATTTATTAATAATTTTTTTTTATTCTTAACTAAGTTGGGGATCAAACTCGGGTAGAATTTACGTTTCGAAAATAATCACATTCTCATCATAAGAATTATTTTGTTAAAAAAGGAGAATTTTTGAAAACATTACTTTAAATTCAAAAAGGTACCTTTTATTCCATAGGGTACTTGTAAGTAATCCAAAAAGTATTGTTTATAAAAAAGGTACTTTCTGTTTAAAAAAATGCTTTTTGTTTAAGCAGATGCATCTTATTCAAAAATGTTAATTTTTCTCAAAAGTTTACTTTTCAAAGATGTTTTTTTTTTTTATCAGAAAGTAACTTTATAATTAAACAGGCATTTTTTTTTTTTATTGAAAAAGATATATTTTATTTGACAAGTTAGTTTTTTTTCAAAAAGGTACCACTTATTTAAGAGGGTACTTCTGATTCAAAGGGGTTACTTTTATTTAAAAATGGTTAGTTTAACTTTTATTCAAAAAGTTACATACTGTTTTTTAAAAAGGTACTCTGAGTCAAAAAGTTTATGAAGAAGAAACTCCCGAAAATTGCAGAACAAAATTTTACGGGACTTTAAAAATTATATGTGTCAATTAATAAGATTTCTGTATGACTTGCTAAATTCCCAATTTTTCAATATGATAAATACACTGAAAATTTATCGTTGAGGGAAAGCTCGCTTCTATAAGCATTTCACTGGTCGACTAGGTCAGAACATCAGGAAACCTTTTCCAAAGATTTTAGAAAAGCTTAAACTATTATGAAATAAAACCTTAAAGCAAATAAGAATTATAAACGCTTTAAGTCCTACTTGTAACAATATCAAAGCTTAAACAAAACACCAACAATAAACAGTGAGTTTATCTTTTCTCACATTCCTCTACAATAGGTTAGCTTTTGCTTGTTGTGCTTAGTTCTCAATTTTAATTCTGGAAAAATATCCTCTTTATCTTCCAACAATAAATTTCAGTGTATTTATAAAGAATGAAAATTGGGAATTAAGCACAACAAGCAAAAGCTTATTAATTAAAATTATGAATTCGCAAAAATTATTTGGATAATTGGGGTATTCACAAGCCGTGCTATCATGTTATATTGTTATAATGTTCTAACATTTTACAATGGTTTAAAAATATTGTTGTTGCTTTGTAAACAAAAAATGTCTTAAATAAATAGAACTTTGCTTGCTATGTTTATTATGCTGTCGTAATTAACCCGAAGAGACTTGCGCCGAACGGCTGAGCCGAGCCGCATTAGTTTTTGTAAGCCGTCGCCGTTGATGGTAAAATTTTATTTGTGATTTGCGTCTGAAAAATGGAAAATCTTCAGGTAAGATCTAATTTAATTTATTAATTCATGGATTAGAATTAAAAATATTTTTTATTTTTGGTAAATATGTATTATTTTTTGTATTTGTTTTAAATCAGCTTATTTACATTCAAAATGGCACACTGAATTATGAGGGGCTGTTCACAACAATCGCATTTCTTCATGCTATTATTTTAAGACACATGATTTTATGACACCTTGGGAATCCCCCAAATATATTATATTATTAATAAATTTGTCTTAGGAATTTTTTTTCCGAATAAAAACATAGTTCAAAAAAATACTTATTCAGTATGGTAACAGAAAATTCCAAAATCAACCAAATTAAGAATTCTGAATCGTTTTTGATTTTTAATAGCCGAGGTGACCTACTTAAGGTATCTATGGCGTCTCCTGATAAGTGTATAGTGCCAAAGACCAAAACTTAAACTCGGTTATAGTCTTTAATACCACCTCAAATCGTATTCCAATTGATCTAACCGTTTAGGAAATGCATAATTATTTCCATTTTTTTCCAAAATATCCCACTGTGCATCGACAGAAAAACGTTTTTTTCATTTTAATACCGCTTGAAACTATCATTTTGATTGTATTTTAATTTTGATCAATATCTGATGTTGAAAGTTGGCTCTTGTTTATATATCTTTGGCGATAAGTCGGAAATTGTTGTTTTTTGTAATATTAAATTGAAAATTATTTATTTAGTGTATTTTCCTAGTTGAAGAGCAGATGCTAACGATTAGAAGCAGTCGTGCTGGGCTTAAGTTATTGATACCAAACGAAAGAGAAAACAAATTTATCAAAATGCGTTTTTATGACTTATGACCTTTTTAGCCAACGGCAGAGATATATACCCAAGTAATGTTGTCTTTAGTAACCGACTTTTTTAATCGTGTAAACAAATAATGAAATTTAATGAAGAACAAAATTTGATTTTTAAAAATTCTAAGTTTGGAATTCCATTTTTTCGTACTGAGACAATCATTTGCCTAGCAATCAAAATTAGCTATGCGTGATAAACGCCATCAAACTGGTAATGATGCATACAACACATAACGCCATAAATATTCATCAAAGAATTTTAAGCACTGGCAATGCTTTAACGCTCGCACACACACACACACACAACTTCCGCTCTCAGCCGCCAAAAAAAAAAACGTTTCAAATGATCAGTGAACAATAAACAGCCCGATACGAAAGACTAGATAAACAAAAACATCTTTAAAGAAATTTTCTCGCATACTTTAACAAGTATTAAGTGTAAATACTGACAAGAAAAATTAAAAAGTCAAAAGCAAAAACAAAACATGAGAAATTATGCATTGAAATCAGTCAAATCACTTAATTTCGCTGACACATTCTTGGGAGATTTTACGTTTATGACACGCACAAATGCAATGCCAAGTGACACATAATACACACTCATTTATTATTTACCCAGATTTTGAAATAAACACAAACGAACACACATACATACATCTAAAGAAAGACTTTAAAGTGAATGTCACACATGCAGACAGACATATTCCGATGAACAAAATTACATAGATGAATAAGCATAATAATAGAGTCATAAACAAATAAGATGCGTATCAGTGCGAGTGCGTTTGTGTGCAACATTTTGACATGAATAAGTAAAAGCCGTGACATGTATATGACATTAAACTAAAAATCAGTTGGCAGAGAGAAAAAAAGGAGAGAAATAATAAAAACAAGTGGTCTTTTCGTGTATGCATTGCATAAATTGCAAATAATCTTAACGCGAGTGAATGCTTAAAAGTAATTGTTGTTGTTGTTGTTTTTCTTCTTCTTGCTGCAATTGTTATTGTTAGAATTAATAACAATAATAATAAAAAACGCACTTCCCTCTCTGCCACAAAAATATAACAAAACCCACTTGCACACACTCACTTGTATGGGCACGTGTGTGTAAATGGAAAAGAATAAAATACTTATATGTTAACTTAAAATTTACATACACCATAAGTAATCATAAAAATTTACATACTTGTAGAGTATGAGTATTTTACGAGTATGCACTTGCCGTCGTAATAATACGTAAAGTGGCTATATTGCGTATACGCAACATTGTATAATTTAACTTGACACATTCATACGAACACACACCACTCACACTTTTACACAAACATACATACACAAAAACTCACTACTTAGAATATGGTAGAAAGTAGATGAAAAAATAAGTTTATTAGTATGTATGTTGACTTTAAAATAACAAATGCATTTTAGTCGCTTTGGAGAGGAATGAAACTTAGTGGAAGATTTGAAATATTTCTTAAAATCTTGGAAAATGTAATCAGTTGATGCGTGGAAAGGGTTAATTATTTTTTTTACCCATTTAAATATCAAATAGACAATTGAAATTTGGCAAAAATATAAACCCAATCTACATTGTCCAGTCTGGGCTTTGCGATACCGAGTAAGTTTTTATAATCGGCTTTTCGGGATTAAAACATTTAAAATTCCCAAATTTTTGTTTTTATACCCTCCACCACTTTTGGTGAAAGACACCATTAATAATAATAAGCCTTGCTTGATTAAAGTTGAATCAAAACCGCCTCTGATCTGGGCATAGGCTGCCTATAAGTATTTTCCATCCCTCTTTTCTCAAAGCTGTTTCACTTAGTTCATCAATGCATTGTCTTCGTTAGTTTTCTTGTACTGAGTATTTGGTTAACTGTGGAACGTCTCCAAGGGATTTTTGGCCGGCTTCTCCTTCTGCTTCCTTGCGGGTTATATGGTGGTTTATGCAGAGTATGTCCTATCCACCCAAACTTTCTCTTCCATATTTCAGCGTTTACATCCCCATATTCCCAAAATTTTTCTCAAGCTGCGATTTACAAATGTCCGTAGACTGTCTTTTATTTCCTTGGTTATGCACCATGTTTCGCATCCATACAATAGCACAGACAGGGCGCATGATTTAAATATGTTTATCTTCGTTCTGAGGCTGTATAGGTTGTTTTTCCATAAGTTGTTTAAAGTTATGAATGCTACAAGTGACTTTCTGCTATCTACATATTTATCTGCGCCACCATCTTCGCTTATTATGCTCCAAAGATAAATATCTGTACTTCGTCACCCTTTCAATCATCCATTACTTTAAGGGGTTCATTTGTACATGAGTTGATGCGCATTTCTTTCGTCTTTTTGGTATTAATTTTCAGACCTACTTTACAGTACTCCCTTACTAAATCTTTAAGCTTTTCTTGCATATTACTCTGTTTGTGTGACAGTTCACACTTGTTGTCTACGTAGTCTAATGACTCAAGCCTTTCTGTTGGGTTAGACGGTTTCCAAATAATTCCACGAGGCTTGTTTGATGCTCGCTTGGATACTGCGTCAATTACAATTAAAAAAATTAGCGGTGAGAGCAATCATCATTGTCTGACTCCAGAGATCGTAAAAAAGGGATCGAAATCTTTGCGCAATGAAGGACACTACTTTTAGCACCATCGTTTCTTCAACCCATATATCTCGGAAGAGTGGATGTAAAATGTTTGACAAAACATTCCCAATATTTGTAGTATAAAGTCGATATTGATATGTCCGTCTGTGTGTCCATCCGTCTATCTCTCCTTCGGTTGAAAAAATGTTTTTCGTAAAACTAATACGAAAAGAACAATACTGGTGTCAAATTTATTCTAGATAATTGAAGCAGTTTGCGATTGAAGTCCAGCAATATAGTGGGATCCCACTAAAAAATGTTATCATTTTGCGAACACTAACGTTACTTTTCAACAAATAAGCGGTAAGCAATAAGACATACAGAGATGAAGTAAAGTAAGTCAACGAACTCTAAACAAGTTTTATTAAAAAAAGTTACATTTCAAGTGCCACGGCACTCCCTTACTACGAATTAGGTTTGTAAGGGAGAAAACTAGAAAATAACTGGAACAAAACATTCAGCTCGAAAATCTGATAGCTGCACTCACCAGTTTTTATATACGTTAAGTAAAGCGCTTTTTGTGTCAAAAATGTATTGCTTCAAATTGGGAACTCACCATACAAAATTCATGCCTTCTGTAAGCGAAATGGTAAGAGAAATTCTTATATCGGGTGACGTTTTAGCTATTATCTTTTTGGCAACACTGGTTGAAACAGTTGACGCACGTTTTGTGTTTTGTTTCACTGTCAAACATCTTCTGTTTGGTCTATAATTTAACCATAATTCGTCTTACAAACGAACAACGCTTGCAAATTATTGAATTTTATTATCACAATGCGTGCTCTGTTAAGAAAGTTCGTCGCGCGCTTCTTTTGTTCAGCGACGAAGCTCATTTTTGGGTCAATGGGTACGTTAATAAGCAGAATTGTCAATTTTGGAGTGAAGATCAGCCAGAAGCATTGCAAGAGCTACCAATGCATCCAGAAAAAGTTACAGTTTGGTGCGGCTTATGGGCTGGTGGCATCATTGGACCGTACTTCTTCAAAGATGATGCGAATCGTTACGTAACTGTGAATGGTGAGCGCTACCGTGAGATGATAGAGAGGTGAGTTCGGTGAACATTTGATTTCACGTTCGGGAACGGTCAATTGGCTGCCTAGATCGTGCGATTTAACGCCTTTAGACTATTTTCTTGGGGCTATATTAAAGCTCATGTCTATACACACATGCCAGCTTCAATTGAAGCATTGGAAGACAACATTGAAGCTTTTATTCATGAGATACCGGCCGAAATGTTGGAAAGAGTATGCCAGAATTGGACTAAGCGGATGTACCATTTGAGGCGCAGTCACGGTCAACATTTGCATGAAATAATCTTCAAACACTAAATTATATGGATCGTACTATCGATTCATAAAAAAATTTCATGAATTTTTCTGAATTTTATGTGTTTTTTTTTAATCTTTCCTATAGCTCTTAAAAAATCACCCGATATTTCTCCCTTACAGACCTGTTTCGTTTGAAGATAAACTTTTTTTTATTTTGTTAAGAGTTATGAAATGTTCCAAATGTGGAACTACTACCCTGGGAAATTGATAATTTTGTTAAAAAAAAACTAACATAAATGGTGGCATAATGCATATATTTATATAAGATTTTGCACAAATTCGTTTTATATGACTAGAAATTATACCACAAGATCTCGTGAAGAGCGGTCCATAATTTACTATAGACCACACATACAATTTACTCTCGGAAACCCGTTAATTACGCGTAGCGAATAATGCTTGTTTTAATAAAATTCGGTTAGTTAAAGATTTATTAGTCTAGAAATTAAACTGTCATCATGTTCGAGTAGATGGATCCATAATTTACCATAGGCCTCATATTAAGCCCACTCGCGTAGAACACTTTAGTACGCCTTAATCCGTAATGAATAATGGTTCCTGCACGGAAATTTGAGTCAATTATTGTTAAAGCACTTATCTCGTGACCAGTGTAAAAAATATTTTAATAAAACTTAACCGGTGATAACGTGTTTAAAGTATAGTTACTCCAGAGAAAAGGTAATTGACAAAAAACTAGGCATGTGACTGAAATTTGTGCGTGAAGTTGCTGATTCTATCTGGTATTACCTTATATGAAGGAAATCTATCATATTAACAATGTTCACTTGGGACAATATCTACGACAGGCATTCATTTAACCAAAATTGAATGTATTTATTTAGGTTATTTCAGTGACCTGTCACAAAGTGTCTAAAAGGTGCCAATTAACCCCCTCCTAGGTCATCGTCATGTTAAAGTGACAAGATCCCTTCATTAAAAGTGTTAGAACTTGAACCGGTCCCTTCCAGTTATAACTGTCCAGTGACAAGTCTGGTGTTAGTTCCGTTTCTTCTAGGGGTATTTAACAAAATTTCATAGGTCATGGTTCTATAAGACAAGAAGTCACATTTGAAACTTAAGTGAAGATCGGTCCATAATTTACCATAGAAAGCCCACTTCGGACATGTTCTAACTATCGGTGAAGGGTATCAAAGATTCGACACAGTAGAATATATCACTCTAACATGTTTTAGTAGTCATTCAAATAGGTTTTAATAAAATCAAAAAACAATTTAATTGGAATCTCAAAATAAATAATACGTTTAATTCTTTATTTGATAATTATTTTTCGTTAAAATATTAAAATAAACAACTTAAATCTTTAATTGCAAAATAAAGCGTTGTGTGTTTTGTTGGGTACTTTTAATATCACTCAGACTTAAAACTGGTTTATAAAGATAACATTTTTTTCTTATTTACTTTTTGCTATAAATAACTCTTTTATTATGGCTAATTTTAAATTCAAAGACTTTATTGTTTCGAGGTATTATTATTATTTACCAAATTAAATATGGAGCTTCCAACGTAGCAGGTTTGTAAAGAAGAAACGTTAAAGTTTCGCTAATGGAAGACCTGCATTTAATATGGCGAGTTCCAACTGTAACGCAATACATTTTTGACACAGAAAGCGCTTTATTCAGTGCAAATAAAAATTGGTGAATGTAACGATAAGCTTTATACACTGAATATTTTGTTGTTACCGTTTTTCTATAATAAGTAGTTAAGGAATGTTTTCGGCTTCTCAGATGTTATATATCGTCGGGTTTATATGCAAACCTGATAACTCCCTTTCAGAACATTTAACAGCAGAGACAAGACACTTTTTATATTTCTTACATTCAGCTTAAAAGGAAAACCATAAATACAGTTGGTTTTAAACACTTAAAGACTCAAATTGAAGAAAAATTACATGCTGGTCGACGAGGCATACGTTTCTCTACCACAAAAGTGGATTAAGCAGGTTTGAGTATTAAGCCGGCGATATATATTTTTTAATTTGTTAAGAATGCGTTAGCTAACCTTCCTCATTTTCTGTACGGCTTATTGCGTAGCGCATAAATATGCGCTTACTTTCTAAAATTTACTATTAAATTTTTTATTTCGATTTTAAAACAGACCTTTGTAATCAATACAAAATTAATAATTTTTTATCTTCACGCAGAAAAAATCATGGTTAAAGAATTGTTAAAAAAAAAACGATGTTGTGTTCCCCGCAACGGCCATTAGCAAACTATTGTCTTTTTGAACATTACTATTGTAACAATTATTAAAATTATGTTTCAATTTAACAATATAGCCCCCCTTGAAACTTCCAAAATTAAACAATCAGCCAGTCCCTCAAATTGAAGAAAAATTCAAGAAAACGTGGGATTGGCTGAATATAAAATTTAAATAAAATAAAGCTACACGCACATTCAAAGGGAAAAATCCGTTACAAAAATACCAACTTTTAAAACATCCGTTGTCAAAAGTGAGCCAAATACATTTGTTTTCAATTTAATAACGGACAGTGACAACATTTTTTTTTGACCACCTCGTTGAAAGTTGACACTATTTGTTCTCATTCTGACCTCAAAATCTTAATATTTTGTTACCATTATGGTGTCATTCCGAAAACATGTTGTTTTAATATTTGACAGTTAATCGTTGATATATCGACAACATTGAGTTGTAATTTCGGCATAATATTTTTTCTAAGTTCAGAAAAAAATCACTCATTCTGAACCCAAACAACAAAACCATATCTGTAGCATTTTGACAAAACATCTTAAGTCGAGATAAAATAGCAAAAACGTTTAAAAAAAAAAAACTCGGTGAAAAAATAATTTTCATCAAATAATAAAATAAACCAAAATTAAAGAAAAATTCGTTAATAATACACAATTTTAAAAAGGTAAACAAAAATGTTTTTTTAAATAATAATTCAAATTTAAAATTTTAAAACAATTTAAATCCAAATTTTTAATATTTTTAATTAGGCTTAAGTTCATGAAATTTAATTTTCATTAAATTATTTTTATGAAGAAAGGAATTTTACAACATGAAAATTAATTAAAATTGTTATTGATAATCTTTCATTCTTGACGTGGCTTGGGCTCGAACCCTGGCCGGCAGGCCACCATGACATGTTTCGATCGCAACATGTAAAATCAATTAGAATAGATAATCATTCAGGAAAGCAAATTTCGATCTACCAAATGTTAAAATACAATTTGGTTTATGGATTGATGTTTGACTATTGACGTCAGCAGTCGTCGATGGCTGCGAGTGTAGGACGGTAAATCCATCTGAGGAGATCGAGTGGTTGCGCTCGAAACATGTCATGGTAACCTGCCGGCCAGGGTTCGAGCCCGAGCCACGTCAAGAATGAAGATTATCAATAACAATTTTAATTAATTTTCATGTTGTAAAATTCCTTTCTTCATAAAAATAATTTAATGAAAATTAAATTTCATGAACTTAAGCCTAATTAAAAATATTAAAAATTTGGATTAAAAACCATAAATAGTTCAACAAAATAACCACAATACTAATTAAAAATTTAAATAGTTGAAAAAAAAACTTATTTAAATTATATAAAACAAAAAAAGTGAAAAAATATAAACACAAGAAATTAAAGATGCGTAAGGAATAAGTGGAGTCACAATTAATTTTATTAACAAAAAAATTTCCTTTTTTATATTTTCAACAAATATTTTTGACATTCACTCTAACTTTTTACAAAAACAAAATACATAGTATTTTTCAATAAAAAGGGATAGCTAGCATAACTCTATCTTATGATGCGGTCACCTTTATGATTAACAAAATTTTTTTCAAATTTTAAATTTGACTTAAGATGTTATGTCAAAATGCTACAGATATGAAGTATATTGATTTATAGCATTTTTAAACAACAAAACAAAAATTACAAATTAAATTTTAATAAATCAAAATTGCAGTACAATTTATTTTAATTATGTTTTTGGCCAGGAAAACATATTTTCTCTATATTCAGAGCGGAGACTAAAGTGTAATAAAGGTTCATTTATATGTTCTTTATTTATATACTACACTTTTCTATATGTCACATTATCATTTCAAATTTAAGAATTGCACAATTAATGACAAATCTCATAAAATTGCATATTTTTACAAAATGTTTGAAATAACCATAAATCGCTTCCATGTTTATAGATACAAGGATTTTTTTTAATTCCATATCGTCGTTGTCGTAATTATTACTTCAAGCTTCCTTTATTGTTTGTTTAACGTGGTAGCACGCCCAAAACTAGGGGTTCTACAAGTAAAGTCGAAAGTTTTTGACACCACACAACTCGTCAACAGAAGGAACCCCACATCGTGCGTGACCCAAGGCAATGCAGAGTTGGCTACACCAAAATAATTGAAACAAGCAAAAAATTTTTTAATTTTGCACCTATCACTGAAATGATTCCAATTTGCAAAAATTGGAAAACAAGGATTTTTTTCCAATTAAAAAGTTTTTAAATTTTAATTACAAAAATAATTGAAAAAATTATTAATATTAAACAATATTTTAATTGAATGAATTAACAAATTAATTGAAAAAAAACCAATATTTTAATTGAATGAATTACTAACTTATTTGATTGCAATACAGAAAATTAATTATTTTAATAATTGTATTGATTAAAACAGTGATTGAATTTTTGCATTAAATCGATTAAATTTTTAATTAAATAAATTAAAGAGTGTATTTGAAATACAATCTAAATTCAATTACGCAAATTATTCAATCAAACAAATTGTTAATTGAATAAGTATGTTAAATCAATTCAGTTGATGGTTAAATGAAGCAAAATAATAATATTTAAAATATATGTTTTATTTAAATCAGTGTTCGAAAATAAACACTAAATATCGTTCTTTAATGTTCGGTTCGCTAGATTTGTGGAAAACACAAACGCTAATAGTGTTTGTGTAGAAATTCATTAAAAAAATAACGTTTCCCTGTTTGTCATCTTTCGAACAAATGATGAGAACATTAAATTCCGTTCGGTTTTTTTTGAAAATCCACGAACTTTAATGTGTTCGGTTCGGCTCGTTAACGTTCGCCGCTTTTTGCTGATAAAAAAAACCAAACATTTTTTACAAAAACAAAATACACACACGAAAAAAACATTATAGAACATTAAAATATAATGTTTTTCTACAGTATCACTACAATTGTTCTGTTTTTTAACGAAGAAAGAACCGAACATTATATAATGTTCGGTTCTTTCTTGAAAATAGTTACGAACGGTATTAAGGTTTGTGTATGTTTACACAAACACTACAAAAATAGATATCGTTCTTTGGTGTGTGAGCCGAATGCTAAATAATGTACTGTTTATTTTCGAACACTGATTTAAATATGGTTTAAAAATAACTTGTTTTAGTTGTTTAATTGTAATAGCTCATGCTTAATTGTACAAATTTTGGGAGATTTTTTTGACAGAGGAATTGTAGAATAACTCTGATTCTTCAGTGTATTCAAGATTGAAAACAAAAAGCTGTTTTTGTTGTGTAATTCGGCTGTACTTTTTTGCACCTATTCACTTTGAACGCACAACATGACATGACGCCAAAAATAATTCAAGAATTAACAAATAAAGAAAATAAACACCAAATTTCGGTCAGCCACAAGGCGATTTTTTATTTTACGCATAATTACATATGTATGTAGGCTCATTATTGACATTGGTGGTGGTCATAATTGTAATTCGTCTATAACAAATCTGAGTTCATTTTTTACTTGTTGATAGTTTTTTTTTGCACGCGACGCTTACTGTTCGGCAAATAATAGGACCAGTCCAAACACGCGTGTAAAGAGTAGCCCACAAGGCACCAGGACTACTTTAAAAGTAACCCAAACGTATGGAAAAAACATGGTCTATTAAACATTACGATGTCCTAGGAGAGGACCATATAACCCACCTTTGGACCACTTAGGAGTAGTTTTAAAACTACTCCATGGTATACTCAAAAGGATTAGTTTTGAAGTCGTTTAAAAACGAAAGCATGTCGTTAAAAAACGAAGACATGTCGTCTCACTGCAAACACTTTTTAACAATGACATGGTCCATGCTTGCATTACATCGGACCAGTCCATGGAGTAGTCCATTTTATCAAAATGGATCAGGTGGTCCAAATTTATTTGCAGGGTACATGTAAGGGAAAAGACAACAAATTTATAAAGATGTTGGTTGCACTTGTAACATTTTTCGCAAACTGTTGATGAGGGAGGAAAGCAAGCAGAAAGCAACAAAGTGTTCAATTCAAACAACCGAGTTAATTGATTCAATTAAACTTATAATTAAAATTATGTTTAAAATCAAGCAAAATTTTAATTGAAAAAAAATATTTTTTTTTAATTCAATCAATTAAGAACGTAATCAAATTTATTTTAAAATTCAAAAATCACTATTAATTGAAAAAAAAAATGCCAATAATTTTTTTCTGTGTAGAGAAAGTCCGTTGCGTTGAGATATTTCACCAAATAGCCGAGATACACCCGCGATATCTCAGAGAGCCCTTGTAGAAGACAATTCCCCAATAATCCATGTCGTGTTAAATTAAACACTGGACAATCACGTAGGAGATAAAATACTCCCAATTCCAGGTTCTCTGCAGCAGAGGCAGCATTAATTAAAAAGGAGACCGAGTCTCAAACGTGCTTCCCGATCGTCCAGTGACCAGTTAGTACGTATACCAGTCTCGAAATGTCGTATGTGGGCCACGTTACTTTGCAAACAATGCAGCAATCCAGTTTCCTCCATTCATCTTTGGCCATATCCAGAAAGTGTCTGCAGATTTCGCTTCTCATAGTTCCCACGGGTGTTCAAAATCAGCTCCAGTCTTTGACAGCCGGTCTGCCTGTTCATTGCTATAACGGTCCCTATGCGCAGGGATCTTAATAAAGGCAATGCCAGATAGGCTGCCTGGATAGTTCTTTCTTACACTGGTTAACGAGAATAAACGTTGTTTTATTTGACTTTAGTGACATAAGATCCGCCTGAGTATCGACGAAAATGACAATTTTGCCACTGATGTTCCTGCTATCCAGTGTTTTACATGCCTATCTTATCGCCAGTATTTCCGCCTGAAATACGCTTGCCTTAACCGAAAGACGGAAGGAGAGATTCACTTGCAGCTCCTCCGAGAAAACCCCAGAGCAAATACCGCAGGTCATCTTTGACCCATCAGTGTAAACCCTCGTACAGTATTCATTGGCCAGGATTCCCCTACTCCAGTCGCGCATTTCTTCTCAAACTCTGTTCGGGGTTTCATATAGTCCGGTTGCTTTTGTGAGATCCTTGCATGACCGTACGTCCTCGCCTTCCAACATCCTGATGCAGAGAGCCTTACCACACTGTTGACGTGCTTGGCCATTAAGCCTGGTACTCTGTTCAATATTTCACGTGAAATGCTGTCAAAATGCATATGAAAAAAACTTGTGAGGAATATCTATGAAATAATGTTGATGGAGTTGTACTCTGTTTATTTTGTGAAAAAGTACCGAAATGTTTCTGGCAACATTTTTTTTACAACCGCGAAATAATTCGCTGCCTTTATTTCACATGGAATTTTAAGCAAAAAAGTATGAACTTAATATTTAAAAAAGAAATAAAAAATTAAAATAACACAATCGGTAACAGTTTTTTATCCGTATTTACTTTTTTTTATTAAATTTTTTATTAAAAAAAAAATAATTTTAGTAAAATACATGTGGCGTTTGTTTACATACACGAAACAGTGTAGCATACTTTGAAGGAATAAAAACGTCAAATTGTACAAACTCGCAAGATTGGTAACATTGATAAATGCCAAAATTTTCGTGTGGAATAATCAATGTTGCTCAACATTTTTCACAAATTTGAACAGAGTACTAGGCTTTAGGTGTAATTCTATTGAAATAAGGTTAGAGCACCTATTATTTCAATCCAGGCTGAACTTTGTACTCTGCTGGTCCACGACGTACATATTTCGTACCAAACTTCTTTCGTACACAGAAAAAATTCTCGCTAATTTTTTCTTTTCAATTAAACAATTTATCAAAAATAAAATCTGTTTTAGTTAAAAATTTAATCAAGTAAATTTAACGTTTACTTATATCAACAAAATTTCTGCAGAAAATGTTGGTACATAACATGAAAAAATATTTAATTGGTGCAAATTTAATTAATATTTTTATTATTATCACAAATTATATATTTGAAATCAAATTTAATTTTTTCTGTGATTCTGTGAATTAAATGTTTAAAAAATTTCAGATTTTTCTTTTGATTGCAAAAATTTCTTAAAATATTATTATTTTTGCTATGGATTGTTCACGAATGATTTTCTTGACTTTTGTGAATGGATTTAATTGACAGTAATTTATTTCTTCTTTGTATGTATGTGTTTTAGGGATAATCGAACTTTCCCAGTGACTAATATTCGGGTACTCAGAATTGTAAGTAGAATTGTAACACAGAGTATGCTTTCACTTACTTCATATTGTACAATGTACATGAAACAGTACTACAGGCAGAGAGGAAGTAAGGTAATCGTGGTATAGAATTGAGTGTAACACACTTTCTCTGAAATACGTATGCTATACTTTGTGTGTACGGGGTACTCGGAAGTGTATATACGTTTTTCGTTTACTTTCTCGTACACTTTGTGGGTTGATGGTAAGCAATGAAAAAGCATGTTCTATATAAAAGTAAACGAAAAACGTATATACACTTCCGAGTACCCCGTACACACAAAGTATAGCATACGTATTTCAGTACGTATAACACACGTGCGTCACTGGGTTACTCTAGAATTTCCTGCTGAAGTATAGATTAAACAGCAATTAGCGATTTTGTATCGCTGGTTATATCTTTTTTTGTTTTAATTGTCGAATCTGAAAATTTATTTTTAATATTTGCAATTTTCGATTTAACATAAAATTTATGATTATAACTATTTTCCCTTATGAAATGCCGTGTGTGTTTTTTTAGAATTAAACTCTTTTTTCCAATAAGTTTCTATTAAAAGTTAAATTTTCTTTAGAACCATTATGACCGACAGGCATACATTCCTAGACAATCGACCAACGCTGGTTCACTTACACATTCCTGTTGCCTGCCATTCTTTCTCCATTTCATTCATGTATTCGTGTCAGTATCTGTGACACGTTTTCTTCCTTTGCTGAATTTTCTTTCTCAGCTTAATTTCCAGAAATTCGGTTCGTTACGTTTTTTTTCAATTTTACTTCCAGTTCGCACGAAGTATTCAGGGTTATATTAAAGTGCACTTGTTAACGTCTGCCACCTAAAGAGATATTTGTTAGTTTGTGTGTGTGTGCGTGTATAAGAAAGTGTGTAAGTTGTGTGTTAATAAAACGCGTTTGTGTGTATAAAATGTTAAAATGAAACTGTTTAATCACGTGGGGCAGACGTCATCAAATATGCACGCATTTGTATACACACACACCAACACATACACACACACACATTAACATACTTGGGAAAATGTATGCACAGTGTTTGTATTGTATTATTGGTAGAACGTTGTCTGGCTTGTCGTATATTCTCTTCTTGTTGACAAGACTTATTGTGGTGTTATCGTCATCGTTGTATGTAGTTGTCGTATCCTGAGCTTTTTTTCTTGGCATTTTATCGTGTTTGTTTGTTTGCTTGTTTTGCTTATTTGAACAAGCGACGTATGTATGTGTGTGCGTGTGTACGTATATCTTATTTTATATGTGTGTAAATATGTCTGTCCATCTGTCATTCAGTCGTCTATCCGTCTGTCTTTGCTATTTAGCATTGTATGCTGTTTGCTTAATAAGGTAACAGGCGTTTGGTTGGATGGATATCACGTGACACTTTAGACACCTTTTCATTTTAATGAGTTGATGGTGCGTCACTTCAAGTGGCAACCAAAATGATTATAGTTTTCTTTATGTTTTTCTTTTGTTTTAATGCAGTTTGTTTTTCTTTAGCAAAAACTGGAAGTACTACGAACTGAAGACAGAGACCAGAGAGGAAGGTTATTTATTTTAGATGCCTTTACTTTTCATCAGACTGGTGTTGCAAGTTAATTAAGTACGTTGCCACAACAGAAGTGTGAGATGCATACGGTTTTTTTTCTCAGTTTGTGCAACTTTTTTTAAAAGCGGTAGATGAAATTAAATAACAGCAGCAAAGAAAACAAAATGAAATTTTTGCTCATACGAGGTTAAATAGGGTTATATGGGCTTACACTTGCCCACATATAAGTAGGTATATGTGTGCATAGAAAATATTGACATTTTACATGTTCTACACATGTATTCATGTGAGTGTTTGAATGTGATATATGCAGCAAAAAGTTTAATGACATTTCACAGCTTAAAATCTGAGAAACAACAACAAAACATCATCATCATCACACATACTAACAGCCGTGTTGAAGAGTCAAAAACGACAATAACAACTACAACAACAAAACTACATAGTCGATGTAGACAAGCACATGTAAACGACAACAAAAACAAGACTAACAAAAAGTATTTGTTACACCAACAACAAATTGTGAGCAAAAAAGAAATACAACAAATTTGTACTAAAAAAAAAAAATAATGAAAATAAAAAGAAATTAAACAGAACACAAGAAAAAATATAAAAAGAATTTCAATTGCATAATGGCGCATGTGTTGCTGCTGCTACTGCTGCAATCGAATATGTTTTATTTGTTGTTTTTCTTTTTGACTACCAAACAAGTAGCATTAGGGGTGTTCATATTAGAAACATTGCGATGAAGAATTTTGTCACTGTGCCCATGTTCTGTAACTCTCGCGTCGAGAAAGTTTTCGATTGAAATGTGTGAAATGAAGCAAAAATGCCATAAATTGAAACAAACAGCTGTTTTTCTCACTTAAATGTGTCTGTAACTTTTTTTGGCGAGTACAATCTGTCACGTAAGGAAATTACTCGCCAATTTACAGGAAAAGTGTGTCTGTAACATTTTGGTGAGAAAAGTTCCCGCTTTGAACTGTCAAATAAACTCACGAATAAAAATGGGGCGAGAAAAAATTTTAACACTAAAAAACAATTAAAAATGCAAAGAATAATAATAATATTATTTTATTCTTAGCACATTTTTCATTGTTTTATTATTTTGCTTTTAACATTTTAATAAAATATACGAATGTCTTCAAAGATCATTTGCAAACAACATACATTAAAGTCGCTCTTTACACAATTTGGTATAGCCGGCAGTTGTATTTTCGCCGCCGTTGTTGAAAAATTTTAAATTTTTGGTAAATTTTGGTCGCCTTCAACGATATGTGCTACTGGCGTTCTGAACGTCTGCAATGTCACATCGGCTTCGAGTGCAATATTATGACATTTATAACGTAACGACGTAATCTCTTTTGAGTTACAGACACACGACATGAGTTACAGACACACATTTCTCTCACTTTTCGAGAAACGATGGAATATTTTGTTTCACATCTTTTCGATGCAAGAAGTTCTCACTAAAGTTACAGAATATGGGTACTGGATGCAAATGAAACAGAATATAGCACTAATTTATTAACACAATAAGAATTCAACCTGCACACTTTAAGCCAGGGTTCGCAAATAATCACTCAATATCGATATTTCGTGTTCGGTTCGGTAGATTTGTGGAAAACCCAAACGCTTATAGTGTTTGTGTAGTAAATCATTAAAAAAATAACGTTTCCCTCTTGTCATCTTTCGAAAACAAAAACAAACAAGCTGTTCATGCTGCGGTCGTTGCAAAAATTTTTTGTTTGTTCATTTCTTTATCAATGTAAAAAAGTAACATTATTGAACATTAAAATATAAAGTTTGTCTTAGTTTGTCTTATTCCAGCCAATTGTAGTGGGGAATGTAAGATGAGATAAACCCACTGTTTATTGTTGATGTTTTTGTTTAAACTTTGATATTGTTACAAGTAGAACTGTTGCTTATAAGTCTTATTCGTTTAACAGTTTTATTTGGTTTATTATCTTTAGCTTTTCTTAAATCTTTATGGATGAAGCTTCCTGATGATCTGGCCTAAGCAACCAGTGAAATGCGCATAGGTATAGCTTATCCCATCAACAATAAATTTCAAGTGTTTTTATCAAGAATAATAACTGGGAATTAGGCACGAACAACAAGATCTTTTGAAATTAAAAGTTTGTCTACGGTATCACTACAATTGTTCTGTTTTTTGTTCTTTCTTGAAAAAAGTTACGAACGGTATTTAGGGTGGTGTTCGTCCACACAAACACCAAAATAATAGTAAATATGGGTGTGTGAGCCGAACGCTAAATAATATTATATTTCTTTTCGAACAATTTTAAACCACAGTTAGCAGTATATACTGAACTTTAGTGTTCTGTACGCTAGAAATATGAAAAACACAAACGCTAATATTATTTTTTTAAGTTTATACCTTAAAATACATTTCTCTGTTTGTGGTCTTCTTACAAAATTAGAATTCTGTACAAAGCCAACTCAGCATAAAGAGGAGAGCATTTCAGTGTGTTCTGTTCTTTGTACAAAACCACAAACTTCGTTGTGTTCGATTAAGCACATTAAATGGTCATTTGTTGAAGTTGTGCTCAGCGTCCTTTTGGCTGGTAAAGACAAATGTTTTTTTAAAGAAATAAAGTGCAAGTGTGTTTTTAACGAAACAGTAAAAAAAAAAAAACAAAAAGCCAACGAAAAATGTTTTCAAAAACAAAACATGTACACAATTTACACATAGGCTATTCGTGCTGTGGTCGTTCAAATGGCCAAGCAACAACAACAATGCATGTGCGAAGCGTTGCTTTGCTCATTTCTTTATCAATGTGAAAAATACACTACAGAAATAAATACTTAAATATAATGTACGTCTACAGAATTACTACAATAGCTGTTTTTTATAACGAAAAACAGCACACCACACAATTTTTGTTACTATCCTGAAAATAGTTATGAACACTTATAAGGGTTGTGTACTGATACACAAACACTACAAAAAATATCGTTTCTGGGTATGTGTCCCGTACGCTAAACAATGCTCGTTTTATTTCCGAAAACTGCATAAAGCTAACAAAAGTTGAAATCCTTGAGTAAAATATGAGAAGCTGAAATGGACATTTTTCCAAAAAATCTTAATATTGTTTTTTTTTTTTTAATATTAGGTAATTCCCCAAGTCTTCTTCACAAAGTGCTGAAAAAAACTCAGATACATTAATATTGTTAGTTTATCAAACTCTAAAGAATCAATCGATATGAACCCCTCTAACACTTATTAACAAAAAAAAAAAAAAAAAAAAAAAACTTACAATCCTCCAGACATACTACAACAGTCTAACAAACAAACAAGCATGTGTAAGTGAATGAATCTATATGTATAAAAAAAAGTCTTTAGCTTCTTCTAACATAAAAGTGTAGCCGTTTTTTTTTCTTCATTTCTTTTAAAAATTTTTTTTTTCGTATTTTGTTGTTTCTACTTTGTAGACTTTAAGAGCTTTTGTTAATAGCTCACAGAGGAAGCCATTTAAGTGGTGCTTCTTGAGAATTTATGTACATATATTCCAGACAGCTTTCCCTCACTTTCACAATTATATAAATACACAGACACAATTACACTACAGGCAAACGAACACTTACACATGTGCCTGTCTATGTACAGGTAGACTCATAATCACATTTGTTTGCAAGTCTCATATACAATGATCAAGTATTCTATATATAAATATTCATTCTATTAGAGCTCTTGATATTGTTGTTTTCTTAACCGATTGTTTTCTGTCATGTTGGAACAATATTTAGCCTACACTTTATTCATACAGTACACACCTGTCTGCCAGAGACTGACTGTCCGCCTGCTTGCCGCCTTGTTTCCATATCCAATTGTATGACAGTATGATGGTAAGTTAATCAAATTGTTTACCAGTTGTTACCAGAAATTCTACAATCAGTTTCTGTTGCTACCAATATTAATGAAGATGGATTTGATGATGTTGGTTGATAATAATGACAACGAGACTATGTTGATGAAGAAACTGACCTAGATAAGACACGTTTACATTGTACAAACTAGTAAATATACATACGATTACAATAGAGTATGGACAATACGTTTTGTACATATACATACATAAATAAGTAAACTCTATACATATCGTATGAGTTATTATGCACACACCACTACAAATACAAATAAGTATTATAATACATTAAATGGCACAAACAATAATCGCATTTTCTGGATTTGTAATTATCAGTTTCCAATTTTGAGTAGTACCATTGGTTGTGCAACGTTTTAGTTTCAGTAGTAGTGCATTTTATATTTGTCTATCAATACCAAAATAAACATACGAATAATTTCTCTTAACAAAATTTTCGAATATTTTGAATGTGTTTCAGTTATGAATATAAACATTGCCGAAAATTCATATTCACATGCTAAAGATTTTATACATTGTTTACTTGTGTACAAGTCTAATGGTTTCGAGGGCGGTAAGAGAAGTTGAATCGAATAGTTCAACAAATGGACATTTAATTAATTTTGCAAATAATAAATTGTTGCCTGAGCGACTACAGCAACTGGCGCGGTATTATGTTATTGTGTGTATATACCTTAATTGATTGCAAAATCAACGAAACTTTAAGGAAACAGCAGGCTCTATTTCGACCCCAACGAAGTTGCATAGACTACATTGCAACATTAGGCATTACAGGGGAGCAAATAAACGAGATGAACGAATCTTTACACCTAATGTCCATTGATTTCGAATCACATCAATTACAGTTACACTTTAGTGGTATTTAAGAAATAATGAACTACTCTCATAAGTAAAAAATGTAGTGCAAAAAATTGCACATTAAAAGTGTCAAATAAATGCAATAATTTTGCACTAAAATATTTTGTGATCATTTGAATGGCAATGCAACAAAAAGTTAAGCAAACAGAAAACAAAATTTTTAAAAATTAAAGTTTGTTGCTTTTAAGTTAAAAATTTAAGTTCAAATTGCAAAAAAACCAATCTTGTTTATTTTAATATAAGAGGTTTTCCTTGTAAGAAAACTAATCTTTTCAGGATTTAATTTGTAAAAAAATCATACCCTAAGTCAGACAACCCTCGTTGCTTATAAAAATTCTTATAATTATGTACATCCCAGTTAACATATAAATTCAAAGTTTTTCATTAACATGAAGTTTAGTAGTATAACATCTAGTCATATAAAATGAGTTTTTAAATAAATTGATAAGAATCGGAGCATTCAGCCATCACTTAGTGGAAGTTTTTCTAACAGAAATATCCATTTAGGGTGGTTGGTTCACATTTGGATTCATAACTCTTTTCCTTATACACCGATTATGCTACATCTCGATCCCAACCTGTTTAGGAGAACTAAAAAGAAATTACAATTATACTGGTCTTCTCTTTTGAGTCGTTCGAAAGTGTGCGTGATTTCAGCAGACGAGCACACAGGCGAACGTGGCTGAATCGACTTAGAATTTTTCATGGACTCAGAATATATACACTTAATGGGGTCCTTAGATGAATATTATAAAAGTTCCATACGAAACTGCAAGCTAAGTGGTCTTCATAGGTAGTTTTGGAGGTTAAAAAGTTATTTATTTGTTACTGTTAATTACTTTCAATTGCTTGCTGGGGTGTACCATAAAATTCCTGCATACATATTTTCAAATTCTTTCTTTCTTCGTCTTGTGCATCGTTATTTATGTATGTATGTGCAATTTTATGAGTGTATGTGTGTGAAAAAATTTCCTGAACCCCATGACCAAATCTCTCCCAATTATTCTTCGTGTTTCATTGTGATTGTGGCAGCGTTACCCATTTCTGAAAATTTTTTCTTGAACTATTTTTGGATAATAACATTTTTGAAACGCCTTAAAATTTGTCAATTATAATTTATTTGTCCATTGTTTTCCTAATTTGATAATGAGTGGAAGCTAATTCCTCTAATATGGCTACGTTAACAAGCAAGATTGCAAAACGTGGGCTACAAAGAATCCAAGTGCAACTTAGCACCGACAATAACACCTTACTTTTTGGTACGGTGTATCGTCCTAAAGGACAATTTACAATACTTCGGAAAATGAGATTGGTGTTCTTTTAAATTTGTGTGCCAATAGCTTTAGTATGTTTACTAATTATTATTATTATATCCTTAGAATATCCTCCCGGTATCGATAAAACTTATTTTTTTATTTTAAATTCATACTCATTTAAAGCTTAATTAAAAAAAAAACGTACCACGCCCACTTCTCCAATCCCGACCACATTTCGTGGGATGGTGTGTATTGATAACTAAAATTTGTGTACTAAATTTGGAAACTTTGGCTCTTGCCGTTCTCCGGATATACTGAAAAAATAATTAAAATACAACAACAACAAGGGATTTTTGAACACAAAACATACTTAGAATCACGTTCTGGTATATAACTCTGACACCAATCGAGTCTCCACCTTTAAATTTTCTGCAAATGTTGAAGAGGGTATAATACTTAACATGTATTTTTTTAAGAATTTTAAAAAATATACTTTTCTAGATATGGACCTTTGAACTCAAGACCCCAAAAATTGACCTTTGACCTTTTCTTAGAAAAACACAATATGCATATAATTTTAAAGGGTGTACTTTCACCTTTAAAACGATACCAAAACAACTAAATTATCTTGCGTAGTTCAAGAGTTCTATCTCCTTTTGTAAGGAGACTTTTGAGTTTTTTTTCGCATTTTTCACATCTTTTATGACGTCATATTTCGAAAGCCGAAAGAATCTGGGGTCTGAAAATTTATGTTTTGTTAAAGTCCAATAACATTCAACATTTGCGTTGAATTTCATTCAAATCGGAGGTGGTGATGCCGAACGACTTAATGGTTTGACATGGATTCACTCAAAGACTTACCTTTTTATATTCTTTTAAAATTTTTATTTTTTCACTGAAAGTATATCCTTTTTCTATTTAACATCTTGCTTCCAAAACACTTCAAACTGTGCTCTGTGCTTCAAACAAAACTCTTTTATTATGCTTAAAACTAATCTACGTGTTGTATTACTTTGTTAAACCGGGACAAACAAATGTTGATCGTTCGTTATATAAGGTAACTAATGAAAAAATTTGCTCATTCGTTATATCGGATTTTCGTTAAAGTGAGTATTTGTTATATAGAGCTTTGCCTGTAATTTTTTTAAAGAAAAATATTGAGGAAGTATTTTTATTTTTTTTTTAAATTGGGGGAAAAAATGAGTTTTTTACGAAAATGTTGATTTTCAAAATGTTTGTGGGAAAACTTGGGCAACACTTTTTATATATTCTTAAAATATGGTATTTCTTGCCCATTGGAAAATATTTGGGATTTTGTGAAACACTTTAACTTGTTTTTTCAGTTTTGTTTCGTTTAAATGATTACACTACGTCACAAAATTTCGTGAACAAATAAATCTGACAGCTAAAGAATCCATTATGTACAATTTTCCCCTGAATCCGAGTATGAAGTCAGAATTGTCAAAAGTAGAACAGTTTCCAAAATAACTGTTATTTGTGATTTAAAAAAAGATGATGTGATTGAAATGCAATATCTTCAATAATTTTGTATGGATTATGTATTTTTTTTTAGTGAAAGTTCAAGAAAAGTGTTCAAGAAATGACAGAGTGACAGTGGACAAAAGTTCAAGCAAGATTGAAAATTTTATGATTTTGTTCAATTTTGCTCTTTTTAGTTATTTTTATTTAAACCAATGATTAAAATATGTTAATGTTTTATTCAATGCGACATTAGATTATTTTAATATGAACATTTTGCTCCCAACAATACATAGATTGGTACAAAAATGAAAAAGCTACAGAAAATTTAGTAAATTATGATGAAAAACTAATAATATATGTAAATTTAATGCAAACAGCACATGATTTGCTTATTCTGCTAATTATTTCCGATGTTGATGATGATAACATGAAGATTATGATCTGGATGAAGGTGAAAATGATTTTTTATTCCATATTTTAGCAATGAATGTTCCTTGTTTCAAAAAAAAAAAAAAATATATATATTGTTTACATTGATTTTTTTTAAGATTTTAATTTATTTAATAAAACAAAATTTAATGCCACTGCAATTTTACAGCAGGATTCCCTGAATTAATCCTCGTTTTGCATATGTTTCACCCCAGTTCTAGAAAATGTGTTCTCACTATTAGGGATTAAGGTGTTCCACAATCTGGTCACCTTGATCACAAAAGATCTACCATACAGTAGAATAAATAGGATATAGTAATTATCCATCAAATACGGAGGGCGATTATACTTAAAAATCGTATAAAACAAAATAATCTGGCGAGCACTAATATAATCATTTAAATCGTAGCCTAGTAATTCAAATCGATTCCCGTACACATGATCTCTTATATGCAAATTATAAATATATCTCACTACACTCATAAAATTATTACAGTAACTGATTGTAGGTTATTAAATTCGTTTTCGGTACAGTTAAAATTGAATAAAAATATAGTTATTTTACGAACAATTTTATTTTTCAACATTTCTGTTTGTTATTCAAAAAACAAACTACCAAAAAATAATGTTTTTCCGTATTTTTTTTTTGTTAATTTGTTTGATTTTTGTCTGTTGAAATATATTTTTTAAAAGCAAAAACTATTCAATTTTAACGAATATGCTGTTCAATAAATAAAAAATTCAAAAATGAATGTAAAAATCATTTGTTTTAAATGAAATGTAAATGATCCGTTTTTTAAATGAATTTTAATTTGTTTAAAATGAATTTTCGTTTGAATTTAACTACATAATATTTTGAGTGTATTCTATTAAAACATAAAACCCATTAAACCCATACAGAAATAACTCAACTCTTCTTCTAACAGTGAGGCGCAAGTAATAGCCCGTACAATAAATTCGGCGCAATGTCCAGGTTACCCTAGATACCACAGAGTCTATGTGATAATCAAAGTTAATTTATCACCAATATGAAAATGAAACATTTAATGGGCCCTGCCATGGCAACAAACAAACTTTTGTTGTTTTTAACAAAACTTTTTTCAAGATTGATAATATTTTGTTTCTATCTAACATAAAGTGTTGACCTCCTTTGAAACTTCAAATATGGTTGAATTTAACAATATAATGTTTTAATAAAATACAGCTACAACTATACACTTAAACATATTGGCCCCTAATCATAGTCAAACGCTAAATTCGGTTCTTTTTAAAAACAACTTTAAAAGAAAACATTCTTTTAATTATTTTGCTACTATAGTCGATATTAAAGTATGTTTTAAATTGAACCGACTTTAACTGGGTGCCACCTCAAATGTAGAAAATGTTTACGTTCGCCACGATAGCAACGATTAATAGCAACGCCGGAAATGAAACCAAGGGGAATTTGAGGGCTTACAAATAAACAATTTTGTGAATCTAGTGGCAATGACAATAAGCAACGATTTTAAAAATTTTTTAAAAGAAAATTTTATCATCAATTTGAATAAAATATGCCCTGACACTGCCTAGTTTGGCTGTCAGAAATCAGCAACGATTTCTACTGACCATTTTGGATGAACCCACTTTTCTCTGGAACGGCTCTGACGATGTTCTTAAAAATAGATTTTTTTTAATATTTAAGTGGTATTTTTCCATATTCCATTGAGCTTATGCCAGTGTTGAAAAATTCAGTACTTTGGTACTTTTTTATATTAAAAATACCGCAGTACCCCCGCGTTGTTTTCAGTACTTTTTTAGCCTTTGAGCTTTTTAGTTGTGATGTGATCATTTCGATTAGGTTATCATGTGTTTGTTGCAAAATTAATTTTGTTGTATTTTAAAAATAATTAACGACGTTAATATTGAAATGCATAGTGTGGACGCCAGGATTCATATTTTGCTTTTCAGAATGGGATATTTGTTCTTATAACTGGCAAAAAAGTTCATAAAAAGGTATGCATAGGATAATATGTTAGTGGAAAATTTAAACGAAAACCATATTTATAGGAACATGCAATGTTAAGGCAATGTGCGAAACATTAAGAACTAAATTTAGTTTTAAATATAAAACCTTAAAAGTGATAATCAGCTTCAATCCAAAAATATTGTTTCCGGAAAAACTATTAGCATTATACTGATGTAATTAATGTTATTTACAAACGATAAAGAAAACTATAATAATATCAATTCTAAATTCCATGTTCTAGCGGATCTTTTAGAAATAATATATTTAAATTTCTTGGAAAAATATAGCCAACATTAAGAACGAAACTAATGTTTGCTGACATTTCATATATTGCTTTTGGTATTTTATTGATACCACATTTCTGAGCATCAATTGTGAAAGAAATCGTTTACATGTAGAAACTGTTTCAAGTTTGATAAAAACTAAAGATCTATTAAAATCAACTGGTAGTTTCTGTTGAAGTTATAATATTTCCTATGATCTCTTAAAATAAATTTGCTTTATCTTATAAAAATGAATTAAAATCTTTATTTTTAAAAATTAATGTTTTAAACTTTTTTTAAAACTAAGTATATGTAAAAGTCTGGATTATGTAACTTTGCAAAAGTTTAAATATAATACATATAAATATAAATAACAGTATTAATATATGTTGACAAAAATTAAGTTTTTGATTTATTTTCTTATTCATAAATATATAAACTATTTCAAATATTCTTTTTTAGAAAATACTGAAAAAACTTAACTTAAGCGGCTAATACACTTGCCAATATAACTGTTCAATGTTATCGCCAATGAGTTTGTGATATTCGAAGGTGACACAATATACATATTGGCAAGAATCGAAAACAGAAACAAAGTGCAATATACTGTGAAATGTGTTTGCAACAATGTACTATGATGTTTTGCTTTAAAGCTTGTGCCATATTTTAATTGAAACCATTGTGCCACTTATTGAATAATATGGGGCCATATAGAAATAATATGGCGAATAACATATACAATAATAGTGTAAATGGATGGGGCGCTTGACGCTTACATGTGTACCTCAAATATAAATACGGTTTGCTATTGAAACTTAGATAAATGAATTCTAATAAAATATTTTTAGTTCCTTTTATTTTCATTTATTATTGTTTTTTTTACAAAAAGTACCATTTGGTGGGAAAAATACTCTTTTAGTTGAAGTTCAGTACCATTTAAAAATTTCAATTTTGCAACACTGGCTTATGCCTGACACTGCCTAGTTTGGCTGTCATAAATCAGCAACGATTTCTACTGACCATTTTGGATGAACTCACTTTTCTCTGGATTTTTGCACGGTTGGTGATTTTTAACCTATATCTATATAAATATTTCTAAAATCATATCCAAAAGATCCCTTCATTGTCATTTCCGGCGTTGCCACTAAATCCCTTGATTTTTAATTTCCGCCGTTGCTATTAATCGTTGCTATCATGGCGCACGTAAAATTTTTTCATACAACATACAAGAAAATATAAGCAAGTGGCAACTCTAAGCAGCTGACATTGAAAATTAAAATATAAATAAAACACTGCATACCTTGTAGCGTTGAAAATTTTAAAAACGCAATGTGATTTATGTGAAAGCAACAACAAAATTCCAAAATATTTTTGACTTTGTTTTTGCTTGCATTGCAATTTTTGGCATTGCGTTTTACACAATTAGGGCCTATACATATGTATTTTGTGTTAAAATATAAAAGATTTTCTCCAAATCAATAATAATTGCAAAATATCGACCAATATCTTGTAACATAAACATTTTTAACTTTTTGCAAGAACATTTTTATTTGGCGAAAACAGCTGATGCTGTTGTTAAATGAGTTAAAAACAACTTAAAATAGTTTTAAAATTAACACCGGTTTTAACGTGAAAAGTATGCTTTTGCTTGTCTATAGTAGATCAAAAACATATTTTTTATAAAAGTTTACTTTAGAACTCTTAAAGTATGCTTTGTTTATGAATATAGTTATGGGCCATTATGTTTAACTTAACCATATTATTATCACGACAATCAGATTATAGTTAAATTCATTTATTCAAAAGCTAAAACCATTATTATGGTTGTCTCCAAACATGTTATGGTTAATATTTAATAACAATAATATGTTCTAAGCTATAAAAATTTAAAACATTGTACGTTAAATTTTTTTATGCTTGAAATTCTCATTAATTTTATTTTAATTATTTATTAAAATACATAAATTTATGGGTCTATGAAATAACTCCCACGAAATAAGTCCCACTTTTAAAAACGAAATAAGTCCCACAAAAAATTGCTGTTTTGAAAGTGGGAGTTATTTCGTTTTTAAAAGTGGGACTTATTTCGTCAATTGATGGGACTTATTTCGTTACGCGTTTTTATTTTAAGTGGGACTTATTTCGTTTTGAGTGGGAATAATTTCGTTTTGTAAAGTGGGAGTTCTTTCAGCATTCAGCATTCCAAAGAAGGCTACTTTTTTCAAATTTGTAGCATTTTTACAGATGCAAGAATTTGAAAAAGTAAGAAAATTTTAACTATTGATGAATACCAATGGTAGTGTGGGAAAAAAGCGTATTAAAAAGTCCTGTGTTTTGAAAGCAGATATGATTTCGAAATTCAAGAATGGTCTCTTACAAGGTACTATAACTCCTTCTAAATTCCTTGACCAACTGGTGTTATCAAAAAATAATTTAATTGTACAAATGGAGCCTGATGAAGATCTTTTTGAAGAATTATCATATTTGGAAGAGGACATTGAAGACGAGTCGTTAAACCATATTGAAACCAACCAGAATACAATTAATAATAATATGTGCGTGGTTTGTTTCATAAAGCAGCCAAATATCTTATTTTTTCCTTGTAAGTACTTGAAAATTTGCAGTGAATGCTGTCTTACAATGCAAACTCACAAAATTGATCAAACCAGTAAACTAGTATGTCCATTCTGTCGTGCAGAAGTTCATGAAACCCTTCAAATATTTATCTCATAAATAAATGATTTTTTTATGGAGGAGTGCGATAGAGCCATGAAATATAAGGCCTTTATGGCTTTATTTCTCATTTTTTTCTTATGCAAAAAGTTATATATTGGATATTTCGTAAAAGGGACAACTATAATTTGTTGTCCTTATCTCTCATAGCTCTCCTTTTTTTGTTATTAATTACTTTATACTTACTGTAATAAAAAAACTTTAAAGAAATGTGTACAAACAGGTACCGAACTTAACTACTGGAAAAACAATATTAAAAAAAATTGTTGACGTAATTACGTATGTATGTGTTTTATTATATTTTTAGTAGGAAATTGGAATTCGTGTTCCATGTTTTCTAATATCACCATTACAAAATACAACTAATCCCAATGCCACGTTAAAACTATAATACCGTCTACCATGCACTGGATCTTCAAGCCATTTATAAAGGTCGATAATTTTAATCTGATGGTCCTTCCGAAACGGTTTCCATCTTAATAATAAGAACAATTGATCTGTACTTAATCCATTTACGAATCCAAACGTTGTTACTAGTAGACGTTCTCTATACGTTCCTTGACCGAAAAAAGAATTAATAATAAATTCTGGAACTCTATCAAAATTCGTAATATTCATTCCATTAAGAAGCCTTCTGCAATCTTGCATATGATTTTTCTTTATTATTCCTCTGCTTTGATTATTCATATTATTCGACGTGTTTTTTTCGAAGAGCCAAATACTTCTTATTTGAAATCGCATTAAACAGTGAAAAAGTGGGACTTATTTCGTTTATGAAAGTGGGACTTAATTCATTTAAGAAATATATTATTCAAGGGGGAGTTTTTTCATTTTGAGCGGGAGTTATTTCACTTCAAGTAAATTTTTAAATCATTTCATTTTGGTGGGACTTATTTCGCTTTCAAAAGTGGGACTTACTTCGTGGGAGTTATTTAATTTTTTTAAGCAATTTTTGGTGGGACTTATTTCGTTTTTAAAAGTGGGACTTATTTCGTGGGAGTTATTTCATAGACCCAAATTTATGTAGAATAAACTATAATTTTATTCTAATTTCTTCGACCTTTTTTAAATATTTTTCTTCTTTATTAATATTTGAGCTTAAGGTCACTTTTATTGTAAATATTTCGTATATTTTTATTTCGATATTTCGATTTCCTTTGGAAATCTTCTTCAGGATATACTTTAATTACAATTAACAAAAATTATGTTTGACAATTAATTAATGTGTCACTAAAATGACAAGTATTATGAAAAAAGTTTGACATCCTATACGACTTCATCGTTTTTTGAAAAATTTCTAAACAATAATAATTTTCATTGGATCAGGGTTGCATTTTATTTCATGTGTGAGTGTTTATACTTTGTGTGATGGTCTGAACACAAACTGTCATGTTACATTAGATTTTTTGACAGTCGCAACAAAACTCATTAGATTTCTATCTCACAAAGTATTATGAAATACGTAAGACTTGTGAGATGGTGTAATCTAGGCTTAAGGAACATATATGAACGAAAAAAAATTAAAAATTTTTTTTTTTCAAAAGTTATGTCATATTCAAAATGTCATAGTTTCGCCGAATTAGCCGAATGTGTTGAGCTTATTTCTCCAATATCTCGAAAACTACTTGACATACGAAGATGATTTTAATGTAATTTTGAAGAGAATACTTGGGGCTACAAATCATATATTGAAAAAAATAATAAAGTGGGGTTGGTCATACATTTGACCCATCTAAGAGCATTCAAAAACTGTTACATTATGTAAATATAGCAACAATAAATAAATATTTTCTTTTCACAAAAATAGTTAAAAATAGTTGATGTAATTAAATCTAATCAAAAATAATAATGAAATCTAATCAATTATTTTTTGGATTAGTTTTGATTAGATTTGATTAGAAATGCTAATCGTCACTAATTGTGATTAGATTTTCGATTATTTCTAATCTAATCAATTAGTAATCGTCTAAAATGGCTAACTATTAACCAATTTTTCAGCACAATTAAAATTTCTAATCCAATTGCTAATCATTAGGATTTCTAATCATTATTACCAAGCTATGGTTTTAATATGTTGACTATTAAATAAAATTAAAATGTTTGAAATCGGTGACAAACAAAAATTGGACTTTTGGTCAATGAAATAAAATTTTCAGCCACTGTGCATCGGCTATACCAAATAATGTAATATATATACATATATATATATGTTCCCGAAGATCCTATAAAGAGCATAGGGCCCCAAAATAATAATGTAAAGTGCGACTTTAATTTGTTGTTTGCCATGGAGCTTTGAAAACATGCGTATATCTAATAAAAATGTTAAAAGCAAAATAAATAACAAAATGTGCCAAGAACAAAATATTATTATTATTATTATTATTATTCTTTGTATTTTGCATTTTTTATTGTTTTTTAGTGTTTCAATTTTTTCTTGCCCCGTTTTTATTTATGAGTTTATTTGATTTTATAGTCTATGGTATAACAAGCACCGGCTTCGCTAACTAAACCTTCTCAGCATAGCCGGCCTTTGGCAGGGCGCAAGGATTTTATAGTCTATGGTATAACAAACACCGGCTTCGCTAACTAAAGCTTTTCTGCATAGCCTGCCTTTGGCCGGGCGCAAGGATTTTATACTCTATGGTATAACAAACACTGGCTTCGCTAACTAAAGCTTCTCAGCATAACCGGCCTTCGGCCGGGCGCAAGGATTTTATAGTCTATGGTATAACAAACACCGGCTTCGCTAACTAAAGCTTCTCAGCATAGCCGGCCTTCGGCAGGGCGCAAGGATTTTATAGTCTATAGTATAACAAACACCGGCTTCGCTAACTAAAGCTTCTCAGCATAGCCGGCCTTCGGCCGGGCGCAAGAATTTTATACTCTATGGTATAACAAACACCGGCTTCGCTAACTAAAGCTTCTCAGCATAGCCGGCCTTCGGCCGTGCGCAAGGATTTTATACTCTATGGTATAACAAACACCGGCTTCGCTAACTAAAGCTTCTCAGCATAGCCGGCCTTCGGCAGGGCGCAAGGATTTTATAGTCTATGGTATAACAAACACCGGCTTCGCTAACTAAAGCTTTTCTGCATAGCCTGCCTTTGGCCGGGCGCAAGGATTTTATACTCTATGGTATAACAAACACCGGCTTCGCTAACTAAAGCTTCTCAGCATAGCCGGCCTTCGGTCGGGCGCAAGGATTTTATACTCTATGGTATAACAAACACCGGCTTCGCTAACTAAAGCTTCTCAGCATAGCCGGCCTTCGGTCGGGCGCAAGGATTTTATACTCTATGGTATAACAAACACCGGCTTCGCTAACTAAAGCTTCTCTGCATAGCCGGCCTTCGGCCGGGCGCAAGGATTTTCTCCTCTATGGTATAACAAACACCGGCTTCGCTAACTAAAGCTTCACTGCATAGCCGATAATCATAAGACACTGCAATTGCAATGAGCAAAATTTTCTTCTTTGATAAACTTAAGTCATTGTATTCAAATAGTTTGAAATATCCCGTTATAAATACCGTTTAAAATTTTAAACAATTTTAAGAAATTGCAAATAATTGAAAATGAAAAAACTCCCACAAAAAATTAAATACCTCCAAAAGCAAATGAAATAACACCGAAAACTAAACAGTGTTGAAAAATTCAGTACTTTGGTACTTTTTTCAGTACTTTTTCATATTAAAAATACCGCAGTACCCCCGCGTTGTTTTTAGTACTTTTTATCCTTTGAGCTTTTTAACTCTTAACTTTTTAACTGTGATGTGATCATTTCGAAAGCAGGCATAGGTTTTCATGTGTTTGTTGCAAAATTTATATTGTTGTATTTTAAAAATAATAAACGACGTGAATATTAAAATACAAAGCGTGGACGCCAGGATTCATATTTTCCTTTCCAGAATGGGATATTTGTTCTTACAAGTGGCAAGAAAATTTATAAAAAGGGATGCATTGGATACTATGTTAAATGAAAACCATATTTATAGAAACATGCAATGTTAAGGAAATCGTTTTATTCGACAATTTGCGAAGCATTAAGAACTTATTTTTGTTTTGAACATAAAACCTTTAAAGTGATAATCAGCTTCACTCCAGAAAAAATTGTTTTCGGAAAACCCAATAGCATAATACTGATGTTATTAATGTTATTTACTAACGATAAAGCAAACTATAATAATATTAATTTTCCATTCCGTGTTCAAGGGGATCTTTCAGAACTGAATATATTTAAAATTCTTTGGAAAATATAGCCAATATTAAGAACGAAACTAATGTTTGCTGACATTTCACATATTGCTTTTTGTATTTTATCAATACCACATTTCTGAGCATCAATTGAATTACAATATTATTGTAAATGGATGGGCCGCTTGACGCTTACATATGTAAATTTCAAGGGCCGATGTTGATTTTGAATAAAACACAAACTATTTAGGAAATTATTGTAATTTTATTTTATTATGATATATTGGTATTACTCAATTATGTATGGAACAAAATATCGGCCAAATGGGCGCCGCGACCACGGCGGCACACCTCCATCCGATGGTCCAAATTTTCGATGACCCTGAGGCATAATGGAGGTTCTATGCCGTTAATGTGCCGAATTATCTCATCCTTTAGCTCTTGAATTGTTGCTGGCTTATCGACGTACACCTTTTATTTCAAATAACCCCAAAGAAAAAAGTCCAACGGTGTCAAATCACATGATATTGGCGGCCAATTGACATCGCCATTACGTGAGATAACACGGCCATTGAATTTGTTGCGCAAAAGAGCCATTGTTTCGTTAGCTGTGTGGCAAGTGGCACCGTCCTGCTGAAACCACATATCGTCCACATCCATATCTTCCAATTCGGGCCATAAAAAGTTCGTTATCATCTCACGATAGCGAACACCATTCACTGTAACTGCCTGACCGGCCTCATTTTGGAAAAAATACGGCCCGATGATGCCGCCAGCCCATAAACCGCACCAAACAGTCACTCTTTGTGGGTGCATTGGTTTTTCGACAATCACTCTTGGATTCTCATTCGCCCAAATGCGGCAATTCTGTTTATTGAGGAATCCACTGAGGTGAAAATGTGCCTCATCACTGAAGATGATTTTCTTCGAAAATTGATCATCCACTGTTGCCATTTCTTGCCACATTTCTGCCCATTCACGACGTTTGGAATGGTCAAGAGGCTTTAGTTCTTGAGCCAATTGCACCTTGTAAGCGTGTAAATGCAAGTCTTTTTGCATAATGTTCATCAACGACGAGCGTGAGAGGTGCAATTGTTGGGCACGACGACGAGTTGAGGTGGACGACTCTTCAGCCACACTATCGCGAACAGCAGCAATATTTCCTGCAGTACGAGCTGTACGAGCATGCACTGGTGTTCTCACATCTTCTACAGACCCGGTTTGCTCGAATTTTTCCACGATTTTTGCGATTGTACGCACATTTGGACGATCAAATTGACCAAAAAAATCACGAAGTGCACGATATGCATTTTGATTTGAACGCCCATTTTCATAATAAGTCTGGATAACTTTAACACGTTGTTGGATTGTGTATCTCTCCATGGTTCAAATTGAGTAAGTCTGAAATAGAGAAATGTCAAATAAAATTCGGAAAAAACTTGGCGTTTAGGTGTGGTTCACATTCAACATCGGCCCTTAAAATTTAACCACCCTTTATAAGAGAAATATTATTTACATGTGTACCTCAAATATAAATATTGTTTGCTATTAAATACTTAGATAAATGAATTCCAATAAAATATTTTTTGTTCCTTTTATTTTCATAAATTATTGGTTTTTTTCAACAAAAAGTACCATTTGGTGAGAAAAATACTCTTTTAGTTGAAGTTCAGTGCCATTTCAAAATTTAAATTTTGCAACAATGTTATGAAATAACTCCCAGGCAAAAAATGAAATAACTTCCAAAAAAATTAAATAAAACCGAGAGGGCTGGGAGCTATTTCATAATGACATTACTCCCACATTTGTATGAAAAATTTTTGGGTCTAACTTCGTTTATTTCTTGGGACTTATTGCACCTGGGAGTTATTGCACGGAGCCTTTAAGTATATTATATTATTCGTATAAATATAATTGTTATGGACAATTTAAACAATATAGCATACATATTTTGTGCCCTCCTGTATTCGTAAATTAAAAACGTTACTTAGTATTAAACTTATAAATTGTTTTGTGCACTTTATACAACTTTGAATATTTTTAATACTTTGTCTGTGTAAAATTGCATATGTGTTCCGGCAACAGTGGGTTGCCATTATTTGTTATACTAAGCACTACAAAAGTTAAATTTGTTTTTGTTTTTGTTTTACATGAAAATGTTAGACCTACACTCTACACTCTTTAGTGTTCCAATTAACTTAGAATTACTGCCGAAGTCACACTCTTTAGCTGGCATGCTTTCTGGCTCTGTGTCCGTGTAAACTCTGTGGGGGTCCCAATTTTAAACATAGTTTGATAGACCTTCGTACATTGGCTTTAATTGGCTCTAGAAATACTCCCAGAATAAAACATTTCTGTTTAAGAACCTTCCAATTATGTTTAAATTTTAAAAGAATTCAGTCCAAAAATCGTTATTACATTACGAAATTCTATGGAAATCGGTTCATATCCATAAAAATATTACTTTCGAAAATTGCTTTTTATAAATGGTGGTTTCAGGACACAATTTGGCAAAAATAACTTTTACAATAACAACGACATAATTAAAAAAAAATTTCTGATGGAAAATCCAGAACTGACCATAATCGAATAAATTTCATATAAATTAATCAAGACTTTCTTAGTTTACATGATTAAAAGCGAATGAAAAATAACATCCATTTTATATAAGTCCAAACTTCATAACAAAATATGGTACTAAGTAGTAGGTCCATTATTGCTTCTAGGTTCCAAATGGGAGCCAGTCAGTGCAGTAGTGTACCTTGGGTTTTGGCTTGGCCAACCATACTTTCTTACTTGTTTTTTCTTTTACTTGAGACCAAGAGGAGTTTTAAGCCAAATTCTTTGATTAAATTTGTTCATCTATTTTGTAGATTCTTCTAACGTGCACCATCTGTAAACGTTCTGCAAGTTTATTTTAGTTTTCCATACAGGGTTATGCAATAAAAATGTTAGATAAAAACAAAAAATATTTAAGAAATTTAAAAGCTTTTTTAATTTCTTAACTAAAAAATTCAATTGCACACATGTAGTTTTCAATGCAACATCCTCTTTAACTTTGTAATTAATGGTGTGTGTGTAAGTCGGTTTTTTTTGTACAACATACAACGTACATATTTGTGGTTTTGTTCAGTCTTAATTCTTGTGCATGTTGTGTAATTTGAAACCGATTCGGGATTGATTGACTTGCTTACATGCATGAGTATGTGATACTTTTTTAATTCTTTTGTCTTCTCATACTCATATTCGTACACATTTGCTTGCAGGTTTTATTTTGGTTCCTTGAGTTTTTGTGTTGTTGTTGTTGCAGGATTTCTTCAGATACTGAGATTATTGATAAAGTGTTGGGGTAATATTGTATTTTGTTTTCTTTGTTAGTTTTCTCTTGTTTTTGGATGTGTGTACTGTAGTTTAAGTTTTGTTAATTAAGTTCTTTTTTCGTTTTGTGAACTGATCAGATTAACAAAACTTTCCCATAAAGCATTCTTAGGGACGAGGCACAGTGCTTTGTTTCATGGACAAAAATAAGAAGAAAATGTGTGGTATTGTTGGGTTTATATTAAAATACTTAAAACATAAATTTTAAAGATTCTAATTAATTTTAAGGATTATAATTAAGAGAAAAATTAGATTTTTCACTTTTACGAAAACCAGGCCCGGATCCAGCTTGAGCCTTACGGGGGGGAAATTTTGTATGATACAAAAAAGTAAAAAATTTGTTTTTAAAAGTTTATTAAACACAATATGCGTATATTATATTAAAAAAAAAAACTCAACAAAAAGGTTATATAAAACATAAGCTCAGTTTAATATACATTAATCTTTTTAAATAAGCAATTTATGATTTCCTTGTGAGGTAAATTTAGACAGTACAGTATATATTCTGTCATTGTTGATCTGTGCCATGTTTTTATTCGACGAAGGGTAGGAAATGACCTCCCGCTCGTAGCATTACTGACGAGCATTGAAACGAAAATTTGATATATTTTTCTTAGTTTTGGGTTGATATCTTCATCACAGTTTATTAAAGCATCTACAACGTTATCTGATAGATCAGGCTCAAGTTTTAATGTTAGTAGATGTTTATCTCTTTTATCAAATATAATCAACTCATCAGCTAGTTGTGGTTTTAACAGTTTTGTATCTGTACTTGATTATACTTTTAGGTAGAAGTAAAGGTATGTTCAATACATTTGGGATATCTATTGGGAAAGTTGTTATGAGATCTTCTAAAATAAATTCATTAAGAGGAATGTAACCTAAAACTCGGTAGTAATCTTCACCATTTTGGATGTGATTATTTCGTTCAAATCTTGTCTTTTCGATTGGAACCTAGAATTGAACACAAATTACTTTAACATTTTCAAAACTCGCTTTAAATTGTTTTTTGGCTTTATTTATTTTCTCTTCAAGGCACATGATTAATGTTTTGATAAGGCTTGAAGATTTTGAAGATCTATATCTTGCTTTTGTAACATAATACTAAGTGGTTGTGTTTCAAAAGGTATCACACTTAATATGTATATTCCGCAAATAAATTAAAAAGTACTAAGTGAGTTCTTAATATAAAGGTACAGATACTACCTTTCCACACAGATATTTTTTCCAAAGCTTCTACTATATGATGCACACTTGTTGCAAAGACGCATAATGAAGAGAATTTGGCTCCCAAATACTTTGCTAAAACTGTTTTTCGCTTGGGATAATTATAAATAAAAAAATTTTTGTCGTTTCTTTAACAAATGATACAACTTTTTGTTCTAATGGCACTTTATTGCTTTTAGAAATTGAGTTGTTCGATTTATGGGAATATCAAGGCATTTGTTTGGCATATGTCGCTTTTCCAGAAATTTTGAACAGCTCCATTTTCTGCTGACATCAGAGGACACCCATCTGTTCCATCTCCTACACAATTTTTTAGGTCAGAACCAAAATTTGTCAAAGCTTTAAGAATTATTGATGATAGTGCCTTCGCATCAATTGACACATCAACGTCATCAATATCCTTTGAAGCCTCTTCAAATGCGTTTACAATAAATCCAATAAATTCTTCCTTAAAAAACTTTTTTTTGCATGTTGAAATATCTTAAAGATAAGGAAATCTGGCTTTTCCCCTACAAATCCGTGCTTTCGTCAAAATCTAATAGAATTTTGATTCATATAACACATACATACATAAATATTGCATTTACTAAGGCTTATTAATAATTCAACCTCACGCATTAACAAGTCAAACGTTTAGTCTTTGGATATAGATGGCACCTGCTGGGATTGAATGTAGAATAATAAGTAATTGCTTACGGTAAACTAGATGTTTTATTGGAAATATCTAATAAATAACTTTTAGGATTACGATATGGATACTTATTGAAAATCGTTAGAGATTCAATAAAAAAAATAAAAAAATACTTATTGAAAACTTCGTTAGAGATTCCATAAAAAAAAACCTTGTTGGGATTTCCAAAAATTTTGTACATTAAAAAAAATATTATTATTGGGAATTCTTGTATTATCGAAATTTAAAAAAACATATTTTTATAATTTACGGGGGGGGGGGATTTCCTTATTTCCCCCCCCCCTGAATCCGCGCCTGATGAAAACCAATGCCAACATTTTTATTTAAAAAGTAAAACGTGGCTCATAATTCTTATATAGTAGGTACATTTAATATATTTAGGGCCGTTTACACAACCTACCAATAGCAAAAGGTAGGATTTTATCGGGCGTATCATAATTATTATAAGATTTTATAATGTTACAGTTGATTAGATTGTAATTGGCTTTTATTCTCAACCTTCAAAACAGCGGCCGTCAAAATCGAATTTTCCAATTGCAAAGCGTTGCTGTCGCTCTATTTCCGTATGCTACATACAAATTATATGGGCATGAGAATTTTTGACAGCTAAAAAACGCTGTCCGCTCTTGTGTTGGTATGGCTGTTACACTTATTGCATTTGTTGTAGGTGAACGAATAATAGGCGCTTGATTGTCGAGTATGCAAGGCGTGTTTTTTTTATAGTGTCACAACTTTGAGTTAGCATCCCTGCTTTATTTCAGCACCCATTTAACCTGGGCTGTGGAGTCGAAGTCGGAGTTGAATAGTCTGAGTTGGGGTTTTTGTACCGGAGGCGGAGTCGTAGTACCCACAAAAACTTGCGACCCCGACTCCTAAATGTTTTGGCATAAAAATTTTTCTAATATTTTTCCAAATAAAAAAAAAATGTTAAGAGGGTCTGCTTTTAAAATGTTGAAGTGGCAAACTCGTTCGTTTCAAAAATTCAAAAATTGAGGTAACAATTGATTTTGGCAGATCTTTTAACACTTAATGAGAATAAATATGTAGGCGAAGCATGTCCTTTTCTATATTTTTATGTGACCTAACGATACAGTGGGTAACGTTTCACTCAGCAGACATTTTCGAAACTGTATCTTTGCATTTTCTGTAACAAAACTCGCTGGTTCACTCTTTTAACCTTTCTGCTTGAAGTGCGCCAAGATATCGTTGATGAAATAGAGCCAAATTAGGAAATTTAAAAATGAAAATTTGTAAACAAATTCGCTTCGACATATTTGTTTTTTATAAATCGTATATTGAGAAATTTGTTTGTAGCGATGTTCATATATATGACTGAAAACGAACTGTAGCTCCTGTGATGAAGGCACTATGTGAATTACAATTTAAATTCCAACATTCAAAGTAAATATAAATAGAAAACAAGTAAGAGTGCTATATTCGGCTGTGCCGAATCTTATATACCCTTCACCATTGTGCGAGCAGAATACAGAGCAACTAGACAAAAACTAAATAAAACTGGTAAATATTTTTTTTAAATCGTTTTTAAAACATACAAATTAAAAAAAAATTCTCTTTGACAAATTGAACCAGAGGACTAACAGTTTCTAAACTCAACCCCCTAGACGACTGAACCATAAACGAACGTTGTTTGAATATCATTAAAATGAAATTTGGCCCGAATAAGAGACAACCGGTTTTGAACTTCGCTTTTCACAAGGACCCAGAATATATATACTTTATAGGGTGTAGGATCAATCTTATGGAACATAAAACGGAATGACAAAGTTATATATACCCTCTTACCTTCGGTGAAGGGTATAAAAAGAGCAATTTTTGGGGATTCAGTATTTCGGGTATAACTCAGCCATTTTTTAACCGATTTGACAGATTTATATACCGACGTGTTAAAGAAGAAATTTACCATTTACTTGAGTTATAAAGTTTGGAGTCGTGGAGATCAATGGTTCCCGAAAGTGGGTATTAAAAAAAAAATTTTTATTTTGGTTATAACTTTTTTGTATCAGAACCGATTTTCCCGAGTTTTTTTTTATAAAATATGCTCTACTAAAAATTTCCGATATTTTGGTGTATCCATAGCACATATGGCAGCCCTAAAATTTACGTTTTTATACAATTTTTAATTTTTTTTTTGTACGAGAGGTACCACGCCCTTCACATTTTGTAGGATGGTGTATATTGGCAACATGTGTGTACCTAATTTGGAAACTTTGGCCTTTGCCGTTCCCCAGATATACAGCAAAAAGTAATAAAAATACAACAACCACAAGGGATTTTTGGGAAAAATTAGAGGTTGTCGTGGTTTTTTGCTCATATCTCAGCCATTTGTGGACCGATCTTGGTGAATTTCAATAGAAAACAATTCCGGACCATATGTGACATAAATATATAATAACCTGGCCCCCATCATATACGGGGTCTTCGGAAAATCCATTTCAACGGACAGACGGACATGGTTAAATCAACTTCGCTCTTCATAAGAACCCAGAATATATATACTTTATAGGGTCTTAGATCAATATTGTAGAAATTACAAACGGAATGACAAACTTCGGTGAAGGGTATAAAAAAGAAAGGGAACTCGGAAAAATATATGTTCTTGTTCTAGATATAATTTTCATTAATGTGGAGGTCAACACGAAAAAATCATTTGAGAATACTTTTATGTACTCATTTTGGGGAAAATTTTTAGAGAAAATAAAGACTTGCAATTTTATATTTCGGTCTTTGATAGTTATAATATTGATAAGGGAACAGAAAAAAATGGCGAGTGCACTTTTTCCTATTCACTAATTATTAATTTTTTTTAATCCGCAGGTGGGTGACAGAAAAGCTCAAAAACATGTTGAAAATCACAAATGCTTCCTTTTCTGTATTAACAATTTGCCTTTGTCCGCATATTTTATATGGCTCTAATATGTTTTTTTTATGTCGATGATATCCTTAATATAATTACGTACCTTTACTTATTAAATTTGACTTGGTGTTCTTTACCTCCGGCGATGTTTTTGGTACTGTTAAATCCCTTGAGACAAACAGCACCAAGTCCAACAGCAAAAGGTTTGCTATTTCCCAAAAATAATACAAGGCTTACAACATTTTTGTTCACCTAACTTTTCTCTCCAATGCTAGGAGAGAACGATCCGCAAGCAAAAGAGAGGAACAACGTAGAGTACAGCAGATTAAGCAAACTTATTAAACGACAAATAAAACATGACAAGAAAATATTTTATTATAACATGGGTACTGAAGCTCAGACAGCGGCAGAAAAAGGGGATGTGAAGGAGCTATTTAAAATAACTAGACAGATGCCGGCGCTGCAAGAAGGACCACAACAGTTGGCTCCACCCGATGGCCGAGGGACGGGTGTGGGTGAAAATGACCGCAACGGTACGTGTGTCGGCCCGGCCCGGCAGCCGGACATGTAGGACACGCGCGCTGATTGACCCCACGGTGGCTCGGTCATCCATCACCTACCAAGAGGCCAAGGAGTTAAGATGCGTGGTAATCCGGGGTCGCACGAAGCTCATATTCTCTCGCCGGGACGAAGAAGGCCGCACATTATAGGTCGAGCTAGAGGTGGAGGAGCGCCTATATGGCAAAAGTCCTGCGGCAAATGTCGAAGCCGAGTACCTGGCGCAGGGCGACGACTCTTCGGCGGATCGCCAATGGCACCGAAGCCGGACCTATCAAGTGGTGCTGGGGGCGGACGTGGCCAGCCGAATATTTATTGGACCTGCGAAGGGCAAGCCAGGGACTATTTACGTGCAGGATACGATCTTTGGGTTCGCCTACTTTGGGGAAGGAGTGGTGACCCGTGACGAAGAGGTTTGAGGTTCTTTGAGGCGCATATTGTTATATTTTTTTTTATTTGCGTTATTATTGTTAAGTTTTCTTTGAATTTTTTTTTAATTTTTATTGCTGCTATATTGCTATTACACTACCATTGTTCCTATTTTATTTGAATTCACTTTTCATTTGGGTTTTTGTATCTTTATTTTTTTTTGTATATAACTAATTATAATTGCTAACTCTTGAAATGTATTACTTAATTAAATTGCTTTATATTTTCTTTCCATTTGTTTTCCTTATTTTAACGTTTGTTCCTCTCAATTCAGTTGATCTATATTTGCACCACCGTTGCAAGGCGGGGTGTATGTTGGCGTCTGGCTGGTGTGAGCCGGGTGTTCACGTTTCCCATTATTTTGCGTGTGTGCAACGGGACCACATGTGGTGGTGCCATCTGGCAACACCACATGTGGTATGTCACTTGGGAAATGAATTCGCCTTTTTCTCACTCGTGCTTAAAAACTTCGACCAGCCGGACGCCATTAAATAAAGAAACTTAAAAATTTAATAAATAAAACTAAAACTTAAACAAAAGAAAAGAAAAAGTGTGAAAAATATATGGTATAAAAACCCTAGAAGGAAAAACGCGATCTACTTTTCAAATAAACAGAGCCCAAACAACTCTAAATAAAACCAAAAAAAGAAGTGAGTTTCATTCTTTAGAATAGAGCCACAAGCAAAGCGACATTGAGCCACTGGAGATAAGGGTGGTTTTGCCCAAACAGCAAGTGGCTATACCTACACATAGCGCCCCCCCATATTGGACCTCATATCGCAAAAGGAAACCTCAGGGTACCACCTCCCAAGAAAAATCTATACTGTACTTCCTAAGCACGTCGGTAACATCCAACAGTCACGGAAGAGCCTTACAACAGGCCAAGACGTATCAAGAGTGCACAGGTAACCAGCCCCATCTATACCCCAACATTTGGCGGCGCCTACAGGCCACACTGTCTGTCTTTTGAAATAAATAAAATAATTTTTCTACAGGGCTAAGTCTCGAATTATTTATGTAGATTGCCGTAAACATATCCCTGAAGGTGGGCCACGATACGTAATCACCATGAAAAACGCCAGTATCACAAGGAGGGACAGGTATAGAACACTGGTTGGGAACAACTGTTTTATTTTTTTGGATCTCTTCTTCCAATACCTGCCTAGCCTTTGCCAAAATATTTATACATTTTACGTATATTTTCCGCACCTGGGGATATTTTGTTTTGACCGCTACTAATTCTTTTTTATCATCTATTGTGTCCCCGGAACAGCATAGACAGATGCCGGCGCTGCAAGAAGGACCACAACAGTTGGCTCCACCCGATGGCCGAGGGACGGGTGTGGGTGAAAATGACCGCAACGGTACGTGTGTCGGCCCGGCCCGGCAGCCGGACATGTAGGACACGCGCGCTGATTGACCCCACGGTGGCTCGGTCATCCATCACCTACCAAGAGGCCAAGGAGTTAAGATGCGTGGTAATCCGGGGTCGCACGAAGCTCATATTCTCTCGCCGGGACGAAGAAGGCCGCACATTAGAGGTCGAGCTAGAGGTGGAGGAGCGCCTATATGGCAAAAGTCCTGCGGCAAATGTCGAAGCCGAGTACCTGGCGCAGGGCGACGACTCTTCGGCGGATCGCCAATGGCACCGAAGCCGGACCTATCAAGTGGTGCTGGGGGCGGACGTGGCCAGCCGAACAAATGTTGGGGTATAGATGGGGCTGGTTACCTGTGCACTCTTGATACGTCTTGGCCTGTTGTAAGGCTCTTCCGTGACTGTTGGATGTTACCGACGTGCTTAGGAAGTACAGTATAGATTTTTCTTGGGAGGTGGTACCCTGAGGTTTCCTTTTGCGATATGAGGTCCAATATGAGGGGGCGCTATGTGTAGGTATAGCCACTTGCTGTTTGGGCAAAACCACCCTTATCTCCAGTGGCTCAATGTCGCTTTGCTTGTGGCTCTATTCTAAAGAATGAAACTCACTTCTTTTTTTGGTTTTATTTAGAGTTGTTTGGGCTCTGTTTATTTGAAAAGTAGATCGCGTTTTTCCTTCTAGGGTTTTTATACCATATATTTTTCACACTTTTTCTTTTCTTTTGTTTAAGTTTTAGTTTTATTTATTAAATTTTTAAGTTTCTTTATTTAATGGCGTCCGGCTGGTCGAAGTTTTTAAGCACGAGTGAGAAAAAGGCGAATTCATTTCCCAAGTGACATACCACATGTGGTGTTGCCAGATGGCACCACCACATGTGGTCCCGTTGCACACACGCAAAATAATGGGAAACGTGAACACCCGGCTCACACCAGCCAGACGCCAACAATAACAATTAAACTAGCTGGAAGTAACTTTAGTGGGTGCTTTCCCGTTTTAGATGATGAAAACGGCGTTTTAGTGACAACTAAACAAGAACAACTACAAGTTTGGAAAAAGCACTTCGAAAAGACCCTTAACATTATACATAGTGAAGAAGATAGATTTCAAATAAGAAGGCGACTAAGTCAAGATATTCGAATTAACGTTAATTCTCCCGATGTAAATGAGATATGTGCGGCAATTAAGAGCATGAAATGTGGGAAGGCTGCAGGTAATGACGGTCTGCCAATAGAGTGCTTCAAAGCTGAACCATACGTGATGGCAGAAATTTGGCACCCGCTCTTCAGTCAAATTTGGAGTAGTGAAAGTTTTAGAATGGAATCAATAATCGTCAAGCTTCCCAACAAGGGTGATAAGAAAAAATGCAAAAACTGGAGGGGGAATTTCTTTACTCCCTGTGGTTTTTAAAATATTTACAAAAGTTGTCCTTGAACAAATTGCAGAAACACAAAATGATAGCATACGTAACACACAGGCAGGTTTCCGCCCTGGAAGATCGTGCACAGACCAAATCAGTACTGTGCGTATCTTGATTGAGCAAGCAGCAGAATTTAATGCGACCATGTACCTTGCTTTTATAGACTACGAGAAAGCCTTTGATGCCCTAAAAAGAGAGTACATATGGATGGCATTGGACGCAAGAGGAATCCCCCAAAAAATAATCAACATCTTAAAAAGCAGTTACGAAAATTCAACGTGCTGGGTGTAACATGATGGTGCCCTTAGTGATACTTTTTCAACAATCAGCGGTGTAAGACAAGGATGTGCGTTATCACCACTTCTATTAATCACCGTAATGGATATCGTATTTGCTGCTATAGACGAAGTGCCTGTGGGTTTAAATTGGAGAATGTACCAAAGATTAGGTAATCTTGAATACGCAGATGATGTGGTTCTGTTAAGCAACAAACAGACCGATATGCAAACCCTTATAACATCTCTTACAACTGAATCAATGAAAGTAGGTCTGAAGGCAAACATATCAAAGACGAAGGCAATGAGAGTTAACGCAACAAATTCCGATAAATTCACAGTTAACGCTCAAGAAATCGACGATGTTACCAGTTATAAATATCTTGGCAGCATAATTAGCACAGAGGGCGGGACGTTGCTAGATGTACAAAACAGATTAAAAAAAGCCAAGGGCAGTTTTGCATTGTTAAGCAAGGTATGGAGATCCAACACAATCACAATTTCAACGAAAATTCGTATATTTAACTCATGTGTTAAATCTACACTGCTGTTCGGTTGCGAAACCTGGTTCCTAACCGAAGCACTCAGCAGGAAGTTGCAAACGTTCATCAATAGATATTTACGCAATATCCTAAGTATTTGGTGACCGCAAACTGTGTCAAACGAGGATTTACTTAATAGAACCATACAACTACCAATTAAAAACAAAATACAGAAACGTAAATATGGTTGGCTGGGGTACACTCTCAGAAAAGGAATTGATGATATAACACATTCTGCCTTGGAATGGAACCCACAAGGACGGCGCGATGTTGGTAGACCTAAAACGACCTGGAGGAGAACAGTTGCAGCTGAAACTGGAAAATCATTTAACCAGTTGCGATACATAGCTAGGAATAGAACAGAATGGAGAAGTCTTGTAAAATAAATTTATTTGTTAATAGACTAAGTTCGAATTTTATGAATTGTAAATAAGAACATGTCATAATAATAATAATCCCTGCAAACAAATGGAAGATATCATCTATGGCAATAGTTTAGCAATATCCCAAAATTGTCATCTAGAAGAAAATAATCAAAGTAATTTTTTATTTTTTTTCTTTTATACTTTAAAAAAAAAATACAAAATATAGGGCCATGTCACAGAGTACAATTCCGTTCGGAATTGAAGATAACATATTTGTTTGTTGATGGAAAGTGTATTTTGATAGTTTTATGGCCTTTCAGATACAGACAACTCCCATACAGTTCATGAAAACAAAAATGGTTTCATTCCGAAACATTTTTTCGTCATTTTCTGAAGCACCAAAGTACGGAATGAATTCCGTTTCCGAACGGAATTGTACTCTGTGACATGGCTGATAGACAGGAAAAAATTTAAATTATTTATAATTATACATCCATTAATTACATTTTACATATTTAAACAAATATATAAAAAGGGCGTATTATTTTGAACTATTAATTGGTTTTAATGCACTTATCCCGTCACAAGTGAAAGCAGTTTTATAATAAAAAGGAACGAATTGTGATAGGTTAAAACAGAACATACCACTTAACTGGTGATAATGTGCTAGAAGAGTAGTTACTCCAGAAGGTAACTGACAAACAACTTGCCATGTAACTGGATTTTGTGTGGGTAATGACTGATTGATTCTACCTGGTTCTATTACTTTAAATGAAGGGGATCCACCCTAATAACATGGTTCAATGTGCCCATTTAGGTTGTTTCTGTGACCTGTTACAAAGCGTCAAAAAGGTGCCAATTAACCCCCTCGTAGGACATCGCCATGTTAAAGTGACAAGTCCCCTTCATATAAAGTGTTAGAACTCGAACCGGTCCCTATCACTATAGAACTGTCACGTGACAAGTTAAGTGTTAGTTTCCTTTCCTCAAGGGATATTTTATATAATAAACAATTTTATTTAAAATAAAAATGTGTTGTTTTTCTAAATGCAAAATCTTTTTTTTATCATCCTTATGATATTTTGGAGATATCTTCCTATTGCTTATAAGTGTTTATCTGGCAATATTGCTTGTTTATCATCTAGAAGATTCGCTTTCGTATTGCTTAGAAGTATTGCTATCGAGACACGTTTCTTCCCGAAGGAAGTATCTTCCGCAATACGAAATCGATTATTGCCGCAAAATTATTTTTTATCCAGGCAATATGTTTGGCAAAAAAAAATATGGAGTGTTTGCTGGGATAACTATTCTCTTCAAAATGTGTAACACAAATTATACAAGTAACAAGTTAATATATTTAATTTTCCTAAGAATGATCAACAAGGTTAGTCGAAATATTTGACTCAATAAATAGAATAAATCTAAAATGGCAGTGTTTAATTTATCTATAAAAAAAAGACCTTGCTTCACAATTTACAACAAAGGACTCTTGATGTTCTTGGGCTTGAAGCAAATTCTCCCTTTTGTCTCTAAATTCAGTGGTAAACAACACTAAGTACACTTGATGCCCTTTACATCTAAGCAAGTTTGACTTGGTGTTGTTTTTAAGTTATCTGTCTCGAAACCTAAATAAGAAGCAATACCCGTTCGTTCTAAAATTAATCCTATTATTTTTCTACCTAACGCATGATTTTTGAGCTAATGTATTTAATTTATTAGTTCCCAGTAGAACATGGGGCCGCCTACTAGCTGATAACGTGGAGTTAATCGCAATATCGGTTCTACATATTGTGTAAGAAGTTCATATAGATATCTTATATACTCAACTTAAAAGAGAAGAATTAAATTTTAAGGTACAAGACAATTAAAATTTGAGCTTTGAGTGTATGCAGCAAATGTTCGATAGCATCTCCCCTACTCATATATAAATAACTATATTAAAGCTCGATGCGGCACGTGTTAGAATTAATATCGATTTAAAATTTTTACAGAATAATTTTCATTCTTATTTATTTATTTAAAAGGAACTGCATTAAAAAAAAGTTTAAAGTCAAATAAGAACCAGTCTCACACTGAAAAAAATATTACCGAATTATTTTCAAACAAACGCTTGTTTGAAAATTTTTTTGATTTCTACAATTTTTTTTACTGATTCTATTATTATTTTTGTTTGATTTGATTTATTTAACCAACAGCAATGTTGACAACTATTCAAAAATATTATTGCCCTGAGGGAAATTTGTGGCAATTGGTCTCACAGACTGGTCCTGGGAGTTGTGAAAAGAGAACAGGTACAAAAAGAAAGAACTCATGAACAGTGAAAGGAGAACCAATCATGTAACTGGTTTATGAAGAACAAAAAGATAGAAAAAGTAATGAATTACAGTGCAGTCTTCACCGGTAGTGTGATACATTTTGTTGGGACTTTCAAAAATTTGGCTCTTGAATTTAATTCTAGGACTTGTTTTATTTAAATAATACTTCATCGTATTGAAATAATACTACATTTTAGTAACTGTCACCAAACACGTCCATTGAGAATAGATTTGTGACTGGTCAAGTTGTGTTAATTGAGCCCCTCCATTGACAACCTTATTCATAGAAAGTGTTAAAACTAGAACCGGTCTCTACCACCAAAGACCTATCACAGGACTACTTTGGTGTCAGTTCGCTTCCCTCTAGGATGGTTTCAAGTTCTCATAATTTTGTATGAAATATTTAACGCTCCTTAGTGCTGCCGTTTTTTGCATTTTTTTATTTGATCGTAAGCAACACTTCTTTATGTGAAATATAAGAACTACAACAAAAAACACATGCAGTCTATTTTTTGACGCTTTAAAAAAGTACAGCAATGAGAAAAATTATAAAATAGCGTGACGAGGTTAGTAGTAAAAAACAACAAAAACAAAAGCAGGTAAAAGAACGTTTCACTCTTTTTAAACAACAGCAACATTATAAGAAACAAAATAATTTTTTGGTTGGTTTCAAAGTTGATAAAAAAAAAAACAAAATCCCGTATTAAATTTTTTCAAACTGTTTATTTAAATACATCAAATAGGTACAAAAATATAATTATGGCGAGAAACATATCGAGCCGGTCTGCCGCCGTTTTTGGCTACATTTCTTCTTCGTTAGCAAAGGAAAGGATGAAGCAGCAGTGAGTGATGAAGAAAAACATTGTGTGTATAAATAAGACTTCGTTCAAAAATTTTTCCATAAAAAAAATGTGTCTCAAAGCCAGCCGGCCGCTCTGCACTGCTTCATCTTCTCCAACAGTGCTTGCTTGAGTGCTCTTCATTGCTTGTGCAAAAACTTCTTTTTTTTGATTCAGCGAAATTATTTGTTTGAAATTTATATGAATTTCGTAAACTTTTTGTTTGATTCAGTTAAATTATTTGTTTGAAAAAATCGGTGTTTTTTTCAATAAAAAAAATGCAAATAAATTGTTTTAATATGCGAATTTGTTTATAGGACCGATTTCAGAAAAAAATTGTTTGATTCTACAAATTAGCATCAAGGTCAGTGTTGCCAAAAGTTGGTGACCAAAAATGGCTAAATTTACGAAAAAAATGGTTAAAAATGGCCTAAATAATTCATTTAAAGTTGTTACGATGAAATTGTGAGTTAAGATCAATTTGTTAAATAAGAAAAAACGTAAATTAATCGTAAAATAAATTAATATTAAAAAATTAAATCATCGATAAATTCGATGTCGTTATTGTTCATCTTATAGGAATCACTCATTAGTTTCAAATAATCATAAGTTTTAAATAATTTGAAATTTAATCATAGCACTGCTTTACAAATTTTAAGTTTGAAAAAGTCCCAAGAACGCCACATGCCTTGATAAGTTATTGGGACCTCCTGAACACGAAAAACACTGTAATTTTTTTTCCTAAGTACCGTTTTTTAAATAACGGTACTTTTGTGCTTTTCGGTGTATGGTCCCACTCAAACCCTTCTGGAGCCCAACCAAAAACTCCGATCGAAATAGATGGCATATCGTTGGAAAGTTAATTGAATGCCTTTTCCGTCGATATGCTGAAAATTTCTATCTATTTCTATTCAAAATTTGCCTATTTTTAAGTTTTTTTCAAAATTTTTAATTTTTATTTCGTTTTTTTACTACGTTATATTAAATATCTGGAATGTTTTATTTATTAACCAAATAGTATATTTAATTACCAAAATTTTAAGCGTAATTTGAAAAAAATCGGATGAAAAATAAAGTTTTTATTAAGGATTTTGTGGAACGACAATATTTTCATCTCATATAAAATTCCGTTTTTTTTAAACCATCAGTTTTAACGTATTTAAAAAAAACGGAATTATTTCGATTGAACTTTTTGGTTGGGCTCCACAAGGGTTTGAGTGGGACCATACACCGAAAAACACAAAAGTACCGTTATCTAAAAAACTGTACTTAGGAAAACAAATTACAGCGTTTTTCGTGTTCAGGAGGTCTCAATTAACTTATCTAGGCGTGTGGCGTTCTTGGTATTTTTTGGCTGTAAACCAGTGTATTACGACAACATTTACCCAACCTTTTGTGTTCAGATCTACAATAAAAAACAAGTAAGAAAGTATAGTCGGTTAAACCCGACTTTATGACACCCTTCACCACATTAGAACTTTTGTACCAAATTTTATCAAATACAGTAGTTTTGCCTTAACTGCCTTTTGTTTACGTGCACTTTTGACTTAACTGCACAAAATTGATAATTTTTGGAATTATTCTTTATAATTCCATACAAATTCCTTTTTTAAGTGCACTTTCTATACCTGCACATTTAAGATAAATGCATAAAATTTTTGGCATTTTAAATTTTTCTGGAATTATTCTTCAAAATCCTTTTTTAAGTGCATTTTGTATACCTGCACATTTTTCATATCTTTGGGCAGCTTTAAAATATTTTCATACAAAACATCAAAGTGGTGACCACTTTTGCACATAAATAAAAATATAAATCGCAAATATTTTGTTTTTTTTACATAAATTTTTATGTTCTTTGTGAAGTCTCATTGTTTTTGTTAATGTTTATTTTAAAATAATTAAACATACATACTACATACATTTATAAAATGATCTGTTATTTCCCAGCTAGCATAGGCTGTTTGTTAGACAATTATGTTTAATATACAACTCCTAAAAGAATCTTTTGATGATTATCTGACTAGTAACAAAAACATCTAAATCTTTTTTTAATTTATTATTTTATTTATTTACTTTTTGACACGCTCGTCTTTAAATCTTGGAATGAACCATTTGGGACTCTCTGTAAGAGTCGTACAACAATTACTGAGCTACCTAAATAAGACCGTTTTTGAGGTATGAAAATTCTATTGCCAATACAATTTTAATAAAACAAACCGGCCTAAGGATCTGTAAAAAGAATTATCCTTAAGGATGGTGTTGATTTCGCGACTTTAAGGATTGTTTTATAGAAATTGTATGAAAATTAGAAGTTTTGGCCTGAACAATACACTTGATGCCCTTATTTATGTAGCTCATACGGCTGATCATTTCACGAGTTGTAAAATAATACCTACATGAGTCTCATACGACTCTTGGCATGCTTTTTGAAAGACTCGTTGGATAATCTCTACATACATCATAAACGATTCCCTTTACGATTAATATAAGCGTTTTTCGCTGCGTTATGGAAGAATCTCTCATAGGACTCAGCACGTGTTACAGTTTCTCCCGTGCGAGAAATTGTCTACAATTAAAAGATGAGCTCGTCGACGATCAGAAACACTCTTTGTAAGATTCCCAGTAGACTCCTAGACAACTGAAAGTGCTAGCTGTGTTGAGATAAAATTTAAATAAAATTTTAATTTATATATTAATAAAATAATTTTTTTATTTTACTTTTAAATCAAACACTTTACTTTAGCTGCACTTTTGTGCAGGTAACCACAATCTTGTACCTGCACATTAAGGCAGGTAAATGCATTTAAGATAACTGCATTTTTGATTTACCTGCAAAAAAAATCGTGCAAAGGAAATTGTGCAGCTAAGTCAAAATTACTGTAATCTCTAAATTGCGACATGTACTTTGCGCACAAGGTTTACATGGGCAGCCAGCCAGCCGGACTAACATCGTGATTCTGAGTTAATCGGTATGCGTAAAGGTGGGCTAAGGAGTCAGAATCAAAACAAATTGTTAAAAATTGGTGTTCCAGATTGCGCATTCTATGCGCCAATCCTTGTTTTATTATGAATTAAACTTGTGTTACTCCATATCCATCCTTTAAAAAGTAATTTCAATTTTTGGGAATACAACATTTTAATTTCAAAAGATTTTGTTATTCGTGCTTAATTCCCAGTTTTTATTCTTGACAAAAACACTTGAAATTTATTGAATTTATGGGATAAGCTATTCCTATGCATTTCACTGGTTGCTTAGGCCAGATCATCAGGAAACTTCATCCATAAAGATTTTAGAAAAACTAAAGATATTAAACCAAATAAAACTGTTAAACGTATAAGAATTATAGCAACAGTTCTACTTGTAACAATATCAAAGCTTAAACAAAACACATCAACAATAAACAACAGTGGGTTTATCTCATCTTACATTCCCCACTACAATTAGTTGAAATTCTCTCAACATTAATTGTAGTTGTAAGTAGGTTAAGAAAAAAAAAAAATAAAAACAGCACAACAACTTACAAAAGATGTTGTCAATTAAGTGTTTTTTAGGCCGTGCACTTGCCTGCTTATCAAAAAGTAATTTCAATTTTTGGGAATACAAAATTTTAATTTCAAAAGATTTTGTTATTCGTGCTTAATTCCCAGTTTTTATTCTTGACAAAAACACTTGAAATTTATTGTTGATGGGATAAGCTATTCCTAAGCATTTCACTGGTTGCTTAGGTCAGATCATCACAACTACAATTAATGTTGAGAGAATTTCAACTAATTGTAGTGGGGAATGTAAGATGAGATAAACCCACTGTTGTTTATTGTTGATGTGTTTTGTTTAAGCTTTGATATTGTTACAAGTAAAACTGTTGCTATAAGTCTTATACGTTTAACAGTTTTATTTGGTTTAATATCTTTAGTTTTTCTAAAATCTTTATGGATGAAGTTTCCTGATGATCTGGCCTAAGCAACCAGTGAAATGCATAGGAATAGCTTATCCCATCAACAATAAATTTCAAGTGTTTTTGTCAAGAATAAAAACTGGGAATTAAGCACGAATAACAAAATCTTTTGAAATTAATATCCTTTAAGTATTTTGAGAGCTCCTACAAAATTTTACTGTTGTTGGATGTGGACCTACAGTACACCTTCGATTCAAAGAAAACTGATATATCCTACAAATGTATGTCTATGTATATTGATGTTTTTTTTCCAAAACTTTCAGTCTTTCTTTTTTCACCCAATTTTGTTCGAAGACAAAGCAGTGTGCGGTTGATTATGAACCATGCTCGTACATGTTGGTATCCTTCTTGTGTGTTTGTCCTTTTTGCGTAATTAATTTTACCCTTGTACAGTTCTACGATGATAACAATAAATAGTTCATGACAGTTCAATATTGTTAATTTGACAGTAAAACAAACAATAATTAACTGGGGCTATGGACAGTTTGCTGAAAATGTATGTTTGAGCATAAACTTTTGGTAATATTTTTGAAGGCTTTTACTAAAAGAAATTAAGTCCCTTATTAAAGTTTCAAAATAGGGGAGAGTAATTTTTGAAAAGTCTGAACTACTTATCATTTTATTTGAGGTAGAAAACTTGGTTTGAGGAAAAAATATGTAGATTAAAGTTATTTTTGTAACACAAAAAATTTGTGTAACATATAGAGAAAATTTATATATATAAAAATAAGTTGCATTGTGTTGGTAATTGATGTTCTCTGAAATGCAACAAAAAAATTACAAAATATTTTTGACTTTGTTTTTGCTTTCAATGTAATTTTTGGCGTTGCATTGCATTTTACACAATTAGCGCCCTGAGCATTTTTTCACTTTGCCACAGACATGGTTGCCTTCTAGAGTTTGCTAAAAACCGTAAAACTGCGGTTTCGGGTTTAAAATGATTAAAACCGGTCGGTTTTCGGTTTTGGAAATACCAAAGTTGAATTCATACATAAACATATACTTATATTATTTTGCGTGTAATACAATTTTTTTATTTGTTTCAATTCAGGTACTTTTATTCGCCTTTAAGTGTATACCTGCACCTGGCCAGGCATTTTTGGACTTTTTTCCAGTTTTGTTTTATATAACTATTAAGTATATTAGAAGAAAACTTTATGTATTCCTCAATTTCGCAATTGGCCAAATGAAAATTTTTTGCATATTGTATCCAGCTGGGCTTGGTCAGGCCCTTCCCTAAAACATATGTACTGCAGTAAATAAAATCGAAATGAAACGTTTCAAAAAGCATACACAACACATAGGAATTCTTTAATTCCCAAAAAAATGTTCCTGCTATAGCCATTAAACTCCATACATATAAAAGTAATCCCAGCCTTGCCCAGGGGTTCGTTAGTGTGAGTTTTTTCCATAGCCACAAGAGAACTCCATATAAAATTCATGTGGCCCAGGTGGCAGTTTATGCCTCACAAATAAGGTATGTACTTAAGAGTTATAAAGATAACATTTGTTCTTCTTTGTATTATTTTAAATTTTAAGAATTTTGAAATACCTTGTCATTGTTGAAGGCTGTTATGTATAAAGTTTTTGCATATGAAGTACGAGTATGATGCTTATTTTGCAATTTCTTCAAGCATTAATTCATTGTTAAAGTAAAAGCTAAAACCGAGGTTTTTTTTATCGGTTTTCGGTTTCGGTTCTTAGGCATTTAAAACCGCGGTTTCGGTTAAAACCGAGCAGCAATCCCTATTGCCTTCGACTATGTTCTGGTTAGTAATTACACGATTATATTTTACACAAACAAGTAAATGTTTTTCTTATCATATTTTTTTAGGGTACTCATAATAATTTTAAGGCAACCATAATATGGTTTTCGGTAACAACCATATTAAGATTTTAAATGCCATTAGAGGTCAGATGTATTAAAGTAAAAGCAGCTTACGTTGAATAATAGCAGGTCAGGTTACAGGCAAACATTAATCTTTTATATATTATTTTTAAAATCTCTCAGCTGTCACGTTTTGGCGCTCTATGCTCCAGTGGGAGTTAAAGGAGTAAATAAATTTACAGTGCAACTTCCAGAATCCGGACACATATAGTTTTTAGGCTTGGCCGGATAACACTATGCAACAAGCAAAAAATCCTTGAATAACCACTATAGTTTTTGATCCGCTAAAGTCACCTGCAAAAATCATAATTTTTTCAAATTCTATGGTAGGGGGGTTTTTTTTTATAAAATTTAGAGTTTTTTGAATAGGCTGCTCCTTACATCTTATCGTAACTTTGGAACGACGTACCCGATTTTGTTATGCAATCCGTCAAAACATTTTAAATGACGCCAGATTTAAGTGCCTCTAATATCATTTTTGCATTTAGCCATTAGTTTTGGAGTTACTGAGGCCGAAGTGGCAAAAAAAATATTTTTTGTTTGTTTTTATACCCTTCACCACAGGTGGTGAATAGGGTATATATAAGTTTGTAATTCTATTTGTTATTTCTATAATATTGATGTTAGACCCTATTAAGTATATATATTCTGGGTCCTTATGAGGAGCGAAGTTGATTTAACGATGTCCGTTGAATTGGGTTTTCCAAAGACCCCATATATGATGGGGGCCAGGTTATTATACATTAATGTCACATATGGTCCGGAATTTTTTGCTATTGAAAGCAAGATCGGTCCACAAATGGCTGAGATATGAGAAAAAAACCACGACTGCCTCAAATTTTTTCCTTTAAAGGTCCAATTAGACGTGACATTACGATACCAACACTGTATAACCAAAACGACATAAACATACCATACAAACCAATTCAATTTTGGTTTCTACGGTCATACAGTGGCTATGGTAATACAGTGTTGGTAATGTGGTTTTGTTTTGTTGTTTTTTTATACCCTTCACCACAAGTGGTGGATTTTATTTGTAATGTGTTTAATTTTACGCATACACAACACATTAATGCATGTATATGATATGCCGCTCAAATAAAGAAACAAGCCCATAGACTCTATATATTTTTATATAACGCTTCTTTAGTAAAAGCATTCGTAGCCGAGTTGTTAAGTTCTATCCTTAGACTGATGATATTGCCAGTTCGAATCCCGAACTTTTTTTTTTTTTATTTAATATTTTTTTATGTTCTAAAAAACGATTTTAAGATTATAAAACGAGATCTCTGAAAAATCGTCCTTACCCGTCATATACACCTAGAAGAATTTGGCCTTTACTTTAAATATTTTTGATCAAATCGGGTTATGATTGTTTATTTGTTGCAAAAACTATGTATAACGCACTTTCTCACATTCTCGATTTTCTGATTTTTTCATAACTATTCTATTTCATAAAAAATGTTTTATATTAAGAAAATAGCCGAAAAAGGCCGATAATTAATTTGAGCAAAACACAAATTATTTATTAAATTATTTCCATTTCTTTTTGTTATGATAATATTGGTATAGTGTCAAATCACATGATCTTGGCGGCCAATTGACATCGCCACCATGTGAGATAACACGGCCACGGAATTTGTCGCGCAAAAGAGCTATTGTTACGATAGCTGTGTGGCAAGTGGCACCGTCCTGTTGAAACCACATATCGTCCACATTCATATCTTCCAATTCGGGCCATAAAAAGTTCGCTATCATCTCACGATAGCGAGCACCATTTATAGTAACTGCCTGACCGGCCTTATTTTGGAAAAAATACGGCCCGATGATAGCGCCAGCCCATGATCCGCAACAAACAGTCACTCTTTGTGGATGAGTTGGATTATCATTCTCCCAAATGCGGCTAGTTTGCTTATTGATGAATTCACTGAGGTGAAAATGTGCCTCAGGGAAACCAGAAATATGTTCTTAAAAACACGTTTTATGCGCATTAAATATGCAGTAAAAACTAGAAAATATGCCCTAAAAAATGTTAAAAATATGCCCTAAAAAATCAAAAATTGCAAATTTGAAAACAAAATATTGAACAATTTAAAAACAAAATTTGAAAAAAAACCTAAAAATATAATTCCTTAAGCCCATATTAGGTTAAAATTCATATAAGAGATGTTTGCGCCGAATATTACCTAGATATTCACATCCATATGGGTTCTTGTCTTAAATTGTTAAAAATTTTAACATTTAAAGGAAGTTAAAGCTATTTATGGATGGGAGCTTTTAGCAATTGTGAAACGATTCAAAAATAATTTAATTTGCAACAAATTTATTTTTGGGGCGAATTTAATTTAAATACCATCATAATTAGTTGGCTTACTGACACAAAGAGTTTAATTTCGAAAGAAGTTTTTATGAGGAATATGTGAAATTATAGACCGATTCTCACTATTTATACAGACCTCGTCCATATTTGATCAAGTTATCTACAAAATTGGAACTTGTTCTTTGAGCACAGGGTTAACGTGGGCAGACAACCAGACAGACGGATGGATGGACATCGTTAGATCACTTTAAAAAGTGATTTTAAGTCGATTTATCCTTAATGACAACCTGCTTTGTCTTACAATTTGAGAGTAATAATTAAATGTGGATGGCGAAATTGAAGTAATAGAATTACGAAAAAAAATTATTTTCTGCGAAAGCTCCTTTAAGCATTTAAAAAAATTTATCATGTATCAAAATATGTCTTAAAATGCAAAATATGCGCTATAAACTTAAAATATGCTGCAAAAAAGCTCGTTTAGCTAAATTTTGCACAAAAATGCTGCTAACGGTAAAATATGCAAAAATATGCACTAACAAATCGATGCTAAAATTCATAAAAGTCTCTAAAACGGATGAATATATTGTTTGTGCCTTCATTGGTCGCACAAGGAAATACATGCAATTTCATATTTTTTCCCTGCTCATCACACATCTCCTTCAGACCCGGTTTGCTCAAATTTTTTAACGATTTTTCCGATTGTACGCACATTTGGACGATTAAATTGATCGAAAAAAAGATATGCATTTTGATTTAAACTCCCATTTTCATAATAAGCCGGAATAACTTTAACGCGTTGCTCGATTGTGTATCTTTCCATGGTTAAAATTGAGTTAGTCTGAAATTGAGTAATGTGAAATGAAATGCAAAAAAAAAACTTGACATTTAGGTGTGGTTCACATTCAACATCGGCCCTTAAAATTTAACTTTTATTTAAGGTTATTAAGGTTAAAATGGTACCGGGTCCATTATAGGTTTTCGAAAAAAATTGTTTTTCGCCAATCGTAGATTTAGGAACATAAAATTTTTCAGCAACCTGCCTAATAGGTTTTCTCTCATCAAGGCCTTGTAAAATTCCACACTTTTCCATCAAAGTTAGTGTTTTATGTTTGCGTTTATCATTTAAAAACTTGGTACGATCACGCTTGCAAAGGAAAGAACTGGAGTAGTTACAGTGAAACATGTAAATCAAAGTGTGAATAACAAAACATGCGAAGGAAAAACTGTTGTCCGAAATGAAAAAGCGGCCGAATTATTATAGTGACCGGACTGGGGCACTGTTTATATGTTTATCACGTTATTCCCATGTGTTTTTATCGATTACCAGATCAGTGTCCTTCTAAATTCCTGGACTTGTAATTTGCGAGCACGTACCTCCAGAAATTAGTTTAGTCAGTCGTGAACGTAAGAAAATCTGCCACATTAAATTCTTACCTTGGGGTACTGCCTGCACTTAAATTTATACCCTGAGAGTGCAGCGAAATGTATACACACAACCCTGGATAAGGGATTTAAGACGACAAAATCAATACATTTTAATTAAGTTTTTTTTCCTATCATAAATTTGTATTTGAACTTGCCCACGAATATTGCTTTAATAACTTAAACAAAAACACTACAAAAACACTCTTTTATCTTGAAATAAAGAATATTAAAAAATATTTAATTGCACATTTACCACTGACTTAATTTTGCAACTCTAAAATAAACCCGTTTAAAAAATATTATTAAGTTTGTGCATTTTTTTTTTTGTTTTTCTGTTTTGTTTACAGGCTTGTTTTTTGAAAGGACTACAAATTCATCACTGGCCAACTGCACACAATATCACCTTGACCTCTTCAGTCCAATTGAAAAATAAGAGCTTAAATTGCAAGTGACAGAAAATCATTCAAATGTGTTTTAAACTGGATGGAGATTTATGTTGAACAATGTTTTTGAAAAATTTATCATGAAAAATGTGCACAGACGTTCAAGTACGCAATCTAACACACACATACACACGTAAATGCTTTTTCCATTTTCCCCCCCCCCCCAAACCAAAACAATGTGTTGTGAAGAAAAGTTTGTAGCAGAGAATATTGACTAGAATCGAAATTCTCTTAAAATAGAACAAAAAAGTTCTTTCTCAAAATTCCCTATAAATTAAACCACCGCAATCAAAGAGTTAGGTTTTTTTGACAGCTCAGCTGGGTTTTTTCTCTCTCTCTCCATTCTAATAAATACTCTATGGTTTGTGGATACTTGTCCGTTAATACTCGTAGGTATGAACTGAAGATACAAACACGGGTTTTATGGCTTTGACTTTTATTTGTGGTCTCGTTGCATACGTGTTTTGTATTGTTTTTTTTTATTTTGTATTTTTGCATCTAGACATATTCCTCATCCTGGTATACATCTTATGCCCATATCTTTTTGTCTAGTTTGTAGTGCAAGGAAAAAAATGAAACAAATCACTACAAAAAGTGAAAAAAGAAAATCCTAAAACGAAACATCTTCATGGATTTTAGTATTTTGGTTTTGATACGTTCTGTTTAGTTCAGTTTAGTTCTTTTTGGAAAGTTGGGTTTTGTATGCAATCATCTCACAAATCCTGAATGGGTTTTTTGTTGTTGTCTTAGTTGTTGTTGCATTGTTTACTGAGCCTAAAAATAATTTTGCCTTGTTTGCTATTGCTGGCTTTTTATTGTTGTAGTAGTAGTTGTTGTTGTTGTTCTCTTAATAATCTCTGCTAGTTGCTGCTTGTTTTGAACAGCAACTTTAACTAAGTCCAGGCTGTTGGGTAACAACACGGCTAAAACGTCTACAACATAAATAAATATTTTTGTATTGCATACACAGTGTTAAATTTGCTTAGTGAATATCCACAACACCAACAACAACAGCCAAAAAGCAGCAGCAGTAGCGGCAACGTGTGCATTTGCCACAACAACAAAAAATATTTTAATGAATGAATAGAATGTATTCGTCGTCGGTTTTTTTTAAATTTTCTTTTTATGTATTTCAGAAATGACTGTGTAGGTGAGTTGAATGCAGCAGCAGCAGAAAAATTGCACATTTTTAAATGTTAAAAATTAAAAAAAAAAAAAAACAATAAAAATAAAAATAGAAACAAAAATAAAAATAAAACGCTGACTGCAGACGTTATTTAAGGATGTTGCATACTCAAATATGTGCTGCATTTAACAATAAAAGCAACAACAAGCTAAAAGCACAGATGATGATGTTGTTGTTTTTGCTACTGGTGATGATGATGATGCTGATGCTGGTCTATTTTTTGTTTTCGTGTTGTGTTAATGTTTTAATATTTTTAATCGTTGTTTTTAGAGTCTGTTTTTTGTTGTTGGCTGTAACGTTATCCTTTCTGTTTTATATGCATGTATATGTGAGTGTTATTTAGTGCATATTTATGTACACTACTGAAAATATTTATAAGAAGTTTAGGGTAAATATTCATAAAAAATATATTTTTCGAAATTTTCGTGAGAAATACAGTGTAGCTTCGTTGAACGCAACCCTCGATATGCGCAACCCTTCGCTTAACGCTACACCCAATTTCGTAACAAAGTCTCAATTAACGCAACTTTGCAAAAGTAAAACAAGTAAGGCTTTTTTGTTTTCGATAAATAAATTCAAAACTAAAACGTGTGTATGTAGAATCGTATGCTTAAGTGCAATAGTCCTTTTGATTTGCCGTTATTCTAAGAATGATAAATATTTTGTGCGTATTTTGTACGTTTGTTTTTGATATCAATTTTTTTTTAGAAACTTTTTTGTTTATGTGTGGTTCTTTCATCAAAATAACAATAATGCCTTTCGTGGCTAAACTAACAGTAAAAGAAGAGAGTAATACATACATTTGAATGTGTTTTTTATTAATTTTTTATAAGATGTAGGTATATTTTGTTTTTCTGTTTTTACTCTTTATTTCAATCAAATAAATACGATTATTCAAAGCTTACCTTAGTCTTTTTTATAAAATGATTGATTGGTTTAAAATAAGCTTTTAAATAGAAAAACAACTCTGTTATCGCAACAGCCCAAAATTTCTATTGGTTGCGTTCACCGAGGTTACATTGTATTTATATTTTTAATAAAAACTTGGAAATTAAGTGCCAAGCAGCGTTTTCCATACAGATTTTTTCAAACGTTTAAACTAAATTAGGAGTTTGTGCAATCATTCCCATCAGAGAACGGTTTGATTGCTCTATTTTATGCTTTGGAAAACAATCTGAAAAATAGAAACTCAAGCTGAAAATATAAATCAATTCAGTAAAGCAATGCATGACTCTATTCTAAAAAGGCGTATATCGAAGAATTATGCATGCATTGCATGTCTAATACAAATGTAAACACTTCCAAAAGCAGCGACTACTTGACGATTGGTATGAATGGTTTAATGCTGATTGAATTAATGGGTATACATCAAGGCGAATTTAACAAGGAAAGTGCAACTCTACAACTACAAAGAGCCCCATGTATTTTTTTGCAATTTAATAGGCGGCTTTCAAAAATTTATTGAAAAACAAAATAAAAATTTTGTTTGGATTATAAAAGCGATTATTAAATTCACTTTAATTATTCGCAGTTTTCTAAGAAATTTTTTTGGTTATTTTGGCGCAAAACATAAGCAAAATTTTATTTTGACGTTTCCCTATTTTTTGTTAATTCGCCGTGGAAACAGCTAATGAACGGCTGACGAGTTGAGATTACCTTCCTAAATTTGCCTTGGAATACATGTTATAAGTTGTATTGAATAAAAAAAAGCTGCTTCAGTGTTTGCTTGGAAAAAATCTTATGCGAATCGTTTCTTTTCTTACAACAATTTTAGTAATTCTGGGTATCCGAAAATTGAGGTATCATTTTAATTGTAATAAAAAAAAAATTTTTTTTAGAGGTATTAAAAATAATTTTATTTCAGTTTATTACAAAAAGGTAACGGTAAAAAATTAAACATTATGCGGGTCAAGTAAGGGGTCTACTGGCTCCGCAGGCTTCTAAACTTTTACCAAAATTCTCAATCACGTTTTTCAATAAACTGTTGTCAATGGTTGATATCTGCTCGATAATGTTGTTTTTAAGCTTTTGAACTGTTGTAGAACTTGCTGTACACTTTCTTTTTCAAAAAACTCCACAAAAAATGGTCTAAAGGTGTCAAATCACATGATCTTAGTGGCCACTACTCTCCTACTCTACGAGAAGTAATACGATTTTTGAAGCTTTCTTTCAAAAACCCCATTGTTTCTCTTGCTGTGTGGCAAGTGGCACCAACCACAGTAATCAATTTTTCGCTACAAAAAGTTCGGATCATCTCCCGGAAACGATTTCCGCTGCCCGATGATACATATTTGATATTGATAAATATTATTTCTAAAATTTCTTTGCGCCTCATAACTTTTTTAAATTAAATTAGGCACACAAAAATAAATATTCTTAAACAAAACTTTTAAAGCTTTACACACGGATAGCAACGAACACTGAACGAATGTTGTGAATGTCTTGTGCTTCATTTGGTATCGTGTTATTTCATTGCCTGATGTACAATGTTATCACAAAAGGAAATTCTTTAGAAGGTAATCAAACAAGCGAAATTATCTTACACATAGTAATGCATATTTTTATTGTTATCGATTAAAGGCAATGGAAAGCAATGAGTTTATAATTAGGCTGTAAAAGTGAATGCATTCAATCAGGGCCCTAATTCTGGCATTCGTGATCGTGTACATTCTCGATTCGAAAGCACATTTTTTCTTTATTCTTTCAGTGGATACTGAACGAATCGAAACTTCTTTTTAGTATGGTGAAACTCAAATTAAAATTAAGAAACCTCCCCCCCCCCCCCCCCTCTAACTCAGAAACTCTTGTTGAAAATTTGTTTCTAAACTACTATCCAATAGGACCAACCTTGGTACAAATTTCATCCTTATCGGAAGACATCGATTTCAAAATTGGGTCACTTGACATTAAATCCGGCTTTTGTATATTTAAAACGTATATAAAAAGTTTGGTATTTTGTTGTTATTTTCTTAATTATTTTCTAAAATATTAATTTTAGCAAACAACTTTCTTCGATGCTTATGTTGTTGACTAGAAGATCTAAAATATTGCCATATATCATATTCTTGTGAAATGTTGTTTTAAGAGATAGTAATATGCAAACAAATTGCATTTAAATAAATGGCTTAATGGCAAACTTATCGCTACGAATTTTTTTTGTATTTTTTTTACATAAAACTGAACCGATTTGGGGGGCGAGAATATAAGAAATCAAAAAAAAGTAAATAACGGCCACCCTAATATACATACATGTACACAAACACATACACATTACGTCAATGAAGAAATTAACAATATCTGACTTTCTTTCTATCTTCAGGTTGCCCTTCGCCGCCAACAAGCTCAGGAGGAAAATGAAGCCAGAGAATTAGGTCTGCTTTATACCAGCGTACCGCAACGTGTGCCCTCACAAAACTCAAATGAAAATACAACAACGGCCACATCATCACAATTATCGCCACAACAGACGCCGCCCAATGGAGTTTTTCATGCATGTATACCTTCGCCACCCAGTGATGGTCTCGATTCCACCAATAATTCTGCAAATCATCATCATCATTCCCGAATGCCATTTAGTAATGGGAATTCAGGGGATTCTGATTCAGAAATGCGTATGCGAGCGGTAAGATTATCAATGGGTTTCTCACCCGATCGTACGGAAGTCGAAAGCCCTGTGGGGTAATTCTGTGACTTTTTAACGACAAAAATTTGTCGTTAAGTATTAAATTTTAAGCATTTTTAAGTCAAAATTTTCTACTTAACGACAAATTTTTGTCGTTAAAAAGTTACAGAATTACCCCACTGATTGACTGAAATAATTAGATATTAAATTGCTTCACGATTGCCAGAATCAGGCCTCAGCTCTCTGATTCCCATTTGAATGCAAAAATTATGCTTTCTTATAAAGTTCTACGTTTCAAAATTTGTTAATTTCTAATTTTGGAAAAAAGTAGACCCCTTTTATTCTTTCTTCTTAAACAGGGGTTCGTGTTTATTTTTAAATAATGTTTAGTTTCTTCTGACGAATGTGTTTGTCGACTACAATGTTTAAAATTTACACTTATGATCAGTGCGAATGGAGAGCCGTATAAAACAACTCAAATCTAATATTCCCAGCGGCCTGATTAAACTGCTTGTCTAAAAAACCAAGCACCCAAGGTTCGATGAAGTGGCTTCAATCACTTCAAACAATCCATCCAAGAAGCCCCCTGACCTTCACTGCCCCGTAAAAGAGGATAGCATCAAGAAAAAGGTCAGGCAGCCAACACTTCATTATCCTAGGACCTGCCACAGCAGAACAATCATTTACTTAGCTCGAACAACATTAGATTAACGAAACTGATACAAGTCAAAATAACATTAGACCAAGAACTCCAAGAACTAGGAATGAACAATCTTACCCGCTACAGAAGGCTATTCATTTACTTAGCTAAGACAACAACCAATTAACAAAACTGATTCAATGCAAAATAGCAATACAGAATGGATCAATACAACAAGAACAAGGACAATGAAATCTTACATGGGAAGACGTGAACACAACTGCAAAAAAATCGTGATGAGGATGGATGTGGAAGCCATACGCTCCCAAAGAAGGAAATAGAGGTTTTTATACTACGTTAGAAAGAATATAAAATCCTTTAAGGAAACATTGCTAAAGTACTATGCCAAGTAACTTTCCTGGTTTTGCTAGATCATTCAAAGGCTTTTGACACAGTTGAACACCAAATGCTTCTGTCAAACTTAAAATAATGATTTACATTTCTCCACCTGCTTCAAAGTTAATATCATCACATCTGTCTGAAAGGCTTCAATCGGATGCAAATAATAGAGCAGTTGCTGACCCACTAATACTTTCGAGAGGTATTCCATAAGGCTCCATACTTGGTCCGCTTCTATATTCACTATATGCTAATGATTTACCCAGACACTCGTATACAGATTAGGGAGATCGATTATTTGACTATTTTCAATAACCGGTTTTATAATATTCCGAATAGTTGCTATTTAATAAAAACCGGTTTTCGGTTAAGCATTTTAAAAATAACCGGTTAACCGGTTTTAATTCGAATGCATAAAAATACAAAAATCAAATTAGTTTTAATAGTAAAAAGATGTTTGCTCTTGCCAAACGTTTTGCAAAAGAAAACAATTCTTTAAGAAAACTAGAAAACATCATATAGTTAATAGGTGTGAACATAGCCGTAGAAATTAAAAAAAACTGTGTTTTTAAAAATCATAGGAATTTAATAAATTTATTATTTGAGAAATTCTCCCAAATTTATTCAGTAGACTTCAACCATATATTTGAAAAGTTGCAAACAAAATCTCTTATCCAGGATTACCCAGCAAAAACTTACATTGCAAAGTAATGAGTTAAAAAGCTAATATAACGACTCTTCACTACTTATACATTGGCGTTTTAACTCATTATTTTAACACGGTGATGTCATTGGAGGCAAGTACTTACCACCCTCGCTTACAAATAGGGAGTTAAATAAGTCATTACCACATTCGCTTACAAATAGGGACTTAAATAAGTTATTACTCCGATGTCACCAAAATTACAACTAACATGTCATGACTTACAAAAATTTTTTTTTTTATTATTTTTTTTTAAATTATTTTTTTTCTATTTTTTCTTATTTTATTTTACTTTACTTTATGTTTTTTCTTCTATTTTTTCTTATTTTATTTTACTTTGTTTTATTTTTTATTTTTTTTTTTTCTGTCTCTGGCGGGATTCGATCGCGCAACCTCGGTGCTGATAGACTAGCTCACTACCAGCTAGTCTACCGGGGCAGTGTAGTTTTTGTATAAAAAAACGATGTTTTTTACTCAATTAAGAGCGTAAATATGAGATTAAATTATTGGAGGCAACTACTTACCACCCTCGCTTACAAATAGGGAGTAAAATAAGTCATTACCACATTCGCTTACAAATAGGGACTTAAATAACTTATAACTCCGATGTCACCAAAATTACAACTAACATGTCATGACTATAAAATTTCAGTACAGCATAATTTTTCATATTCAAATTTATTACAAATTGTTTTTTATTTATAATAAAAAAAAACAAATTGTAAGAACAAATATTTTAAATCAATTTGTATTAGATTTGAAAAAACTTCAACCGTAGATGCATTTTATTACGAATGAATTATAAATTTCGTTAATCAACTCATACACAAGGACTTAGGTATCATATTATATGTCAGCCATTACCAAACTACTTCTATGTAATGCAGATGGTATGATTATTTTGTTTCAGCATTATAGAGACGAATGGCAATATGAACATGATTTTTGTATGAAATATTTGTCAATTCATCGATCACAACTTAAACCCTTCCATTAGATTGTTTGATTCCTTAAATTTAGTTTTAAGTTCTTGGTGTGTACAAATAAAACTGGAGAATTTTTCCATATCGTTGATTCCGCCGGTATGGTGTAGTTTTTAGCATGAAGATATACTAGTACTACTTAAGAGTTTTTCATTCATTATTGGCAGCATATTTTAGTAAAGTATTATTTGCAGAGTCTTTAAAACTACTTGGAACAGAGTCAAGTTTTACTAGCCGTATATTTATGTCAAGCTTGTAGACTAATTAAAAGTGATTTATAAGTCGTGACGTTGAAGAACCTTTGCAACTTACCATTTTAGGGCCCTTTAAGCACCATTGTCTTTTAAATCAGTTCGATATATCACCAAAGATGACATCTTTATAATGATATATATAATGTTTTTTTTTTAATTAGGCTTAAGTTCATCAAATTTAATTTTCATTAAATTATTTTTATGAAGAAAGGAATTTTACAACATGAAAATTAATTAAAATTTACTGATAATTTTTCATTCTTGACTCAATCTGGGCTCGAACCCAGGCGTTTTTACGGACAGGTTACCCTGACGTGTTTCGGTTGCAAGCACTCAATCTCCTCAGAGGGCTTGCCGTTTAACACTCGCAGCCATCGACGACTGCTGACGTCATTAGTCGAACATCAATCCTTAAACCAAATTGTATTTAACCTTTGGTAGATCGAAATTTGCTTTGAATGATTATCTATTTTAATTTATTTTACATGTTCTTCCTTTGCTTCTGTTTTTTCGTACTTTTGTCAAGAATTCTTCTTGAAGTTCAAAGTACATATTTTGTTTTTGTTTTTTTTTCATTTTTTTTTTCATTTTTTTTTTGTCTTTCTTTTTCTTGCTGACCTTTTCGGCACAACTTGAAGGACAAATGCAAACATAGAGCTCGTGCCTTAGCTTTAAAAAAAATATTAAAAATTTGGATTAAAAACCATAAATAGTTCAACAAAAATAACCACAATACTAATTATTGATATATATAATGTTTAGAATATTGTCAAATTTCTAATTACTTTTTAAGCTAAACTTTTTTTTTGTAGTATTTTGAATTGTTTTTGGTTTTTGTTACAAGAACACACGCTAATATAAGCTATTTGTTTTTACATTGCTCATAATGTTTTGTTTTTTGGACTTTTGTTATATTTTGTTTTGATATTCTTTATAAAAAGTTTAAGTTTGCCAAATATTCAGTTAGAAAAATACTTAAATTACGTGTAAATTTATAACAAAAGAAAGCAAAACGTATATAAATGACACATTACTAAAATAACCGGTTTATTTTACTAATATAACCGGTTTATTCGATATTCGAAAAATTTACATTTTAAAATATTCGACTTGGGAAAAACTAAAATAACCGGTTAAAACCGGTCGAATACTATTCGATCGATCACCCTAATACAGATGTATGCAGATGATGTTCAGCTATACCTAAGTTGTTTAAAAACATCAATTTGGCAATGAGTTTAACAAGAATTTAAAAAGAATCCTCAATTAGGAATCAGCTAATGCTTTGCGACTTAATCCCAAAAAGGCTGTGCTTAATAATTTGTAAGAGGTCTTTTATGATCCGTGATTAAATAAATAGATATCCTGGAGACTCTCAAATCGAATTGGTTAAGTCTGTCAGAAATCAAGGAATTATTTTTAATAGGTCGCTCACCTGGACTGATCACTGACCAAGGAAGATCATATAGATTGCTAAGAAGTGTATGGTCCAGTCATCACTTAACGCCACCTAAGATAAGAATGTTGTTAGCTAAAACATACTTAACACCCACACTCCTTTACACATCGGAAATATTTGCAAGCTGTAGCAGTAATGACAAGAGGAAAATTAATATAAAATTAAATGGTGTGTGTTCTTGTACACTAAACGTATCTTTGGTATATCTCTTGATGATTATTTGAAGCTGAAAATCTGTTTTTTTCCCCAAAATTATAACAAGTAAAGAGCCCAGCTACTTACATGAAAAGCTAACATGAACTTCATCACCCAGAGATAATTCAATCAGAACTTTTAAGTATCGGGATACAGCATCTTCTTATCAATTTTTTATTTTCACAATTTATCTCTGGAACCATCTTCCCACAAACATGCAATTCACTAGCAACGCAATAAAGTTTAATAAATTACTAATGGAATTTTACCTTTAAAATTTCTATTATGTAACTGCTTAAAGCTTAGTATATTTATTATTAATGCTAAAATTATTCATGTTTAATTGGTTTTATGTTTTTGATCTTCTAATATGTATTTGGGTTTAAGTCCAAACTTGTGTAAAATTTTCATTAATAACTAATCAGATTCTAATACCGTAAATTACCGCCCAATTGCAATTTGTTCGGCACTTTCCAAAGTTATGGAGAGTATGGTAAATTACCATCTTGTGAAATATTTAGAGTCAAACTACCTACTAAGCGACCGCCAGTATGGCTTTCGTAGAGGTCGCTCTACTGGAGACTTACTAGCTCTGTTATCGGAAAAATGGTGCCGTTCCATTCACCATTTTGGCGAAAGTAAGGTAATTGCTTTTGATATTTCCAAGGCAATTGACAGAGTCTGGCATGGTGCACTCTTGTCAAAACTTGCTGCGTTTGGTGTCGGTGATAATTTTTCTCGATTTATATCGAGTTTTCTCAGAGATCGCACTATACGAGTTGTTATAGATGGGGTTTCGTCAAACGAGTTCAAGATTCATTCAGGTGTACCGCAAGGCTCCGTTCTTTCTCCTACTCTATTTCTTATCTTTCTAAATGACCTCCTTTGTCAAACTTCCAACCCTATCTACTCTTTTGCAGATGACAGCAACCTTTGCGATTCGTACTCATTCGAGTGCAGACCAAGCGTATCCGATGTCGTTGCTATGAGGCAGAATATGAATGATACGCTTGGCCGAGACCTTGACATAGTCTCGGAATGGGGTCGTGCAAATAGGGTCGATTTTAATGCCCGAAAAACCCAATGTTGCGTGCTGACGCATAAACGCGCGACAAACCAAGGTGCCTCATCTGTATATATGGGTGGTATAATTATTGAGGAATCAGAATCTCTTGATGTTCTGGGCATGAGGATACAATGTGACGTCCGATGGACTGAACATATATTCAAGGTGTCGAAAGAAGCATTCAAGTGCCTCGGTTTTCTAAGACGGTGTAGGATATACTTCACTCCATCTGATCTCCTTACTATTTATACCTATATCCTATATCCGACCGCGTATGGAATACAACTCTCATGTGTGGGCCGGTGCTTCAAAGTCTATTTTGGAGCTTCTCGACCGCGTGCAGGAGAGGGCGAGGGTTCTCATTGGTGACAGTAGGGTAACCAATTCTATTGACTCCCTTGAGCACCGTCGCAATGTGGGTTGTATTTGCCTGTTTTATCGTTACTACAAGGGGATGTGTTCCGACGAAATTAGGGATCTGGTTCCCGAAACCCGTACATTTGTTCGTAATACACGTTTTTCCTCAAGAGCCCATCCTTATGTGGTCGATTGGCAGGTGAATCATACAACGCATTACAGAGAGAATTCGTTTTTTTCCCGGACTGTTCGTATGTGGAATAACCTTCCTGCAGAAGTCTTCCCTCTCACAACATGATTAAGTTCAAATCGAATGTTCACAAACACTACTCCCTCTATCCTCCTTCCCATAACCTATTTTCCTAGTTCCAACACAATGCAATGCATTAGTAGGGGTCATCCCCTGAGTGCTGGTCCTAACAGTAAAAAAAAAAAAAAATAAGATACTGTATATTGTTGTATTAGAAAGGCACCAAATAAATACATATACAAATACTAATACAAATGGGAACACTTCACAGGTTGAGGATACTGGAAAACCCTTTACTGCAAATTGATGGGTAACTGAGAATTAAATAAGTAGTGGCGTACAATTCAGCGGGTTTGAGAAGAGGATATGAGACGGTCACGAATGGCGACGTGTAGTCTTTTAATTTCGAGTATCATTGAGGCTCTGACCGACTTGGCGAATATTGGTGCCATTAAAATAACCATAGCCAAAGTCATCTGCAATAAAGCCCTGACAACCGACCATGGGCGATATAAACCTTATTGCTCTCCTGCAAGCAAACTGTCAGTCACAGATCTAGGCTCGGAAAGCCGCTTACCCTAAATATAGAGATAACAGATACCGCATTAGAGGCTCCTTATAGGAACAACAGGAACTTTTATGTATGCAATCATATGACCGCTACTCCCATACCAAAATATTTTTCGCTAAAAACCCAAATAAAAAAATAAGTTATTTCTGCAAAAAAAAAAAAAAAAAAAATTTAATTAATTTCTATTAGATTACCAAAGATTTGCAAGAGTTTTATTGTTTAAAAACTTGATTGCCAAGTTTCAAAATATGTAGTTACACTTGGAGGGCCCAGAGCGGAAGGGAACAAGTCAAAAAAGAAAATTTTAAAGTATTTCAAGTTTGAGTAAGCGAACTCCTTCCTATTAATTTCTGGAGCCATTGACATGGGTTTTTTACCGTTACCTAAGGAACGAAACACTTTTTGATTAAGTCCGTTATAGAACTGGATAGAGCAAAACTTTGCGGAGAATTTCGCACAAGTTTTAAAATACAAACATGATTATATTTGTTGACTTGGTTCGGTTCAGCTCTGAGCCCTTCATACTTAAATTAAAAAAAAAAATTTAAAATATGCCAAACTTTATTTTTCATGCTTGTTAAACTTGCTTAATACACAAAGATTTTTGAGATATTTTTTTTTTTTTTTTGATTCTTATTATCTTTCATTGTCATATCTCATGTTTATCTCATGTTTGACTCCATATCCTTATAATTAGTTCACAGGCTGTACGTTCATTCAGAAAATAATGATGATGAGTACTTTATTTGCTGCAACTTTGTTTTTAGCTTCTCTTAATATAAATTTTTTTTATTCACTTTTTTAAAGCTCATACTTTTTCTTGTATTATTTGCTACCACTAGATCCTAAAAAAACCAGTTGTGTGGCATGACTGACTGGTTGATTGCGAAAAAAAAGTAAACGAAGAGAAGAAGAAAAAAAAAACATGTCACTGACAGTGCTGTGTGAAGGTGAATACGTATGAATGTATGTTTATTAGTCTATATGTCTGGCTGTCTGTCATATTTGTAAGGATTCCCAAAATGTCTGTCCTTGCTATGAAAATATGTCTTCCTCTCTAACTCGCTCACTCTCGTTAACTCTTTGAAAGATAAATGCATGTTCGCGTTTGTATGTCTGCTTTAAAAAAAAAAGAAAAAAAAACTTTGCCTTGTAATATCTAAAATACTTAGACGTTTTTGTGTGTGGTTTAAATGATTTGCTTAGGCTTAGTATGTGCGAGTAGACTTACATACAAGTATTGTCAAACTTTCCATACATATTGATATGGTTGGTTCTTCTTCATGTTGTCATTGGTGTTGTTTCCGTCGTCGTCAACAACGTTTCTTCTTTTTTTTTTAAATTTTGCCGTTGCTGTTCCTGCAGTTGCTGTTGTAGTTGTTGTTTTTGTAAGCCACATAGTCTATTTGTTGTAAGCCTTGTGGTATCATTTACACTTGCAGTTAGCTGCGTCGTAATCATTACTATACACCACCACCAACATTAAAATGAATGCACAAATATTGTAGTAAAGTGTGTGCACGAAAAAGTTTTCCTGTCATAAATAATATTAAAAAGCTAAAAAAACGTACAAAAGCAAGAAACTCTTTAATTATAAAAATTTTCTAACAATAAATATTTTTTAATTTAAAAGTTGGTAACACTTAATAAATTAACAAGATTGACTCCCATATCAGTGTTGCCATAACTGTTTGATGGGAATATGCCAAAACTTCAAAACAAATATGCTTAAAATCTGCTACAATTAAAACATAAAATTTTCAAAAAAATATATGATAAAAATCTGCTAAATTTTTATAAAAAAATATGCTACAAATCTTTTAAATTAAACGGAATTTTTATATATATTTCATTAAAAATCCGATTTAAAAAAAGTATAAGATTTATAATGCGAAATACAAAGAAGTAGTAATAATCTATCTATCTTCTTCTTCTATGGGGTGATTTTTTAAGAGCTTTAGTTAAGTTGAAAAAAACAAATAAAATTCAGAAAAATGCATGAAATCTTTATTTGAATCGATAGTACGGTCCATATAATTTAATGTTTGAAGATTATTTCATGCAAATGTTGACCGCGACTGCGCCTCAAATGGTCCATCCGCTTAGTCCAATTTTAGCATACTTTTTCCAACATTTCGGCCAGTATCTCATGAATAAATGATTCAATGTTGTCTTCCAATGCGTCAATTGAAGCGGGCATGTGTGTATAGACATGAGCTTTAACATAGCCCCAATTGACCGGTCCCGAACGTGAAATAAAATATTTACCGAACTCGCCTCTCAATAAGTCCATTGTTAAGCGTGCTGTGTGGCACGTGGCACCGTCTTGTTGATATCACATGTCATGCAAGTCAAGCTCTTGCATTTTGGGCAAACAAAAGTGGGATATCATCTCACAGTAGCGCTTACCATTCACAGTTACGTTACGATTCGCATCATCTTTGAAGAAGTGCGGTCCAATGATGCCACCAGCCCATAAACCGCACCAAACTGTGACTTTTTCTGGATGCACTGGTAGCTCTTGCAATGCTTCTGGCTGATCTTCATTCCAAAATCGACAATTCTGCTTGTTATCGCACCCATTGAGCCAAAAATGAGCATCGTCGCTGAACACAATTTTTCGATAAAAATTGGATCTTCGGCCAAGAGCCCATTCACCAAAAACTCTGCGTTGCGGTAGGTCGTTTGGCTTTAATTCTTGCACCAGCTGTATTTTGAAAGGCTTCACACCTAAATCCTTCCGCAAAATTTTGCACGTTGTTGGGTAACAGAGGCCCAATTGCTGCTAACGGCGACGAATCGATAATTGATGGTCATCATTAACACAGGCCGATACAGCTGCGATATTTTCTTCACTTTGCACTCTACGTAAGCGTGTTGGTGGTTTAATGTCCAACAATGTAAATTTGGTGCGAAATTTAGTCACAATAGCCCACTAATGACATATGCATATATTTATTTTTTTTTGCTTTTTTTATTTCATTTTATTTTTTTTTAAAGCAGTTGTCATGTTTTTCAAAACGAGATATCAAACTCTTAAATCGGTTATGTAGTTCCGAAGATTTTTAAAAAAAACCCATGTTAATAATGACCCAATATCAAAATTTTAAAACTAAATTTTAAAATTAAATTTAAAATCCACGAATTCCGATGATTTCCAACGATTTACCATTCCAGTTCAAGCGGCTCCAATTCCCTTTGCGTCTTGCCTTTGCTATTACCATCAGCAAAGCACAAGGCCTATCATTGACTATTGCTGGCTTAAACGGCCAGTTAAATGTGGCTTGCTCCCGAGTGGGCACGCCAAAAAATTTATACGTTTTTACACCAAATAAAAAACCAAAAAATATTGTCTATCGCTTGGCCTTAAGATGAAGTAATAAATAAATATAATTTCCAAATCCTAAAGCCTAAAATCCGTGCGTTTCTTCTTTGATTGAGCCCATATCTACACCATATATAAGTTATTTTGTAAAAAAACTTTATTATTCCATGGCTTTTTATTTAGAGGCCGTAAATTTCGTTAAAAGCTCAATTTAAATCGTGTGGTAATACAACACTAATGCTTGCTTAGGGCCAGCAACCCGTACCGGGTCAGCTAGTTTGAATATAAAATTCTTTCAAAACATGTATAGCAAGCAGTGTTCGAAAATAAACACTAAGTATCGTTTTTTAATGTTCGGTTCGGTAGATTTGTGGAAAACACAAACGCTAATAGTGTTTGTGTAGAAAATCATAAAAAAAATAACGTTTCCCTGTTAGTCATCTTTCGAACACAAAAATATTACTGTTTTTATCAAACTTAACAAAAGATGTAAACATTTAATTCCATTCGGTTTTTTTTGAAAATCCACAAACTTCAATGTGTTCGGTTCGGCTCGTTAATGTTCGTCCCTTTTGGCTGGTAAAAAAAAACATTTTTACAAAAACAAAATACACACACGAAAAAAAACATTATAGAACATTAAAATATAATGTTTGTCTACAGTATCACTACAATTGTTCTGTTTTTTACCGACATTATATAATGTTCGGTTCTTTCTTGAAAATAGTTACGAACGGTATTAAGGGTTGTGTATGTCTACGCAATCACTAAAAAAATAGATATCGTTCCTGGGTGTGTGAGCCGAACGTTAAATAATGTACTGTTTATTTTCGAACACTGATAGTAAGTCTGTTTGAAACAAAATTTGCTAAGCAATTCTGCTTTTCTAAAAAGTTAAAATATGCTAAAAAAAAATCTGCTTTGGACAAGGAAATATGCTAAAAAGTTAGCATAATTTTTTTTAAATTTCCTAACCTAATCTGCTTAATCTAGCAGAAAATATCGAGCCCTAATAGCGAAAATGATGTACCAACAACATTTTAGATGTTTGTTTTTTGATGAAAATCGATATTTTTTGATCATTTGCATCATCGTATCTCTGGGATCTACCGTTACGAAATAAGAGCAAAAGCAATTTCCAACGAAAACCTAGACTTGAAGCAAACATATTTAAAAGAAACCTTCTCCTGTAACACACTGCCCCAAAAACATATTTCAGGTTTATGAAACGAATTTTTTATGAAAATTTATTTATTAAACTTTTTTTATATCAAAAATATTTTTAATGAACATGGGGGTTAAAATATAAGCTTTTTTTCTATTTAAAAACAAATTTGTATGAGAGTGGAAACCATGGGCTATCAACGACCCGCCACAACTAAATAATGTTATGATATAAAGATTCATGTAAAAGTTCCGAATATTGTTTAGGTATGGAGAGCTAAGAGCTCAAGCGAATCAATTCACAAAAGAAAATATTTTGAGTTTGAGTAAGTGAACTCCCATTTATTTCTGGAGCCATTGGCGAGGAGTTTATTATCGTTACCTTAAGAGACTTTTGGATTAAGTGCATTACAGAAATGGATAGAGTTAAACTTTGCGGAGAATTTCACACATTTTCTGACTTGGTTTAGTTCAGCTCTGAGCCTTCCATATCTACATCTATATTAGATTTGTTTGCCTTTAAGTGATTTAAAAAGGGACTTTAACCGGGCCTACCGTAGACATACCAGCATAATTAATGTTATGGCATAGTGGCCATTGTAAAAATTTATTTCGCCATTTTGCATATAAGCAAGTTATGGCATTTAAAGCTATTTTTGCAGAGGGCCTATTCGAATAAAGCCTGGTAAGATGATTAAGATTGCAATATAATAAGTTTGGACCAAATTCAATCTTAATACCAACATAATAAGATAAGGAAAAACTTGTTTGGGAGTTTTGGGAAACTATAGACCGATTATCATTATTTTCAATAAGCTTTGTTCTTGTAACAATTAAAACTTATGTACCAAATTTCATTAAATTATTTTGAAAATTGTGACTTGTAATTTGTGCACAAGGTTTACATAGACAATCAGCCAACCAGCCGGACGGACGGACATGGTTAGATCAGTTTACCAAAAAATGGGTCTACGAGCATTATTATAAGGTGTTACAGATATCAGCAGAAAAGTACAATAATACCCTGTCCACTTTTGTGGACAATTTTCGTGTTAACCTAAGTCTGCTCATAAAATTTTTGTCTTAATTCGTTCTACAACAAAGCACTGTGTGGCGTGTACTTCGCTCTGCCAGACAAACTGCACAGGTAGAAGGATTGCAAACATAAAACCTCCTCCGTTGTCAGCCTATTTTCATGTCATATTCGTAGTAGCCCTATAAAAAAGCTTTAAGTGAAATGTATGACTGTATGGGTGATGTATTTTTTCTCTTCTTCATACTGTGTATGTGTTTTGGATAATTTTTTTCTTGCTGATATTTTTTTATGCTTCTCCTTAGCATTTTATGCATTTACACCAGTAGGTTCGAGCTGGTGTTTGTCAGCCTGCTGCACAGTTTGCTGGCGTGCATTGCATACTTTGGTTGGGTTTTTTGGTTTGTGCGGAAAGTATTAACAATTCGTGTTTCAAGTTGTTCTTCTTGTTTGCTGTGTTTCATTTTTTTATTTTTGTGTTTGCTTTTTGCTAAATAAACGTGCTAAAAGTCTCGTAACAAAAAAAAACCCGAAAACGAAAACGCAAAAAAGCCCGGTAAAAACACAATAATACAAACGAGAAGAAGAAGAAAGTAAAACAAAAAAAAAAATTTCTTTTTGGTAAAGTGTGTACACGTAGCCCCAGAAAGGATAACAAGCGTATAACGGGTCGTATAAACGTGCGTCCAGGTTAGCCAGTCATCCAGCCAGTCAACCTGCCTTACCTGTGCCGTGACGTGCCTTAACTTCGGTCTGCCCTCTATTTGGGCTATGCAATCAAGCTCAACATTGTCTTTGGAAAGAGGTTTTCATTATTTGTGGAGTCAGACGTCGTGTGATTGCAGGTGAAACGGTTCGTTAGTTTGCCCACTTGTGGCCTAACATTTGTGCTCCAATTCCATTTTGTTTGATTTTGTTTTTATTCCTTTTATTTGCAAATGTGTGTGTTTGTATGTGTGTGTGTAGAAGTGTTTGAGTTCATATGGTAAAATTGTATTCAAACATTAAGCGGCCGTTTAGTTTTAAAAAAGTTCTATTTAAATCTTTTTTTTTTTTTGTTAGATTTGTTCGTTTGTTTTCAATTGCTCGGGCTCGCGTAATTGCTCAGGTTCCCGCAAAAAAAAACCGGAACTGTTGTAATCGTGCCAGAAAAATAAGATAAGTGTAGAAAAAGTAAAGAAATACCAATAAAAAATTGAAATCTAACGTAAACTAACTTCTTTGGCGCGTCGTGTGTACACATCCGTTTCTGTTTGACACTTTTACTAAAAAATTTCGTGTGTATGTGTTTTTGTCGCTAACTGTTAGTGTGCTATCCTTAAATATTACCGCTAATTACGTCCAGTGTGTCTGCCTCTAAGCTCGTGTGTGTTTTAATTCGTCATTCTTTTCTAAATATAAATGAATATTTAGTTTTAGTTTTCTGTGGTTCGTGATGATGCTTGTGTTCGTGGTACTGGCTGATGTTAGTGTTGATATGCGTGCAGCATTTGAAAATCAAACGGATTATTACGCATTATGATTTTTGGCGCACATTATTTTCTATGCTTTTTCTAATGAGTGTGATGATGATGTGTCTGGTAGTGCTGGTTGCACGCACCTGTTTTATTTTTATCAAAGCTCTTTGCGTGTTCCAACTTCCTAGTTCTAAAACTTGTGCTACTGATTTCCTTCATTTTAAATTACCTTTTGCTCCTCTACTCCATTGGCTTTTCTAACTTTAAATGAGTTATAAATCCTTTTGGTATTATATTTTAAGTAAAATAGTATTACTACTTGAAAGTTTTTATTAGTTGGAATTTGTTTTTTCCTGGATATTTGTGCTGGCTGTTTGAGTTCATAAGCATGTTTTATACGTTAAAAAAACTGTAAAAACAACAACGAAATCACCATCATCAACAGCAGAAGCAGTAGCACCAATAGAAAAAATACAATCCTTTATATTTGTAACTAATAAACTATGCATGATGTTTAAAAAATTCATATGTATATAGTAAACTAAACGTGGATGAATTGAGAAGTTATAGAAATCTGAAATAAATTTGTTTAAATTTCTTTTAGTTAAAATATTTCAGAGCTGATAAAATCAAACGAAGTAAAAGCAAGTGGGAAAGTAAAGTCGGTCAAGCCGACGACCATATGATACCCTCCAGCTTAAGAGCTTAAGATTCATGTAAAAGTTCCTTGTGCCGAATACTTTTTAGATATCTTCATTTATTTGAGATTTGTTTTATTTTATGCCATTTAAGGAAGAGGGATTATAAGGGACATATGGCTAATTTTGGAACTACCACCACAATATTTTGTCATGACATTGTGGCTATCGGAAAAGTTTTTGTCGCGAAATGTTATGTCAACTCCAACATTTATAAGAAGTAATGTCATTAAAAGCTATTTTCAGGAGAAGTATTTGTCTGGAAGCTCTTGTCAAATATGGGTCGATTCCAATGAAATGTGTTATGATGATATAAATTGTAACAATATAAGTTCGGACCAAATTTAATCTAAATACTTTTTATATATTCGTGGCCACGCAGCTAGGCGTTTATCATTTTTATTAAACAAATTAGTTATTTTCTAGAATATAATAATATGGTTTATGGATACAAAGAATCTATCTATTCTGGGCTTGGTCCTTGTGATATTTTTGTCCAACCAAAGCACCGATTTTTATTAAATTATCTCCAAAAGTGCGACCTGTACTCTGCGTAGGCTAACGTGGATGCACAACTGCTCTGCTAGCCATCCGGACTGACGGCCTTCGTTAGATCTATTCAGAAAGTGATTATAATTCGATCGGTATGCTAAAAGCTGCCATATTGGGTACAAGTTAGAGATCAGCATATTAATTGTTTTTCGCAACTCATACTGACTGATGAAATTTTAGGTACTAGTGAGTAGACACCAGGCAAATAATACTGAACTACCTGATTCATTTTGATCAAATGGACTACACCCTGGACAGGTCCAATGTAATGCAAGCATGGACCATGTCATTGTTAAAAAGTGTTTCTAGTGAGACGACATGTCTTCGGTTTTTAACGAGAAGTTTTCGTTTTTAAACGACTTCAAAACTAATCCTCTTAAGTATACCATGGAGTAGTTTTAAGACTACTCCTTTGTAATCCAAAGCTGGGTTATATGGTCCTGCCCTAGGACATTGTAATGTTAAACAGACCATGTTTTTTCCATATGTTTGGGTTATTTTTGGCCTAGTCCTAGTCCCTTGTGGTCATTTACACGCGGTTTTGGACTAGTCCTATTATTTGCAGGGCATCATTTCAACTTAACTACTCTGATTCACTCATACTCACGAGACCGTTGATGTATAGGTATAGGTAGCAATACTCATACTCATAAATTACCTGATTCAACTCATACAGCACATCCATTTACCGTTTGAACACAATAGATCAAACATACAACTTCATAATCAGCTCTGCCAGATAAATTTGCCGAAAATCGTCCACTTCATACATATAACTTTAGTAAACTGTAATTGCCAAATCGTGACTTTTCTATTTCAGGGACATTAAACTTCTGAGTGAATATAAGCGTCGGTAACATTGCAATAAGTATGAGTGCGTATTAGTAAAAGAAATTATGAGTCATGATTAAGCTCTTCTTACTTTCTACTACCCATTGCTGACCTCTCGTACAAGTACTATTTTAATATTTTCACTTTCAACTGAATATTAGTTCAGAACCTGGTGCATTTAGTAGACAGCTCTAGACAGCTGAAAAAGTCAAACTTAAGGTTTTTCACTAAAATATTTGGACTATCGACTGACGTCATCAAGCGTAGTAGTTTTCTTAAAAAGAAAGGTAAAAGTTTCGATTACCATTTCGTTTACGTTTGAGCAATACATTTTTGACACAAAATGGGCTTTATTCAAGGCATGTACGAAGTATTGTTTCAACGATCAGCTCAATTTTTTGCTGCTTCAGTTATATTTTAACACAGAAAAAATTATAAGTAGTTTTGTTTAAATTAAAAAGTATTTAAACTTAATAATTGTCATAATTGAATAAATTTTTTTTTTTTTTTTTTGTTGAAAGAAAACTAAAAATATAATATTGATTTATTTAACATTTTAGTTGTTTTGAAACAAATTTTTAATTAAAATATTTATTAAATAACAAAAAAAAAAAAAAATTTCGTTTAAAACAAATAATTTAAGCTTGTGGAATTGTTGTTGGAAATTGTCAAAATCAATCAACACATTGTTTGAAACGGCAAAGTTTTTTGATAATTTTTTTAATTAAAATTAAAAATATTATTTCCTTTTATTTTCAAGCTCAAGGTCAGGCTATGAAAAATATATTAATTTATTATTTATCCAATATTCCGCTGCCACAATGGACAGCTTCTTCAGGGATCTTAAATCTATAAATTTTAAAAAAAATTTTTAAAAAACAAAATTTAAATTAAATAACAATAATTGACAACATGAAAAATAAATAATAAAAATAATACACAGGAAACAAAATTATTCTATTACATTTTTCTAAACTTTTTCAATTTCCTATCTTAATCTTATAAATTAAATCTCTGTAATTTTGAGCTACATTGTATGTATCGGTTTTAAAATTAATTCTTTGACCTATTGGTGTGTTGATTATTTGTAACATTTCCAGCATGAACGTCGTTTGTAGTTTGTTTCTGTTTTTAAAACTGTTGCATTTTCGAAATCTGGTGTATGATTAAAATTGGCACAATGTGAAGACAATGCAGTTTTTTGAGAAGATGTATTTTTATGTCCTGCTAGTCTAGTTTTAAATATGTTTTTCGTAGTACCTATATATATCTTACTACATTTTTCATTATCCTTACCCTTGCAAGGAATTTTGTAAATAATATTAAATCTTTCTAATTTCTCTGTTCTATCTTTCATTTTACTAAATAATCTATCTAATGTATTGTATGTCCTATGAGCCATCCTTTAATTATTAATGTCATAAACATTAGAGTTTTCCAGTCGTTCAGAAATCACTGGTACATAAGTTAAAGACTTAGGTTCACTAACCGTATTCCCACTACCTTCCCTATGTCCTTTGTGGTGTCCAATCAATCTACAAATCAAATCTCCTGGGAAATTATTATCCTCTAAAATATTTTTGATTTTTATTTTATTTTTTCTATGAAATACTATATCGCTTATATTTATAACTTTATCTATAAGATTTTTGGCAGTATTTATAATAACTCTTCTCGGATGTTGTGAATAATAATTAATAATTCTTCGTGAAGAAATTGGCTTCTGGTACCAATCTACTAATAACATATTCCCCTTTCTTATAATTAATGTGTCTAAATATGGATGCTTAAGATCACATTCCTTTTCAATTGTAAATTTAATATCCTGGTGAAAGGAGTTGAATATGTTTAACATGTTTTCTATTTCACATTCTGACATAATACAAAATAGATCATCTATATATTTTGTTATAATATTTGGTTTAGTAGTTAATCCTCTAATACAAGTATCTAGAAGCTACTCCATAACGGATAAATGTCAATTCAACAATCGATTATCTTCTGCTAGGAGAATGATTGAAAACAGTTTTGGAATTTTGACCAGTAAATTTCGAATATTCCACACAGTCATAAATGTTTGTCCTGAACTAGCGTCCTCAATTGTTCGTAGTTCTGTTGTTCTTCATTACTTTATATTAAAAACAAAAGCAACGACTGTAGTACCAAGTGAAGGTATTAGTACTGATAATATAGAAGTTGGTAATTGGCAAAATTTGACACAAAGACAGGGTTCTAATAATTCAGGGCATGAAGCCCAAAACTTAAGAGATTACTTAAAATATTATTTATTTAACCGAAATATTTAAACTTACAAAACTTTGTTATTTATTATTTGCAAAAGAATGTTCACCATTTAGCTTTTGTAAATACATACATATATACATGTATGTGCATATATTATTTTTATTTGATGTTATTAATTAAAAAAAAAAACGATTAAAAGTTTAAAAAATGTTTGGAAAATAGCGGGTTTTTGCTAAATTGTTACAATTTACGTGTATAAAAATTGTAAGAATTTTGCAAGAACCCTTCATTTAATTGATTTTCGGAATGGGTAACCGCTAATTAATTTTTGAAATTGTGTTTAAGATAGTTCAGTTTATATCAATTAGACTCATCTTATCCCACGGGGTTTTCATGATATCCATTAAAAACATAAAAGGTGGAAAATGTGTATTTATTATAGAATATAATTAATATTTATAAAATTGTTTAATTATTTTATAATCGTATCGAAATCTTGAAGCTACTTTCATAAGTTCTTTTTCAAATGAATTGGCATCTTCTTTATTTAGCTTTCCAAGGGTCTCAACGATAAATTCAACTACAGCGGAATGATATTTTTGCACCGTAGAGCCACCAGGCTGTATTGGCTCAAGACAAGACAATAACTTATTGCTTGCAGTTTCAAAAATTTCTTCAACTGTTCTAGATTTTTTCCCTCGTGATGCATTTAAGGATGTCGTTTGTAACGGCGGTACCGTTGTTATTGGTACTGGCGAAGATATATCATTTTTGGATAGCTGAGAATCAGGTGACGTTAATAACGAAACAAATAAAGTATCCGGTAATGATAAAGTAAAATCTTCAGTTATAATTCCATTATTTTCTTTAAAATTACTTTCCACTTCCCACGTAACAGAATTGGTGACCCTTACAAAATGATTTCTTTACCTTTTGCATTTCAATAAAAAAACCCCATATTAACATACCTTCTTTTCCTAGACGCTGCATCTAAAAACTTTAAATGATTAAAAAAAACTCATTGTTCTTTTCGGTACGATCCCGCTCCAATCCTTTTTTCAGCGTTTTCTCGCTCTTTTTGTCTTCTGTATTTATCTCGCAATGTTTTAAAAAAAAGTTTTAGCGTTTCCACTTATATTTAAAGATATTAAATACATAATATTCATATACATATGTATGTTTCCTTCTTAGAATTATGATTTTCTTCCTTTCTTACCGGTTATACAAAATTGTTTCCCGATTTCATTCCACACCAAATCTCTTTGTTTAGTGTTTTTGTATGTATTGGAACAAATGTTCCAAACTTCCACGTAACCTTGAACGACTTCAATAAACTTAAAAGTCTTTGTCTCGTCCATTTTTTAATATTTAAATTTTTTTAAATTTTAACTATTTTTTGTATTTTAAAACAAACAATAAAAATGTCAAAATTGTTATCAAATTAATTCGAAAAAACGCCACCTGGTTTTTAAATTTATATCACATTCGAAGTAAAATGTAGTTGCAGTAAAAATTTATTCAACTTTTGAACAAAAGTTAAGTTACATTTTTATATAAAAATGAAAGGTAAATATATGGAAAAGCTTAACCCAGAAAGAGATAGAAGAAAAAACGAAAATGTTGCTCTGATTGTGAACGACGTTTTCCCATTTATAAATCTAGTACATATTTTGTTAGTACATTTTGCTACAAATTTTGGGTTACTTCTATGAGATCACAAAAGCCATAAGCAAAGCCACTACTACATTGTCTGACACTTTTTTACAGTCTTCGAACATTATTAGAAAATTTTTTTTTTTTTTTTTTTTTTTCTTCATTATTTATTTATTGAATCTTCATATATTAAATATGAACTAACAATAATTAATCAAATCTTAACCTAATATTATTTTTTTGTCCTGCCAGTGCCAGACAAAAATTTTGTTCATCGCGGGTTCTGTTCACTTTTATAGGTGTTTATAGCTCATCTAATTGGACAAGTGCCGCAGTGTCTCTTCTTCTTAAGCGAGTGTGGCCGCTATCATTTAAAATATTTCGTGCTAGTGGGTTCGGGTGCAATTCGAGCCTTTTTAAGTATTTTACTGCATATTTCGTAATCATAGTTTTAACTAATGGAACATTGAGATCCTTGTGAATATTTGAGTTTTTAACATACCAAGGGGCAGCTGTGATTATTCGAAGTAGTTTATTTTGGCGCCTTTGAATTTTTTCGATATTAGAGGCCGAGGCAGTGCCCCATAGCTGAATACCATAGCACCAGATTGGCTTTAAGATAGAGTTGTAAAGAAGAAGTTTGCAGTCGAGACTAAGGACAGAGTTTCTTCCAATAAGCCAATGAATTTGGATGGCTTTTAGTTTCATTTGAGTTAATTTTGCCTCTATATGGCTTTTCCACGTTAAACGGCGATCTAGATGAATACCGAGGTATTTTACATGCGAATTTTGAGGTATTATTTGATTATTGATTTTAATAGGGGGGCATGATTCCCGACGCAAGGTGAATGTTATATGTACGCATTTTTGCTCATTGACCTCTATCCTCCATTGCTTTAACCATAGTTCGAGTTGAAATATATGATCCTGTAGGTATCGAGATGCTTCTTGACGGTTTTCGTGCACGCTCAAAAAAGCTGTATCATCAGCAAATGTTGAAGTTTGTGTGTAGTTGTTTGTTGGCATATCCGAGGTATATATTAAGTATAAAAGTGGGCCCAGGATGCTTCCCTGAGGGACACCAGCGTCAATTTGCTGAGGAGAGCTTAAATAATCACCTTCTTTAATAATAAACTTTCGACCGACTAAGTAGCTTTCTAACAGCTTGTGTATGTTTACTGGTAAGTTTAGCTTCAATTTATGTAATAAGCCTTCATGCCAGACTTTATCGAAAGCTTGAGAAACATCGATGAAGAGAGCGGAACAATATTTTTTTTCTTCAAAGGCTTTTCTTATTGCGTTTACTATACGATGGGTTTGCTCAATTGTGCTGTGTTCTCTTCTAAAGCCGAATTGGTGGTTAGGAATACATCTATTATCATTTAAAATTGGGGTTAATTTTGACGCTAACAGCTTCTCAAACAGCTTTGATATATTAGAAAGTAAGCTTATAGGCCTATATGACTCAACTTTTGTGTGATCCTTTCCAGGTTTAGGTATCATGGTGACTAAGGAGACCTTCCACTTTTGAGGATAGTATTCAAGGCGTAAAATAGCATTAAAAATTAAAAGAATAATTTTCTTTGCTATGCTGGGTAGCTCCAAAAGCATTTTGTTGCTGATCTTGTCAAACCCAGGAGCCTTCTTGGGGTTTAAATCACAAATAACCTTTTCGATTTCTCTTATCTCAAATCTTAGCGGAACAGCTGCTCTAGCAGCAACAGGTGGTAACTCGACCGCAATATCGTGAGATATATTTGGGGTAAATACGTTTTTTAAATGATTGACAAACAGATTTCCTTTTTCAACATCATTTCTTGCCCAACTTCCATTCAAGTTTCTTAATGGTGGTTTAGAGACAACTGGCCTTTTGAGATTTCTAGCTGCACGCCATAATGAGTAGTCTGATTGTGGGGTTGCATCAAGTTCCTTAAGATATTTTTCCAGAGAAGCCGTTTTCTTAGTCTGCAGTAACTTTCTTAGTCTTTTTGTACACTCTTTAAGTAAGTTCTTAAGTTGAGGGGATCTGTGCAATTGCCACTCTCTTCGAGCCCTCCTTTTTTCAGACAAAAGATGCTCGACATCTGTGGAATATATTTTAATAGTTTTTGTTTTTTTGGGGGCAATATTGGAATGTTGAACAGCTAGTTTCAGAAAACTGTCAAAATTGTCAATAGAGCGATCTACATAATCCGGTGTACTGAGCGGAATATTTTCTGTGCAATGGGTACTGAGATATTTTTTATATTTCAACCAATTAATTTGCGTAGCTGTCGTCGGAGGAACAATTCTATTGGGGTTCATTATAGTAACAATTGTAGGTGTGTGGTCGGAAGATAAATCTAGGGAGGCTTCAACTTGAATCGTTTCTATGGGAATGTTTTTAACCACGCCGAAATCTATGACATCTGGAATTTTTTGAAGATCAGTGGGCCAATATGTTGGTTGTCCGCTCGCTACCACATTTAAATCCATTTTAGAAATTATGTTAAATAAAACACGACCCTTTGGTGTTATAAGTCGCGACCCCCAGAGGGTATGTTTAGCGTTATAATCGCCAGCGGCTAGGAAACACGGTCCTAATGATTTAAAATATTTACAATATTGGTCCTCCGATATTGAAAATCTAGGCGGGGAGTATAACGATGAAATTATTAGGTTTCTATTTAATTCCTCAACGCAAATGTTCGTTGCCTGGAGATAATCTTCACGATGATCACACATTAGGTAGTGTTTGACTCGGGCCTTTATTAAAATGGCGGAACCTCCACAAGCTCTATCTCGAGGGTCCTTGGTATCATATAGTATATAACCATTTATTTTAAACGTACTTCTTGAGGTCAAATGAGTTTCAGAAATCATCATGACATCAATTTGTTTATTTTTAAGAAAGTATTCTAATTCATTTTTATGTTGGCGGATGCCGTTTGCGTTCCAAAAACAAATTTTTAAACAGTTCATGGTTTGTTAAGTACAGCTTGCAATAACATCGATTGCATTCTAAGCATTTCCTGCATCATATTACCCATTGTGTTCGTAAAATTATTTACTGTTTGCACTAATGTTTCCATGGTTTTTTCTAAACGACTTAAATTAGAAAATTGAGTTTCATCATTACTTGGCGAGGCACCTTGCATTGGCTCATGGTTTGATTTTAGGACGTTAGCGTAAGAGGTTCTGTTATTACTAGGCTGGGGGGCTTGAATTGCATTTGTGTTAACCTGATTTGTTACCTGCATTTGAGGGGGATTAGTTTTCGGTCCGACCGACTGCTTGACGATTGTATATACAGGGCATCCTCTATAATTGGCAGTGTGATTACCGCCACAGTTGCTACATTTTTTTAAGTTGGGGTCGGTTTTAGACTTGTCGCAAAGAACTGTTCCATGTAATTCACCACATACTACGCAAACAGGGGGTAAGTAGCAGTATGCCTTAGTATGGCCAAATTCCTGGCAGTTTAGACATTGAACAGGACCATTTCTTTTGTGCGGCTCCTCAATAGTTACCCTTCTGTACAGAATATATTTCAAATTATAAATTGGATGCGTTTCATTTTTTTTGAGCTTAATGTCGCCGGGTTCAAGCTCCACTCGAAATAGTGGTTGGGGATTTTTTTCCCTATTTTTGATATTTGTTACGTTTTTGATTTTAAAGCCCTTCTCTTCCAAAAAAGCTTTAATTTCCCCTGGGTCTACGCATGAGTCTATGCCCTTGATTACTACCTGAAGACCTTTACTGCTCTTCAGTTGATACGTATAAAAGTTTTTATTTAGAGTCTCAAATCTTGTAATTACCTTTCGAAAATCATCCTCGTGATTAACCTGTATTTTAGTCTCGTTAATGATACCGCGCTTTATTGCAGCTACATAAAAGGAATTTTCACCAATCACCGAAATTAAACTTTTTATTAACTCATTAGAGTTTTGCTCTCTAAGGTATATCGGGGGTGGCTTAGACGATTTAATGACGTTTGGTGCTTCAGAGGATTCATCCTCCAGAATCGCGAAACGATTTTGTGTATTTATTTTATCAAAAGATGGTACTTTTGAGGCCGAAGCAACTGCTGCAGAGGTAGGGCTGCGTCCCCGTTTAAGCACTGTTATGTACCTGTCCATACCAACTTGTACTGTAGGCTTTTGACAACTTTTTACAGGGGGGTTTTCCATTGCATTTGTGTTTAAGTTCATGGTATCATTGCCCACTAAATTTGTTTTTGACGTCACGGCAACACTTGCTGGCCCGGCAACACCTGTCACCAAATCCCGTTGTAGCTTCTTTAATGAGTCACTATCCACCGTTTGTGTAAATACCGAGGGTGAGAGGGAACGTGTTCGAGTAATTGGCTTAGCCGTTAGGTAGTTAATATTGTTTTGTTTTGTTTTATTTATTTCTGCATTATTTTCATTTGCATTAACTAAAACGTAAACGTTTCTTTCATTTTGTCTTAGTGTTGTTTCACTATTTGTACTCATGCAAACAGTTGTTTTTGTTTTTCACCGTTTTGCTTTGCTTTAATATTTTTATTATTTATTGTATTTTACAACAACAAAAGAAAAACCAGAATTTAAATGTTTTTTTTTCAGAATATGTATACACATGTATGAACATTCATACGTACATATATATTTTTACTGATTTATTTTATTTAATTTGATCGTTTTAAATTGTTCACTATTATGTTAAATAATTTAATTAACAAAATATATTATTTTGTTTTTTTTTAAGCGTCCATTCGCTGCTTAGATTACAAAATCAAATGTGATTAATTAATAGTTTAAATTGTATGCGGGGCTAAAATACACGTCTGTATCACAACAAAGCACAAACCGAACTTATTAGAAAATGCAATAAATTAATAAACTGAGGTGAAGAATAGTTCCGAGTCTCACAAATTGGCGACTTATTTAATAGCCAATTTCAATGAATGAAAAATTTGACCAATGAATGAAAAATTTGACCAACAAAGAAAATTTCAAAGGCAATAGATTGAAAAAACGTCTTATTGAAGAAATGGTCATCCTGATAAGTCTACAAGAACTGACCTTTGGAGCTTTTGTGAAAATCTTATATGAAAATCTGGAGAAGAATGGTACTCTGTCCTTCATACGCTGTGCTTCAGCTGAAGAAAAAGTCTAGATATTTTCTAGAGACGCAGATCCGCATGTTTACTGGCACATGGTATACCCAAAATTTAAAAACATGGCGCAGAAATACTTTAGTTGTCAAATGAGCTCAGTGACATCTGAGAGATGATTTTGTTCTGCAGCCAAAATGGCATATGGCTACTTCCCTACTGTTAACTACGAACACTGATGTACCTTAAACAAAATTTAATCCTTTAAAGAAATTTGTTAAGTCATAAAACAAAAATTTTACCACGATCCACTGATGGGATTTAAAGTATGTAATTTCAGCCCGAATTTCACCCGAAATAGTTCTAAAATGTTTTAAATTAGGCCAAAATTGCAATTGATATACAAGGCAAGAAGGTCTTAAGTCAGAAACTGCAGTTTTTCGTATTGTTTTATAGTTTAATTTTAAGTAACTGATTAAGACTAGAAGCAGTCGTGCTAGATTAAAGCTATTCACTAAATGAAAGAGATAACGAAAGTTGACTTAAATATTATCAAAAATTCAAAATGCATTTTTTGTCTAACGCCAAAGAAAAAAAATATTAGCAGTTGTTTAAACACACATACATGGCACATGTTCATTATAAATAAAAATGCAATATGACGATGTAAAATAAAATCTTGCATTTTTATTTACAAAGAATTTGGTTGGCCAGTTGCTTATTATAAAAATCAAATATCATATTTGCAATTTATCTATATCTATTCTAATATTATAAAGCGGAAAATTTTGTATGTTTCCGTGTTTGTAATAGGTAATCTCGGGAACTGCTGGTCTGTTTTAAAATTTTTTCAACAAAATGAAGAATAGGCTATAGGATGGGGTCCAGGGGCGCTAAATCTCCTATACTCAGAAATTATTAATTATCGCTTCAGAAGAGAACTTTTAAAGTAATAGTTTCCGTACTAAAAAGAAAAGCAAAGCCATTTTAACGTGATAACGCTGTTCCCCCTCTATTCCGCCTCTAGTCGATCTGTCCGCTTGACCGTCCCCTGACCGAATGCTAAAGTGATTCTTGCGCTTGCTACGCTTTATCGGCTTAATAGCTGAACCGATTTTAATGAAATTGGAAACATATATTTTTAAAACTAGGACCAAGAGGGGGATAAAGGGAGAATTACTGCCTCTCCGAAAAAATTTAACCAATTTTGATGAAATTTGAATCATTGATAGATCAACGTAATTAAAACACAAAAGGTTTTATTTTTTTTCAAAGCTAGGAATATGAAGGGGACAGATGGGCAATTTCTGCCTATTCAAAATTATTTAACTATTTTTGATAAAATTTAAAACATACATATGTAGATCCTGATATATACAATAAAACACACTGGCTTTTTTTTTTTAGTTAGTAAAAAATGAACTGTGGCCGGGTAAAGTCACAGGCACGGCTAGTTAAATATAAAAAGAACGATATAAAAATACAATAATTTCAACCGTAGAATTTCTAAATCTGGACACTAGTGCAATTTCAAATTGCAACTCTGGACAAAGACTGCACCAGGCCATATTTTCTTATTAGCTAACTTGAGCAACTCCGCTTTCATAAACAACATAAGCTTTAATAATATCCATATACCGCGACTGCACTGTACGAAAAATGCAGGTGTGGGCTCTATATCATGTCTATATATTAGGGCGGGTTAATTTTTTTTGATGAAGCGTATAGCAAAAACACAATCTATAGGTGATTCTGAGAAATTTTGCTCAAGAGACCATAGCTCTTAGTCGGGTTTCAAAATATATATTTTTCCATATATTTCCATATATGCATGTATTCAGGTTTTCAAGACAAAGTCTTGAAAGAAAAAATACGAAAAAACAGAGGAAAAAGGAGGCAACATGTAATTTGAAATTTAAGTGATAATAACAGCAATTTTCGAACCACCAGTACTACTGGTTAAAGATTGATGTTTGACTGTTGGCTAACGGGCACCGCAGTGGTGCAGTGGGTAGAACACAAAGATCTTCTGACGATAGAAAGTAGTGTTTCTTGAAACAAGCAAAGATCAACCCGGGTTCAAATCCCAGCTCAGCCAAGAAAAATTATCAATAAATTTTAATAAAAATTCCAAGTTGTAAAATTCCTTCCCTCAGTGAAAATAATTTAATGAAAATTAAATTTGATGAACTCAAGCCTAATTAAGGAATATCAAAAATTTTTCCATATTTTAATAAATTCTGAAATTTCTTCGACTTTTTTCGAAATTTTTTTTACAGATTATGAAAGTTCAGATAATTTCCAACAACTTTTATTACGATCAATTTTTTCGTTTTCGAATTTCTTTTTGTAGGAAAATCGATCGAAGAAAATTCATAATTTATTAGTTAAAAGTTCATTTTAGGCTATTTTTCGACAAAACATTCCTAATATCTCTACTAAAAATAAAAAAAATGTTGGTATCAATACAGATTCTGAAAGGTGATAAATACCTTTCAAACAAGCCCAGATTGAGAAATCTACTATAATTCTATCCGATTTTATGACGAATTTAATTAAATTATTCTATGTATATATGGAAAAATATCTATATTGAAATTTGGGGGGGGGGGTTCTAAATCCGACTTAGAGCTATGGTCTCTTGAGCAAAATTTCTCAGAATCACCTATAGATTACGTTTTTGCTATAGGCTTCATCAAAAAAAATCGTTCCATACAATTTGACCCGCCCTACTATATAATATTAGTTCATCTTTATAATTGCTTGCGGCTTAAGCTGGGATCACACGATTGCCGCAAATGCACCAATATGACACAATTTTGATTGTGCTTTATTGACGCACAATAATGAAATTGCACCAACTAAATATTCTGAAATCACACGATTGCCCTGTTTTAAACAAATTTAATTGCCGCTAGTTGGTACAGAGCTGTGTATTGATAGCTTTTTTATTCTAGTTGGCTTGTTCATTAAAAAAAAAGAAAATTTTATCATAAGTATGTATATATAAACAAATTTTTGTTGAATACTTTTATTGGAAATAATTTAAGAAAAATATAGGAAATATTAATATTCACACTGAATAGCTATGCTTGTAAACATACATATTTCGTTAATAGCAATAATTAAAAAAAAATTATAACGTTTAAAAGAAACACTAAAAAGTAAATTTAATAAAAAATGGCAAATATTGGCGCGAATTGTGTTGTTTGATTGCCGCACAAGAAACAATATATATTGGTGCATTTTTGTTATTTTCATTGACGCGCGGTTGCATAGCAAACAGTCACACGATTGCCGCACCAGGGTTGCATTTGATTGGTAAAGGTAAGCATAATATTGTCCTCGGTTGGTGCATGAGCCATTTGGTTGTGCAGTCACACGATTGGGGTATTAAAAAGTGTGAAAAAAGTGTGTGCATTGCGGCAATCGTGTGATCCCAGCTTAAGATCGACATTAACTGCCGGTTTAACGATGTCGAACGTCATCGTTCGCATAGAAAATTATATTTAAAACAAAAACAAAATTCGAAAATTTGTTTTTGTTTTAAATGTTATGTTCTATGCGAACGTTAGCGTTCGAAATCGATGAACAGGCTGTAAATTATTTACCGACAATCAGAAAGTTGTATGCTTTTCTTTTTTGTAATTTGAACAAGCATGAGTAAAATATCATGATTCGTAACAGTTTAAGACGAACTTAAGTGATTTTTAGGAGGGGAATTTTTATTGGAGCCATGGTAAATTATGGACCAATCATCCCAAAACTCTGTAGAGTGATTTCTGGTATTAAAAAACGTAAACTTCAATACAGCAGGGAAATCAGTTATAGTGTTTAAAGTGAATTTCAGAAGGCTGCTTAATATGGAGTTTAAGGTAAATTATGAACCGATCATCACAAAATTTATTACTGTGATGTGTGATTTCTAGTCCTATAAAACAGTGAATTGCTAAATTTTATATGATAGCATTGTTTATTACGGTGTATGGCGTACTAAACGGTTTCCTGGGAATAGGCTTTATAAGGGGCCTATGCTAAAATATGGATCGATCTTCACGAAATTTAACAGTATGACTTCCAGTCGTATAGAATGAATTTCTGCCAAATCTTATATCATTTTGTGCATTATTCCGCCATTTATGTAAGTTTTTGTAAAAAATTTATCATTTTTTTAGGGTGGTTTGATTCATTCTCTGTGGGGTAATTCTGTAACGTTTTAACGACAAAAATTTGTCGTTAAGTAGTAAATTTTTAGTATTTTTAAGTACAAATTTTCTACTTAACGACAAATTTTTGTCGTTAAAAAGTTACAGAATTACCCCACTGATACTACTGAACCGGTTTTTCTGGATTTCAATCCCAAACTGCTTGGATAGCTACAAGAAATTGGAAGCCAAGATTGTTCTTTTTTGTTGAGTTTTTCGAAAGTTAGCGTATTTTCAACCGACAGACAGACGGACATAGCTAAATCGACTTAGAATCATTCAAGGAGCCAGAATATATAAACTTTTTATGGGGACTGATATGAATAATAAAATACGTTTAACAGTTTTATTTGGTTTAATATCTTTAGTTTTTCTAAAATCTTTATGGATGAAGTTTCCTGATGATCTGGCCTAAGCAACCAGTGAAATGCGCATAGGAATAGCTTATCCCATCAACAATAAATTTCAAGTGTTTCTATCAAGAATAAAAACTGGGAATTAAGCACGAATAACAAAACCTTTTGAAATTAATAATAAAAAAGTTTCACACGGAATGACAAATATAAAATACCCTCTTTAACCACTAGTGTTGGTGGAGGGTATAATAAAAAGCTTATATTCGCGGTTATTACAAAATACGCGTCGAAGAAATGAACATTTACATGAAAACAAAAACAAACCAAAGTGGCGAAAATTGTTTTTGTTATCTATACACTTCTAAAATAAAACAAACGCGAGAGTTATAACGCGTCTCTTTTAAAAACTCTAACTGCCAGTTTAACGATATCGAACGTCATCGTTCGCATAGAAAATTGCATTAAAAAACAAAAACAAACTTCGAAGAATGTTCGAATTTTGTTTTAAATGTAATTTTCTATGCGAACGATGACGTTCGAAATCCATGAACAGGCTGTAAATTTTGTTTGAGAAACAAAAACAATTTTCGTCATTTTGGTTTGGTTTTGTTTTTGTTTTCATGTAAATGATCACTTCTTCGACGCGTAATTTGGAGTAACCACGATTAATAAAAACATACATATTTAAAAGTAAATGGGGATTAATAAAATTTTTTTTAACTAATATAAGTCTTGCGTGGTCTGCAAACATCGGTCTGGCAGACAGGTAGCGAGTCTACGTGTTTTATCCCAGCGGTAAAAAGAAGTTATAAGCAAGCCTTCTGAGAGCCCTTATTGCTAAGACACAAGACCTTACTACCCCATTCCATTGTCATACATTTTTTACACACGATGTCCTAGCTAGCCAAGGTTTTTTGCATTTCCTTCTTTAGCAGGCCTTTTGCATTTCCTTCTGTAGCAGGCCTGATTAAAGGCCTTCTTCAGCAGGTCTCATTGTAGGCCTATGTATGTAGGTAGGCCTTCCCTTCCCTTCCTGAGAATGCAAGCGAGCATGAGTACTGGATCTTAAAAAAAAGGTCTAGTATGGTCTTATAGAAGACCTTTTAAATAAAGGCTTTCAAAAGCTTACCGATGGGATATTTCAACAGGAGTATAGGAATAATTAGTATTGTGGTTATTTTGTTGAACTATTTATGGTTTTTAATCCAAATTTTTAGTACTTTTAATTAGGCTTAAGTTCATCAAATTAAATTTTCATTAAATTATTTTAATGAAGAAAGGAATTTTACAACATGAAAATTAATTAAAATTGTTATTGATAATCTTTCATTCTTAACCGTGGCCGGGGCTCGAACCCTGGCCGGTAGGTTACCATGACATGTTTCGATCGCAACCACTCGATCTCTTCAGATGGATTTGCCGTCTTACACTCGCAGCCATCGACGACTGCTGACGTCAATAGTCAAACATCAATCCTTAAACCAAATTGTACTTTAACCTTCGATAGATCGAAATTTGCTTTTCTGAATGATTATCCATTTTAATTGATTTTACATATTTTCTCCTTACTTCTGTTTTCACGGTCAAGATTGAAAGATTATCAATATCAATTTTAATTAATTTTCATGTTGTAAAATTCCTTTCTTCATAAAAATAATTTAATGAAAATTAAATTTGATTAACTTAAGCCTAATTAAAAATATTGAAAATTTGCAGTATACGAAGGTTAGTCTGGAAATCAACAAAACATAAATTGCAGTACGAGAGCTTCCGCATATTTCTTTTCCAGCACAGTGTTACTCTATCTAAAGCTTTTCTATTGCACACTTTAATCCATTTCCACTTTAAAGTGTTATTTTCAAAATCAACGGAAATTAAGAACATTCCTTTGGATCGCCCTATTTTAATACCTAACACATCATATCGTTCCATCTACAGCCATTATGAATAATTTTAGCCTACAACAAGTTAATAAATGTTTCCTTCCGGTTTCTGCAAGCAACGGCAAATTTACTTTTCAATTAACCCACATTGCACTAAAATTATTTAATAAAATGGGAATCAAAAAAATAAAACAATTCAAACACAAACATAAACACGCTAATAATAACAGCATGTTGGACTAAATAATACCGTTACACACACACACACAAGTCCTTTAAATAAATGTTTGCTTGTATGTATGTTAGTGCATTCAATAATCATACAAACATTGTTTGCTCTTTCTCTTTTAATCTCTCTTTCTTTCTGTTACACTTGCTCGATGTTTTTACAAATCGCATTAGTTGTAATTAATACTGCATGTTGTTTGTTGTTCTTCTCATTTGTTATTAGAGTGTTTCAATAATTTATACAATAATTTACGCATGCCATCGCATACTATAACGGATTACAACCGAAAGGATTGTCTACCAAACGGATTAAAGCACAAATTACCATTTTATACGGTACATACTCAATGTATTTGTTATTCGTGTGTTTGGGTGTGTGTGCGTGTGTGAAAATAAATGTAAATGGATATTTTAAGCGGCTGGGGTCCTTTTTAATGTTTATGTAGATATTTATTTGTGTGTGTGTTCAAGTGTCTGAACATGTTTTTATAACTGTATTGATGTTTATTTTATAGAAAGTTATGTTTGTTGTTATATTGCATACATGTGTTTTTAATTCATTCTTGTTGTTGTTTCCTTTTTGCTGCTGCTTTATGGCCTGTTAGATTTTTGTTTGGGTTTGAGTAATTGTATTTTTGTTTCGGTGATTTTGTGCATTAAAATTTTTTTTGAACATTGATAACGACATTGTAAGTTGCCAATATACAAACTCATTTGTTATCTACAGTATTTTCATTGTTGTTGTTGTTGTTGCATTTATTTATATGTATATTTTGACCTCCAACTAAGTTTTAAAATATATTGTTTTTTTTTTTGGATTTTTCTTTTTCCCAAATTGATTGATTTGTTATTATTTTTTAAACATTCATAGAGATTTGTTCGGGAAAAATAAAACATTTATTTAAAAGAGATTTTAAAGTTGAAATCATAAAAAAATGGTTGAGATTTAAATTTTAATTAAAAATTAAACAAATATTGTGCAGAAAATGCTCGCGGATATAAAAAGAGAAAAAAGAGTTATTGTTTATTTTTTGTTCAATAAATACATTTATGTGAGAAAATTAAAATTTTGTTAATTGCAAAAAGGCAAATCTAAATATAATTTATAATTTTTTATATTATAACACTATTAAATCAAATAACAATTAAATTTAAAATTTTTAAATAACTAAACAAAAGTAAATTTTAAGTACTTGTTAAAGAAAAATTTATTAACTGCCTGCTTTTGATGACGAGCGCAAAACGCACTCGTTTAACCTTCATGTAAAACCAAAACACAGCAAGCAATATTTCGATCCACCAAAAATACCATTGGTTTAAATATTGATGTTTGGCTATAACCTGACAGCCGTCGCAGTGGCGGAAAGTGTAAAACTGCACAAAACTCTGATGATGAGAATGTGGTTATTTTCGAAACATGTAGATAAGTTCGGCCCGCGTTCAGTCAAAAATAAAAATTATAAATAAATTTTAATTAATTTTATGTTGTTATATTTCTTGCTTCATTAAAGTAATAAAATGAAAATTAAAATTGGTGAACTTGAGCCCGAGTTAAAAATAAAAATCAAAATTTGGATTAAAAACAAAAAAAAATTCAAACTTAATTTTTGTTTAAAATGTAAGTTAAACGAGTGTGGTTTGCGCTCATCATTAAAATCAGGCATTAATTCTTTAAATTTAAAAATTTCTCTTGTCAGGCATTTGTAATTTTATATAATTTTAAAAGAATTTGCAAATTTAATTTATGAGCAAAATAAAAAAATTTAAGGGTCTTAAGCTAAGATCCTACTATCGGCGCAATGTACCAATTTTTGTCGTATTTCATGTGCTGATAGTGTAAATGGTAAAAATTTTTTAAAATGCGACAATCTGTGCCGAAATTGTGCTGACTGTGGACAATCAAAATTAGACTTGTTGCGCTGAAAATGTGAACACTCTTTTGCACAATGCGGAGCCAGCAAATTGTAATACATGCACCGATTTTTATCGGTCACTTATGCGCCAATCACAGTCGACAATCAACACCGATACAAGGGATGGCAAATCGAAATTTTGAAATTGCACCAACTGGCTACTAAAATGTAACTTTTTTGAGCTTAAGTGTAGCAAAAAAATACATTTGTTTTATTTATAATTCATATATAATAAAACATTATATAGAACATTTGTACTCTTTAGCAAAAGAAAATAAGTCGCTTTTACCAAAACTTTGCAGTTGCACCGATATTGCCATCCCTGGCTGATAAACGTCTGTTTATAAAACAACAATTATAAAAAAGAACACGCTGTGCAGTACGTTTAAATAAAATTCAATGAATTTTTTATTATTATGCGTTTAAAAATATATATTATTTAAAATTAAATTTAATTCATTTTGAAAGTAAAGCTCTGCCTGCCAACAAGCAAATAAACAGAAACATCTGATTTTATGTGCCCAAATAGCCGATAGTGTGACCGCATTGTACAGATTATTGTCGCAGTTGAGTTTTGCCTGATATGAACGGAAAAATTAGTAACAATGCGCGACGATAATGGGACCACCCAAGAATCAATTGTGCAATGTTTTTAAATGTGCGCCGAATATCATGATAAAAATCGTCACAGATTGTGCTATTTGAGCCGATAAAGGGATCTTAGCTTTAGGTGAATAACAGTATATTTCTAAAGGCCACATCAAATCATATAAAACTACATTTGACTTTAAATTTGATTTTGTTGAAGCTAATACAGCCTAAAAATCTTTATGTAATTAAAAATGCATTCAATCCATACCAAATACTTAATTTTAATAAGTTATATTGATTTCCTGTAGTTTTAGGCCTACAAAAGTGAATTTCAGGAACAGATTATATATTGGACTTATTTAAAATTATGGATCAGTAATCACCAAATTCTTAAAAGTGATTCCTAATTAAAAAAAAAAACCTAAATTGGATCAAATTTAATTAAAGGCTGCAGTTATTCGATGATTTTTAGAACATGTTTATTTAAATTTCCTTTAAAGCTGCTACCAAAATATTTTTACAATAACATGCTGACTTTTGAAATATAGCTTTTTTTTATTGTTCTTTTATAATATTGAAAAAAACTACACAGAAAAAAATCAAAATTGATTTCAATTAAATAATTTGTAATATTAATTGAAAAATTAATTAAATTTGCACCAGTAAACAAATAATTAGTATCAATAAAATGTTTAGTTCACTCGATTAAACGTTTAATTCACTTGATTAAACGTTTAATTCCTTTAATTAAAACTTATTTTATTTTTGGAGAATTTTTTCTGTGTAGTGATAATAAAACATAATAGCAAAATTTTAAATGATAATAAGAAAACACGAAGAACAGAAATAATATCTTTTTTCTATCCTTTTTCTTCTCTACCGAATTCGTCGACAAAAATAAATCATGTCATAAGGACACGTCTTCAAAATCATCGTTTAAATGTGGCCTAAGCAGTACAATTTTTTTTTTAAAGTTCTATGCATTTTAAAGTTCTCTTGAAAGGCCGCTTTGTGTGGGATATATGGTTTATTATGGAAAGTTAGTCACAAAAAAAGCTTGGTGTTATCTAAAGCCATATTAAGCTTTATTAGATCAAATTACTTTAAAACATCTTTAGTTGTTACGATTTTTGGCGTGTTTTTTAATGATTTCCAAGGGCAAGCTTTATTATAGAACAATCCGTACGAAATTAAGCAAATTTGGAAACATTATAACCAGGCTAAAGTTCAATTAATTTAATTTTCATTAGAATATTTTTATGAAGAAAGGAATTTTACAACATGTAATAAATTCAAATTTATTGATAATTTTTAATTCTTGACTGAGAATCGAACCCAGGTTTTCACAGAAAGGTTGCCCTTACTTGTACACCGACAAACCCCACGCAAAGGGAAGCACGACTTTCCATACATTTTTTTTTATTGATTTTCATTTAATTGGTTCCGAGATTCATAATTTTATAACCATTTGTGTTAAGGCCATTCATCGCTGATTTTGATCTTCAATCCAAATAGTAAGAAGTGGCTTAATTTTTTACACTAAGAAACTTCTCATTTTTGTAACGTGTTAATTTCTTAATTTTATCAGCGTCACTGGAAAAGCAAATGGATTTTAATGAGGGGGCTAGTTCAAGGTTACTTTCAATATCAACTGCCTTTTTTCTCTTATTTAGAAAGCGTCAAAATGTACAGTTTTCTAAGCTTATTTGTTTTTTTTTTTGCTCGTTGTTGCAAAATATTTAAATTTAACTATACTTCAGCAAATGTAATTTGAAACAAGCTGCAATCAGCAGACAACCTTCTCATACATATTTGCATTAGACTTTTCTTTGTACAACATTTTTGTATTAACGACGCAACTCGAAGCACTAGCGACTCAACTTCGAAGCCATGCGACGTAAAGTGAATCAAAATCGACGCAACTTCAAAATCGCAGAAATTTTAAAAAGACGCAACTTCGAAAACGACGTAAACCGGGGTATTGGTGTCTATCCCTTCCAGCGACTTTGAGTAATAAATAACAGTCACGTGATCCCCGAAAGTATATTTATAAACGAAAAGCTAAACGTTTGCCGGACAATCTTCCCAAAGGACAGAACTCATTTCCCGCAAGAAGCATACTAACGGAGTTTTCAAGCAAAGTCAGTCTGGTACCTACTCACCGGGCGATACGGACTTCCTTGGTACAAGATAGAATCTTTGGTCAGACGCGATCGGAACAAACCGTAACGTTTTCGTGTGATCTGTCAATTTTAGAGTTTTGCCAAATCCCAGGAATTGGCTGCTTCTGTTATGCCGCGGAGGATGTAATACCAAAAGGGATGAAAATCTTTGATAAAATTCCGGGGAGAATGAAATTAAGCAGGGTGATTTCTAATCTCCTGAACTATTAGAAACCAAAATTCACTACAACAACACTGTTTGTTGATATGACACTAATTTAGATGCTTGGTAATTTTTGAAATTTAAAAGGCGAATAGCATATGGCCCAGATCCAAATAAAGGATATATTTAAGAGTTAAATCGGGGAAAAAATTAGTACCTTGGTACTTCTTTTCTTCTTTATTAATAATTTGGTATGCAAGTTGCATATGGTCAGGACTACAATATAGGGAAATTTAAAAGGAATAAAATTGGTACTTTTAAAGGGATTAAAATGGGATAATATTGTTACTTTTTCTCTTTTCGATAAAATTTAATTTATATATAGAATTAAGCCTACATTAACATAAAGTGTACTTTCTGGGAGTCTAAAATGGAGAAAGCTGGTACTTTTGGTACTCTTTATCTTTGGTACTTTTTCTCTTTACGAACAATTTGGTATAGAAATAGCATATGGCCCAGATTAAAATACAGGGTCCTTTCTCTGATGTAAAAGCGGAAAAAATGGTTCTTTCTCTTCTTGATAAATTTGGTTTACAGAAAGCCGGAATATACATATTAAGATACCCCTAGATATTCATACGGACAGTTGAATGTTGGTTTCTAAAGAGTATCGAGTGCTCAAAACTTATATGTATGTGCTGGTGAAAAATACTAATTTCCATGATGTGGTTTATTGAAATATTTTAAATAAGTATAGTATTACAATAATGTAAACAACTAAATAAAATGTCTGTACATTTTCTACCGAATATAACCCTTTTCTTAAAATCTTAATCTAACTTTCACGTAAACGAAATCACGGCCAAAAAGCTAGTTAATAGTATCCTCTTTATTTCTAAAGAATTTTATTTTCCCTTTTTAAAAATTTTTCTTAAGTTGTCATTTAAAAATAATATGACGAAAGTATAAAAAATCGCTTCCAGCAAAAACTTTGTTGGGTGTATAAATGCGTATGCATTATGCTTTCTTAAGCATATAAATATGCAATACACTTTTGCTATCTTTAAAAAAAGGAAATATATTCATTTCTTGTCACAAATTAACAATATGGGCATATCCGTCAAAAGGTCCACCGTGACCGAAAATTTAAAAGTTATTAAAAGATGATTATTTTACGATATTATTATAGAGAAATATTTAGATTTTACTTATTTTATAAATATACCCATAAATTTGTTCACTTAGATGAACAATCAGACTGCAAAGTTGTGCAAACGTAATTTCTTATTTGTAAGCATGTTTTATTGTATGTTTTCTTTAATATTTATCTTTCTTAAAGAGGTGATATTTGATAAAAATTATTCCAAAAAAATTTTCTTACGTGGTCTGTAATCTATGGAAGAGTTCAAAGAGCAATATGTTATTCGGACTAACGGTAAATTTTTATTTTGTTTTAGTCATTACTCAGTTAAGTTATTATGGAAAAAATTTCGCGCTTGAAATGTCACTTGAAAGTATCGACCCAGATTTTGGCTTAAAAAAAAGAAAATTCAGAAGATTTTGGAATCAAACCAAAGGCATTTTAATGTCAAATTGCTACGTAAAATTCTCAAGGTAGTTTGACTAAAAAATTGTGCCAGGTTTCGCTTAATAACGCCTTTTTATACATGACCACAAAAACTACTTCTATTTTTTTCACGTTCGAACCGCTACTTCTTTTGCCATAATCTTTGGCCTAGAATCAGGCCCTCCATAAACTTCAGCATAGATAACAGTGCTTTCTTAGTGCTATAATCTAAGGGTCAGGTTAGGTTAGAGTAGCCGACCACAAAGACCCCGCATAGACCAAATAGGTCCTTAGCGTTACCACGCTGTACGATAGTCCACAGAAGAATATTAGAAAAAGGTCATTCCGATGAAATGGTACTCAGAGTACCCCACACTCTCTTGACGAATGCCAGGAGTCTCATTAGCCCAATTCCTGAGACTTCCCCGAGACACTGGAAGTATTGATCTCCCAGACAATTCGCCCTGGAGCGCACGAGTGCCGGACAGTAGCAGAGTAAATGCTCCACTGTCTCCTCTTCCCCTGGTACCCCACAGAATCTACAATTGTCACTATTCAACCGCCCCGCCCTCCGGGCGTGTACCGCAGTCCAACAATGACCCGTCAAAAAGCCTACCAGAAGTCTACAGTCCCTACTCGGCAGCGACATAAGAATTTTTGTCGACTCCGGATCATAGGATCCCCACATTACCCTGGAAACCCTGCACGTTCTGGTGTTTTCCCAAATCGCCTCTGATCTCCTCCGTATAGCAGAGTCCGTATCCCTCCCTATGTTCTGAATTGGAGCCGGAATGGCCATCACCCTATCGTATGGTAGATGGACCCCCCGTTTCGCCAATTCGTCCGCCTCCTCGTTGCCTTCTATGCCCTGGTGGCCACGAACCCAATAGATGTGAACTCTATTATTCGCACAGAGTCCATCCATCGAGACCCTACACTCCTGAACGATCGAAGAGTATGAATAATCAGCGGTTATCGCCCTGATCGCCGCCTGACTATCGATGAAATAATTCACGTGCGAGTTCCCAGTAATGGAATTACGTGCCAAATCAGCAGCGATCTAGGCCGCAAATATCTCTGCCTGGAATATGCTGCAGTAATCGGGAAGCTTATAATATTCCCGAATGCCCAGTTCCCGGCAGTAGACTGCAGCTCCAACTCCGTCCTCCATTTTGGACCCGTCAGTGTAGAAACTTAAGGGTTAAGAGAACGTAAAAATATTTGTTGTTAAAAATGTTATTGCATTTTTGATGCGTACGACTGCACGTTCAACACTTTGGATTCACCCATATGCATTTGTTTTGTCTCTTCTTTCATTTTTCTTTTTTTTTATTTTTAAGTATTAAAAATAGCAAGAAATCAGACTAATTTCTCTTAAAAAAATAAGTAGCATTTCTATTTACCACTTTTTAAAAGTTCGAGATGGAAGCAACATCAAAAAGCTTTTTGCCGCAATGGCTTTTATATTCAAAACACGAAACAAATTATTTAATAATGAATTAAATTATTTTTTCTTTAATTAAAAACTCTATTAATTTTAATGCAAGTCTAAAGTTAAAAAAAAAAAACACTTTAATGTAAATGACATTCAATGTGCTGCAGACAGACTGACAAGCAGACTGGCAGCCAAGGCAACCTTGCCTAAAAGGAATAAAGAATTGTGTGCAAGTGTAGGTGCGCCTGTAATGAGTATAACGTTAGTGTGTTTTAGTTGGGAAAATGTCTCAACAAGTATGAGAGCACTTTGTACTTGTTAATGTAGTTGCTGTTGTTTCTATTTGTAACGGTAATGATGTTACAAAAGCAACTGACGATGTCGACATTGGAAATACGTGCCGAAGGCAAATCGTCATAATAACAACGTCTCGTAGTGAAAACCGTCGTAGAAGTCATAGTATGTCTCAGTTCTCAGACACAAATAAAACTACAACCACATTGGATGTGGATGCAAATACATACATACATATTAACAACAATTTAAACATACGTCCTTATACACATACATTAACTAAAGTTTCCAAGTGCCAGGCGATTCAATGTGTAGTAAAATTTTTATGAAAAGTACTCAGCTTTTCATATAAATTTTATTAAACAACCAACTGCCTGTCATTTGAAAACAGCACATAAACTACATCACCTCATTTACTTCAATAGTGACATAACTCATAACAATCCATTTCGAGATAATCGCGTTTAATGTTTTTAATGTTTCTTCAAACGGGGAAAGAATAAGAAGTATAAAGATGAATTTTGTACACAATATAAAGAAAAACAAAGCGAACAATTCTATCAGCAGTATGTATATGATTTTTTTAGTTATGTCACTATAGAAGTAGTAAATGAGCGATAAGGTTTTCTTTGAAAAAAGTTTGTTTGTGAGTGAATATCTCCTGGTTGCTAGAGATGCAAAGTAGATTTTTCATAAAGTTTAGCAGGTACTAGTTATGAAATAGAATTTCAGAACAAGCTAAAATTTCTATGTGTGAAGCGCTCCAACACGGTTTCTTGGAAAAGGGTATGACCCCTTCAAATACAAAGCATTGTGCCGGAAATAAAAAAGGAAGGAGGAATTTCAGAAGGGTATAGTTTTTATGGACATTAGATTTGAATTTTGCCAAGTTGAAAATTACAACCAAACGGTGCGACTAGAAACCGAATTCTTTCAGTTAAATTTTGTGCAATTCACTGGTTCAAGTTGTTGAGCTCTATAAAAGCGAGTTGTAAGACCGGGTCTAAGGCACAATAGTACTGATTTCATATGAGCGAAATCCATTATAGAAATGGTATTTAAGGGTTACTAAAATGTTATTCAAACGATTAACCGTTGTTCGGTTAATCGAATAATTTTTGGCAATTAACTGTTCGAATAATTTTAAATTGCTTTTGTTTTATTTTTTTCTTCTATATAAAAAACCAAGCCGGTACGTTTGAAATACCCTTTTATTGTTTCTTGACGCAGGAAAATTTCTTTCTTATAACAATAATTCAAGAATAATTTATTTTTAACAATGTTTATAACAGACTTCTAACAGATAAGGTCTGACAAGACTATTAAAATTATTCAAAAAGAGATTCAAGTGGTAAAATGAAAGACTACCAATTTTTAGAAAAGACGAAAAAAAGAACAGAGAAATTGGATATGCTTTAGAACGCTTTACCTTCAGTTCATCCAAAATCAAGTTTCATCAAGACAAAAGAAAGAAATCGCTTGAAACATAAACATTTAAACTTTTTTATTGAAAAAAATTTTCCTCTTTTAATATACAGTCGGGCCTACCTCGATTATCCGTGATCCGGTTAACAGGTAACCCCGATTAACCGTGATGGCCAAAGATCAGTCTATTGTTTTTTGTTTGCAATGTTTTCAAATTGTTTGCTTCGATTAACCGTGACTACCTCTATTATCCGTAATGACAGTAGAAACATATTAGACAAACAACATTACATGACTCTTTTTAAGAAATTGTATTCTTTTTTTGCTTAATGTCCTTTTTTGCCTCATGTTTTCAGTAGAAAATGTAATGTATACATTAGGGCTATAACTTTTTCACACTTTTTGCGAATATCAAAAACGGCATAGTATACACTGAAAGAATTTTCTTCGCAATACCAATGAATTTTGACATTAATCCCATGAAAAATTGCATTAAAAAGGAACCTATGCAGCGCTTCGTTGGATCAATGATTCTATGAATATTATTCATTGGATGAATACTTTCAATAAAGTAAAAATTTTTTTTTTTTTTATTTTTTCTTATTTTATTTCACTTTATTTTATTTTTTATTTTTTTTTCTGTCTCTGGCGGGATTCGATCGCCCCACCTCGGTGCTCACTACCAGCTAGTCTACTGGGGCAGTGTAGTTTTTGGATAAAAAAACTATGTTTTTTACTCAATTAAGAGCGTAAATATGAGATTAAATTGTCAATAATAAAAATAACAACGTTGATTGAAAGTGGATTGAAAGTTTATGTTTCATTATTATAATGACATTTTTATTGACATAACGAAAATTTGAATTTATGAAGGCAATTATTGAAATATGTTGCTTTTATAAAAAAATTTTTTGATTTCATAAATTTAATGGCATACATGTAACATTAGATGTACGAAATTATTAAATCTTACATTTTTTAATTAACAATTTTAAGGAAACTATAATTTTGTATTAATTTATGAATATAGTTATGTTTGTATATTGTTTGTTTATATTCCCAATTAAAATATTTTGTTTAACTTGGAAAAACTTAAGTTTGCATATATCCAATGAAAATTTTTAACGTAATTACGAAATCCAATGAAGCGATTTTTACGAAAATATTTCATTATAACTATGAAATTCCATTTAGACAATGAAAATTTTCATTTACCCAAGGAAATTTTTTTTATGAAAATGATTCATTAAATATATGAACATTAAAAGTTATAAATAAAAAATATGATAATTTTTTCAGATTGTTTAAAAAGTTCACGGAGGGATCGGGTTGAAGTTTGAAAACAACTATTTTTATCTCACGGAAATTTAAAACAAAATACACCTGATATTTGTAAATATTCCTATACGTATCACTTAAATGCTATTTTGGAATTTATCCACTTTAGATCAGTGTTCGAAAATAAACAGTACATTATTTAGCGTTCGGCTCACACACCGAAGAACGATATATATTTTTTTAGTGTTTGTGTAAACATACACAAACCTTAATACCGTTCGTAACTATTTTCAAGAAAGAACCGAACATTATATTATGTTCGGTTCTTCGTTAAAAAACAGAACAATTGTAGTGATACTGTAGAAAAACATTATATTTTAATGTTCTATAATGTTTTTTTCATGTGTGTATTTTGTTTTTGTAAAAAATGTTTAGTTTTTTTTTTATCAGCAAAAAGCGACGAACATTAACGAGCCGAACCGAACACATTGAAGTTCGTGGATTTTCAAAAAAAAAAACCGAACGGAATTTAATGTTCTCATCATTTGTTGAGTATGATGAAAACAGCATTATTTTTGTGTTCGAAAGATGACAAACAGGGAAACGTTATTTTTTTAATGAATTTCTACACAAACACTATTAGCGTTTGTTTTTTCCACAAATCTACCGAACCGAACATTAAAGAACGATATTTAGTGTTTATTTTCGAACACTGCTTTAGATTTCAAATTTTTCCTACGGTTAAGAATTCGTCGCGGTTCAAAATTTTTTGAAAGGTTTTAGAAATTTGCTTCCCTGCGTGAGATTTTTTTCGCAAAACGACGGGAGACAGGTGTTTTCATTACTAAAACATTCTTTGCCACTCCGTGGTACTATGCCAAAAATTTGGTTATAGCCCTAGTAACATACTTATTTTATTTAAAAATGTACATACATTTCTTGAATTAATTTTTTTAATGTAAATATGTATGTACACCAATGTTCACTTGTTAAATAATAAAAATATTAAAAAAAAACTGTATAATCAAAATTGTTATTCGATTAACCGTGAAAATCGATTATCCGTAATGCTTCTGGTCCCGACCATCACGGATAATCGAGGCCGGACTGTATAAATTCGATTAACCGAATAATATTAAATTGTTCGATTATTATTCGATTAAATTTTTACCTTGAATAATTGTTCGCGCGATTAATCGATTAAATCAAAACATCGATTAATTAAATACCCTAGTAACCAACCCCACATAACGTCGTTGTCCCAATGTTTTAAAAGACCCTTTTATTGCCGACGAGCTTCTTTGCCATCTCTTGCTGACGGTAAAGTAACTCCAAAATAACTCCAAAAAATGAAGTACCGTCCCTAATATGACAGTTGTATTTCATATTTTGTCGTATATAAGTAAATATCAAATAGATCGGTGGGAGTGAAAGATGTTTTGCACTGTTTTAATAAACCTAAACACTTAAATAATTTATTTGAGGCATGGCAAATATTTTCAGTCCAACGAACATTCCATTGCGTATTCATGGCCACAGCAGCAAAAGACCCTGATTCCACAATTTTTGTATCATCTAAAACTATGGACATATGTATATCATATCTCTTTAGTTGTAGATGAAACGACATTTGCGGACGTACGTCTGGGTGTTACTGAACAGCGCTGACTAAAATTCGAATTAATTTGCACGACTTCACACATAAATTTTAATGAGACCGTTGCTTAGTATATCATCTATAATTTGCCATTTGGCCCAATCACCGGAAATCACGCCAAGTGGTTTCATGAATAAGAGTGGTAGATACTGCTGCAATCTGCAATATAGTGGATAAGGTTTAAAAATTGGCCTAAAAACTGTTTTTAAAATATTTAAAAAAATGTTTGTACACATGTACATTAGAGCGACTCACCAAAAAAAGTGCTCGATGTACCCTCCTAAAAATGAGCCTTGGACTTTTTTAAGAAGACATTTTAAATATTTCGCCTCCAGCTTTGACCTCTCGTGAGCTGGACCATTTTAAAAAGGGTCTATTTTTGCATGTTTTGTTAATTTGAGAATCTGTTTCCTTACCAACATAAACAATTTGGGTATCGTAAGAAAGCTTTTTAAGGCGCGTCCAACTGTATATACAATTTGTCCAAGGACGATCATAATTTTTTAGGGATTTTCTGTAAAAAAAACGGGTTTTGAATTTTTTGTTCGGGGTTATTTGTAATAAAAGTGCCAAATTAACATACATATTTCAATCTTTAGCCGGTTTAATTAAATACGTGTCTCAGCTTTTTTTGAAATTCCTGCTAGTTCGCATTTTGACAAAAATGCAATGGGGTGGTAACCCTTCGTTTTAAATAGGGCAATATGAGTATCAAATTTGTTCTTTTGCCAAGTACATCATCTTTGTACGTAAATAATTTAGATTTTTGCAAATTAGATGCATTTTACAAATGCAATTTTGAAGTAACTCTGATATGATACCCAATTTGTATATGTTGGTAAGGAAACAGATTCTCAAACTAACAAAATATGCAAAAATATAAACTTTTGCAAACTTGTCCAGCTCACTAGAGGTCAAAGCTGGAGCCGAAATATTTAAGATGCCATCTTAAAAAAGTCCAAGGTTCAACTTTAGGAGGGTACATCGAGCACGAATTTTGCTTCCATACAACTTGAGTCGCTCTAATGTACATATATTTAATGAAAACTAAAGACACTTTTTTTCTTTTGGGATCTTTTGCAAAATTTACTATTTTCACAAACGTTGAAATGTAGCTCGCAGAAATAATTATTTGTTTTTACCACTCTAATGTACAATCGTATATGGAAATATTTTTAGAAAATTATTTTTTTATTCCCTGGAAAAATAAAAATAATAAACATCACAAAAAGATACTAAACATGCATTCCGTACCCCTAATGCGCACACCAATTTAGTTTTATAATTTCTCCCGGCTTTTAAGAGCACAATACCCTGTGGATAAGTCAACGGAGTAATAAAAAACTTTAAGGTCGTATCAGTTGCATTCTAAGGCAAAGAATAGAAAATATATTTCATATTAGTGTTTGTATTTAAATGCTTTTTGATTCAATCCTCAAAACCTTCAGCAAATTTGCTGTGCTTCGTACACTGTTTTTACTACAGAGAAAATGTTTACTACAGAATATTCCTGCTGCTACTGCTGACGGTGATTGGTTGTGGTGGTGGTGATGGTAATACCGCTGCTTTGCATTCATTGTGTGCATATAAAATGCACTTTGTGTGGCACTTGCATTAAATACACCACGAGACAGACAGTTTTGAGCAGCAGGCAGGCAGACAGACAATAAGCAAAACAGGGCAGCGGGAAGGTAATTCGCAACATATTCAAATGTCTTTGTTTTCTTTTTATGATGATGACGATGATGACGACGACAACAGCAACAATAAAATTCAGAAAGCATTAAGGCTCTACTTTCATTTCAGTTTACCTCCCTTCCACCCCTCAATTTACTCTTTTTGTTTAATGATACTCTTAATATTGTTTTTGTATGTTATGACGACATAATGCCTGCAAAGCATTCCCTCTGTCTCAGGAACCATGTGCAATTGTAACAGTTGTTATTTATGCAAAAACTACAGTCAAACGTCAATAATTGCAATTTTCGATTGTGACGTTTTAAAGTTACAACAAAGACAAACTGCTTTGTTATATTGCTGGTAAAAATCAAAATTTGACAGTTGAGATTTGGTTTTCGTTTTAAAAGTGATTTACAAATTGTGAAAAGAAATAGAGCAACAAGTTTAAGGTAATTTTTTAAAATAAAAGTTATATATTTGTTTAAAATATTTGCAGTTTTTTGTATGACAGTCTGGAATTGACAACGTAAAAAAAAGCAGTTGAACTTGACCAACAGTAGTAGACTTTAAGGAAGATTTAAACAGACAATTATGCGTAATTGGTAATTGTTATTTTCCAATGACTTATTAAAGTTATTGTTAGGCACTTATCAATTAGTTGAAGCTGTAATAAACAATTGCAAAGATGTTTTTGGATTTGTAATTGGCAAAATTCAATTTATTTTACAGGTAATTGGTAACTTAAAAGTTATTGGGATCGCACAATCCGGATTTGCAGTAACGTAAAAACAAATTTATAAAAAATATTAAAACAAAAATTCGCTGCGTATATTTATCGGATGTGTGACAATAAGTCCGTAAAAGTAAGCATTAAAAAGTACGACTCACTACATTAGCTACCATTTTATTACGCATCGCAGTAGATAGTAGCCCATTTTAAGAAATTTTTTTGGCGATTTTTCCTACGCCCAAAGAAAAATGGCCCATAAAAATAAATGAAAAATCGCCCAAAAAAATTCCATGCAAAATTGGGCTTGAATTCATATGAAAAGTGACCCAAAATTGTTGGGCTATTTTTCGTTACTATTGAGTGATTTTTCGTTTTTTAAATTTGGTGATTTTTCATTATGAAAAATCACCCAAAAATATTAAATGAAAAATAGCCCATTTTTTCGGGCATACTATTTGTCTAAATCATTCATTATTACTATACGACGAATTCCTAAATGTTATTTATAAAAATAACGGGTCATATTGCAAAAAGGTGGCATGTCATAACGTCCAGTGTCACAGTGTCCGTGGACAAACTCGAAAGCATAGCCAACTTATGGCCGGGTGCAAGGATTTTCTCCTCTTTGATAAAAACAAGTACCGGCTTCGCTAACTAAAGCTTCTCTGCACAGCCGTCCTTCGTTCGGAAACAAGGCAGATTTTAGAAGCTTTACTTAGCGAAACCGGTACTTGTTATATCATAAAGGAAAAAATCCTTGCGCCCGCCCAAAGATCGTCTGCGCAGAGAAGCTTTAGTTAGCGAAGCCGGTCTTTGTTTTATCATAGAGGAGAAAATCCTTGCGCCCAGCCGAAGGCAGGCTATGCAGAGAAGCTTTAGTTAGCGAAGCCGGTTTTTGTTATACCATAGAGGAGAAAATCCTTGCGCCCGGCCGAAGGCACGCTATGCCAAGACGCTTCAGTAAGCGCTGCCGGTATTTGTTGCAACATAGGGGAGAAAATCCTTGTGCCCAAAACTGTTTTCGTTATATGTTTAATATATGCACCCAGAGAAAAAACAACAAAACCATTTTTAAAAAAATGTTGACCATATTATGTTTAATTTAACCAAGTCATTGTCACCGACAACCATATTATGGTAAAATAAGTTTCTTTAAAAATAGTTTTGTTGGTTGTGACCATAATAAAACAGGGTTTTCTCTTACATTTGTAAGTAACTAAATTTATATGAACAATAAACACTGTTTTGCAAATTGGTTAATTTTTAATTTTTTTTTTTTTTTTTGTTGGGAAAAAATTCGTTTTTTCTTTTTGGGTAATTTTTCATTTTTATTTTGGGCTCTTTTTCGTTTCTTTTGGGCAAAATTTCATATTTTACTTTTGGGTTATTTTTCATGTTCTTTTGGGCGATTCTTCATTTGGGCGATTTTTCATTTTTTTTTTTTTTTGGGCCATTTTTCTTTGGGCGATATTTCCTACAGCCAATTTTTTTACTGGTTTTTCTATGTTCAAACTAGGGATTCACGGGAATTTTAAAAAATGTTCGGGATATTTCGGGGATTTTAAATTTTTTGTATACCCAATATAAAAAAATTGTTTGAACTTTATAAAAAACAACTTAATTTTCGAGTTAAAATACACATTTCATGAACGTATATTATTTATTTGTAAAAATATGATAAAAACAAACTTAAATTATTATAATAAAATTGTTCAATTTTACGTATTGTACAATTATATCGGCACAATATATTGGCAACAATCAAAAGACTCTTGATTTGTATTGCACAACAATAAAAGTGAAATGTGTTGGCAACATTGTACAATGCTGTTTATATTATTCCTTTAGGTTAGTTCACCATTTTATTGAATGAATGAAACCATTGTGCGACTTATTGCATAAAGCCTGGTACTCTGTTAAACATTTCACGTGAAATGCTGTCGAAACGTATATGAAAAAACCCTGTGCGGAATATCTATGAAATAATGTTTTTGTTAACTGCACTAACACAGAGTTGTAAACCATAATACAAAAACTGCAATATTTCAACTAAACTAGGGTTGAGTTGTATTAAAGACCAACATTTTAAGCAAAATTGTTTATACAAACTTTGTTATGGCGGCACAAATATGTTTTCAGATTAACTAAACCTAGTTTAACTGAAATCTCAAAAACCCAGTCTAAATGTATTTTGATATTATGCAAATATTTTAAATTTGTCAAATATATTTAAAAATTGTTCAAATATATTAAAAATGTTCAAATACAATTTAAAATTGTCCATAGGTATTTCAAATCTATCCAAATGTATTTTAAACTTTCTTTTGTACACAAATACACGTATCTTTAAACAAGTTATTAAAAACAATTTAAAAAATAAAGAATATAAAAAAATCGGGATCCCGAAAATCCCGGGATTAGATATCAGAAATCCCAAAATTCGGGATTCACCTTATCCCGAAAATCTCGGGATTTCCGGGATCGGGATTTCCCGATTGGAAGCCCTAGTTCAAACAGATTAGAATATTTGAGCTCAGTGAATTAAAATTCTAAAAGAAAAACTGAATAAAAATACACTATACTACAGGTTCCACTGTTGTCGTTTTAAAAAAAGGGTTGCATTGCACTTGGTTTTCAATGCCGTTTGTAAAATACAACAACAGCAGTACCAACAATCACATCAACTACAGTTTCAACTACAACAACAACAAAACCAAGCTGCAACAAACATGGTCGCCTAAAAATACAAAGTTAATTGAAAATACTAAATTTTCCATGTCTAGACAGAAAATTATGTGACAATTGTTTTTGTTTCGAAAATTTTTCATTAATTTTTTTTTATAATTAATTACTCTTGTTTTTGTTGTTGTTTCAAATTGAGGTTTTTTATTTAAAATTAATTAACTCTAACAAAGTTAATCTTTGTATGCAGGATTAAAAAAATGAAAATTTTTTATTGTCATTTAATATTCGCCCCGGCAACATAAATTATCACACGATAACACGCTCCTACTCCCAAAGTTAGACACATAAGCGTGCTTGCATTAACACAGGAACTAATCAAATTGCAACAGCAAATATACATTTTAAAAATTTAATTATAATTGCTTGAACTTTATAAATCATGTGCAGCGTTGTATAGTAGACGAAAAAAAAATTAATGAAAAGAGGCTTTAAAAATTTCTTATCATTACTGTTCTGAATGTCGCATATTGGTTCGAAATAAATACAGATATAGGCACAAAATTTAACTTTTTACACAAAATGTATTTTGTGCAATAAGTCACTTTTCACGCAAAAAGTCAAACTTATTAAAAAAGTCACTTATTATAGAAAAAAAAATTACTTTAAATTTTTACACAAAAATTTTATTAACGCAAACGTCACTTTTTACACAAAAAGTCACTTCTTGATTTTACACAAAAGTTCCTTTTTACACAAAAAAAAATTAATTTTTGCACAAATACCAAAAGTCAATTTTTGGCTTATCAAAATCTTCTTCTCAAGCCCCGTCCATTTTAGAATATTTTTAATGCAACATGTTGAATGCTTTTAACAAACGAAAAAAGATCTTCCCTTTGCTTTGCATTTAATACGCACTCAAAGTACTTTTTCTAAAGTTGAAAAGTTCAATAACATCAAACATAACACGGTGCTACAGTTAAAAAAAAAAAAATCTTGAAAATTACCTACCATGGGTTGGGTCTTGTTGAGTACATTGCAAACGGCGTCGAAAAATTACAGAAACACCCTCAAATTAAGAAATTATTAAAAAAACCGTTTTCAGTGATGTTCCTTAACTTACATTAGCCAACAGAGTTTTGGACTAGTGCAAGCAAATATATTTCCTAGGATTTGGTTTGCTGAATTCGAATCTGTAATTGTGAATAAAATGTTTTTATTCGTTTCTTGCATCAAAAAACACTAGTTTATTTAAAAATCAATGAATTTTCAAAAGTGAATGGTGTTATTTTAACGTCGTTTGTATTTTGTTGGTTCGGTTTCACCTATTAGAGTCTCGCCGAATGCGTTTGTCTCAAAATCCTTGATAAATTCTTTAAATTTTTATTAAATCATGGTGAACACGCTCCCCTTGTTTGGGCTTATTGCACCTAGTTGTTTTTTTTTTTAAATATAAGTGCGAATGGAGAGTATGCAAAACATTGCCGGTGTCCACGGTTGGTCCAAGATTCAGACTGCAAAACCAAAATATTGTAAATATGCATAATTTAATGATTCTGATATTGCATATCCCTTTTTCCAACCAAATATTCATCACAAAGAAGGCAAAAATGGCTTGAATCACACGATCTCCCTGATATGCTTAAACGCTACTATTATGAAGATTAAGAATGAATGTGGGCTTCTGTCAAATAAATAATTGTGAAATTGTAGTGTCAGTATTGACACTTTTACAGTATGGCCAGCATTCGATTAAAAATTAACAAGACGTGATAGCCTAATTTGAATTCAGCGCACCCAGATTAGTTAAAAAACATGCTTCGTTTCTGTAGTAATTTTTATTCCAAATTTGTAGACCAGTGTAATTAAAGACTAGATTACACTATCTCACAAGTCTTACGTATTCCATAGTACTTTGTGAGATAGAAATCTAATGAGTTTTGTTGCGACTGTTAAAAAATCTAATGTAGCATGACAGTTTGTGTTCACACCATCACACAAAGTATAAACACTCACACATGAAATAAAATGCAACCCAGGTCCAATGAAAAGTATTATTGTTTAGACATTTTTCAAAAAACGATGAAGTCGTGTGGGATGTCAAACTTTTTTCATAATACTTGTCATTTTCGTGACACATTGCATTCACACTATCACACTTTGTCATATAATTTGAGTTTTTGAGCCTTAACCTGTAACTACTCAGTCAGTTTTTTTTTTTCAATATTAATTTTTTATGGGTTTGATTAAAAAAAAAGAAATAATTAACTAAACAAACATATTGATCAACTTAATTATGCAAAGTGTTTTGTTTGTTATAATTTACAGTTCCTGTTATGCTATTTACTTAGTTCTATTTTACATTATTAAACTTTGTGTTTATACATGTCAAAAACTGAAGTTTGTAATGTGTAAGAGTGTGATAGTGTGAAAGCAATTTGTTATGAAAATGACAAGTGTTATAAAATAAAAAAATATTTGACGATCGTAGCTGCGAGATAAAATTTGTCAAAAATCAGCAAATTTTGAAAAAAAATCTTCAAAGCCGTCCAATTGACTTACTTAAATCGTTAAGTCTGAGTTCATACGGCTCATGTCTTATTGACAAGATTCTTCCTTTTTCTTCTTTGAACATGAATTGGCGTTCAAATGATTCATATCATGTTGACGACATGTGCTTTTTTGATATCGAAAACAATAACAAAATTAAACAACGAATAAAAAGCAAAACGTAAAGACAGTACTTGCATCTGTGTACTCGTTTCTTTTCCCCTCGGCCGTCTCGCCTATTAAGTAGCAATCATGTCAATAAGACAAGAGCCCTATAAACACAGACTAAGGAAATCGTAATTGTAAAATACTAATAATTTTTGGTCGTTTTTGAGAATCTTTAATTTTTTTCCTTTTGTTTTAAACGAAATAATAATAATAATCATACATATTTTTTTCTTGTCTCGAAATAAAATAAAACGGCTGTTTTCTAGGTATCGAGCCCTAACCGCAAAAAAGCTTAAGCGACATCATTTTAAATATGTATGCTTTTTTTTATAAATGACTTTGCTGGCAACACTTGCATCATCTCCTTAAATATCATGGTCACATAATGTACCGTTACGATTTTATAGCAGAAACAATTTCATACAAAATTATTATGAAATAAAATAAAAAAACGTTCTCCTGTAAAATGTTGTTTTTGTCGCTTTAGCTTTTTTTTCGCTTATGGCTCGATATGTATATAAAAAAATATCTGTTTGCTTGTCTGTTTTTTTCACAGTAATATCAGGTGAGCCTTGCTACTTATTTTTTATATACGTGCATAGGAAGTAAGCCCCTCCATAGGACGCTAATATTAAAAGCCGCATATCTAAGAACTGTTATAGTGAGAATGTTTAAACTTGGTTCAATCTCATGGTAAACTTAACCTTTAAAAATAAAAATTAAGGGAGTAGGCGCAGGGCGAGCAATACCCCTATAGGCGGCATATATTAAATATCGCAGAACCATTATAGCTAGTAGGGTATTCATTCGGTTAACCGTTAATCGGTTAACCGATTAATTACTACCCGATTAACTGATCGGTTAATTTAAAATTGGCTTTTTTCGATTAACGATTAAACCGGTTAATTTCAGTCGAATAACCGATGTAACAAAATGTTTAATTTGTTGTAGTATTAAACCATATTTTTTTATGTTTTTAACTATGGGTAAGTTCCAAAAACGGCAGATGCGTACCAACTCGCTTTTTTAAAAGCATTCAACAATACAATCATGTAGAATTTACAATGTTATTTGTACCAAAGTTCATCAAAAAAGTTACCAAAGTGCACCAAAAAGTTGTGTTTAGAAATATTTTTTCATACAATATATTTCTTTAAAGAAATTCATTTGTAAAATACAGTACAAAAACAGAAATTAAGGAATTCGGAAATTAAATTTTTTGCAGAATGTTTGGTGCTAAGCTTTGGATGATGGCCTGCCAACAGAAGAAACTCGATAGTAACACAACAACAGAATTAACCGAAACAATTAGAAGTGTTAAAAATTTAAAAAAATTAAAACAGGACTCTAATGGCATAATGAAAGATTTTATATGTTAAGAAAACTCTAGTTAAAGGACTGAGAAATCGATTTCACCAACATCTGCGATAATTGAAAGAATGTTTAACACAGTGTTCGAAAATAAACACTAAATATCGTTTCTTAATGTTCGGTTCGGTAGATTTGTGGAAAACACAAACGCTAATAGTGTTTGTGTAGAAAATAATTAAAAAATAACGTTTCCCTGTTAGTCATCTTTCAAACACAAAAATATTACTGTTTTTATCAAACTCAACAAAAGAACTTCAATGTGTTCGGTTCGGCTCGTTAATGTTTGTCCCTTTTGACTGTTAAAAAAAAAAACCAAATATTTGTTACAAAAACAAAATACACACACGAAAAAAACATTATAGAACATTAAAATATAATGTTTTTCTACAGTATCACTACAATTGTTCCGTTTTTTAACGAAGAATAGTTACGAACGGTATTAAGGGTTATGTATGTCTACACAATCACTAAAAAAATAGATATCGTTCTTGGGTGTGTGTGCCGAACGTTTAATAATGTACTGTTTATTTTCGAACACTGGTTTAACATCTCAAATTTTATCAAAACTAAAAAAAGTGCCAAATTAACCAATTGTTTTTTTAAAAAATTATTTTATAAGATCTCCTCAAACTATTGAAATCAAATGATCTCGCAGTTTATTTTTGAATAAATACGATGTCTTCCGATTTGGGTGAAATTAGCACCTTAGTCCTATTAAATAGTAGTTTAGACACAAATTTTCAATAAGATCAGTCAAAAAGTTTCTGAAATAAAGGGGGTCAAAGTTTGACATTTTTTCCATTTCTATTGGTGTTAGCAAAATTTGTACCAAGTAGCAACGATAGCTAATTGATCAATCTTTTTAAAAAAAATATTTTTATTTTTGTCACTTGACATGAAATCCCCCATATGTAAAATATGTATAACATAGTTATGAATTACTTTTTTGTTTGCTCGTTTTAGTACAAGATTTGTTATGTTATTGTTTTTTTACTAATTAAATCCAAATAACAAATAATATTAATTTTTGAAATTGAAATTACTTAATTTATAAAAAAAAAACTTTATTAATCGGTTAACCGATCAATAACATTATTAACCGATTATTAACCGATTAAACAAAAACATCGATTAATTAATCGAGCGATTAACCGATTAAAGCAAAAGCCCGATTAAATGAATACCCTAATAGCTAGACTCTTTTAACGTGGTTAAAGCCACTATTATGGTAAACTATAATTTTCATAATAAAAATGAGCGGTGTAAAAATAAATGGGGTATGTGCAGGGAACAGTGTTGCCAATTTAGCCATTTAGTGGCTAGATTTAGCCATTTCTCAACTTATTTAGCCATAATTTTTTTTGCCGTTTTTCTTTTAAAATAATAATTTTCAATTTCTTATAAAAATGTATTAAAGTAAAATAAACATTTCTAACAATTCAAACTCATTTCATTTAAATCACAACTTTGCAAATGTTGAAAATCGCAATAAACTATGATGATGAAACATCTTTCAAAATAAAGCAATATTAGTCCAATATTAAATTTATAAAATGGATCAACACAAACATCGGTGTTTCTTTCTGGTTGCAAGTATTTCAATAAAGAGATGCAGGCGGCAAAATAAATCTTTTAGAAATTTCAGAATGGACTATTAGTTGCTCTCAGTTGCATGGTCTAATGATGCAGTAGAGAGGGTATTTACCCAAGTAAACATCGTTTAAAGTAATTTGAGAAAAAGGATACATTAAGCAAACGTTAATTCGATTTGACGCCCTATGTTCACACTGTACTTTATTTAAGTATTTATGGTGTTCAGAAATGTAATTCTATTTATATTTAGATAAATAAAGGACATATTTATATATAATTATACGCTAATATTTCAATTGATCTTTTGACCCACTTTGTGGAAGTAGAATTTCACCAAATTTTGACCACATTTAGAATCAGTTATGTCGATTCTTATTATGCAATAAAAAATTAAAGGTGTACATTAGAGCGACTCAAGTTGTATGGAAGCAAAATTCGTGCTCGATGTACCCTCCTAAAAATGAACCTTGGACTTTTTTAAGATTACATTTTAAATATTTCGGCTCCAGCTTTGAGCTCTCGTGAGCTGGACCAGTTTGAAAAAGGGTCTATTTTTAGCATGTTTTGTTAATTTGAGACTCTGTTTCCTTACCGACATATGCAAATTGGATATCGTAAGAAAGGTTCTTTTAAGTCGCGTTCAACTGTATATACAATTTGTCCAAGGATGATCATCCATGTCCTTATTTTTAAGGATTTTCTGTAAAAAAACGCTTTTTGAATTTTTTGTTCGGGGTTGTTTGTAATAAAAGTGCCAAATTAACATATTTTAATCTTTAGTCGATTTAATTAAATACGTGTCTCAGCTTTTTTTGAAATTCGTGCTAGTTCGCGTTTTGGCAAAAATGCAATGGGATGGTAACCCTTCGTTTTAAATAGGGCAATATGGGTATCAAATTTTTTCTTTTGCCAAGTACATCCTCTTTGTAAGTAAATAATTTTGATTATTGCAAACAAAATGCATTTTACACGCTGCTTTCTTTTTTACTTCCTTTAGTCCTATTTTCATCCATACATGATCTAAAAACTAAATCCGCTATCATATTAGAGTTAGTACAAAATTGTATTTATATATATTCCAGAGCACCGTGTAACATGCATCTTATTTGCAAAAATCTAAATTATTTACATACAAAGATGATATACTTGCCAAAAGATAAAATTTGATACCCATATTGCCCTATTTAAAACGAAGGGTTACCACCCCATTACATTTTTGCCAAAACGCGAACTAGCACGAATTTCAAAAAAAACTGAGACACGTATTTAATTAAATCGACTAAAGATTAAAATATGTTAATTTGGCACTTTTATTACAAACAGCCCCGGACAAAAAATTCAAAAACCGTTTTTTTTACAGAAAATCCTTAAAAATAAGGACATGGATGATCGTCCTTGGACAAATTGTATATACAGTTGGACGCGCCTTAAAAAAACCTTTCTTACGATACCCAATTTGCATATGTTGGTAAGGAAACAGATTCTCAAATTAACAAAACATGCAAAACTAGACCCTTTTTCAAACTGGTCCAGCTCACGAGAGGTCAAAGCTGAAGCCGAAATATTTTAAATGGCATTTTAAAAAAGTCCAAGGTGCATTTTTAGGAGGGTACATCGAGCACTCTTTTTGGTAAGTCGCTGTAGTGTACATGTGTATACACTATTGTTTTATTGAAGAGCCGATTTATATTGTTATTATAAACTATTTACACGGGACAATTACTGTCAACCATATAAACGAAAGTATCAAAGAAGTTATTCAAAAATACGAAATAAAACTAAAGCTTTTATAAACAAGTACAAAATTTGTAATATTAAAAATCGTCAAATCAAGGGTATAAATCGTCAAATCGTCAAGACCACTATTTGGACCCTAAATTCGTCAAAATGAAGATAAATCGTCAAATCTGGCAGCCGTGCATACGACTTCAGCGTTTTTGAAACTTTTCTAAACAGTAATACTAAAATAGATGAAGAATGGAATACAATGAGATAGGAACATCTTGCAAAGATGTTGATTTTTAGCTCTTTGTATTTCTTATGGGAAAATATAAATAGATGATACATTTGAACTTGTGTGCAAAGGCCATTAGGTAAAGCTGTTTGGGCAAGGTAAATTTTTTCGAACTTAATTGATAACTTCATAACAAATTTAGTCTAGTTAAAAAACCATTTAAGCACTCGAGTATTGAAATAAAATCCATTTGCAAAGTAGTGAACAAATTACATTTGCTAAAAAAGTTTATGTTACGAGTGTTAATTAAGTGGTTATATATTAAGTCTACAAAGACATTTGCATATATAAACCGAGCATAAGAAACATTTAATGTATAATTTTTTTGCTTTATGAAATTGGCTTTAAAAAATTGCAAGAATTAGTATTTGAAATTTAACATTAGATAAAGGTGCTTTTTAGTGTTAGGTACGGACCGTACGATAGAAATATTGACAAAAACAAACACTCATAGTTTGTATAGTAAATACGTTAAAAAAAACGTTGTGATCTTCGTGCGCAATAAAAATACTGTACTCATCCAACTCTAGCTTAAGGTAAGAATATTTCATTGCGTTCGGTTTTTCGTATAAAAACACAAATTTCGTTGTGTTCGGGTCGGAAAATTAATGTTTGTTAGTTGCAGTTAAAAAAAAAAACGAAACATGTGTTCAAATTGACAAGCACAAACAACGACAATACTAGTGAGAAGCGTTGCTAAAATTTTATGTTTGCTTATTCCTTCTTCAATCAAAGTAAGAAAAAATACTAAAGAACATTACATTATAATGGTTCCGTATAAATACATTATAATTTAATGTTTTTTTTTTTTTTGATTTAAAACGAAAAACAGAACATTGCAAAATGTTTGTTACATTCGTGAAAATAGTTATGAATATTAGTATGTGTACTATATACCCAACCACTAAAAAAATAGATATCGTTTTTGCGTGCGTGTACAGTACGCTAAATAATATTCGACTCGACACTTGAAAAAAATTGGTCTTTATAGAAAAAAAACTAAAATAGTTTTTGTTGAATTTAAAAAAATAAGAAAATAAATATGCGAAAGGTTTGATAAAAAAATCTTCCTCATTTCATGGAATATATATTTCGTGCACACATTTTATGAAAGCTTAACCAAAGACTATAAATATATAAAGATGTTGCACTTAGTACATTTGAAATTTTCAAAAATTTTGTGCTTCTTAATGATGAGGGGGGGAAGTAACAAGAAAGCAAAAACTTCGTGCTCACATTCAGAGAACTAAAGAGAGCAAGAAACCACATCCATTAATACATACACATGTTTGCTGTTTTTGCCAGCCAAAGTGTGTGTGTGTTTGTGTTTTTTTTTTTTCGTTGAAACCGGTTTTTGGTATTTTTTTTTAATTGATTTCGTTTTGTTTTCAAACAATTTATGTGCAAATAACCTACGTAAGAGTGAATGCGACCAATTGCGTTATTGTAGGGCAACAGTATGTGTTTTATTTTTGTAAAAATTAAACTATATCGATTTGCACCGAATTATTATTCCATTTTTTAGATTATTTAATTACGTACTTACCATGTGTGTATGTATACATTAGGGCGGGTTGATTTGTATGGATGAAAAAAAAATTAAAAATCGTATAGCAAAAACGTTATATACATAAAATTCTAAGAAAATTCTCCGAAGAAACCATGGGTCTAAAATAAAATCCTAATCCGCGCCTCTCGACTTGAACACTTTTTTACTTGGCTGAAAATTTTTTTAATGTAAAAAAAATTTTGAGTGTAAAAAAATAAAAAGTACAAAAGAACTACGTTACTAAACAATTTTATTCAAAAAATTCGATTTCTTTTTGGAAAAAATTATTTTTTAAAAAATTTTTTTTTTTTGCAAAGGCGGGCATATAATTTTCTTCGGAGAATTTTCTTAAAATGTTATGTAGATTACGTTTTTGCTATACGATTTTAAAAAAAAATCGACCCGCCCTAGTCTACATACTACATATATCAAACGAATTTAAAAATAAAAGGAGAGTTTTTTCTTACTATTTACTATGAGTATATATTAATTTTACGTATGAGCTCTTTACAAGTTTAATGGTTTAAAATTTTTGACTTTTTCAGTACTTAATAATTTGTATTTGTAATAATAATTAGAACTAATGCTTCCGTAATAATAATTAGAACTAGTAAATTAAGCATCTCCATCCCGTGTTTATAACATACATACGTCATTCTCCTCAAACCAAAAAGAATAAATTGAATTTTTGGTACAACTCACGCATTGCTCAACAATAAATTTTTTTATGCCTTTCATTTCTTTATTTTGTAAAAATATTTTTTCAAAGACCTTTATGTATATGAATTTTACAAACTTCAAAAAATAAGTCAGAGGGGGCACACAAACCTCCAAAGTCGGATTATTTTTGATAATTTTTTGCATGAATAAACTTTTCTGAAGGATATGACAAAATTTGCGCTGGTTTTATTATATCCATACGACATTTAACTCATGACATTCGTTGTACTAAGTAACCAACAAAATATCGACTCGATGTTAATTCTATTGGCACATTGTTGGATGTAAAAGAATCAGCATCTTCATTAAAATATTCTTCATTTTCATTGTTTATACATATCTGCGATTTCTATTTAAGGGGTGTGAGTACTCTCTGATGTACTGCCAGTACTTTGAGTATCTTCTAAAAAAAACTCGATAGCTACTTTGACTGTTTTAATAGTAAAAATTTCAATGATCCCAACCCGCTGAAGCGTGGGTTAAGGCTTAATAATAAAACTTGGGAAGTACTGCAAGAGCTAGTTTCGTACATACGGCAAGTTGAATATCTCGGTAACAAAATATTCTGCATAAGTGGACTAATCGAAACCACCAGTGGTATATTATCGTTAACCGAGGAAATGTTACAAGAAAATTCTAATTTACTTACCATTTTAACCAGCCGTTTTAACCAAGACCCATTAGAAAACGTATTTTCATATGTAAGCGCCAAAGGTGGCCATTGCAAAAACCCTTCTGTTCACGAATTCAACATGGCCAATTGAAAGAAATTACGTTCATACACATCAAACTGGTGGCAAGTTTTTATGAAAATTAAAAGTATTTTGATTATCATCAAATTCACATTGAACCATACTTGTGAGTTTTTTATTACAATATTGTGAGTTTGATGAGGCATGTTAATGTGTGGCCATGTAGCTTTAGAAAATATAAAATATCTTTTATGAACAAAGCAGTTTATTCTTTCAGAAAAATTATTTTTTATATGCCTACAATTGTTTAAATTTAGACAATAACAGCATTTGAACTTCGGTGCGAATCGATATAATTTCATCTGTACAACAATAAAACACATATTATTGCCCTACAATTATAATCTGTCACATTTGGTTTAACGTAGGTAATTTGCACAGAAATGGAATGCAAACAAAACATTTTTTATTATTTAAATGTGTTTTCAACGAGAAAACCAGACTTCTTTTATGTAGTTTGTTTTTATTTTTTTAATACAATGTATACACGGCTGTAGGAAATATCGCCCAAAGAAAAATGGCCCAAAAAAATAAATGAAAAATCGCCCAAAAAAATTCCATGTAAAATTGGGCCTGAATTCATATGAAAAGTGACCCAAAATTGTTTGGCTATTTTTCGTTACAATTGGCTGATTTTTCGTTTTTTAAATTTCATTATGAAAAATCACCGAAAAATTTTATATGAAAAATAGCCCATTTTTCGGGCATACTATTTGTCTAAATCATTCATTATTACTATACAACGAATTCCTAAATGTTATTTAGAAAAATAACGGGACATATTGCAAAAAGGTGGCATGTCATAACGTCCAGTGACATAGTGTCCGTGGACAAACTCGAAAGCATAGCTTACAAACTCGAAAGCATAGCCGGCCTCTTTGATAAAAAAAAAGTACCGGCTTCGCTAACTAAAGCTTCTCTGCAAAGCCGGCCTTTGGCCGGCTGCAAGGATTTTCTCCTCCTTGGTATAACAAAAACCGGCTTCGCTAACTAAAGCTTCTCTGCCCAGCCGGCTTTCGGCCAGGCGCAAGGATTTTCTCCTCTATGGTATAACAAATACTGGCTTCGATAACTAAAGCTTATCTGCGAAGTCGGCCTTCGTCCGGAAACAAGGCAGATTTTAGAAGCTTTACTTAGCGAAACCGGTACTTGTTATACCATAAAGGAGAAAATCCTTGCGCCCGGCCGAAGGCCGGCTATGCAGAGAAGCTTTAGTTAGCGAAGCCGATTTTTGTTATACCATAGAGTAGAAAATCCTTGAGCCCGGCCGAAGGCCGGCTATGCCGAAAAGCTTTAGTAAGCGCTGCCGGTATTTGTTACAACATAGGGGATATAATCCTTGCGCCCAAAAGTGTTTTCGTTATAAGTTTAATATATGCACCCAGAGAAAAAACAACAAAACCATTTTTAAAAAAATGTTGACCATATTATGTTTAATTTAACCAAATCATTGTCACCGACAACCACATTATGGTAAAATAAGTTTCTTTAAAAATAGTTTTGTTGGTTGTGACCATAATAAAACATGTTTTTCTCTTACATTTGTAAGTTACTAAATTTATATGAATAATAAACACTGTTTTGCAAAATGGGTAATTTTTAATTTCTTTTTTGGGAAAAAATTCGTATTTTCTTTTTGGGTCATTTTTCATTTTCAATTTGGGCTCTTTTTCGTTTCTTTTGGGCAAAATTTCATATATAACTTTTTGGGTTATTTTTCATGTTCTTTTGGGCGATTCTTCATTTGGGCGATTTTTCATTATTTTTTTTGGGCCATTTTTCTTTGGGCGATATTTCCTACAGCCTGTATACACATACAAACACACACACTCATGTGCACATACATATACGCTGATAAGTGAGAAAAGTTCTCTGAGAGTAATAATAAAGACTGTAATTTACTCTCACAAGTGGATTTAGCGGCTAAATCCACCAGAAAAATTAATATAGAGAGAAAAATTCATGAACTTTGTATGGTCGTGCAATATCTTTATAAATCTATAGTCTTTGGCTTAACTCTTTGCCTTTTCAAAACTGTTTTAAATTTTTCAATCAGTCTAAAACTGTGTTAGTTGGAGGTACATACCAGAGAACCTCAAATCTCACTATTTTTGTGCATTTATTCATACGCTAAAATTTACAATAACTCTATACATGCAAAACAAAGTTCAACGTTGCGTTGGTAATTTTTTTTTCCTTTCGTACACATTTGATATTTTCATTTATTCGTTTTTTATTGAAAGTGCTTTATTTGCATTTTTGTTGCTCACGCAATATAACACAACTGAGTAAATTCAAAAGAGCACATTCTCTATACTTTTGTTTACATTAACAACAACAACAATAAACAACGCACAGTAGCGCCCGTAGAGCAAACGAGGTTGCAAAAATCAAAATTTTCATGAGCACCGACGAAGTTTTGAATAAACTCATGTTATAGGAAACTTTTCAACGATTTCAAATCTGCCACTCTTAATAATATCACATTTTTAGTTTAGAAGATATAGCCGTTCAAAGTTGACCGACTTTCGGTTTTCAAAAAAACACACAATTTTTAGTAAATTTGTTGCGATTTCAGGTGTAATATCACGAAAAATAGGTAACGAATCGCCTTATTTTTTGTTTGTATTGATTGATGCATTTATTAAATGTGTAATGATAAAAAAAAAATGAACTGTTTGCTTTGTGTTTCTCCTGGTAAATCACTATTTAAAAACTATCCGTTTTTTCACTATTTTTCAACTTTGACGGAAAATAACAAAAATCTATATTTTTCTATATTTGCCATATTTGCAAAATCTGTTCTTTGATTATTTCTTTACATAATTCAAAAATTTTATCTGCCCGTACCTGCCCGTTTGGCTTCTAGAGGTAAAAAAGGTTAAAAAGACATGGTTGCCATACTAATATTGCGGTTTAATAAAATTCTTTAATTTGGCCCCTACAGCGCGTAGGATGCTCCTAGATGGGTCAAATGTATGACCAACCCCACTTTATTATTTATTGCCGAATTTCGGTTTTTTTAGTTATTTCAATAAACTAAACCATTTTTGAGTTACGCGAATATATGCTGTGCAGCGCCTTACATTTTCGAAATAACGGTATATCTTGAAAACAAGAGCTAATTTAAAAAAACGGTTAGCACCACTGAATTCAGCGTCCCCAATTAGGGTGAAATGCCAGGTGCGCGGCATTCGAGTTATCGAGTATTCGAGTTATTCGAGTTATTGAAGAAATAAGCTCAACACATTCGGCTAATTCGGCGAAATTATGACATTTTGAGTATGACATAACTTTTGAAAAAAAAATTTTAAAATTTTTTTTCGTTCATATATGTTCCTTATAAGATAAAAGGAACATTCTCACCAAATTTCATTAAAATCGGAAGGGGTCGTGTCCCACTCTTGGTCGTTTTGACATGGAATTACCCATATACCGAAAATACAGAAAATTGAAAAAATAAATTTAAAAAAAAAAAATTTTTTTTTTTAATTTGTTGGGTAATAATTTAGAACCCTAAAGAAAAAAAAAATAAAAACAATCTAAAAATGTAAAAATAATTTTTTTTTAGGTACCATAAAATTGATTTTTCTACTAATTTTAACTTTGATAACCCATAAGTAGGCCCCTACACAGCGTAGCACCCTTTTCAAATGCACATTTCATAGGCTGAACAGTTATCTATCATATGCTGTTTAAACTGTTCAATTACCTTATTCGGTTCAAAAGATATGATTTTTGCAACGAAAAAACTCAAATGGCGCCACTGTGCAACGATGAGACGCTTTTTCAAAATTAACAACAATAAAAACAACAATAACAAAAATACATTGTACCTACTACTACTACTGTACTTTTTGTTTCTATGGAAATTGTGTGTACCTACATAAGTATGTGTGTTTAGTTTCATTTAAATTTTTTTTTTCTTGTACTACATAGTTAATGCTGCATAAATACATGAGTAATGATTGTTTGATTTCTGGCTCTTTCGTTTGTATTTTTTGTTTCTTTACTAAACAATCATTTGCGCTCAGAACACTTAGAATCTTTATAAAAAAAACGAAGGCAACGATTGTATAAATAACAAAGCACGATGTGCGTTATTTGAATGACTGCAAACCAGCAGCGAATATTTGCGGTTGCGCGAGTTTGACTGTATGACCGTAAGCGTGTGTATTTGTTGTCGTTAATTAAATGCGATTTTTTTTCAATTGCAAAAAGCTATTCTCTGGTACATACTACAGTTCGTCGTACTACTACAAAAACAGTTTTTTCAAAATAACTCAAAATTTTGAGGGTGTTTCAAAATCTTTGAAAGCGCTTTTGTATGTTCTCCCCTAGGCTTACAACCCCCAATATGTTTGTTGTTTTTCAAGTTCCGACCAAAAGTATTTTTTTTTTTAGCAGTGTGTTGTAGTCTTGAAATCACATATTTAAATAGTCAGAAATTTTGTAAATTATTTATTTATTTGTCGGAAAACTTCCTTTTCTCAATAAACTTTAAAAGAAGTTAAAAAATGCAAAGAAATTTATTGGCCTAGAAAAGAATTGTTAAAAAATTGTGCAGAAGGCGCCGGAAAATAATAAAGCAAATACTTGGCCTAGAAAAAATACGAAGGAGCAACAACATAAAATAAGGCCAAAAAAAAAAAGGAAGAAATCAGTAGACTGCCAAATAAAAGAAAATTCATAATCTCTCTGTAGGAAGATGCAAAAAAGAGATAAAAATGTAAACATGAGTGTTAATATAAATATATATTTTTTTTAAAAGCCTGCATTGTTTTGGAAATAAAAATGCTACAGATTTAAGAAATTTAAATTAAACTTCAATAAATAGTTGAAAAAGCAAGTACATAAAATGTATACATTTCAGTTATTATAATTATTCAAATTATTATGCATATCAAATGTGATTGTGGTCATACGAATATAATTTGGGAGTTATCCATTGTATAGTTTTTTTTTTGGTCACGGTTTAAGAAATATAAATTCCAGCTTATATGTGTTTTGAAAACTAGAAGAGCATAAAGTATGCAAAATGTTTTAATACTTTCGTTATAAATCTTTAAATATGTCCAGGTTAAAGTGTACAAAGAAAACAATCCCTTGTTACTTTTGTCTTTCACAAATCTGAAGAATTCAAATTAGTTTTTAAACTTTGCCTAATGTGGCATAAAAACCTCGAAAAAAAAAAAAAAATAAACATTAGGCATAAATGTAACTACCCACAAATATTAACATACATACATTCATATTTGAACTCATACATATTTAAATGCGTACATTTACATGGATATGTGTACAAAAATCTGTACGTACAGTTTTAAGTAAAAGTTTGTAGCTTGTTAAAAGTAGGTTTTCTTTATTTAATATGTCTGTGGCATTTTGGCAAAACATCTTAAGTCAAATCGTCAGCTCAGAATTGGTTGACCTACCGACCACTTTTAAAAAAATTGAGTTAGGTATGGGGTATATATATTTTGAATACCCCCTTTTTGAATTCAAAATCTGTTTCCCAAAAATGTTTGTGGTTTCTGAGAAATAAAGCTTTCATTTTGCTGCATATCAACTGTTTCAAAATTTTTTAAGTTTTGTTTTGCTCTACAAGCTACTCTTTGGCGATTGCAGCAAATTCTTCATACAAAAACGTACAATATAAATTTTACTGTTGCTTTGCTGCATTGCCGTAACAAAAAAAGTAGTTAAAGCAAAAGCAAAATAGTATGACAACAAGAATATAATTTTGTGAAAAATAGTTTTATAAAATACTGGACCCAACCAAGTGTACGGTTTGCTATTATTTGTAAAGTGTTTTTAGCTTACGTAAGGGAAATGCTTCAAGATTTTCCTACAAACGAAAATTAAATATGTATAATATTACAGCAACCATTATTATGCCAAATATACCAACTTTTACTTATTGTGCCTTTTGGACGGAAGCTCATAGTGGAAGCTCATTAAAACCAAATTAACGCAACCGCAATCAAAATGTTCATTAAACAAAATAATATTGATGCCGTAATACAAAAGTCTTCAGAATGAGGACATTCTTTAATTCAAGAAATGGACTGTGTCCATGGTTGTATTGACCGGTGCTTAAAGAATATTGAAATTCATAGTCCTCTTCATTTATCAAATTTGCTTAAAACAATGCCAAATAATAAAACAAAATTAAAAGTTATCGAAATGCTTCCGGAAGATTTTCGCACATACTCGTTGGAAGCAAATAAAAGCAAAAAAAGTCCCTTTTGCTAAAATTAAAGTACTTCTATACAGTTAAAATAATGATTTATGTTTATATTATAAAACTTCTACCAGAGAGGAAAAATATAAAAATTCAATTTTGGTTAAGTCTGCATTAAAAAATTGTTTGAAAACTCCTGAGAATTTGTTGACGAATGTTTTGAAAATATCGAAACCGTCATTTATTTCCAGCGATTTACATAGAGACATATATTTCTTCCACATGATGATAAAGCTTGTTATAAAAATTTACTCAATATTAAGTTTTAAATTTTAATGTGGTGTTTATATAACACGAAATTTCAAAATTTGTTTTTGTTTTAAATGTAAGTTGAACGGACGAGTAAGGCGTTCGTGTTCTATAAACTACACATAAGTGTTTTTTCTTGATTTTATTTTACGTTTGCATTACATAAGTTGTTTAATTTGTGGCTTTTTATGTACCTTTTCATAACAGAAGAACTGTTTTTTCTGTTTTTGTAAAATAAAATAAAAAAAAAAAAAAAATAGAATATAATAAAAATAAAAAAATTCATCTCAACAACAAGTTACTAAATACACAGCAATAAGTATACGTATTCAGCACAAAAAACCACTTTTAAATTTTTTTTTAGAAAAGTGGCGTATGCGGCACAAACAAATATTTTTCATTTTCAAAAAAATACTATTAAATTCTAACTTTATTCATGAAAGTGCGCAAAAATTTAAATTTTTCTTCAAAACATATACCGGAAGCAGTGGTAAAAATATAAAAAAATTATATCGGGTACATTTTGAGAAATCTTCATGTCAATCTTCTTTGTCGTTTTTCTCCACTCCGACTGTTTGGCATATGCGCCAAACCAATTCTGAGCTGACAATATATAAAAAGTTGAAAAAAATGTTGTTAATCATACGAATTTTCATTCAAAAAACCTTTTTGTTAACGTTTTTAGAGTTTTGTATTGCAAACGAAATTTTTCTTTAAATTGGTTTATTTTGTTATTTGAAAAAATAGATTTTTTCACCAACATTTTCTTTAAAACTTTTTTGCTTTCTTATCTCGACATAAGATGTTTTGTCAAAATGCCGCAGATATTTTTTAGTACATATTTTTATGCCAAAGTTTATGTTTCGTGGTTTTAACAAAAAAGTTCAAACATATTTCATCTTATAGGTTGATATTCACTCAGGACCTTGCATCTATAATCTCGTGTTTCTAAGTTCAATGTAATAGAAAATTCAAAAAGTACCACACCAAGAATCATCGTTTAAAAAACTGCAGTCAAAGTAGAAACATTGATATTTCTTCATTTGTTATTGGTTGAAAAACACCGTTTCTTTTACTTCTGATACATTAAATGTAAACAGTCGCTGTCAAAACAATTCAAAAAGAGAAAAGTTGCCCATAAATTTTTGTTTTTTGTTCGACAGTATTTGGTTTCGACTGAAATAGATTAAATCTCCTATATTTCCCCTCTTTGATCACTTTTTCTCCCCTTTATAGTATTAAAAATTTTCAATATTGTAGTGGGAACCCATGTTTTGTAAAAAATAGTACCAAAAATGGATATAAGGGCGATTCTATTCTGACGGGTGCAACATTTAGACGCTTTAAACATCTTTTACTAATAGAAAGAAACACATTTGCAATTAAGTTATTTCTAGAAGGGGTAACACTTTTGTATATACTATTGTTATCTATTTACAAGAATTTATATGAAATGATCAAATAGCCACGAGATAGTTTTAAAGTGCATGACGGGTGCAACCAAATCGGCCCACTTTCATAAGATCATACCACAAAAACACAAAACTCTGTTAATTTGTAAACTTTTATTGTATTATTCTTTTTTATTGTCAGACGATGATTATCAAATCAAACATCGTAGAAAAAAATAATCCAAAAATAAGAAATTTTCTCTTTAAGCCATGACGGGTGCAACATTCAATGAATTTTCTGTTCAAGCCAAATCTATGAATCTTAATGATTCGAAGTGAACAACATATTTATATTTAAGCTTACGTCTAAAAAAATTATATTATTATAAAATAAAGATATTTTACTTTAAATTGGCATCAAAAGGTGTCAAATAGTGTGATTTGAAAATTGATGTCAAAAGTTGTCTTGAATTGAATCGCCCATAATATTCACGCATTAAACTTTCGAATTTCGAAAAAATACATTACAAATGTGGTATATAAATATCAGGCCTGTTCTGAAAATCACGTCATTGCAATCACATTTGTTTTTAAAATCACATGTGTGATTTTTTGATGTTCTGTAGATCACACCGTTTTTGTGTTTTTCGGTGTGATTTTCAATTGTCGAAAGCACAAGCAAACACAATAAGTTTGTTTTTAAAAATGGTAACTGATTTTTTAACGCTTTTTATGTTATTTTTTGAAAATTTGTTTTTTTTTTTTACCGATTTAGCGATCTCAAATTAGTTTAAGGCTTTGTTTAAAATTTTGCAATTTTTTGCGAATTTTGCCATGTTCGCGATAGAAGCAATTTGTTCCTGTAAGTTTTCTGTTTCTTTACAGCTTTAACTATTTATAATAAATAGTAGGCTCTGCAATCATGCTGCTGTTAGCAAATGTTAGCGAATTTCCGCTAATTAAGCGACTTTTACCCAATTTTTGGCATTCCTTATAGTTTTAAAAACATTTAATCAATTTTATGAATTTTATGAAATATCAAAAATTGTCGCGAATTTTCGCTATTTTTGCAAATTTTTTATTTTTTTGTTATTTTCCGGCATTTTTTTTTTTAACACATTTGGCTATTTCAAATAAATTTAAGTGTTTATTTAAAAATTTACAATTTTTACGAATTTTAGCCATGTTCGCGATAAAACGATTTTTTCCTGTGATTTTTTACAATTTTTAATTTAAAAGAGTTTGTTATTCGTGCTCAATTCCGAATTTTTATTCTTGATAAAAACTATTTTTAATAAATATTAGACTTTACTTTCTGAAAAACAAACCGGAAATCACAACAGAAGTCACAAAAGCAAATATTATTTTTTGTAGTGTCCTCGAATTTTCTTAATTTTAAATGATTTGTTGTAAATAAAATAGCTTATCTCATAACATTCATTATTTTAATTTCAAAAGTTTTTGTTATTCGTGCTTAATTCCCAGTTTTTATTCTTGATAACCCAGCAAAAACTTTACTTACAATCCTACTTTTAATGACTTCAAGAATTCATTACTTTGTAGCTTTATTCGCCACTTTTTGGATTATTAGTTATATATTAAATAATAACTTTATTATTATATCTTAAATATACAGAAAATTTTAAATTTTCATTATGACAATAAAAATGTCATTATAGTCATTACAGTCAAAAAACATAGTTTTTTAATACAAAAACTACACTGCCCCGGTAGACTAGCTGGTAGCGAGCTAGTCTATCAGCACCGAGGTTGCGCGATCGAATCCCGCCAGAGACAGAAAAAAAAAAAATAAAAAATATAATAAGAAAAAAAAAAAAATAAAATAAAATTAAAAAAAATAAAAAAATAAAATAATTAAGAAAAAAAAAATTTTTACTTTATTGACTTTGTGTAACTATATATTTTTATAAAAATTTTATGTATAAAAAAAACATATTATTTTTTAAAATTAAAATAGGCTAAATTATAAAGGATTACTTTTGGGACATCTCGAACAAAAATAAGTACTTATTCTAGTAGAAAAGTTGGTAGTCGGCTCGTCAAATTCTCATTATTTTTCTGCTTATTTTGTAAGCAAAGTTTTTGCTAGGAAGTAGTTTATAATGACGGTCATCTTACAATAGTCGCAAAAATAAAAAAGTGATTTCAAAGTTTTTCTTGGGATTAAAAATTAATTATCAAGTTTTCGTTATAATGTGCTAAATTCCCATTTCATACTATTGACAAACTGAAATTTATTGTTGATGGGATAAGCTATTCCTATGCGCATTTCACTGGTTGCTTAGGCCAGATCGTCAGGAAACTTCATCCAAAGATTTTAGAAAAACGAAAGATATTATACAAATAAAACTGTTAAGCGAATAAGAATTATAAGCCCCAGTTTTACTTGTAACAATATCAAAGCTTTAACAAAAACAACAACAATAAACAGTGAGTTTATCTTTTCTTACAATCCCGACCAGAATTGGTTGATTTTTTGTCAACTCTAAATGTAGTTGTAAGTGGGTAAAGAAAAAACAAAAATAAAACAAATTTCTTTATTTTATTTTGCCAGTTCAGATTTATTTACACTGCCACATGCATATTAGTTGTTTACGTAGCCGAACGTTTTGAAATCACAAAATAACATGCCTAGACCACCTTTCTTGTGATTTCAAATCACTTTCGTGGTGGTGGTGGTGGTAAAAATGTGGTTTTAAGAACAGGACACGAAAATAAGTACAACTTTACCCCTTAAAAGTTTGAATTTGGAAAAAGTTACAAATTTATATTTGCACTTTTAAGATAAGTTACGAATACGATATAATGTTTACCCGTTTACTCCTCAAAGGACTGAATTTCAAAAAAGTACCAGTTTTGAAGATATAAGGTAACCGAATTTACCCATTTTTACCCCTTAAACATTCGAATTTCCCAAAATCCCTTCTTATTAGATCGATTTGGGGAGAGATTAACATCCGGTCCAATATTCAAGTGTTTAGCATCAAGCGTTTAGGCTAGGGATACCAATTGGTATTGATTTTAGAAAATCCCGGGATTTCCCGGGATTTTTTTCAAAAGGTATTACAAATATATATTTAAAAAAAAGAAAAATAAAAATTATAAAAATAAAAAATACAACTGAAATATAATTTTTAATAATTTTTTTTTGTACAGAGTATAAAAAATTTAATAAAAACGATCATTTTTGTTCACAAAAGTTGGTATATTAAAAATCCCGAAAAATTTCGGGATTAATAAAAATTAATTTCGGGATTTTCCGTTTGGCATCCCTAGTTTAGGCTGTGCGATGATGAATCAGTGAGTCAGTCAGTCAGTAACGTTACTCAGGGTGGGTACTTTCTATTGCGATGCGAATGCAATTTCGATAAGGATGCTAAATGCGATAAGAGTAAAATTTGGTACCCTCTAACGCTCTCGCAAATCCCTTGTACCACATTTCAAAATTTTGTACACTAAATTATTAAACTAATTTTTATTCATTAATATACATACTTGTCTTGTAGTGAATTAAAAATTTAAAAGATTTTGTTGTTCCTGCTTAATTCCCAAGTTTTTTTCTTGATAAAAACACTAAAATTTATTGTTGATGGGATGCGCATTTCATTGGTTGCTTAGACCAGATCGTCAGGAAACTTCATCCATAAAAATTTTAGAAAAACTAAAGATATTAAACCAAATAAAACTGTTAAACGTATAAGAATTATAAGCAACAGTTCTACTTGTAACAATATCAAAGTTTAAACAAAAACATCAACAATAAACAGTGAGTTTATCTCTTCCAACCTTCCCCACTACAATTGATTGGAATTCTTCCTACATTAATTGTAGTTGTAAGAAGGTTGAGAAAAAACAAAATAAAAATAAAAACAACTTGCAAAAGCATGTTGCCAGTTTAAGTTTTTTTAAGCCGTGCACTTGCCTGTTTATTATCAAAGTCATTTTTGGGAATACAAAATTTTAATTTAATTAAAAATTTAAGTGAATTATTCGCTTCAGGGTTTTATTTGTATAATATTTTTAGCTTTTCTAAAATCTTTGGAAAAGGTGTCCTGATGATCTGGCCTAAGCAACCAGTGAAATGCGCATAGAAGCTAGCTTTCCCTCAACAATTAATTTCAGTGCATTTATCAAATATGGAAAATTGGGAATTTAGCACGTCATACAAAAATCTTAATAATAAATTTTGTATTCCCGTAAATAACTTTGTTAAAATTTTAATTTAAAAATTAATTGAAACTTAAATTGAGGTAAACAAGAGAAAATGTTCGTTAAAATATGTATTAACGAATATCGCTATTGTGAATGAGTGGAAAATAACATTCGAAGTTATGCTCAATATCTTATGTAAAGTATATTTAAAATGTTAAAAAAAATGTGTCTGAAAGGAGTTTATATAAAATAAATCTGCTGAATCTTCTGAATTATATATGAAGCTAATTTGTAATTGTAAGATAGGTTTATTTTCCGATTGATCAAAAGAATTTGTCGAAACAGGAGAACTTAAAATGATACCACCGCCTAAACTTCATGTTTTTCATAAATAGACTACTTTTTCCACAAAAAGTGATGATTTTCACAAAAAGTCACTTTTATATCTTTTTTCAGAAAATCTTTAATTTTTCACAAAAATTTGCTTCTGCAAAAGATTCTCCCTCCTCAAAGTAATTTTTTACGCAACAAATTAATTTTCTCTAACCATGCGGTTACTTCCACCTGCAACTGTTTAGTTCAAATATGCACACATATTTGTTATTTAATGTCTATTAACCGAATAATACACAAACAAAAAACAAATGTTTTAGTAAAATTTACATAATATTTCAAAACCTTAAATACATACTAAATCTTTTATAATGTTTACAAGCTAAAATTGTTTACTCCTTAAGTATGTATGAAGGAGAGTACATCAATAGATACACACATACACACACTCAGATTTAAAATTTCCATACAACAAATTGAGTTTATTTACAGATGTTTGTATGTATGTCAAGTTGCTTTTATGTACAACTTGGTTTAATGTCATTTGGTTTTTGATATAATTTTTTTCTTCTCATTTATGCTTTTGTGATCATTTGTAATTTTGTGTCTTTAAAGTGTTTTAGAATTTCTTTGACCTCAGTAAGTCAATTTTAGTTAAATTTAGGAGTTTTACATACTTATTTTCATATGTACATATGTGTGTATGTAAAACATCCCAGCGGGAAAACTCAGAAGACCTTCTTACTTCAGGCCTTTTTAATGGCCTGCTTAAAAAATTTTTTGATTTATTTACTATTCTTAAGTAACTGCAAAAGAACGCCTTATAGAAGGCCTCCACACTCGCTTCTATGAGAAGCGAGAAAAGAAGGAGTAACATGTTTTGTTTTGTTTTTTTTGCACAAGCAAAAGCAAAAGAATTCAGATCCCTTTACAAAAACAAAGTAACATATGTTGTAAATCATTTTAGTTGAAGTTGAAAAGAGAAAGAGTAAAATTTTTTGTTTTGTTTTTTTCGCCAAAGCGAAAGAATTCAGATCCCGTTATAAAAACAAAGTAACAAAGTAGGTGCATATTAAAATACAAAATAAAAACAATAATGTAAATCATAGGTCTGTCTGGGTACTTTTCCAGTAGCAAATACTCAGTAAATTTTTTTTGGGAGAGTAAGACCAATATTACTCTATCGGCTGAAAAAATCTCAAAAAGTACGCAGACAGTATCCAATGAAATTTTGCAAGAAAACAGCTGTTCGGTGTGTAAACAATTGAAATAACAAAGCAAAAGAATTTTAGCATACATACATACATATGTGTAATAGGGATATAACTTTTTAACAATTTTTTAAAATATCAAAATTGGCATATCACAGTCCGATAGAGCATAAAAAACTATAAGGGAACGTATATTTATTTTTTCGCTAAGTTCAAAAAAGTTCACGCACCAACCGCGATGAAGTTTTGAACATTTTTAATTTTCTTTTTGGTTAAGAAAATTTCATAATATGTTTATTTAAAACAAAAAATAGCTCAAGTGTAAAATTTCAATAATATTTAGAGATGGTAGAAGATTTTTCCGCAAACTAAAACGTATTTTTAACCTTTAATAACAAAAAAAAAATTAAAAAATAATAAAAAACAACGTATAAAATTATGAATATTCAATATTGCATTGGTTAAGAACAACCAATTGGTGCGTTAACTTTTTTGAGAAAAATTACAAAAGATTATGATTTTCGTGGTAACTAGGACATGGTTGACCTCATGGTGCTATGCCAAAAAATTGGTTATACCCCTAATGTGTAAGCAAAATTGAATTCTCGAGGTAAATTAAAAAATTATTAATTAAAGTGAAGCTTAAAAAGTGTTGCAAATTAAAAAAACTTGTTTATAACACTGTTATTAATTCGGTAAATTCAATTTCTTTTTAGTTTTATTTGTCGGGTTTTGTATAAAACTTCTTTGCTTACATTGCCCAACATAGTGCCGGCTTACAATGGAAAAAAAGAATGAAATGTCCAATACAGTGCCCTCCAACAGCTTGACAATGGAGAAAAATAATTTGGATGTGAAGTGCTCGCCAGGAACACAATTCCAAATACTCGGCTCTTCAATTGCAAAGTTTGTCCCACAAAGTTCTGCTGGTTCTATCGGTTCTGCCATCTCCACTCCACTTACGCCACGGTCGCACTGTATATTTGGACGTTTCTAGCATGAAGTAAAATGTTTTGTTTATTATAATTTATTATAAACGTTAAAAATCAACACAATTCTAACTACTTACCTCTGCCATTGTTAAATTTCAATTTTTATTTTCATTTCACAAAAACTATTTCATTCAAACAGCTGTTTAAACTATTTGCAAAATCTTGCAAGCGGAAATTTCTCCAGTAACATTTTGCAAGTTCTCTAACTTCCAACTGTCAAAAAATTCTCTTTTTGGCTCTCTCTGGCTGCAAGAGATTTGGAGTACGCAGACAACATTTTGCAACATTTTTCGCAAAATATGTGTACGCAGACAGACCTCATTTTAGTTGAGTTTTTTTCATTAAGGAAGATAGGTACTTGTGCTTAAAAGTTTTATTTTATTATATACTTTTATTTGCAATCTATTTTACAATATTTAGCAAATTTGATTATTTCAATAAAAAAATAGGTACCTATCACATGTTTTATTAAACTACAATAAGTTTAATAAAATATATAAACATACGTTTGTAAAATAGGTATACATACCTATATAAAAAGTTCAATAACAAGATAACCTTTTTGCTAAAGCCTTTTGACAGTCATTCTCTGGAAAGCCTTCTAAGAGCCATTTATTTGAAGGCCTTTAAGAAGCTCTGGGGAAGAAAGGAAAGCGGAAGGCCTTCTCCGCAATGACAACGAGTGTAAAAAAGATATGAGTATGGAATGGAGCGAGAAGGCCTTGTTTATCCAAAAGAAGGGGTACAGAGGCCTTCTGGAAGGCCTCCGTACTCCTTCTTTTTCCCGCTGGGATGTTATCAACATACATTTGTGCATACACATGAGGGTATTAGCGTTTTCTTTAAATATTAGATGGAGCGTTATGTAGATTTATAATTGTATATGATTTCTGCGCTTTTAGAGATTTGTGAAAGAAATTTCCAAAATTTTATATATCATGTTTCTTGTTTTTGCTATACTTGCAATAAAAAAGCAATGCTTGCGTAATGGTTCTTTGTATGCAGAGGAAAAAATCCGATATGATGATACTAAAATTGTCAATATCCGTTGTCAATTGTTTGTGATAAAAACCTGTCAATTTGATAAAAATGGGATTTGTATATCTTTTGTTTTAATTTGCCAACGTTTTGCTAAAAATTTGACAACAGATGTTGTCGAAATATTGACAACACGTCGTTATCATTTTAATACATCTGAATGACAAATTGTTAACGTCTTTTTTCGCTATGTGTTCGGAACTTGTCAAAATTATCAATTTTACTCACTTTCAGATTAAGGGCTGCATGAAGAGCTTCATTCATGAACATATTGAAGTGTTTATTCACTAAATCTCATGTTTGAATAAAATTGATATTACTGAACAAACTGTTGCTTTATTTATGCTACGAGCGAAACGATTTTGTTTCGTATCTTCAACATAAAGGGGTTGTTAAATGAAACCAGGGCTGTCAGATATGGCGATTTCTCGCCAAACGTGACGATTTTCAAATGTGTTTGGCGATGAGATTTTCATTTGGCGACTGGCGACTTTTTTTGGCGAATGTTGATATAACTGGCGTTTACTTGGCTATTTTAACCATTTCTTCATTTCGATTTTTTTTTTAACAGTTTGTCTATTTTTGTTCTTATTACTTATTTTAAAAAAACTGGCAACTTGTTTTCACATGCTTTTTGTTTTGTTATCATTTGAAGTGAATTAAATTTTCAGTCACTGTTTAATTCTAATATGTAGTATGTATGCAGGTCCATAGTCCAATTCGTAGGTCTGCTCGAAACGACTGCTGATTGTTTGAAGAGTGTGTTTTATTCGTGCAATTGTTTTTGTAGCAAATTGTTTTTGACATATCTTACATTTTTTACACAAACAAATGCTTTTGTTCTTAGCATCTTTATCATTTATTACACAAATAAAATGTGTGTTGTTTTTCCTACTGTTGGATTGTTGTAGACGCACTAATTGGGCCATTTGCAGGTCAAAACATCAGTAATGAAATCGACGAGGCAGAAGTGTACGATCCTATAGACTTTTTTCGTTTTAACTGAAGATATGATCTCCATTTTATCTTATTAAAAAAGTTAAAGAAACTAAACAAACTTTACTTTCGGCGACTTTTTTTTGTATTTTTTCTCAGTTATACCATATTTACATTATGCAATTAACGCCGCAACTTTCGCATGCAACTTTTTGTTTGTTAGCAAGAGGTGTAGGGAAGAAAACGGGGTTGAAAGAGTTGAAAAAATGCTTGAAAAAAATTTAAATGTAAATGTGAAAAGAGTTTCGTAGAAACTACTTTAAAAGAAAATAGAAAAAAAACTCGGCGTTAATTGCATAGATGTAAATGCGGTCTTATTGGCGATTTTTGACTAAAATATTAAACTAGCTTTTTTATGCAAAATTTAATTAAAAAAAAAAAAATATTACGAAAACTGAACATAAATGACGTTTGGCAATTTCTGACATCCGTTTTGGCGATAGAGCTCAAAAAAATATGGCAACCCTGATTGAAACTACTTTTGTTTCATATTTCGCAATATCAATGTTGCCAGCTTAGTAAATTCGTGTAGTTTTAACATAATAAGAAATAAATAAATTGAATTTTAATTTACAAGATGCTGTTTGTCGTGCTTAATTTCCAATTTTTAGTCATGTTTAAAACACTGAAATTAATTGTTGGGGGATAACCTAGTTTCTATACGCATTTCACTGGTTGCTTGGGCCAGATCATCAGGAAACATTCGACCAAAAAATTGTTTTTAGAAAAGCCAAAGATATTAGTAAATAAAACCGCAGAGTGAATGAGAATTGCAAACACTCAAAAATTCTTATTTGGACTTGTAGTTGTAAGTAGTGTTGTTTTTTAAGAATAAACATTGTAAATTAAGCACGACAAACAAAATCTTATTAATTAAAAATTTTGTATTCCCAAAAATTACTTTGATAAATTTAATTTTATTGCAAAATTTATACTGAAAACCATAAGTTAACATTAGAAACAAAAACAAATTGAGTTCTTTTTTGTTATTTTAATATGAATGTAATTACTACCTTTGTTGCATTAAACCTTCATGGCTAATTTTGCTTTTTTATCGCTCTTATATGTTTTTTTGTTCCTACAACTGGCACCACTGACCTTTAAACCATAAGGTTTTTCCAAGAACTTTACCGAGATTTATTCAATGTTTTGCTTCACACTTTTTAATGTTCGTTTACTCTTGTATAAGTGACCGAACTAAGTTCATCTTACTCGGCTCTCAAATATCGGGTGTTGATTGCTCTCATATCATAGTTATTTATCTTATGCTATCTATGTTCATACGACTCTGTCTCTGAAACTAGTTTGCCAAACGTGCTGTTCATACGATTCATGTTTAATTTTGACATTTTTTTGTGTTGCTTACACTAGCATTATTAAAAAAAAAAAAATTAAGTTAAAATTAAAAAAATATTATTTAATACTTTTATTAATAAAATTACTTTATAATTATCACTTTATTTTATTTAGCATAAATTTTTATTTTGTGTTTTTCTTTGTTTTGATTTTTTTTGAGAGCTAGTTTAGATAAACTAACGATAATTCGTCAGCTCAGAATTGGTTTGGAGCATATGCCAAAAAGTCGTAGTGGAGAAAAACGACAAAGAAGATTAACATGAAGATTTCTCAAAATGTACCCGATAGAATTTTTTTATATTTTTACCACTGCTTCCGGTATATGTTTTGAAGAAAAATGTAAATTTTTGCGCACTTTCATGAATAAAGTTAGAATTTAATAGTATTTTTTTGAAAATGAAAAATATTGTTTTGTGCCACATACGCCACTTTTCGTTTTTTCTTTTTGTGCTGCATACGTATACTTATTGCGTGAGTGACTTACTCATTCATAATCGTACAGCCTAAACGCCTGAAGCTAAAGACTTGAAATTTGGACCGGAGGTGGATCTCTCCCCAAATCGATCCACTAAGACGGGATTTTTAAAAATTCGAATGTTTAGGAGGTAAAAATGGGAAAATTCGGAAACATTTTATCTCCAAAACTAAAAGAGATACAAAAAAACTGTAATACATATCGTTGTTCTTTTGAAAAATAAGTGGACAGGTGTGTGGTACTTTTTTGAAATTCGGCTCTTTTAGGGTGAAAGTTTTGGTACGTTTTTGTCAGCCCATCTATCTTTTGATCCAATTAACCTAGAAATAAAGTTCATACCACATTCGAAACTTATCAAAAAATAACGAATACGAGTTTGGTACTTTTTCGAAATTCGAACGTTTAAGGGGTGAAAATCGTAACTATTTTTGGAACTTTGTTACAAAAAATTTTGCATATTTTGATATGGCAAAACATGTTGTTTTAATCATGTTTGGGGCGCGAAACAGGAATGGGAGAGCGAAACGAATATTGCTGTCCGTGTGAACATGGTATTACTGAATAGGAACCAAGCGAATTAAAAACAAGTAAGAGTGCTATATTCGGCTGTGCCGAAACTTATGTACCCTTCACCATTGTGCGAGCAGAATACAGAGCAACTAAATAATTTTAACATGTACATACATACATATTTACAATACTTAAAACTTCATTATAAATTAAATTTAAAAAGCGAAAACTGGTAAATATTTTTTTAAAATCGTTTTTAGAACATAAAAATATTAAAAAAAATGTATTTTTCAAAAAAAAAAAAAAAAAAGATTCGAACCTGGGAACTCACAGTTTCTAACTAAACACACCCCCTAGACAACTGAAAATAAAATATGGACCGTTTACTGTTTACAACTCAACACAGTTTTTTGTTTATTTTCTTTTTGTAAAGGCACTGTTGTCATACCGTAGATTTATCTCTTTTGGCGAGTTTTTAAGTAGCAAAAAAACACAAAAATTCCTAGTTTCTATTTGTTAAAATTATTTCGTTAAATATATGAAATAATAAAGAAGGGTGAAAACAAAAATCATATTGGGCATTATGCTAGCATATGCAAACAAATGCGAGGGGGGGGGGGGGGGGGGGAGAAGACACGACAACCGGATTTGAACTTCGCTTTTCATAAGGACCCAGAATATATATACTTTATAGGGTGTAGGACCTTCGGTGAAGGGTATAAAAAACAAACTGAATTATAAAAAAAGAGTAATTTTTGGGATTTCAGTATTTGACATATTTGTATACCGACGTGTAAAAAAAGAAATTTGCCAGTTATTTTGGCTATGAAACTTGGACTCGGGAAGATCTATGGTTCCTGAAAATTGGTATTTTTCAAAATATTTGGGTCATAACTTTTTCGTATCTGAACCGATTTTCCCGAGTTTTTCAGAAAATATTTTCTATTAAAAATTTCCGATCTTTTGATATAAGGCGTAACCATTGGTCATATTACAGTCAAAAAATTCAGGTTTTTATAAAATTTTTGATATTTTTTTTATGGGAGGTACTACGCCCACTTCTCCAATCCCGCCCACATTTTGCTGGACGGTGTGTATTTATAACCTTAATGTTTGTACCTAATTTGAAAACTTTGGCTCTTGCCGTTCTCCAGATATACAGCAAAAAGTAATAAAAATACCACAACCACAAGGGATTTTTGGAAAAAATTAGAGGTAGTCGTGGTTTTTTGGCCATATCTCAGCCATTGTTGGTCCGATCTGGCTGAATTTTAATAGCAAGAAATGGTGGACTATATGTAACATAAATGTAAAACAACGTAGCCGCTATCATGTCTGGAGTCTCCGGAAAACACATATCAAACGTAAGACGGACGGACGGACAGATGGACGGATATCGTTAAATCAACTTCTCTCCTCATAAGGACCCAGAATATATATATTTTATAGGGTCTAAGATCAATATTGTAGAAATTACAAACGGAATGACAAACTTATATATACCCTTTACCACCTGTGGTGAAGGGTATAATTATAATAAAGGTCTCTTGAACATCATTTTTAAGTTACGTGCAGATGTTTATTTCAGATATATGTGAATCGCATTAATAGAAGATCAAAACCTCTATTTGAACTACTTTAACTTTTAACAAAGCTATGCAACTTCCTAACACTGTACAGTGGTGCCAACTAAAAGTTTGAAAAACATTTAGCACAAAATAGTTATTTGGGATGTTGCTTATATTTCAAAGAAAAAAGTTTTCTTTTTAAGATTTAAGCGTCTTGATGATAATATTTTCTTAAAAGGAATCATATTTATTTAGAACCGTCTTTACTCTATGCATTGAAATCTTATTAAGATTCTTTAATCTTCTGTTTTAAACTTTCATATACAGATGACCTTTAAAAAAAATTATGAAATTTCCTTTAAGATCAAAATCTTAAAGATGTATTCAAATTACCAATTTAAACATTTTACCTTCTTGAAGCTGTTTAATAAGTGCCTTTTTGTTTATACAGAAATGACAACAAGCAGCATAACGCCCCTTTTATAGCAACTTCAACAGTACGAATAAAAAATAAAACAAAGCAATGTATGTTTTGTTTAACATAAAACGAATATTTACTATCTGTTTTCGACTTAAGAATCCCCACCCCCAAATTTTACTTAAATGACCGACCACAAAAATGTAAAAAATGTTGTCCACACGAATACAAGATCTCGAATAAAACTTTCCACAAGCAGGTTTGATTGTGTAAAATTGTAAATTGGTATTGTCTCTATGAGTAAGTCTTACCAAATACTCATACATTTTTTATTTATGTATAAAGCATTTATTGTTTGGGTTTAGCATTCCTGCACACCGAATACAACCGAATATATTTACTTGTATTGTGGTATAAATGTACTTTGTATGTTTGTAGGTCGATTTCATAGGTTTTACTAATACAAAAGAATTTTGATGCTTGTTGTTTGTTTGCTTGTCTACCATCCAGTCAGCTTACCAGCTTGACCGCCCTTTCGGGCAGACATTGGACATTTGTCTGTATTTGTAAGACTTCGACTACTAAGAGCTGAGATTTTGAGTCTGGCATGGATCATCAGGAAAACATTTAGTAATAACACATACTTTACTTTTCTATTGTTTTGTTGTTGTTGTTGTTGCTGCTGCTTGCTTCGTTTGACCCAAAGTACATCTGTCACTTAAAGTGGTCATTTGTTTTTGTTTGTTGTTGCCAACATACATTGACCAAATTGAATACAGTGGGTTAATTGATAAGTTCAACAAACGTCAAATAAAAATCCTGTAGATTGTCATAATACGTACAAATGTTAAAAGGTTAAAATAATAAATTTTTAAAGAAGCAGAAGAAGTATCGATAAATAACACTAAACAAGAAAAGAAATTTGTAGGGGTTCTTATACAGCAAGTCTCTTTTCATGGGGTACCTGAATTACGAAAATGCTTTTAATTTTTATGAATCAATTTGTTTACTTAATTTTTTTTTTTTTTTTTTTTTTTTGTGAAAAATAAAAGTAATAAATTGAAAAAAAGACGAATATGTATGTTATTTTGAAACTTCATTATTAAAATTTAAAAGATGCCATACTTTTGAGAAGTAAACAATTTTAAAGATCAGTTGAAAAATGGTTCGTTATGGTTGACTAAATTTTAAAATACAAGTTTTTGTGACAACTTTTTATACATGTTAATCTGAAGTTTTTTAATTTACAAAAAAAAAAAAACCTAATTATATTCTTTCTTTCACCCAGAAAGAAAAAACTGAACTTAATTAATGTTTTTTTCACCTACTTTAAGTACGATTTCTACTAAAATTTTAAAAATAGCACCAAAAAGTACCTAACCCTGGAAGGTTACTCTTAATTTTAGTACATTAAGGTACTCTTCGTCGAATCGACGAACTTTTTAAAAAATAAATTTTAGCGGAACGATTTTTAAAGTAAAAAATAAACAAAAATAAAAATGTGTTTTAGTTTAGCGTTTTATTAAAAAATAAAATTAAAAATTCTTTTTCTCTCTAAAATTCGATACGAATTGGAACTCTTCTTTTTTGTTTTTCAAATTTATTAACTTTTTAAAACAAAAAAAAACTAAAAAGGTAAAAATGGCTTTTTCTTACTCAGCCTTTAAACTAGGGATGCCAATCGGAACTGGTTTTCTCAAATCCCGGGATTCGGGATTTCAAAAAATCAAATCCCGGGATTCCGGTATTTTTCGGGATATCGGGATTTTTCGGGATAGAAGATAAATGCTTTTTATAGATATTTATTAAAAAAAACGTCATTAAATAAATAATTGTTATTTTTATTTAATATCAACAATATTATAGTTACTGTAAACATATCAATGTTTATCGCAATTATAAATTTGAGTATTGTTGACCGAAAAATAATTATTTTCTAACAACTAAATTAGGATTACTTTCAAAACATATTATATTACTCACAACCATATCATGATATTGAATAGCCATAACATGATAACTTGCTATACATTTATCATATTAGGTTAAAGATGCAATCAAACTATTTTTACTTTAATAATATTATGCTTGCGCCATTTGTAAAAGAATTTTGAATCAGTTGTGTCGTTTGTTTTATATGTGAGCGGCTAAACAAGATAAATTACCATAAAAAATAATAAATTTAAAGAAATTAAAATGATTAAAATATTAGCGAAGTTCAGTATTAGTGATGTTATAGTGCAAAATATCGTTGTAAAATCCAACACCAAAACACGCATAGATTTCGTTTTATTTTATCAAAGTTTTAGGATATTTTGCATTTACTCTTTTGCAAGCCAAATATTGAACCCCCTATTTTATTAACATCAAGAAAAATTGTAAAAAGTCACAAAATCAAAATTCGATACATAAAAATTTTAATTTATTTTGTATTGTCATGACAGTTATTAAAGGACTTGTATCATAATATGATTGCTTCTAAATTTATTATGATTAACATGATGATAATATGATTTCTTCTTAACATATTATGATTAACATGACAATAATATGATTCCTTCTTAACATATTATGATTAACATAATAATAATATGATTACGGGAAAAATTTTATGATGTAATATTACGAATATATTTATCCATAATATGATTCAATAATAACCTTAATATGGTGACTACAATCATGAATCTTATCATTATATGTTGCTCTTAAAATATGTTTACCACAACGATGTTTTTCTTTGCGTGTAATTAATGATTGATTTAATTAAAAATATGATAAAAAAAAAAACAACGTACGCTTTCTAACAATGTGTTAATTAAATAAAAAAAAAAAAAGTTTTATAAAAATTTAAAAAAAAACAAAAAAGACGAATAATATTGATAAAATAAATATTGTTGATTATTAATAAAAGGTATTGCAATTTTTTAATGTATATTTCTTTTTGTGTTTGTATGTGTAACGAAAAAACTTTTTGTCATTTGTTTTGTTATAAAAACAAAATCTCGCTAATGTCAAAAAAGTTTAATGTAAACGCAGTAGATTTCGAAGAAGATTTTAAATCAAATCTATTAAATTATTTTATAATTTTGTTAAATGCGCAATTGTATAACTTATAAATGTTTAGACCACTCAAAATATCTTGAAAATATTGTACATACTTTTGCAAATGTTTTAAATTAAATGTCTGTAAATAAAAAATCGAAAAGCCTTACAAATATACAATTACAAATGCGATTAAAACTTTCTTGCATACATAACATTTTGACTTTATAAAAATTATGTTCGCACACAAGAATATGGCCGCACAAGTGTGGGTTGAATACTCGTTTACATACACATATAAATGCAAACCAAAAAGTTATTAATAATACTTTCGACTTTAGCTTTCTTAAATGTTGCTTCCCTGCAAATAATAGGACCAGTCCAAACACGCGTGTAAAGAGTAGTCCACAAGGCACCAGGACTAGTCCAAAAGTAACCTAAACGTATGAAAAAACATGGTCTATTTAACATTACGATGTCCTAGGGGAGGACCATATAACCCACCTTTGGACTACTAAGGAGTAGTTTTAAAACTACTCCATGGTATACTCAAGAGGATAAGTTTTGAAGTCGTTTAAAACCGAAAGCATGTCGTTAAAAAACGAAGCTATGTCGTCTCACTACAAACACTTTTTAACAATGGCATGGTCCATGCTTGCATTACATCGGACCAGTCCATTATATCAAAATGAATCAGGTGGTCCAATTTTATTTGCAGGGTTAGACTCGAACAAATACAAATTCGGTTGCATGCTGGTCTTGTTGATGTTATTGTTGTTGTTGATAAGTTTATTGCCATGTTTATTACACTTTCATGCAATATTAATTTTATAAACGGGTATGTCAATAGGAGCACTGTACGCGAGTAAAAAATTCAAGACATTAGTTGAAGGTTGGCCCTTTGCAAAAGTTTTTACTTACAAAATAAATCACATACATATATTTATTTCAAAACTGGTGTAAAATTCTCCGCAAAGTTTAATTTTATCCAGTTCTGTAACAGACTAAATAAACAAAGTTTCGCTCCAAACCTAAGTCAATGGCAATTTCCCAACTCAAAGTCTCGCATCTGTTTTAATAATTTACTCTTTTTGAAAAACAATACTTAAGTCAATTATTATGTTTTATAGGCGCCATGTAATTCTGTTTGTACACCTCATACATACTTTTGCATTAACCAATGTTGCCAGCTTTTTATGTCCAGAAACGGCTTAGTTTAAAAATAATGCATATGTGAATCAAAAAAAAAAAATAAGCTAGACTGCTGTATTCGGCTGTGCCGATCCTTTAATAACCTTCACCGAGTGCTCGAAAATTTCAGGAGTGAGTGGTCTTTTTATGGAATCTTAGAATAAAACAAATGCCAAACTTAAAAAACCTAACCTCACAGCAATTAAATTCGTTGCCTTATTTAAATAAAATAGCACGATTTGTTTTACCGTAAATTCCAGATCATCGTTTATCACAAAATCCGATAGAATAATTACTGGTATTTAAAAAAACCCTAATTAGATCCAATTTTAATAAAGCAAAACAATATTTTTAGAATTTAATGCTTTTCAGAAGGTCGCTTTATATGGGACCTGTGGCAAATTATTGGCCAATTATCACAATATCTTTTTTTGTTATGGGTTAAGTCGATTATCAAGGGTGATCTTTTTTGGGGAATATGCTAAATTAAGGACGGATTACAGTTTTAGGCGTATTTTCCTCAAGTGGGCATTATATGACGCCTGATCATGAAATATAGAAGCACGATTTCTAATCATATAAAAAGGATTTGAGCAAAATCCTACGCAAAACCCCATACCACCATGTCACCATTAATGTTCGTTTTTGTTACATACACGCAAAGAAAAAACATGGTTTTTTTTATGATAATATTCATGATTGTAGTCACCATATTACGATTATCATTGAATCATATTTTGACCAAACATATTATAACTATAATATTGCTGATAATAAATAAAATAACAATTACACTGTGCAACAAATAAAATCAGCCTAAATACTTGCAAAGCTCAATTAAACAAGCCTATTGGTGGAGCAAATCTGCCAAAGGGTTTTGGAAACGGCACTTAAGATGAATATTCCACGAATATTTTTTGCATTAAATTTCACTATGTGTCTTCTAAGATCAAAAAGTCGTGCAATGTATGTAAAACGGATTTTCGAAATTCCGGGTCTTTAATTTTTCGATAACCCGTTTTACATACATTGCACGATTTTTTGGTCTTTGAAGACCCATAGTGAAATTTTATCCAAAAAATACTCGTCGAACATTTTAACCATCTACAGATTTGCTCTACAAATAGTCTAGTTTCATTTCACGTTGCAAGTATTGAGTCTGGCGGCGATGACTCGAATTTTGTTGTGTTATTTGTGAACGACAACAATATATTGTTCATAGATGGGGGTAGTGCACTCATTTTGCAGTTTCAACTCACACTTAGTTTATTGCAACTTTTTTGTTGTTCACTCATTTGAGTGCAACTAAAAATTTTGCATTCAATTTCAAGTTTAAATTGACTTGAGTTTATTTTTGTGCTCCAATTTAAAACGTAAAGTTCATAAGAAAAAACAAAAAAGGAACAGTAATTCAAAAACAATAGAGGACAAAAAAAAACAGATATTAAAAATTGTTTGCTTTAAGCAAAACAAGCATTGCAAAATTATTATCAGTAAATTTATTTCTTCGAGGATCGTCCGTTACTTGAAAAAATGTTCTCATTATGAAACATAATTGAGTCTGATGGTGTTTCTTCTGCAAACAGTTTTTTGAATTTGTTATTGAGAGGAAGAAAAAAAAACAAGGTATACACAGTACTTTAATGCCGCGAAACAATGTTTCATTGCATGGACACAAATGTAGTTTCAAAGAGAATTGAGTAAAGTTTCTGCAAAAAAATATTTTATTATATGGACGATACAATATTTTCATATTTTTATCGATATCAACTTCAAACCTTAGATTAGAAGAATTTGTTGTTGTTAAATTTTTTTATCCGAATAAAATAATTATATATGTAGATAATTTTTTGATTATTATCATATAGGATTTATATTTTGTTCTTTGAAGGTTTCCTTCAAAATAATGGGCCATGGCACAGAGTACAATTCCGTTCGGAATGATTCCGTTCGGAACTGAAGAAAACATATTTGTTTGTTGATGGAAAGTGTATTTTGATAGTTTTATGGCCTTTCAGATACAGACAACTCCCATACCGTTCATGAAAACAAAAATGGTTTCATTCCGAAACATTTTTTCGTAATTTTTTGAAGCACCAAAATACGGAATGAATTCCGTTTCCGAACGGAATTGTACTCTGCGACATGGCTGAATATATTAGAAATAACTATTAAAAATTTTTATTTTTCGAATTTGTCTTCAAGAATTTCATACCACTAATTTTTGAAAGATAAGTGTGAATATGTTTATATGCAGTTTTTTTTGATTGCAAGTTCAAATTTTGCACTATTTGAATTGAGTGCATACTTTTGGACTCAATCTGCGTTTAGTGATAGTGAAACAATTTGCAATATCATTAACTTTTTCTAGTGGTATTTAAAAAAATAGCAATCATCACTAAAGCTGATAAAAAAAGAGTGCAAACTAATATTTTTGCAGTTTTGTTTAGAGATAGTGCACTGCTGATTTAAATCAATATTAAGTACACTACCCACAACTATGATATTGTTACAATGAACATAGTGTTGTTGCCGTAACCATGCCCACCCATATATTTCTCTGTGTTTAATGAAAATTTTTTTAGGGAGGTTGTTACACATTTGGACTCATAAATCATTTCTCTTATGCTGGATTTTAATCCCACACTGCTTAGGGGATTTTCTGTGGAGTCTTTCGAAAATAAGCGTGTTTTCAACAGACGTACAGACAGACAGATGGATATGTCTAAATCGACTTAAAACTGAACAAGGAGCCAGAATATAAATACATGCTTTATGGGGTGAATATTGAAAAAGTTTGTCAAGAAATAACAAACTTAGTGTACCCTCATTCGCAGCTAGTGGCAGAAGGTATGAAAATGCGTTGCATTGTGGTTATTTTAGCATTTAATGCATTTTGTTGGTCAAGCATTTTTATTTTTCAAAACTTAGAGAATATAAAATAAATAAAAAAAAACCTTAAAAATGGCATATTGCTTGCCAACACAGAAAAGATATCTCAAGAAAATGTTTAACCACAGTTTAAAAAACTGTGTGGTTTGTTAAAAATAAAATTTTAGGTCCACAAACTTTTTATTTGATTCAATTTATAAAATTTACGCTTTACAAAATAGCACTGAATAAAACATATTTAATAATGAAATAATTAAATATTTCTTCATATTCAATAAAAAAAGACTTGAATCATACTTCTCATTCGCTTTACAGTTTAAGTTGAATAATATCTTAAGTTTTTCCAAAGTGACAAGCGAAATGCGAATGGAAACTAGCTTCTTCTCCCACAATAAATTTTAGAATATTTATCAACCCAACAAACACGAAGGTTTGATTTCAAATTAAAAATAATTTGAAATCAAACGTTTTCTCAAACGACAAACGTTTGGAAATGATTTGAAAATCCTAGCGTTCTCAACCAAAAGGGGAAATTATTTCCAAATTGAAAAATGCCTTTGTTTTCCAATTGCTTTCAAACGTTATTCTCAAATGCTTTTCAAATGTGGATTATAATACAATGTGGAATATAAAAATATTTTATTTTTTTTTTTTAATTTAAATTTGATATTTATTTAAATAAACTGTGAAATAAACATTCGGCACCATAACAAAAAGATGAAATAATGTTCTTTCCGTCCTCTAATTCTTGGAAAGACAAACTACTTGGCTCCCTTTTATTTTGAGGATTGTAGCAGCGCGATCGTTCAACAAACTTTCTTCACTTTTCCGTTTTATTTTCCTTTTTTTTTCGTAATTTTAATCATTGTAATTACTTACAAATAATATTTTGTTTTTCACAAGAAATAAGCTGTTCACTTTATAATAAAATTTATTTTTAATAGTAAAACACATGTAACCACAAAGTAAAAAATGTAACTTTAAACGCCATTTTTAATGGTTACATTTATTTTTCGCTTAAGTATACACTGAAAAAAATTTCTTCACAGATCCAATGAAATTTACATTAAAATTCAACCTATGTAACCTTTCATTGGATTAATGAAATGTTTCATAAAATCAATGAAAATTTTGCATTAGTTAAATGACAAACGTTTATTTTATCCATTTTTTCAATGAGGATTCATAAAATCAATGAAAATTTTCTCATTGATTTTATTAATACTTCATTAATCCAATGAAAGGTTACATAGGTTGAATTTTAATGTAAATTTCATTGGATCTGTGAAGAAAATTTTTTCAGTGTATTGCCAAGTTTATTTTTGATTTGAATTTAACATTTGACAAACATTTGGCATCAAATTGATAAAACATTTGATACCACATGTTTATTTTCAAATCATTATCAATTTGAATTTAAATGTTAAATCAAACAATTGAAAAACGTTTGAGAATTGTGTTTGATGTAAAATGATAAAGTAATTTCATATCAAAGGTTTGACTTCGTCTTTGTTGGGAAAGAATAAGAATTAGCAATTAAGCACATCATAATTAATAAATAACTAAGTAAAGATTCGATAAGCGTTTTATTTGATATATTCAATATTTGCGAAAATTTATTTTAAGAAATCACATAAAAATTTAAAAAAAAAAATTATTTTGGGCAACAACTTTTTTGTTGACTAAAAATTTAATAATTAAACCTACAAACTTTTTTTATCAATACCGCAAAAATCGTCATCGCAGAAAATTCAAAAATATTTGTAATCAAATATGCGATTTTCGTATTCAAATATGAAAATTATTTTTTTCTGTGAAGTTGAAAAAATTGCTAAATCCAGCGCCAAAAATGGCTAAATTAGCAACACTAGCATAAACCATGGCAGTGTGTGCGTGCAAGCATGTGTGTATGTGTATACCCTGCAGTGCGCTGGACCGGTCCCAAATTGGTACTTTCACCTATCACTAAGGGACACTGTTAGTCTTTTTACCGGTAAAACGACCGGAGATTTTAACATGTGGTAGTCGTAGAAACAGTCAATTGACCCCCCCTATAGATAACTATGGGACAGTCTGTTTACCGGTGCCACAGTATCAATCCCGTGGTACCAGTTAATTAACTGGTGAATACGGTCAGGTTAAATAAATAGTTCCAAAGTACTTTACATCTAATTTTCCCTGATAAGCCAGTGATTACTTATTAACATGTAAGAATAAACACAATATAACCAGGTTTTAATTTTAACATTGTTATTAATATATTTATATATAAAAGGAAATCAAATAAATCAAATCAAAACAGAAAGTATTTAATTAGAACCAAAAGGGAATTCATTACTATAAATTAAATTAAAGTTAAATTAGTTCATTAGGTAAAATTAAATTAAATTTAAATTATTTCAATATTAGTAATTATATACAAGTTCAATACTTCAAAAAAACAATTTTTTAATACTTTTTTGTTTTCAAATTTTTTTTTTTTTTTTTAAATATGGCCTGGCGTAGTTGGTGTTCTGCTGAACCCGATTCAGTTGATATATCATTTGCGTCTGAAAGTGGAAATTATTGTAAAGATTTTACTTAAGTAAATAATTATTATATTATTCATATGTTACCTAACAGTACATGGACAAACTTGGCCACTCGCTTCAAACCCTTCTTTCCGTCGTTACCATCGACATTGTATTGGTCCACTAGTTCAGAGCTTAACACGTATTTCAGATTTTTTTTCACCCATTGGGGTTGAAAATATGATCTTATTAAATTGGTATTAAATTTGTCACACTTTAACTTTTCACTTTTTCCCTTTATTTGATGTGTCTTGTCAAACGCCAGAACAATCACTGAAGCATATATTATGTGCACAGCTCAACAAATAAATGAATAACGGATTATTTTTTTTGCATACACATTTACCTCACATAGCAACAAAATTCAAATTTCATTGACAATGCGTCTGAGTACAGGCATAACTTCAAATTAACACCTCTTCGATAACAAAGGGACAGAAGAGTGTGGGTGAACACCACTTCGATAACAAAGGGACAGAAAAGTGTGAATTGACACTTATTCGATAACAAAGGGACAGAAAAGTGTGTATTGACATCGCGAAAGACAACGTTGAGTCAGAAAAATAACCGAAAAATGGGTCAATTGACAAAATAAAACTGCAGGGTAATTTGTTTGTTTGTAAAGGGGCATTTATCTTGTACAAAGTGCAAATGTATGTTTATTTATGTAGAAGATCTTATGTAAAATTGTATTAGTTAATTCAGCAACAACATTAGTAACTATAAAAACAAAAACAACATCATTAAATATTATTGTCATTAAATATTTGTAACTAAGCGTATGTCGGATTATTTGTGTAAATGTCACACATACGTGTGTATGTATTTATATAGTGTATTAGGCAAATAGTGTTAAACTTTAATATTACAATTATTTGCTCTGCTTGTTTATTCTCTAAGTACTCGACATGTGTTTATGTACATATTTTAATATTTACAATATTGTATAAAGATGTGTGTTTGTGTATGATTAGATGTGTTAGAGTATCCTCAGGATATACTTGATTTAAATAATAAATAAATGATGTACTTTTATGAAATGTTTTATACATTTATATACAAACATAATTTCCATACACTTATACATTTATATTATGATCTTAAATTGATTTCCTTTCTTTCTCGCTCCCCAATTATTCGTCACGCATACTTACTTATTTATTTAAGGACATTTAAGCCCACACACATACACACATTTGTATACATGTGTATTTGGTATATGTGAGCCTGTAAGTATTCAGCTTTATTATTCATACAAACTGTTGTAAGATAAATTTAAGAAAATATCTTAAGGGTTTTTTCTGTTATAAATAAATTTATTTTTATTTAAAATTTCCTAATTTGTTTTCCGTCTACTCATGTTTTAAAAGACAATTAGTTGGCTAATAATTTAAAGATATTGTTTTCAATCTTAAGAGCTTAAATATAAATTATATTGTGCAAATTTAACACACTAATAGACACTTATTGAAAAGATGTAAATCGTATTGCTACTTTTGAACCCAAAGGTTATTTTCGAGAGGCTTTTGCATAAATTTATTGACAGAAAACACCTTTAAGGATTTTCTGAATAGGAGAAAATTTCATAAGTTGTTTAAATCAGAAAATTAATTATTGTCATTATTAAATATTATAAAAGATTTTGTAGAGAACAATTAACTAGAATTGGTAATTTATCTACACCCCAATTGTATAGAGGGTATTATGAGTTTGTACTTAAAATATTAGTCCCACACCTACCTTTTAGTACACTGATTGACTCAGAATCAGTTTTTGACTCGTTATAAGGACGTCTGTCCGTGCGACTCCCTGCATACCCCTTAATATAAAGTATTTTTGCACGGCAGAAACATGCTTAAAATTAATAAAACAAAAATTATGATTCAAGTTGGCTGCGTGGTTGTATTTTTGGCGGCTCTCCAGCCTACCAAAAATATGGCCCATGCATTGGTCATCGGTGACCATTACGGTTTCTTTCTTATTTTCTACTTAAGCTTTTGGGTGGTTTTTGACTGATTGGCAAGTCTTGTTGGTTGTCCAAAAAAGAGAACAAATAAGATAAAGTTAAAATTAGAAAAACGCGACACTTTTTGACCAAAAAATTCCTCGAAGTGTGTGGGCTGTATTTTCTAAGACCAAGTCTGGATTGTTTTCTACCTCTAGCCTTTAACAAATTTCAATCATTGTATTGAATGCCTGCCACATTAACCGCAACTTGTTTACCGTTTACAATTCGCTTATAAAATTTCTACTATTTTAATTCTACTATTCACTTTCATGTAAACATAATCAACATCTTTTATTCATACAATAAAATTGTATCTTCCTTTTCTTGTGCCTTTTTTATATTCCAGTTATTTGATTTTCCAATTAACACCTGAAACGAAATATCAATAATAGATGCTATGAAGGCAACAAACTGTCCAACAGCTCAAGTGGCCCATTCAACAGCAAATGCTACGCCACTCATAAGCAACATTTCGATTGCAGCATCGGCATCAATCAGTGTTGCAACGCCTACAAATTCAACTGCCTCATCGTCTACATCATCGTCAGCGAACACAACAAGTACGAAATTGAAATCAGCTCTCAAAGTGCCAAAAGTTAGTTTTGCTCCGCTTGACTTTACACCGCCGCCCCACAGTACGTGATACGAAAATATGCCACATAACAATATTGTTTGTGAGTGGTTAAGAGCTTTAGGTTTGCAACAGTATGCAGAAAGTTTCATGGAGAATGGCTACGATGAATTGGAGATATGCAAGCAAATCGGTGAAATCGATTTGGATGCAATTGGCGTGGACAATGCTCAGCATCGCAGTAAACTATTGAAGAGTGTAAGAACGTTGCGCGAGAAGGGAGCCGCTCTGGTCTATGTGATGATCAATGATCCGAAGGCTTTAAGTAGTAGTAATGAGATATTGGCGGCCGAATGTGATACGCCGACAACAATGAAAGAATTAGAATCTGTGATTAAGCGACACTTGGAGGCAGATGGCATACGCTTGACGGCACATCCCTATTCGACGCCGGTGAGTACTTCAATGAGTTAATTAAATATTTGTCTACACAATAAATATATTTATTTACTACAATTTAAGAGTTTATTTTAAATCTTTTTGTAAAGTCTTCGATTTGTGGTGAATAAGGGTATACTAAAGGCCCAACCGTAATGTGCTTAAGTTGGATTAAGCAAATGTGCGAATACATTTAATTATATGAGGTTAACCATATTAAACTTAAGGAAACTTCTTGCTCAGTTTAATGAAACTGTCATATACTTCCCTGCAAATCATGACGTTAAAAACGAAGACATGTCGTCTCACTACAAACACTTTTTAACAATGACATGGTCCATGCTTGCATTACATCGGACCAGTCCATGGAGTAGTCCATTTTATCAAAATCGATCAGGTGGTCCAATTTTATTTGCAGGGTTAAGCAAGGTGCGAATCTAATAGCACATTCCGTACGGAACCAAAATTTTTTTTGTTTTATTTTTGTTTTCATAAGTCGGTTAAGCAAGGCTATGTATGTTATGGTTGAGTCTTAAAATTGTCATTCCGTGTAAAACTCTTTTAATATTTATCTCAGATCCTATAAAGTATCTACATGCTGGGTCGTGTCTGTTCGCCCTTCTGTCTGTTGAAATTACACTCGTTTCTGAACAGCTCAACATAAAGGAATAATTTTGGATTCAAATTATTTCTAGTTCTTAATAGTTTGGGATTAAAATCCAGTACAATCGATTCAGTAGAAAAAGAGTTATGAACCCAAATGTAGAACAACCATCAACAAAATTGATATTTTTGTTACAAAAACTAACATCAATTGGGGGCGGCATCATAGGCTTCATAAAAACCTCACTCTACAAAAACCTTTTGGTATTCCAAAAATCATGCTATTGTAGTGGAATGCAGTCTGTTATAGTTCTTTGAGACTAGAAATTACTCTACCGTATCTTGTGATGATCGGTCCATAATTCTTACTTTTGAAATATTCTTTCACTCGGTAGAGGGTATCAAAGATTCGGCATAGCTCAATAAAGCACTTTAATTTTCTTAACATGAAGCTTTAAAACAAATGACCAATTTGTTGGTAAAGATAACAACAGAACATTAGTAAATTCACGCTAAAAACAGTTAACCCTAGAGCGTAAAATTAAGTGGTGGGGTATACTCACATTTTCCGTTGCCTACAATTAGGAAAGTTTCTCCTGAGTGTATTTAAGTTTGACCGAAAATAAAGAAAAATAAGAAACGAATAGAAAAAAAAACCGAAAAAACTTTTAAGTTAAACGTTCTTTGGCAATAACAAAAACAATTACAAGAACTTTTTCCGTTTGTTAACTTATTTTTCATGTCTTATTTTTTTATTTTATTTTTTTTTTTTTTTGTGGTTTAGTTAATAATAATGCAATAAATTTTCACTTAAACCCCTCTTGGCATACAAAGTTTGTTTTCTTTTTTTTCCTTAAACTCTTTTTCTCTTAATTTATTTTCTACAATTTTCGTACTCGTGTGTCAACGTGATCGTGTCATGTGTCGCTTCCTCTATAAATTCCCTCTAGATTATTTCCGTTATATATAAACAGTTATTTCTTCTTACAGTTTTTTTCTCGAAATTTTAGTTCACATTTTATTATTTTCTGCATTTCTTTTTTTTTTATTAAGTTTAAGTTTGAGTGTGATAAATTTATTGCGCTGTGTATGCCAAGTGACCAGGAGTAACTAACCAACGAACCAAAAACACATGAGAAACTACCAAACGCTACCCAGTAGTACCTTACGCGTTCCATTTTGTATAGCAACATATATGGATGGATTGGTATGCACTCTATAATTTTGGTTTTTGCTTCAAAATTTATATAAATTGGAAAATGCAGTCGTACTTCCATTACTATACTTTAGGGTAATGGGGCTGCAAAAGTGTAAACGATAATCTTTTTCGATAGTTTACGGAAGAGAAGAACAAAAAAAAAGACATACAATTTTTAATGTGCTTCTAGAGTTTATGCTGCAAGTTCCATACAAACACACACACTTTTACTCACTCATACGTTTACTAAAATACTGGCCGTAAATGTGTTTATGGACTTCGTATTGTAAAATAATGTCAATACTCGTTGGGATTTGTGGATTTGTGGTAAAAATACGTGCAACATAAGTATCACAATATATACTTACATACATGTTTATGTACATTATTTAATATGCATATTTATGAACATACCAATACTTAAGTATTAATACAGTGAGTAGCACTTTAGCTGCTATAAAAAATATGATTTAATTTTCACACTTGTGGGAAAAATAAGTTCTTTCGGAATAATCTAGACGGCGGCATGAAATAACCCCCAAAAAAATAATGAAATAACTCCCCAAAGCGTGGGGTCTTATTTCATATGCAATAAAGCCCCAATTTTGAAAATGAAATTAACCCCCAACGAAATGAAATGAGAGCCCAGTATATTTAATACAATCAATTATACACTTTTGCTTTAAAGAATCACGCAATAGATATCATGGTATGATATACCAAACACAAGCTTCGCCAACTAAGGCTCTTCTGCATAGCCGGCCTTCGGCCGGGCCCAATGACTTTTTCCTCTATGGTATACCAAACACCAGCTTCGCTAACTAAAGCTTCTCTGCATAGCGCACATAGGGGTTTTTTGCCAATCTAGCCGGACATTAAGCAAAAAATTAAATTTAAGAAATGGAAAAATTTAAGTACGCAGCTCGACAGACAACAAAGTTCTGCATCGTAAGTCTTTTGCTTGAGATTTGTGGTTTTGGGACACTGTTAAAACCAGGAAAGTTGATTAAACTGCATGCGTGTTCATTGACTTTTTACGGTTTTGGGAGGTTTACAATATATTTTTTTGTAGATAAACGAATAAAGATTTTACATTGATTTTTCTGTGAAAGACTATATAAACAGCTAATTATGAAAATTTTTAGAAAAATTTTATTAGAAGTTTTTATGATTAAAAAATTAGTTCGAAATTAAAAAAACGATTTTTTTGTTCACTTTTTTGTAAAAAAAAAATATTTAAAAGTTTTTTGAAGGTGAAGATAAAATTTGAAATCTCTACTTTTAAATTAAAAAAAAAACGATGCGCGTTGTTGCGCCATTTTTTTTAATGATTTTTTGAAAATTTCGGCTTTTTTCTGTTTTTGCTCATCTTGCATAGGTACATATGATAGAAACCCTTTCGTCAGTCATAAAATGTTTTGGTTGTACGTAGATGTATTTTATTTAAATTATTACATCTAAGACTAATATTACCTGTGTAAAAAAGGGATGTGCGAAACAGAAAGTAACGGGTTTTAACCACCTGTGCGGCCGCTAAATAACATTATTTTATGGAGCAAAATATATGTACCTGTTTGGCATAACTTTTAAAATCATTAACAACAAAAATAATATATAATAAAAAATCAAATCTGGGCTCTAGGTACTTAGTTTTGCTTAATATATATTGTGGTTATAGCATAAAATTGTTATCAGAACCATTTTGAAGCTTTGAGAGTAAAATGGAAAAAGTGTATAATACATGGCGCAACTGTAATGAGTGAGGCATTGTTGCCTATCGGGCTTTTATCAGAAGAAGCGTCTGAGGCACGAAATAAACATTTTCGGCTTTACAGGTAGAATTTTGCTAGAAAGTTTTCGAAGGCTCAGTGTAACAAAGATATTATAAATAGACTTTTGCTCAGTTCTGACCCACTGATTACTAGTATAAGACCAACTCCAAAAAAAAGTCATTACCCTTTACGAAAGAAGCAATTTCTTTTATGCTTGCAACTGTACTTGGCTCTGAAGAGAATTCAGATTCAGAAGAGGATTTTGAAGAAGCAGACGAAGAAGAACCATGTCACTCATCATCATCTTGGTGCAAAAGAGAAGTTATTTTAAATAAAATTTGCTGTTACTATTATAAATAAGTTATAATTACGAATATATTAATTATTTTCAGATAAATTAAATACTATAAAATACATAAAATCTTAAAAATTAATATGTTTTGGAAATTAGCAAAAAAAAAAATTTTTTTTACTTACAGGGTCGTTCCGGGGAAGGGGGGGGGGTTTGGATGTATACCTCCCCCTACCCATAAAAGTTCAAAAATTTAATTTTTATAGTATTAAGGCGTTAGTAATCTATTTCTTTTAATATTTAAATTTTTTTTAAATATTATTTTATGTAACCGCCCTCAAAAGGGGGCGGGGACGAAAAGTGTAATTTTACGATCTCACGGGTCTTATTTTAGGTTTTTTAACTTTTGCCGACGTTAAAAGTTGCATTTGCCAAACAAAAGTATGGGAAAAATTAAAAAAATTGCATTTTTCAGAGGTTGGATTAATTCTTCAAGGGGGAACCTTTTCCTCCTTGTTCCGATTTTATTTATTTTTGAGTTTTACCTGCCTATGACAATATCACATATTTCTGCCAAGTTTCATCGATCTAGGAGCACTCAATAACTTTTAAGTAGCAATATAAGCTAAAACAAAAAGTAATGTCCGGCTAGATTGGCGCCACGATTTTCTCCTCTATAGTACAAAAAAAAAACCGAATCGACCCGGCTACGCAGAGAAGCTTTAGTAAGCGAAGCCGGTGTTTGGTTTACCATATAGAAGAAAACTATTGCGCCCGGCCGAAGGCCGGCTATGCAGAGCAGCTTTATTTATCGATGCCGGTTTTCTGTAAACCAAAGTGGATAAATTCTTGCGCCCAAAAACGTTTTCATTATAAATTTGAAAATGAAATAATCTCCCAAAAAATATATTGGGGCTTTATTTCATAATGATTTTAGGAGGATAATTTCATATGAAATAATACCCCAATTAAAAAAATGAAATAACACGCCAAACAAAATGAAATAATCCCCCAAAAATCGTTTTTGTTGTTCTCTGTACAATTTTTTGGGGGGTTATTTCATTATTTTTTTGGGGGGTTATATTTTGGGGGGTTATTTCATGCCGCCAATCTAGACATCATAAAGCACATTTTTCATGTTCCTTATAATATCTGCATCTATATATACATGCAGAGAAAAAACATGTATAAATATGGTCACCTCCAACAAAACTATATTTTTGTTTTTAAATTTTAATGTTAAATTTTTATAAATACGGGCAATTATGTTTAATTTAACCATATTTTTGTCACCGACAACCATATTATGGTTAAAATAGTCCTCCATCAAGAAGACTCAATCATATTATGGTTGCCTCTTGCAGCATGCTATGATTGAAAACCAACCATGCTATTATAAGAGTTAAAAATATTTTAGTTATTATTAACCATAACATGCTCGGAGGCAACCATAATATGGTTGTGGCTTCTTGATGAAGGAGTTTTTTAAACATAGTATGGCTGTCGCTGACAATAATATGATTAAATTAAACATAATATATGTTAAACATTTTCTTTAAAAATAGTTTTGTTTGTGGTGACCACATTTTAAAATGTTTTTTCTCTGGGTACAAGTGAAGAGCCGCAGAACAAAACGTAGTTTTTTAGTCATTTAAAATTTTTGGAAGGTTATTATTTCGCCGCCTTAAAAAACTGCATGAATTTGGAAATTGTAACATGTTTTTTCCTTATAATTAGATGCATCAAACTGTCATTAGTAATTCCATTAAATGTTAAGGATGTTTGATATCAAATTACTTTTAAGTTGGAAAAAGTACGTTTTGTTTAACAAAAAAGTTAAAATGATAGATTTTTACTATTAAGGCCAACAATGAAAAAATTATAAAAACCTAGTTTACGAGAGAAGTATCCCTGCGGAAAATTTGAGTTTATTGTTCCAACAGACTGGTGCTGGGATTTTTGAAAAAAGAACAAGTACAAAAAGAAAAAACTCATGATCAGTGAAAGGAGAACTAATCATTTAATTGGTATATGAAGAACAAAAAGGTAGCAAAAGTAATTTATTACAGTACAGTCTTCACCGGTGGTGTACCATTTTTTTGGGACTTTCTAAAATTTGGTACCTTGAGAATTGTGTTTGATGTCAAATGATAAAGTCATTTCATATCAAAGGTTTGACTTCGTGTTTGTTGTGTATACACACAAAAAATTACCACTAGTTTTTTATCAATTAAAAAAATTGTTAAAAAGTATTTAAATTTAATAAATGTGATAACACTGTGCAACAAAAAAACCAGCCTCAATACTTACAACGCGAAATGAAACTAGACTATTGGTAGAGCAAATCTGCCAAATTGTTTTGAAAAGTTAGCTCGCGTTCGCGAAATATCGGCCCCTAGCATTTTTGAATTTTTTGAAAAGGCTAAATGTACTTCTGAAATGTCTTCAGTAGAATTGTATGGCGATCCTTTTTTTTTTAAGAATATATAAACCCTATAACACTCTTTTTAAGGGGTAATTTTTGTCCTTTTTTTAACTTGCCCACAAAAGTATACTAAAACGGCACTTTAGAGGGTTAAAATGTTCTAGAAATATTTTTTGAATCAAATTTTAATCGGTGTCTTCTAAGACCAAAAAATCGTGCAATTTATGCAAAGTGGCTTTTCAAAAAATTTAAATGCCCGGAATTTCAAAAACAGTTTTGCATACATTGCATACATACAATTCTACTGAAGTTATCTGAAATAGTCTTTTAGCTCAGAAGTACAATTAAGTATGATTTTTTTTGACTTATACCAAACGCCTTTTCAAAAAATTCAAAAACTTTAGGGACCGATATTTCGGTAACCCGATCTAACTTTGTTAAACCCTTTGGCAGATTTGCTCTACCAATAGTCTAGTTTCATTTCGCGTTGCAAGTATTGAGGCTGTTGGCGATGACCCGAATTTTGTAGCACTGTGTAATTGAATCAATTTTTTATTTTGTTGAAGCATTTAAAATATTATTTTAAAATTTTTTATTTTTCGAATTTATTCTATGAGCTAAATTTCAGTTATGTATTTAATAAAGCTTTTTTGTAATAGTCCTATTCCTTCAATTATTCAGAAATGACTTTATACACTACCAACGTTCTTCCACTAGCTGACTTTTTGTATGTCCCTTTTAAAGGCTTTAAGGTGCATAATTTTGGGTGATTTGAGGTTTAAACAGTGTACGAGAATAATGTCGACGGTTATCGAAAAAAACAGTTGTTGCAAAAAGTGGCTTTTACAACGTTATTCGCGAATGTGCTTCAATTGTTGTTGGGAATTGTGAAAGCCTGAGCTATATTAATTAAATCAATACACACATTGTTTGGAATGGCAAAGTTTTTTGACAAATTTTTTTAATAAAAATTCAAACTATTATATATTGAAAAAAAAAAAAAAAAAATTATATTCAAAATTTTTACAGTTTTTAGTTACCTTCCCAGTAAAAACTTCACCTACAAAATAATGTGTTGAATAATTAGAAAAACATAAAAGCACTCATTTCAATTCTACTGAAAAAACTAATTAGTTTTAAAAGGTATATCCCAAACTGAACGCATTCAGAAGTAAGTCATTATTTTTATACCCACACCACAATAGTGGAAAGGGTATTATGCATTTGTGCTGATGTGTGTAAAGCCTTAAAATATTGGTCCTAGACCCACCTTAAAGTATACTGATCGACTCAGAATCACTTTCTGAGTCGAACTAACGATGTCCGTCCGGCTGGCTGGCTGGCTGGAGGTCCATGAAACCTTATGCGCAAAGTACAGGTCGCAATTTTGGAGATAATTTGATAAAATTTGGGACATATGTTCTTATTGACACAAGGACCACCCCTATTGAAAATGCGCCAAATCATATGACCACGAGGGAAGATAGGGGGAAATTTCTTCCTCGCAGAAACTATCAAACCGATTTCAATGAAATTTAAAACATAGATAGAACCATATCTTCATGGACACAAAAGGGATGTATTTTTTAAAAAATAGGACCACGAGGGGAGATAGGGCCAATTTCTGCCTCTCAAACCGATTTTAATGAAATTCAAAACATAGATAGATCCATATCTATATGGACACATAAGCAGGGTTTAAAATGCTATCGCCATATTAGCAAAAGCAGCCAAATTTTGCCTTTTTCCTATTAAAAAAAAAATCAAAAATAAAAAGCCGACAAGTTCCACTGCTAAAAAAGCCCACACTTTTCAAAAGCAGCAGCAAAATAAACACACTGTTTTTGAAAAGTAACCTTTTAATGGACACTGCTTTTTCCAACTATTGCTTTTTTAACAATAGCAAAAATTTCTTATTTGATGGAACTCAAAAAGCAACGGCAATAACTTTTCTGTTGTAGGAGAAAATATCCTATGTAGGAAAGAGAATGAAACAAAAATATTCTGTCAAACAGCCGCCAAATCAAAAACCACTGCATGCTAATAGCCGCAAAATAGGAGATAAAAGCAGCGCAAAAGTTGCTGAAAGGCACATGATCGACGAAGACAAGTGATATTTTTCATGCAAAACAAATACAACAAGAATTTGTTGTTGGTTCTATACAATAAAAAATCCAACAGACACTTTGGCTGGTTGCCTTTACTAAAAATATTTAAAAAAAACCAAAATACACACACACACATTTCGTGCTATAGTCATGCAAACTGTCGAGCAACAACAACATTACTACAACATTACTGAAGAAAGGCAAAAATTTATTTTTTCTTACCACCATGAAAAAAAAAACCATATTGCTTGTACACTGATCAGTATTTTTTCGTTGTAATCTGCCTTTTTGCAGAGCTAATAGCTCTGCTCAGACTGCTTTTAGCACACACTTCAGCGGCTTTTTGTTATTACCAGCCAGAGAAGAATTTTAGTTCTTTGAATTTTAGATTTTTTTTTGGTTTGTCTTTTTTAAGTAAAAAAGCAAAAGGCGAAATAATTTTTTTTAGCTTTTGCTTTTTATGTGGTTGTCCATTTTTGTCGCTGGCTGGTAAAAAAGCAGTTGTCAGAAAATAAAAATATTCAAAAAAGGAGATTTGCTTTTTTGCACAAACGAAAAACAAAACATTGGCTATTGGAAAAAAAATTAAGAATTTCAAAAGCAGTGGCAAAAGCAAAAATAAAAAGCAGCCAGCTGATGGGTGCTTTTAAACCCTGCACATAAGATATACAGTTTTTCAAAAATAGGACCACAAGGGGAGGTAGGGGGCAATTTCTGCCCTCACAAACTTTTAAACCAATTTTAATGAGTTTTTTAAACAAAGATAAATCCATATTTATATCGTCATATTAAATGCAAACGGACGTAACTACACAAAATTTCGAAATTGATTTTTTTATCGATTATGGTTCGTTTTATCAAAATACATGTTCGTGCAAAATTTTAGATTCCTACGATCAAAAATTACGATTTTATTAACGAAATTCAAACACCAATTGCACCTTGTTGTTATTGATTTTGTAAAGTTTTTTGCTTCTCCCGTAAAAATATAAAAAGTGTAGTTACGTCCGTTTGCATTTAATATGACGATATGGACATATAAGCATGATGTGTTTTTTAATACTGTGGTGAAGGGTATCATATGGTCGGGCTTGACCGACTATACTTTCTTACTTGTTTTACCTACATACATCCAGAAAAAAGTGGTTATAGAAGTTGTTATAGATGTAGTTATAGAAAAAGCTACTAAATAATGAGTTAAAGAAGCTATTCATTTTTAAAAAGTAAGCGAAGTTTTTACTGGTTTTCTAATCATTTTTGTAATAGGTGCAAAATCAACAAATTGTTTGCTTGATTCTATGACTTTGGTATGAGTTTGGTGATTAGGGTCAATTACTAATTTTTTCTGTTTACGTTTATATTAAAGACCCAACCAAAATATGCATGAGGTAGCTTAAGCTTCTGTCAAAAGTTAAAGAAATTGCAAAAGTGATTAATTTGCATCCATTGATACAACAAGTGCTTTTGCAATTTTCTTTATCTCTATTTTATTTCTATATGTCGTTGGTCTTATGTAGAAAGACCATAACTCGAATTTTTTCGAAATTCAGTTTTTTAGCAATTTCAATACATCTCACACAGACACACCTCTTCACAAAAATTTAATGCAAAATTATCAAAATTGACGGCCTTAAAAGCAATTTGAAATGTTGATATATTCCTCCTGTAAAGTTGCAATAGTGTGTATGAGGGCTTTTCTGCAACGATAAATGAAAGAAATGTGCCTTTGTTTGTTTCCTTTATAACCATATAGAGTTTCTATAATACCGAAGTATTAAAGTAACTTCGTTGATATTCGGTGCCCTAATATTTGTAACTTCCAATTTCACAAAGTCGAAAGGACGCTTTCATTCGAATAAATACATCCGAAACAAAAACAAAGTTTTAAGAAAGAAAGAGTTCGTTTATATTTAGTGAATATAGGCAGTGAATTTTCAAGTAGGCGTGGTACCTCTCATAAAAAGACAATTTAAATTAATTCCAAACTCGAAACAAATAGTTTGGTAATCAATACACAAATTCTGTTAAAAAGGGATCAGAACTGGAAAAGTTAGCATGAAAGATCCCATACAAGGACAAATTGAATGTCTTAATGTCTAAAATAGGATTACAGTAGATATATCTAAATTTGGTACACATTGCTTCGTTGTTACTAAACTAAATATGTTTTAAAAATTTTAGTAACTTGTTTTGAATGGCGGTAGCAAAGCGCACCGGGTTAAACTAGTTCTATACAAAGCTAACTCTTAGAAAAGTAGAAACTGTAATTGTTTTTCTTTACATTTTCGGTTATGACTAAAATAGAATGTCAACAGGAACTTTTTCTTCAAAATTGCAAAATTTTTTTTTTTTTTGTAAAATAAAAAAAATAAATATTTATTCACTAAAAAATGATGAAAGAATGATGTTTACTACAATAGTATTATTTGTTACAATTTTAGGAATACTTAAGTGTTTTCCTAGAGTGCGGCTAATATGGGGTCTGGCGGTGCGCAAAATGACCCCAGGAAATATTGCCCCAAAAGGAAAATTAAATACGGCCCCAAAATTTTACATGAGACACAACAACACGCAATTTTGGCGCAATTTTTTTGGCTGTAGGAAATATCGCCCAAAGAAAAATGGCCCAAAAAATAGTGAAAAATCGCCCAAAAAAATTCCATGTAAAATTGGGCGTAAATTCATATGAAATTATTAATACGATCTTCGTATGACGTGCTAAATTCCCAGTTTTTCATATTTGATAAATACAATGAAATTTATTGTTGAGGGAAAGCAAACCAACAATAAACAGTGAGTTTATCTTTTCTTACATCCCCCTACAATTGGTTGGGTTCTTTCCGACTCGAATTGTAGTTGTAAGCAGGGTTGTCAGATTGATTTTGACCTTTTTCGCCAAATTCAATGTCAAAAATCGCCAAAATCGCCAAAGCCTTTATTTTCAAGTTTTTGGCAGTAAAATACATATTTTTTAATTTATTAAAAATATTCTTTATAAATTCTAAAAAAATTAATTTGTTCCGTATCGCTAAAATACGCCAAAAATTCAAAAAAGTCGCCATGGTATATATTTTGCTTAATTTTTATTTAGAAAAAAGTAAAAATAGCTAGTGAACACAAAAATGGTACGATGTTTACTACAAAAAAAGTTTTTTTGCGGCTAGTATTAAACAAATATTGGATATATTTACATTTTTATATATGTATGTAGTTGCAGTTTTATTATATATCTAAAACGCTTCACCGGCAAAGCTACCTATTTGTCTTCTTTTTTGGAATACATTGTAAGGGTTTTTCATTTATTCAACGATGGTCCAAAAGAAGTGCAACTTATAACTCGTAACAACGCGTCTAGAAGTTCGTATTGCATTCTACTTCAAAGGCGAGTTGTAGTGGAGTTCATAGCTTAAACACAGGCATTCCTTATAATAACATAAAGAACATATAAAGAACAGTCAAAGTAAGTTCCTTGAAATTGTACGTACCTGCCGTTTCGTTGCAGCTTTAAAGTTTTGGCATAAACTTATTTATCTTTGCAATTAACCAACGCTAATTTTTTCATTGGGTTTCAAAAATATCCTAAGGTATGTAAGAGTTCATAAAAATCTTTAAAATATCACTGACAACAACGTATTGTATCTGGGATAAAAAATTGCCACATACATATAATGAAAATATGAAAAACTATTTTCTCGAAGATATTCATTATCTTCATCAGCCATTTGAACTTTCAAATACTGACCATACATATGAATGCCTCAAACTTCATACATACAAATAATATAAGTATAATAAAATTAATATTATTTCTCAGTATTGAATTTAACGATTTTTAAAACTAGCTCATCAAAAATAGCCAACAAAATCGCCAACTTTTTTGTTAAATCGCCAAAAAATCGCCATGTCGCCAAATCAAAAATTAGGTCGCCAAACAAGTTTGAAAATCGCCACGTTTGGCGAGAAATCGCCACATCTGACAACCCTGGTTGTAAGTGGGTTAAAAGAAAAAACAAAATTAAAAAACAAACCGCTTCATTCTATTGTCTTCGTAAGAAAACAACGAACTAAACCAATTTGCCAATTCAGTTTTATGCACGGGCACATGCAATTACTTAGCAAAAGCGGTACTTGTTATACCATAAAGGAAAAAATTCTTGCGCCCGCCCAAGGCCGTCTGCGCAGAGAAGCTTTAATTAGCGAAGCCGGTCTTTGTTATACCATAGAGGAGAAAATCCTTTGGCCCGGCCGAAGACCGGCTATGCAGAGAAGCTTAAGTTAGCGAAGCCGGTTTTTGTTATATCATAGAGTAGAATATCCTTGGGCACGGCCGAAGGCCGGCTATGCAGAGAAGTTTTAGTTAGCGAAGCCGGTTTTTGTTTTGGTAAAATAAGTTTCTTTACAAATAGTTTTGTTGGTTTTTTGCAAATTGGGTAATTTTTTTGGCTGTAGGAAATATCGCCCAAAGAAAAATCGCCCAAAAAATTAAATGAAAAATCGCCCAAAAAAATTGCATGTAAAATTGGGCCTGATTTCATATGAAAAATGGCCCAAAATTTTTGGGCTATTTATCGTTATTGTTGGGTGATTTTTCGTTTTTTAAATTTGGGTGATTTTTCATAATGAAAAATCACCCAAAAATGTTGTATGAAAAATGGCCCAAAAAAATGGGCTATTTTTAAAATTCTACCATAATCTTACATAGCAGAGAAAACCATGTTTTATTATGGTTGCAAACAACAAAACTATTTTTCAAGAAACTAATTAAATCATTATATGGTTGTCGGCGACAATGATTTGGGTTAATTAAACATAATATCGGTAGAATTTTTTTAAAAATGGCTTTGTAGCTGTTTCTCTGGGTGTATATATTAAATATATATATATATCGAAAATAAGGATTTTCTCTTCTATGGTACAACAAATACTGGCTTCGCTAACTAAAGCTTCTCTGTATCGCCGGCCTTCGGCCGGGCGCAAGTATTTTCTCCTCTATGGTATAACAAAGACCGGCTTCGCTAACTAAAGCTTCTCTGTATAGCCGGCCTTCGGCCGGGCGCAAGGATTTTCTCCTCTATGGTATAACAAACACCGGCTTCGCTAACTAAAGCTTCTCTGCGTAGTCGGCCTTGTTCGGAAACAAGGCAGTTTTTCGAAGCTTTACTTAGCGAAACCGGTTTTTGTTAGACCATAAAGGAGAAAATCCTTGCGCCCGGCCGAAGGCCGGCTATACAGAGAAGCTTTAGTTAGCGAAGCCGGTCTTTGTTATACCATAGAGGAGAAAATCCTTGCGCCCGGCCGAAGGCCGGCTATACAGAGAAGCTTTAGTTAGCGAAGCCAGTATTTGTTATACCATAGAAGATGAAATCCTTATTTTGGATATTGTATATATTTAATATATACACCCGGAGTAAAAGCTATAAAAATATTTTATCCATATTATGTTTAATTTAACCAAATTATTGTCACCGACAACCATATTATGGTTAAATAAGTATCTTTAAAAAAATCACTTGAAATTTTAACGGTATTTTAAAAAAAAATTTACACATTTTTGATTATAAGTTAAGTTGCGGACGTTGCAAAGTGTCATAACGTCCTCGTCCTCGTCTTCGAAGGACATTATGACACTTTAAAAGTGTCCAAGGACACTACGACACTGGACGTTATGACATGTCACCTAAATTTATATGAATAATAAACACTTTTTTGCAAATTTAGTAATTTTTTTTTTTTTTTTTTTGGGAAAAATTCGTTTTTGCTTTTTGGGTCATTTTTCATTTTCTTTTTGGGCCCTTTTTCGTTTTTTTTGGGCAAAATTTCACATTTACCTTTTTGGGTCATTTTTCATGTTCGCTTGGGCGATTCTTCATTTGGGCGATTTTTCATTTTTTTTTTTGGGCCATTTTTCTTTGGGCGATATTTCCTACAGCCAATTTTTTTTTTGGAAAAAATTCGTTTTTGCTTTTTGGGTAATTTTTCATTTTTTTGTTAGCCCTTTTTCGTTTTGTTTGGGCAAAATTTCATATTTAACTGTTTGGGTCATTTTTCATGTACTTTTGGGCGATTCTTCATTTGGGCGATTTTTAATTTTTTTTTTTGGGCCATTTTTCTTTGGGCGATAATTCCTACAGCCAATTTTTTTGTTTTTTTTTTGGGGTTATTTTTAATTTTTTCGTTAGGGTGTTATTGCATTTAAGGTGGAATGAAAAATGACCCCAATATCATGGAATGATAAAAATAAAATCACAATTTTTACTTTGGGGCTATTTTTCGTCTACTATTTTAGGAGAAGCTTTACTGATGAAGCCAGAGTTCGTTATACCATAGAAAAGAAAATCCTTGCGCCCGGTCGAAGGACGGCTATGTAGTGAAGCTTTAGTGAGCGAAGCGAATGTTCGTTATACCAAAGAGAAGAAAATCCTTTCACGCGGCAGAAGGCCGGCTATACAGAGAAGCTTTAGTTAGCGAAGCCAGTATTCGTTATACCATAGAGAAGAAAATCCTTGCGCCCGGCCGAAGGCCGGCTATAACGTGAAGCTTTAGTAAACAAAGCCAGTATTCGTTATACCATAGAGAAAAAGTCCTTGCGCATGGCCGAAAGCCCAACCATGCTATCAATCGTACGATTTTTAAAACGAAAACTGTATAATTATCCGGATTTTGAAATCGGGATTCTAAATTTGGGATGTTTAGTTTCGGGCATATGAACTCCACCGAAAATGTTCAATGTAACTTTCTTAGTGTTCCTTTTTGGGGTTCAAATTCATTATAAATTTTGAGGGGATTTTTCATAATGAAGAATAACCCCAAATTTAGGGTGATATTTCATTTTATTTTTAGGGTTATTTTTCATTTTTTTGGGGTAAGTTTTCATTAAAAAAGTGGGGCCATATTGGATTATAAAAAAAGCCCCAAAATTGGGGTCAATTTTCATTTATTTTTTGAGGCCGAAAAAAGCCCCAAATTTGGGTTCAATTTTCATTTATTTTTGGGGCCATATTTCCTGGGGCCATATTTCGCAGCGCCGAAAGAATGATGTTTACTACAATAGTATTATTTGTTACAATTTTAGGAATACTTAAGTGTTTCCCTAGAGTGCGGCTAACATGGGGTCTATGACAAATTTAAACCGGTCTTCACGAAATTTAGTGGTATGAATTCTTGTCATATTAAACGAGTTTGTACAAAAATTTAACAATAATCGGTGCATTGCACCTCTGGAAACAACGGATATTTTCTTTTGAGTCTTGCAGGAGAGGGTGTTTTAAACAGACGAACAGATAGGCGGGCATGGCAAAATCCAGGCAGAATTACTCAAGGATCCAGAATATTCGTACTTTATGGTGTTTAAGATGAATATTAAAAAGTTTTAGACGAAATTGAAACTTTTGAATAAAAACTATTTAGTTGAGGGGGAAATACACAACATTTACTTTCTACTCATTTTGTCATCTACTGTATTTTTATGGCATCCATGTACATAAGTTCAGATTTTATAATGTGCAAGATAAAACTAGATGAACACATATGTACATACTTAAATACAAACTTGCATTAATGTTACTCCATATCAATGTGCAAGTATATGTATGTGTGTGCGTGCTCGAAATGTGATTATTGCAACAATATTTTTGTAAGTTTATTACAAATTCATGGCAACAAAAATGTTCACTCTATTCATATGAGTACAATTCTGTGCAATTGATAAATTTGTATTATGAATTTTGTATTTAATATTTAAATTTATAACTATGAAAACTGCATTTTCAGCTACCAAGGAAACGAAGATTATTAAAAGGATACAATAAATTCGTTTCTTAGTACAATTTTAATCCTATTTTATGGTTGACTTTTGAAATATCTAAAACTACCTATTTGAAATGTCAATTGTAATGTCTGCTAAAGAAGAGATTTCTTTTGGAATGGATACAAAATTTTGTTGGGTTAATAATTAAGTTTGATTTTAATAAAGAAGGGAGAATAAACTTGCAATAAAATTGTAATTAAGTAATATTCTGAAAAAAACGAAACAGAACAAAACGATAGAAAAAGATAGAAAAGCATACGAAAAGACTAGAGTAGAAACTCTTTCATTCGACTGAAAATAAGTTTCTTTCAAACATTTTCATGTTTGAAGTTGCAACAGCAAATTAAACATATTTCTTGCTAATACTTCCAAAAAGTCTAAATGAAAAACTGGACCTAATTGGCTAGTTTTTACTACTGGGCATTTCTACTTGACAGTAAGTACACGCAAAAAAACATTGTTGAAGTATACCAACTTATTTACGCTCCGCGCAAACTTGACTACTGTCATGAATAGTTAAGTTTTGTTAATATTAAACCACGTTTTTTTACCTGCCTTGAAATTTCAAAGAACTGGACTTAACAGTATAATTCATAACGTAAAACAAAATCGGGTGTGGTACGCTTTTCATAACTTAAGGGCGGCTAAACCGATTACTATCAAGCCCTAACCGCGAAAATAACGTAAGCGACATCATTTTCATTAAAATGTATTTCATGAAACATTACATTAGATCTATGAATATTATTCATTGGATGAATACTTTCAATAAAGTAAAATTTTTTTTTTTTTTTTAATTTTTTATTTTTTTTTTCTGTCTCTGGCGGGAATCGATCGCGCAACCTCGGTGCTGATAGACTAGCTTACTACCAGTTAGCCTACCGGGCAGTGTGGTTTTTGGATAAAAAAACTATGTTTTATACTCAATTAAGAGCGTAAATATTTAATCTCATATTGTCCATAGCAATAATAACAACGTTGATTGAAAGTTTTTGGTTCATTACTATAATGCCATTTTTCATTGTCATAATGAAAATTTAAATTTATAAAGGCATTATTGGAATATGTTGCTTTTACAAAAAAAATTTTCGATTTCATAAATTTAATTAACAGCCAGTGATGTATTCTACTTTTAACAAATTTGCTTATTATCCATGGATAGATTGTAAATAAAGATCCTATTTATTAAAAAAAAAAAGAAGATCTCATAACAGCTTTCCCAATATATATCCCAAATGTATTGAACATACCTAAACTTCTACCTCAAAGTATAACCAAGTACAGATACAAAACTGTTAAAACCACAACTAGCTGATGAGCTGATTACATTTGATAAAAGAGTTAAACACCTACTAACATCTAAACTTGAGCCTGATCTATCAGATAACATTGTAGATGCTTTAATAATCTGTGATGAAGATATCTACCCAAATTTAAGAAAAATATTTCAAATTTTCGTTTCAATGCTCGTCAGTAATGCCACGAGCGGGAGGTCATTTCTACTCTTCGTCGAATAAAAACATGGCTCAGATCAACAATGACAGAAGATAGACTGTACTATCTAAATTTGCCTCACAAGGAAATCATAAATTGCTTATTTAAAAAGATTTATGTATACTGAACTGATCTTATATTTCTGTGGCATTTTGACATAACAACTTAAGTCAAATTCAAAAAGTTAAAAAAAATTTTGTAAATCATACGAATTTACATTCAAAAACCATTTTGGTTTACGTTTTCAAAATTTTGTATAATAAACGAAATTTTTATTTAATTTTTGTTTATTTTATTATTTGATAAAGATGATTTTTTCACTGAGTATTTTGTATCATACAAAATTTCCCACCCAACCCCCCCCCCCCCTCCTAAGACGGAAGCTGGATCCGCGCCTGTTTCGGGTACATATAAAACAATCTAGGTTGATTAAATTGAGCTCAAATATAGTGAAGGGTATATACAATTAATTAAAATTAATTAATAAATATAGATATTTTTCTAAATAAGTCTGATTTTTCATCTTTAACTTTTGATTTGTATGTATATTATTAATTCTTTATCGATTTTATCAATTTTTATTTGATTTGAATGTTCTATTTCGAAATTAAATTTTTTTTTGACATTTTCTAAATTTAAAGATTTTATCAGTGTATTAAATTTTATTTCTGGATTTTGTCAATTTTTTTTTTGGGATTCTCATAGGTTTTTTTTCAATTTTAAAACGGTTTTTAAAAGAGAGTATTTTTTTTTTTTTTTTTTGGGTACATTAGTGGTCTGGGGCATTATTATTTATTGGGCTACTAGCTCTTAACCAATTTTGGGTTTTTATTCCTTTTTGAAAACATAACTATCAGGCATGTTCTAAAAAATTAAATGAAGTGGATTTGAAATCGAGAAAAATATTCCATTTTATCGATTTCATTATTTGAGTAGCTACCAATTAGCTTTACAAGAACAACTTTTAAAACCTGGAAAAACTATGGTCTGCTTGTAAATAATTGAACTTAAATTCTTGTTCGATTTCAATTTCACTTCATTTCTAGAGCATGCCCTTTAATCTACATTTTGATTAAATAGCACTAATTTTCAAAATGTCTTAGCCAGGCCTTCAATCTACAGTAAAGGAATTAATATTTTAATTTTAGCACAAAACACATAAGTTTCAAAATCTTAAACAATTTTTTAGAATTGCAAAAGTAAATTGAAAAAAAAATCAATTTAAAAAGTCTGTTCACTTTTTTTTAATTTAGATTTTATTAAAAAATTTAAACGTGGTTAATTTACTGACCTGCCAAAGACAAGAAACGCAACCAAAAATGACTCCCGCGGATATTTGAAGATAAAAAAAAAATAAATTAGGTTTTTTCCTCTTCTTTCTTATATCTTCTCTATGGTCTTGCAACGCAACAAAGAAACAAAGTGAATAAACTTAACAAAAAAAAAAAAAAAAAATAAATTCACAATTTGTTAAATATTAAAAAAAAAATATATTAGCAGGTTCCATGAGTTCAATATTGGCCTCCTGACGACTACGTTAATGCTCATGTTGATTATGATGACAATGTTAATCTCACTCTTAATGTTAAATAAGTGTTGGCATTTGAGATTAGTTCTTTTTTCCTAACGACCTCCTTTTTTTTCTTGCGATTCTATTTTCTGCTTAACTGTAATCCACTTCACTTGAGGGGTCTATGATTATGGTTATGATAACGGTGATGCGTAGTTGAATGGGGGGAGTAAACCGAAAAAAAGTCTATCAAATAATTCCCAAATCAAAAGGCGTGTTATCGAATTGTCCCATCGCATCGCATCACACCACATTCTCCATTAAATCACACTAATCTGAGCAATTTGAGTAGTGTAATGATTTAGGTCAGACAAATATTTTACTAAAAACAAAGTATTTTTTCTTCGACAACATGTCAATGACCGGTAAAGATTATAATAGCGAGAAAGAATCTATAGACACACACTTTTGGATATAAACTTTTCTCACCATTAAGAACAAAAAGCTCTTTTGCAAACTGTAATCCTTTTAAACATACACACACACCCACATACACAGACACATCCATCAATTCATTTATTTTTAAGTGTGCACGTGTGCATCCATACAAATTTACTTTTATGTATTTGTGTCATATGTGTCATAGTGTGCATGTGTGTAAGATAAATGTCTGTCTGTAACTATGTAAGCAAGTATTTTATGTTTCCTTTTTTATATATTTGTATAATTCGTGTTTTGTTTTGCTTATTTTTAGATGTGTGTTAAGTAGATTCAATTAAAATGTGTTTGTTGGTTTTTATGACTTAAAAATAAGATAAATTTGTGCACAAATACACTGGGAGTAAATTAAGAAAAATTTATATCGTCGGCTTAATATGCAAACCTGCTAACTCCTTTTCAACACATTTTACAGGAGAGACAAAAAACTTTTTCTTTTTCCTATTTGCTGCTTGAGAGGAAGCCCAAAAATATAGTTGATTTGAGACACTTTAAGACCCAAATTCAAGAAAAACTACATGCTGGTCGACGAGACATATGTATCTTTCTCTACCACACGGCATCATATTCTCAATTTACTTAAAAAGTGGATTTACTAGGTTTGCATAGTAAGCCGACGATATTTATAAGAACCAGTTAACAAAAAAATCATTTTCATATTTATTACTTAAATTTAGAAGGAAATCAAATGATTATTAAAAGATTTCGATTCAATGAAGTTAAGCCAAATACCAATTTGAGTTGAAAAGGTTATACATAAATTTATATTAAACTAGCTTAACCCGGTGCGCTTCGCTACACTGCTTTAACCACTTCTTCAGTTGAGATATATTTAATATATTCATCCTATGGAAGGTTTTTCCCACCTGCGCCTTCCCGCTTTAATTTTATTTTCAGTAGTGTATGGTATATTATAAGAGTGACTTTTACAAAGTTTGAACATTCTCACTATAACAGTTCTTAAGATATGCGATATTAAACATTGGCGTCCAATGGGGGAAACCACTTCCCCCGCTGCTACTTTATTTCAATTTTGGGGCTCAGAAGATTTTACTACCAAAAGTTCAACAAAATGCGTGAAGCGGCTCTTAAGATATGCGATATTTAATATTGGCATCCAATGGGGGTACCAATTCCCCTGCCCCTATCGAAAAAATACGTAGCCTATTTTATTTTTAGGGCTCATGTGATGCTACTATAAAAATTTCAGAAAAATCGGTTCAGGAGTTTAGGAGTCTATAAGCCAACATACAAACAAACAAACAAACATACAAACATTTTTAATTTTTATATATCGAGCCCTAACCGCTAAAATAACGTAAGCACCAAAAATTTAATTTTACAGAAGAGAGTTTTTTCTATTTTATTTCATATAAATTTTGTATGGAATTTGTCGCTTACAATTAAATTGTTCTTTCTGTAAAAACGTAACGGTACCTTATGTGACCATGAAATTTTGGGAGATTATGCAAGTGTTACCAATAAAGTGATTTATTAAAAAAAACGAAAATCGAAAATGATGTCGCTTAGGGCTCGATATATAGAAGGGAATTTTAATTAAAAAAATAAATTGAAATGAAATGATTCACACATATTTGTCATAAAGAAGAAATAAATTTGTGGTGTTTGTTTTCATATTCTAAAAATATTTTCAAAAATCACCAAACAAATTAAACTTACAGCCATGTGTAGTATTAAAGCAGTATGTGAAATATTTTAACCATTCGTCCCAGTCTGTTTTGTCCACTGAAATATAAGAACGTACGTATTCATTAAAACTTCTATGACTTCTTTCAATTGTTCCCAAGGTTTGGTGGAGATGGGCTGTAGAAGTTAGTTTTTTAATTTTTAAGAGATTACAGAGTTCTTGTAATAACGAGTTTTTATATTCCGTTCCCATGTCTGAGATGAACGTCTTCATCGGTCCATAGGAAAGTACGAAATTTTGAAATATTGCTTTAGCAATTGTCTTAGCATTTTTGTCTTTAATAGGTATAGTAACCAAATATTTAGTTAAATCACATATTAAGGTGATAGCATATTCATTTCCTTGAATGGATCTAGGAAATGGTCCCACTGTGTCTACGTATACTATATCAAATGGTTTATTAGGAGTTTCTGTTATAGTCATTGGACATTTAATATTTTTGGTACTTTTAGCTATTTGACATTTGTGGCATGATTTAACATATTTTGATATGTCTTTGGACATATTTTTCCAATAAAAGTATCTTTTAATTTTTTCTATTGTCCTATATATACCACAGTGTCCTCCTTCTATTGGATCATTGTGATATTTCAGCAAGATATCTAGAATTGCCTTGGCATTCTTATTTTCAATTTGGGTCACCTGATTTAGTAGCGCTACTTCTATTTTCTTCAATACTCTATTGCCCATAGTTTTAAAATTATTTAAAGAGATAAATTCGAAAATTTTCTCATTAGGTGCCACTTGTAATTTTTCAATGTTATGTTCACCGGCCACTTTTTCGAGCCTAGGGTAAAATTGTCCTAAGTCAAAATTCCCATTAGTAAACAAATCTTTAATTTGTACATATGCTACTATAGATTTTCCTCGTTTTATGTAACATTTTTCGGGGGAAATCTTTAGTTTATGATATTTTCTGACGTCAGTGTTATTTAATGGTACATATATACTGGGCTTTTTATTTATATTATTATTAATTATCTGCTGATTACTAGGTTCTTGTATTTGTCCTTTATTGGTCATTGATCTAGTCGTGATTTTTAAAATGTGTTGTTTTATGTCTTTTAAGTCATTTATTGTAATACGGGATAAAGCGTCCGCGACGTAATTATCTTTTCCCCTAAGATATTCAACTGTAAAATCGTACTCTTCTAAATCTAGTCTCATTCTAGTAAGTTTGGAACTCGGATTCTTCATCGAAAATAAATAAGATAATGGTCTATGATCAGAGCGAACTAGGAAATGTGTTCCATATAAGTATGGTCTGAAATGCATTATAGCCCAATGTATGGCAGTTAATTCTTGCTCAATAGTGGATTTGTTGCTTTCTCCCTTCGTAAACATTTTAGAAGCATATGCAATTGGCAGTTGTTTTCCTTCATATTCCTGTGTAAGTACTGCTCCACAAGCTTGTTTGCTTGCATCTGTCGTTATGCAAAATTGTTTAGAAAAGTCTGGATATTGAAGTAATGTTGGCTTCATTAGGGCCTTCTTAAGATATTCAAATGCAAAATTGCACTCATCTGTCCATTCAAATTTTGTATTCTTTTTAGTGAGTTTTGTTAAATGTCTTGAATATTCCGAAAAATTTTTAATGAATCTTCGATAGTAGTTGCAAAATGCAACAAATCTTTTTGCACTATCTGCATCTGTTGGTTTAGGGTAATTTTCAATTATTTTATATTTAGTGTCATCTGGTAGTATGCCTTTATCGGTACATTTGTGACCAAGGTATGTAACTTCTTTCATGAAAAATGAACATTTTTCTGGGTGTAATTTTAGATTGTGTTTTTTGCATAACTCGAAAACTTCTTTTAAATTTGAAAGCATATTTTTTTCAGAACAACCCAATACTACTAAGTCATCCATGTATAAGAAAGCTTGATTTGGGCTTAATCCGCTAAAAGCTAGTGTCATCATTCTTTGAAAAGAATTTGGGGCTATTTTGAGACCATATGGTAGTCTTGTAAATCTATATGAACCGTTATTGGTTGAAAATGATGTTAGATCTCTAGAATCTTTTTCTAGGCTAATTTGGTGGAATCCCGTCATTAGATCTAAACAAGAAAAATATTTCGCTCTACCTAGTTGATCTAAGATATCATCTATTCTTGGCAATGGAAATTTATCTGCCAATAGTTTTTTATTTATTTGTCGATAATCAACAACAAGTCTCCATCTTTTATTTTCACAATTTGGAAGTGATTTCTTTGGAACTAACAAGATTGGACTGTTATATTCAGAGTTTGATGGTTCGACAATTTCGTCTTCTATTAATTTCTTTACTTGATTTTCTATTTCTTCTTTATGTGTATGAGGTATGCGGTAATTTTTGATGTATACTGGTTCTTGATCTTTTACTCTTAACTTTTGTTCATAGAAGTTGTTGGTTGTAATAGCTTCTGAGTCTAAACCGAAGATATCGCTATATGAATCGCAAAGGTTACTCAGAGTATCTTTAAATTGTTCGGGAAAATTTTTCTTTAAAATTTTTAATACTTCTGATTTTCTTTGTTTGTTTTTGGTTTGATTTGCTTTTATTATATCATATTCAGAGAGTTTTTCGGGTTTTATTTTACTTTTATTAAATGTTGTTACAGTTTCATTAGTGTTAAGTATACGGATAAATGCTTTATTTGACTTTACTAAAGAGTTTGCAATAAAAACACCTGCTTCAAGTTCTTGATTTGGAATAAGTATTTCATCATCACAATTACTAAAATTGATTTGACGAATCACTTCAGCTCTTGGTGGCAAAATAATATTGTTACAGTTATTCGAAATCGGTATTTCTATTGATTGTGGTATGTTGGATGGTCGTAAGACAAGGTAATCGTAATCCTGATTAAAATCTAAAATACAATTATATTTCTTGATGAAATCCATACCAATGATTCCATCATAAGTTATTGGAAAATCATTGCCCACTATTTGAAAATTATGTGGTATTAAATAAGTTTTAAATTTTAAATCAAAGAATATGCTACCAATTGATTCAATTTTCCCTTGTCCTATTCCACTTAATGTTGTGGTTTTGTTAGTATTGATTTTTTTGATATTTAAATATTTTGCTTTAACTATTGAAATGTCTGCGCCTGTGTGTACTAATAATCTTATTGGAGTGTTAGTATTGTGAATGTAAATATCTATTGAACAACTATAGTTAAGGTTAAGATTATACACTTTTCTTTTTATTGATCTGATCTTAGGGGAAGATTCGAGTTTTCCGGATCTCTTTCCTCGTTGTTCATGTTATGTACGTAGTTCCTATTTCTACCGTAATTATTATATCTTTGTTGGTTTCTGTTATTGTAGTTGTTATTGGCGCTATTGGTAGTTCTGTTATTGCTGTAGCTGGTGTTGTTATTTCTGTTACGTGAATAATTATTTTTGTTATTATTTCTATTAAATGTTCCACGAAAATAATTAGGATTTGGTCGATGTCTATAATGAAGTATTGCGTTTTGTTGTCCAGTTGCTTCTGTGCAACTGCTGACAAATTTGCTTATTGCTTCATTCATGTTATTAAATTGACCTGCCTCCATTATGAGTTTAACCTTATCTATACTACAGTTTTTAGTTAGCGCTTTTACAGCTACTTGTGTGGAGTATTTAGTTGCTAGTTCGCTAGTCAATCCGTCTGAAATATATGCATTTTCTAGTGACTTTGTTAGAAGCTCTATTTCGTTGCAATAGGTGTTTGCTGTCTTAGTCTGCTGTTTTATATTTAATATTTTAGCTGTTAGTACCTCAACAGATTCACCTTTAACAGTTGTCTGAAGCCTGTTTATAATTTCTATGATTGTGGACTCATTACTAATTAAATTCCTTGCGTTACCTTTAATTTTTGTTTTTATTAAAGCTCGGCTGATGATTCATGAGGACCCTTAATTGTATCAACTAAAGTTAATGAGTCTATGAATGATCTTAAATTTTCTGATTTCCCGTCAAATTCTGTGATTAACTTTGAGGTTGTATTCAAAAATTCTACTATGGTTTGTGTCATGTTGGTGCTTTCTACTTTTGAAAAATATTTATCAATTTCAATCCTCTCGTGAAGAGAAATTGGTAATTCTATATTGAAAGCTTTTCTATTTGTTATATTTAATAGTTTATTTCTAACGTCTTGGTAAAACGCTTCAGCTGCTGCTTTATGAGCTGCAGTTAATCTTGCGTAGTTAACGTTTAGAAGAACTCTTATATCTTCTAAGCAATATATAAGAATTTTTAAATGTTTTATAATGGTTTCGTCCTTAGTTGGGCGGTCTATATTGAGACATTTGTAAGATCTGTCAAATTTTGCTTTAATATTTCTACACCTTTCCAAAATGCCTTTCCAATCCATAAAACGGGGGAAAAAAAATAAAAAATAAAATCAAAAAAAATATTTTAAACTCTGTCTAAATCGTTTGCTCTACCGGCATATCTTTTTTTTAGTGACCTTTTGTGTATTAAATATATTTTTAGTAATAGATTAATTGCTGCAATTATTACAAGGACTAAGTTAAGTGTCCATAGTGACTTAATTTCAGAGGTGTGGTCAACAATCTCTACGTTATTAACGACGTTAGCGTTAGGTTTATCTATTTTTGATTCTTCTCCTCCCATATTTAATTGTAAGCATATTTTTTTTTTTTTCATAAAAATTAAAATTAATTTACATAGTATTGTAGATACTTTTATTGACTTGTAGTAAAAAAAAAATTTTTTTGTTTTTTTTTTTTTTGCTTATTATATTAAAAAAAAAAGGAATATTTGTGTCAATGGCGGTTAACGCCTGCTGACCTAAAGAGTGCACTTTAAATGCACTTCTTTTAAAAAAACTTTTGTTTTTTTTTTTATTTTTATTTTTTTGGTTGAAGCGCTGTTCCATTAATTTTTCAATTGTGTTTATTCTGTTCCACGTTCTAGTGGCATCTTTCCATTTGGGGGGTGGGCTCCTGTTGACTTCTCTTATTAGGAGGGATCTTTCTCTTTTCAGCCTGCACAGCTAGCCTCCTCTTCTTTTCGGCTTCCTTGCAATTGGCTTCTCAATGGTTTCGATTTTCTCTGCCGGCCTCGTCCTCGCTCGATACTCTTCTATTGTGAGTGGCCGAGGACCATCCTTCATTCTATTGCCTTTTGGCCAGGCGGCTAGATTCGCAACTGAGAGATCAGGATTCAGAATTAATTTAGGGGTGCTTTTGAGCACTTCCCTTTTGCTTGTTTCTTTGGGTGCTTTTTTAATTTTAAGCACTCCAAAGTAATGGCAGGATCGCCATGTAATAATTGAAATCCGTTTTTATTTTTAGTTTATTTTTAGACGGTGCAACTAGTGCACTCGTCAGCTGTTTTATTATGATTCATTTTATTTACAATTTATTCTAACTTATATACTAACTATGAAAATAATTCTTAGCCTATTCTTACTTGTAAATAACTTAAACTAAAGCATGGGAAAATTAGTGTAATATGATTTAAATTTTAAGTTTATAAATATTTCCCATGCGTTTGGGTGTAGTACCTTTTAAGCGGCTATTTAGGGTTTAATATTTTGGTGTAATAAGATACCCGTTTATGTCTGCTCTTTAAAGGTATGAATTCATGCAAGTAAATAATATTTAAAGGAATGTATTCATACGATCAAATAATACTACACATGTCAAAGAGAACAATTCCGTTCGGAATCGAAGAGAACATATTTCTTTATTGAAAGAAAGTAAATTTTGATAGTTTTTTGGCCTTTCAGATAAAGAAAACTCCCATTTCGTTCATGAAAAAAACTGGTTTAATTCCATAAAAAAATTTTTCAAAATACGGAATGAATTCCGTTTCCGAACGGAATTGTACTCTGTGACATGGCTGGTAAATTGGCCTGATATATATACAATATTATTGAAAACTTATAAAAATCAATCGTTTAATTATGCCACACTTTTGTATGAAAATAAACAATAACAAAAATACAACATTGTATAATTATACGAATATACAACAAATAAGTCAATAATGCGAGCTTGTGAATTGGACAAACATTTGAATGCTAACAAATATTTTATTCAGTATAACAAACTCATTGGTAAAAATATTTATTAAATATTAATAATATAAGCTAACAAAATTATATTTTATATTTACAATTTCTGTTATTGAAGCCTTTTTAAATGGAAATTGAATTGTCGTTATTTCTTCCTGTGATTGTTTAGGTATATGTGTACTCAATTTCTTATTTTCCCGCTGGGAGGTGTTTCCCAACAACACTTGCAACGCGAAATGAAAGAAGACTACTAGAAGAGCAAATCATTAACTATCTAGCTCTCATTTTAAGGGTAATTTTTGTCCTTGTTCTCAACTCTTACACAAAAGTATTCTAAAACGGCACAATTCAAAAATTTCAAGGGCTGGAATTACGAAATTACACACAATGCATAATTTTTTGGTCTTTGAAGACCCCTTGCGAAATTTGATGCAGAAAATATTCGTAAAACATTTTAACCCTTTAAAGTGCCGTTTTAGTATATTTTTGTGTAAGAGTTGGGAATATGGACAATTTACCGCCATACGATTCTACCGAAGACATCTGAAACTATTTTTTAGCTCAGCAGTACATTTACTAAATTTAGTTTGACTTTTACCAAACGCCTTTTCAAAAAATTCAAAAACTTAAGGGCCCATATTCCGGGGATCCGAGCTAACGTTTCAAAACCCTTAGGCAGATTTGCTCTACTACTTTTACACAAAAATATTCTTTTCGCGTTGCAAGTGTTGAGGCTGGTTTTTTTTTTTTTTTTTGTTGCATAGTGCTATTTAGTGTTCGGCTCACACACCTAAGAACGGTATCTATTTTTTTAATGATTGTGAAGACGAACACAACCCATAATACCGTTCGTTACTACTTTCAAGATAGAGCCGACCGTTATATAGTGTTCTGTTCTCGTTAAAAAACAGAACAATTGTAATGATACTGTAGACAAACATTATATTTTAATGTTTTATAGTGTTTCTTTTTTACATTGATAAAGAAATGAACGAACTAAAAATTTTAGCAACGACCGCAGCACGAAAAGCTTGGGCGTATATTGTGTATATTTATTTTGTTTTTGTAAAAAATGTTTGGTTCTTTTTACCAGCCAAAAAGGGACAAACATTAATGAGCCGAAGAGAGCACAATAAAATTTGTGGTTAAAAAAAAAACCGAACTGAATTAAATGTTCTCATCTTATGCTGAGTAATAGAAAAACAGTATTATTTCTGTGTTCGAAAGATGACAAACAGGGAAACGTTATTTTTTTAATGATTTTCTACACAAACACTATTAGCGTTTGTGTTTTCCACAAATCTACCTTACCGAACACTAAGGAGCCATATTTAGTGTTTATTTTCGAACACTGGTTTTCCCTATCTCTCCCTTTCTAGTACACACAGCGTTACCCTTTTCTAAAAAAAATTGACAATTTAAAAAAATCTGTGTTTATGAAAAAACCTGCTTCTTAAAAAAATAAAAATGTTTATTATTATAAAAATTCAAGATATTAAACAAGTAAAACTTTTAAGCAAATAAGAATTATAAGCAACAGTTTCAATATCAAAGCTAAAACAAAAACAACAACAATAAACAGTGAGTTTATCTTTTCTTACAGTCCCCAATACAATTGATTGGAATTCTCGCAACATTAATTGCAGTTGTAAGCAGGTTAAGAAACAAAACAAACAAAACAGTTTTACTTGTTTAATATCTTTAGTTTTTCTATCTTTGGATGAAGTTTCTTGATGATTTGGCCTAAGCAACCAGTGAAATGCGCATAGGAATCCCATCAACAATAAATTTCAGTGTTTTTATCAAGAATAAATATTGGGAATTAAGCACGACAAACAAAATCTTGTTAATTACTAAAATACTTTTTTAGGCTAAATAGCACTGATGTGAACAGAATGTTGTATTATAATGAAATTGAATGAAAAAAATATATATAAAAACTTATTTTATTTATTACATGAATAAATGAATTGTTTAAGAAAAATAATAAATGAAAATTATAAACAAAAAACAGCTGGAAAAATTGCACTTTTACGATATCTCTCAAACTAGTGTGCAGATTAAGAAATAATATTTAGACTTTTCAGTGATAATAGAGCAAAGCCTTCTCTAATATGTGCTGCAAGTGCTTGTTTGTTAGCGCTAAATCGCGAAAACTAGAACAGCTAAAAAATAGTTTTCGTCTTTATCAGGCGCGGATCCAGCTCGAGCTTTACGGGGGGGAAATTTTGTATGATACAAAAAAGTAAAAAATTTGTTTTTAAAAGTTTATTAAAAACAATATGTGTATATTATATAACAAAAACAAAACAATAGGGTTAAATAAAATATAAGATCCGTTCAATATAAATTAAAATAAATTAATCTTTTTAAATTAGTAAATTGTGATTTCCTTGTGAGGCGAATTGAGATAGTAAAGTCTATCATCTGTCATTGTTAATCTGAGCCATGTTTTTATTCGACCATGTTTTTTGACGACCATTGACACGAAAAGTTGAAATATTTTTCTTAGATTTGGGTAGATATCTTCATCACAGTTTATTAAAGCATCTACAACGTTTTCTGATAGATTTTCAGATATTTTCCATGTTTGTTGCCAATGCAACAGTTCAGGCTCAAGTTAAAATGTGTTAATCTCGTTTATCAAACATAATCAGCTCATCGGCTGGTTGTGGTTTTAAAATAAATGGTATATGGGCAAATCTCAAAACCAGTCCACAAACCAAAAATTTTTCAAATTAATTTTTTTTAATGGAATATAAGACTAGATGTATAATTTAATTTTTATATTAAAAAATATGTATTTCGACGATCACTAATACAATAATTTTTACCAAATAGTACCCCACCCCTGATCTCTTAATGTTATACATGAATTAACCATTATTTTAGGTGCCTTTTGAGCTTAAAATAGCACTTACAGCAGACTCAACACAATATAAATTTCGTTAAAAAAAGATTGATTCGTACATGATCACAAAATTAGTTTATATATATAATTTGTTTTGTTGAAATAAATAAAATTGGGTTTATTATATAGTACTGAAAAACTGTAGCATGCGTTGAAAGGTGTGCGTCACAAAGGGTTCACGACTTTTATCAAAAAATTACAACATTTTTAAGCTGCGAATAAGTGATTTTAGAGTTCTCTCATATTCATCTTTCTTTTAGGAATTAGACTTTTTTAATAACTTCATTGCTGACAGCAGAGGACACCCATTTGTTCCAACTCCTACACAATTTTTTAGGTTAATACCAAAATTTGTCAAAGCTTTAAGAACTATTGATGATAGTGCCTTCGCATCACTTGAGACATCAACGTCATCCATATCCTTTGAAGCCTCTTCTAATTTTTGTTGTATGTTGAAATATTTTTAAGATAAGGAAATCTGGCTTTTCCCCGACAAATCCGAGCTTTCGTCAAAAATTATCGAATAGAATTTTGATTCATATAACACATAAATATAAACATAAGTAATGCAAATACTAAGGCTTTTTAATAATTCAACCTTTGGTTATACATAGATGCCATCTGCTGGGATTGAATGTAGAATAATAAGTAGTTGAATACAGTAGACTAGATGTTTCATTGAAAATATCTAATAAATAACTATTAGGATTAAGATTTGGATACTTATTGAAAATTTGGTTAGAGATTCAATAAAAAAAACCTTGCTGGTATTTCAAAAAATTTTGTACATTAAAAAAAAATAATATTATTGGGAATTCTTGTATTATCGAAATAAACAAAACATATTTTTATAATATACGGGGGGGAAATTTCCTTATTTCCCCCCTCTGAATCCACGCCTGGTCTATATTGAACATTTGTAGTATGTTTTTAGTTTTTTTTTTTTCATTATTTATTTATTGAATCTTCATGTATTAAATATGAACTACCAATAATTATTCAAAAATTATCCTAATGCTTTATTTTATGTCCTACCAGTGCCAGACAAAAATTTTCTTCATCACGGGTTCTGTTCACATATGTAGGTGTTTATCGCTCATCTTAATGTGTAAGTGCTGCAGTGTCTCTTCTCCTTAAGCGAGAGTGGCCGCTATCATTTAAAATATTTCGAGCTAGTGGATTTGGGTGCAACTCTAGCCTTTTCAAATATTTTACCGCATACTTCGTAATAAAAGTCCTTACCAGTGGCACATTGAGATCCTTGTGGATATTTGAGTTTTTAACATACCAAGGGGCAGCTGGAATTATTCGAAGAAGTTTGTTTTGGCGCCTTTGAATTTGTTCGATATTTGAGGCCGAGGCAGTACCCCTTAGTTGAATACCATAGCACCAGATTGGCTTTAAGCTGGAGTTGTAAAGAAGTAGTTTGCAATCGAGACTAAGGACAGAGTTTCTTCCAAAAAACCAATGAATTCTGATGGCTTTTAGTTTCATTTGAGTTAATTTTGCCTCTATATGGCTTTTCCACGTTCAACGGCGATCTAGATGAATACCGAGATATTTGACATGTGATTGTTGAGGCACTAGTTGATTATTGATTTTAATAGGGGGCATGTTTCCCGACGCAAGGTGAATGTTATATGTACGCATTTTTGCTCATTGACCTTTATTCTCCATTGTTTTAACCACAGTTCTAGTTGAAATATATGATCCTGCAGGTATCGAGATGCTTCACGACTGTTCTCGTGTACGCTAAGAAAAGCTGTATCATCAGCAAAAGTTGAGGTTAGGGTGTAATTGTTTGTCCGATGTACATATAAGGTAAAAAAGTGGGCCCAGGATACTTCCCTGAGGGACTCCAGCTTCAATTGGGTGAGGAGAACTTAAAAAATCACCTTCTTTAATAATAAATTTTCGACCGACCAAGTAGCTTTCTAACAGCATGTGTGTATTAACCGGTAGGTATAGCTTCAATTTGTGTAACAAGCCTACAAGCCAGACTTTGTCAAAAGCTTGAGAAACATCTATGAAGAGAGCGGAGCAATATTTTCTTTCTTCAAAGGCTTTTCTTATGGCGTTTACTATCCGATGGGTTTGTTCAATTGTGATATGCTCTCTTCTGAAGCCGAATTGATGATAAGGTATACACCCATTGTCATTTAAAATTGGCGTTAAGCTTTGATATATAAGATAATAAGCTAATATGCCTATATGACTCAACTTTTGTGTGATCTTTTCCTGTCTTTGGTATCGTCGTTATTAAGGAGACCTTCCATTATTTAGGGTAGTATTCGAGGCGTTGAATAGCATTAAAAATATAAAGATTAATTTTCGTTGCTATGCGAGGTAGCTCCAAAAGCATTTTGTTACTGATCTTTTGAATACCAGGTGCCTTCTTGGTGTTTAATTCACTTGGTGACGGTTAAACTTTTTCCAGAACGCGATATGCTATAATAGAGTTAAAAACGTTTTCTTTTTAAGATACTGTATTATGTTTGTGCAGCTATTGTATGCCTTTGTATTATAAACAATTAACTTGGAAAGAAGTTTTTTAGAAAAATTTTCTTAAATAAAGAAACATTTTGCTTTAACCAAGCAACTAATATATTTATTGGTTCAACCCACATTTAGCTAATAATTCTTTCCGTATAGACATTCTATTTTGACAACACATCTACATACATCATATGCTTTTATGTTTATACGATATATTTTTGCTCCTACGATTAGTTGTAAATACACATTTCTGATCACTTTCAATTTAAAACCTCTAAGTTTTCTAACAGTGTAACAAGTCATATTCTTTCCTGCACTTCATAATATCCTGTTTGTGCGTTAATACCCAAAGCAGTGTACGCCGCGACGCAAACAGAAAACATAAAGAAGTTTATTTCTTATTATTTTAAACAAACTTACAAACGTAAGGAAACAAAATAATTATTTTTCAAGTTGTCGAACGTGCGTGATTATCTCTTATACGCGCGTTTGTCTTTAACTTCACTTTCTCCGTCCGTCCGTCCGTCCGTCTGTCTGTCTCCTCCTTCCTGTCTAGTTTACTGCAGCAAAAATAAATATTTCGAAGAATTTGTGCAAGTGGCTGTGTATGTGAGCAGTAGAATATTTTTGCGTTGCATCTTAAGTCAGCTAAACCAATATTTACAAAAGACAAAAGTTTAAAGTGCATTATGGTATAATATGAACGTTGCAACAACTCGTTGGAATATAAAAAAGAAAGAAAAGAAAATTAAGTAAAAAACTACAAAAAAAAAAACATGAACAAGAACACACAGCAAAAACTTTTTTAAAACTAGGAAATTAATAATAAAATATTTCTTAAAGAAATTTTGTGGCTTCAACAAGATGAAGAAGATAAAAAAGATACGACGTTGGATAAAAAGTAACAATTTTGTTAAAAGTTTATTTCTTTCTTTAAATTTGTTGTTGCAAAGTACAAAAATCTTAAGAGAAAAATTATGAGACCGATTTACATAAAGCAGATTTTGGTGATCTTAAAAGTAATGAAAATAAAACAAAAAAAAAAAAAATGCGGTATAATTTCATGTCATGTACTGCAAGTAATTTAACTTTCTTTTCTTTTTTAATTGACCCCAAGATACTCAAGTTGGGTTTCTATATTCTTTTTTTAAGCAAAAAGAAATATTGAGCTTAAATATTTTAAAGGAGCATCAAGCCACATTTTAATAAAGTAATGAACTGATATACATTTTTTATAAAGTCTTGTCGATAACAAATAAGAAAAGAATTTACTGGACCAGAGTTTTGTTAATATAAGAAAGTTCTAAAAAACCGCGACTTTAATTTACAACTCAAACTTCGCATTGGAAAGTGTTACGTTTGGCCAGTTCTGCCGTACCCTTAAGAAGAAATGGATAATAGATGGTATGAATAGCTTTCGAAATGTGAGTATATTGAAGTATCCTGTAGCTCGTATCTGTATTTCTCGCATCGTAAAATTTCCAACATGAAGTGTGAAACAAAAAAACTCCATCGTTTCTCGATATGTGAGAAAAAAGTGTTTCTGCTTTTGAATGCAAAAACAGACAACACAGATTTTATTTTAACTGGAATATTTCCAGTAATCAAGTGTCAAATGAAAGCGAAACGTCAACGAAAGAAATGTATATAATAAAACCAGAACTGCCAGATTTGACGATTTTCTTGTTCCGAAATTAGCAAAGTGCCGGTTTGCTGATTTTTTCTAAAAAAGGGACGATATTATTAAGTCTTTGATATAAGACAATTTTAAATCTTTTTATATGTTTGGTTACTAGGCATTACAAAAAAAAAGACATTTTTAGAAACAAGGCGGCCTTAATTTTCATATTTATCCCTTTTGTGAAAATTGTCCTCGAAATTGTTTGTCTCTTTCCTAAAAAATATATTGGCAAAAGCAAAATTTCGAGGGAAAAGGGTTTACCATTTATTCCCGTGATTATTTAATACATTTGTTGGTGTTCAAAACATTAAACCATTACCCCATTTTTTAGTCAATATAGAAAAAAGTTTGAGTCAACATGATTTAAATAAAACAATTTAAAGTGCTATATTCGGCTATGGTAAATCTTATACACCCTTCGCCATAGCATTAAAAATCGCACCAAAACCTTAATTTTGAGAGGATACTTGCTTGTATGAGGACCAGGTGAAGTAATGAACCGACTCGGCTTTTTTTTATAAAAATATTAATTTTATTTTTTGTTCAATATGATATTTTGTCACGCCTTTATGTGACTTCTTCAGTTAAAAATAACAATTTAAAATTGCTATCGGATTAAAGAAAAGAAATAATTTTATAAAAATAAGACCTCAGGCTTAATTTGGGTGATTATTTTTTGTAAAAATCGCCTAAATGTATCTTTTCAGATCAGTTTTGATGATTAAAAACGGATTTATCACCAGAGTGATAGAAAATGGATTCATATATGATTTATTTATATGTTTTAATAATGATTTTTAAATATTTTGAATTTTTGTTTTTGCCAAAACAAAAAAATGAAAAAAAGCTTGGATCAAAAAGATGCCCAAAAATTATTGATAATTTATGAGCATAAATGTTAGTGCAAATTGTTTCTTTTATTCTTTTTTTTGTTCAAAATAAAGCTGGTTTGAATAATCAAAAGCCATAATGGTACTGATTTTATCGGACAAAAATTAAAAAACCATGGCAATGAAAAAATTATATGAAATATAGTCAAAAACTATATAATTTACGATTGAAAAATGAGACGAAAATGATTCAATAATGATTATAAAAACTAACATTAAAAGGATCAAAAATTGTATCACATATAATTCTTTCAGGGGATTCATCTGTACACTAAAAGAAAAAGCTTCGTAAATGTAATGTTTTTTTTGCATTACAGAAACGATTTTGTCATCGATTTTGAACCAACGTAACGCGTCATTCCCGCTATGAAAATTGTTTCATTAGGTTAGAAATGTTCATTAATATAACGAAATTATGTCATTAATATTATAACACTCAAATATTTATATAATGAAACCTTACGTTACAATAATGTAAGTTTTCATAATTGCAATGAAAACATTTGGAATTTACAATGAAATTGTGTCCTTATTGGAATGTACGTTTGTCGTAGATAAAATGAAAAGCTGCATTCATTTAATGATATTGTTTCATTAATGTAATGATATTTAACATTAATATATTATTTTGAAATAACTATAATTCATGTTAATTTAACATTGCAGTAAAGTTAGAGCAAAATGTTATTTATTTTGAAATAACAATCGGAATCACGTTGAATGAAAGTTATTTCAAGTTGAAACAACGTGAATTTCATGTAGAATCAAATGGGTTTGAGTGTATTTTAACAGTGTGAAGAAGCTTCAGAGACAACATTTGCATTTATGTAAGAATAATTCAAAACACTTACCCCGTAACACATGTTTCACTTATTTTGTATTCTCCTTTGTTAACAGAAACATCAGCAGAATCGCCCGATATGGTCATCATTGTACTTTGAAAACTTGATGTACTATTTAACTAAACAATTTTAATTAAAAGAATACGGGAATTGTCTTCCTTTTTTATAACATATTTTAATAATTAAAATAAAAAATGTACATACTTACATGTGTATATATGTGAATAAGTGTATTGTTTCTGTATTAAGAATAACTGTATGAAAAGATACATTACTATAATGCAATTTTGTCATTAAAGTTTACTCATAGTTACGAAATTACAAGAACACTTCCATAGAAAGTTAACGTAAAATGACAAAAAGAATGACATTTGTCATAATATTAATGTAAATTGTACGTTACTAAAAACTCGTAAAATAAACAATAAAACCAATAAAAACTTTAAAAATTATATTCTTTTAATTAAAAGTTTTACTTTTAATTTATAATCTGTACATATATTACATTATTTTTCTTAAAAAACAGAAACAACTTTTGTCACTCAGAAATGTAAAGCTTCATTAATGCTACGTAAATATTTCATTAAAATTTTGCAGATGCTGTTATTGCTGCAGTTCAATACTTATTTAAATAAGGGTAACTTAAATTAATAGATTTTAATAATTGTAGCCCAAAAAGGTAATCATAATCACTTTTTTCTATAACTATATGCCTTAAATCGTGCTTAAAAGTTGTTCGTTGCTCGAATGTAATACATTTCGTAGCCCCAATGAAACTACGAATTGTCTAAAAACTCCTGTCTTACACGATTCATTGCATTAATGTAACTTTCATTACTATTATGTACATTTTCATTTAATTAATGAAACTTTTCATTACATTAATGTAAGGGGGTTAACGTAACGGCTTCATTCCTGTTACGAAGCGTTTTTCTTTCAGTGTAGGGTACCATTTTCTCACAACGAGTGTATGATTTATGATTGAAAAATTAGCTTATAAACGGGTATTTGCTCGTGAAGCTGATTAGATTATGATGCAAAATGCTGATCAAAAAAAGAAGATGAAGTTAAAAAACGAAGGAAGTTCTTTATGCACCTTTGACGCATTAGTTTCGACGGACATATAACCCGTTATCCCTTAACTATAGCTCAAAGGAAAAATTAAAAAATCTTACAGTCAAAGACATTTTTCTATAACTTAGAATATATAAAATTTCTTTTTTCTCTATTTCTGTACGTGAAAATTTTTTGTAAGTGGAAACTAATTTGACGTTGTAAACATCTTTTATTTTATTCACTTCATTGTGCCAGTCATCAAATTGCTTCTCTATTTATCGCAGAAGTTAAGCTGTTGTTGATGGTAACGAGATGGTGCTAACAATTGTATGTCCCTGAACTAGTGACATATTTTACATTCACAAATACATAAACATAACTTCAATACAATCACAAACATTGAAATAGTTCGTTCTTCAGATTTACTTTGAAAATGCAGCAACACACACATGCATACATACAAAAACAGAAGGAATACTTAAAATCTACTACTACAAGCCAACATATTTTCAAGTAAACAAATAGCAATACATACTAATTTACAAACACAACTACACATTTGATTATTATTCATTTCAGCACAGATGCTTCCTCAGTTTATTTATGTATGTTTGTATGAATGTAAGTGAAAGTTTGTATGGAAAATAATCTCTTTATAATATGCATTCATCATAATTTCAACTCAGGCTTAAAGCACTAGCATTGTCGCCACCATCCTTATCATCAGCGTGTGATGAATATCCTTCGAACAATCCTTCATCCTTCAGCCTGCCAAACAGTCTTCGAAAAATCCATCCATCCATCCATCCATCTCTCTATCTGAAATTGGTTGTAAATTTAAATTTGTGCTCATATGCCAGATAAATTGTACGTTATGTACGCCGTTAGCTGTTGGTTGCGTTGTTGCTGTTGTCGTTCGTTATTCGACAAAGTCACCATTTCATAAAATGAAAAGTAAATAAATTTTAATTTCCATTTGCATGACGTTGATGACGACGACTGTATTTCATTTTCTTTTTTCGTAATTTTGTTTTCTGAACTCAAAACACTGAATTTTACCTTAAAAAGTACTAACACACTTTTTAACGTAAAATACTTGGAGGAACAATTTAATATATTGCAATATTGGGTAAGGGCAACTAATTTTTCATCATGGACAGATCCCCCAAGCAGGAAAACACCGGTTCCCCAATGTATTCTTCCCTAATGCCCCGCAATCCAGGGCAATGACAAAGGAAGTGAAGCACAGTCTCCTCTTCCTCCTCGTTCTGACAACTCCTACAGTAGTCGTTAAATTCCAGACCCATTCTTGCAGCATGAGTCCCCACCGGCCAGTGTCCAGTAAAAACCGATATCACCGTCCTAATCTGGTTCCTGTTGAAACCAAGTAGAGAGCTAGTTCTCCGTTCATCATATCCAGACCAAAGGATCCTGGATATAAAGCAGGTGGACTCACAGGTCCACCGCATCTGCGCAACTCTATACGACTCGCGCCTAGGGATGAAACGATACGAGTAAATACAAGTACATATTCGATACTTTTATATAAGTACCAAGTATTTTTGTAATCGATACTTAGCAACCGAGTACCAAGTAGTATCGGTAAAAAAATACTCGGTATCGGTCAAAAGTAATCGTTTAACTTTGGTATTGAAATTAATCTTAAATTTTTGATTATTTTCGAAAGCTGGAGCAGCAGTAACGGCATCAAGAAACCGTTTGACCAGTAAACACTAGGGATGCCAATCCCGAATACCGAAACCCCGGGATTATTCTAAAAATTAAAGTCCCGAATCCAGAGGTTTGATATAAAAATCCCGAGATTTTGGGCTTAGTAAAAATTCAATATTAAATCATACTGGCCATGAATCTAATTTTTAACTGGTTACAAAAAAAGTCACAAGTGAATAAATGTTTCATGCAATGCATTATGTACCACGAAAACAAAATCAGATGGTGGGTCTTTTTTTAAGTAGATGATATAAGATAATGCAAGTTGTGCAAAAAGGTGTTAACAACTATAGGGGGTTCTACCAAAAGTCTTTTGACACATATAAGTTTATTTTATTGGATTAATACTTGCATAAATATAATTGAGATAAAATAAATTAAATATTGTCATATATCATGTATGTAGTTATTTATTTACGATACCACCCATAACTGTTGAATGCGAATATTGGTTTCGTCGGCAGCATATGTTTGCGATGAAATAAGGTACAATTATCTGACGTCATTAATTTGTTTAAGAATCTTTTTAAAATATAAGTTTTAATACATAATACTTCCATATTACTTTAAAAGAATACATTTAACAGTTTTATTTTGTACTGAGTTTAATTTTCTTCATGAATTAATTTGTTTTAATTCTTATACATAAACATTAAATTAAAATGATATGAATTTTAAAATTGGCTTTTATATATGAAATCCCGAAAAATCCCGATCCGTCCCGCGATCCCTTTTTTGAATTAAAAATCCCGAATCACGGGTTTCAAAAAACCTGGTCCCGTTTGGCATCCCTAGTCTACACCTATAAACCACATATCGTCTAGGTCTATTTCCTCAATTTCTGGCTATAGGAAGTCCGTTATCATACAGCGATAGCGAACACCATTCACGATAATTGCTTGGTCGACCTCATTTTCGAAGACGCCGCCAGCCGCAGAACTAACTGGGGAGCATGCACATATATTTTCCCATTTCCTACAGACCCGATTTGCTGAAATTAACGCTCAATTCTCCCGATTGTGGAAACATTTGGTCGATTATACTGACCAAAAAAATCACGATGTGCATTAAATGCATTTTTATTGAACGCCCATTTTCGTAAAAGGCTTTATTTATCTTAATAATCGAAGTTGTCAAATACTGAAACAAAGATAGGTCAATTTAAGTTGCGCAAAAAACTTGACGTTAAGGTATGACTCACAATTAACATCATGGATTATGGTTTTACCACCCTTTATTATATATTTATCAATTTAAAAATAAAATACATAAATTATTTAGCTTAATTTCTTCGACCTTCTTATTATCGAGCCCAAATAGCAAAAATGATGTAACCAACAACATTTTAGATTTTTTTTTTTGGATGAAAATCGATAATTTTTGATCATTTGCATCATCTCTAAAAATCTTATATCGCTGGGAAGTATCGTTACGAAATAAGAGCAAAAGAAATTTCAAACGAAACCCAAGACATGAAGCAGAAATATTTAAAAAAAACCTTCTCCTGTAAAACTTTTTTTTTTTTTTGGTTACATAATTTTTGCTATTAGGGCTCGATATTATTTCCTGTTTTTAAAAAATTTGTTTGAAATATAAAAAAACCAAAAAATCGCTAAAGAAGCTATCCATTGGGATAGCGAAATACTGGATAAGTTTTTAATAAATATTCTTTATATAAAACGGACCTTGAGCTTGAGAAATTATTGAAAGGAAATAAAATACATATTTACATTTAAGATTCATAGTGACATTGTTGATATCTGGAATAAAAGGTGAATGAAGGTTGTTATCCTGAACGTTCTATAAAATTTTGTTTCCTAAGATAAAAAAGATTTTTCGAAAGGAAATTGGTACTAGGAGGTAACTAAAAGTGGTCTCAATCTTTACACTTATCGTTTTGCACAAAAATTCTAATAGGTCGAAGTTCTTATTTTATTGTATAGTAATACAACACTAATAAGAAAGTTCTTAAATGCTGCTTTCTATTCCTTTATCATACAAACCGATACAAGTACCCATACAAGTAACAAGTACCCATACAAGATACTTTTTTTTCGATTCTAAGTAGGTATCGATACTTTACGAGCGATACCACATCGAGTAAAAGTATCGATACCTTAGAGGTATCGTTTCATCCCTACTCGCGCGAGTCGCGCCTGATAAGTAGTTTACAGTGAGCCATTGGAAGACCAACAAATTGATCGATGAACACGTCATCCATGCGACCACCTTGTCTGGCCAACCCATTGTATGGGAGGTGCCACGCCCACTTTCTTATCCCGCCTATTTTTTTTTTAAAGAGTTTGTGGATTGTTAACATTGTAATGTATTGATGTATGCAGAGGACGTAAAATTATTTTTAACTGTAAAACATCCATGTGATCAACAACATCTACAAAATGACCTGGATAGTTTTGACAAATGGTGTAAACTTAACTTGATGGAACTAAATTTAAATAAATGCAAACATACGCAGTTCTCCAGAGTAAAAGAAGTGTGCTTACTCCTACGTTCTTGATGGCTGTACTTTACAACCTGTTAGTGAAATAATGGATTTGGGAATATTGTTAGACAAAACACTTAACTTTTTTCAACATATAACGATGACTGTTAATAAATCCCGTAGTGTTCTGGCTTTTATTAAAAGATGGGCAAAGGAATTCAACGATCCCTTAACTACAAAAAGTCTATTTACTTCGCTCGTCAGACCAATTTTGGAATACGGCAGCACTATTTGGGACCTGATCTATAATATGCATAATGATCGTATCGAGTCAGTGCAAAAACAATTTCTTATTTTCTGCTTAAGAAGTGATTATAGAGGATGCCTGGTACCTTCATATTCAACAAGACTAGCTGAAATAAATTTACCAACGTTAAAAAGCCGGCGAATGATGCTAAATATATATTTTATGGTCAGTCTTATAAATCGTAGTACACATTCCGAATTTTTATTGAGTAACGTAACTCTTAATATTCCTCAACGTTCACTTCGTTTATTCAACACTTTATATGTCAGGACATGCCGAACAAAATTTGCGATGTCAGATCCAATAAGAAAATTATGCAGCTGTTTCAATGAAATGTACAACTTAATCGACTATTTTCTGAACATTAATATCATAAAAAGCAATATCATATTATATTTAAATCAACAATGTTTATTGTAGATATACAGACAATTTTATATGCGAGAACCCTTTACAAAATAATCATTAAAAAATCAGCGGCATCCAGAAATAATCCGATAGTTTTAAGATCACTATACACATATTTAAATAAAAGAAGTAAAGGTACTATATTAAGCTGTGCCGAATCTTTAATATTCTTTACCACAGTAATGAAAACTAAATTTATATGAAAAGCACTAAAAAAAACTCTGTGCTTTTTTAATATAAATTTTACTACATGTTCAATCGCATGTGTTGTGGAAACCGACCATAATCGCTTTAAAAAAAACTTGTAGCAAAAGCTATAAAAGCCTTCTTAGGAAAGGCAGCACTCATCAAGCTTCGAACAAAGCTTTAATTTTCTTTTTCCCTTAACCAATATCTTTAAATATGCGTGAATATGTAGCTACCAGCTTACTTACCTGGAATTCGAATTCGAACAACTTTATTACCACTCATTCATTAATTCATTCATTCGTGCATCTATCCAACCATATGCTAGCACTTGTGCCTTTCTAGAAAATTACTTACCGAGTGTAAATGTGCGTTTGTTTCTCTGTTTATGTGGGCATGTGTGAGTATGTAAATCTTTAACAAATTTTACGCCATAGTCATAAAACAAATATCAAACATTAAACTTTTTTAAATATGAATTTGCCTTAAATTTACACACATACACTCACACACACATTAATTCTGTACCTCATCACCAATTCTGAAATTGATGTTTGTTTGTTTGTTTGTTTGTTTTTGATTGTGTGAGTGAATGTATGTGTTCGAATAAGTATTTGTATTTACTATATCGTATTTACTTTTGTATTTCGCTTTATTTTTTGCTCCTTCGTTCTTTTTTTTTTCTTCTTTCCAACTTTTAGCCTATTTACTTTGAAGACAAAGATACACAAGCAATTTAGTTGTATGAATTCAACTTTGCGTTTGTGTGTGCTATTATTCACTTGCATAAGTATGTGTTTTGAACACATTCATATGTTCTACATCGAATTGTATGAGTGTTACATGTCTGTTTGTCTGCCAAAGTTCAGAGGTACATATTAAATGGCTATAGATGTCGTGATGTACCAGGGATTAACTGGTGAGTGAGGCTTTTGGATGTTATGGAATGCCAGTTCGAAATCGTATGTGGTGTGTGTATTCTTTAAACTTTGCATTGTGGTTGCTGGTGCCCCCGACAATAAGCTGCTGTCCAAAAAAGCAACAAAATAATGGAGAGAATTGGAAAATAAATGTATCTTACATACATACAAATGTACATGGAAATATTTACGTATGTATGTATTAAAACCACAACCACATTTTAAAAATGTGTGTGACTGGAATACAAGAAGACAACGTCGTCCTACAAAGTAGAGCAACGGTATTTTCTACACCAAATGCAAACACACAACACACAGACACTATAACACATAGACCTATTTGATTTTTTATGAATGTATGTATGTATGTATGTATGTATGTAAGTATGTATGTATGTATGTATGTATGTATGTATGTATGTATGTATGTATGTGTGCATGTATTTTTTCATTTTGTATATTTTTCCGTCATGTAAAAAAGTATTTGTTGATGTCAATTTTGTCAATATTTCATTTCAACGGGGTTCGCCGGAGAAGCCCCCATGAATCGGCCTTAAAAATTAATACGAGTAAAAATGTTTGTGTGTTTTTTGTAGGTTTATGATGAATCTATAAATTCTTTTAGAAAAAATCAACATCGTTATTACCAACGTTAACAACGTCTTCTTCTTTTCCATTTAGAATCTTCATTTGAAGTAGTGGTAGGTACATTAGCAGCATTTAACTTTCTTTTCGGCAATTTATTTTTATTACCCGCAATTTTAGACAATAAATAAATCCAAACATTTAATTTTTCAGGAAATTAAAGAAGAAAGCGATTTTTATTTATGCAAATAACAGACATATTGTTTATTTAAGATTTGATATTTAATGAAATTCAAATGTTGGCAAATATCATATGCACGTATGAGTACTCGTATGTTGGTACAACAAAAAAAAAAAAAAATAAAAAAAAACAGAATTGTTTAGAAGGTTTTTTAAGATGAAGTTGATTTTGTGTTTTCAATTTAAATTGTTTATTATTTTGTCTTCTCTTTGGCGGAGTCTTAGGGATTTTGATAAGAATAAAATTTATAGTATACAAAATAAAAGAGGAAGTTAATTGAAATTTTATGTGGCAAAACCAATTTTGCTAATTTCCTCTTTTTGTAAATTTTTGATTTTTTTTTTTTTTTTGATATTTTCGTGATTAATGAGTTTCTTTGTTAAACCATAGATTTTTATTTTCTTTTACAGATTTTAAATTTTAAGCAAATTTTTAAATACAATTTTTATTGTAATGGAAATGCCTGAGAAAAAGAAAAATGTTCTCGTTTTATTAGAATTTCTTTATATTTTCAGAAACAAATTTAATAGTTTTTGTTTTAAAATGCAAAAAGGTGTAACTAACAAAAAGCAAAAAACTTTATTAAATGAAAACTATAAACATCTCAGAAAACATGCATTGATAAGTCGACTATGGAATTTTTTAAACAATTTTCAAAGAAAACAATTTCATAATATTTTCTTGAAAAAAAAAATGGGTAATTACGCAGTTTTTTTATTTATAAAATAAACTCTCTTGAAGTTACGTCCCTTTGTTTTTTGTTAAAAAAAGCGCAATTTTTGATCGCAGAAGTGTAAGATTTTGTGAAGACATGTAGCTCAATGGCATTTATAGTTTAGTTTTCTCAGCTTTCCAGTTTAGGACATTAAGCTTTCTGAGGTCATTTACTACGTCTGTCTTCCACCTTTTTCTAGGTCTCCCCCTTCTTTAGGCGCCTTCCGGGATCTGTTCATATATCTTTTTCACCACTCTTCCATCTGGCATTCTTATTACATGTCCCAACCATCGAATTCTCTCGGCCTTTATGTATCATACAACACTTTGCTGCCCATTCAGCATATCTAGTTCCCTGTTGAATCGTGTTCGATAATTGTCTTCACTAATTCTTATCGGACCAAAAATTTTACGAAGTATTCTACGTTCGAAACATAGCAGCTGGTTCACATCAAATGCTTTGAGTGTCCATAGTTCGCAACCGTACGTTAAAATTGGCCTTATAAGAGATCTATAAAGTCTAACTTTATTATGACGTGATAGTAGCTTTGATTTAAATAATTTCGTATGTAAAAACCACGCTTTATTTGCTGCTTGTATTCGGTCTTGAATTGCAGCAGTTGTGTCACCAAGATATTTAAATTGTTTTACGGCTTGAAATGTGTACGGTTCAAAGGTAAGATCTGCTGCATTCCCGTATTTAGGGGATCTTAGCATATATTTTGTTTTGTTTATGTTAATTTCCAGACCAGTTGCGCGAGCAGCTCTTTCAAGTTGGTAAAATGTATCTTTAAGACAGGATTTTTTTCTAGATATTATTAAAATGTCATCAGCATACGCGCATATTTGAATGGATTTGTTAAATATTGTGCTGCCTGAGTCAACATCATCTACTATGGTATTCAGTAGGAGGTTAAATACAAGGGAGGATAGAGCGTCTCCCTGTTTAACACCGGATATAACATTAATAGGTTCAGTTCACCTTGTATCACAACCTTAGCAATGGTGTTGGTAAGAGTCATATTAATTAAATTAACTAATTTACCTGGTATTCCAAGTTTAAGTAGTCGTATGCCGATTTGCTGTCTATGTAGGCTATCAAAATCCTGTTTAAAGTCAATGAATAGGCAGTGAATGTCTATGTTATATTCATAGCATTTTTCAAAGATCTGTGTGATTGGTCGATTGTTGAACGGTTTCTTCGGAATCCGCATTGGCATTTATAATAAGCAATCAAAAACACGATTTTGAATTTTTTGTTAGTTACGCCTTTTTGCATTTTAGCTAACGATATGTATGTATGTATGTATATATATTATGGCCCTTATTATGTAAAACGCAACGCAACGCTATATAATTACATTGAAAGCAAAAACAAAATCATAAATATTTTGTAAAAGAAATTCATGTACCGTTTTAAAATTGTCAACGCCACAAGTTATGAGGCGTTTCTGCAGAAAGCAGCAACAAAATTACAAAATATTTATGAATTTGCTTTTGCTTTCAATGTAATTCTTTGGCGTTGCGTTTTACATAATTAGGGCCTATATGTGTATATAATATACAATAGTTTGGTAAAGATGGGGCGTAAAGTAAGCATATCCTTTAATTAATACTAGATTTATTTATATGTAACATAGCGTTTACATTTGCCAGTACTGGCAAGACAGTAGCAATTCATTCAAACTTTTTCACTAATACATAAACACTTTTACAGCTATTTTGTTTTTGCATTGTTTTGTCAACTAATATGTATATGCTTACTGTCTTGCCAGTACTGGCAAATGTAAACGCTGTGTAAGATGTGATATCAAACGAACTGTGATACTGCGCTCAATTTTTGACATTTATGATCAGTATAATAACGTATATTAATAAAAACTTTTTTTTATTATTTGGATAGCGCGCCCTATGTGCCACAGGGAATTAAAGGATAACATATATATCTAGAATGGAAAGCTCTTTGCTTTTGTCATTTATAAGCTGACAAACTCCAACTTAAAATTTGGTGTCTGGAGTAGATCATTTTCCCTCTTAACAAGATCAATGAAATAACCATCTGCTATACTAGAACATACTGCTGCTTCTACTATTTTCAGGCATTTTTTTATGTTTTGGCATTAATTGCAAGATTTTTTCTCACATCTGTCGCAATAATTTCGGATAACCAACGCATTGTATGAGTGAAATGATTGATGCAAAAACGATTTATTAATTTCAACTGACAGTTTAGAAAACATGTCGACTATTTTTTTAATACTCCTTTTTAATTATGTTTTTATATAAACTAAATGCCTCAAATTCTTTCTCTAAAGCTAGAGGTCCACACCAGTTTTGCCAAAACTTGGTGAACAAAAATGGCTAAATTTACAGAAAAAAATGACTAAAAAATATCTTAAAATCGGCTTAAAAATGGCTTAAATTTTTTTTTAAATAAAAACACATTTAAATTAAAAAAAAAAAAAAAAAAAAAATAAATCATTAACAATTTTTTACAATAAAATTTTAAACTGAAATCTATTTGCTACATAAGAATAAAATTAAATATTCTGGCATTTAAAAAAATTAACAGCCAATCCCACGATGTCACACGTTAACGTTCGCATAGAAAATTACATTTAAAACAAAAACAATTTCTAAAATTGGTTTTTGTTTTAAATGTTATTTTCTATGCGAACGTTAACGTGTTACATCGTGGGACAGGGTGTAAATCATCGATAAATTCGATGTCGTTATCGGTTATCTTATAGGAATCACTTCTGCCTATTAGTTTTAAATATTTTGAAGGTAAATCATTATCATGACACACATTACCCAACCTTTTGAGTCCAAATCTACAATAGAAAATAAAAAAGATAAAAAATATTTTATTGGTATGGTAAATTCTTTTAACCTAATTGATAAAATAGAATTTACGGTTGTCTATTTTTCAAGTTACTTTAAAAGATGTTTACTTGGCTATATAAATTTATCTTCTTCAGCATTAGACCATGGAACTGAGAGCAACTTTACAGAAATACTGAAGTTTTTTAAAACTTCCGACCAGAAAGAAACTTTTGTTTTTGTTGGTGCATTTTGTAAATTGAGTATTGTAATGCTGTTCCTTTATTTTGAAAGATCATCGTTTATAGCGATTTTCAACATTTGTAAAAGTTTTGATTTAAATAAAATGCGTTTTAATTGTTAAACATGTTTATTTTACTGTAAGCAATTTTATGCATTTTTATAAGAACATAAAATCAATATTTTACTACAACAACGGCAAAAACTTTTTAATGGCTTAACAAGGTGAAAAATGGCTAAATCTAGCCACTAAATAGCTAAATTGGCAACACTGGTCCACACCATGCGTTCATTGCGTTGATGAATTAACAAGACACCCAGCAAATACGTAGGACTCTCTGTATCAAACGCATGAGGTAGGAGGATTACTTTCTACTGTTTTATGCTTCGCATGCGTCTTAAAAAGGTTTATTAAACGCAACAACGCATAGAATGCGTAGCTTAAAGCCGTTCTAATCTTCTCTAGTGTATTAGTGTCCTGAATGTAATCTTAGTATGCACAAATCGGTTATAGTACTAATATGAATTCCACTAAATATTCCAGTTCTATAGCCAAGAAGTTGTTATGGCCATAATAACAGTCTTTTATAATTTTGGCCGATTTGGGCATTCTGTTAATATTTCATTAAAAAGTACACTTAGCCAAATGCTTAATGGCAAATATTTCTATTACGAGAATTTTTAAGGAATTTTTTTATGTCGTACTTACCGAAGAACTTAATGTCTCAGACATTTTATTTACTAACAAGGAGAATTCATGTAAACGGTAGTGGCAGTACTACACAGAAGAAAATAAAAATTGATTTCATTTAATAACTAATCGGATTATTATGCTGCAATTTATAATAAACTGTATCTTGTTCAATCTTATTCAATTAAAAAACTTGTGATATTAATTAAAATATTAATTTAAATTTAAATAAGCAAAAATAATAATATCAATTATACGTTCAATTTGCTTGATTAAACGTTTAACTCACTAGATTAAACATTTTATTCATATGATAAAATTTTTAATTAAAACTGATTTTATTTTTGATTGATGCTTTAATTGGAGAAAAATTTAGGAGATTTTTTTTTGTGTAAAACAAGTACAACACCAAAAATACATCACTGTATTTTATTTGTTGTTTGCGTTGGTCGATTTGTCAAAAACACAAGCAATTTTGGCACTTCCCTGTATAAGTAAGAAAAAAAAGTAGCTCAGCTCTATTTTCAACGCCACTTGAAAACTGAATTCGCCTTGAATATTAATAGTTAATGTTTTTGAGGTCACAGTTATTTGAAGTAAAAAAAAAAACATTTATTTGGGAATGTACAAGTATTTAATATACTGCGCAGTCCTAAGTTCACAAAAAAAATTCTCGCCAAATTTTTTTTTTTTTAACTAAGCCATTAAAATCAGTTTTAATTAAAAATTTAATCAAAAGAATTAAACGTTTTCTTATGTCAACGACATTCCTGCAAAAAAAATTTTTTTAATATCACAAAATTTTAGTTGATACTATTAATTTGTTTACTGGGGCAAATTTGATTAATTTTTTAATTAATATTACAAATTTTATAATTTTAAAGAAATCAAAAAGTAATTTCAATTTTTGGGAATACAAAATTTTAATTTCAAAAAAGCACGAATAACAAAATTTTTTGATATTAAAATTTTAAAGAAATTTTTATTTTTTTCTATGTATCATAACCGTAAATAGCTTTAATATTATAAAAATTTTATTCGCCTGAAAACGACTGAATAATTTTCAATTCAATTTCTTATCCTCGCAGGAAGGTAAACGTGGCTACTTGGAGGGTCTTGCCGCTCACTATAGCAAAGAAGTCAATATGCCTTATGAAGATGTCTTGGATGCCATTGAATTTGCTCGCAGTGCGAAATGGAGGGAACGCCATATGCGAATGGCCACTAGTGGCAGCGGAAATACGGGTACACTTAGAAGGGGCAACAGTAGTGGGGCGAGTGGAAGCTTTGGTATGGGTGTTAGTGCCATGATAACTGGTAATATAGCCAATCAATCGATACTACCATCAAGTCATAGTCAGCCATTGTATGTGCCGGGTAAATATTCGGTAAGTAAAAATGTTTTTATAAATTAAAACAAAAAATATCTTAAAGCATCATTCCCTTTTCATTGCCAACAGCCCTCAAGTTGTTTGTCGAATCGTGAAGAAAACGAAATCTATAGTTATGCCCAAAATGAGTTGGCCAATCGTATGGCGCGCAGCGTTATCGATTCAAAGTCATCCGTTAACTTAAGCAGCGGTATGCAGCACAGTTATCCAGGAGCACGGTCTAATTTCTTTTATGAGTTTGCAGCAACAGGTAAAGTAGAAAGTTAAACAAAAAATGGGTTAAACAAAAGGATGTCGTCCTTTTATTGAGATATTTAAATTGTATTTGTTTTTGTTCCTACTTGTTCCTCAGGTTATTTCATTTCTTGTTGTTAATGTCATTTTATGGCAATTTTTAGTATTTTAAGGCACTTAGTAATTGTGTTCTTTTGTTTGTTGTTGATTGTCTATAAATGTTGTTTTTTGTTTTTTGTTGTGTTTGTCTTACAGAAGGCCGTAACAAGCACAAAAGACGTACCGTATTTGCTCGTTTTATTAACGGTTTACGGCAAACTGGCGATGAACTAAATCCAACTGAAGGCATGCAACTAAAGGTAAGAAGCCAACAACAACAACAACTTAGTAAGTTTATGGCAATCGTACCACTAAACATGGAGTTTTAAGTTGAAAGAGAGAGAGAGAGAGAGAAAATACACAGCACATTGTACATTTTATATAAAAGATTAAAATAGGTTAATTTTAGGATTACACTAAACATGCAACAACTTGCATAAATATTGTTTTGTACTCCAACAACATTTCTGTATAGAGCAGTTGTACTAAGTCCCTACAATAAGTATGTTTTAAGTAGCAGACTAGTTGTGGCAGTGTTAGCAGATAAAATGAATGTTTCGAAACGGTAAATAAATTGTATTTGTGAATTGTCTTACTTTTGGAGCACGAGGCATAAAAGGGCAAATAAGCAAGTGAACATTGTTGGTGTAAGTGTTGGTTTGTTTGCTGTTTGTTGTTAAATCTAATTGGGTTTTATTTTATTTAGTTTATTTTTCCATACAACAGTTTAACATGATTTTAAATGGCTTAATTGTTACGTTTCTCATTTTCTATTTTCCTTTTTTCGAAATTTGTTATAGAAGTTTTAGACTGCTTTGAATTAGAGCGAGCATTGCTGTAGAAGGATTAAAGCAGAACCTTGTTAAACATGCATGTGAAGAGCTAAGAAAAAAATAAATGAAATTGAAAAGTTTTTTAAATCAATTAACAATCACGTGGTAATTTTTCTTTATTACAAGTAAACATTGTTGTTGAAGATTATATAGTCTATTAGTGAAATTTAAGTTGATTCGAGAACAAAATTCAAGTAAAGTAAAAGAATTATGCTTAATTAGAAATTAGTTTAAGGGTACACATGAAAGAATGTGGCATACAATTTTAATACATCAAGATTTAGATATATCACTTTTGCGGTCTGAATAAGCCCGAAACTGTTGAGTAAAAAAAAAGAAGATTAAACACGACTTAAAGACATTTTTATTTCAATTTATTTAGCGTTTCTTGTAAAAAATTTGATAACCCCTTCCTTAGTTATAAAAAAAATCGATAGAACAACTTATTTTTGTAGTTAGGGAACCATAACACATCATAAAACATAAAACTAGTTTAACTACTTTAAATTTTCCTTGTTGCATAGTGTTTTCGTTAGGGCCCCACCAACTATCAATTGATCTGTCATCAGGTTTTAAGTTTCTTGTCAAATGTTAACATTGCCGCATATCCACTATTCCACTAATAAAACGCTTGTCGGAAAATAAAAATTGGAAAAAATATGTTAATTAAGCCATACAAATACAGCTCTGTGCTACTTGATTTGCTTCAAATGGCAATAAAGCAGTAAACAAAAACCCTCTGTTTTCAACAATTGAAATATACTAGCTAACAAGGTTTTGGACTGGAGCAACCAAATATGTCCCATTGTAATTTGGTGGGCTGAATTCGATTCAGAGTTGCCAATTTAGCGCCTTTGGCGCTATATTGAGCGCTTTTTTTAACGTCGAAAGTAGTCCATTTCATTTCTTAAAACAAGAAAATCCAAAAATAGAAAATTCTTAAAACAAGAAATACAAAAGTAGCTTATATTTATTAAAAACAAGAAAGATATTTCTGAAATCAAGCAGCATTTATTTAATATTAGTCTGATTTTCTTAATTTTTAAATACAGGGTGGCCCAAAATTAACGAAGGTGTTTGAATTCGTTATAACTTTTTATTTAAGATATAATTATTAATTTTTTTTTTAATGCAGATACATATAAATGGGGAATATCTTTAGTTTTGTTGTAAAAATTAAAATGTCGCAAGTGGTAGCCATTTTCTGCTTCGCAAATTCGTGCTCATTCGAACACATTTTCCATAACCTTTCACAAAACTTCAAAAAAATAAGGACTAATTATCCTTTCCGTACACTTATAGCCTTTTTACACTGATCAACATCTACCATCAATTTGGCACCATTTGCATAGGGCTAAAACCAAAATCTTTCAACATCTTTAAAAGATGTTCCTATCTCATTTTATTCCATTCTATATCTTTCGATTATTTTAGTGTCATCACTAGAAAAGTGGCAATAAGTTATATTATTATTGTGGCATCACTGACAAAAAGAAGTTTGTTTTGAAAGCAGCGTTACCATTTGCCAAGTTTTATCTCTTTTTGCAATGTTTTTTTGTTAAGTATTTTTTATATTTTTAAGCAAATTGAACTTCAAATACATTTTTGAGTTTTCTTTTTAAATTTTGGCACTTTTGTGAGAATAAAACATTTTAAATTTAAAAAAAAATTTTTTTTAAAAAATGGTGACATTTTTGCTTGATGGTAGATGTTAGATGGGAGCAATGTAAACGAGTGTTTCACATTTTCTACATCTTTGATGGAAGATATTAGATGTTGATCAGTGTAAAAAGCCTATTAGGTGGGTGTTATTCTCTCTGTTGAACTGCTCTCGGGTTTTCCGTAGCCCATATCTCACTTAAGCGGAAATGGGCTTCGTCGCTCATAATTAAATTATGAATAAAATTATGATCGTTGATTTGAAAAATAAAGCTCAACAATTTGGGCACGTTGTTCAATTGAGTACTGCTCTATTTTAAATTCCCCAAGTCTTCTTTACAAAATACAAAAAAAAATTTATAAGAAAAAAGTTATAAGCAATTTTGTAATTTTAATTTTGTAATTTTGGGCCACTCTGTATAATCAAATTTCTTGCATCAAGAACCAAACGCTAGGGATTTCTTTAAATTTTTCAGAAAATGCTCAAGAAAATTTGATTTGAATCAATTTATTTTTATTTAGATCGACATGATCAGCAAATCAATCAAAAGTTTCATATTTGTATATTAAGTTTTCTTTAACTAACTAGTGCTACACTTGTTTTTGTAAAATAAAAAGCAACGAAAACTTGATTTAAATAACTTAAGCGCATATTCAGAAATCATAACTTAAGTTGTAACCAACAAAGCAGAAACTAAAAAATAGTTCATAGATAGTTATAGATCTTATTCACAATTCATAGCTAACGAAGTAACAGCTATCAGCTGAAAGAAGAAATGCAACCATGCATATTGGCATGTAGAGAATATTAAATGTCGATAATATTTTGAACGATACATTCTGTAATTAATTAAAAAGCTTATCATACTATTAAAAACCCAGTTTTTGTTCTTTAAAGAATTAACACAAATTCTGAAAAGGTTATTTTTTGGTTATAATAGAATAGAAATCAGTTAAAATAACGAGTTGTAAAAATAAAAATCTTTAACAGAATTTTATCGACTAAGAACTAGTGCTGGGAAACTATCGATAGGAAAAATATAAATATAGATATTTTTATTATTTAAAATACAGCTATGAAGACATCTAACAGCAGCTATACGCACACAGTCTTTTGCCGCAAATTTTAATTCGCGCTGAATTGGAGCAATGAATGCAAACAACAAGAATGGCAAGTGATATGGATTGCTTAGCAGTGCTTTTTACTGCTAATTAAAGGCCTTTTAGTCAAAATTTCTACATGTTTATATAGGGACTGAAATGTCAAATATTTTTGTAATGTTGTAAAAAAATGCAATTGCAAGCATAGGACAAAACAATGAACGACCATTAGAGGATTAGTCTGCTAGATTGATTACCTTTTTGGGTTTAGAATTAAGAACATTTTTTAAAGTTGCAATGGAATATCTTATAGTCCCTGTTACTTCGGTTCCTCCAGAAAGGTAATTATCCATTTTTAAAAAACTGCCATCTAAAATAACGTGCGTATATACATACGTCTCATAGATTCAATAAAGTGATAAAAACAACGGACTGTAGCCTTATAAAAAAATAGTTAAAGTTTTCCTGCACAAGTACAAACATTCAGTCGATAGTAATATCGATAGTGAAATCTGAACTATCGATAAATATCGATAGTAGAAAATACCGATAGTATCCCAGCACTACTAAGCACATATCTCTAGTTTATTTTTTTTCTGTATGGATGTTTTTTGGATCCAGTAGAAATGCATTTAAATGGATTTCAGGGTGTTTTTTGTTATGTTTTTATCTGATATTATTTGAATAGTATCTCTTAGGCCCGTTTTCACAACTTACCGATAGCTAAAAGTAGACTTTAACCGGCCTTATAAAAAGTGATCCATTATAAAAGCTTTACTTTAACCTTAAGTTAACGATTAAGTAAATTAAGGTTTATCCTACCTGTTAGGTGAAAGTAAAGTTGTAATAATGGAACACTTTTTATACGGCCGATAAAATCCTACCTTTAGCTATCGGTAAGTTGTGAAAACGGGCCGTACAATTTTTTCCATTTTTTTTTGTATAACTACTTAAAAAATGTTGTACTTTTGAAATTAATTATAAAATGATATCAATCAGCTGTTTTATGAATGCATTAGTAAGTTGGCATTAAGTTACAGCTTTACCTATAATTAAGTGTGAACTTTTTATCAAGGTTTCGTTATAATATGCTAAATTCCCATTTCATACTATTGAAAAACTGAAGTTTATTGTAGATGGGATAACTTATTCCTATGCGCACTTCACTAGTTGCTTAGGCCAGTTCGTCAGGAAACTTCGTCCAAAGATTTTAGACCAAAAACTAAAGATATTATACAAATAAAACTGTAAAGCGAATAAGAATTATAAGCCCCAGTTTTACTTGTAACATTATCAAAGCTTAAACAAAAACAACAACAATAAACAGTGAGTTTATCCTTTCTTACACTCCCGACCTTTAACTTTTTATGCTGAAAGTATCATCTCTGAATAACTTTAATATGTACTTAAAATAGTTAACACTTGGTAATCTTTTATGAATATGCGCCAATAAATTTAATAAATTAAGCTTCGTTCACAATAGGCAGCAACATTTTCACTGGTTTTCAAAATACAGCAACAATTTTTTTCACAAACTCACATATTTTGCCCTAAGAAACTGTTTACAAATTTTAACAAAAACAATAGCCCAATTCACAATCTTGTGCAAATGGTCTTGCATCGTAGCATTTGCAAAATGGTATAGTGAATACTGTAGTATACTTTTGGGATTATAGTTAATACTATACCATTTTTCAGATCGGCTTCGCTCAAAATATTATGTAGTTAAATTCAAACGAAAATTCATTTTAAACAAATTAAAATTCAGTTAGAAAACGGATCATTTACATTTCATTTAAAACAAATGACTTTTACATTAATTTTAAAAATGTTTATTTATTGAACAGCATATTCGTTAAAATTGAATAGTTTTTACTTTAAAAAAATATATTTTAACCGACAATAATAAAACTACATAAAAAAATTAAAACGAAAAAACATTATTTTTTGGTAGTTTGTTTTTTGAATAACAAACATAAATGTTAAAAAATAAAATTATTTGTAAAATAACTATATTTTAATTAAATTTCAACAGCACGGAAAACGAATTTATTAACCGACAATCAGTAATAGTTTTATGAGTGTTGGTTCACGGAGTGTTAGCTGTCGTTTTGCAATCAACTCGAGTAAATATAAACTATTGGTTTTAGGCGTGGCATATTTGCAAAAGAGTAGCAAGTGCATTGCTGTATATTTTGTTGGTGTAGAGTAAAAATATACTATACCATTTTGCAAATGCTACGATATATAGTTATGGTTTTAACCATAATCCCAAAAGTATGCTATAGTATTTACTATTCCATTTTGCAAATGCTACGATGCAGACCATTTGCACAAGATTGTGAATTGGGCTAATATTTTACTTATTTATTATTATTTTTAAAACATTTTGTTAAAATCATTCAAAACTAAATAAAATTTTTATAAACGACATTTACAATTTCATACAAACTGTTGCTGAAGTATACTTAATAACCCCATATTCATAAAAAAATATTTCAGATTTATAACAGGTTTATGGAACTAATTTTCTATGAAAATTCATGGAAAATTCGTTAAGAAAAAAATAAAAATTGTTTCTTATCACCAAATTCATACCAAATTCATAGAATAAAGCAAACAATTTGTTTATTTTGCACCTAACCATTACCAAAATGATTTAATAGAACAATTTCACTAAGTTTAGTTAAAACTAACTAATACTTTTACTTTTGGGGCCCTATGCTCCTTATAGGATCGTCGGGAACATATATATATAATATATAATACTTTTACTTCCAGTTAACAGTATGTTTTTGACATTTATAACTGAAAGTTAATTATAACTAAACTTGGTGAAATTGGTTGTAAAAATTGTAAATATACATATTTTTTTTCAATAAATGATATTTTTTATTTTAACTAAACAAATAATCAAAACAATGTGCCGTTTCAAACAATGTGTTCATTGATTTAATTAAATATAGCTCAGGTTTTGGCAATTCCCAACAACAATTCTTAAAGTTAAAATTTTTTTATTTTAAGCGAAAAAAATCAATTCAGATTTTTGTCATTTCAAATTTATTATATTTTTAATTTTTTTTTTTTTCAACAAAAAAAAAATAATTAATTCAATTATCACATTAATTAAAGCCCCTATTGCGGTTCTCCACTTTTGTAAAAGTTTGGTTGTCTTTGATAAATTCACATTGCCATTCTCAACTCAACTGGCAGTTGGCTATTCAGTTGTGTATCTGTTTGTTTTTAACTTTGTAAAAGTTTGGTCGACAAAAATGTTAAATACACACAACTGCTAAAAAGTAGTTGTGTTATTGGCAGTTTTATGGCGATTTCTTTTCTGAGAAATATGTTGCATAAATGTTACATGACCTACACAAAAGAGATAGAGCATGTAACATTTATGCAGCATATTTCTCAGAAAAGAAATCGCCATTAGTTTCTTTTTTTTAAATTCGGTGAAAATCGAAAACAAAATGGAGAAATCGTATGTAAAAATTTTTGTAACAACTTTTTCGGTTTTTTTTTTTTAACTTTTAATAGTTTGAAAATAAAAACGAAAGCTCAATTTGAGCGGCTCGTTAAGAGAAACTTAGAAATTGTTAGCGGAAAACACCAAAGTTTGGTATGATGAAAAATTCATGTAAGCAGTTATGGGAAGAGTTTCTAGAGGAGTTAAATAGTTTGGTACCACGACAAAAACTTCTTTTAAACACTTATAATTTTCTTAATCTAATTAAAATATACTTGGGACAGGTTTGGATACACTTCAAGGCAAGTATAAAGAAAAAACTTGCCAACAATAAAAGAAACACTCAAGCGATAGGGGGAGGGCTATCACAAGAAGCGCCATTAAATAGCCTTGAGGATACTGTTTCGCAGCTCTTGTATTGCCAAGTATTTGGTGTTGAAAGTATTCCACCATCAAGTGACAATTTTACTGAGTCAGTTTAACCAACAATACAACCAGCAGATCGGCCAACAGCTACAAGAAAGTTTCGTTACTTATTAGAAATTCTTACTTGGCACTGGGAAGTTCAAGAGGGTTAGAATAATCACGAATTTGTCTTCTTGTACGTAGCGCATCTATACAAGAGGTTTCCTTTTCATCATCATAAAATTTGTCTGAACGAATTGCTAATTAAAGTCGATATTCTATTTTTTGTGTAAGTAAACGGTTAATTCAGTTGATAAAATTTTTAGTTAAAACTGATTTTATTTTGGATTAATGGAACAATTAAAAAAAAACAAAATGTTGGCGAACATTTTTTCTGTGTATACATTAGTGATTTACGTCAAAATTTTCGATTTGACACTTTTGACGTTTTTGCTGCAAATGAGCGAGATATAAACCTAGAAGTATGTACAGGTAAGCCTTGATTTACACGGTACTTCATTTTCGTGATTTCAAGCTCTTATACTTAATAAAAGAGAAACCAAATATATGCCTGTCTTGTCAATTAAGATTGCATTAAAACATTTAAAAAAGTTAAATGCTTCTACATAAATGGTTGTTGGAAAATCCTTTAAGTCGTGGGTAATAACAACATTTAAATTCCATTGTCATCGGAAATTGCATTTTTAATTTTAATATTTGATAAAAATTATTACAATAATAATTTGGCAATAACACATATAAACATTTGTATGATTACAAATAACCTCTAATTATTTAGCTTAATTTCTTCGACCTTCTTAATATTATTTCCTTTCAATAATTTTTCAAGCTCAAGGTCCGTTTTATATAAAAATTATTTATTTAAAATGTATCCAATATTTCGCTATCTCAATGGATAGCTTCTTCAGGGATTTTTGTTTTTTTTTTGGTTTTTTTGGTTTTTTATATTTCAAACAATTTTTAACAAACAAAATTAAATGAAACAACAAAATTGTCAATTATGAAAATTAATAAAAAATTATACACAGGAAACAAAAATTATTCTATTACATTTTTATAAACTTATTTAATTTCCTATCTTATTCTTATAAATTAAATGTCTGTAATTTTGAGCTACATTGTCCGTATCCGTCTGAAAATTAATTTTTTGTTCCATTGGTATGTTTATAATTTACAACATTTCTAACATGTAGCGTCGTTTGTAGTTTGTTTCTGTATTTAAAAGTGTTGTATTTTCAAAATCTGGTGTATGATTGAAATTGGCACAATGCGATGACAATGCAATTTTTTGAGAAGATACATGTTTGTATTTTTGATCAGATCTATGTCCTGCTAATCTAGTTCGTAATTTGTTTTTTGTGGTACCTATATATACTTTACCACATATTTCATTATCCTTACCCTTACAAGGTATCTTGTAAATAATATTAGATTTATCTAATTTTTCTGTCTTATCTTTCATTTTACTGAATAATCTATCCAATGTTTTAAATGTTTTATGAGCCATCCTATAATTATTCATATCATAAATATTAGAATTTTGCAATCGTTCTGAAAACATTTATACATAAGTTAAAGACTTATAAATTTTAGGTTCAGTTACCGTATTCACACTACCTTCCCTAAAGAAGCTATCCCTGAAGAAGCTATCCATTGAGATAGCGAAATATTGGATACATTTTAAACAAATAATTTTTATATAAAACGGACCTTGAGCTTGAAAAATTATTGAAAGGAAATAACCTCTAATTTTTAAAAAGCACAAGCAACATTATTTGAATATGTGACAGCGCATAGAGAAAGGGACCAGTAAGGTAAAGGGAACAGTAAAAACCAACTACACAAAACAAGAGGTAGGGACGACCTACGCGCGTTTTCAAGGTTGACCAACAAGGTTGAGATGTGTCGCTTTCAAATGAGACCAATACCAACACGCTCAGTGATGGTACACCAAAGATACAAAGATAAAATGGCTCTCCTGAACAAAACCCTTAGGTCCCTTTATATTTTTCGCGTCACATATATTAATAATTGAATGTGTTTTTGATTTAATGCGATTTTTAGGTTCTGAATTTAAACATTGTCTGTATGTTTCGATTTACGCCAAATGGAAAATTCTTTCAAAGAACGTCATGGTTCTAATCCTTAACATTATTTTAAGCGAATTTGAATTACACGCACTTTGTTAAGTGCCATTGATTGCGTAAATCGAGGCTAACTTATATATAAAATTTATTCTATGCAAAAATATTTGCCTACTTTACACAGATTTTTTTTGGATACTCTACACTTATTTTTTTTGTTGTTGTATTCTTTAATAATCATACGCCACCGCATACTTTTATGCAGCATACAAAATAAGAGGGAAAAAATGTTTTAAAAATTTTAAAGTAAAATTGAAATCCAAATAATTGGGGTCCTTTAAAAAAAATATTATTGTAAAAAAATGCAAAAAGACGTTACTAGCAAAAAATTAAAAATCGAGTTTTTGATTGATTATTATGAAAGCCATTAAACTACATGTCTTGTCAAAATTTTGCATTTATGCGATTAAGAATAACGCTTTTATGAACAAAACACAAAGTCTAACTAAAAGTCTGTTTGTTTGATAAATGCAAAACGACATAACTACACATTTGTTCTTACTAATAAAATATAATGAAATTGTTTTCTTTGACAATTGTTTAAAGAATTACATGGACGGCTTATCAATGCACGTTTTTCTGACATGTTTATAGTTTTCGTTTTTCGAAGTTTTTTGCCTTTCCTGTAAAATTATATTTTTGTTGGTTACGCCTTTTTGCATTTTAGCTAACATTATACTTAATTATTTTGATAACAGGAAGGGCAATTGGGACTTCGTTTTGAAAATAGCAGGAATTTGAAGAAAAATGGGCTGCACAAATAAACTATTGTCCAAAGACTAACGCCTGTATTTACAAAATTTTTTTTAATTTAATAAAGGTTTACAAAATAAATTTTCTTTGAAAATGTTCCTTTATAAATGCACAAAATCAAGTTAAAAACGTCGAAAACAAGATTGATTTAAAATTTTTCGGTGTTGATTTTGCTTCATACGTTTTTGATGTTAATTCAACCTGGATTTACAATAAATTGCGAACAACATTTTTTTCTTCTAAAATAACTATAATTCAAGTAAATTTAACATTGCAGTAAAGTTAGAGCAAAATGTCAGTAACATTGAAATAACAATCCGAATCACGATGAATGAACACAGAAAAAATTATTAGTAATTTTTTATCAATCAAAAAAATTTATTAAGAAGTATTTAAATTTAATTAATGTGATAATTGAATCAATTCTTTTATTTTTTGAATGAAAATTAAATATATAATTTTTGTTTAATTAACATTTCAGTTGTTTTGAAATAAATTTTGAATTTAAAAATTAATTAAATAACAAAAAATTATTTCGTTTAAAACAAAATAATTCAAACATGTGAAATTCGTGTTGAAAATTGTCGAAACCAATCAACACATTGTAATGCATTGTTTGAAACAGCAAAGTTTTTTTTTAACATTTTTATACCCTCCACCACAATTAGTTGTGAAGAGGGTATATTCAGTTTGTCATTCCGTGTGAAACTTTTTTACTATTCATCTCAGACCCTATAAAGTATATATTTTCTGGGTCCTTGAGTAATTTTAAGACGATTTAGCCATGTCCGTCTGTCTGTCCGTCTGTCCGTCTGTCCGTCTGTTGAAAACACGCTCACTTTCGAAAAACTCAAAAGAAATCAACAAACTTGGTATCAAATTGCTTGTAGTTATCCTAAGCAGTTTGGGATTGAAATTCAGCAAAATCGGTTCAATAGGATCTGAGCTATGAATCAAAATGTGGAACCACCACCTAAAAAAAATTGATAATTTTGTTACAAAAACTAACATAAATGGTGGAAAAATGCACAGAATGATATAAGATTTCGCAACAATTCGTTTTATTCAAATGGAAATCACTCTGTGAAATTTCGTGAAGATCCGTCAATAATTTACCCTAGGCCCCATATAAGCCCTACTCCCGGAAAACAGTATATTAAGCCTAAAACCCTAACTAACAATGCTATCATTACAAATTTTGGCAAGTCACAGGAACATAGGACTAGAAATTAAACTGTTAAGTTTCGTGAAGATCGGCCCATAATTTACCATAGGCCCCATATAAAACCTACTTCCGGAAAACAACTTAGTACGCCTAAAAACGTAAAAAATAATGCTATCATAACAAAATTTGGTACATCAAAGTTTTATAGAACTAAAAATAAATCTTTGAAATTTCATGAAGATCGGTTCATAATTTACCATAGGCCCCATATAAACTTTACTCCCGGAAAACAACTTAGTACGCCTAAAAACGTAAAAAATAATGCTATCATAACAAAATTTGGTACATCAAAGTTTTATAGAACTAAAAATAAATCTTTGAAATTTCATGAAGATCGGTTCATAATTTACCATAGGCCCCATATAAACTTTACTCCCGGAAAACAACTTAGTACGCCTAAAAACGTAAAAAATAATGCTATCATAACAAAATTTGGTACATAAAAGTTTTATTGGACAAGAAATAAAATTGTGTTATTTCGTGAATATCGGTCCATAACTTACCGTGGGCCCCATATAAACCCTACTCCCGGAAAACAGTTTAGTACGCCTAAATCGGTAAAAAATAATGCTATCATAACAAAATTTGGTACATCAAAGTTTTATAGGACAAGAAATAAAACTGTGTAATTTCGTGCAGATCGGTCCATAATTTACCCTGGGCCCCATATAAACCCTACTCCCGGAAAACAGTTTAGTACGCCTAAATCCGTAAAAAATAATGCTATCATAACAAAATTTGGTACATCAAAGTTTTATAGAACTGGGAAAAAGACTGTGAAATTTCGTGAAGATCGGTCCATAATTTACCCTAGGCCCCATATAAACCCTTCTACCGGAAAACAGTTTAGTCGCCTAAATCCATAATTAATAACAAATCGACACAGTTTAAGATAATAAAAACATCATACAGATATTACTCCTTAAACATTCGAACTGTCGGTGGAGGGTATCAAAGATTCGGCACAGCCGAATATAGCACTCTAACTTGTTTTAATTAAATTTAAAAATATAATTTATTGAGAAAAAAATATTCAAAATATAAAATTTTTACAATTTTTAGTAATCAATATAATCATTTTGGTAATAGAAGCAAACTCAAGAAATTGTTTGCTTGATTCTTTGATTTTGAATGAATTTTGTGATTAGAGACAATTTTTAATTTTTTCTGTGAAAGTTAAAAGTTAAAACAACGTGAATTTCATGTATAATCAAATTGGTTTGAGTGTGATATAACAGTGTGAAGAAGCTTCATAGACAACATATGCATTTATTTAAGAATAATTCAAAACACTTAACCCTGTAACACATGTTGCACTTATTTTGTATTCCCCTTTGTTAACAGCAGCATCAGCAGAATCGCCCGATATGGTTTTCGTCATCATTTTACTTTGAAAACTTGATAATTTTATTTAAAAGAATACGGGAATTGTCTTCTTTTTATAACATTCTTTAAACATGAAAATAAAAAAATTAAAATACTTAAGTATGTATACATGTTAATTTAACAAGACACACTTTTGATTTTAATATAAAACAGGTTTTTATGGATTCGATATTGAACAATGTTATTTTAACAGTGAATAATATTTAATAAACGTGATTGAAGGTTATTTTAATATTTTTCATTTAAAATTAATATGAATAAAGGTGTAAGAGATTATGAAGTAGTGTAAACGAAGAATATGTTTGAATTTAAGCGAAATCGGATATCTTGTACAGAAATCATTTAGTAAGCGAACCAATTTTTTGACCTACCTAGCGAAGAGATCATGGGCAACCGGCCGATTCACTCCTATGACCGGTTAAAAAGAAAAATTACAAGTAAGAAAATTTAGAAAATGTTACAACTTCGCCCACAAAATAATGTGTTTAGTAACCAGGAAAAAGTAAAAATACTTCTTCCAATTCTACTGAAAGAACCAATGAATTTTACAAGGGATGTCCCAAAATGAACGCATTTAAATGTAAGTCATTACCAGGGAAACCACAAATATGCATTTGCATGTTTTTCCTTGTCCGACCAATGAAAGCAGAAATAAAATATCTATCCGTTTTAGAGCTTTTTAAGAATTTTGGCATCGATTTGTTAGTGCATATTTTGGCATATTTTACCGTTTGCAGCATATTTTTGCATAATTAAGTTAAAAGAGCCTTTTTGCAGCATTTTTTAAGTTTTTAGCGCATATTTTGCCTTTTTGAGGCATAGACGATTTTTTTGGATGCCTTTTGTAAGCTTTTAAATAACATTTTTTTTTTCGAAATTTTGGTTAACAAATGGCTTTTCTGTTTGAAATATCTATCTTTATACCCAACGTGTTGCTATAATTTCGCCATCCACATTTAATTTTTACTCTAGAATGAAGACAAAGCAGGTTGTCATTCAAGATAATGTTATTTTAAACTATTAAATTTTACATAATAGCTAAAATCAAAGAAAAAGCAATTATAAACATACGTTTTTGGCGATGTGTGCAATACATACAAATCTGAACCAATCTTTTAGTACACCGATCGAATGAGTGGTCTTTTTTTAAAGTGATTTAACGATGCCCATCCGTTCGTCTGTCTGTCCATATTTAACTTGTGCGCAATGTACATGTTGCAATTTTGTACATAATTTGATCAAATTTGGTAAACACATTTTAATACTATGGTGTTAAGGCTTAACCGATTACGATTTAAGTGTTGTTTTTTAAATGCAAATGTTGATAATTTTATTTTTAAATGAGCAATATTTGATTTTTGGGGCATATTTTTGACAATTTTGAGGGCATATTTTCAAATTTTTGCTGCATATTTTATGCGCATAAAGCGCATTTTTAAGAGCATATTTCTGGTTTCCCTGGTCATTACTTTTGACCTACATACATCTAAAAATTAGAAGTTAAAGAAGCATTTGTAGTAGTTATATTGAGCCCTAATGGCAAAAATAATGTAACCAGCAAAAATAAAATTTTACAGGAGAAGGTTTTTTCTAAATATTTTTGCTTCAAGTCTGGGGTTTCGTTTGAAATTGCTTTTGCTCTTATTTCGTTACGGTACTTCCCAGAGATAAGAGATTTTTAGAGATGATGCAAATGAACAGAAATTATCGATTTTCATCAAAAAGCAAAAATCTAAAATGTTGTTGGTTACATCATTTTTGCTATTAGGGCTCGGTATAGAAAAAAGCTACTTAATAATGAGTAAAAGAAGCTATTCATTTTCAAAGAGTAGGTAGTTTTAACTGACTTGATTATGCCTTAAACAGTTTTTATTTTCAAAATTTTGACGACGATACGATTAGTCGCCAGAAGATTATTTTTGTTTTTTAAATTCTATGATTTCAGTTGCAAATTATAAAGAAATTGGGGATACAAGCTGTGGTTTTAGGACCATGTTCGCGTGCGAGCAAACCGCTCGCATAGTTTTTGTATTTTCTTTGGCCTTAAGAAATATGAACAGTTTGGCAAAATTGAAAAGTTTTTAGTTCAACAGGATAAAAATCCAAAATTTTTCATTTGTAATGGCGGTCTTATCTGGTGAAAATAGTGAAATAAATTGGTTTTTATTGTACATCAGCATCTCAACTCAACTCCACACTCACAAAATTATAACAGTAACTGATTGTGGGTTATTAAATTCGTTTTCCATACGGTTAAAATAGAAAAAAATTAAATATCGCTCCTTAGTGTTCGATTTGGTAGATTTGTGGAAAACACTAATGCTAATAGAAGAAAATCACGAACACACAAATAATACTGTTGTTATCCAACTCAACAAAAAGATGAGAACATTCAATTCATTCGGTTTGCTTTAAAAAATATCTAACTTCATTGTGTTCGGTTCAGCTGATTATTCGTTCGTTTCTGTTGTGCTTAGCGCCCTTTTGGCTGCTAAATACACAAACGAAAAAAAAACAAAAAGCCAGCAAAAAATTTTAACTAAACAAAACATATACACAGTACACACACAAGCTGTGCTGCAGTTGTTGCTAAAAATTTTTAATTAATCATTTCTTTATCAATGTAAAAAAAGAAACATTGTAGTACATTAAAATATAATGTTTGTCTACAGTATCACTACAATTGTTCTGTTTTTTACGAAGAACAGTACATTATATAATGTTGGGCTCTTTCTTGAAAATAGTTACGAGCGGTATTAAGGGTTGTGTTTGTCCACACAATCACTAAAAAATAGATATCGTTCGTGGCAATGTGAGCCGAACGCTAGATAATGTACTGTTAATTTTCGAACACTGTTTAAAATGAATTTTCGTTTGAATTTAACTACTTAATATTTTGAGTGGGGAAAATATTAAAAAATATTAAAATATTTTTAAATTTACAACATCAATACAAAAAAACGTATGTGCCCAGAATCTACATATCACTCATTTTCTGCAACGTCTTTTTAATCCAAAAAATACATTTGGAAAAAAACGTGTTTAAAGTTCAAAATTTGCTCGTACCCCTACAAAAAATAACGAGACATTCTGTTCAAACGGAAAAAGTATAAGAGACTCGCTGACCCGACAGACGTTGTCCTGTCCAAATTAGGAAAAATGTTTGCGTTCGATTTTTAAAATCCGTTAAAAAGATACGAACATTTGAAAGAAAAATTAGTCAAATCGATGGAGCCGTTTTCTGATTTTGTTAAAAAGATACGAACATTTGAAAGAAAAATTAGTCAAATCGATGGAGCCGTTTTCTGATTTTGGGTAAATCGAAAAATGTGGGCGTAAAAATGGGCGGGGCAAAATGTTCTTTCCGTAAAAACCTAAGTTGGACCATGGCGATGAGTTTAAAGAAAAAATCGTCCAAACCGGTCAAGCCGTTCTCAAGTTATGCGCTTAATAGAAAAAGTGGGCGTAAAAGTAGGCGTGGTAAATTTTTCTTTCGATGAAACCTTAAAATGGATTAATACAAACATTTGAAATTTGTCAAATCGACGGAGCCGCTTTCGGATTTTAGGTAATTCGAAAAAAGTGGGCGTAAAAGTGGGCGGGGCAAAATTTTCTTTTCGTATAAATGTAAGTTGGACCAAGGTGATCATTTTGAAGAAAAAATCGTCCAAATTATTTAGATGTCATTGGTGGTGCAATATGAAAATTGGATTTCAAAAAATCAAAAATCAGGCTTCACAGTGTCAGCTGAATATTCTGAAGATTCCCTGAAAATTTCATCAAAATTGGCCCAGCATACATCCTGTTTTATATATATAGATATAAGTAAAAGTTAATTTTAGACTCAATATAGAGAAAAACAAAGCGAATGATTCTGCATCACTAACTCCGAAATTTAATTTAATTTTTTGAGTTATAACGACGTTGCAGCGAATGAGCGTTATTTGTTATATGTTTTTGTTTAGAAAGTTTTTCAACTTCTATTTTATTTACACTTAACACTACATACGCAGCAAATATTAAACAATTTTCACAACTTTGCAAAACCCAAAAATCCTGGGAATTGTGATTTTTTTATATCACAGAATTTTCGCAAACGGTATTTTTCATTTGGCTCTCCTACTGAATACAAATTTTAAGAGTGAAAGTCAACTAAAATATAATATTTAATTATTTTGAAATTATCTTAAGAATTTTCATAAGAAACTGTGTCAAGATAATTTTCCAATTAAAAGATATTTAAATTAATTAAACTCTAAGACATTCATCAATTTGAATAGTTGTAGAAACTAAAAGGAAAACACACAAATTTAACTCCTTGCACAAACGAACAAACATAAATATTTCATCATCTTTTCGAATAAAGTGTTAATAAGAATAATATTTTTGGGAACAAAGACGAAAACAATTAACAAAACCGAAGCAAAAACAACTAATGGAAAATAGCATAAAGTTGGCAAAGTGAAAAAAATATAGATTATTATTATACTTTTGATATTATAATCTAAGTATAATGAAAGATAACTACAAAAAATCATACCAAAGAAAAGATACTTGTCTGCCCCACTTCTCACACACTCCGTTGAACACTATCAGTGTTGTTGTGCGTGTGTCTTACTCTCCTTATACTGGTTTGGATAAAGATATTGCTGCTTTGTTGAAAACAAACACGAAATCAAATAAACGATGCATGAACAACTAAACACACAAATTGTGCTTAAATAATAAATGTAGATGAAAAAACAATGAACGAAACAGAAAAAATATTACAAAAGTATAAGAACACAGCTACATGAATACGAACGAGCAACAGCAGAAATGGCAACAAATACCCATGTTACTTGGCAAACTGATAAGTCTTTAAAAAATTTAGTTTTATATGGAATTAAATATTGCTCTTTGCTCTTAAAATAATCTAATTAGAAAAATAAATATGTTAACAGTCTGGCTTATGATGACGACCGCTATAGTTCGTTTGCATTTTCAACTTCAAGCAGCCGATTTCCGCCCCCACTAACAATTTTCAGCGCGAAAAGTTGATCGACAAACTGGGATTTTGAGGTACGTAAAAACCTGTCTTGCGACCTAAATTCACGGCGGATCTCAACTACTTAGTGTGTTAATATTAAGCTAAAATCAAATGCACCTGTGTGAGTTAAGGATCATTTGTGTGCAAATGAATTGCAGGTAGCAGTTCGAATGTATGATTCACCAAAAATTATACACCCACTCCTTATTTAGGAGCAGGAGTTTTCTTACCTCCGCTTCTGTTAAATTGCAACAGCTCCTAGAGAGTCCACTTCCCATAAAAGAAAGCCGCATGTAGTTCATGAACTTTGGGTTTAAACTACACTCACTACGTGCACCCCGATAATCTTTTCAGTGAAAAGCAAGACAATCATCTAAAAACACAGGAAGTATTTCTCGCAAGAAGCATACTAACAAAGACCTCAACACTGTCAGATAGATCCGTGATCATTACTCAACGGTTAAGCACTGAGGTACAACTTCAAACCCAGTGAAATTGTAGAATTCATCTGAAGTAGAATTCATCTGATATGAAAATGTATGAGATTCCAAAAAATGCCAAGACATTCAAACGTCAAGGTTAAGTAAAAATCAAGGCAGAAGAGGTCAATTGCCACCTTGCGAATCCAGGAATGACCTTAACCTCATTTACCAACAAAAAGTTGAAATATTCCGAAGTGTTCTAGGACAGTCAAGCGCCAAGTTTAAGGTCAATTGTCACCTTAAGGATCAAGGAATGAAATCAATCTGATTTACCAAAAAAAAGGTGGAATATCCTTTAGATGTTCCCTAAACTCTCTGGTGGAAGTCGATCGTCTGTGTAAGCGAAAGATAATGTAAAAGATATCAGACAAATTTGGGTCCCACTAAAAAATACTACGCTACCACAAATGTTGAAAATATCCAATTGTGTTGTGGTTGTTGACAGAGGCATTTAGTTGGAATTCTACACGAAAATATTTTTTATACACCAACAACACTAAATACTTTTAACACAACCATGTTCGGGAAATAAAAATCACATGAAATTGAAATCGATGGAGATTTTAATTTAAATATTAAAATTAGCAGCATTAAAAAAAATGCAGTCAAAGTAGAAAAACTGGTGCCGTGCAATAAAGCCATATGGCCTTATTTCTCAATCCATTGAGAAAAAGGGTCATATGTTTTGTTGTTCTCTGGGTGTATATATTAAAAATATAACGAAAACACTTTTGAGCGCAAAGATTTTCTCCTCTATGGTATAACAAAGACCGGCTTCGCTAACTAAAGCTTCTCTGCATAGCCGGCCTTCGGCTGGGCGCAAGGATTTTCTCCTCTATGGTATTACAAACACTGGCTTCGCTGAATAAAGCTTCCCTGCGTAGCCGGCCTTTGACCGGGCGCAAGAATTTTCTCTTTTATGGTATAACAAGTACCGGTTTCGCTAAGTAAAGGTTCTAAAATCGGCCTTGTTTTCGAACGAAAGCCGACTACGCAGAGAAGCTATAGTTAGCGAAGCCGGTATTGGTTATACCATAGAGGACAAAATCCTTGCGCCAGGCCGAAGGCCGGCTATGCTTCGGAGTTTGTAAACATGTTGTGACGCGCTCCCTTCCCTTCCCCTTCCACCTACTGTACCATATTTTTCCAACACTTGACAATGGCAACTCATTCTTTTGGAAATTTGTAACCATAACAATTACACTGTTATGGCGTTATTTCCACTTTGGTTATTAAACGATTATGCTGATATTACACTTGGATGGTGGTAATAAAGCCATATGGCATTATTTCCTATGGCTTTATAGCACGGCACCAGAAAAACTACCATGTTTCACTGGCAAAAAAGAAGTTGCTTTTACTTCGAGTTCATTAAATGTAAACAGTCGCAGTCAATTAAACTCAAAAAGCGAAAAGTCGTACACAAATTTTCGTTTTTTGTTTGACAGTTTTTTGTTTTGACTGCAGTTTTTCACACCCTGAAAATTATCGTGGATTTTCCTGATTTAAAAAGAAGTTCTAGTAAAAATAAGTAGTCCCCAAAGTATGCGGTATCCATATTTGTTCGATTTCGAATTCGATATCTAGAAAATGGTTGATAATTAAATTTTTTCCAAACAACGCTACTAATAAAATTATATTGTTTTATAAAATACTTTACATAAAACTCTATTCCATATTATTTATTTACTCCTTTGTTTGTTGTTTGATAACTGATTTATTTGTAGCACATAATTCTATATTTATTGTTAATATACATGTTTTGCCGATTTTTATATGCAGACTAGCTTTTTTTTTTGGAAATAGTTTATGTAGCAATATGATTATTTGACAATAAATAAATGGGTGATGTTGGATACGTTGATATTTAGTGGACCGGTTCGAAAAATGATAATGAGTGTCACTCGCTTAAGTTTTCGATCTACATCATGGGCCAGGCTGTTAGACAAATATGTAAATCTAAAGCAAAAGATTCTTAGAATTAAACTCAGTATCTGCACAATATTAATCTTTGTATTGTCCATTTCAAAAGAATGTTAAAATATCCATAAATAATAAAGTTTTTTTCTATTTTAGAAAAAAAAACTTTTCAGTTTGCTGTCATACATTCAGCTAGAAATGAAACAAAATAGAGAAAAACATTAATTACAAAGATAGTCTGTCTGTAGAAACATTAACACACATGCATACACACACAAACTGGCTTGCATACCAGTAAAAGTAGAGACATAAGCACACATACTTTGTAGACTTTCACAAACAAACAGTTTAATGTACTTCTTGTACTTGTCCATGTACTAGCTTTGTTGTTGTTTCATACATGTTTAAGAGGCCACAGTGTCCATGTATTAACACATGTGTGTGTGTGTGTTACTGTATAGAATACAAAAATAGATGCGCGTTAAATTAACACACACAAAAAAGAAAATACATTTGTCCATCCAAAAAACAGCTACAACAAAACAACAAGAGAAAACGTATTAAAAAAAAAACAAAATACAAAAACACTTGTAAACAAAAGTGTACTTGAGTAGCAGCAAATGTTTCCTCTTCAATATCCTGACTGAAACGGGTCTACATATAACACACTTACACACTAAATTGCAGGGCAGTAAAGGACATCAGCAGAAGCAGCAGCACAAAACACCTTCGACAATGTACATTCATTTGCAACAAAAGGACAAAAAAACGTAAAATTCTGACAGTTGTTTTTATGCTGTTTGTTTGCTTGCTTGTTTTTTTTAACAACATTTGCTGGCTTCATTTTCGGTTTTATGGTCAAAAAAGCAGAAAAAAGTAATATTAAGACCAGAAGAAAAAGCACGGCAGGATATAAATAAAGTAGCAATAACAAACACAACAAGAAAAAATTTTATAAATTTATATGAAAAGAAAATAGTACAGGTGATGATTATAAAATACTCGTCAAGTAAGTCATCAACTAAGTAAACAACACCAAAAACCTAAAAAAGATTAAACAAAAAAAAAAAAAACATAAGTAATACAAAATGTATTTATTTCTAAAAAAAATTTAATTTCACTCTCATTTTCCTCCATTATTATTTATTTTTTTGGCTTAATACTGACCATTAAAACGTTAAGAAAAACAGCAGTAATGCCAAGAAAATTAACTGAATTTGTTTATTTAAAAGAAAAACTTGAACTATCGCCATAAAACATTGATGCACTAAAGCGCACTTTTAGGTGTAAGATAATTCACTAAAACTACCAAGTGATTAAGAAAAGCCTTTATTTCACCATTAGAGCGGTGGCATACTGTGTAGAACAGTAAATCTATTGAGGTGTTATAGTTGAAATAAACGCATTATTTTCAAATAGATATTTTTTTTAAACTTTATTTGAAACCGCAATTAAGGTTCCAGAGAGTGTTTATTTAATATGATCAGAATCTTATCAAAGAGAATGTCTGGACTTAAAATTTGCCACCTGAACGCGCAAAGCCTTAATAATAAAATGAACGAGTTCCGTTTAATATTCGAAGATTCTAGTATTGATGTAGTTTGCATCTCAGAAACTTGGTGCTTAAAAGATATTCAAGACAACATTTACAATCTACGTGGATATAAGCTATTTCGTGCAGATAGAAGCACACATGCTGGTGGTGTTGCCATTTATATAAAATCTTCAATTCAATGTAAAATTAAAAGCGTTATAATTAATAATACAACTACAGAACAAGATGATGACGTTAATACTGAAGAAATTAACGATGAAATTGAAAACAATAATAGCATAGAACACTTGTTTTTGGAAATATCCAGCAGAAATCAGAAGCTACTTATAGAAACTATTTATAGACCAAATAATCGTATCAAAATGAAAAGGTGGTTGGAAAGCATATCGACGATAACTATGGGTTACACTGATGTCATTCTAGTTGGTGACTTCAACGTTAATATATTAGAAGACCGCAGACTAAGTGACGATATTAGTGCTATTGGACTAAATTTAGTTAACCACTCTTTGCCAACGCACTTCACAAGAACTAGCAACACACTTCTGGACCTTTGTTTTGTGAATAATATGTCACGGTTACTGTTGTATGATCAATTCTCGGCTTCGCTATTTTCCAAGCACGACCTTATTTTTCTTGCTTATGATTTTCACACTGAAATTCAAAACCAAATGATTTATTATAGAGACTTTAAGAATTTGGACTATCAGTCACTGACCAACGAGTTTTCCACAATCCAATGGAATCGAATGTTTTATATGACAAATGTAGATGATCAAGTCAACTTTCTTCACAACAACATGGACCTTTTATATAACAAATACATAATTATCAAAACCAAACGTATCCGAAATGAGCACCCTTGGTTTTCAAATGAAATAAAACTGTTAATCGCTAAAAGAAATCATTCTTATGCAAGATGGAAAAGGTTTAAAACTACAGCGCTGCAAGAAACGTTCAAGTCCTTGAGAAACAGAGTAAACACGCTAGTAAAGATTTCGAAGTCAAAATTTTATGAAGAACATTTTAAATCCGCACTTTGTTCAAAAATGAAGTGGAAATCAATTCGCAACATGGGAATTATAAACCAAGAAAATGATGATGCCAAAGAATGTATACATGTCAATCAACTTAATCAATAATTTTTAAATATACCAATGCCAACTCCTGATACAAATTTTTACACGGACACTTACGCCCACAATAGCGCACATAATGATTATACTCCCATCCCAAACCGCATTAATAACAGTGACAGGAACAATTCTGAAAATCAAATGTTATACGGCTTTGAATTCAAAAATACTACACAAGAAGATGTTCATGAATCTATTTTGAGTATTAAATCCGAATCTGCTGGTCATGATGGAGTTCACCCAAAATTCGTAAAACTAATTTTACCGTACATTCTGCCTCATATTACTCATTTGTTTAACTCAATTTTAACAACATCCACATTCCCTTATATGTGGAAACATGCTAAAATTATTCCTATACCAAAACCTAATCATCTTTGAACGTTTAATTCATTCACTGATTAGTAAATACCTACAAGATAACTCCTTGCTTACTGATAAGCAATCTGGTTTTAGACCAAAGCATAGTTGTGTTTCTACTTTATTAGAGGTTTCTGAGGAATTAAGAATTAATGTTGATGATAATAGAATATCTTTTCTAGTTTTACTGGATCACTCAAAGGCGTTTGACATATGTGCAAATTTTCTCCAACTGCGGTCAAATTAATATCCTCATACTTGCATGATAGATACCATGCAGTATACTATGGTAATAACAAATCAAACAGTTGCTCAGTGTCGAGAGGTGTACCACAGGGTTCTATACTTGGTCCACTTTTATATTCCGTATACTCTAATGATTTACCGTCTCAACTTAAACACTGTGGAATACAAATGTATGCGGATGATGTACAACTGTATATCAGTTGTCATCCATCCGAAACCACAGAATGCATCAGTAAGCTTAACCAAGATCTAGACACGATTAACACATGGGCTTCCAGGAATGGTCTTTGCCTAAACGCTAAAAAAACTAAGGCTATGGTTATTGGTAAGAGCAAACTAATCCCCACATCCTTGCCACCAATTCAGATTAACAACTCAAGTATAGAAATAGTGGAGACAGCTAAAAATCTTGGTGTTATATTTAATTCTAAACTTGACTGGTCTAATCACATAAACGTAATTTGCGGTAGAACGTTTTCTATGTTGCGCAATCTGTGGATGACTCAATATTACACTCCCTTCGAAATCCGTATGTTATTGGCAAAGACATACTTAATACCAACACTAATGTATGGGTGTGAACTATTCGCAAGCTGTGATTCGGCAAGTAAGAAAAAACTCAATGTAACTTTCAATAATACCGCCAGATACGTTTTTGGTCTAACACGATTCTCAAGAATTTCCCGTTTTGCAAAGCAGTTATATAACATATCTTTTGATAACCTGTTGAAATGCCGCTGCCTAATATTTTTACATAAAACTATTTACACAAAACAACCAGGCTATTTATATAATCGAATTATCTTCTCCAGATCAAATAGAGGAAAAAAGATTAACAGTAATCGATATCGTAGTCAGATATCGGAAAGGCATTTTTTTATAAACTCCATCCAGCTTTGGAACCAATAACCCAACAATATTCAAACAACCAGCAATGCTCAGCACTTTAAACGTGAAGTATTTAGGCATTTTAGTTAATCTCGTTAAATGGAAAAATTACTACTTTTTTTTTAATATGTATTAAATATTTTCATTAAATCACTGAGAATTGTAAAATAAAATTATTTATTTATATGTACAGTGCTTTAAAAAGACTCGTTCTTGTTGCACTGTTTACCAAATAAATAAATAAATAAAATAAATATAATATAATATAATAAATAATAATAATAAAAATAATTTAATGAAAATTAAATTTCATGAACTTAAGCCTAATTAGAATATTAAAAATTTGGATTAAAAACCATAAAATAGTTCAACAAAATAACCACAATACTAATTATTGTTAAAGCTAAGGCACGAGCTCTATGTGTACATTTGTCCTTCAAGTTGTGCTGAAAAAGGTCAACAGAAAAGAGAAAGACAAAATGAAAAAACAAAAAAATGTACTTGGACTTCAAGAAAAATTCTTGACAAAAGTACGAAAAAACAGAAGTAAAGAAAAAAACATGTAAAATCAATTAAAATGGATAATCATTCAGGAAAGCAAATTTCGATCTACCAAATGTTAAAATACAATTTGGTTTAAGGATTGATGTTTGACTATTGACGTCAGCAGTCGTCGATGGCTGCGAGTGTAAGACGGCAAATCCATCTGAGGAGATCGAGTGGTTGCGATCGAAACATGTCATGGTAACCTGCCGGCCAGGGTTCGAGCCCGAGCCACGTCAAGAATGAAAGATTATCAATAACAATTTTAATTAATTTTCATGTTGTAAAAATTCCTTTCTTCATAAAAATAATTTAATGAAAATTAAATTTCATGAACTTAAGCCTAATTAGAATATTAAAAATTTGGATTAAAAACCATAAAATAGTTCAACAAAATAACCACAATACTAATTAAAATTAATAAATAAATTTAAGACGGTCAAATTTAAAGCAGAGCTGTGCAATCTAGATTCTCTTACATTAATGTTAGAAGTTATTATTGAATTAACTGTCCCAAAAAATTTTTTTTTCTGATTGTCATAGGTGCTCAGTTAAAATTTTAAAGTTTGTAGGGTTAAGTATTTTTGGTTTTTTTTTTAAGAATTTTCGGAATTGGTTTAGAGGTCGCGCAAATGGAGTTTTCATAAAAAAACGGAGTTTTTGGCCTTTTTTTAACTTTACTCATAACTTGGTTAATACCACGAGTTTCTTCACTGCTGAGGAAACAGTTTTAAAGGAAAATATCCAAGCTTTATTCCTGTGTGAAAAAATTATAAGTTTGGGTGATGAGTTTACTCCTTTAGATACCCTTAATTACAATTTTTCGTAATTTTTTAAAAAAATTTTGTAATAACGCTTTAAAACTTTTTAAGTTTAAATAAAAACGGAAAAACTAATGATGCAGTTTGAAAGACAAATTTATTGTTATTAATATGAATAAACAATTTTTAAATTTGTTCTTACCGCTCCTGAGTTATACCCGTTTTTTTCTTTATACCCAGTATTTTTTATTATAAAAATCAATAAAATCAATCAATAAAAAAAAAAAAACTTTTCTTTTGCTCTGTGAAAAATCATTTATTGCGGTTCTTGCGATGTAGTTATATACCTTGCAATAAATTCTGGTAATCAGTTTCAGAAGTTGTGACATTAATATAAGTATTAGCCAAAGCCACACCTCGTTCTGCCACATCATTTACTACTTGTAATTGTTGAACTTTTTCCTTTGCCTCTAGAAATGACTTGTTGGCTTTCCAATTCTGCGGATTTTTTTTTTTAAAAATCGATTGAAATATTGCAAGCTTCAAAAAAAGTAAGACTGGCTTTTGAAATGAATTGTTGAATTTCTTTATTTCTAAAGTTTTCTTCTGTTAAAGTTACATTTGCTACTTCATATTCGCTGCATGAAGTATCTGCAAGTTTTTTTTGTCATTAAGTGCTAAGTTTTGGTGTCGACACGTTCATCAAAAAACGCTGAGGCAGTCAATTTCGGAGTAAAGTACCACTGATGACCTAGAAAAGTTAAAGCGAGGCTTTTGCAACTGCTTTATTAATAATTTTGTAACTATCAAATTCCCTTAATGGGCTCAGATCATTGAGAGGAGCGCATCGAGGGCACTGGCAGAGGTACCAATATTTGATATTTATTCTTAAAATAAATGAACTAAATTCAAGCAAGGCATCCACTGTTGATTTGTCTATATAAGAATGCAACTGGTTTCGGAAAATGCATATTTTCAAAGAATAGATAATTTTCATTATCCAGCGAGCCCGATTGATAGCTCCTGGAGCACACAGAAAATAGAAAGTGAAAATGACAGCGCGTAAAGGTTTACACCTTTTTAAGTTGAAATTGAGACAATCCAAATTAATATTGAGAAAATACAAAGTGATATTAAGAATTCCAATTTGATAATGAGAAAATACAAATTGATATTAAGAAATCCAAATTGATGTTGAGAAAATACAAATTGATATTAAGAAATCCAAATTGATGTTGAGAAAATACAAATTGATATTAAGAAATCCAAATTGATATTGAGATTTTCATTATTATATTTTGAATATGTATTGTATACATAAAAAAATACATTGTCCTTTATTTATGTATGTATAATAAACATTACAAATCGCAATACATATTGCGTTGCATCAATACCCACCATTACGCTGCAGGAGCTTAAAGAAAACGTTCAAAGAGAGTTTCAGAAACGACAACAATTTCAAATGAACAGCATGAAAAACAAACAAAAACGAGCGAAATATGTTGAGAATTTAAATAATTTCATTCAAAGTGGAAAACATATCATTTGGATTGATGAAACTAATTTCAATTTGTTCTGCAGAAGAACTCGTTGATGGTCCAGAAAAGGCTTAAGAGCTACAATACACGTACCATCTTTCCGAGGTCCAAATGTCCACCTAATCGGGGGAATAGCATCCTCTGGAGTAATTCTTATGACGAGAAAACGAGGATCATTCCGAATGCAAGACGCAAGAGAGTGGATAAACAGCTTGATGAATCGATGGGAGCAATTAGGAAACCTCTTACAAGATTAAGTTGTGTGTGATAATGCACCATGTCATAGCCAAATGGAAATAATTTTTGAAAATTCACCAGCGATTCTTCTTCGATTGGCTCCTTATAGCCCAATGTTGAATCCAATTGAGTTAATATGGTCCAAAATTGATTTGGATGGTGTTATCGACGAAGCTAAGGCTACTATAACCACAGTTGACTGTGCAGAGGAGTACAACATTTTACCAAAGAGCAATAGAACTGGAGAATATGCCTGTTGGTGAATAATTTTTTATACGCTTGTTTTTATTAAACTTGATTTTCAAATATTTTCAGTTACTTGTTTTAAACTCATAATTTTTTTGTTCCTAATATCAATAAAACTATGAATTTATATCTCAATATTAACTTGGTTTTTCTTAATATTAAATTGGGTTTTCTCAATTCCAATTTGTATTTTCTCAACATCAATTTGGATTTCTTAATATCAATTTGTATTTTCTGAACATCAATTCGTTTTTCTGAATATTAATTTGCATTTTCTCAATTTCAACTTAAAAAGGTGTAGTTTTTTTAACTTTCATATAAATTTGAAAAGTAATAAACCGTTTTTTACAGAATTTTTTAAAAAATTACAAAATAACTTAATATATGGAATCGTAATGGACAAAAATATTGCCGGAACTTAAAGTTTTTGCATATGGAAATAAAGTTTGGGAAATTTTCTTTAGAAATTTTCGGTCAAAAAATTAAATGAACGTGGTTATTGACAAAGTTATGAGTCAAGTTTGAAAAATGCCGAAAACCCAGATTTTTAACGAAGACTTGATTCGCGCGACCTCTAAACCTCTTCTTAAAAATCTAAAAAAAAATTCAAAAATACTGGAACCTATAAGCTTTCAAATTATGCTTGAGCCTCTGACAAAAAAAATTTTGGGACACCCTAATATATATATATATAAGCTTGTCATTCCGTTTGTAATTTTCGCAATAAAGGCCGCGGACCCTATAAAGTGCATATATTCCGCGATTTTATGAGTAGTGAGCAAAGTTAATTTAGCGTCGTCCGTTTGAATGTTGAAGTGGGTTTTCAAAAGACCCTGAAATGTTTTAGACTTGGTTGTTATCTATTTCAGTCATATCGTCTCCTTGTTATCTCGCTATTGAAATTTAGCCAGACCGGTCCATTAAAGGCTGAGATATGAATTAAAAATAAACACGACTGTTGTTGTTCATTTGTTATTGCTTTTTCTATATATCTTGAGAACGTCAGCAGCCAAAGTTTCCAAATAAGGAACAAGCGTATTGGTTAACAATACACAACATCCCATAAAATGTGGGCGGAATTGGAAAAGAGGGCGTTGTATGATATATATCTTAGGAACGGTATTTACCAGAGTTGTCAACCGATTAAGAAAAACGAGATTAATCGATCAAACAAAATCAAACTCTTGTGCGAATGATTTTAAAATTTCGAGTTTCGAATAACGAATAAATCGATTAAGCAAACGGTTTTTTATTAAGAAACTCAATTGTGGCTACAATAAGTCCGGGTTTATTCGCAAATCATGTATCACTGTGCTGCATCAGTTTTTTTCAAATGTTTATATATCATATAAACATGTGTATATCAGGGAAGTAAATGTGGACCAACAAATTATCAAATACTATACAAAAATAAAAGCCACACAATAAAAAAATCATAATTATTGTTTTATCGGAACGTGCGATAGCGACCACCATTTACGGTAAATGCTTGGCCGACTTCAATTTCGAAAAAGTACGGCCCGAAGACGCCGGCAGTCCATAAAACCCACCAAACAGTCACTCTTTGTGGATGCATCGGCTTTTCAACATTCACTGGTCGATTTCCATTTGCCTAAATTCGGCAATTCTGCATCTTAACGAATGCATTGAGGTGAAAGTGTGTGTCCGAAATACATTTTGATGTAAAGGCCAATTTTTGTAAAAGGCTTCGAAAATCTTAACGCGCTGCCAAAGTGTGTTCCTCTCCATGGTTGAAGTTGTCAAACACTCAAACAAAGAAATGTAAAATTAAGTTGGACAAAAAACTTGCCGTTAAGGTGCGACTCACAAAATTAACATCGTGCATTATGGTTGGACCTCCATTTACAAAATGTAGAAAGGCTGACAAATATTGTAGCCATATACCTGATTGTAATTTATCTCATTAGTTATCTAATAGTATTTAAAAAATTTATTTTATCTTTTCCAAAGATATAAAAAATTTCCGAACTTGGTCCAATGAAAAAATACATAAAGAGGGACAGCGATTGTTCTATAGAAGAAGCTGTATGCAAAAGTTTAAAGATGGATGGTCTGAAAAGGCTTTTCGTTAATCCAAAATAATATCGGATTATTTGAGAATTAAGGGTTTTACGATGTGTTTAAGTAAAACAACGATATGGAGTTAAGATGAAAAGTTATACGCATCAAAAAAAAAAAAAAAAAAAAGAAGTCTAAACGGATTTGAGAAAAAATAAAGTAGAAAATTGAAGATTTTCCAAAGTTGAAGATGATTGGACGGATGTATCTTTTTAAATTTAAATTTTGTAGTTTTTTATCATAATTTACTAAATCTTCTGTAGCTTTTTCGTTTTGTACCAATCTATGTATTGTTGGGCGCAAAATGTTCATATTAAAATAATCTAATGTCGCATTCAATAAAACATAAACATTTTTTAATCGTTGGTTTAAAAAAATAACTTGAAAAGAGCAAAATTTAAAAAAATCATAAAACTTTCAATAAAGCTTTAACTTTTGTCCCCTATAACTCTGTCATTTCTTGACCAATTTTTACTATTTTATGGTTATTTTAGAATTCATAATCCGTTAAAAATTTTTGAAGATATTTGCATTTCAGTTACATCATCTTTTTTAAAATCACAAAAAACGGAAGATATTCCGTTCGATTTCAGGGGAAAATTGTACATAAAGATTTGCTGTCACGACGTTGTTGAAATTTTGTGACGTAGTGTAATCATTTAAACGAAACAACACAGAAAAAAACAAGTTAATGTGTTTCACAAAATCTCAAATATTTTTAAATATTTTAAACATTTTGAAAATCAACATTTCCTTAAAAATCCTAATTTTTTTGTTGACCAATTTAAAAATTAATTTAAAAATACTTCCTCAATATTTTTCTTTAAAAAAATGTATTAATGAATTTGTTAAATACCTGAAGTTGATGGATCCAATTAAAAAAATAGTGTTTTCTAAGAAACAATTCTCTCAAATCGCAATTAAAATAGCTTGATTTTGACTTTTTTAACAAATATTTCCAAATTAAAAAATATACAGCCATGTCACAGAGTACAATTCCGTTCGGAAACGGAATTCATTCCGTATTTTGGGCCTTCAGAAAAGGACGAAAAATGTTTCGGAATGAAACCATTTTTGTTTTCATGAACTGAATGGGAGTTGTCGGTATCTGAAAGGCCATAAAACTATCAATATACACTTTCCATCAACAAACATATATGTTTTCTTCAATTCCGAACGGAATTGTACTCTGTGACATGGCCAATTATTCAACTTTGGCAGCGTATAAAAAAAAAAAAAAAAAAAATCAGCATAGATCCAAAATTTTTACAGTTATTCATGTTGAATTTTATCTTCTTTTATATGGTACCAAATACTTATTCGAAAAACTAACTTTATTTTTGAATTAATACTCGTTTTTGGTCCTGTTCACCTCCTCTGTGTGTCATACGAAAAACGTTAACTGAACTTTGCTACTCATACGGACCCAGACCATATATTTACTTAAAAGGGGCTTGGATCAATAGTGTAGAAATTACAAACGGAATGACAAACTTATATATACCCTTTTACCTTCGGTGAAAGGTTTAAAAAATTTGATTTCGTTTTGCATTGTTTATATTCGATTTTGTAATTAGTTTACCAAATGTCTACTATAAGTATTTCCACCACATTGTTCACAGTAATAAATTTCATGATCCATTTATAAAGTTCACCACATACCCATTGACTGTCCTTGTAATGCTGTAATTTAAGAAATAACACGTACTTTTAACTAAATACATAAAACATTTAATTAAACAAACACGCTTACACAATTATTTGCCTACACAAATGCACTAGCAGACACTTGTGGGCAACAAACATTTGCTGAATTAACATTTTCCAATGCAAATTGATGATTAATTATGAAAACAATTGTCAGAGAAAGTAGATGACTTTAAATTAGACACTTCAAAATGACAGAAAACTTGGGAAAATTATAATTAAAAATTTGTATAGGAAAATTTACTACAGACTTACCTGATTGCCATTTACGTTGTATGTTGCCATTGCAAAACCAAATTAAACATAAAGACAAATTGTCAACTTGCAACATGTGGCGTATGATTATTGTGCAGATGTGTATTGATAAGACTTATACGACAAACTGTTTGTGCTTAATTTTAGAATTTGTTATACATATTTTAAAGAAAAAAATGAACAAACTAAATTATATAAATTAGTTTCAAATAGAGATTTAATCACTTCTGGTTTTTTGTACTATTGGGTGATTTTTTAGCTATTATCTTTTTGGCAACACTGGCTTAAACAGCTGACGCACGTTTCGTGTTTTGTTTCACTGTCAAACATCTTCAGTTTGGTCTATAATTTAACCATAAATCGTCTTGCAAACGAACAACGCTTGCAAATAATTGAATTTTATTATCAAAATGCGTGCTCTATTAAGAAAGTTCATCGCGCGCTTCATTTTTAGCTCAATGGGTACGTAATTAAGCAGAATTGTCGATTTTGGAGTGAAGATCAGCCAGAAGCATTGCAAGAGCTACCAATGCATCCAGAAAAAGTCACAGTTTGGTGCGGCTTATGGGCTGGTGGCATCATTGGACCGTACTTCTTCAAAGATGATGCGAATCGTAACGTAACTGTGAATGGTGAACGCTACCGTGAGATGATATCCAAATTTCTTTGCCCAAAATGCAAGAACTTGACTTGCATGGCATGTGGTTTCAACAAGACGGTGCCACATGCCACACAGCACGTCTAACAATGGACTTGTTGAGAGGCGAGTTCGGTAAACATTTTATTTCACGTTCGGGACCGGTCAATTGGCCGCCTATATCGTGCGATTTAACGCCTTTAGAATATTTTTTGTGGGGCTATGTTCAAGCTCATGTCTATACACACATGCCCGCTTCAATTGACGCATTGGAAGACAACATTGAAGACTATCGATTCAAATAAAGATTTTATGCATTTTTCTGAATTTTATGTGTTTTTTTAAAACTTTCCTATAGCTTTTAAAAAATTACCCGATATTTAGTTATTAAGGTTAATTTAGCTTGTTTAAGTTTAAATTTAAATATAGTCTTAACTCAGTTGCATTTGTTTTTATTTGGTAAATATATTCTTATCTTTTTCTTTCTTTAGACTTCGGAAAAACTTAAAAGCTGTGGTACAATGAAACGTGTAGAACCTCATCAAAATTTTGAAGAAACAATACAACGGGTAAACAAGATCTAAACAATTTTTTTTTTAATTGTTATTATTCTTTTTTTCTGTTGCTTGAGAAATTTTTTCTTTATTTTGTGATTTCTTTTGTTTTAGTTTTCCATAAATTTCTATTGGTATTAATCTGATCCAAATTTTGTTTACTTTCATGTCTCGCTCTCTCTCTCTCTCTCTCTGTTCGTTGTTCTGTTCTGGTGACATTTTTACAGCTAAAAAATCAAAAGGCCAGAAAAAAGATACAGCACGATAAAGGCATACATGACCGCAACAAGGATATTACGTCACATGCAGTGACAACAAATGACATGTCTTTAAATAACTATACAAAACATCCATAGCAACAAGCAAATTAAACCAAATAAAAACTTTAATAAAAACGCAATAACACTCTCTATAACTCCCCCAGACGAATACGAAGGCTCTAAGAGCACCAGTGGCAGCAGCAGGATTTTCCACATTTTTTAAAGACCTTGACTAACTATGAGTGTAGCTGTGGATGGATGTTTAAAAAAGTGCGTATACTCACATATTGGCTTCTCATTGAAGGAATAAATGCATGATTCCAGACTATCTCGTCAGCATCAGTGCAACATGATAAACAATATTAAAGTGTTTTATAGTTTTTGTTGTTGCTCATATTATTATTGTTGGTGTGTGGCATGCAGTAAGTAAACAGCAAGAAATGAAAACACTTTTTTAAATGCACTTTATGCACAGATACAATCAAATCTACCAATACTTCAAAACAATACATAAACATACATTAAGAAAAAAGGCAAACAAACAGACAAAAGAAAAAAAAAACACTTGCAAATATGAAGCAAAAATACTCGGGCTATATCAAGAGTTTTTGCATTAAACGTTTATTTACTAACAACCATCATCTGTATCAGTTTCATCAAAAGCAACAAAAAGAATATCAAGCAACATCAGCTAAAGCAACAACAGCGACCAGATAAATACAACAACAATGAGGAAAAAGCTGTTAAAGTAAGTGTAACAGCATCAGTAATTTTGTAGGCACAACACAATTTGCAACATGCTGCAGCTCATCTATAAACATCTTCATTATCATCAACGAACTTAATGCATAAGGGTGTGTGTGTGTGTATGTAAGTGCGTTCATGTGTACGTGAGTGTAAACTAAAGCTGTCTCAGTATTAGCATTAACTTTATCGATCGATACGATATAGATGGATGGATGGATGGATGGCTGGTTGGTTGGTTGTTTTGCTGGCTGCCTGGATGAATAGATAAACGGATGGATGCCCTGATGATTATATCTACTTACATACACAGGCAAACATTCTGTAACACAGAATGCTTAAAACTGTATGTAGAAAAATTGTTACATTGGATTTGGTCAGGATATTTTTTTTATGCATGTACATATCCTTCACCTTACACATGTATGTTAGTCCAAACATAATGTTTTTTTAATATACGCATCAATCGATTCGTCATGTCTGTTGGAAAATTTTTACAGCCCGAAGTACAGTGGCATCAATATATAACATCTATTCTTTTTATTTAAGCAATTCTACAAAATGACAAATCTTTTAGCGGTTTACTACGCTTAAGCAGAAAAAAATTAAATTGTGCTAGTTTGGTTTAAAGCTGCTGAAAGCTTTAAGCTGCGTTCACAATGAATATTTTCTGCATCAAATGTTACTAGGGGTCTTCTTAGACCAAAACATCGTGCATTTTATGTTAAACGGATTTTTTTGAAAAGGCACTTCTGAGCTAAAAGACTTTTTCAGATAACTTCAGTAAATTGTATGGCGATTATTTTCTTAGAATGAATTAACCCTCTAACACTCATTTTAAGGTGTCGTTTTTTAACTTCCACAAAAGAATATACTAAAACGTATAGTAAAACGTAGAGGGGTCTTAGAACACCCCTAGTGAAATTTGATGCAGAAAATATTCGTGAAGCATTTAAACCCTCTAAAGTGCCGTTTTATTATATTTTTGTGGGAAAGTTTATAAAAAGGACAAAAATGACCCCTTAAAATGAGTGTTAGAGGATTAATATATTCTAAGCAAAGAATCGCCATACATTTCTACTGAAGACATCTAAATAGTATTTTAGCTCAAAAGTGCATTTTGTATATTTTTTTTACTTATACCAAACGCCTTTTCAAAAAATTCAAAAACTTTAGGCGACCATTATTAATACGATCTTCGTATGACGTGCTAAATTCCCAGTTTTTCATATTTGATAAATACACTGAAATTTATTGTTGAGGGAAAGCAATCCTCAATGCGCATTTCGCCGGTTGCTTACACCAGCTCATCAGGAAACCTTTTCCAAAGATTTTAGAAAAGCCAAAAATATTAAACAAATAAAATCTTAAGCGAATAAGAGTTACAAACACTCTAAGTCTTACCTGTAACAATATCAAAGCTTAAACAAAACACCAACAATAAACAGTGAGTTTATCTTTTCTTACATCCCCCTACAATTGGTTGGGTTCTTTCCGACGCGAATTGTAGTTGTAAGTGGGTTAAAAGAAAAAACAAAATTAAAAAACAAACCGCTTCATTCTATTGTCTTCGCAAGAAAACAACGAACCAAACCAATTTGCCAATTCAGTTTTATGCACGGGCACATGCAATTATATTATCAAAGTTATTTTCGGGAATACAAAGTTTATTATTAATACGATCTTCCATATTTCGGAAACTCGAGCTAAGTTTTCAAAACCCTTTGGCAGATTTGCTCTACCAATAGTCCAGCTTTATTTCGCGTTGCAAGTATTGAGGCTGGCTGGATTAACCTAAAAAAACTTTTATTAACAACAAAAAAAAATCTGTCACTTTGCTTTAAATGTTTTTTTTTTTATATGTTTCAAAAACTGAAAAGTTTTTTTTCTTCTTAAACCCACTGTGCTCTTGGGAAGTGTCAATGACTGACTGTTAATGCTACTGTATACGCTATTTATGTATCCATAATCATGTATGAGTGGGCATAATAATTTTATCTCAATGCATAATCTTATATAGGAAAATTGAATATCTATGCTTCGCATTTATCGACTTAACTGTTTACAAATGCAATATATTGTATGATGGTTCTGTAATTTGTATAAGTGAATACATACACAAACATTTTATCTGGCTCTCGCTAAAACTTATGCTCTCCGAAACTCCTCTTTTTTTTATAAAGCTCCCACAATATTCTATGATAAACCTCAATGAATATAATTAAACGATTGCATGATGTATAGATATATAAGCAAACACTTACTCATCTAAATATTGTGCTACATATCGTTACCTAAAACTCAAATGGGTATATCTATCATTTTGAAAATTTTACAGGAGAAGAAAAAACTATTTCAAATGATAAATTGATAAGTTGCCTTAAGTTTTTTATAATTAAATATTCTTCTATATTTTTTGTGTTACGTACCAGTTGTCTTGACAATTGACATTGTTGTATATTAACTCTTTCAGGTTGGGTGGTTGGCTATCTAACCAGCTTTTCAAGAGCCGTTGTTGATAGATTCATGCGAAATTTCGGGGCATAAATTATAAAATTTAACATTTACATGTTTTTGAAAATGTGTTTGCTTTTTATTTAAAACCGGAATTTTCCAAGTTGAAAAAAGCCAAAGGTTGTTTGCTTTGTTAAAAAAAAATCATGTCCAGTGCGTACTGCATGGTAATGCAATACCTTTGGAGTTCCTCCATACATTCGAACATATAAAACATATTTTTCAGATTATCATCAAAAATAAATTTTTATGCCGACCGTTTTATAAATTTCAGGCGGCATGAAATAACCCCCCAAAAAAAAAATAAAATAACCCCCCAAAGCGTGGGGCCTTATATCATATGCAATAAAACCCCAATTTTGAAAATGAAATTAACCCCCAACGAAATGAAATAACGCCCCAAACATAAATCAAATAATTCCCTAATTTTTGGGGGCTTATTTCATAAGAAATAAAACCCCAATTTCTGAAATGAAATAAGAGCCCAATATATGTAATACAATTAATTATACAGTTTTGCTTTAAAGAATCACGCGATATGATATACCAAACACAAGCTTCGCCAACTAAGGCGCAATGGCTTTTTCCTCTAAGGAAAATGTTAATTTATTTTAATTTATATTGAAATGGTCTTATATTTTATTTAACGTTATTGTTGAGTTTTTTTTTTTATTTAATATACACATATTGTTTTTAATAAACTTTGAACAACAAATTTTTGACTTTTTTGTATCATACAAAATTTCCTCCCCTAAGGCTCGAGCTGCTTTAGTTAGCGAAGCTGGTGTTTGGTGTACCGTAGAGGAAAAAGTCTTTGCACCCAGGGTAGCTTTATTTATTGAAGCCAGTGTTCTGTATACCAGGCGCGGATCCAGCTCGAGCGTTAGGGGGGGGGGGGGGGGGTAATTTTGTATGATACAAAAAAGTACAAAATTTTTTTTTCAAAGTTTATTAAAAACAATATGTGTATATTATATTAAAAAAAAAAACTCGACAATAACGTTAAATAAAATATAAGACCAGTTCAATATAAATTAAAATAAATTAATATTTTTAAATAATAAGTGGATTTCCTTGTGAGGCAAATTTAGATAGTATAGTCTATCTTCGGTCATTGTTGATATGAGCCATGTTTTTATTCGACGAAGCGTAGGAAATGACCTCTCGCTCGTAGCATTACTGACTAGCATTGAAACGAAAATTTGAAATATTTTTCTTAGATTTGGGTAGATATTAGGGTATTCATTTAATCGGACTTTTTCTTTAATCGGTTAATCGCTCGATTAATTAACCGAGGTTTTGGTTTAATCGGTTTCTAATCGGTTAATTTTGTAATTGATCGGTTAACCGATTAATAAAGTTTTGTTATAAATTAAGTAATGTCAATATATAAAAATGCAAAAATTAGTTATAATTTGGTATTTATTAGTAAAAAAAAAAGCATAACAAAAAAACAATTCTTGAACAAAATTTGTATGTAAAAAGTAGATAACTCCATGCATTTTTTGACAAAACTAGGTAACTCCATAGTGTCTTAAAAAACAGAAGCATTAGAGGTTTAAAACGGCGTTGTTTCGAAAACTAAGACAGAAAGAGCGAAATAGAAAAAAATCCAGTCTCAAGCTCTTTGGGTCAAAATGTTAAACCTAAACATTGCAACTCCCGAGAATTCAGGGAATATTATATGCGTTCTTTTCATGAAAGTTTGTTCGAATGTTAAGGGGGTAAAAAGGGTAAAAACGGATAAATTCGGTTATATTATATATCCATAACTAAAAGAGATACAAAAAAATTTAATACCTATCGTTGCTCTTTAGAAAAATAAGCCGTCAGGTGTCTGGTACATTTTAGAGTTTTGGCCTTTGTAGGGAGTAAACGGGTGAAACCTGTAATTTGGGAAATATTTTGTCACCCCATCTATCTTTTTAAACAATAAATATATAAATAAAGTTAATATCACATTCGAAACTAATCTAAAAAATTGGACCTATGGTCCTCAGAAATGCAAGGTCCTCGGTGAATGAGAGTCTGTATGAGGTGTCTTTTTGTTCGTTAACTGGTAATTTTTTCAATTGTCATTAATATTGCACTTATAAAAATAATTTAACATGGAATTTCATGAACGGATGATAGTAACATACATACATATGTTCACGAATGAAAGGGAGATCTCGAAAGCAATCCTTAATGCAGCTTATCTTATTTCTCAATACTTTTCCAGTATTTCTCTAAACATTTAATATCCTCCATTATGACATAATTAGATATGAGTTTAATTTTTAAAATTTAAAACACTTATAATTGCTTCGATTAATTAATTAACCAATTTAAAATTTTGTTACTTCGGCTAATCGGTTAATCGACTGAAATTAACCGGTTTAATCGTTAATCGAAAAAAGCCATTTTTAAATTAACCGATCAGTTAATCGGGTAGTAATTAATCGGTTAACCGATTAACGGTTAACCGAATGAATACCCTAGTAGATATCTTCATCACAGTTTATTAAAGCATCTACAACGTTATCTGATAGATCAGGCTTAAGTTTAGATCTTGGTATGTGTTTATCTCTTTTATCAAATATCTATAATCAGCTCATCAGCTAGTTCTCGTATTAACAGTTTTGTATCTGTATATAACTTGATTACACTTTGAGGTAGAAGTTTAGGTATGTTCAAAACATTTGGGATATCTATTGGGAAAGTTGTTATGAGATCTTCTAAAATAAATTCAATAAGAGGAATGTAACCTACAACTCGGTAGTAATCTTCAACATTTTGGATGTGATTATTTCGTTAAAATCTTGTCTTTTCGGTAGGAACCTCGATTTGAACGCAAAAAACTTTAACTTTTTCAAAAATCGCTTTAAATTTTTCGTCGGCTTTTTTCTTCAAGGCACATGATTAAAATTTTGATAAGGCTTGATCCTTTTTGAAAATCTATATCTTGCTTTTGTAAAATGATACTAAGTGGATGTGTTACAATAAGTAGTATCACACTTATTATGTATATTCCGCAAATAAATTTAAAAGTACTAAGTGAGTTCCTTAACATAAAGGTAGAGATGCTACCTTTCCACTAAGATATTTTTTCCAAAGCTTCTACTATATGATGTGCACTTGTGGCAAAGACGCATAATGAAGAGAGTTTGGCTCCCAAATACTTTGCTAACACTGTTTTTCGCTTGGGATGATTATATTTAAAAAATTTTGTCGTTTCTTTAACAAATGATACAACTTTTAGTATTATGGGCAGAAATTTTGAACAGCTCCATTTTCTGCTGACATCAGATGTCACCCATCTGTTCCATCTCCAACACAAAATTTGTCAAAGCTTTAAGAACTATTGATGATAGTGCCTTCGCATCAATAAACACAGCAACGTCATCAATATCTTTTGAAGAATCTTCAAATGCGTTTACAACAAAGCCAATTAATTCTTCCCTAAAAATTTTTTGTTGTATGTTAAAATATCTTAAAGATAAGGAAATCTGGCTTTTCCCCGACAAATCCGTGCTTTCGTCAAAAATTATCGAATAGAATTTTGATTCATATAACACATACATACACAAATATTGCATTTACTAAGGCTTTATAATAATTCAACCGCACGCATTATCAAGTCAAACGTTTAGTCTTTGGATATAGATGGCACCTGCTGGGATTGAATGTAGAATAATAAGTAATTAAATACGGTAAACTAGATGTTTCTCTGGAAATATCTAATAAATAACTATTAGGATAAAGATATGGATACTTATTGAAAATCGTTAGAGATTCAATAAAAAAAATAAATAAATACTTATTGAAAACTTCGTGAGAGATTCCATAAAAAAAAAACAAAAAAACCTCACATTAAAAAAAATATTATTATTGGGAACTCTTGTATTATCGAAATTAACAAAACATACTTTTATAATTTACGGGAATCCGCGCCTGTGTATACCAAAGTGGATTAATCCTTGCGCCCAAAAACGTTTTCATTATAAATTTGAAAATAAAATAATCCCCCAAAAAATATATTGGGGCTTTATTTCATAATGATTTTTTGGGGGATAATTTCATATGAAATACTACCCCATTTAAAAAAATTAAATAACACCCCAAACAAAATGAAATAACCCCCAAAAATCGTTTTTTTTTTTGTTCTGTACAAACTTTTGGGGGGTTATTTCATTATTTTTTTGGGGGGTTATTTCATGCCGCCTAAATTTCTATAATTCAGTAATGCGAATGTTTGTTATTTAGTTGCGTATATAAAAGAGTGTCTGAAAGAGTTAAGTTAAGTTAAATTTATAATCTTTTTTTTCAATAAAGGCGCTAATTTTTAGTTTGTGATCATTTGTATTGATCAGAATTAATGAAAAAAATCAATTTTAAATTTTTATTCCGTAAGGACCAAAACGCAATTTGGTAACGATATACGTGCATGTACTGGCATTCTAATGCAAATACTACCAACATCACATTTTAAATATGTAAGTATGTACGGGGTTAATATTGCCAATGCCAAAATATAGACCAAAACGTTGCCACAGCTATTTTTTCTCTCTATGTTTTTTGGATTTTTCTTTTTTAATGTTGTAGCAGTTGTACCAAAAACTGTTTTAGAAGTCTATGAATGTCTGTTTTTGAGTGTGTGTATGTGTGTTTGTGTGAATGTTAATTTCGTTTGTGTGGCTGTTTTACGTAATCGTGTTAAAACGTATACTAAGATATATACGTATGTATGTATGTACTATAAAGACATGCATCACTATTTCTGTGTATGTGTTAAAAAGCAGTAGTGCAAAATAATGTGGCAAACACCAACAACAAATACACGTAACAAACAAGCAGCAGAAACAGCAACAACAATAACAACATAAGCAATTGCATCTAAAACAAAACTAAACTATTCTAGTTTAGTTTGCAATTTTAATTGCATCATTGTATGCTGATGTGCATGTCTAAGTGTTTGTGTGTGTGTGTGTGTGTATGTATGAGTGTTTGCTTAAATGTATAAAATGCATAATAATGTACTCTAGAAACATGATTATTTTTACTTTGTGTTCGTATGTTTAAATGTATGGTACACGACTGTCTAGTTTTGTTGTCTACAAGATGCATTTAGAGATTAAAACATTAGCACAATAATATTTTCTGTATGTTTGTGTTAAGTTGCTACATATTTTTCTCCATTCTTTTCCTCTCACTTTAAATGTTTTAAGCTGGCAACAAAAAAAGTCTATTTGTGAAATAATTAACTTAATTACAAATAGATTTAATGATTGTTGAATCTAATTTCAACATTCAGTGTTTTTGTTTAGATTCCTCTAAAAAATGTTGGCAATATTTTTCTAGAAACTCCTGGCGTTGATTGTAATAGTTTTCGTTTTTTGGATAAGAATCTGCAAAGTATTGGCATAAAGTAAATGGTGACTTAACTAAATATTTTAGTAGTTACGAAAGTATTTAAGGAATTTTGGCAACGTTTAAACACCACATTAAGATCAAAAGAAAATTTTATATTCAGTTCATGTATTTATTAAATATTTATATTAATAATATATAGCAGGATAAGGATATTTTACCAATTAGCAAAAGGATGGCGTTATATTAGTGGTATTCACACCGAACTTGTTAATTTGTTACTCGGTAGTTTGTTAATTTGTTAAAGTTACCAACTGTGAACGACCCCCTTTTTTAAACTTTGTTAGTCTGGTAACTTTAAAAATAAAAATATCATTTAATTAACATACATACTCTCAATGTACACGAAAATTGCCAAAACACAAATATTTTTTTAGGAATGTATCACAAATGACTTTTTTTATTATATTTGTTTAGAAACTGCAATAGCTGATGGTGAGTTACCAATTATTTTATCAGGGGTGCCGTGTCGTTAATTTTTTAAATGTTAATCCGGTAGCGCGTTAAATATACAAAAACAAAATACGTGTAAAAAAGTAACGATTAACGACTAACAAGCTCGATGTGAATACCGCTTTTGTTTTGGTAATTCCGTCCATTAAATATAAAAATAGTCATCGAAGACTCAGGACGATTAAGACATGTCTGTTTACGACTTTTGAACGACACATCTGTCTATTGCCCTAATACAACTTTTGAAATTTTCAATGTGAATCAATGAATAAGTGCTTCTTGTTCGATTTTGATATCGCTAAACATTCTCTTCGGGGATTGTTGTGATTATCTTAAGGATATGTCACCTTTTGGTGTCACTTCCAGTTTTCAAAAATAAACCGAACATTATTTAGGGTACGGTGAAACTTACATTATTTTACGTACGGTACACATGCCCAGAAATCATATCTATTTTTTAGTGTTGCGATAAGAACACAACTCTTAATACCGTTCATAACAATTTTCACAAAAATAGCCACCCTGCAAATAAAATTGGACCACCTGACCCATTTTGATAAAATGGACTACTCCATGGACTAGTCCGATGTAATGCAAGCATGGACCATGCCATTGTTAAAAAGTGTTTGTAGTGAGACGACATGTCTTCGTTTTTTAACGACATGCTTTCGTGTTTAAACGACTTCAAAACTAATCCTCTTGAGTATACCATGGAGTAGTTTTAAAACTACTCCTTACTGGTCCAAAGGTGGGTTATATACCATGGAGTAGTTTTAAAACTACTCCTTAGTGGTCCAAAGGTGGGTTATATGTTCCTCTCCTAGGACATCGTAATGTTAAATAGACCAGTTTTTTTCCATACGTTTGGGTTACTTGTGGACTAGTCCTGGTCCCTTGTGGACTACTCTTTACACGCGTGTTTGGACTGGTCCTATTATTTGCAGGGCAGGTATGGGCACCACTACATTGAAAGCTTTGCATGTGTGGCATTGTATTGCCCTGCAAATAATAGGACCAGTCCAAACACGCGTGTAAAGAGTAGTCCACAAGGGACCAGGACTAGTCCACAAGTAACCCAAACGTATGGAAAAAAACTGGTCTATTTAACATTACGATGTCCTAGGAGAGGAACATATAACCCACCTTTGGACCACTAAGGAGTAGTTTTAAAACTACTCCATGGTATATAACCCACCTTTGGACCAGTAAGGAGTAGTTTTAAAACTACTCCATGGAATACTCAAGAGGATTAGTTTTGAAGTCGTTTAAACACGAAAGCATGTCGTTAAAAAACGAAGACATGTCGTCTCACTACAAACACTTTTTAACAATGGCATGGTCCATGCTTGCATTACATCGGACTAGTCCATGGAGTAGTCCATTTTATCAAAATGGGTCAGGTGGTCCAATTTTATTTGCAGGGTGGTTTGTTTACGTTTGCATTTGTTGGTTTAATGGTCTTTGTTTTTTGTGTATGTATACACATCATTTGCTCTTTTTGAGTTTTAATTTTGAATTTGCCCATAGCTGAAAATAACAAACATAAGTGGTATTCACACCGAGCTTGTTAGTTTGTTAGTCGTTAATCGTTACTTTTTTACACGCATTTTGTTTTTGTATATTTAACGCGCTACCGGATTAACATTTGACAAATTAACGACATGTTACCCCTGATAAAATAGTTGTTAGGTGGTAACTCACAATCAGCTGTTGCAGTTTCTAAATAAATATAATAAAACAAGGGATTTGTGATACATTTCTAAAAAAAATATTTGTGTTTTGGCAATTTTCGTGTACATTAAGTGTAAGTATGTTAATTAAATGATTTTTAATTTATTAAGTTACCAGACTAACAAAGTTATAAAAAGGGGGTCGTTCACAGTTGGTAGCTTTAACAAATTAACAAACTACCGAGTAACAAATTAACAAGTTTGGTGTGAATACCACTATAGTGTTCTGTTTATCGTTAAAAAAAAACATTACATTTGCAAGGGTTCTGTAGACACACATTACATTTAAATGTTCTGTTGTATTCTTTAAACGATAATTGTTGTTGTTGCTTGTCAACAAGCACAAGACGAATAGCCTGTGTACGTGTTGTACAAATTCGATGTCCGTTTTTTTTTTTTTTTTTTTGTTAAAAACATATGTGAATTTTGTTTTTGTAAAATTTTTTTGTTTTCTTTACCAGCCAGAAGGGCAATGAGCACAACTGAAACGAACGAACAATAATGTCCTGAACCGTACACAACAAAGTTTGTGGTTTTTTTACGAAAAACAGAAAGCAATAAAATATACTCATCTTTATGTTTAATTGAATCAGTGTATATTAGTGCAAATCAAAAACATAGAAACGTTTTTTAAGGTATTTACTACACAAACACTATAAGCGGTTGTGTTTCCATAATTCTACTGTATAGAACACTAATGGCCTGATAATTTTTTTCGAACTACGACTTCGTTTGCTTAACTTACAACCCAGTAAAAACTTCGCTTACTTTTTCAAAACGAATAGCTTCTTTAACTCATTATTTAGTAGCTTTCTTCTATAACTACATGTATAACAACTTCTATAACTACTTTTTTCTGGATGTATTTAAGTAAAAAAATAATGACTTACTTTTAAAGGCGTTAATTTTGGGACATGCCTTGTAAAATTCATTGGTTCTTTCAGTAGAATTGGAAGTAGTGCCTTCATATTTTTCTGATTACTAAACACATTATTTTGCAGGCGAAGTTTTTACTGGGATATAAAACAAAAACAATATTTATACCCACACCACAACAGTGGAGAGGGTATTATGCATTTGTGCTGATGTGTGTAACGCCTTAAAAAAGCGATCCTACCCCCACCTTAAAGTATACCGATCTACTCAGAATCACCTTCTGAGTCGAACTAACGATGTCCGTCCGGCTGGCAGGCTGGCTGGCTGTCCATGTAACCTTGTGCGCAAAGTACAGGTCGCAATTTTGGAGATAATTTGATAAAATTGGGTCATAGGTTCTTATTGGCACAAGGACCAAGCCTATTGAAAGTGGGCCGAATCTTAGGACCACGAGGGAAGATAGGGGGAAATTTCTTCCTCTCAGAAAATATCAAACCGATTTTAATGAAATTTAAAACATAGATAGAACCATATCTATTTAAACACAAAATGTATAAATTTTTGAAAAAAATCGGACCACGAGGGGAGATAGGGGCAATTTCTGCCTCTCAAACCGATTTTAATGAAATTTAAAACATAGATAGATCCATATCTATAGGGACACATTAGCTATACAGTCAAAGCCCGGTTTAACGAATGATATAATGTTCAGACCTTTCGTTATACCGAGATATTCGTTATATCGATCAGGTATCTTATGATCTGTTATGAACGATTGCTTTAACGTTCTTTTAAGTCGTTTTTGTATTGCTTCTTCTTGCAACTCCCTTAATACAAGCGATTTTGAAACATCTATTGGTCATATTCTTGCATCTTCTAAAATCTTTAATTTCTTATCAAAAGAGATTCTTTTTCGATTTGACATCTCGTTTTCACAATGAACCAAACAAAACTACTGAAACTTTAACGAAAAAAAACAACGCATCACACGTGTTTTTTCAATACAAAGCAAAGAAGCCAAAAACACACACAAAAATCTAACGGTTCTGTAACGATTTTTTTATTTTGCTTTGCCATTCGTTAAATCGGTATTATTTTGTTTTTGCCATTCGCTATATAAGGTAGTAAATGTAAAAAATTGGTCATTCGTTATATCGGATATTCGTTAAACTGCGTATTCGTTATACCGGGCTTTGACTGTACAGTTCTTAAAAAATAGGACCACAAGGGGATGCAGGGGACAATTTCTGCCTCTCACAAACTTTCAAACCGATTTTCATGAAGTTTATAAACATAGATAAATCCATATTTACATGGACACATAAGCATGATGTGTTTTTAAAAACTGTGGTGTAGGGTATCATATAGTCTTACTTGTTTATAATTTGTTTTTGTTTCAAATGTTAGTTAAGCGAACGAAGTCTTCATTCGGAAATATATGAAAATGCAGTAAAGTACAGAATAAAAAGTTTATTTTTGAACTCTTGCTAATTCCCACAGATAATTCAGGTGCAGCCAATACCCTAGGATTCGGACAAAGTCCAAAATTTACAAACTATTTGAATCATAGGATTTCTTGAGATAGCAGCTGATCAGAAATAAAAATGTTTATCATTTTGCGATACAGAGATGCAGTAAAGTAAGTGAAGGGACTCTTAAAAAGTTTTATAAAAGAAAAAAAAACCATTTCAAGACTATGGCATTCCTTTACTACGAAGCAGGTTTGTAAGGGAGACTACTAAAAGATAACTGTAAAAAAACATTCAGTGTGTAAAGCTGAACGCTACGTTCACCAGTTTTTATATGCGTTGAATAAAGCGTGTCAAAAATATCATGCTTTTAAGTAGGATACTGCCATATAAAATTCATGACTTCGTTTGAAGCTCAATTTTTAATTGGGACGGCAGTCAGTAGTCTTTGGTGACATGCTACCTGTCCAACTTCTGTTTGAGGCATTCGTTAGTATACTTTTTATGATAAACGCTTTCTGTCTTTCAAGGCATTTGTCTTTAAGGATGTTTCGCCTGCCCGCTAAAAGGATACTTTCGGGGCTGGTTGTGGCTCAAACGCACACTCGCTGGTAGGGATAGTACTGAAAGCCCACTAAAATGCCGATTATTAACCACTTGTGCGAGAGTTCGACCTGAGGGAAGACTATCCCTTGGCTGGGTTGCTATTCAACAGAAGCTGCTGAGCACTGAGATTTTCAGTTTTCATTGAACATTTTGTAAAATGATTGCTCGGTATTCATTTTCAAATATCTTGTTCAAAGAAATTAAATACGGTCTTTGGTTTCCCTTAAATCTCTTTGCGATACTTTTCTAGCTTCAAATTCATATCGTTGTTTATCTGCATGAAATCCAAAATATTTATGTGCAGCCTTCAAAACACAAGTTATTGAACCAAGTAGCAAAATTAATATGAAAATCACTAAAAAAACGAGTTCTTTTCATATAATTTTTACCCTACATTCAATCACTTGTATCGTGAAAACAATAAATAAGATCAAATTTTCAAGAGTCTTCAAGAATATTTTTTTATGTTGCCTTTAAAACAGGCTAAATTAATACACTCGTGGTTGCCTCATCATGGCAAAGATCCATAATAGCTCATTAATGCAAATTCCTAAGTGTTTAATGAAGACTTCACAAAACCAGCTAAAGTCAATTCAAAAATTGTAAATTTTTTTTGGAGATAAGAGAGATAAGAGAGTGCCCCGGTAGGCTAGCTAGTAGTGAGCTAGTCTATCAGACCCGGGGTTGCGGGTTCGATTCCCGCCAGAGACTCTGGTTTCTTTCCTGCAGACAAGCGTAGAGCTTCGCGGGGATTAGCATAGGGAATAAAAAAAAGAGAATTTCGTTAAAAGGAATCGATTCTAAAAACTAGTATAAGAGAAATATTTAAAACAGCGTTTAAAGGTGCGGCTTTTCTTTTGGATCCACTATTTGCAAAAAACTAAAATCTTGTGTTTTGTATCTTAGTTAAATAAAATATGGTCGCCGTTTGTAAAGCAACATGCATAGTTATTATTATTTTGCTCGTTTTTTTTTTTTACCTTTTAACCAAAGTTTAACACTTTCTTAATATTTTACAACACATATACTCCCATTACCCCCTTCCACACCCACTATCCAAAGTAATTATCTAAAGCATAATTGTCATAATTTAAAACTCTAGGGCCCTAAGGAGCTTTTTTATTTAATATCTTGTCTAAATTGTACAATTTTTCTTTCCATAATTTGCATTTAATTTCGTTGCAAAAAGAGAAAAGCAAAACGCCGAAAAAACCATAACAAAAAGCATTTTACTCATTCTAAATGTCACACACTTGGTTGCCATCATTATTTGCATTTAGTTTTCTAAAATAATCATTAACGAGTTTAGCATCCGTTTTTTTTTTTTTTCAACAAATTATAAAAGTTTTATTATTTTATATATATTTTTTTTTTTTTTTGTTCACTTCAGTTCCCGACTTTCCATTTTATTATACAGTTTGGTTGTATTTTGGGTATTTGCTGCGTTCATTTTATAATTGTTTTTATTGCTTTCTTTGTTTTCTTTTAACCATTTTCACATATTAATCTTCCACATATGTCCGTTTGGATTGTGGTTGCATTTTGGTTACATTTCTCAAATGGAATGATATAGAAAATGGTTGTTGGAAAAAAATATTAAACGCAAAAACACACAGAGACATACGAAATATTAAAATGTGTTGAAATTTGTTAAACAGAACAGGGTTTGAAGATACGTTTTTTTTTTCTATGGTATAAACCATTTTTTTTTTTAAGCGCTCAAGCATAATTTAAAAGCTATTTTTGAGATTTTTCGGAAGAGATTTAGAGGTCGCTCAAGTCGAATTTTTGGCAAAAATCGGGTCTGCAGGTCTTTTTTAATTTTTTTTCATAACTTTGTCAAAAACCACGATTTTCTTCACTTCTAAGGAAATAATTTAAAAGAAAAATGTCCAAGCTTTATTTTGGTGTACAAAAACTAGAAGTTTTTGCAATGCATTTGCTCTTTTTTGCACGCTACATTAAAATTTGTTCGTAATTTTTGTAAATAACGCTTTATAACTTTTAAAGTTTTTATGAAAATGAAACTAACCAACAATGCAGTTTGAAAGACCGATTAATTCTGAATAGCTTAGAAACAAATATTTTTATATTTGCTCTTACCGCTCCTGAGTTATACCGGTTTTCAGCTTTGTATCCAGTTTATAATATTATTTCTCATACCCAACAAACAATTTAAGATCAAACGTTTTGCTTATGGTAAAAAATCGACTTGAGCGACCTCTAAACCTTTTCCAAAAAATCTGAAAAAAATCTCAAAAATACTTTACCCTATAAGCTCTTGAACTATGCCATTAAAATGGACACACTAATGTCCACTTTTATATAGAAATTTCAAATTGCAATTAAGGTTTTTATTTCTAAAGTTTTAATTCTTATTTCGAAATGTTTTAAAATCAATTTTTAAAATTTAACATTGAATTTTTTTTGATTTCCAATTTAAACGCTCCTTTGTCCTTGTCCATATTATGAAACATTTCCTGCGAAACATTTGAGTTTATTAATGAAAGGGGAAAGACGAATGGAAAAGTGTAATTTGTTTCGTGTACAAATAGTTTTTGTGAGTTTATTATTGAACATAGGAGAGAAGTCATACAAAATGCTGCAAAACAAAAGACACGAATGCAGTTACAAAAGAGAACTGAATAAAGTTTCTTCATCAAATGTTTCATAATCTTATCGTCATATTTTCTCAATTTTAGTAAAAATAATACAAAACCTCTCATTGTCGGCCAAATTTTGTTGATCCAAGCTGTTCATAAGTTTCTCCATACAAAATGTTTTTCCATAACCGGACACTCTCATAACTGGTAGCGGACTTTTAATTGTAAAACTTTTTTTTGTTTAATATATCTCATAAACGAATAGAAGCATTGAAACCAGTGTTCGAAAATTAACAGAACATTATTTGGCGTACGGTACATAAACTCAAAAACTGTATCTTTTTTTAGTTTTGTGTATTAGTACACAACCCTTAATACCGTTCATAACTATTTTCATGTTTTTCATTATAAAACAGAAACATTGCGGTGATGCAGTAGACATGCATTATATTTTAAAGTTCTTAAGTGTTTTTTATTAACTTGATGAAGGAATGTGCAAACAAAACATCTTACTAGTATTGTTGTTGTTGCTTGGCAATTTGCACAAATAGCCTGTGTGCGTAATGTATGAATGTGTTGTTTTTGTAACTGAAACGAACGGAGTGTTCTAAACACAACGAAGTTTGTAGTTTTTACGAAAAACCAAGTGTAACGAAATGTTCTCATCTTTATGTTGTCTTGGACTATTACAATATTTTTATTGATAACGAAGATCATAAACAGAGAAATATTTTTTGGAGGTACAGTACTTTTCGCTCACAGTCCATTCTACTTAAAGACCAAAAGCGGATTTAAGCCAAAACTATCATATTCACTTGCAGATTTATTCGAATTTAATATTAACTGTTTGTTCTAAGGTCCATTTCGCTTATAGGCCATTTTCGTTTAAAAGCCACATTTTCTGAGCATACGTATATAATTCTTTATGCAAAAATTTTCGCTTACAGTCCAACCTGTGCTTTATATTTTTTTTTAACCAACTGGCAACATGTTTTTATTAACCTTTCTGACAAGTTTTTTATAAATGTCAGATATTTGTTTTAACTATTAAATAAATATATAACCAAATATTTTAAATAAACTTTTCTCTTGTTTAAAAATATTGGTTTTATTGAAGAAAATAATTTTTATATAGTCCAAAATGTGGTTTATGCTAGGATTCACTTATTATGCATAAAATGGCTTATAAAAAAAATCCAAGTTCACTTATAGTCCACAAAAGTTGTGCAACTATAGTAGTGGACTATAAACGAAAAGTACTGTATTTACTATACAAACAATATGAGCATTTGTATTTTCCATACTACTACCGTTTCGAACACTAAATAACAATATTTATTTTCAAATACTCTTTATTTGTTAAAGTAATTTGTTCAGCTCCTCCAACAAATCCTAGTAATATTCTTCCGGAACTTTATACCCAGCATGATGTCAGACTTGCAGCGTTTGCAAATTTAAAAGAACGGTTTGGTCAATTAAATAGCTTGGAAACTTTTTTAAAAGTAGATGTTGAGAACGTCTACACTGAAGATGACTGTATTGAAATTTTAAGTTTAAGCGCAGCCGTGGAGATAAGTCAGTCTGAAGACTCTAAGGACGATTTCAGAAATACTTATGATGAAGAATTAAATCCAATAGCCCATTTGAAGAATTTCGTCAGAGACGACTTTGTCGCATTTTAACACATCCAAGACGTTGGAAGTCATTTTAAAACTCAACAGTGAAAATAAAACCGATCTAAGTTTGGCTGAAGTCAGGGTGGCCGCTAAAAGCGATTGTGGTTTATCAATACTAGAAGGTGTCAAAGTGAACACTTTATTGAATCAAGCGATTCCTTTTGTTTACATTAATTTTTTAGTGTTTTATAAGTTCTTTTATATGAAAGATGTATTCTGAAGATGAGTTTTTTCTTGTAATAAATACCTTAAATAAATTTAAAAAAAAAAGAAATACAGGTATTGATATCCGTTATTTCAAAATTTGTTTATTATACACTGAAAGAAAATGCTTCATATATTTAATGAATCATTTTCATAAAAAAATTTTCATTATGTAAATGAAAATTTTCATTGTTTAAATGGAATTTCATAGTTAAAATGAAGTATTTTCGTTAAAATCGCTTCATTGGATTTCGTAATTACGTTAAAAATTTTCATTGGATATATGAAAACTTAAGTTTGTCCAAGTTAAACAAAAAATTTTAATTGGGAACATAAAAAAACAATATACAAACATAACTATATTCATAAATTAATACAAAATTATAGTTTCCTTAAAAAAATGTTTAATTGTTAATTAAAAAATGTAAGATTTAATAATTTCATACATCTAATGTTACATGTATGCCATTAAATTTATGAAATCAAAAATTTTTTTTATACAAGCAACATATTCCAATAATTGCCTTCATAAATTTAAATTTGCATTATGACAATAAAAATGCCGTTATAGTAATGAAACAAAAACATTCAATCCACTTTCAATCAACGTTGTTATTGTAATTATGTACAATTTAATCTCATATTTACGCTCTTAATTGAGTAAAAAACATAGTTTTTTATCCAAAAACTACACTGCCCGGTAGACTAGCTGGTAGTGAGCTAGTCTATCAGCACCGAGGTTGGGCGCTCGAATCCCGCCAGAGACAGAAAAAAAATAAAAAATAAAATAAAGTGAAATAAAATAAAAAAAAATAATAAAAAAAAAATAATAAAAGAAATAATAAAAAAAAAATAAAAATAAAAAAAAAATTTTTACTTTATTGAAAGTATTCACCCAATGAATAATATTCATAGATCTAATGTAATGTTTCATTAAGTCCTTTTAATGAAACAGGTTTCATTGATCCAACGAAGCGCTGCATAGGTTCCTTTTTAATGCAATTTTTCATGGGATTAATGTCAAAATTCATTGGTATTGCGAAGAAAATTCTTTCAGTGTACACAAAAAATTCACCAAATTATCGCAACTTCACAATGAAAAGGAATGCTTAAAACCCTTTTTTAAATGTACTAAAAGGAATAAAAAAGAAAAACAGAATAATAAAACATAAAAAACTATAACTTTCTAGAAACATTTACACAATCTTCTTTTAAGCCCAAGCTCGCATTAAATCTCGCTCTTACTTTGACATCTTTTGAGCAAAGACATGAGAAAATACAGTCAAACTTCCCTTTAATGAATATGCATTGGACCCTTAAAATGACTTCATTATATAGAAACTTTTTTACACAGAATTCATATTGTTTTAATTTTTATTTAAAATAATGTAAAAATATGTTTTAGTTTGAAGTATCAATTCGAGCATTGAATCATCAGAATGGCAGATTCGAAGCCTTTGCGTTAAGTGTTTCACTAATTGTCTTCTACATTTTTGTCTACCTCTCTCATAAGCTGTCAAAAACACCCTGATGGTTAGTGTCTGCTTATGGGAGGTTTCACTGTATATTATTCTTAGTTACAATTTTATATTTTGAAACCTTTTCTAAAATTAAGACTACAAATTCAAGTTTAATTCCTGATCCTGGTACACATGTTGCTCGTAATTTTCACTTAATGTTAAAAACAAAAGTTTAGAAAAATGCATTCGCTGTTGTATTTAACATTTATTTTTTAGAACTATAAGGGAATTCTACAATTGCACACATTTAAATGAATTGTATGTTACACACACGTGCAAACATACACATTTATGCAAATACATAGTAAATTTTGCAAAAAGATTCTAAACTCCAATTAGAAAATAATGTGACGCGATCCAGTAAAACACAAATACCACAGCTCACTACTTTTGCACAGTGTGTGGTGTGGTATACAGATATGTATGTATATAGATTGTGTGTGTGTGTGTGTGTGTGTGCGTTTCTCCACAATTACACATATACAAATATAAATATATAAAAAAACCAACGGACGACAACTGCTAAATGCAAAAGCAAACTTTTATACACATATTAAACATTTATTTGAATATGTATTTAATAACAAACAACTAAATATTTCTGTTTATTTTTAACAAATGTACGCATTTGCAATTACTCACACATACACACAATCTCTCATAAACACATAGAAGGACTTTAATAAATGCATGGCATTTACGGTTACTTTTAATGTATGCATTTAAAAATCAAGGATGGAGGATGCAAATGTGTCTGTTTGTGTATGTGTGCTCTTAAAAATAACAACAACATCATCGGTATGATTATAAATTTGTTCGGTTACCGCTCGTACTCTGTTAATGTGAACTTCCCAACCTTGTTTCCATTTTGCTTTTAGTTTTTTTTATTATTTTTATTTATTTAAATACTTGTGTTTATGTGTTGGTGTGGTTAACCAAGTTTTAGCACTCATTATATATGGAACCATATTAAATGCATGTTGTCTTTATAACTACAACATTTACCAGTAACTGTAAAAACGAAGTACAGCAGTTTTGCAGTAATAAAGTACTGTAAAGTAAGATTAAATAGGGACGAAGTTAATTGTAGTTTGTTATGAACAATTTTATAGTATTTTCTTTAAATTTTATTAGGTTTATATTTTATTAAAAAAAAACTTGTTGTTAGTTTGTAAAGTTGATGAGAATGAGGATGAAAGTCAGTCTAATAGCACGTGATTATACAGATATACCCTATATCCGAACGAATGTCAAAAAATCAGACAGCTTTAAGAGGATAACAAATGACATTGGGACAAAGATATAGAAATAACAGATAAAGTGAATCCATATTTGGCAAGCTTAAGGTACCCCTTTAAGCTTTTATTATCCTGAGGTTAAACTTCTTAGCCATCTCGTTTAGATATGAGTCATTGTCTATTTTTATCTCTGGTGCGCTTTAAGTTAAGACGGCTTAGCAATCTGAGATAAACATTCGGCATCATAGCTTATAGATGGAATAGTGTTCTTTCTGTCCTTTTGTTCTTGAAAGACAAAACTCTTGGCTCCGTTTTGATTTGAAGGTTGTCATAACGTAGCACCGCGATCGTACAACAAACTTATATTTTCTTCACTTTCCCGTTTTATTATACCCTTCACCTCAGGTGGAAAAGGGTATATATATTAGTTTGTCAAGTTCTCTCCTTATGAGGAGAGAACTTGATTTAACCATGTCCGTATGTCTGTCTGTCCGTTGAAATGGATTTTTCGAAGCCCCATATATGATGAGGGCCAGGATATTATACATTTATGTCACATATGGTCCGAAATTGTTCGCTATTGAAATTCAGAAAGATCGGTCCGCAAATGGCTGAGATATGAGCAAAAAACCACGACTACCTCCAATTTTTTCCAAAAATCCCTTGTTTACAGCAACAGCTATTGTTCTTGGTGCTGGGATACTATCGACTGAATATTTGTACTTGGACAGAAAACATAAACTGGTTTTTTTATCAGGCTATAGTTCGTTGTTTTTTCGTAGCAAAGAAATATTAACATTCATGTTCGTTGCGAGTACAAGAATTCAAACTGACTGTTTGAAATTAGCTCTTTAGATTAAAATCATTTCTTAATGTTGGACAAAAACGATTAAATCATAAAATTCGAGTGTGCGTTGCAACTGATCAAAATAAAATCATGTTCGAATCACCGAGCCGAAAGTGCCAGTTAGCTGTTGCTCATAAACAGATGCATCGCTTTTAAATAAACAAATACAAGCATAATTTTGCGATCGATTCATACTTCTTACTAAATTTGTTGGTTCGTATTGACGGTTGAACGAGAACAAAACTGTGGAACACTTATTTAATTTATAATGACATTGTAATGACAGTAGAATAGTAAACCCTACATCAATATCGTACGTTCAAACATCAAGGGAATCCGAAACCCCTATACAAAAAAGTTCATTAGAAGCGTCCATTGTAGTTTTAATTCAAACTATGAACAACTTTATGTCGAACATGCAAGTCATTATGCAAGAATTGCTCAGAAACCAGGGCATGCTAATTCAAGCATTCTCAAACAAACAATGAACCAGATAAAAATATGTTTTTGGAACGCCAATGGCCTCAGCCAACATAAACAAGAAGTAGAACACTTCTTGAGTTCCCAAGCAATTGACATACTGCTAATATCTGAGACACATTTTACTGTTAACAACTGTTTTAGAATCAAAGGATATTCAATATACGATACTAAACACCCCAGTGGCAAAGCGTGTGGTGGCTCCGCCATAATTATAAAAGAAAAACTGAGTCATTTTCCATTGAACGAATATAAAACAGAACACATCCAAGCAACTTCCATTACCCTTATGGCAGAAAATCTAACAATTTCTTCTGTTTATTGTCCTCCTAAACATAGCATACCGGAATCCCAATACACCCATTACTACAAAACCTTAGGTACCAAATTTATTGCAGCTGGGGATTACAACGCAAAGCACACGCACTGGGGTTCTCGACTCAATAACTCTAAAGGGAGACAGCTTTTAAAATCGATAGTCTCATGCAAACTAGATGTTATATCTGGGGGTCAGCCAACTCATTGGCCATCAGACCCAAACAAGATTCCAGATATTCTCGACTTTGCGGTATTAAAGAACATTAAACGTGAACACATTTCTATAGTCACATCTCTCGATCTCTCGTCCGACCATTCACCTTCAATATTGACGGTCTTTCAGGAACATCCGATCCCCAAGCACCGGTATTTCCCAAACAGGATGACTAATTGGCTTAAATATAAAAAGTATATAAGTTCACACTTACTCTCTAATATCTCATTGAAAAATGAAGAAGAAGTGCAAGAAGCAATAAGCATGTTTACGGACACAATTTATATCGCAGCAAATGTTTCTACACCGACTATAAATCAGACAACGAAAAAAGCACAATGCCCACAAAATGTTCAAACTCTGATTAGAGAAAAAAGAAACCTTAGAAGATTATGGCAGCAACATAGATCTCCAGCTTTAAAACTCCAACTTAACCAATGTCAAAGAGCACTCCGCAAAGTTCTCCAGGAAAATAAAGTTTCGTCCCTCCAAAGATATCTACAAAATCTTGATCCAACAGAAAGAACTAACTACAGCCTATGGAAGGCCACTAAAAACCTAAACTGCCATATAAGTTACGAGTCTCCAATTCGCCTTATTGACGGCAGTTGGGCCAGAAGTCCAAATAACAAATCTAAAGCCTTTGCGAACCACCTAGAACAAGTGTTCACACCCAATAACACCAACTCCGACATAATTGTCCCACATATAAATGAGAAAGTAGTTTCCCCCATAAAACTTCGATTTCCTAACATAATAACAGCTGTTCGAAATCTAAACACAAAGAAATCTCCTGGTCAAGAGAAAATTACAGCAAAAATGTTATGTGAACTACCTAGCAATGCCCTAAGACTTATGCTCTATATATTTAACGCAATCCTGCGTATAGGCTTTTACCCTTCCACTTGGAAAATATCCGAGATTATAATGATTCCAAAGCCAGGAAAAGATCCCAGTCAAGTAAGCTCATACAGGCCAATAAGTCTTCTCTCTATTTTGTCAAAGCTTTTTGAAAAATTATTTCTTAATGCACTAACTCCATTCCTTAAAGATCACCAAATCATCCCCGCTCACCAATTTGGGTTCCGAAAAGACCACAGTAATGTAGAACAAATTCATCGAATAGTGACTCTTATCAGAAGAACATTTGAGGAAAAGCTATATTGCACTTCATTATTTATTGATATTTCTCAAGCCTTTGACAAAGTCTGGCACAAAGGGTTAATATATAAAATAGTTTCGCTGTTACCCCAAAATACACACAAACTTCTAAAAAGTTACTTAACCGACAGAACATTCGTGGTCAAGGTCAAAGACATAATCTCAAGCCCCAGAAAAATTTCGGCTGGTGTTCCCCAAGGCAGTATTCTTGGTCCCCTTATGTATATTCTATACACTGCAGATATGCCCACAAGTGCCCTTACACATACTGCAACCTTCGCAGACGACACCGCATTTCTTTGCATAGATAAAAATCCTAATATTGCTTCTTACAACTTGCAAACTCACATTTATGAAGTTGAAAAATGGCTAACTAAATGGAAAATAATGGTAAACCCTTCGAAATGTGCCCAAGTTACATTAACCTTAAGAAGGGAAAACTGCCCTAATATAACAATAAACAATGTTAATGTCCCTGAGAAGTCGCATATAAAATATCTGGGAATTCACCTCGACCGACGCCTCACTTGGTCTCAACATATTGACTCCAAATGTACACAACTAAAACTTAAAACTTCTCAGTTGCTCTGGCTCCTAAATTCTCACTCCACCCTCAATCTTGAATTTAAGGTCCTATTATACAAAGCCATCTTCAAGCCAATCTGGACTTATGGAATACAACTATGGGGAACTGCATCAGTATCCAATGTTGAGAAATTGCAAAGAAGGCAATCCAAAATATTACGCCTTATAACTGGCAGCCCGTGGTTTATCCGCAACGAAAACATACACAAAGATCTTAGCATCCCATACATCCGTGAAGAAATACAGAAATATTGTTCCAAATACGTACGTAAATTGTCAACACACCCAAATCCCTTAGCACAGACTTTACTCCTATTTAGAGGACATAGTCGTTTAAATAGAGTAGACACATTGGCTATAGCTCACCAGTAAAGAAATGCAAAACCTGTTAACATTCATTGGTCACTTATGCGCTGGCATCAGGGCCACAATATATATTTAGTTTAAGATATTAATACTTATTGTTATTTTTCTCAAAGAAAAGATCCAATAAACAAAATAAGAACGCTTAAAAAAAAAAAAAAAAAAAAATAATGACATTGTATATGTAGTGATTGAGTCGGCTCGATCATACTCCTTGCAGCTCTCTGATCCATACCACCTGCCAATCTAGTTGTTTGTATTCATGGCTGCAATTCCACGCGAATAAATAACATCAAGTAAAAACTTGCGGCAAAAAAATGTGTGTGTTAAACTGCTGTTACATGTCTTCATAGCTGTAATTTAAATAATAATAATAATATCGATATCAATATTTTTGATATTTTAGGACTGTCGATAGATTCCCAGCACTAATTCTTCTTAAAACGGATGCTTTAACAGTCAAGCAAGTTGTGGTAGACATTTTGGGGACTGATTCAATCAAAATATGTTCGCAGTAACACAGAAAAAATTATTTGTCCCATTCAAACAAAAAATTTGTAGAATCAAACCATTTTTTTGTCTGAAATCGGTCCTATAAACAAATTCGCATATTCAAACAATTTATTTGCATTTTGTTTATTGAAAAAAAAAACACCGATTTTTTCAAACAAATAATTTTACTGAATCGAACAAAAAGTTTACTGAAATTAATATAAATTTCCAACAAATAATTTTGCTCATCAAACAAAAAAGTTTTTGCACAAGCAATGACGGGCACACAAGCATGAACTGTTGGAGAAGATGAAGCGGAGCAGAGCGGCCTTCTGGCTTTAATACACATTTTTTTGTTAGAATAATTTTTGAACGAAGTCTTATTTATACACACAATGTTTTTCTTCATCACTCACTGTTGCTGCATCCTTTCCTTTGACAATGAAGAAGAAATGTAACCAAAAACGGCGGCAGACCGACCCGCTATGTTTTTTGTCATCATTCTATTTTTGTATTTGATGTATTTAACTAAACAGTTTGAAAAAATTGAATACGGGATTTCGTTTTTTTTTTACCAACTTTGAAACCAACCAAACATTTATTTTGTTTCTTATAATGTTGTTGTTGTTTCTGTTGTTTAAAAAGAGTGGACCGTTTTTTTTACCTCTTATTGTTGTTTTTTTGCTACAAATCTAGTAACGCTATTTTATAATTTTTCTTATTGGTGTACTTTTTTAAAGCGTCCAAAAATAGACTGCATGTGTTTTTTGTTGTAGTTCTTATATTTCACATAAAGAAGTGTTGCTTACGATCAAATAAAAAAAATGCAAAAAACGACAATATTAAGGAGCGTTAAATATTTCATACAAAATTATAGTTATAGAATAGTTGTCAACATTTTTGTTGGTCAAATAAAAATCAAACAAAGATATTAATTGAATCAGTAAAAAAAATTTCAAACAAGCGTTTGTTTGAAAATAATTCGGCAATAATTTTTTCTGTGTAATAGTAATTATAATTGGAATGAATTAAGTAGATATACTCAAAATTTCTGCAGCCATACTGAATAATTTGTCAGTGACTACACGCAGATACAAAATATGGTCCGCTCTTATCTCTTTCTCTTTGCTTTATGCTTTTTTAAAATTATAATCCAATCCAACCTAAAAAAATTAATTATAAAGTTAACTTAAACAACATGGTTTTTGTGTTGGTAAAATTTATATTATATCCCAGCGGTAACTAGAATGGGTAAAGAGGCCTAATAGAAGGCCTTATTTAGCAGTCAGAAGCCCTTCTCGCCGCATTCCATACTTATTTAATTTTTACACAGGTTGTCATTGGGCGCAAGGCCTTCCACACTTCCTTTAGAAACAACTTCGATCCCTTCCCAAAGAAGGGAGGAAGGAAGGTCACTAAAAATAAAAAGTAAACAAAGCTGAACACCTTCCTTTCTCCCTTCTCAAAGAAGGGAGTAGCGAATGTGTACTGAATATTTCAGAAGGTCTTTGAAAAAGAAGTTTATACCTTCAAGAAGGCATGCTTCTGAAGGCAGGATATCATGCGAAGCAAATCTTTTAGAAAAGAGTATAGAGGCCTTCAAAAAATCCAGCCACTTGCGCTCCTTTCAATATTTACCGCTGGGATGAGACAGAAAATAAAAAATATAAAAAACAATGTACAACATTTTTATTGATACGTATTTAATTGCTTTAATAAAAATGTTGCTATTTGCGAAAAGTAAAAAGGTAAATCTCAAACCGGAAATGTAAAAATTGATTTAATTAAAAACGTATAAATTGCATTTAATAAGTAAATCAAGTAAATAATTAACGAATAAATAATTGTTTTCAAATGTAAATTAAGTTTTGTTTCGCAAAAAAGTGGGATAATTTACATAAAATCTCAAATAATTTTCTTCTATTATACTTTTAATGCTCAGGAGCATAGAAATTTTAAATGAAAATTTACTGATTTGCTAAGCTTTAAAGGGTGTCCGAAAATTAAGGAATCATTTTAATTTTGATAAGAAAAATTATTTTTTATTTTTTGAGATATTAAAAATACACGTCATACCAAAATCTTAATAATAATTTTAATAATAATTTTGTATTCCCGAAAATAACTTTGATAAAAATATTTTTATTTCAGTTTATTACACACAGGTTAAAAATTATGTTGGTCTTGTGACCCCGCCGCTGTCTCGGCAGACTTTTAATCTTTTACCAAAGTTTTCAGTTACGTTTTTCAATAAACTGTTGTCAATGTTTGATATCTGCCCGATAATGTTATGTTTAAGCTCTTGGACTGTTGTGGGATTATTGCTGTACACTTTCGATTTCAAAAAACCAAAAAAAACAAGTTAGAGTGCTATATTCGGCTGTGCCGAATCTTTGATACCCTCCACCGATAGTTCGAATGTTTAAGGAGTAATATCTGTATGATGTTATTATCATCATAAACTGTGACGATTTGTTATTAATTATGGTTTTAGGCGACTGAACTGTTTTCCGGTAGTAGGGTTTATATGGGGTCTAGGGTAAATTATGGACCGATCATCACGAAATTTCACAGCGTCATTTCTAGTCCTTTAAAACTGTGGCGTTCCAATTTCTGTTATGATAGCATTATTAATTATGGTTTTAGGCGACTAAACTGTTTTCCGGTAGTAGGGTTTATATGGTGCCTAAGGTAAATTATGGACCGATCGTCACGAACTTTCATAGTGTTATTTCTAGTCCTAAAAAACTGTGACGTACCAAATTTTGTTATGATAGCGTTATTTTTTACGGTTTTAGGCGTACTAAACTGTTTTCCGGGAGTATTTTGTATGTGGGGCTTAGGGTAAATTATTGACGGATCTTCACGAAATTTAACTGCGTGCTTTCCAGTCAAATAAAACAAATTTTTGCTAAATCTTATCTCATTCCGTGCCTTGTTCCAGTATTTATGTTGTTTTTTGTAATAAAATTATTAATTTTTTTAGGTGGTGGTTCCACCTTTTGATTCATAGCTCTGATCCTACTGAACCGATTTTGCTGGATTTCAATCCCAAACTGCTTAGAATAACTACAAGCAATTTGGCACCAAGTTTGTTCGTTTCTTTTGAGTTGTTCGAAAGTGAGCGTGTTTTCTACAGACGGCCAGACAGACGGACATGGCTAAATCGACTTAGAATTACTCAAGGACCCAGAATATATATACTTTATGGGGTCTGAGATGAATAATAAAAAAGTTTCACACGGAATGACAAACTTAGTATTACCCTCTTCACAACTAATTGTGGTGGAGAGTATAAAAAAAATTATTCTAAAGGTGTCAAATCGCAAGATCTTGGTGGTGAATTCACTCCTCGTGTAAGAGAAAAAAAATGCGATTTTCAAACTTTTCTTTCTAAGGATCCATTGCTTCTTTTGCTGTGCGGCAAGTGACACCATCCTGCTGGATCCACATTTTCGCTACGTCTAAATCATAAATTCTACGCCACAAAACTCTTAAGATCATCTACCTGTAGCGATTTCAATTGACTTATGATGCTTAAAATTTGGACACCCTTTAGCTAAGGTTTTTTTTTTATTGTAAAATGGATGTAAAAAATAAAGCTTAGAGCAAAATGCGGGTAACAAACTTGCAAAATGTAGCAGGGTTATCAAAAGCTTAAAGGAACTTTTATGATTTCTTTTTAAAAAATAAATTAACAAAAATAAAGCATAAATTAATAAAGGAAATGGACTGTTTAAAATAATAATAAATTAAATAGTTTTTCTATACAATGTTTTTTTTTTAATTAATTCCCTTTTATTCGTGGTTCTGATGAACTTAACAAAAACGATGTTTTTTTGTTTGTAATAATTTTTACTATAATCGATCAATTAAAGTTTAAAAGACCAAACAATAATAATACCAGCTTTTTAGCCTCTTTTAATAGAATTTTTTTTTAAAGCAAATGAAATTCAAGTCACTGCACAAAATGTGACATGAAAAAATTTAAAAAAAAAAATCACAGATTTAAATCTTTTTTTTTAATAAATTTTTGTATCAATTAAATGCAACGAATTTAAATTGTAAACAATTAAATTATGGTAGAAAGTCATAATAAAACAATAATATCAATAAAAGCAATAACAATAATAATAATATTGAGTAAATTCAGAAATGTTTAAATGTTTATCAATAAATAAATTGGGTATGTTAAAATGTAATTTCGTGCAGTAAATGATTGCCAATGCTATCGAAATTACTTTAAACAAAAGCTTGAAGCATATGGGTATTGGGAATTGTTCAACATTGCTGCACTTAACTTTTAATTAGTTTTGCCATTTCAAGGACTCCCAAACAACTACAGGGGACGTACCGCTTATTTTGTTTTAAAATACAGTCAAATCCCGATAATTCGTACCCCGATAAATCCTAATTCCCGATAATTCGTAATAAAATGTTGGTCCCTTGAAAAAATCTCGTTAAATCGTAAAATGTTCATACATTTTGGTCCCCTCGCTAATTCGTAATTTTTTAAAATAAAATGTTCTTTACATCTTATAAATAGTAATTGTTTGCTAACTAACACTTATAATTCATAATAAAAACAACAAAAACATCGAAAGAATGATTTTTTGTTTACCACTATTTTATTTTTGCATTGGTTTTTGCTTGTGCGTGGATTTATTTTCTTAAGATCAGTTTGTTACATGAATAATTTTTATGTATAATTTTTATATATTTTAACAATTGTTTTTTATGTTTTTTGATTAATTACACAGCCCGACAAAATTAAAAAATAATTTTGCTTCTTTGAAAGTAAAGTAAAGTATGATTATATCATAAGAACAAAACAAAAACGGTTTGAAAGAAATAATTTATTTGCACTGTGTTTTACGATATTTGATTCGTTCGAAGCGATGGCAGAGTTGTATTTATAAACAATTGGGAAACTTGATGCAAAGTTATTGTTCGTTCTAGAGAGTTGCTATTTTGCAAGAAGTTTTTTGTTTTCGATAAAGTCTAAAAAACTTTTTTTGTTCAGTCGAAAATTGTAAAACACGATACAAGTTGTTCGAACTCGTAAATTATTTACAGTAGAATCCCGATAATTCGTAATCGCAAGGGACCGGCCATTTCTTACGAATAATAGGAGTTTTCGATTTAGCGGGGTTTCGATTTAACGGAGTTAAAATAAAATAAATACGAATAAACGGGGTTTTTCAATTTATTTACCAAAACAATACAATAAAAAATTTGTTTTTTTTTCTGTCATTATTTTTTATTGAATCTTCATATATTAAATATGAACTAACAATAACACAGGCCAACACTCAATTTGCTTTTTTGAATTTATCAACTGATTCTAGTTAATTTGGGTGCGCTGAATTCAAAACTGTAATCAGTTTGTCTCTATCAGCTCTAGCGCACCCAAATTAACTAGAATCAGTTGATAAATTCAAAGAAGCAAATTGAGTGTTGGCCTGTGTTATTGTTAGTTCATATTTAATATATGAAGATTCAATAAAAAATAATGACAGAAAAAAAAACAAATTTTTTATTGTATCGTTTTAGTAAATAAATTGAAAAACCCCGTTTATTCGTATTTATTTTATTTTAACTCCGTTAAATCGAAACCCCGCTAAATCGAAAACCCCTATAATTCGTAAGAAATGGCCGGTCCCTTGCGATTACGAATTATCGGGATTCTACTGTAAATGATTTACGAGTTCGAACAACGAAAACAAAAAACTTCTTGCAAAATAGCAACTCTCTACAACGAACAATAACTTTGCATCAAGTTTCCCAATTGTTTATAAATACAACTCTGCCATCTCTTCGAACGAATCAAATATCGTAAAACACAGTGCAAATAAATTATTTCTTTCAAACCGTTTTTGTTTTGTTCTTATGATATAATCATACTTTACTTTACAGCAATCATGATATGAAACCACATCGCTCTGAATTAATAATTAAGGAGAAACATTTGATATATCGTCAGCTCAGAATTGGTTTGGGGCATATCATGGTAATTTAACCATAAACTGTTTTACAATCATTTAAATGTTTATGGGACATTATAAAATTATCGTGCCAATTAAAATGATCTTATTAAATCAGAATATAGTTCCAAGATTAAATTGATTTATTGCATAAAATAAAAATTTCTGTTACTATGCTAAAATAATTGGCCATCAAAATATTGTCACCTAAAATCCAAAAGAATGTCACTTTCGTAGACTAAAAGTTCTAAATACACTTTGCGCATGTTGTAAAACGATAAAATATGTACATACTCGTAAATCATAATCAATTAACAAGTGGCAAAGCGAACTTGGAACAAATTGTGGTTAATACATATTTTTGCTACGGTTTTAGGCGTACTACATACATTTTTCTCATGCCTTAAATATTTATTTTTTTTTTTTTTTCTATTTTGGTATTAAATTGATAATTTTTACAGCTCAACACATAAAATAAGCATTTTACTATGACTTAAATTTTTGAAATTACCAATCGAAACTAGCAAAACCTGTTCGGGGTTTTCTGGCTTTACTCGAATTTAGATTTTATAGCATCATTAATATATGCTATAAAATTAGTTTGTTTTACACTTATTTTTATTAATGGTGAGGGCAGGAAAGCTTAATTCTAATCGGCTTAAAAGAAATATCCGTTAATTATATTACATGTTCTCTGAAAAAAATGCTGAAAATCAAAATATAGTCTAAATATAAACGATGCTTTAAAATTGAAAGCTATAATTACACAAACGGGCTTATGTTCGCTTCGCGACTAGTACTATCAGAAAACGAAGTCAGAACAAGTGAGGAAATGTAGAAGGCTAAGCCCGACTATATGATACCCTAAACCACAATATCTAGAGACAAATTTTAGAGGGTGTGCCCTATTTGAGCCACATGGACCACATGGACCCGTCATAAAAAAATCATGCTATGATGCATAAGGCTAGATTACACTATTATACTTTGTATTTATACATGTCAAAAACTCAAGTAATATGAGAAAGTGCAATAGTGTGAATGTAATGTGTCACGAAAATGACAAGTATTATGAAAAAAGTTGGACATGCCATACGACTTCATCGTGTTTTGAAAAACTTCTAAACAATAATACTTTTCATTGGATCAGGGTTGCATTTTATTTCATGTGTGAGTGTTTGGTGTGATGGTGTGAACAAAAACTGTCATGTTAATTAGATTTTTTGACAGTCGCAACAAAACTCAATAGATTTCTATCTCACAAAGTATTTTGGAATACGTAAGACTTGTGAGATAGTGTAATCAAGGCTTTAGATTCATGAATCACGGCGAGCCAGCCGGATGAACGGATGGAGATCGTTAAATCGATTAAAAAAAGTGATTACAAGGCCCGTTTTCACAACTAACCGATACCTAATGGTAGGATTTTATCGGCCATACAAAAATTGTTCGATTATTTCAACTTTACTTTAACCTACCAGATAGAATGAACCTCAATTTACTTTATCGCTCACTTAAGGTTAAAGTAAAGTTTTAATAATGGAACACTTTTTATAAGGCCGGTTAAAGTCTACTTTTAGCTATCGGTAAGTTGTGAAAACGGGCCTAAGACGATCAGTATACTATAAGGTGCTTCTATAATCAATATTTTAAGGTTTTAAGCACAAGCGCATAATATCTCCCCACTATTGTGATGTGGGTATAACGAACTACACATTTGAAGATTTAATGTTTTTGGGAATCAGTGCTGCCAGTTTAGCCATTTAGTGGCTAGATATAACGATTTTTCATCTCGTTAAGTCAAGAAAAAATCAATTTGGCCATTCGCCATACTTGTTTAGCCATTTTTATTTAGCAGAATTTGCGTCAAGTTTTTAAAAGTTTTAGACCAAAAACTTTTATTACTGCAGTTAAAATTGTATTGTGTTTTTAATTAGTTAACGCAAATAACTTCTACAATAAAAATGATAACTTTTGTTTATAATTCGAGCTTTTCGACTTTTCTTCTGTCAAAATGATTGAAGTCATGGCGAATTCACTCGTGAACGTGTGCTGGACGTAATATTCGTCGTCATATCTAATTTGTTTGATTTTCCGTTCAGCATTGTTTATGTCACATATATTAACATCTTATAGTAATACAACCATAGCGCTTGATGAAAAATGCTTGACCGTGTACAAACCCCTTGATGTTTAGTTTATTGTGACTGAAAATGTTTTAATATAAACAGCATCATATGTTTTGTGCAATTACAGGGTGGTAAATAAATTTTGTAAGCTTTTAAACAGATTTTGTTATAAAATCTTGTTAAGCCATTTCTCTTTTTAGGCATTTTTATTTGCTATAAATTTAGCCATTTTTAGTAGTGAAGAGTTGACATTACTGTTGAGAATATCAATTATAGCTCAAAGTTTACAAATTGTAATTAGAGGGTTGTAGTGGGAAGATATGACCACTATCTATCGTTATCTTGCAAAAACTGAAAATTGCATGGTTTGTAGTCGACCAAGTTAGGGGTATAGATGCAAACACTGCAATCTCCAGATTTATAGTTTTCGCAAAAAATAGTTGAAACCTCTAGCTCAAAGTATATTCATATTTATTAATTGTATGTTATGCTATTCAGTAAATATGAATACGACCAAGATATGACGCAAGTTTAAGCCAACTCGATATAGAGGTTTGCTGGCAATCAATATTACAAACTTCGTTATAACGAAAAACTCAATATTACGATTTTTTAGGTGAGTCCCTTGAAAAAACCTTTTTATTGCAAAGTTTTTCATACAAAAATGCTCTATAGCTATAACGAAGAAATTCTGAGCTATAAAGCCTCTATATAGCGAAGTATTTTTTCAAAAGCCTCTATACAACGAAATTATAATTGAGAAATACATACAAATAACATTTTAGGTGTGTAAGTCATTAAAATCCCGTTATCAAAAGCCTCTACATAACGAAGTCTTGAACTATAGCCTCCACACAACGAAGTTAGAATAAAGCAAAATTAAATTTTAAACAAGACGGGGAAGTCCCTTTTAAAAACAACGAAAGGTACATAAATGTAAAGCGCCATAAATGTAGTCAGTTCTGTTTTGGTTCTTTGCCAAATAAAAACATAATTTTTATTTCCCTCTTAAATATTAAATTTTAATTATGTACATAGTATTTTCGTGTAAAATAGAATTTGGACAAAAAAAACTGTAGTTAGTCTGAGTTCATACGGCTCATGTCTTACTTCTTTGAACATGAATTGGCGTTCAAATGATTCATGTCATGTTGACGACATGTGCTTTTTTAATATTGAAAACAATAACAAAATTAAACAACGAATGAAAAAGCAAAACGTAAAGACAGTACATGCATCGGTTTACTCGTTTCTTTTCTCATCGTCCCTCTCGCCTATAAAGTAGCAATAATGTCAATAAAACAAGAGCCGTATGAACACAGACTTATAACGAATTTTTTTCGTATTTCTTTAAATTTCGGTATACCAAGGTTTCACAATGCATATGTATAACGAATCAATAGCTATAACGAAGTATTTTTCGATTACCTCTAGATTCGTTTTATCGAAGTTTCACTGTAAATTGGTGTGTTTGCTCTAATCAAATGGACATTGCTGCTTTTGAATTAATCGAATATGGATTTTGTATTTTTTGATTTGATCTGAGATAAATAATACAGTTTTGTTTTTAATCCAAGATTTTTTATTATAGCATGGGCAATGTGGTTAAATTGTAAGGGCCGATGTTGAATGTGAACCACACCTAAACGCCAAGTTTTTTTCCGAATTTTATTTGACATTTCTCTATTTCAGACTTATTCAATTTGAACCATGGAGAGATACACAATCCAACAACGTGTTAAAGTTATCCAGACTTATTATGAAAATGGGCGTTCAAATCAAAATGCATATCGTGCACTTCGTGATTTTTTTGGTCAATTTGATCGTCCAAATGTGCGTACAATCGCAAAAATCGTGGAAAAATTCGAGCAAACCAGGTCTGTAGAAGATGTGAGAACACCAGTGCATGCTCGTACAGCTCGTACTGCAGAAAATATTGCTGCTTTTCGCGATAGTGTGGCTGAAGAGCCGTCCACCTCAACTCGTCGTCGTGCCCAACAATTGCACCTCTCACGCTCGTCGTTGATGAACATTATGCATAAAGACATGCATTTACACGCTTACAAGGTGCAATTGGCCCAAGAACTAAAGCCTCTTGACCATTCCAAACGTCGTGAATGGGCAGAATGGTGGCAAGAAATGGCAACAGTGGATGATAAATTTTCGAAGAAAATCATCTTCAGTGATGAGGCACATTTTCACCTCAGTGGATTCGTCAATAAGCAGAATTGCCTCATTTGGGCGAATGAGAATCCAAGACTGATTGTCGAAAAACCAATGCACCCACAAAGAGTGACTGTTTGGTGCGGTTTATGGGCTGGCGGCATCATCGGGCCGTATTTTTTCCAAAATGGGGCCGGTCAGGCAGTTACTGTGAATGGTGTTCGCTATCGTGAGATGATAACGAACTTTTTATGGCCCGAATTGGAAGATATGGATGTGGACGATATGTGGTTTCAGCAGGACGGTGCCACTTGCCACACAGCTAACGTGTTATCTCACGTAATGGCGATGTCAATTGGCCGCCAAGATCATGTGATTTGACACCGTTGGACTTTTTTCTTTGGGGTTATTTGAAAGAAAAGGTGTACGTCGATAAGCCAGCAACAATTCAAGAGCTAAAGGATGAGATAATTCGGCACATTAACGGCATAGAACCTCCATTATGCCTCAGGGTCATCGAAAATTTGGACCATCGGATGGAGGTGTGCCGCCGTGGTCGCGGCGCCCATTTGGCCGATATTTTGTTCCATACATAATTGAGTAATACCAATATATCATAATAAAATAAAATTACAATAATTTCCTAAATAGTTTGTGTTTTATTCAAAATCAACATCGGCCCTTGAAATTTAACCACCCTTTACTTACAAAATTAGTATGTATAAAATTCTTAAATAAAACTTAACAAAGGCCTAATTTTTTCTTAATTGATTTGGCGAACTTCATAACAACTTAGCTCCATAATTACAACTAATGACAAAGTTATTAAATTAACAATAAAACTAACAGCCTGTTTATGGATTTCGAACGTTAACGTTCGCATAGAAAATTATATTCAAGACAAAAAAAAATATTCGAAAATTCGAAACTTTCTATGCGAGCGCTAACGTTCGAAATCCTTACAGCCGTACCTAAACAAGAGCGGAAGGCGGAACGTTTTCTTCCCCTTAGCTTTTACGCTGATATGCCATACCTAAACAAGAGCGTAAACGTTGTGTTACAAATAGTACTGTTAACTTTCTTGGTTAATAAAATCCACATAATAGAAATAAAAAGAAGAGAAAAAACAGTTAGATTGACAAAAAATAGCAAAATTGCCATTATTTATTTACAATAGCGGCCAACTTCACTATTAAACGCGCTGTCAAAATCGGATTTTCCAATTGCAAAGCGTTGACGCCGCGCTATTTCAGTATGCTTCATTAGGTATGGCTGTTAGTTTCGAACATAGTTGAGAGAAAAAGAGCTTAACAAATTGTGATCATTACAAAAACGACAATCTCCATTTTAGAACATACATACATTTTTATGGGATAAAAGTGTATCAGGTAATGTCATATTCACTAATCAAAAGCATTCATTAAATACAATTAAAAGGTATAATTAGTTACGTTTGTGAAAAAAGTGGAGATTGCAGCCTTGGCATCTATACCCCTCAAGTGTCCGGTACGATATTCGAAATTTTCTTGCCAACCTAACAAATTTGAAATTTACTCTACTTTAATTTAAAAGCTAATATCATGGCTAAATAATATACGTACGAATATTTAAAAAAATATATTTATGCAAGTGTTTAATAATACTCGTAAAAATGTGCACACACACACACACACACACTCAAACATAAACTTACATATTAAAGTTGTATGTTCATGTGTAAAAAAATGATATGACAATAATCATTACAATTGTAAAATTGTCATTATCATGCAGATGCATTAAATATATTTAAATACATATGTATGTTGTAAACACAAAATCACACAGGGAAACTTAAACACAGAAACACACACATGCATGTAGAGGCATGCAAATGAAATTGGATGTAACCATTGTGTATGATTGTCCGTATAAGCGCATGATGTCTCATGTTCTTTTGCATACATATGAATGTAGTACATTTATTTATATACTACTTAATATACAACTACTTACATATGTACAAATGTGTGTATGCATTTACACGTAGATGCCAGTTTAATTCATACCCTGCTGCTTTAAAAACGATGACAACGAATATTTTGTAGCAATAACAAAAACAAAATTTTATTTTATTTAAGTTAAAAAAAATGAAACTATTTAATTGTTTAAAAATTAATCGAATTTAATATCTATACATATATTTATAAGTATACACACGAACATACACACTCTTATATAAATAAATATATTTACAACAACAATATTTGTAACACTCTACCAGCAACAACTACAAAAATATTAAAATATTTAAATATTTATAACAAAATTAAATTTATAAAAAAAAACGTTTTTTCGTCAAAATAAAAAAATTATTATAAATAAATTAAAATATACAACAACAAAAAAATGATACGTATTAAAATGAAATGAATTTGAACACATACAAGCAATATAACAAACACATGTTTACACATTTACCAACACCAATACACGGATGAAAATTATTTAAAAAAAAAAAAAATTAATTAAAATTTTTTTATAACAAACATAAATTAATTAAATGTAGATGAACAAATGTTAAACTAAACCAAAAAAAAAGAAAGAAAAAGGGAAAGAAGATAAAATAAAACACGAAAGAAAATTGTAAAAAATAATATCGAATATAAAATATAAAAGTTATTACATATTTTTAATATATTTACCTAAAATTACAACAGATGACATTTTTAAAGCCAATTTTTGTTGGACCAGGAATTTTTTCTTTAAATATTTATATATTTATACACCCAAAACTTAATTACTTCAATATTACTACACAAAAAAAAAAAAAAAATAAATATATTTTAATGAATTAATACTTAAATATAGTTACATAGACTTAATGGTTTAATAAATATTTATTTATTAATAACAATTATAACGAAATAAGTATAAACACAATTGTACAATCACATGATATTTATAACAGAAATTAACAAAGAATTTAATAGAACTTAAAACTTGTTACCCTTATTAAATATTAATAATTATAATTAACATTAAATAATAAATTTACAAACGAAAAAAAAACGTCAGCGAAAACGAATTATTTAATTTAAAAATATTATGATATTTACACAAATAATAATTAAAAAAAAAAAAACAATTTAAATCGGCCAAAAATTAATTTATTTATTTATTTTATAAACAATTTAAGTTTAACGCAATACGCAGTATTTAAAAATACTCTTCAGGATATTGAGAGATTAATAAATAGTTAAAAAAAAAACTAATAATAACGGGCCTTTCATTAAGCGCTTTCTGTCCTTAAATTTAAATAAAACAAGGTATGTTTAAGATGTCAACGAAATTTTCTATTCTCTTAAATGACTATCGATGACATTGTGTATGAAATATGATATCGTTCAACTGTTAACTGGGTAAAATTTTTCCAAAATGTTAAACTTTCCAAGACTCTGGCACATATGTAAATCAGGCTGAATCTGAAGCTCAAGCTAGTCGTGACAGAACCATAGCCATACAAACAGCTTTTTGAACCTTTCTCCTACGCTATTTCTTATATTTCTAAATGACCTTCTTGGTCATACTTCAAATCCTATCTACTCTTTTGCAGATGACAGCAACATTTGTCATCCATATTCCTTCGATCATAGGCCAAGCCTTGTTGAGATTGGGGGCAAAAGGCAAAATATGAATGACACTCTTAATCAGGACCTAGCTACAATCTCTGAGTGGGGTCAAGCGAATTGGGTCGAATTTAATGCACGCAAGACCCAATGTTGTATGTTGACCCACAGATGGGCCGTGGAACTAACTATGTCATCTGTATTAATGGGTGGCATTGATATTGAGGAATCGGATACTCTTGATGTTCTGGGCATGAGAATACAGTGCGATGTCCGCTGGAATAAACACGTTTTTAAAGTGTCGAAAGAGGCATTCAAGTGTTTGAGTTTTTCGAAACCGTGCAAGACTTACTTCACTTCATCCGATCTCCTTACTATCTATACCACCTATATCCGATCGAAGATGGAATACAACTCCCATATATGGGCAGGGGCTTCAAAGTCTATTTTAAACCTTCTGGACCGTGTACAAAGGAGGGCGGTGAAGCTCATCAATGACAGTAGGGTATCCAACTCTATTGACTCATTGGAGCATCGTCGGAATGTGGGTTGTGTGACACTTTTCTATCGATATTACCATGGAAGGTGTTCCACTGAGATAAGTGAACTGATTCCACCCGCCCGAGTATTTCTTCGTAATACTCGCTCATCCAGTGGATCATATCCGTTTGTAGTCGATTGTCCTGTGTTTCGCACAACGCATTATAGAGAAAATTCGTTTTTCAGTCGAACTATCCGTATGTGGAATAAACTTCCCGCAGAGGTCTTCCCTAGTACTTATAATTTATTAAGATTCAAGTCAAATGTCCACAAACACTATTCCCTTTTTCCTCCTTCCCAAACCTTATTTTCCCGATCAACACAATGCACTGCATATATAGGGGGCATCCCCTAAGTGTTGGTTTATCGTTAAAAAAAAAAAACATTATGGGCAATACTGTACTTGATTATAGGCGACTTAATATAAAGACATAACCATTACCATACTACCCAATAGAATTTTGGTCTATATGGTCCTCGTTACGGTTATGGCATTATGTTTTATAGGGCCCATACACAATACCATCATGGTTGTACAATCAAGTGATTGTGCAATTAAGCTTGAAGCACACAACATGCTGGTACAAAATTATTTTTTTACCAGAAATTGTGCGGAAAAGGTTGTAATCAATAACAATAAAATTTATACTGCTGTTATTATTGCTATTATCCTAAAACGAAAACGAATAAGGAGTAAAAAAAAACGTGTTTAGATGAAGAAATGGCTAAAAAACAAAGGAGAACTAGGTCATACTAAACAAAGTTACGCCGTTCGAGAAATTCTCCCCAAAATATTTTTTCTTTGGCATTCATGTTTTAAATTTTGTATTTTTTGATGTTTATGCCTTGACAATTTAACATTTATTAGCTAACTTTAAAGCACACGATACAATCATGCTGGTACAATCAAAAAAATATCAAACTATTTTTGATAAAGCACCATCAGCTGGTACAATCACACCACAACCTCATACACGGTCAATCAGCTGGCACAATCACTAGATTGTACAATCATGATGGTATTGTGTATGGGCCCTATTAGTCACGTCTAATTTTACATTAACTACTGTTATGGGTTATGTAAGCTTTTAAGGAGATTTCACGTCATTTTCAAGTGAAATGGCTAAGCCTTCAAATCGTTCTTCCAAAAATCTAATGAGGCATGAGCAGGATGGAATGTAGCAATATCTAAGCCCCCGATGGTGTACGGAAACATAATCATGTACAGCCAATAAGTGGGACTCAGACCAATTCCTAAATTTATAGATTTCTTAAGATCACACTGTTTCATAGAATCCAATCTGATACTATGGGAGTCAGTAGACCCCGGTGACATTCCAACGGACTGAGATTGGGTTTGCTAAAGTTTCGCATTTCCGCTGACAAGATGCTTTTGGGGATCACCTGGCGGTTGTAGCTTAAGCCCAAAGTCGCGAGTAGGGATAGTACTAAAAGTCCCACTAAAGGGCTGATCTTTCACAAATTGTGGGAGAGTTTGGCCTGAAAAGGGACTATACCTAGATGCTGTTGTTATTTTACAAAAGCTGCTTGCATTTTTCAAAAATAGTGGACTAAAGTTCTGAAAAAGGAGCGGGTGTAAATACAATGTGAATTGGATCCACGGTGAGATTGTGATAACTCCCTCTCAAAATATGTAGGTCCGTCCTGTTAAGATTACATGCCGTTGTTGCACATATAACCCTTTTCGCCCTTAAGAGCACGCCGTTGATGATGTAGGCGGCCTGGCCAACATCGTTATCAAAGAAATATGAACCGATGATGCCACCAGCCCAAAATCTACAGCAAGCAATAAATTATTCGGAATGCGCTCTACACTCTTAAAGCTCATGTATGTAAATAAATTTATATCGTCAAAAATTCGACAATATATTTTTGGTTGACGTGAGGATGAACGGCCTCACGTAAAGAAAACAAATAAAACTATTTAAAAAAAAAATCTTAAAACATAATATGGTTATTCTAACCATATAATTGTGACCGGCAACAATATTATAGTAAAATTTCTCCTTAATCATGGTTAATAACAACAACAATTTGTTTAGCACTATTAATTGTATGGTTTTAAGTTAACAATAAAATTTAAATTTTTGCCTAGAGCAACATGTTAGATGTGGTTGAAAAATAACTATACCATGATTATTTGTTAGTACTGATCAAAACATTTTCGGAGGCAACCATTATATAGTAGCGGGATCTTGATGATGTAACACAATTTGGTTGAAGTTACCATAATATGTTTAATATTTTTCGATAAATATGTTTTTTTTTTCAGGTGACCATATATAAAAATATGTTATCTCTGCGTGCAGAAGTGTTGAAGTTCATTTTTCTTTACATATAAAAATTGTCACACATTGTTAAACGCTGAATCTATGCATCCTTTGAAATTTGAAAACCATACAAGATCAATGACAGGCAACTTGACAGATGTTACTTTAACATCTTTATCTTTTTTTGAAGGAATACCTTCGGAGAGCACGTGGTGGCTGTTATTATACACACTTCGATGCTTAAATCATCCTAAGATTCTCATGCTTACGGTGCGGAAGCTACTTATAATCAGATTGGCAGTGGTGGTTAGTTAGCTTCCGCTCCTAAACAAGGGGAGGGTGTAATTTTTTCTGTTGTACTCTCAAATTGCAACCTGTGTATGAAAAATGATTATCGCATGCAAGGGGGCATTTAATAAATGCGTATATAAATCAACAAGTGGTTGGAATCCATTATGAGATTTGGTCCAAGTGCATGTACTCATGTAAATCAAAGTCACAACAACATAATTATTCATTTTATTATACAACGCTATAAGTCCAAATAGTCAGCAGCTATTTTGCTCTTACCCAAAAGCTAACAAGCGCCAAAAGTTAATTACCATCACTTTTCATAAGCAGTGTGTTACGCAAAACACGCCTTAAAGTCAACCTCAGCTTGTAGGCGTGGGAGCTCACAGACACATTTTAAAACCTTAATAAGCAGAACTAATAGAATACAAATCGAACGATACAAGTTCCATCCAATTCGACTGTCTAACAAATACGTTTAAACCTACGGAGAAGCTTGGGTTAGTTGTAAAAGGATATGCATATTGGTGGCATGTCATAATGTCCAATGTCATATCATCCATGGAAGTTATGGCATTTTTAAAAGTGTCATAATGTACAAGAGCGGAGCCTTATATATTCCATGGCTAAAATGACTCTATTTGGTGTGTTTTAACCAATTAGTTGTTGGTTCCATTATTGTCAGGCTCTGGGACGATAGATTTAACAAAACAATTAATTTACAATTTGGGACAGTATTCAATCCCAAATTATTTTAAATCCCAAGTTTCAGAATTCGGAATCTCTAAACGCCCAACTTTATAACCCCGAATTTCGAAATCCTAAATTTAAAAACCCCGATATCAAATCCTGAATTTATAAGCTCCCTGCGCTCGTCCGAAGGCCGGCTATGCAGAGAAGCTTTAAGGAGCTTTTTTAAACATTAGAGAATAATTTCCTTGAATGACAAACAACAGCTTCGCTAACTAAAAATTCCCGGCATAGCCGACCTTCAGTCTGTAGGGGCAAGAATTTTCTACTCTATGATATATCATTGGCATTAGCGTGGCTAACTAACGCTCCCAAATTTACATAAGTAGACAGATGATGTTAAAGAAAACAATTTAAGCCTTTAACAGACTGCAGATGTGCCAAAATGCGAACTTGTGGAACCGGGAAATGTATTACTGCTGGAAATTAAAAAATAAACACATGAAATGTTTGTTAGACCCAAACGTCCTTACTTAACCCATTAAAGACTGAACCCCGACTTCGTGCTACCATTTTGATGAAATTGCACACATTTAATATTATAGGCATTTATATTGACATTGCGTTTTTTTTTTATTTTTACCTGTCAAACCTTGGCCCCTAGACCATGGGTATTTTTCTACCCAATTCGCTCTTAAAGAGTTCTAAAACACAAGATTTTTTGAAAACCAAAAGTTAAAAAATTCATTTATTGCATGCATTGATGGGTGTGTTGTGTGCTTATTTCACTATGTACGTTGAATCTGTCCCAGCGGGAAAAGGAAGAAGTACGGATGCCTTCTAGAGGGCCTTTGTATTCCATATTTTGAATGAAATGGATGGTTAAATTTAAAGGGCCGATGTTGATTTTGAATAAAATACCAATTATTTAGGAAGTAATTGACATTTATTTTTATTATGAAAATATTGGTATGGTTCAATCATGCACGGAACAAAATATCAGCCAAATGTCCGCCGTGACCTCGGCGCTACACCTCCATCCGATTGTCTAAAAGTTCGATGACGCTGAGGCATAATTAAGATTATATGCCGTTAATGGGCCGAATTATCTCATCCATCTTGAATTGTTGCTTGCTTATCGACGTACACCTTTTCTGTCAAATAACCCCAAAAAAAGAAGACCAACGGTGTCAAATCAAATGATCTTGGCGGGCAATTGACATCGCCACCACGTGAGATAACACGGCCATTTAATTCGTTGCGCAAAAGAGCCATTGTTTCGTTAGCTGTATGGCACCGTTCTGTTGAAAGCACATATCGTCCACATCCATATCTTCCAATTCGGGCCATAAAAATTTCGTTATCATCTCACGATAGCGAACACCATTCACAGTAACTGCCAGACCGGCCTCATTTTGGAAAAAATACGGCCCGATGATGCCGCCAGCCCATAAGCCGCACCAAACAGTCACTCTTGGGATCGCATTGGTTTTCGACAATCACTCTTGTATTATCATTCGCCCAAATGCGGCAACTCTGCTTATTGCCGAATTCACTGAGATGAAAATGTGCCTCATCACTGAATCACGAAGTGCACGATGTGCATTTTGATTTGAACGCCCATATTAATAATAAGCCATAATAAGGTGAGGTTCACATTCAACATTGGCCCTTTTCAAGGCTTGCTCGCTTTATTCCACTCTCATATCTTTTAACACACGTTGTCATTGCTCTCGCTTCTTTTGCAGTTACATAAGAATGGTAACGGGATCAAAAAAAATTATTTTGCTTTTGCTTGTGCGAAAAAACATAACAAAAAATGTTACTCCTTCTCTTCTCTGTTGTCATAGAAGGGAATGTGGAATGTTTTATATTTTATACGAAAGAGCCGAGGCCTTCTTACTAATGCTTTGGATGCTGCTATGGTGTATGCCAGGAATTTACACTGCATGCTAAGAAAACCTGAATTATCTCCAATCATGAGTCAATTTTATTTCATGTGAGCGTTCTTGAAGCATTGGTGTAAGAGAAAAAGTTGTCACAAATGCACAAGAAATGGCAGAGCGCATGGAGAGCTTTGACCATATGATAAGCCATATTATTCAGCTTGGCCGTTTTGGACAATGTGTAGCAAAACTGAGTTTGGTTGTTCAAAATGCAAATTTTAGTTACACCAAAGGCTTGCTTTGCACATTTTCATGCTGGTGTCCCAAAAAACATTAAAAATATAAAATTATCTCAATAATCGGCCACAGTTGTGATAATAATTTCTTTATTTTTTACTAATAAATAGTTCATTTTACATAAAACATCGCATTTTTATTGCCAAAAATTAAAAAAACTGTGTGTGTTTGAACCCTCTGACAGCGAAGTGGGTATTTAAATACCCATCTCATTGAATCAAACCTGTGGTCAACGTTATTGGCCCAATTTAGCTAATATTTTTTTCTAAAGCAGAGCACACCTAAGGCTGTAAGTCACCAAGAGGGTTTTCCGATTTTCAACTCTCCCAATTTTCCAGAGCCGTTGTCGTTCACTTTTTCCAAATATTAAAAATTGCTAACTTGTAAGCCGCTAACTTACCCAATTAAAGGGGGCAAAATTTAATTTCAAAAATTTGTTTAAGATGTCTTATCCTTTCTTTATCTATCTGTAAAAACCAATTTCCGATACCTCTTACCTGAAGTTGGGCAGAATTTTTTTACGAAGGCTCTGTTTTTGGGTATTTAAATACCCATACGTCCTTAATGGGTTAAAGGTAAAACAATAATAATTTAGAATTTGTATACATAAAATTGTTCCATTACCATTTTTATTCAATCGGTCTCTCTGTTAAAAACTACTATGGCGATAATCACTTAAATGACTCTTTATCTGACTCGCTCTGCATTTTACACTTCACACTAATTCGCCCATCTAAGTCACTCAATAATCCCCATTATTTATAGATGTTTGTTAAAAATTTTAGGCCACTACTTTTGTTATTTTGTTTTCGTGGTTTTTTGTATGAATGTAGCGAAATTTATTCAAAAATCACCATTTAATCCACAATGTGTAACCATTTATGTATATTTTACTTTACTAAAATAACAAAATAAAAAAAAAAAATAAAATAAAACAGTCAAATAAGCAAAAAAAGTGAAAGAATTATTTATAAGTATTATACAAAAAAACACTATATACAATGTAATATATGATCAATATTTAATCCATTGCAATAATAGCAACAATAATACAGATTGAATCGAAAAAAAAATATTGGTCATATTAGTAACGAATTTAAATTGAATTTATTGAATTAAATCAACTGCATAATCAATTCAAAAAGCAAAAATATTTTAATAAATAAATAAATGTGATTTCCTTTTTATGCAAAAGGATGTAACCAAAAACAAACAAATAAAATAAATCTCTCTGGTTCTCTCATTGTAGTTATTAAAGTCCTTCATCAATTTTATATTAAGTTATAAAGTAACGACGACGACGTCAACAAATTTTCTGTTTTACTACTCATTTATATGTTAAAGTTTTGGTTTTTCCCCTCCCATATTAAATATTGGTAATTTGAATCTATTGATTGTATTTAGTTATGTATAAATATAATAAATAAATAAATATATTAAATAAATATATATAACACAAAATATAACACAAAACATTTATTATGATGATGAAGTAAGTATTTGCCGGCAAATAAAACGTTTATAAACAATACTTTTTGTTCATAAACAGTCATAGTCATATTTATTTACACATAAAAATAAATTTTAAGCATAAAAGATAATATAGTGGGTCGAATCCGACCATTTGATACCCTACACCACAGTAAACATTTTCGAAAGCGTACCATATCTTTGACCCATCTCCAATAATGGTCCCGTGCAAAACAAAAGTATGTTAAAAGGTTTATGGTATTTTCTTTTCTACAAAAAATATGTGACATTTTATTAAAAAAAAATGCAGTTTGGTGTCTGTTTCTTAAAAATTTAGCTCCCTAAAAGGTTGGCTTGTTTTATTCGGAAAAACTTACCCTTTTCGGGAGCCAAATTTTTAAGAAACAGCCACCAAATTGCATTTTTTTAAATAAAATGTCACATTTTTTTTGTAGAAAAGAAAACACCATACGATTCATATTAGAGGTCTTTGTGCCGAAAATTATCCAAATATTAACATCTATATGATGTTGGTTCAACTTAAAACGATTTTGGATAGGGGGTCTATATGGAACCATTGAGAAATTCAGAACATATTTGTACAAATTAAAAAAAATCATATGTTATGTAACATTTAAGCAGCCACTTCATTCCCTTACTACGAAGCTGGTTTGTAAGAAAGCATATGAAAGAATAACGGTAGCAACAAACTATTCAGTGTGTGAAGCTGCAGCGGTATTCTGTAATTCGCTTAGTTAAAGCTAAATTTAGATCGATAAAATGCCGATAGAGAATATTTAAATTGCAGCGAATTAAATTTGAAAAGCATTGTAAATTTAGCAATGCTTGTAACAGAATTGTATTCGTAGCCATAAATCGCTAAATTATAGATTTTTAGCGATAGAAATTAAGCTTAAGCGATAATTTTTATATGCGCTGAATACAGCGCTTTCTGTGTCAAAAATTTATTGCTTCAAAGTGGGAACTCGCCATATAAAATGCATGTCTTCCGTAAGCGAGATGGAAAGAGAAACTTTTACCAAGGTTTCGTTGAAATGTGCTGAATTCCCATTTCATACTATTGATAAGCTGAAGTTTATTGTTGATGGGATAAGCTATTCCTATGCGCATTTCACTGGTTGCTTAAGCGAGATCGTCAGGAAACTTCATCCAATGATTTTTTAGAAAAACTAAAGATATTAAACAAATAAAACTGTTTAGCGAACAAGAATTATAAGCAATAGTTTTACTTTTAACAATAACAAAGCGTTAGCAAAAACAACAACAATAAACAGTGAGTTTATCTTTTCTTTCTATCGTTTCATTGTTTCTTCCATACAAATCCGCTACGTTGGAAGCTTCATTTTTGAGGTATGTACCAAATTTCACCAATTTATCTTTGAACTTTGTGCCCAAAGGCATACTTTCACCTGGAGTCCAATGCGGTCCAGGTATAAAAAGAGAAAAGTAAAGAAAGCAAGTATGAGGTGGATAGAATTAAGAAAGTTAGAAAGTTAGTAGGTACCACGTAGAACTATTACCCTCTCTACAGTCCCCTCGACAGAAACAACCGCACTATTTCCCTGACAAACCCCTAGTAGATCAGCCTTGCATCCTAGGACAATGGCACAATACATGCTCGATCGTCTCCAGAATCATCCATTCAATTCCTCAGAATCATCGCACAACCTGCAGAAGTCCGGTATGGTGTTGTCCCATTTGCCCGTAAAAGCCCTTACAGGACAATGACCCGTCAAGAACTCTATAGGTTTTCTAAGGCTACCCCTGTCCAATCCCAGTATAACCCTGATTGCCCCCGCGTCCAATCTGGGCCATAATGCCCTGGACACCCTGCACTCCGTTCTGCTCCTCCAGGATTGCTCAACGTCGTCACGGAATTTTTTCCGTATCACCCCATAGTAGTAGCGCACAAGTTTACATCGACAGAAAACTAGAGTTGTTCTTTTCCGGACTTTTTCATTTCCCGGGAAAGCGGGATTTATTTTTCAAAATGTTATTTAATTTAATTTTTTTTTTACACAAATAACATTTCCTGAGATCAATTAAATAAGTTTTATTTCTGTGGCAAAAATGCGTAATGGCCTTTAGATCTGCATGTTCAAAAGTACAGATGGGCAAAATTTCAATTATTTTGTAGGATTTTTGAGAAATTTATAGCAAAATGACTTTTTGGTTATCTTTTTTCAATGTATAATAACATTTGGGATAATACAAACTTCCGATCTGTGACATTAGGAGGGTTTAGGAACAAAAACTTAAAAATATATCACCGCAGAGAACTGATGATTAAATTTAACTCGGAGTAAATTTCCAAAAGCCACCTTTAAAGTTTTAAATTGTTCTTCTATAAAACAAAACAAATTGACTTAAGCACTAATTTCTACATAATTAATTCAAAGCCAATAGCATATATGACCCAGTTCAGACTTGGCAAGTTAATTGCGCAAGTTACTTGCGGAGTACAATAAAGTCTGTCCAAATTTTTTTTTCCTTTCCCGACCTTACTGCTAACGCCAACAAACCAAGAGTTGCGTAAGAGACCTGCAGTAACGTGTCGAGTGTGAAGGGGTCTATATAAAACAAAAAGGAAAAATTATTCGAACAAATTATTACAAAATATTTCTGTTAAAATAGTTCAGAATAAGCATTTACAGAATCGATTGAAAGCCAACTTCTAGTTTTTTATCAAGAAGATTTCTACAGATGTTTGTCTTTGTAGCCAAAGAAACATTAAATAATCTCTCTCACTTCCTCCAAGACCTTTAAAAAAAAAAAATTATTTTCTTCGAATCTAATAAGCGATTTCGTTATTAATAACTTTTGTCATCACTGAAACATTTATTATGCAGATGCTTTTCACATAAAATCGTAAAGTTTTTTTAAAGCAAGTGGGAAATTCTTTTTTTCGTTCTTATAAAATAAATCTGGGTCTTAAAGCAAACTAAAAATTCTGTACATTCTTCTTCTTCTTTCGAACTTTCAGTGCATTAAACATTGCGTTACTTATCGGATATGAATTGACATCTCTTTGGCGTTTGGCAAAAATGACTTAAGTCAGCAACTGTAGTTAACCGTTATGTTAAATTGGAAACTATTTATTTGATGTATTTCATAGACTTTTTTCCTAAGAGATGATGCTAACAATATGAAGCAGTTGTGCTAGACTTAAGTGTTTTAAACCAAACAAAAGAGAGAAAAATGAATTAAAGCCAATAAAAGACTAAAAACGTGTTTTCTTAACTTAACGCCTTTTTGCCTAACCGCTAAGATCTATTTCATGACAAATCTTATTTACAATTATACATATTAGCAGTAAAGGTGCCAAATTTATTAAAAAAAATATCTCGGGAAATCCCATATGAAAAACACTACAGACAACCGGCCAGCCGGACGGACGGACATCGTTAGATCGACACGTTGGAAAAAAAATGTGGTTGGTGGTAAATTTTAAAAGCAACATACTACGGTCAGATTTTAACAGTGTTTATGTTTGCAGATAACCGTATTCAGTATTTAATATGGTTCAATATGACCACAATTTGGTTAAAATTAACAAAAATTGTCCCGAAATCAACAATAAATAAAATGGGCAAAATGATCCCTTTTTTGGTCAATATTAACCATAATAATGGCCAAAATTAATCATATTATATTTAAAATTAACGATAATATGGTAAACAATTTTCAGAACTTGGGCAAGAGTAACCATATTACGGTCAGAGTTAACAATACTATGGCAAAAGTTAACCACATAACTATATTTCGTTTTGTTTTTGTTGCTTCGTGTAACGTTCCACTTTTATTATTTATCGCATTTAAATAATTCTCCAGCATTTGATGATCTTCATTAGCACTCCTTCTGTTTTACTGGTTTACGTAAATTGATGTATTTTAATCAATCTATATATATAAAAAGAAGTGTACACTTTGATGTCACCACTAACTGCGAAAACGGGTAGACCGATTTCAACAAAAACGTTGGGGTACGTTGGAGATAAACTGTAGATGGCTTATGTAAAGTTAGCATGAAATCGGCATAGTGGTTCCGGAGATATGGCATTTAGATTTTCCTATATATTCCCATACAAATATCAACAAAATGCCCTCCATTTTGAACTCCTTCGAAATGGCTTGACTGATTTTTATGAAATTTTGTATGTGTTTTTGTTAGGTATGAGAATATTTCGTAGAGGGCGCAAAATATGGCATAAGCTCCCCCTCCCTATATCTCATTAGCTAATCAACCTGTTTTCTTAAAATTTGGCATGCAGGCACTGTAACATTTGAAAGAAAATGGGGAATAAGGCAAGAGGAGTAAAAGCTCCCCCTCCCTATATCTGCTTAACAAATCGACCGATTTTCTTGAAATTTTGCAGGAAAATAGTGTAACATCTGGAAAGAACTAAAGCCTAAAATTTTTATTATTTATGGCGTGAAATAGGGCAATAGAGGTAAAAGCTCCCCCACCCCAATCTTTTAAACTAATCAACCGGGTTTCTTAAGATTTGGCATGCAGACACAGTAACATCTGAAAAGAAATAGGGAATAGGATGTGTAATAGGGCAAGAAGGGTAAAAGCTCCCCCTCCCAATATCTTCTTGAAATTTCGTAGACAAATAGTGTTACAGCCTGTATCTGCTTAACTAATCAACCGGTTTTCTTAAAATTTGGAATGCAGACACTGTAACATCAGAAAGAAAAAGAGCATGAAATAGGGCAAGAGGAGTAAAGCTCCCCCTCCCTATATCTTCTTAACTAATCAACTGTTTTTCTTGAAATTTGGCGGGCAAATAGTGTAACATCTCGAAAGACCTAAAGCCTATAATTTGTATTATATTCTTAACTAATCAACCGGTTTTCTTAAAATTTGGCATGCAGACACTGTAACATCTGACAGAAATAAGTTATATGGCAAAACAACGTTTGCCGGGCCAGCTAGTAATTAAAATAAAATTAAAGAGAATTTTAAGCAAACCAAGAAAGTATGTATGTATTTTTTAATATTTTTAATTAGGCTTAAGTTCATGAAATTTAATTTTTCATTAAATTATTTTTATGAAGAAAGGAATTTTACAACATGAAAATTAATTAAAATTGTTATTGATAATCTTTCATTCTTGACGTGGCTGGGGCTCGAACCCCGGCCGGCAGGTTACCATGACATGTTTCGATCGCAACCACTCGATCTCCTCAGATGGATTTGCCGTCTTACACTCGCAGCCATCGACGACTGCTGACGTCAATAGTCAAACATCAATCCTTAAACCAAATTGTATTCTAACATTTGATAGATCGAAATTTGCTTTCCTGAATGATTATCCATTCTAATTGATTTTACATGTTTTTTCCTTACTTCTGTTTTTTCGTACTTTTGTCAAGAATTTTTCTTGAAGTCCAAGTACATTTTTTTTGTTTTTTCATTTTGTCTTTTTCTTCTCTGTTGACCTTTTTCAGCACAACTTGAAGCACAAATGTACACATAGAGCTCGTGCCTTAGCTTTAACAATAATTAGTATTGTGGTTATTTTGTTGAACTATTTATTGTTTTTAATCCAAAATTTTTTAATATTTTTAATTAGGCTTAAGTTCATGAAATTTAATTTTTCATGAAATTATTTTTATGAAGAAAGGAATTTTACAACATGAAAATTAATTAAAATTGTTATTGATAATCTTTCATTCTTGACGTGGCTGGGGTTCGAACCCCGGCCGGCAAATCCATCTGAGGAGAATCCATCTGAGGAGATTGAGTGGTTGCAATCGAAACATGTCATGGTAACCTGCCGGCCGGGGTTCGAGCCCCAGCCACGTCAAGAATGAAAGATTATCAATAACAATTTTAATTAATTTTCATGTTGTAAAATTCCTTTCTTCATACAAATAATTTAATGAAAAATTAAATTTCATGAACTTAAGCCTAATAAAAAATATTAAAAAATTTTGGATTAAAAACCATAAATAGTTCAACAAAATAACCACAATACTAATTATAGTATGTATGTATTTGAAAAGCATTCAATTACTGTAGAGAGTGAAACATCACGAGGTTGTTGTTTTAAACATATTATTTTAAATTTAAAAGTAAGCAAATTTTAAACATATTACTGTTATAAAATGTTAACTATAAGATGTGTGGAGACAACCATAATATGGTTATAGCTTTTGGATGGATAAATTTAACCATAATATTGTTTGCCGTGACAATAATATGGTTAAGGTAACCAAAATATGTTAAGTGTACGGTTAAATCTTTATTTTATTAAAACATCAAATTGTTCAATTCAATTATATTTGAAGTTTCATGGAAGGTAAGCATTTTATTGTTACATAGAAACAAAATATTATTAATCTTAAAAAACGTAATGTTAAAAAAACAATAGTTTGTTTGTTGCCAATGCTGGGACCATTATGTATTTGTTTTTTTTTTTAGCATACTTCAAACATGTTTTTTTCTCTGCGTGTATGTGTGCATATATGTCTATGACCATATTGATATAAAATATAACAATAAAATTAAACAAAAGCTTGATATTAAACTTTATTCGATAAACACTTAATTCATAATTCAGTTTAATGAATATTTGGCATCAACTTCACGGATCATGTGTGTTGATAGACTCCTTGAATTATTTTATATAAATTTGCTGTATGGTTTTCACCAATCAAATATTTTTATAGTGTTTTTTGTTTTTTTTTTTTTTTCTTTTGGTTTTTTTACGACATTTATTAGTAATAATCAATTAATATGAAAACGTCTTCTTCTAATATTTGCTGTCGAATTATTGTTGACTTAAATAATTTTGGGATTTTTAACGTTTTCATATTTGCCATAAAATATTACTACAAAAGTTAACAAATTCCTCACTTTTCATGCCGGACAGGTTGTGAAATAATCTCTTCATTATCAAGTAATATGAAAATATGTATAAAGTAGATTTACATTAAGTTTAAAAAGCTCAGAATAATTTTTATTTGTTGGGCGTATTTTCAGCTTATTATAATCACCCTTATTGTGTTTGGCGTATTTTAAATACGCCTACGACAGTTTGGTAATAGATTAAAGAGAACGTGAACTTTTTTTCTTTAATCTGTTACCAAATAGTCGTAGGCGTATTTTAAATATGCCAAACACAATCAGGGTGAATATCTTAGAAATTGTGAAACAAATTTGTGAGAAGAAAAATTTTCCAATTTATTTGTAATTTGCGTCTGAAAATTGGAAAGTATTCAGGTAACTTCTAATTAAATTTATTAATTCATGGATGAGAATTAAAAAATATTTTTATTTTATATTTGTTTTAAATCAGCTGATTTGAATTCAAAATAGCACACTGAATTATTGGGGGTTGTCACAACAGTCGTATTTTTCATGTTATTATTATAACATATATATGGCTTTATAACATCGCCGAGAAAGTTGTTCATCTTAATTTCTAAGAACAGGTCTTAAGGTCCTTTTTAGCTTTCCTTTAATTATCTATCTATCTATATATATAAAACAGGATGTGTGTATGTAAGTATGTATGTAACGTATGGACTTCGAAACGGCTGGGCCGATTTTGATTAAATTTTCAGGGAATTTTCAGAATAATCAGGCGTTTTGGTCTGCGGGCGGAGGGGCGTGGAAAATCCAATTTTTATATTTCACTTACAATAACATCTATATAATTTGCACGATTTTTTTCTTTAAAATGATCGCCATAGTCCAACTTAGATTTATACGAAAATAAAATTTTGCCCCGCCCACTTTTACGCCCACTTTTTTCGAATTACCTAAAATCAGAAAACGGCTCCATCGATTTGACAAATTTTTCTTTCAAATGTTTGTATTAACCCATTTTAAGTTTTCATCGAAAGAAAAATTTACCACGCCTTCTTTTAAACCCACTTTTTCTATTAAGCGCATAACTTGAGAACGGATTGACCGACTTGGACGATTTTTTCTTTAAAATTATTGCCATGGTCAAACTTAGGTTTTTACGGAAAGAAAATTTTGCCCTGCCCATTTTTTTCGATTTACCTAAAATCAGAAAACGGCTCCATCGATTTGACTAATTTTTCTTTCAAATGTTCGTATTTTTTTAACGGATTTTAAAAATCAAACGCAAACAGTTTTCCTAATTTGGACAGGAGAACGTCTGTCGGGTCAGCTAGTATTAAATAAAAAATAATGAAAACTAAATTTAAGATTATCAAGCCTTGTTAAATCTTTAATTCCTTAACAACTCTGGTATTTATTTTAAATGATTTCCTTAAAAAAACTTTACAGGGTTTATAGAAAGCCGAGTATCATGTGATGTGATATTTTATGTTCTATGCACGAGTACAATGTGTATGAGTATGTGAACCCTCAATGACCGCCAAAATATTTGCTGAACCATAAAATTCAAAAAAAAAAAAAATAAAATAAGAGTAGAGATTTTTTTTTAATTTTCTCCCCCAAACACATATGAGCATATACAAATATTCAGGCATGCATACAAACATAAAATTTATAAAAGAAAAAACATATATAGTTATATATTTTTTTATAAATATCCTCCCTCATCATCAACTTTAACTTCTTTGGTACTGATGTTCGAATGCTGCTGCTCTGATGATGGTGCCATCTAGATGTTTTACGGTTTTAAGTTCAAGTGCAAAAGTACGGCAAACAGCAGCAATATGGTTGTCGCTCTGGCATGAACAAAAGCTAACACCTCATGAAAAATTCATTCTTTTCATATGTTTTATGGTTTGTTGAATCTGTTGCCGTATAACGATTAAACACCAAAAATAACAAAAAACAAAAAAAATAAACAAAAAGCGAAAACTCTACAAAATAGCACTAAAACACCAACAAAATCAACAATAATAAAAAAGAAACAGAATGGAAAATATTTTTGGTAAAACAATATAAACTATAGAAATGAATACAACAAAAAAAAAAAAAAAACATTTTTAAAAAATAGTGTATGAGTTTTGCTGACATCCGGTAAAAAAAAAACACTGTGCAAGTGAGAGGAATGGAAATATAGAAAAAAAAACATGCAAAAATATTTGAATTTAATTTAAGATGTGTTGAGGTAAGAATAATGTTTTTTTTTTTTTTGTTTCTATTTTCTTCACTTTATGCCATTTTATACTTTCATGCTGGAATAACTTTAAATTGTTTATCGCTTATACCTGGGTCCATGAAATAAATACTACAAAAGTTCAACAACAGGAAAAATCTTAACAAATCTTTGCGTGGATAAATAAGAAAGCTGAGGAAGAACTTATGTTGAGTAGTATTGGATTTCCGCAAAAGGGGAGAAAATCTTATTAGGATAAATAAATATATTTGAAAAAAAAATATTTTTGGTACTTTTTTATTAAATGCTTTAATTAAGCCAATTTATAAAAAAACATCGTGTTTTCAAGACTTAAACATATCCTTGTTTAATTTAGTAAAAATACAAAAAATATTAATTTTTAAAAATTTTCTAAATTCAAACGATATTTAAGCTTTGTTCACAATAGTGAGCAACATTTTCCCTGGTGTATTTATTATTATTTGTTGAACATTTTGTTAAAACAATAATTAGTATTGTGGTTATTTTGTTGAACTATTTATGGTTTTTAATCCAAATTTTTAATATTTTTAATTAGGCTTAAGTTCATGAAATTTAATTTTTATTAAATTATTTTTATGAAGAAAGGAATTTTACAACATGAAAATTAATTAAAATTGTTATTGATAATCTTTCATTCTTGACGTGGCTCGGGCTCGAACCCTGGCCGGCAGGTTACCATGACATGTTTCGATCGCAACCACTCGATCTCCTCAGATGGATTTGCCGTCTTACACTCGCAGCCATCGACGACTGCTGACGTCACTAGTCAAACATCAATCCTTAAACCAAATTGTATTTTAACATTTGGTAGATCGAAATTTGCTTTCCTGAATGATTATCCATTTTAATTGATTTTACATGTTTTTTCCTTTTCTTCTGTTTTTTCGTACTTTCGTCAAGAATTTTTCTTGAAGTCCAAGTACATTTTTTGTTTTTTTCACTTTGTCTTTCTCTTATCCGTTGACCTTTTTCAGCACAACTTGAAGGACAAATGTACACATAGAGCTCGTGCCTTAGCCTTAACAATAATTAGTATTGTGGTTAATTTGTTGAACTATTTATGGTTTTTAATCCAAATTTTTAATATTTTTAATTAGGCTTAAGTTCATGAAATTTAATTTTTATTAAATTATTTTTGTGAAGAAAGGAATTTTACAACATGAAAATTAATTAAAATTGTTATTGATAATCTTTCATTATTGACGTGGCTCGGGCTCGAACCCTGGCCGGCAGGTTACCATGACATGTTTCGATCGCAAATAATTTAATAAAAATTAAATTTCATGAACTTAAGCCTAATTAAAAATATTAAAAATTTTGTTAAAACTTTAATTCAAAACTAAATAAAATTATTTTAAACGTCAGAAACAATTTCATACAAATTGTTGCTGAAGTAGAAGTAGACTGACTCAACATTTGAAAAAAAAAACTAGTTACATTTTTGTTCGAAAAATAAAAGGAAAATATATGATATACTTTGGGAAGAAATAAGATAGAAGAAAAAACGAAATGGTTGCTCTGATTGTGAACAAAGCTTAAGCCTATAAAAAAAAAGATAGTTTTGGATTTAACATATCGATACCGCAATGCAATAGCGTCATAACGCAGAAGACTTAGTAAAAGTGATAAACAACAAGTTAGAGTTTTATATTTGATTATGGCGAATCTTTCATACCCTCCAGCGGCAGTTCGAAAATTTCAGGAGTTGGCTTTATATGACACATATGGGAAATTAAAGAACGATCTTTACGAAATTTGACAGTAGGATTTCTAGTTATAAGAAACTGTGACAGACCAAAATCTATTACAAACGCATTATTCGGCTAACGCGTAAAAAAGTGTTTTCCAAGAATAAATTATCAACCGATCTGTATGGAATTTTGTTGTCTGACTTTTTATCATATATAATGAATAGAGGCATTTTGCCTCTATTTATGTTCAGCTACGATCAAATACGTATTTGCCGAAAAAAACGGGATCAACAAGCAAATTAAATAATAATTTTTTTCCATTCCGATATTTATTAAGATTATAATACCACATCTTACAAAAAACTATTTTTTGCTATGCCTAGTAGTATAATTAGTTTATTTTGTGATAAAGTTAACAAAAGTAGGGGTTACGCTTATTTGGACAAATATTTAATAAATTTAGTTTTTATAGCAAAAGTATGGATTTTTTATTTTGGTGGTTCCACATTTGGATCCACAACTCTTATCCTGGTTGGTTGGTTGGTGGTATCATGCACAGAACTAGGCGTACTGCAAGCAGAGTCGACAGTGACGCCTTTTTGACACCACACAGCTCATCAGGCTTCCAGGTTTCCTGCAGCATTCATTAAAAGACAGGCCGAGTCTCATGCCGTGCTTACCGATCGTCCAATGACCAGTAAGTACGTATGTATATCAGTTTCGACACGTCTCTCCGAACAAAAGCTAAAACCTCATGACTGAAGACTGAACTTTGGTAGCCCTGCAGCCATCTAGTTTCTTCCACTTAGCGTTAACCATATCCAGATAGTGTCTGAAGAATTCGCTTCTGGCACACCCAGTGAAATATAAAGAGCGGCTCCATTCTTAGCCAGCCCATCCGCCTGTTCATTATTGTGATGGTTCCTATTCGCAGGGACCCAAATTAAGGTAATGTCAGGTAGATTGCCCAGTCTGGACAGTTCCTTCTTACACTGGTTGACGAGAATAGACGTTGTTTTATGTGACTTTAGTGACATCAGAGCCGCCTGGCTATCGACGATGCCAATTTTGCCGCTGATGTACAGTGTTCTACATACCTCTCTTATCGAGAGTACTTCAGCCTGAAATACGCTGGCCTAATCTGGCAGGCGGAAAGAGAGATTCACGTGCAGTTCCTCCGAGAAAACCCCAAAGCCATCACCACAGGTCACCTTTGACCCATCTGTGTTGATCCTCGTGCGGAATTCATCGGCCAGCATTCCCCTGCTCCATTCCCGCCTTGACGCAAATATGACCTTATATTTTTTATCAAAGTCTGTCCGTTGTGTGTTGCTCCAGTAAGATCCCTGCATGACCGTACGACCTCGCCCACCAACATCCCGATGCAGAGAGCTAAACCGGCGCTGATGACGGATATGGCCATAAGGTGTAATTATATTGGAAAAAGGTGCAGTATAGTATTCAGAGGACTAGTGCGTAGAGCGCCTGTTATTCCAATATAGGCTTTTTCTTAATTTCCTAAGCTAATCCCGCGAAGCTCTTCGCTTGTCTTCAGGAAAGAAACCAAAGTCTCTGGCAGGAATCGAACCCGCAACCCCGGCGCTGATAGACTAGCTCACTACCAGCTAGCCTACCGGGGCACTCCTACCGTGAATACAAAGATAAGTACTCTGCCCAGCTAGACCACGACGTATTTCCTACTAAATCGGTTTTGCTGGATTCCAATTCCAAACTGCTTAGGATTACTACATACAAATATTTTCACACCAATATTGTTCTTTTCTTTTGACTTATTGAGCGTGTTTTCAACAGACGGACGTGTCTAAATCGACTTAAAATTACTCAAGGACCCATAATATATACAGTATTCCATTGAATGACAAACTTAGTATACTCTCTTCACAACTAGTTGTGGAGAGTATAAAAATAGGTCTATTGAGAAAAAGCCTTGAGCCCGTATAGATTGATGATTTGCTTGGTACTTTTAAAAGAATTTAAAAGTACCCTGTTTTGGTCTACAACTATTTGACGAGCTGCTTTTTACTATTCCACTCAATTTGGAGAGCCACATGCCGCTATCGGCTTATAGTTTAATGGAGAATTTTACTTAAGAATTTTATATAGAGAATCAAAACATATTGCGCTCTTTAGTGAAATCGTTTATTCCAAACAAATTGCTTCGCTCTTATGTGTACCAGCAACTTAAAATACCTTTTTATTTCTTTAAAAACTTGTAACTTTCAAGTAACTTTTTTGCTAAATTAATTTTAAATAAACAACTTTTTTACAAAACGATTATCTTTATCTTTTAGATATTTTTACAGCTGGTAGAGTACAAAATGATTTTTTTTTTAATTTTTTTTTTTTTTTTTTTTTTATTTCAAAATAACCAAACAGAATATGAAAAAAAAAAATTATTAAAATTGATTGGGCGTAAAGTTTAATCCTCTTATTTTCCCTAAGAATCTTAAAAATAAAAAAATTCTACACGAAATTGAACATGGTATTGAATGAGTACGAAAAGCAATTTTGAATATAATTCATACAACATGTTGTTCCTGCTGATGAGGGTGATGAACAGCTACAGCAACAACAACGGCACCAGCAATAATAATAACAAAACACCTCATAAGCACTTACAACAATGAACGAGCTTATGAGCATAAATACACACTTATGCACATGTATGAACACATGTGTCTGGAAAGGTTCTTATAGATACAACAACAAAAATCCAAGTACTAAGAAATTAAGCTTAGGATATACAATTTTGTATTTTTTTTGTAAAGTTGCTGTCTCTCTTAACCCATTGATATGAAAAGAAAATTTGATTCTTATGTCTAAATATAATAAGAACATTTTAAATTTGTAAGGGTTTTTTTTTACAGGATCATAAAAATAAGGTTTTAAAGCTGGACAAATTTTTTAAATGTCTTCAATGAACTTTTAAAATGTTTACTACTTCAAAAAACAACTCAATCTCTAAGGAAAAGATTTTGCAAGCCATGATTGCACCGAAAATATTTTATGTTTTTTAGAACCAAATTTTCTTATGAAATTTTCAGTTTGCATTTTAGAATTTTCTGTATGTATTTGTTCCTTTTAACTTCTACAAGGAGCATAGGGCCGTGAATTAAGAATGTGATCATACATTATTTTTCAGTCTTAAAGTAGTTTTGTTCTCTTATTTGGGAATTTTTTGTAGATTTTTATAAATTTAGTCTTAATAGTTATGGCACATGCCATTTCTTGCCGTTTCTTCAATTATTTGGTTAAAAAGCCATTTTTGGTCCAGCTTGCCAAAAAAAAATAACTTTTTTGCAACCTAGAAGAAATTTTTAAATAAGAATAGCGAATTTGAGGCAGAATGTTTTCAAAATGCTAAATGAATGTTGCAAAATAGGAGGTAAAAAGCGACTTAGTGAACACAAAAGAGCATCTGCTCAAGTCTCTTGAAATTACAATCAAAAGGGCTTTCAATAAATGAAAGTTTAGGCTTAATTGACAGTGTTATGGAAAATGCCAGTAAAAAAGATTTTGTTGAAAAGTTTTTGATAAAAACGAAACGCACCCTATTTACGATTTGAAATATATTCTGTTTAGAAGAATAACTATAGAGGAGCCGCACAAAAGAAATGGTCCCGTTCAATGTCTAAACTGCCAAGAATTTGGCCATACTAAGGCATACTGCTACTTACCCTCGTTTTGCGTAGTATGTGGTGAATTACATGGTACAGTTCTTTGCGATAAGTCTAAAAACGACCCCAATGTAGCAACTGTGGCGGTAATCACACTGCCAATTATAGAGGATGCCCTTTATACACTATAGTCAAGCAGTCATCTGGACCGAAAACTAATCCCCCTCAAATGCAAGTAACAAATCAAGTAAACACTAATGGCATTCAGGTGCTGCAGCCTAGTAATAACAGAACCTCTTACGCTAACGTCCTAAAATCAAACCATGTGCCTATGCAAGGTGCTGCGCCAAGTAATGATGAAACTCCAGTTTCAAATTTAAGTCGTCTAGAAAAAACCATGGAAACATTAGTGCAAACGAACACAATGGGTAATATGATGCAGGAAATTTTTAGAATGCAATCGATGTTATTGCAAGCTGTACTTAACAAGCCATGAACTGTTTAAAAACTTGTTTTTGGAACGCAAACGGCATCCGACAACATAAAAACGAATTAGAATGGTTTCTTAAAATAAAATCAAATTGATGTCATGATGGCCTCTGAAACTCATTTGACCTCAAGAAATACGTTTAAAGTCAATGGTTATATACTAAATGATACCAAGGACCCTCGAGATAGAGCTTGTGGAGGTTCTGCCATTTCAATAAAAACCCGAGTCAAACACTATCTAATGTGTGATCATCGTGAGGATTATATGCAAGCAACGAACATTTGTGTTGAAGAGCTAAATCGAAACATAGTAATTTCATCTTTATACTCTCCACCTAGATTTTCAATATCAGAAAGCCAATATTGTGAATATTATAAATCAGTAGGATCCTGTTTCCTGGCCGCTGGCGATTATAACGCTAAACATACCTTCTGGGGGGTCACGACTTATAACATCAAAGGGTCGTGTTCTGTTTAATACAATCTCTAAAATGGATTTATATGTTGTCGCGAGCGGACAACCGACATATTGGCCTACTGATCAGCAAAAGATTCCAGATGTCATCGATTTCGGCGTGGTTAAAAACATCCCCACAGAAACTATTCATGTTGAAGCTTCCTTAGAATTATCTTCCGACCACACAACTACAATTGTTACTATAATGAAACCCAATAGAATTGTATCTCCGACTGGTTACTTAGCGACGCACATTGGTTGAAGAGTGGCCAAAATTCATTTTTTTCATGTTCGCCGATTTGGATAATTTTTTGGTATTTTGTTGGCAGATATCTGAATATTATGATTCCGTAATATTAGGCTGATATATTTATTATTTGTTTGGATAGACACGCTCGAAGTTCATATATGTTCGCTTGTTTAAAATGGCATGCAAATGTACTGTATATTCAATCGTTTGGTACAATCACGGTAAACTTATCATGTGACTTTGTTATATATTTTCGTAAATGATAATTGTCAAAGATGAGATTTGCATTAAAAAAAGTTGGAAAAAGTGCCATATAAAAAATTTCGTAGAACAAAATGTAAACAACATCAAAATTTCAATGTTCATCAACTTCAATAGACTGTATCTTTTGAGCGCTGTGCAGCGCTGTTTAACGAATGATGTCAAATTACAGCTTGAAGTCTCAGCTAAAAGTTAAAAAAAAATCAGCTGCACATATTTGCACTTTTCCAAAAAAAACAGTAAAAACTATAAAGTGATAAAGTAACAAAACATGAATTTTCGTTCATGCTTGTTGTTGTTGCCATAATTCTTAACTGTTTAAAATTATTACAAAATGTAATTTACATACTAGTCAATAATGTTAATTATACATTTCATTCTTGAAAAAAGCATAAGCTTCAATTGAATTTGAATTGTTGTTTACTAATTTACATTAAATTGGCAAGTGCAGTGATAAGTGTTGTATTATTAAGTGATATCAAAATTTTATTTTATTAATTATGGAAAATTTAACAATTTCTTATTTAAATATTTGCGAAATATTGATTGATACCAAAATGGATATTGATATTACTGTCGAAGTCATTGCAAATAACAATGAAGAAATGACTGCTGAGGATGTTGAAGTCTTTACTAGATTTTTGAAAAAATACTTTTTTACAAAGTTCAAAGATAGATGGCAAAAAGCATTTCGCATGAAAACCAGATTTCTCGATCTAAATGAAAATTGGCTGAAAAATGTTTACAAAGTGTGCAAATATACCGCAAACAATGAAGCACCAAGCTGTTCAAATATAATTAGACGTGGACGTCCAGTAAAAGCCTTCGAGGATTGCAAACCGCGAACAAAGAGGACAAAGGTACAAGGTTTTTGTAAAAACACCTCAATGGAGTTGATATCGTCTGCCGCAAAAAAAAGTGAGTATTTAGACAAAGTGAGTATTTAGGTAAATCAAAAAATTGGAGTACGATAATGATGTCAAAAAATTATTAAAAGACTATGCTTAAAATTCATATTCATGTTTTTTCTATTTGTTTTTTCTGTGGGAGGTAGGCGGATCAGGTGTATATTTTCAGGAGCCCATTCTACAATTATAATATTTATTTTTAGTGAAAATTGAATTGATACAATCAAAATCAAGGGAGTTATGCCACTTTTTCAATACAAGTTGTATGGGAGGTGGGCGTAAAAGTGGGCGGATCAGGTATATATTTTCAGGAGTTCATTGTACAATTATAGTATTATTTAGTTGATACAATCAAAATCAAGGGAGTTATGCCACTTTTTCAATACAAGTTGTATGGGAGGTGGGCGTAAAAGTGGGCGGATTATTTAGATTTTTCCAGTTTTTCTTGATTCAAACAAAAAATGCCTATGTGCCAAGTTTCATTGTCCTTCGATAACTTCTTCTATTTTTAGCCGCTCGTTATATGAACTTCAACCAATGTGCGACGTCAGCTACACAAATTAATTGGTTAAAATATAAAAAATATCTCAGTACCCATTGCTCAGAAAATATTCCGCTTAGTACACCGGATAATGTAGATCGCTCTATTGATAATTTTGACAGTTTTCTGAAACTAGCTGTTCAACATTCCAGTATTGTCCCCAAAAAAACCAAAAATATTATAGTATATTCCACAGATGTCGAGTGTCTTTTGTCTGAAATAAGGAGAGTTTGAAGAGAGTGGCAAGTGCACAGATCCCCTCAACTTAAGAACTTACTTAAATAGTGTACAAAAAGGCTAAGAAAGTTACTGCAGACTCAGAAAATTGCTTCTTAAGGCACTTAATGCAACTCCACAATCTGACTACTCATTATGGCGTGCAGCTAGAAATCTAAAAAGGCCAGTTATATCCAAGCCACTATTAAGAAACTTGAATGGTAGTTGGGCAAGAAACGATGTTGAAAAAGAAATCTGTTTGTTAATCATTTAAAAAAAATATTTACCCCAAATATTTCTCACGATATTGCGGTCGAGTTACCACCTGTTGCTGCTAGAGCAGCTATTCCCCTTAGATTTGGGATAAGAGAAATCGCAAAAGCTATTTGTGACTTAAACACTAATAAGGCACCTGGTTTTGATAAGATCAGTTATAAAATGCTTTTAGAGCTACCTCGCATAGCAAAAAAAATTATTGTTTTTTTTTTAATGCTATTTTACACCTTGAAGACTATTCTCAAAAATGGAAGGTTTCCTTAGTTACCATGATACCAAAACCAGGCAAAGATCATACAAAAGTTGAGTCATATAGGCCTATTAGCCTATTATCAAATATGTCAAAGCTGTTTGAGAAATTATCAATTCGGATTTCTAAGAAAACACAGCACAATTGAACAGAATCATCGAATAGTAAATGTCATAAGAAAAACATTTGAAGAAAAAAAATAATGCTCAGCACTCTTCATCGATGTTTCACAAGCTTTTGATAGAGTCTGGCATGAAGGCTTATTACATAAATTGAAGCAAAATTTACCAGCAAACACACACACGCTGCTAAAAAGCTACTTAGTCGGTCGTCAATTTTTTATCAAAGAAGGAAATTTCTTAAGTTCACCTCAGCCAATTGGCGCTGGAGTTCCACAAGGCAGCATCCTGGGCCCTCTATTATACTTGATTTATACTTCGGACATGCCAACAACAACTACTCCCAAACTTCAACATTTGCAGACGATACAGCTTTTCTAAGCGTCCACGAAAACCGTTATGAAGCGTCACGTTACTTACAGCATCATATATTTCAACTGGAAATATGGTTAAGACAATGGAGGATAATGGTCAATTAGCAAAAATGCGTACATATTACATTCACCTTGCGCCGGGAATCTTGCCCCCCTATTACAATTAATCATCAAATAATTCCTAAACATTCGCATGTAAAATATCTCGGTATACATCTGGATCGGCGATTAACGTGGAAATGCCATAAAGATGCAAAAATAACTCAAATGAAACTAAAAGCCATTCAAATTCATTGGCTTATTGGAAGAAATACTGTCCTTAGTCTCGATTGCAAGTTTCTACTTTACAACTCTATCTTAAAGCCTATGTGGTGCTACGGTATTCAAATATGGGGCACTGCCTCGGCCTCAAATATCGAAAAAATTTAAAGGCGCCAAAATAAACTTCTTCGAATAATCACAGCCGCTCCCTGGTATGCTAAAAACTCAAACATTAAGAAGGATCTCAAAAGGCTTGAACAACACCCAAATCCACTAGCTCGAAATATTTTAAATCATGGCGGCCACACTCGCTTAAGAAGAAGAAACACTGCAGCACTTACTCAATTAGATGAGCGATAAACACCTATATTTGTGAACAGAACCCGTGATGAAGAAAATTTTTGTCTGGCACTGGCAGGACATAAATAAAGTATTCGGATAAGATTTGATTAATTATTGTTAGTTCATATTTAATATATGAAGATTCAAAAAATAAATAATGAGAAAAAAAAATCTTTAATCCTAAGTGGGGACCAGAGAACAGCTTTATGCGATTGAAAAAAATCGCATTTAATCAACAACAACAAATACACTCGCTTGCGGTCATACAATCAAACTTGCGCAACCGCAAATATTCGCTGCTGGTTTGCAGTCATTCAAATAACGCACATCGTGCTTTGTTATTTATACAATCGTTAACTTCGTTTTTTAATAAAGATGTTTGTGTGTTCGGTGCGACAATGATTGTTTTGGCAAAGAAAAAAAATACAAACAAAAAAGCCAGAAACCAAGCAATCATTACTCATGTATTCATTCAGCATTAACAATGTAGTACAAGAAAAAAAAATTGAAATGAAACTAAACACACATATTTAGGTACATAAAAACAATTTCCATAGAAACAGGGGGGGTTATTATGTAATACGATTCGAAAGAAAAGATTTACGAATTCGTACAAATTGTATTATGTAGTACGTTTTTCGAAAATGTATTTTCGAACGTTCGGAAATATTTTATTTTTGCGGGATTTTTTTTACCCCTTTTCGTAAATTAAAAATTACCCTTTTACAATTGCAACTATGTAATACGAAAGCAAATGTCAGTTCATTTAAATTGTTCGTAAATTATTCGAAAGTGGCTGTGCTTGCGAAAACGATAAAAAATTTAAAAATGTAAGTAAGTAAATAAAACTTTTTACAAAAACTGTAAAATACAATTAAAAACATAATTTATCCTCTATATTTAGAATTGTGAGTGACTTGAAATCACAATTTATACCATGTGTTTGTTGTCACAACTCTTTTTGTTTTTAATTCTGAAAATTTGTATACTAGCAATTTTTTAAAATGCTTTAGGGAAAGCTCAAACAAAGCAATGTTTACAAAACCAAGACAGTATGAGGTGATGGTTGATTTTATGGTTGCACATGCAGATTTAGCGAAGGGCCACCTTAATGTTGCAAATGCTAAAAGCAAGTCGAAGGATTTGTGGCAAAGACTGTCAAAGGATTAAGATGCGGTTGGTCCACCGTATAGTGAATTGGAAAAAAGTGAGTTTTCATTTAATCGATTTTGTGTTAACTATTTTTACAAATGTATACCCATAACTGTAATTGTACTATTGTATAGAAATATTATGAATAATCTTTCTTTGAAGAATGATATAACTTAGTTTATAAACGAACGTTATACTACTTTTAAGACAAAATGTATATAATATTCCAGTAATGCGCTTTGGCCTAGAAGGATTTTTTATTACAAGCAATAAATAAAAATAAAAAAAATGTGCTTTGTATGGGAAGACTATAAAAACACGTTAATTTTAAATGTCTGTTTTCGGTTGAAGTATAAATGCTAATCGTTACTTGGCCTTATTACTTGAATGTGAGTGCCGTCTACTGCTCCAATTACTCCAAGTATTCCACATTAATTAAAAAAAAAAATATCTTTTCGCCTCCTTTTTTTCTTCAGTCATTTCAAAGATAATATGCTTCGGGCAAAGATTTGGTTCGATTATTTCGCATACCTCAGATAAGCATATGGAAATTGATGGGTGTGAAAGTCCCACAAGGCGATCTTGGCCAATCTGATGTTGGTATCCAACTAGTGCCAAACATTTTAATGTGTCAGCTAATTTTTTCAAAGGTGCAATGACTGTCGATCTTTCTTTTATTGTTGAAAGTTTAATTTTGAATGAATTATAAAAATTGAAAAAATAAATAATTCAAGTATTTCAAATATTACAAAGAGTTCTATGTTAATATAAATTAATAACAAACTTTAACTAAACTTAACAAAAATACAATAACATCAATACTTTCAGCTGGCTCTAAATCGCCTTTTATTCAATTGTAGATATACATAAAGGAATTTTTATTAAGCCGAAAGTTTTTCACGAAACTAAAAGTAGTATTTTTATGATTAAATTTCATAATTAAAAAAAAATCTTTCTTACGTACTATTAGCAAGGCTGATAATCTCGGATGTATCTCTTATTATTTTCTGTTGAACTCTTTCTGCAATTGCATCACTTTCTTTATCGCTATCTTCCAACCACAATGCAACAGAATCCATGTTCTTAAACCGTTATTTTTTTATTAAAAATTATTTGTTATTTTATATTGTTTGGAAGTTTGCTTTTATATTTACGTTTTGCGGAAAATTTAACGTTTTTTTTAAACGCTTGTTTTTCAAAAAAAGTTCTGTCAATATTGACAGGTACTGTCAAATTTATTGTGTATAAATTTGGCAGCACTTTGTTTTTCCCTTTTTTTAACAAATACAAATCTGTGGTGCTTTCGAACGGATTAGAAAATACCATTTCATTTTCGATACGGAAATTTCTTTCGAAAGTATTTTCGTTTCGAATCGAATTACATAATAACCCCCCAGAATTTTTTTTTTTTATTTTTAAAAAGTACAGTAGTTCTGTATGTAGGTACAATGTATTCTTGTTATTGTTGTTTTTATTGTTGTTAATCTTAAAAAAGCGTCTCTTCGAGTGGTTTATTGTTGTAATTGTTGTTTACCATTAACAACCACCACCGAGTGGACAATGTGTTCCTTTGAATTTACACATGTGTGTTATATTGCATGCGCATCAAAAAAGCAAATAAAACACTTTCAATAAAAAATGCAAAAATCAAATGTGAACGAAACGATGTAAAAAACTACCAACGTGGAACTTTGTTTTGCAAGCAAAGATTGAATGTAAATTTTAACGTATGAATAAATCAAGAAAAATAGTTATTTTGCAGTTCTCTGGTGGGGACTGACAAAAAAAATTTTTTTTTGAATAACTCTACTGTATATTTTAATTTTAATAAATGCCTTGTTCTATTTTTCTATAATAAAATAAAATTAATTAGTTTCAGTTTATAACAAATTTAGGTTTTCCATATTAGGAGCAATAAAATAAAAATGCTAAATAGTGCCCAATGTTCGATTAATCGAACACTATTTTTCTCAAAAAAAAAAAAATCTTAAAAAAATTTGGACTTCAGATTCGTGTTTTCTAGTCCAAAATGATCTATCAACCACTAAGTTTTATAAACTTACTTAGCGTTGTTTGAATATCGGCTTTTTTTTGGTTATTTTGCCATTTTAAGATATTTTTTCATACGAAAAAAAACTTATTTGATAAATTTTGGCGAAAATCGTTCTAAACATTTGCAATTATTCCACTCTTTTTCGCTAGCACTTTTACGCCAGTCATGTTAACTCCCGTCCGCCTGCCTGCAATCTCAAAATTTGGGCCCAATCTAAGCATGTTACACGCATTGATTCTTTAAAACTGAATTTTTCTTACTTTTATGCAAACTTCAGCCGTTTTCAGCTTTTATTTTTGCTAAAAGGTGGGTTGTCGCTCTTGATTCTAGCTAGTAATCTACTAGAACTTAAGCAACTTCGTATGATTTTAGCGCTTACATTTAAATTGTACTCTATGCTCAGTATTTTCCGGACCTTAATAGCTATACTGACTACACCATTAACAATAAGTCGCTTTGATTCGCGAAAATCATTAAGCGAAAGTTCTTTTTGGGCGACTAGCTTTGTTGCCTTTGGAATCCAAACTACACTTTTTTTTATTTTACATACAAATCTCTCTGAAATGTTGTATTTTTTGTGATCTTGCGATGAGAGACTCCTTCTTTAACATTTTTCACAATGCTTTGTATTAAAAGGGTCGCTTTTAACTTACCGTTCTTGAAGAAACTAGGCAAAATTTAATTGCTCAAATTTGTTTCAAATTTTAAACAAATTAAATATTAATGAATTAATTTACTCAATTTAAAAGCAAATCTCACTGATAACACTTGAATTTTTGTTGGAATTTTTATGAAAGATTCACACAGGGTCAATATTGTTCACACATATATGGGGTATTCACAAGGTGTGCTATCATGTTATATTGTCATAATGTTTTAACATTTTACAATGGTTTAAAAATATTGTTGTTGCTCTGTAAACAAAAAGTGTCTTTAATTAATAGAACTTTGCTTGCTATGTTTATTGTGCTGTCGTAATTAATCAGAAGAGACCTGCGCTGAGCGGCTGAGCCGAACCGCTTTAGATTATGTAGCCGTCGCCGTTGATGGTATAGTTTTATCCGGCTAATATCCGAATTTGACCTGCGGCAAGCAATTTTTGCAACAAAACACTTGCGGCGTCAAATTATATCGGCTGAGGACTCTGATGTTTGGTAAGCAAACAAAATAAAATTAGTTTGTGATTTGCGTCTAAAAAATGGAAAATAGTCAGAAAAGATCTAATTAAATTTATTTATTAATGGATTAGAATTAAAAAATATTATGTTGTTACGTAAATATTTATTTTTTATATTTGTTTTAAATCAGCTGACTTAAATTCAAAATAGCACACTAATTTATGAGGGGTTGTTCACAAGAGTCGTATTTTTTCCTGTTATTATTTTAAGACTTATGACTTTATGACACCTTGTGAATCCCCCAATAGTTTGGATGTTAACTTAGTTTAAATATAAAAACTAACGGTACTTTTGAAAATAACTTTAAGCTTAGTCTACACGATATGTTGAATCAGAAAATTTATGTTGAAAAATTTGCTTTCAGCGCCAACATATCGTGTAGATACCAAATTTTTTCAACAAACGTATGCTTACCAACATATGACAGGCATTTGTTAACGAAGTCAGCAAACGTTTGTTCACAATTATAGCATATCGTCTAGACACAATACTTTTACTTTTCAACAAATTTTCTTCGTATGTTGACAGATATATTATTGGTTGAAAGTCGTATGCAAGCTTTTAAGCATACGGCAAATTTGGTAGCATATAAAATAGATAAAAAATGGTATTCTTTCAATTACTTGTTTAATTTTGTACATAACCAAGGAACTTATCAAGATTTCTAGCTCACAGGCAAACAAAAAATTGCATTTAGAAGTGCTTTGAAAATAAAAATGTTGGTCAACGAACTTTGTTTTAGAGATATAGATCATAAAAGTTGAAAAATTCTTTACCAATATCTCTTGAAGTATAAATTTGATCTCAGCAATATGGGCAGCGCTGAAGCGTGTTTCCAAATACCTTTCACGTGGTATATAAAACATGCTGAATTATTAACCCATTAAGAAGCAATTTAAAAAAAAAAAAAATCGTTACTAATGTAATTTGTCAAAATGGATCTTATCTCAAAATTTTGTCGATATTAAGGTATTTTTATTTACATATAATATTTTCTAGAGAAATCTTCAAGCTTTCATATAATATAATGCATGGTACAGTAGCGTATAAAATTCTTAAGCTATTAAAGTTAACCATTTATATTCTAATAAATCTTTTTGTTTAATATATAAGGTTTGAGTATACATGTGGTAATATTTAATATACTTTATGTAATTGCTTCAATATAGGTATTAACTATGTGGTATGACAAACATCAGCTTCGCTTAATAATTTTTTTCCTTATTGCCGGGTTCTTAATTTAATGGTATATCAAGCAACGACTTCGGTCAGCTAAGTAAATTTTCTTCTTTTTAACCAGAACCCCAAAACCCTTAAAAATTGATATTTCTGTTAAAGAAACTAACAAAAATTCGCGACAGAATGAACCGATTGCTATTTAATTTTGCAAGAACTTTATATGACTACATATCACACTAAGAGGATCGTTCCATAATTTACCATAGGCCCCATGTTAAACCCATTCTCGGAAATACTTAAATATGCCTAAGACGTACTTAATAAAGCTATTATAGTAAAATTTGGTCGGTCATATTTTCATAAAATTAGAAATCACACAACTAAATTTGGAGAAGATCGGCCCACAATTTACTATAGGCTTCGTATAAAGCCCACTCTGGGAAATCATTTAAATACGCCAAAACCGTAAAAAATATTGATATTGTGGAAAAATATAGTCCAATTTAGCTTTAAGTTGCTAGAAATAACACGATGCAATTTTGTGATAATCGGCAAAAAAAAAAAAAAACTCACTATAGCTCCCGTAGAAAGCGGGACTTTAAAACGGTTGAAACATATTTGTATTGAAATTTGGTCTTATTTATGTTTTTAATACTAAAAATTACTCAACCGATCAACATTTTTAAGGACGTTATGGTATTGGTAATGTTTTTGGGAGTGGTATTTGTATGGGAACAATAGATTTACAATAAAACTTTTTGACCCAGATTTGGTCTTAATACCAACATAGAACATGGTTTATGAGCGCAAAGACTCTTATTCGGAAAGAAGTTTTTATGGGATCTTTGCAAAATTATGGACCGTTCCTTATCGTTTAATTACAATAAATAATAGAACCAATGTACCAAATTTCATCAAATTATTGCGACAAGTACTTTGCGCACTACAAAGTGCACAGCCATCCAGCCGGCCGGACGGACATCCTTATATCGACTGAGATAGCGATTTAAATCAAACTTTTTTTTATCACAAAATGTTTTAACATTATAGTCACTTATGTGTAGTAAGATTGAAAATTTTTAGTTAATCACTTAACACTAACAAAATTATTAATAATAATAATAATTTTAAACAAGTGCACTACCCCCATCTATAGCCTGGTACTCTGTTCAGTATTTCGTGCGAAATGTTTTCAAACTCAATATAAAAAAAATTTCTGTGAAATACAAACGAAAAAATGTTGATAGAGTTGTACTCTGTTTATATACGAAAAACATGCGAAATGTTTCTAGCAACATTTTTATTTTTCGTGCGATACAAGTGCAACTCCTTTTATTTCGCACGGAATTTTAAGCAATAACTAATCATTTTTTGTAATTTTTTATTTTGTTTTTGTAAAGTGGAGTTTATAACAAGCGTTTCAGAAATAAAAATGTAGAAAAGTGCAAAAATTAACAATCAAATGAAATTTTTTTGGTTTTTACTATAGAAAATAATTAAAATAAAATTGTTTTACTTTTTTTAATGACATTTTTCAAAACACATGGTTCAAAACACATGGTGGAAAAGGGTATATTTAAGTTTGTCATTCCGTTTGTAATTTCTGCAATATTGATCTAAGAGCCTATAAAATATATATATTCTGGGTCCTTATGAGGAGAGAACTTGATTTAACCATAACGTGCCATATTTCATTTTAATGATATTCGATTAACGTTCCTTCATGGTTCAGTTGTCTAGAAGGTGTGTTAGAAACTGAGAGTTCCCTGGTTCGAATCTTGGTTTTTTAAAAAGAAAAATTTTTATTTTAATATTTTTATTTTTTTTATGTTCTAAAAACGATTTAAAAAAAATTGTTACCAGTTTTCGCTTTTTAAATTTTATTTATAATGAAGTTTTAAGTATTGTAAATATTGTTACGAAAGTTGAATTATCTAAGAATTATTTATAGTTTTATGTTACTTAAAATTGTCATGTATAATTTTCAACACAACTGTTATTTTAAAAATAATTCCTATATAAATTTCCCAGTAATTTCTAGAAATGGTTATAGAACATAATAAATAGTTTTTACGGGAAGGTTCAGGAAAAATCTAGAAATAATTATGAAATATAAAAAGGGGTGACTCATGTAAAATTAGTTTAGTCTGTTTTGAAAAACGGTTCTGTTCGTAACTAACAATTGTGAACAAAATAATTAATTTCAATAAAGTTTGTTAAGTTGAATAAGTGTGTGTTTTTATTCGGATTTGCAATTAAAAGAACTCAAACGCGTTTATTAAAGGAAAAACGTAACAATATGTATGTATAGGTATGTAAAATTTATTTAGTTTTTGTCTAGTTGCTTGTATTCTGCTCGCACAATGGTGAAGGGTATATAAGATTCGGCACAGCCGAATATAGCACTCTTACTTGTTAACAATGACATGGTCCATGCTTGCATTACATCGGGCCAGTCCATGCAGTAGTCCATTTTATCAAAATGGATCAGGTGGTCCAATTTTATTTGCAGGGACTTTGCAGCAACATAAATTTCAACATATTTGTGCAGATTTATAGAACAAAGTGCCTCCTTGATCCATTTCTCTTACAGCGAAGTGTAGCATAAGATTGAATATAAGTGTTGATAGGGCCTCACCTTGCTTGGCCCCTGATTTATTTTCAAACTCGTGTGTTACTTTGTCTTAAATTATTTATTTATGTATAAACGCACACTTAATTTTCCCCAGCTTTTTCCTAAAATATAAAAAAACATTGTCTATGTTTTCCGCACAATTCTTCATCCTTTTCATATATTTTCCAAAGCCCAACCGCAAATTGTAAACATCTGATTGCTTCTAAAGTGAGATTAGTGTATTAAAAATGTATTTTGATTTCAAAAGTTTAATTATGATTTGCAACCAAAATTAATGAAACATACACACACACACACACACACATGCATACACTCACATACAAAAGTAAATACAATTAGAAATTAAACAATGGCCAATTTAAATAAGAATTATTTTACTAAATAAATACTTTACAGCAATACACACACATACATACACACACAATCTTTTTCCTCCACACATACACCCACACACAAAGAAATTTTATAATATTCTATTTGAAATCGCTATCCACGAAAAGGAGTTAGAGAAGGATAAAGGGAATAGGAAGGAGCATGGAGGAAGCAAAATTACTTTATTATTACTAAGAAAATAAATTAAATAATTCAAATAAAAAATTTTGCTAGAGTTTGTTAAAATACGAGAGAGGGATTTTGTACAATGAAATAGATTTCATTATTTTTCTTTTTTAATTTTTTAACAAAAGAAAACCCATGAAAACTCGTTTAGTTGTTGTTTTTTTTATTATTATTTTTTGTACTTTAAATAAGAAAATGTTAAAAAGAAAAAGACTCAAGTTGTGGAGGCAAAAAAGAAAGGAAAAACTTTACTTACAATTAGTTCTGTTTATATTTCTTTTAGCTTTAGAGTACAATTTCGGGAAAATGTGTCTGAAAATAGACTTTTGTATTTTCGGCCAAAAAGAAAGTGCTACTTTATGCTATTTTGTCGTTGTTTCATTTTGTTGTTTTTTTTTTTAAATTTTTTTGTTCGCTTATGCCATTTTTGGTTGGTTGCTTAAAAATAGGATAAAGGATTCACTAAATATTTCATGTTCATAGCGAACCAATTTTACGCTCTTCAAATCCTATTATTCAATCCCCAAGTGGTATGTGCAGCCGAAAAATAAAGTACTAAAAGAAGTTAATGCTTCTTTTCCATCACCATTTTCTTCCTATTTTCTTTTTATTTTTCTCTCTCTCCTTAGTTTCCTTCATTGTTTGTGCTTTTCTTAGTCTGGTTGTTGTTGTTGTTGTTGTTGTTGTTGTTGTATAGTTCATCTTACTTTTCTTGTATTGTTTGATGATAGAAAAAAATAAACAATGATAATAAAGTCGAAAATTGTTTGCAGTAATGGTGTGGCGGTATTTCTAGTATGTTCACTGTTCTCTAGCAGTGGTTTTGGTAGTAGTTTTAATATGTTTGCATTGGTTGGTATAAAACCTTAAGGTTCATTTTTCGTATTAGACGAAATGAAGTATAGATAGAGTCCATATTGTTTTTTGCAGTAATTGTCAGATTCGCATCGTTTTTAAGAACTTCGAAGGGTTTTTTAATTTTTAGAAATTTATTAGGATTCTCTGGGATTTAATTAAATATTATTTTAGTTATGGCTTTTAAAGAAATTTTTTTTTTTTTCAATTAAAAAAGGTTCTATTTTGCCACAATTTAAATATCTGTTAATTTCAACAGCATTATAAACTTTATAAAAAGTAGTAAAAATTCAATGAAGTGCCCTGCACTTAAAAGTAGCCTATAAAGGGTTGACTTAAGTAAGGGTGAGAACAAATTTCTAAGAAAGTTTAAGCCCGAACTCGCACTTGAAATTATCCGAAAATGAGTTTGTTTCTAACCTTAATACTTACCCAAGAGTGGAAGAGAGAGAGAGAGAGAGAGAGAGAGAGAATATTATTATTACATATTCGTTACACATGCTTGTTTCGCTTTTGTTGTATTGCCCCCTTTGTTGTTCACAGAATTATTAGATGCCAGCAGCATGCCTGGCAGGTTTCCGTAATCTTTCTAGTTTCAAAATTTGATTTATTTTACTTAATAATTTAAACAAATAGAATTTGGGAATTATTGCTTTATATTTAACTTTTTAAACATGAAAATATTATATATAAGTTTTTGTTAAGCTAATTGGGCCTAATGTATTAATGTAAATAAAAAACCTTTTTTACATGTTTCTCCCAACGTTTCGTCAATTATTTGTTGACATCTTCAGGGGTTGTAATTACTAGTTAGTTTTTCACATTTAATTTAATGTTGCACAGCTTACATAAAACATAAAACATTTAACATATAATTAAATTAAACACACAACTTAAATTTTGTTTGTCTTCTTGTAGTTGTTGTTGTTTTTTCTACATGAACCAAGCCAATCGTTTTTACCAATTTATTTAATGTTGCTGTTGCTACAACAAAAACACGCATATGCACAGATATAGAATCAAATGGCAAATTTTTAAGCACGACACGCTCTTAAAGTAAGTGAAAAACCCTGAATTAAGCACGAGCACAAAAGCAGGTTGTGGGGAAGTTTGGCCTGTTGGCAGATGACCCTCTCATATTTCATATTTCAAAAGCAGCGGAGGCTAGATAAGTCCAGCTCGGCTGTCTAGTTTTACACTCAAGTTGCACACAGGTAGCAATAGTGCTGGTTGCGCGTAAGCCTTTAAGGCGGTTAATAATCACATTATTTGTCATCCAGTGGTAGAGACCATCATTAAATTAGTTCCACCCGGCACGTTATAAAGAAAATCTTTTTCATATTTGACTTAGAATTCAATAAGAGGGATGAGAACTTCTGGAGTGCAAATATTTAAATCGAAAAAATATATAGGTATTACATTTTTTGTATCTCTTTTAGTTATGGATATATAATATAACCGAATTTATCCGTTTTTACCCTTTTTACCCTTTTTACCCCCTTAACATTCGAACAAACTTTCATGAAAAGAACGCATATATTATTCCCTGAATTCTCGGGAATTGCAATGTTTAGGCTTAACATTTTGACCCAAAGAGCTTGAGACCGGATTTTTTTCTATTTCGCTCTTTCTGTCTTAGTTTTCGAAACAACGCCGTTTTAAACCTCTAATGCTTCTGTTTTTTAAGACACTATGGAGTTACCTAGTTTTGTCAAAAAATGCATGGAGTTATCTACTTTTTACATACAAATTTTGTTCAAGAATTGTTTTTTTGTTATGCTTTTTTTTTTACTAATAAATACCAAATTATAACTAATTTTTGCATTTTTATATATTGATATTACTTAATTTGTAACAAAACTTTATTAATCGGTTAACCGATCAATTACAAAATTAACCGATTAGAAACCGATTAAACCAAAACCTCGGTAAATTAATCGAGCGATTAACCGATTAAAGAAAAAGCCCGATTAAATGAATACCCTAGGCTGTACATTGTGATCGGGCTGCTGAAATGTACCTTTTTATACCCTCCACCACAATTAGTTGTGAAGAGGGTATATTAAGTTTGTCATTCCGTGTGAAACTTTTTTATTATTCATCTCAGACCCCATAAAGTATATATATTCTAGGTCCTTGAGTAATTCTAAGTCGATTTAGCCATGTCCGTCTGTCTGTCCGTCTGTTGAAAACACGCTCACTTTCGAACAACTGAAAAAAAATGAACAAACTTGGTGCCAAATTGCTTGTAGTTATCCTAAGCAGTTTGGGATTGAAATCCAGCAAAATCGGTTCGGCAGGAGCAGAGCTATGAATCAAAATGTGGAACCACCACCTAAAAAATTGATAATTTTGTTACAAAAAATAACATAAATGCTGCAACAAGGCACGGAATGAGGTAAGATTTTTCAAAAATTTGTTTTATTTGACTGGAAATCACGCTGTTAAATTTCGTGAAGATCCGTCCATAATTTACCCTAAGCCCCATATAAACACTACTCCCGGAAAACAGTTTAGTACGCCTAAAACCGTAAAAAATAACGTTAGTGTAACCAAATTAGGTACGTCACAGTTGTTTAGGACTATAAATGATACTGTAAAATTTCGTGAAGATCGGTACATAATTTACCCTAGGCCCCATAGAAACCCTTCTCCCGGAAAACAGTTTAGTACACCTAAAACCATAATTAATAGTGCTAGCATAACAGAAATTGGTACGTCACAGTTTTAAAGGACTAGAAATGACGCTGTGAAATTTCGTGATGATCGGTCCATAATTTACCCTAGGCCCCATATAAACTGTCGGTGGAGGGTATCAAAGATTCGGCACAGCCGAATATAGCACTCTTACTTGTTGTGATATGTACTGTAAATGGTTTTATAAAACTTCGACCATAACAACTATGCCAAGAAATCACTTAATAGAACTCATATTATAAAAAACATTTTCTGAAAGTCTAGATAGAAAATTTTCTACGCCTTTAAATATCCCAAACGAAAAAAATTAGCTTTATTTTGTTTTGTTATAATAGTTTTTAGTTCAATTGTTTACCAGTAAACATTTTTGTCGACATGTCTGGTGACACACAAACACATAAGCTTCGTACAGACGGTGGTCAGATCTAATAATATTGTCAGCAAAATTTGTTTAAAATGTTTTAGAATCGCCTGAACGGGCTATTTTCTTTTAACAACGTTGTCAGGAAAAGCATTGACTGACAGTCCATTATAACAGCAAAATTTTTCTTTGGCAGTATATTGTCAACATAGTGCAAGACCTTGCATTGCTGTAAGATCTAACCACACACAAAAAACAAAATTTTCATATTTGAATAAGGAAATCGCATATTTGATTACAAAAATTTTTGAATTTTCTGCGATGACGATTTTTGCGGTATTGATAAAAAATTTTGCAGTAATAATTGTTGAATTTTTAGTCAACAAGCAAGTTTATTAAGTCAATAAAAAAGTTGTTAACGTGATTTGTTATAATACATTGTTGGAAATGTTGAACAAATCAAACAAAATGTTTATCGAATCTTTATTTATTAATTATGATGTGCTAAATTCCTAATTCGTATTCTTTGATAAATACACTTAAATTTACTGTGGAGAAAGCTAGTTCCTATTCGCATTTCGCTGATTGCTTAGGCCAGATCATCAGGAAACCTTTTTTCAAAGACTTTGGAAAAACTAAAGATATTATTCAACTAAAACTTTAAAGCGAATGAGAATTATTAGCTAAAAAATATACAAAAGTGGAAAAAAATACTGTCTTTACTTTGATTCAAATATTTTCTATTGAATATGAAGAAATATTTAATAATTTCATTATTACATATGTTTTATTAAATGCTATTTTGTAAAGTGTAATTTTGATAAATTTTTTCATTGAGTCAAATAAATAATATATTACCCCAAAATTTTATTTTTAAAAAACTGTGTTGTTAAAAGTTTTCTTGAGATATTTCATAAAAGATGTTTGTATTTAGCAAATGTTGATTAAATAAAATTTTCATAGAAAATCTTTTTTGTAAACCTTTATGAAATTAAAAATATTTTTATGAAGACAGGCAATTAATTTGAACAGAAGATAAACTGAAAAACTTAATCTTTTTTTAGAATTGTCTTAGCGTTTTAACGTCAGTCGTTTCTAGTAATGTTTTGATATTTTAGAACACTATTTTCTGATTAATCTGCAAAAATCAAGTGGTTTTCGATTAGATATTTTTGGTTTTTTTTCCTAATGATAGCAAAATATATTAACAGAGGTGAAAGAGAAAATATACTGTCGAATAATAACCCAGCGAATTACAAAAAGGGACTAAGCAAAGGGTCGTATCCAGTTTGGTATTGAACTATTCCGAATTTGCCACCGCTTTTATAGGGTGGCGCGTCCAACTGAAGCCATAATTGTACGAGCTGTGTGAGCTGTGGCTCCATCTTGTTTGACCTACAATTCTGGATTGTTCTCTACCTCGAACGTTAAACATTTTCAATCATTTCCCTGCACTGAATCCCATTCACAGATGCTGTTAGTTCTTCTTCGTTTTCGAAAAAATACGGTCCAATAATATTTTCTGAAGTTATTCCACAATAAACTGTGCATCCAGGTGGGTGCATTTAATGTTTATCAATTATTCTTTAACTTTGGGTGCCCCACATTCTTATTCAGGTCATTATTCGATATTATTTTTGTGTCTGAATATTCAAATGCTGACTTTCAATATAAAATTCAACCACTTTGGTTCTTTGTTTTACGCTGACTCTTTCCATCATAAATTCCCCAAGTTCTTCAAAGCAATTCCTGAAAATAAAAAAAACAAAAAAAACAAAAAACTTAAATGAAAGTACATGAAATTTAAAAATGTATTTAATTTTCAAATCATTATGCCCTTCGTCAACTTCCTACACAATTTCTGATATGTTTTCGGTTGTGCAGCCTGTCGGTATGAATTTGTGACAAAGAAAAAAATGTTCACTGGGTTCATATATCAATTCATGTGTAGATGTATGTGTGTGCTTGTAGTTGTTTTATTACTAAGAGGTCAGTTTCTGGTGTTACATTGATTACAGTCAAAAGTTGTTTGGGTTTAATACAATTTTTACAGCTTTTTTTTAAGAAAAAAAAAAAAAATAGAAAAATGAAATTTTGTACTTCGATTTATTATTGTTTTCAATACATAAACCAATCTTCAACATGTATGAATGTATGTTTGTGCAAACACATACACATTCTTAGCCAAATACAACACATAAGCATTTACATTTTAACTTAAAGTATGTGTAAGAATCTATTTGTGTTAGATGTTTCTTGTTGTTGTGGTTGGTATAAATTTTCAAAATGCCTTTGGGATGTTTATCAATATTTGTTGGAAGATTATGTGAAAATGAGCAGGAAGTTATTTTCATTTTCAGTTTTTGTTTATAGTTGATGTTGTTGTTGTTGTTCCAGTGTAATTCTTACATATTTTAGCAAGATAATAAAACAACTTTCGTTTTATCTCTTTGTATTTTTTGCTTTTAATACCCTACACCCTTCAGTAGTTTGTGGTTGTTGGTCTCTATTATGAGGTTTCGGCTGTTTGCCAATGGAAATGAATTAGACAGATGAAAGTTTATCAATAACTGTTAAGATTCACTTAAACTGTGGAAAGCATAATTATTTTTGAGAATATTTTCGAGAAACTCATAAGAAAGATGCATTTGAGATTGGAAGATCATGATTTGTTATTCGGGCGGGCCAATAAGTCCATGACTTTTTAAATGAACAATAAAATAAAATAAAACTTGATTCGCAAATACCACATGGGTTTTTTTTTTTTTTAGAACAGGATAACGGTTATATTCTTGAATATCTTGTACTAGGGCTTCCAATCGGGATTGGTTTTTTTTGAATCCCGGGATTTTCGGGATATTTTGAGTCCCGGGATTCACGGGATTTTTCAACAATTTTTGGGATTTTTCGGGATTTTTTTTTTTTTTTATTTATACGAAATATAAATACTTTTTAAACTGCATTAAAAACAACTTAATTTTTAAGTAAATATTCATATTTCATGAACATTTAGGTATTATTTATTTGTAAAAAATATAATAAAAACAAACTTAAAGTAATAATTGACCACAATTCATAAAGATCATGTAATAAAAACGTAACAAAAAAACATCAAAATCTTTTTTTTTTTTTATCAATATTTGATTATTGATATACAAATTACACCATTTCCAAATGTATTTAAAAAAATTGTGTACAGCAAAACATTTGGACAATTTTAAAATACTATTGCACAATTTCAACAAAAAAAAAAAAATATATTGGAAAATTTAATAAAAATCCTTTCAACTTAATTAATCGATATATTTTGAACACAACTTTTTGTTATTTATAAATTTTGTTTTTATTGTTTTCTCAAATGGAAGGTAGTATAGTTTTTGTTTTGGTTTGGTATGTTTTGTTTATTTTTGAACAAACAGGGTGTTTCAAAAACTTTTTTTGTTCAAAAAATACACCAACAAACAAATATTAATACATATTATTAAAAAAATTATGTAAAAATAATAAAAAATATAAAAAAAATCGGGATTCCGAAAATCCCGGGATTAAAAATCAGAAATCCCGAGATTCGGGATTTGCCTAATCCCGAAAATCCCGCGATTTTCGGGATCTGGATTTCCCGATTGGAAGCTCTATCTTGAACGTATTCATATTGACGCTAAAAAATAAATTTTGTAGTAATGTTTTATTTTTATGTGAATGGAAACACTTTTGGTACTAAATAAAACATGTATTTGAAGTTTTTTTCTAAATATTTTAGAACCTTTTTTAAGGATTTACAATATTTTACTAAAAAAAAGTTTGCTGGAATGTCTCGTTTGCAAAATGGAGCTTAAGTAAGGAACCATAATTTTGGACGTTTCTGCAATACAAGTTAGATAACCTGATGTAACCACCAATGAGACTCTATTTAAATTAAGAAGATTGTTTGCAGATTAATATTTTAATGGCCATTTTCTCAATGTATCGACAAACTGCCTGTTACTTGATGTCAACATAAATTTATTGGGCCGATAAACTGTCCGTTAACGATGTTGGGTTTCTCAATATACCGACAAAAAACATTGTTTTCAGCTGGCAACGCCACTCAAAATACATGTAAAAGTTGGGAGTCAGCTGATTGAATTTATCTGTATGGCAAATAAAAGGAAAATAAATAATTGGCAGATGAGTGCCGGTTAGCTTTGCGATAAAATCGAAGCAAATGAGACATTGAGAAAACTAAATTTCTTTAATGTGCAGTTTTTCGTTGGGAAAAAAGATAATTGCCTAATGAGAAAATGGCCATAAGTTTTATTGGGTCGTTTCGTTAGATATTAAGCGAACAATGCAAAAATAGTGTAAATTATGCAAATATCAAATATCACTACATCTAAAAACCTAGAGCTGCTAGAAAACAGCTAATAATGCAATCGAAATCAGCTCTCTCAATTTAACTGAAAACAGACAGAAGTCTGGTAAATTTTGAACTGTTGCCCTGTGTAAGCTTTATGTCATTGGAGAAACTTTTTGAAAAGCCCTTCGGAACTTTAATGTTGCCAAAAATAATTGTTTAAAAACAAAGGCTTTGGATAAAAAGTTTAAAATTATAAACCTTTTTACTTACATTAAAATAAAATATTAAAAAGAAATTAAGTATCAGAAAACAAGTCATAAGGTCCAACTATAATGTGATAAAGTTGGCTTAAGCAATTGTGCGAATACATGTGATTCATATGTGTCAAACCATATTGAACTCAAGAAAACTTTTTGGTTTATTTTATGAAACTGGCATTTGCTTAAGCAAGGTGCGAAACAGATCGCACTTTCCGTACGGAATAAAATAGCCTTTGAGTGGCTTTTTGTTAATTTTTGACAGGCTTAAGCCTGCTAATGCATATTGTAGTTGGGGCTTTAGTATTTTAAAATTTTGCTTATAAGAGTACAAAATAAGAAAACAAAATCGTTGAGGGTTAAAACTAGGAAAAAACTACTGAGATTTTAAAACTAATTCCACTCGATTTAAATTTACTGAACTTGAAGAACTAAGCAAACATAAAAATAAATATCTACATATGATTAAAACTTGAAAAAAATCCAAAAAAATATAGCAACATTTTAAAAATAAATAACTGGCTGACCCACGATGTCGACAAGAACATTTCTTTAGTATATTCAAACCGAAAACACAAACAAATTTTAGTTTTTTATTATTGTTTTCAATATAAATATGCAAAGAAACATTCTTGTCGACATTGTGGACCTGGCAGTTAGTTTTAAATATTCATTAAAACAAAATCATTTTTGGGAATACAAAATTTTAATTTTAAAAGATTTTGTTATTCGTGCTTAATTCCCAATTTTTATTATTGATAAAAACACTGAAATTTATTGTTGATGGGAAACTTCATTCATAAAGTTTTTAGAAAAACTAAAGACATTAAACCAAATAAAACTGTTAAACTTATAAGACTTATAAGCAAAAGTTCTACTTGTAACAATATCAAAGTTTAAACAAAAACATCAACAATAAGCAGTGAGTTTATCTCATCTTACATTCCCCTCTACAATTGATTGGAATTCTCCCAACATTAATTGTAGTTGTAAGTAGGTTAAGAAAAACAAAATGAAAACAAAAGCAAATTTCAAAAGCATGTTGCCAGTTAAGTTTTTTCAGGCCGTGCACTGCCAGTTTATTATCAAAATAATTTTTGGGAATACAAAATTTTAATTTTAAAAGATTTTGTTATTCGTGCTTAATTCCTAAATTTTATTATGAAGTTTCCTGACGATCTGGCCTAAGCAACCAGTGAAATGCGCATAGGAATAGATTATCCCATCAACAATAAATTTCATTGTTTTTATCAATAATAAAAATTGGGAATTAAGCACGAATAACAAAATCTTTTAAAATTATTTATTTTAACATAAAATCCATGTTTGTATATAAAAAAATTTTAACTGATTAATTTATTTTGTTAGCCTGAATTGTGAATTGTCAAAATTACAGATACATGTCTTTTCAGACATGTCTAACAAACACGTTTGTTCTGTTTTTAGGTGATCGTGTTAGAAAAGAAAGAGGGGTTGTCAAACAGATACGAAATAAGTTTTCATGTTTGTTAATATAATGTTTTTTTTAATATGTATGTAAAAAAGATTAGACAATTAAACATGAAAACAGACATGTTCAAAGAGACATCAGGAAAATGCAAAATGTCTTAGGTAGCATGACATAAAAGCAGACATATTTGGAACGACATCGTGAAAACACAAGGTTTTTGGTAGCATATTTAAAAGAGAATGAATAAAACAGGCATGTCTAAAAAGAAATTGTGTAAATGCCGCCTAAGAAAACAAACTAAAAATAAACAGAAACAAGTTAGAGTGCTATATTCGGCTGTGCCGGATCTTTGATACTCTCCACCGACAGTTCGAATGTTTAAGGAGTAATATCTGTATGATGTTATTATTATCTTAAACTTTGTTATCATTTATGGTTTTAGGCGACTAGCCTGTTTTCCGGTAGTAGGGTTTATAAGGGGCCTAGGGTAAATTATGGACCGATCATCACGAAATTTCACAGCGTCATTTCTAGTCCTTTAAAACTGTGACGTGCCAATTTCTGTTATGATAGCATTATTAATTACGGTTTTAAGTGTACTAAACTGTTTTCCGGAAGTAGGGTCTCTATGGGGCCTAGGGTAAATAATGTACCGATCTTCACAAAATTTCACAGTATCATTTTATAGTCCTATAAAACTGTGACGAGCCAAAATTTGTTATGATTGCACTATTTTTTACGGTTTTAGGCGTACTAAACTGTTTTCCGGTAGTAGGGTTTATATGGGGCCTAAGGTAAATTATGAACTGATCGTCACGAAATTTCACAGTGTTATTTCTAGTCCTAAGAAACTGTGACGTACCAAATTTTGTTATGATAGCGTTATTTTTTACGGTTTTAGGCGTTCCAAACTGTTTTCCGGGAGTAGTGTTTATATGGAGCTTAGGGTAAATTATTGACGGATCTTCACGAAATTTAACGGCGTGCTTTCCAGTCAAATAAAACAAATTTTTACCTTGTTTCACCGTTTATGTTGTTTTTGGTAACAAAATTATCAATTTTTTTAGGTGGTGGTACCACATTTTGATTCATAGCTCTGGTCCTACTGAACCGATTTTGCTGGATATCAATCCCAAACTGCTTAAGATAACTACAAGCAATTTGGCACCAAGTTTGTTCATTTCTTTTGAGTTGTTCGAAAGTGAGCGTGTTTTCAACAGACGAACAGATGGACAGACAGACGGACAGACAGACGGACATATCTAAATCGACTTAGAATTACTCAAGGACCCAGAATATATACACTTTATGGGGTCTGTGATGAATAATAAAAAAGTTTCACACGGAATGACAAACTTAATATACCCTCTTCACAACTAATTGTGGTGGAGGGTATAAAAACGCATTAAACTTCAGACAAATTTAAAAAACTGCAACAAAGAAAATTTTAATTTCACATTAAAGCAAACTGTATCCATGCTCTGACTCTTTAGTAACAACTTTTCGCATCGAAAAGATGTGAAACAAAATAAAGAAAAAAATGTGTCTATAACTCATGTTTAAAACTATCAAAAGAGATAACGTCATTACGTTATAAATGTCATAACATTGCACTCGAAGCCGAAGTTACATTGCAGACGTTGAGAATGCGAGTCACACATATCGTGGACGGAGGCATGAAATAACCCGCCAAAATATAACCCCCCAAAAAAATAATGAAATAACCCCCCAAATCGTGGGGCCTTATTTCATATGCAATAAAGCCCCAATTTTGAAAATGAAATAAGCCCCCAACGAAATTAAATAACGCCCCAAACATAAATGAAATAATTCCCTAATTTTTGGGGGCTTATTTCATATGAAATAAAACCCCAATTTCTGAAATGAAATAAGAGTGCAATATATGTAATACAATAAATAGATATCATGGTATGATACACCAAACACAAGATTCGCCAACTAAGGTTTTTCTGCATAGCAGGCCTTGGGCCGGGCGCAATGACTTTTTCCTCTATGGTAAAACAAACACCGGCTTCGCTAACTAAAGCTTCTCTGCATAGTGCCAGGATTTTCTTCTCTATAGTTTTAAAATACCGACTCGACCCGGCTACGCAGAGAAGCTTTAGTTAGCGAAGCTGGTGTTTGGTATACCATATAGAAGAAAACCATTGCGCAGGGCCGAAGGCCGGTTATGCAGAGCAGCTTTATTTATCGAATCCAGTGTTCTGTATACCAAAGTGGATAAATCCTTGCGCCCAAAAACGTTTTCATTATAAATTTGGAAATGAAATAATCCCCCACTAAAATATATTGGGGCTTTATTTCATAAAGATTTTTTGGGGGATAATTTCATATGAAATAATACCCCAATTAAAAAAATTAAATAACACTCCAAACAAAATGAAATAACGCCCCAAAAATCGTTTTTTTTTTTTTTGTTCTCTGTACAAACTTTTGGTGGGTTATTTCATTATTTTTTGGGGGGGTTATATTTTGGGGGGTTATTTCATGCCGCCATCGTGGACGGCGACCAAAATTTACTAAAAATTAAAATTTTTCAACGACGGCGGCGAAAATACAACCATCGGGTATACCAAATAATGTAAAGTGCGACTTTAATGTCTGTTGTTTGCAAACAAGCTTTGAAAAAATTCGTATATGGGTAATTCCAAAGTGTTGAACGTGACAGGCGTACGCATCAAAAATGCAATAACATTTTAAGCAAAAAATATTTTTACGTTTTCTTAACCCTAAAACTAAAGCACTAAGAAAGCACTGTTATCTATGCTAAAGTTTATGTTATCTATGCTAAAGTTTATGGAGATAATGGCTAAAGAAGTAGCGGTTCGAACGTGAAAAAAACAGAAGTAGTTTTTGTGGCCATGCATAAAAAGGCGTAATTCAGCGAAACCCGGAACAATTTTTAGTCAAACTACTTTCAGAGTTTTACGTAGCAATGTAACATTAAAATGTTTTGGTTTGATTCCAAAATCTTCTGTATTTTCTTATTTTTTTTTTAGCCAAAATCTGGGTCGATAGTGACATTTCGAACGTGAAATTTTTTACGTCATAGTTTAACTGAATAATGATCAAAATAAAATAAAAATTTACCATTAATCCGAATAACATATTTCTCTTTGAACTCTTCGTTTGATTACAGACCATGTAAGAAAATTTGTTTGGAATAATTTTTATCAAATATCAACTCTTTTAAGAAAGATAAATATTAAAGAAAACATACAATAAAACATTCTCAAAAATAAGAAATTACGTTTGCGAAACTTTGCAGTCTGATTGTTCATCTAAGTGAACAAATTTATGAGTAAATTTATAAAACTAGTAAAATCTAAATGTTTCTCTATAACAATATTTTAAAAAAATGTTAAACACAATAAAAAAATGTGCCAAGAACAAAATGCTATTATTATTATTCTTTGCATTTTTAATATGTTTTTGTGTGCTTAAATCTCGCCACGTTTTTATTCGTGGCTTAATTTGACAGTTCAACACAACTTTTCTGTAAATTGGCAAGTTATTTCCTTTCGTCACTCGCAAAAAATGTTGCAGACACAGTTTAGTGAGAAAAACTCTTGTTTGTTTTAATTTATGCCATTTTTACTTCAATTCTCCCATTTCAATTGAAAAGTTTCTCGAAGCGAGAGTTACAGAACATGGACACTGGTTAACCAAAATTCCGAAAATAGCGTCGAGTTTCGACGATCCCAATTCCTCAAAATGCAAAATTACCGTAAAAACGGTAATTTCATAAAGAAATGTCTACTGCCTGCCTAATATTTTCAAAAAAGTTCGACCATAATGATTTCCTGTAATTCTTTAACCCATCGTAGGGTACCAGGTTAAAAGTTTTTATTACCTTCATAACTTTCTTTTAACATTCTTATTGTAATGTACTAGATCTTGTGGAAAAAACCAATTTAGCACTCAAGGATTGTTTGTTGCGCTTCTTTTTCCATACGTTTTTTTCTGCATCTGTATTTGTGTTTGTGTATATGTATGATTAGGTACATACGAAATGAATGATTTTTTCTAATCTTCATCAATGTTTCTTTTCAAAAATACACTTTGAAATAGTTTTATTGTACTCGTACAAGTGAGAGTGGAAAATAGCGATAAGACTATATTTATGATCTTTACAAATATGAATAAATAATGATCTCATCTTCCTTAAGAAAGTATTATCCTTTTTCCTTTGAAAAAACTTTTTACACTTTTTATTCACATTTTTACCCCCGTCGATGAGCGTGTGCAAAATTGTGTGATTGCTTGGTGGCAAGTAAAAGTGAAAGAAAGTGTTTTCGTAAAGAATTTATAGCTGCAGCAAATGAACAAATAAATCCTACCAAAGTTATCAATCTGTGTCGAATTATCATCTTTATTTTTATCACCAGCATCATAAATCCATTCACACTCTTTCATACCTTTTTAGCATTTCTTTATCATCTTCTTTTGCTCGTCAACGTTGTGTGTGATTTCCTTTTGTATATAATTTTGATTTAAGTCACTCAGGCTATAAGGAAAAGAAAATAATGTTTATATTACCAACCAAAAACAACAACAATGATATTGTGAACATTAAAAAAAATCTTCAGGTTAAAAGAGATTGGTGTGTTGCTACTTTTTCAACGTTACGTTTTTATGTTTTTTTTTTTTTTAACATTATTCCTTGTAGTTTTTTATTCTTTAAGCTTTTTTGCACAAAAATGAGCGGATAAACAATTTACTTAATGTCTCTTCTCATGTCACTAAAGGCGAAAGAAAATATGAAAATTTCCTTTTCATTCATTCAAAGTAAACGAGATGAAAATAAATGAAAAATACAACAACGACAATAATAATAGCAACAACAAAACTAAGTAAGCACTCATTTACACTTTTTCTTTATTTGTGAACTTTTCTTCGTTCTCCCCTTCCAAACGCAAAAAACAAAAATCCTTTCATTTGTGCAACACACAGTAGGAGAAGAAAGAAAAAAAAAACGCCAAATAAATCATAATAAAAATAACTTTTTCTCATTTCTTCATAAACCAGTAGATGGGGAAAAAAAAAGTATCAAAAAACAACAACAAAATATTCATACAATAAACATTCATACAAAAATGTATAATAAATATTTATACATTAATATGCATATACATACATACATATACATATTTACGTGTTTACATGCCCTCACATATACTCACTCCCACACTCTCAAGCCATCACTCATCATACATTTATTTTCTATGAATTCTTACGATTGCAGGTGGTATTTAAATATGTGAATTCTTTCGTCCTTATACGCCCCAAACACTTTTCAATTCAATTGTCAACTGAGTCTTTCAGCTGAATTGATGATTGGTCACACACTTCATCAACTGAATTGAAAGACTTTAAATTAATTTTAAAATTTAATGAAATAAAAGACAATTTTTATAATACTTAACTTTTTTTACAAAAGAAAACTACAAACATTCATTTTGACAGCTGATCAAGAGACTTGAGCACACACAGTACAATTTGGACAACAACCGACTCAGTTGAAAATTGAATTGAATCGTGTATGGGCTGCTTTAGAAATTAGCGAGGATAATGTATAACTGTTACCGTACAGAGCAATCAGACAAGCCAAGACGTTGTACTTTGCTGACAAATATGCGAACTCAGCTAATTCCCGTAGTATTTGGAATTGTGCGTCAAAGAGCAAACTACGAAAACCTGACTTCAGATTCAAACTTTATTAATGATTGATTTGTTAACATACCAATGCCACTTACCAATCACTGGAACTGCAGCAACTACCGAAGTAACCTAATATTCGAAAAACGTTTAAGCTTTTAAATTTGTCAGTCAGTTCGATGTTTTAATAAAAAGCGGGTTATCTATGACATTAAAAGCTACAGAAGCTGATTAAATTCATCCGATATTTTTAAAAATGGTTCTTCCATACATTTTGACAATTATAACTCCCACTTTTAGTCACAGTATCACTTCCAACTAGTAGCTATCCCACAAGTTGGAAACAGGCCAAAGTCCATCCCATTCCAAAATCATCATCCGAATACCGCCCAATTGCTATTCTACTACCGTATCTATCAAAGGCTTTTGAAAAATGACTTCATACTTAAATAACTATATCTGCTTACATCAAAACAATCTGGACCCAAATCGTCGCACACGTGTTCGAATGAACTTTCGTATCGAATAAAACTTCGTGACGTATCAAAAACGGGATTGCGGCATTCGAAAGCTTTCGAATCGAAATTTGTTTAAAGAATGTAATGCATTGCACTTTTTGCCCCATATAAATCAACAGTGTTGATAGTGCCCTATAAAATAGGTGACTTCGGTTTATTTATGGGGCTTTTTTTATAACGGCGTCCCTTGCCAAAAAGATCAACAAAATAACGGAAAACTTGCAAAAATTAGGAAAACTATAGAAATTTGGAAAAATTTTACAAATTCAGAAAATCTACAAAAATAGCGAAAACTCGCGAAAGCCATTAAATTGAAAAGTCCCAAAAATTCGAAAAAAAAATTGAAACTATCGGAAATTCGCAAAAATTTTCAAAAAACGTAATGAAAGCAAAGTCCAGTATTTATTAAAAATTTTTAAGGCTGTAAAGAATCAGTAAAAATCGCTGCTATCGCAAACATGGCTAAAATTCGCGAATAATCGCAAACTTGAACACAAACCCTAACATTTATTTGAAATCGCTAAATCGGTAAAAAAAACAAAATCTCAAAAATTAACAAAAATTCCAAAAATAGCGAAAATTTTTAATAATTCAAGCCATACAATTTATTAAAAGACCATAAAAGTATAAGGAATGAAAAAAATTTTGTAAAATCAATAATAAAAAAAAAATAACTTGAAAAGAGCGAAATTGCAAAAAATCATCATATATATAATAAAGTTTGAAATTTTGTCCACTATAACTCTGCCATTTATTGAGTTATCTTTACAAACGGCTCATGGTTGTTTTATAAATTTTATAACGTTTCACTAAAAAGAAAGAAATACATAATCCGTTAAAAAATTTTGAAGATATTTGCATTTCAGTCGCATCATCTTTTTTAAAAACACAAATAACGGGTTTTTTGGAATATCTCAAAAACTCCCAGCGGTAACTAGAATGAGTAAAGAGGCCTAATAGAAGGCCTTATTTAGCAGTTACAAGCAGTCAGAAGCCCTTCTCGCCGCATTCCATACTTATTTATTTTTTACACAGGTTGTCATTGGGCGCAAGGCCTTCCACACTTCCTTTAAAAACAATTTCGATCCCTTCCCAAAGAAGGGAGTAAGGAAGGTCACTAAAAATAAAAAGTAAATAAAACTGAACACCTTCCTTTCTCCCTTTTCAAAGAAGGGAGTAGCGAATGCGTACTGAATATTTCAGAAGGTCTTTTAAAAAGAAGTTGATGCCTTATAGAAGGCATACTTCAGAAGGCAGGATATCATGCGAAGCGAATCTTTTGATGCCTTTAAATAGGCCTGCCAGTTGCGGTCCTTTCAATATTTATCGCTGGGCTGTTCTACTTTTAAAAATTCTGACTTCATATTTGGATTCAGCGGAAAATTTTACATAAAGATTAGGTGTCAAATTCATTTGGTCAAAAAACTGTCACGTACTGTACTTTATTCCCAAAAAGTGTGTAAATTGTTTGTGAAAAATTAATTATATGTTTTTACGAAAGATCTTAACCTATCGAATGACATTTCGAGTGAAGGCTTTTGATCGACTACTCGTTATCGAATGACATAGTCTCAAATTTCGATAGAAGTTTTTTGATAACGAATGTGACGATTTCTAAAAGTAAAATTTCGATCAAAGTCACTCGATCACGACTGCAACGATCTGGGCCCTGAATTTCGAGCCAAGCACACAGTTGTACCACTGCTCTCATTGACGTAGCTGAAGATCACAGAAAAGAGCTAGATTATGGTCACAGTACATTGTTGGTGTTAATAGACCACTCCAAGACTTTTGATAATGTTGTCCATGTTGTTTTAATACAAAACCTTGAAAAAATTATACAAAAAGCTGAACACCATAGAGATTAGTCATTTGTGCATCGAAAAGTTTGTTTATAATTATAGCCCTTAATGCAAGATGTTGTACTAGAATCCCTGCCAACCGGCCTACTGATTACCTAAACCGAGTATCTGTATTTGGTGGGACCAGTAGGCTCCCCTCTTCTATAAGTTGTTGAAATCGGGCAACACGACCACATAGAATATGTACCGAAAATAATCGCTACGTTTAAAGCAAGAATTTAGCAAAAAACGGCGAGAATATGCAATAAGATCTAAAGACAACGTTAGGCCACCAGTTGCAGTACTTGTTAAAAACGTTGTTAAAATAGCGCTTCCTACGCCTTATAGTTCAGACTTTGTCCCGTGCGACTTTTATCTAATTGCAATAATACAAAAAGGTCGCATTGGAATACGCTTCATTTCACGACAGCATATCCGATATTGATTCTTGCCCTCAAAAAGTAACCAAGAAGCTTTTTGACCAGAAACCCTTAAATACTGCACAGAAAAAAATAATTTTCATATTTGAATAAGAAAATCGCATATTTATTGAAAAAATTTTTGAATTTTCTGCGATGACGATTTTTGCATTATTGATAAAAAAGTTTGTAGGTATAGCTATTGAATTTTTAGTCAACAACCAAGTTTATTGAATCAATAAAAAAAGTTGTTGTCCAAAATAATTTTTTTCAACAAAATGTTTGAATGATTTGTTAAAATAAATTGTTGGATATGTTGACTAAATCAAATAAAATGTTTATCGAATCTTTATTTATTAATTATGACGTGCCTAATTCCCAATTTTTTTCCTTTTTAAATAAATACACAAAAATTTATTATGGGGGAATAAGCTAGTTCCTATGTGCATTTCGCTGGTTGCTGAAGCGAGATCATCAGGAAACCTTTTTCTAAAGACTTTGGCAAAACTAAAGATATTTAACTTAATAAAACTGTTAAGCGAATGAGAATTATGACCTATTATAAAATGGACAAGAGTTGTAAAAATACTGTGTAAACGTTGATTCAAATATTTGTTTTATTGAATATCAAGAAATATTTAAATATTTCGTTATTAAATATGTTTTATTGAGTGCTATTTTGCAAAGTGTATATTTGATAAATTTTTTCACTGAATCAAACAAAAAGTTTGTTGAACAAAAATTATATTTTTAACAAACTGTGTTGTTAAAAATTTTCTTGAGATATTTTTTTCTGTGTGTCAGAAAAACGGAAAAAGCTAATGGCTAATAATGATAATGACTGCCAGCGTTTTCAGTCTCTAGTTTAATTGAGTCCTACCTAAGAATTCAAATTAAAACTTTCATGTTCCCCTCTTTCCCACATTTTTTAAGTTTGGGAATTCATTCGCAAAAAAATTTTTTATGGGAATCATTCAGAATACGAAATAAAAAAATATGGGAGTATTTTCATGGGAGTAGTTGTTTACGATAGGGGAGATTATATGAGGTGGTTTAATTTTAAGGGCCGATTTTGATTTTGAATAAAACACAAATTATTTAAGAAATTATCGTCATTTCTTATCAATATGATAATATTAGTATAGTTAAATTATGTACGGCACAAAATATCGAGCAAATTGCCGCCGCGATCTTGGTGGCACACCTCAATCCGATGGTCCAAATTTTCGATGACGCTGAAGCATAATTGAGGTTCTATGCCGTTAATGTGCCGAATTATCTCATCTCTTAGCTGTTGAATTTTTGCTGGCTTATCCACGTACATCTTTTAAATAACCCCAAAACAAGAAGTCCAACGGTGTCAAATCACATGATCTTTTCGGCCAATTGACAACGCCACCACGTGAGATAACACGGCCATTGAATTTGACGCGCAAAAGAGTCATTGTTTCGTTAGCTGTGTGGCAAGTGGCACCTTCCTGTTGAAACATATTGTTCACATACATATCTTCCAATTCGGGCCATAAAAATCTAGTTATCATCATCTAACGATAGCGAACACCACTCACACTAACTGCCTGACCGGCCTCATTTTGGAAAAAATACGGCCCGATGATGGCGCCAGCCCATAAGCCGCACCATTAGGTTTTCGACAATTACTCTTGGATTAGCATTCGCCCAAATGCGGCAATTCTGCTTATTGAAGAATACACTGTGGTAAAAATGTGCCTCATCACTGAAGATGATTTTCTTCGAAAATTTATCATCCACTGTTGCCATTTCTTGCTACCATTCTGTCCATTGACGACGACGTTTGGAATGTTCAAGAGGCTTTAGTGCTTGAGTCAATTACACCTTGTAAGCGCGTACATGCAAGTCTTTATGCATAATGTTCATCAACGACGAGCGTGAGAGGTGCAATTGTTGGGCACGACGATAAGTTGAGGTGGACGGCTCTTCAGCCACACTAATAGTGGAAGGCCAATGTACGCGGCATGCGGCTGCGGGCGATAATAGCATTGCCATTGTAAAAATTTTAGCATTGTTGACAAAAATGTTCATAAAAAAAAAAAAGACATCACAAAAATTAAGACTTGGCATTACTTGGAAAAGATGCAGCGCGGCAAAGCTGAATTTTTTCAACTTTTGTTTTAAGCCGCGTGAAGTAGACGTTGTCATACACACACATAATCATTTAACAAAAGAAATTTAAGAATCATTACAAATGATGTGGAAAAAAATCCAATTTGATAAGTAAATTGTTATTATGTTCAAATAAATCGTTTTTTTTATAGATTGAACATTTTTTAACAGCTTATTCCACATTTTACGCTTTAAAATGTGCCGCTTTCATTTGCCTTACAAAAAAATTTCAAGCGAAAAACTAAACAGCTGATCGCCGCCCGCAGCCGCATGCCGCGTACATTGGCCTTCCACTATAACGCAAACAGCAGCAATATTAACTGCAGTAGGAGGCTGTAAGAGCATGCACTGGTGTTTTCAACAGACCCGGTATAATATAAAAATGTTCAAATGGTGATATTAATATATTTTTAATAAGTTCACAAACAATTTTTTCCACTTTTGATTTCTTATTAAGGGTCCTCATGATATCGTTTATAAGTCTCGTAATGTGTGCAAACTGTGCATTCTAACGCCCTCGTAAATGAACTGTCAAAAATTGTATGAGAATTAATTTGCACAAACTGCTTAAATTTGCCCAACAATTATGACTCGTAAACTTGCGCTCTTCAATTGTGCATTTAAGCAAACAAATTTTTTTAATGCTTACCGTCGTTTTCATTGAAAACTTCAAGTGTTAATAAATCACAAACAATAAATTCTTGTAATAACATAAGCATATTAGTGTTTTGGCTTTCTTTATGCATGTTTAAAAACAAATTTCATTTATTATTCACAAATTTCAACTTTTTTATTATATTTTTGATTATTTTTTTTAATATATTTTTTTATTGACGTTTCAGTTTGAAATGACAGTAATTGTTTAAAATTACACAAAAATTAAAAAAGGATCTTCATGAAACGAGTCTCGCAAGTTTACACATTTGCACAAATGGCAATTTTAAGCGATATCATGAAGACCCTTATTATCTTTATTTTATTTATATTTATGAACTTGCGGGAGAGCCGCTTATACGACAGTCCGCTTAGACTTTACTATGATTATTATTATTAGTTATTCTTTCTTAAAACACTCGCCACTTATTTTATTTATTTATCATCATAAATTTATTTTTATTAAATCAGTGAGAATATGCATCGTTGCAAATTCTCACTGATGGGTTTGATGTGTGCGGACATTTATGCTTGCATAAAGCGTGAAGCTTGTCTTACATTTAGAAGGTATGGTAACGACGACGTCATCAAATTTTTTTAACGATTTTTCCGATTGTACGCACATTTGGACGATAAAATTGACCGACAAAATCACGAACTGCACGATATGCATTTTTATTTGAACGCCCATTTTCTTAATAAGCCTGAACAACTTTAACGCGTTGCTCGATTGTGTATCTTTCCATGGTTCAACTTGAGTTAGTCTGAAATTAAGAAATGTCAAATGAAATTCAGAAAAAAACTTAACGTTTAGGTGTGGTTCACATTCAACTTCGGCCCTTAAAATTTAACCAATTTGATCTTGCAAATGCATTTTTATCTATATAAAAAAATTCGGAACAATGTGGCTTTGCAGAGACTTTAAATTTATATCGCGTAGTTAAGGTTATATTTGACAGTTAAATTTTCGCTTGTCGATCAGTCAGAAATTTACCTGTCAGGGAAGCTTTCAGCAGCACTAGACTAACCTATCAAATCGGCATATAAATATCGAACTCATAAAAAAGAATGCATCCTTTTGGATCACTGGCCTCTCTCATGCCACCACTTACAGGTAACTTGATATAGAAGATGATGGAAAAAAGAAAATTATATGTGCATATTACCACAAAGTTGCACGTTTCTTGTTTATCCTTCATTCACTTATTTACCCTACAGTGTTGCTAACAAGTTTTGAGTATTTTTTCTTTGGTTTTCTTAATATTTTTTCTTTTTTTATTTAGTGAATCTGTAAATGTATATTTTTATAAGGATTTGTTGAAATGTACTTTTATTCGAATGTATTTGTGTACCTTTATGTGGATATAAGTTTATGGGTTCAAGTTTTTGGAAAAGTATTTTCTTATCGTTTCTTTAGCCAAGATTTCAACTTCGTTTATTTGCACATTTCTATACTTTTGTGCATGAGTTTTTGTGTATATTTTTTCGTTTGGTTCCTGGGTTTAATTTCTTTTTTTGGTGGTGTGAATTCGTTACACAAAAAATATAATGAATTTAGTGAGATTTGTATATTTTAACGCTTTTCCTTGTTGGAACCAACAAGGAAAATAAATAAAAAATAAATACCGGCATCTTTCGCCAACTGCTTTTAAACAGTATTTACTTAAGTTCTATACAAGTGCTTAAGCAAAAGTATCTTTTATGTATTTTATTCTAAAATTGTCCGTTTTTATGAACTTTACTGTTTATTGTAATTAAAAATTGTATTGTGGTGAACATAATTTTTCTCTGAAACACAATTAATTGCGAAATGTCTGTTAACATTTTCATAAATAATTAAATTTGTTTTTGTTTCAGCATTTCGATTTATTACTTAAGTTTTGTGTTGGGGGTTGTAAAAAGTTTTCAACAGTTGTTCATCTTACCTGTGAACAGTTCTCTAGTGGCTCTTTTTGAGCTTCTTTATTTTTTTTTTTTTTTTTTTGCTATAAAACTTTGTCAATGATTAATGAAATATTTATTGTATAAAATTAAGTGGAAGAAATTGTTGTATTTAGTTAATATTTAACGTAAATACTTTTTGTTTAAAAAGAAATCTTGACAAAAACTCGTGATTAGCTAAATAAATAAAATAAATATTTAGAATCAGTTCTATGAAGACTTTTGATTGGATAAAGATTTGAATAATTAATTCTGTTTAACTTTATCTTAAACAAACACTAAATTTTTGGCTTAATTTTTTTAAAGTCTGCAGAAATAAATAAGTGTTTATCGATGGCTTAAAATAAAAAGGCGGAACTTATTTTTTAATAGCTTTTTATTAATTTTCTGGTAGACAAATTTCTTAAAAATGTCAGGGCGCTATTGAATATCTTTTTAATCTTTTTATTTATTTTTATTTAAAATTTTATGGATTTTATTAAGTTTTTACTTCCCCTTTAAACAAACAAAAAATCTGTTCCGGGGAATAGATGTTGATATCAGTGTTCGCAAATAAACACAAAATATCGCTCCTTAGTGTTCGGTTCGGTAGTGTTGTGGAAAACACAAACGCTTATAGTGTTTGTGTAGAAAATCATTTAAAAAAATAACGTTCCCCTTTAAGTCATCTTGCGAACACTAAAATAATACTGTTTTTATCAAACTCAACAAAAGATGAGAACATTTAGTAACGTTAGGTTTTTTTTAAATCCACAATCTTCATTGTGTTCGGTTCGGCTCATTAATATTTGTCCCTTTTGGCTGGTAAAAAACCAATTTTTTTTTTAACAAAATACACATACGAAAAAAACAAAAAGCTAGCAAACTTATTGTACACAAACAAAACATATGTATACACAATACACACACGAGCTGTTCATTCTAAGGTCGTTGCTAATATTGTTTGTTTGTTCATTTCTTTATTAATGTTAAAAAAGAAACATTATAGAACATTAAAATATAATGTTTGTCCACAGTATCATTACAATTGTTCTGTTTTTAACGAAGAGTAGAACACTTTGTAATGTTTGGTTCTTTCTTGAAAATAGTTACGAACGGTATTAAGGGTTGTGTTTGTCTACACAATCACTAAAAAATAGATATCGTTCTTGGGTGTGTATGCCAAGCCGAACGCTAAATAATGTTCTGTTTATTTTAGAACACTGATTGATACCAGAGAACTGCAAAAATGACTATTTTTGTTGATTTAATCATACGCTCAAATTTACATTAACTCTATGCCTGCAAAACAAAGTTCAACGTTAGTAACTTTAACATCGTTTTGTACACATTTGGTTTGTGCATGTGTGAGTTTTTTATTGAAAGTGCTTTGTTTGCATTTGTTGCGAACGCAATATAACACAATTGTGTAAAGTCAAAAGGCACACATTCCTATACTGTTGCATTCAAGTAGTCACCCTGCAAATAAAATTGGACCATCTAATCCGTTTTGATAAAATGGACTACTCCATGGACTGGTCCGATGTAATGCAAGCATGGACCATGTCATTGTTAGAAAGTGTTTGTAGTGAGACGATATGTCTTCGTTTTTTAACGACATGTTTTCGTTTTTAAACGACTTCAAAACTAATCCTCTTGTGTATACCATGGAGTAGCTTTAAAACTACTCCTTAGTAGTCCAAAGGTGGGTTATATGGTCCTCCCCTAGGACATCGTTATGTTAAATAGACCATGTTTTTTCCATACGTTTGGGTTACTTTTGGACTAGTCCTGGTCCCTTGTGGGCTACTCTTAACACTCGTGTTTGGACTGGTCCTATTATTTGCAGGCCATTGACCACTCGATGAGACGCTTTGCTAACATTCACAACAATAACAACAATAACATTACATTGAACATACAGAACTCGCTTACGCTCTTTTATTTTGCGAGCCTTAAATATAATTGTTTACTGAGAAGCACTCTCATTCAGCGGGAAATATCGCAAATATCGCCAACCCTGTTTGGAGGCCTCTAAACAGAAATAATATATTTATAGTTGTGCAAGGCGAATTTATTGCAGGTGGTCTTAAGAGCCCTGCTGATAACTTTTTTTTAGCTTAATCATTATGTTAGTTTATGTTAATTTTTATGATTAAATTTATTATATGCAAATGAAATCTACTTAATGTTAATATAACAAATGTTACTTACAAAATGTTGTTTATTATCTTTGTTTTTGTTTGTTTTATTTCTGTTTCCTTTAGAAAAGATCAGTTATTAGGCCTCACAATAGGCCTCACAACCGCACATTTCACCCGCTGGGAATGTAAGAGATAAAAGCCCTTCAAATAAAATTGGACCACCTGATCCATTTTGATCAAATGGACTAATCCATGGACTGGTCCGTTGTAATGCAAGCATGGACCATGTCATTGTTAAAAAGTTTTTGTAGTGAGACGACATGTCTTCGTTTTTTAATCCTCTTGAGTATACCATGGAGTAGTATTAAAACTACTCCTAAGTAGTCCAAAGGTGGGTAATATGGTCCTCCCCTAGGACATCGTAATGCTAAAAAGACCAAGTTTTTTCCATACGTTTGGGTTACTTTTGGACTAGTCTTGGTCCCTTGTGGGCTACTCTTTACACGCGTGTTTGGACTGGTCCTATTATTTGCAGGGAGTAATCTCACCAACATAATCATAATTGACACCACTGGTTTAGTTTCATTTCAATTTTTTTTTTCTTGTACTAGCAACTGCTGAATGCATACATGAGTAATAATTGCCTGATTTCTGGCTTTTTTGTTTGTATTTTTTTTTTCTTTGCCAAAACAATCATTGTCGGACCAAACACACAAACATCTTAATTGACAAACAAAGCTAAACGATGGTATAAATAACAAAGCACGATGTGCATTATTTGAATGACTTCAAACCAGCAGCGAATGATGCGGTTGCGCAAATTTGATTGTATGACCGCAAGCGAGTGTATTTGTTGGTGTTCATTTAAAGCGATTTTTTTGCAATCGCACAAAGCCAAAAGTAGAACAAAGTAGTCGATATATATCGCTGATATTTCAAATACCCATATATCGATATTTATTTACGACTGTCGAAGTCGATATTTTTATAAATTATTTATAAGAAAATTGCACATTTAATACGTTTTACAACTGCTTACAATACTATTGTTTTTTAAAAAAATTATAAATGCTTGATTTCAACAACATGCATAAAGATCAAAAATCACTTAAACATTTTTCTGAGGAATAAAATTAATTGTGAGCAAGCTGAAACAGTATTTCAAAAAACGCTTATGATGTCTGCTTTATTTTAAAGCATTTTAAAAATGTAAATTTTATTTGAGTGACTTTTGCAATATACGTGGGCTGAGAGCGAATTCTTTCTCTGTGTATGCTCTCGTTAATCTCCACCGGCCGGATGTTTTCGCCTTATGTTAAACTCAGGTATCTGAAAATTCCGATCCACTTGATTTTCAGATTCCTGGGTATCACCTTCTTTCCCTCTTTAATCTTCATCGGGGTCTTGCTATATACATACGCAATGAAGTTTTGTATTAATGCCAGCAATCAATGGGCATGCTTGATGCGCATTTTAACTGTCTTTGGGTTAAATTCAAAATCGATGCACACTATTTGCATTACCTTATCGGGCTTCGACTCCCTTTCCGACTCAATAGCGAAGATTCTTGAGAATTGTCCCTACAGTGAAATCGATGTTGCTGGTGATTTTAATGTCCACAATTCTTCTTGGCTTCACCACTCGGGCCGTACAACTTATGAATGCCAATATGTTGAGCTTTTTGCTGCGCACAACCACCTCGTGCAACTGGTGAATGAACCAACACATATTCCGTGTGTTTATGGGCACCAACACAATACCCTTGACCTCTTCCTCTCTTCGCACCCTCAAAAGTACGAAGTTGAGGTTCTAGCACCTCTTGGCAACTCGGATCATTGCACCATTTCCGCCTCTTTTCCGTTCTCCGAACTTCGGAACGTTTCAACGATCAATATTTGTTTACGGAAAAGCACGTTGGGCTGAGCTCAATGGCTTTTTTCGGCATTTTAATTGGAATTTCCTGGTCAATGACGTCAATGCCATGGCGAAAATGGTTGAAAACGTAATAATGCTGGGAATGAAAATCTTCATCCCAGTTAAAAAAGCTTCGAATAAACCTCGATCCAAATCTTGGTTTAATCAGTCGTGCAAATCAGCAGTCAGATCCAGAGAGGAAGCATTCAGAAATTGGGAAAAATCTCTTCACGAACAACGTCTTCGTGCTGAAGTTCTTGCTGCTCCCCGGGGTAGTAAAAGCTTCTGGTCATTCGTTAAAAGAGTAAGGGTTAATGCTAGTTCTTCAATACCAACGTTTTTAAAGGATGGCCGATCATTCACGGACCCGGTTGATAAGGCTAATTGTTTTGTCGAATTATTTGCTAATAATTCTTACCTACCAGCTAGCAATCAGCCACTACCCGAACTCGATAAAGTATCCGTAACTATGCCTAGAATATTTTTTCGGGGTCGAGCTGTTAAAAGGGTTCTTGCGGATCTCGATATAAACAAGTCTCCTGGGCCGGATGGTATACCTGCACTGGTCTTGAAGCAGTGCTCTTTGACGCTAGCTCGTCCCTTAGCAAACCTTTTCAGCACTTTATACCGTGCCGCGGAATTTTCAGTCTGCTGGAAAATTGCTAACGTAACGCCAATTCCTAAAAAAGGAACCGCTAATAACCCTGAAAATTACCGACCAATAGCCATTTGTTCGGCACTTTCCAAAGTTATGGAGAGTATGGTAAATTACCAGCTTGTCAGATATTTAGAATCAAACTACCTACTAAGCGACCGCCAGTATGGCTTTCGTAGAGGTCGCTCTGCTGGAGACTTACTAGCTCTGTTATCGGAAAAATGGTGCCGTTCCATTCACCATTTTGGCGAAAGTAAGGTAATTGCTTTAGATATTTCCAAGGCGTTTGAAAGAGTCTGGCATGGTGCACTCTTGTCAAAACTTGCTGCATTTGGTGTCGGTGATAAATTCTCTCGATTTATATCGAGTTTTCTCAGAGATCGCACTATACGAGTTGTTATAGATGGGGTTTCGTCAAACGAGTTCAAGATTCATTCAGGGGTGCCGCAAGGCTCCGTTCTTTCTCCTACTCTATTTCTTATCTTTCTAAGCGACCTCCTTTGTCAAACTTCCAACCCTATCTACTCTTTTGCAGATGACAGCAACCTTTGCCACTCGTTCTCATTCGAATGCAGACCAAGCGTATCCGATGTCGCTGCTATGAGCCAGAATATGAATGATACGCTTGGCCGAGACCTTGACATAATCTCGAATGGGGTCGTGCGAATAGGGTCGATTTGAATGCCCGAAAAACCCAATGTTGCGTGCTGACGCATAAACGCGCGACAAATCAAGGTGCCTCATCTGTATATATGGGTGGTATAATTATTGAGGAATCAGAATCTCTTGATGTTCTGGGCATGAGGATACAATGTGATTTCCGATGGACAGAACATATATTCAAGGTGTCGAAAGAAGCATTCAAGTGCCTTGGTTTTCTAAGACGGTGTAAGATATACTTCACTCCATCTGATCTCCTTACTATTTATAACACCTATATCCGACCGCGTATGGAATACAACTCTCATGTGTGGGCCGGTGCTCCAAAGTCTATTTTGGAGCTTCTCGACCGCGTGCAGGAGAGGGCGAAGGTTCTCATTGGTGACAGTGCTGGTCCTAACAGTAAAAGAAAAAAAAATAATGAGTGTAAATAATCTTCAGTGCGGTATAGATTTGAGAATTAATTCTTGTCACTTCCCTAGAGGGATACGGACCGACACCAAAGTAGTCTCGTGATAGGTCTTTGGTGCTAGACACCGGTTCTAGTTCAAGCACTTTATTTGAATAAGGCCTATCACTTGTACATGGGGTTGTCATTGGAGGGGGTCAATTGACACAATTTGACCAGTCACACATCTGCTTGCAATGAGCGTATTTGGTGTTTCAATACAATGTAGTGTTATTTTACTAAAACAAGTCCCAGAACAAAATAAAGAACCACATTTCAGAAAGTCACAAAAAATGTGTCATACCACCGGTAAAGACTGTACTGTAATTCATTACTTTTTCTACCTTTTTCTTTTTCATAAACCAGTTAAATCATTGGTTCTCCTTTCACTTATCATGAGTTGCTTCTTTTTGTACTCGTTTTATTTTCACCAATCCCAGGACCAGTCTGTTGGAAAAACTTGCACAAATTTCCCGAAGGGTTGCTTTTAAAAGTTTTAATCTCGAAATTTTTTAAAACTTGAGCTGTTTGTTTTATTTTCATATTAAATACGCATCTTGATAACCAAGATGCTTGTACCTAGTTCAGAAACTTTGGCTCTTGCCGTTCTCCAGAAAAACCAAGATGCGATAGAAATATATAACAACCAAGTTCCCATCGTATTTGTGAACAACGGAAAACCAATTTCAATAGACAGATGGACGGATGGACATCGTTAAATCAACTTCACTACTGATAAGGACCGAGAATATACATATATATATATTGTTTATAGGGTCTAACATTAATATTGTAGAACTTACAAACGGAATGACCAACTTTTATATATCCTTTTCCACCTGTGATGAAGAATATAAAAAAGACTTTTATATTTTATGTATTTGTTTATTTATTTTCTTTTTTATGTATAAGTAACGCTTTTAAAAGCCAACAAGTGGTTATTGTTGTACCAATTAAAAAATAATGGATACAAACTTAAAATATCTAAAATTTATTAACTGATAACAGAACTGGTGAATTGAAAGGAAAAAGAAAGCGGTCATATTCGGTTAGAGCGGTTAATACAGGCACTATTTTTTTTTAACATTCTTTAATTTAAACTGATTTCTCTTCTATTTCTTAATCCATTGTTAACAATACACAAACAGCTGTTTCCTTACGGAATATGCCATCAGTTTGGCACTTAACTTAAGCAAATGACATTTCACGAAAAGTTTTATAAAGTGAATTATAGTAGGACACATATGTTTTATATGGAATTGCATGTTTGCTAAAGTTGACTTAAGCGACATTGAGCATTTTATGGTTGGACTTTTGTGTTCTTTGTAACTTAGTCAATGTTTATACCTATCAAATATTTGACATCATAAATGTTACCGCTAGTTTATTAAAAAAACTGTTTGCTCTTCCAAAACGTTTGCAAGATCAAAAATCATTTAACAATTTCTAAATTAAATTATACATACAATTATCTTCTCACAAATAAAGTTAAAGTTTTTAAAAATAAAGCTAAAGTTTGCTTAACCCTGCAGACAAAGTTGGCTGGTATTTACTTTTAACAAAATGCAATTTTGATTTTTTTCATAAATCAAACTACCGTATTTAACGTTGGGTTGTGAAAGAAGGCCAACTAGTTCATTTTAAAGCATTTTTATAATAAAGGGTGGTTATATTTTAAGGGCCAATGGCGATTTTGAATAAAACACAAATTATTTAGGAAATTATTGTCATTTCTTTTTATTGGTATACCATGGAATAAAATATCGGCTAAATGGACGCCGCTACCTCGGCAGCACACCTCCATCCGATGTTCCAGATTACTCTGAGGCATAATTGAGGTTATATGCCGTTAATGTGCCGAATTATCTCATCCTTTAGCTCTTGAATTGTTGCTGGCTTATCGACGTACACCTTTTCTTTCAAATAACCCCAAAGAAAGATGTCCAACGATGTCAAATAACACGAGAACACGTGAGATAACACGGCCATTGAATTTCTGGCGCATAATAGTGATTGTTTCGTTAGCTGTGTGGCAAGTGGCACTGTCCTGTTGAAACCGCGTTGAAACCGCGTCCACATCCATATCTTCCGCTTTGCTCGATTGTGTAGCTTTAGAGAGAAAATATTGCATTATTTATCATGTTTAAATTTTGTTGAATGCCCCTTTGTTTACAGAATTGTAACAAATTAGCAAAATGCCACGATATGGTTGTCGTCATCATTCTACATTGAAGAATTTTATGTTTTTAACTAAATAATTTTAACAAAAAGAAAAGAAAAAATGAAAATGAAAATAATTTGCCAACTCTAAAACCAAACAAAAATATGCGTTTTTATTCTGGTAGTGTTGTAGTTGTTTTGACAACAGAGTTGTTGTTGTTCCTATAACGAAAAAGTATTATGCTAGAACCACAACTGGGTCGAACGACGAACTTCGCATAGTACGACGAATTCGTCGGCAAGGATTCGTTGCGTAAATTCGTCAAATGAGACACAAAAGTGCGTGAACCTAAAATTGTTTTTATTTATAAAAAACTATTAATCGGGTGTTTTTACCTAATTTAAGCCATTCCTTATAGTTTTAATCAATTTTATGGCTTGTTTGAAATATTTAAAATTTTCGCGATTTTTCGCAATTTTTAAAATTTTTTTTTTTTTTTTTGCAATTTTCAGAAATTTTGTTTTTTTCATTCATTTAGCGATTTCAAATAAATTCTAGTGTTTATTTAAAAGTTTGCAATTTTTCGCGAATTTTAGCCAAGTTCGCAATAGAAGCGAATTGTCCCTGTGATTCTTTACATCTTTCACGATTTATAATAAATAGTAGACTTTGCTATCATGCCGCTGTTAGCAAATTTTTGCGAATCTCAACTAATTTTGCAATTTTTACCGAATTTTAGCCATTACTTATAGTTTTAGGGACTTTTTTTTTATAAATTTTATGGCTTTTTTGAAATAATAAAATTTTTTGCGAATTTTTGCCATTTTTGCAAATTTTTTTGTGTTATTTTCCGTCATTTTGTTTTTTTTTTCACTCATTTAGCGGTTTCTAATAAATTTTAGTGTTTGTTTAAAAGTTTGCCATTTGTTCGCGAATTTAAGCCAAGTTCGCAATAGAAGCTAATTGTCCCTGTAATTCTTTACAGATTTCACGATTCTTAATAAATATTGAACTTTGCTATAATGCTGCGCTGACCCTTTCCCAATTTATTCGTCGTTCGTCTGCGTAAGAAATAAACCTATCGCAGAGTTCGTTACGCACGACAAATTTCGGTCTGCGCAATGATTGTGTGTATTTTATATACACCAATGTGTTCCATTTCTGGTGACGAATATTCGTTGCGAATAATTCGTCGTTCGTCCCAGTTGTGTTTCTAGCATTCAATCGTTTTTTTTTCAAACTGTTGTGTTGTTGTTTTTGTTTTAAAAATAAACAGCTTTTTCGTATTAAGCAGCCCAGCCGAAATTTCCTAATTTTTCTGATTTTTCGGAGCCTTACAACTAGTAATAAACTAGTCCAAAACCTTACTACCTTACGATTTTTTGCATTTCTTCGTCAAATATTTGTTAGGCCTAAACATACCTTTAAATATTTTAAACCCAAAATAACAAATATTATATTCTTTAATTTTAAAGTGCTTATTTTATATTTCATAAAAATCAAACTCAATGTAAACTTCCGACTACATAATACCAGCCGTAATCCAGAACAATACAAATTTTTAAAGTGTCATTAAATAAATATTTAAATTTACTTCAAATTTCCTATTTCCCTTCATCAAAATAATAAATTTCTTTTATATTTTCCATAGTAATTTTTAAATAACTGTTACCTTATTTTATGGTTTTACTTTCCCAAAAAAAAAAAAAAAAAAAAAAAAACACACATACACTTTTTTAAACTTTTTTTTTCGCTATACGTTAAATACATAAAAATGCCTTAAAATGAGGTTTATCATACACCCTGTCAAAAATAACAAATTGATTTAGTGAGTGTAGCTTTTAAATCTGCATGGGAAAAAACACAAAAAAGCCGAAATAAACTTTCGCCGGTAACAATTTTTTTTTTTTTTTATTAATGTACAATTTAAGCGAAAAATGTACGTGTTTTGGTGTGCGTTCTTTATGTATATGCAAATGTTTGAGTGTGTGTAGGTGAGAGAGGGTGAGTGGTTTCCTTTTTCCCGTCAACTGTAATGGGGTTAATTTTACAAAAAGGTGAAATTTTTATAAATAACACACACTTCCGATTTTTTAAATGTGTGTATGTGTCTGTATAAGTATGATTGTATGTATGTATATGAATTGCAAAACAAACAACCACAACAATTTAATGATTTTTTTCCGTATGTTTTTTAGCAGAAACAAAATTACTGTTACATATGCATACATATATTAAAGTTACATACAAAACATACGTGTGTATGTGTGTATATGAGTACAACTTTGTAAATATTTCATAAACCAAAATTATGTATTTTATATGTTGTATATTCATATATTTAGTATGTGTGAGTGTGGGTTCGTGGTGCTAAATAACTATTTATCTGTAGGTGTGTATGTTTCTTTCTACTCGCTCGTATCTTTGGTTGTCTGTGTATATGCTTATAAATTTTAGTGTTTGCTACTGATAAATTTTAACAAAAGTTTCTACTTGCTCTTGATTTATGTGATGTTGTGAATCAATTTTATCGCGCGTATGCAACAGAAGAATAAAAAAAAACTAAAAGCAACTAAAATAGCTAAAGAAGTCGTAGCAGATGCAAAAGACGCTGGTAGTTGATGTTAACATTTTAGTTCTTACAACACAAATTAGTTTTGTACGAAAAACTCTTTCTCAAAGAGAGATGACAAGGGACTCTTTAGAAACATTAAATTATGCAATTTTAAAATTATAATGTACATACTTTCCTTTTGCTGCATAGAACTACAAGTGCTTCTTGAAAAAGTTTAACTTGTATGTTAAAAGTGTTATACAAAGGGGAATCGATTTGTTTGTTGCCCCTCCGATGGCTTTTAATTAGATAAATTTGTTTAAAAAAAGACGACATCAAGCTAATTTAAAGTATCTTCCTCTTATTAATGATTCATTTCGTTAAACATAGAAGAAACAATCTTATAAGTGTATCCCTTTCTACCTGCGGTGAAGTGTTAAGTAATTAAAGATTTAAGAGGTGTTTGGAAAATTCACATTCCAACAGTTTTTTTTTTTTTTTGTCGCACAGTGTTATATATGTATGTTCTGGGTCTTTAAGTAATTCTATCCGTCTATCTGTCCGTCGGCTGAAAACACGCTTCCTTTCGACAGCCTCAACGGAACAGAAAAATATTGATGTCAATATCTTTTTAGTTCTTCTAAGAAGGTGTAAGTAGGGATGAAACGATACGAGTAAATACAAGTACATGTTCGATACTTTTATATAAGTACCAAGTATTTTTGTAATCGATACTTAGCAACCGAATACCAAGTAGTATCGGTAAAAAAATACTCGGTATCGGTCAAAAGTAATCGTTTCACTTTGGTATTGAAATTAATCTTAAATTTTTGATTATTTTTCAAAGCTGGAGCAGCAGTAACGGTATCAAGAAACCGTTTGACAAGTAAAGTGGGTCTATTTTCTGAGTGGATGATAATAGAACTGCGCACGCAAAATGCAAGTTGTGAAAAAGGTGTTAACAACTTTAGGGGCTTCTACCAAAGGTCTTTTGACACATATAAGTTTATTTTATTAGATTATTACTTGCATATTTATTTGAGATAAAATAAATTAAATATTTATAATATGTATTTTATTCGACCTTTACTATTTTAATACATAAATTAAGAATATTCGAGCTTAAGGTCTTATTGTTTTATATAAAAAACTTTTTTTTATTTTTTATACCCTTCACCACAGGTGGAAAAGGGTATATATAAGTTTGTCATTCCGTTTGTAATTTCTACAATATTGATCTAAGACCCTATAAAGTATATATATTCTGGGTCCTTATGAGGAGCGAAGTTGATTTAACAATGTCCGTCTGTCCGTTGAAATGGGTTTTCCGAAGACCCCATATATGATGGGGGCCAGGTTATTATACATTTATGTCACATATGGTCCGGAATTGTTTGCTATTGAAATTCAGCAAGATCGGTCCACAAATGGCTGAGATATGAGCAAAAAACCACGACTACTTCTAATTTTTCCCAAAAATCCCTTGTGGTTGTTGTATTTTTATTACTTTTTTCTGTATAACTGGAGAACAACAAGAGCCAAAGCTTTAAAATAAGGTACAAACATTTAGGTTATAAATATACACCATCCTACAAAATGTGGGCGGGATTGGAGAAATAGGCGTGGTACCTCTCAAACAAAAAGTATTTAAAATTGTATAAAAACATGAATTGTTTGACTGTAATATGACCTATGGTTACGCCTTATAAATAAGATCGGAAATTTTTAGTAGAAAATATTTTCTGAAAAACTCGGGAAAATCGGTTCAGATACGAATAATTTGTGACCAAAATATTAATTTTTTTTTGAAAAATACCCATTTTCAGGAACCATAGATCTTCCCGAGTCCAAGTTTTATAGCCTAAATAACTGGCAAATTTCTTCTTTAACACGTCGGTATATAAATCTGTCAAATCGGTTAAGAAATAGCAGAGTTATGACCAAAATACTGAAATCCCAAAAATGACTCTTTTTATACCCTCCACCACAATTAGTTGTGAAGAGGGTATATTCAGTTTGTCATTCCGTGTGAAACTTTTTTACTATTCATCTCAGACCCTATAAAGTATATATATTCTGGGTCCTTGAGTAATTTTAAGTCGATTTAGCCATGTCCGTCTGTCTGTCCGTCTGTCCGTCTGTTGAAAACACGCTCACTTTCGAAAAACTCAAAAGAAATCAACAAACTTGGTGTCAAATTGCTTGTAGTTATCCTAAGCAGTTTAGGATTGAAATTCAGCAAAATCGGTTCAACAGGATCTGAGCTATGAATCAAAATGTGGAACCACCACCTAAAAAAAATTGATAATTTTGTTACAAAAACTAACACAAATGGTGGAAAAATGCACTGAATGATACAAGATTTCGCAACAATTCGTTTTATGCAACTGGAAATCACGCTGTGAAATTTCGTGAAGATCCGTCAATAATTTACCCTAGGCCCCATATAAGCCCTACTCCCGGAAAACAGTATATTAAGCCTAAAACCCTAACTAACAATGCTATCATTACAAATTTTGGCAAGTCACAGTTACATAGGACTAGAAATTAAACCGTTAAGTTTCGTGAAGATCGGTCCATAATTTACCATAGGCCCCATATAAAACCTACTTCCGGAAAACAACTTAGTACGCCTAAAATCGTAAAAAATAATGCTATCATAACAAAATTTGGTAGATCAAAGTTTTATAGAACTAAAAACAAATCTTTGAAATTTCGTGAAGATCGGTTCATAATTCACCATAGGCCCCATATAAACTTTACTCCCGGAAAACAACTTAGTACGCCTAAATCCGTAAAAAATAATGCTATCATAACAAAATTTGGTACATCAAAGTTTTATAGGACAAGAAATAAAACTGTGTAATTTCGAGAAGATCGGTCCATAATTTACTCTGGGCCCCATATAAACCCTACTCCCGGAAAACAGTTTAGTACGCCTAAATCCGTAAAAAATAATGCTATCATAACAAAATTTGGTACATCAAAGTTTTATAGAACTGGGAAAAAGACTGTGAAATTTCGTGAAGATCGGTCCATAATTTACCCTAGGCCCCATATAAACCCTACTACCGGAAAACAGTTTAGTCGCCTAAATCCATAATTAATAACAAATCGTCACAGTTTAAGATAATAATAACATCATACAGATATTACTCCTTAAACATTCGAACTGTCGGTGGAGGGTATCAAAGATTCGGCACAGCCGAATATAGCACTCTAACTTGTTTATAATTAAGTTTGTTTTTTATACCCTTCACCGAAGGTCCTACCTACACCCTATAAAGTATATATATTCTGGGTCCTTATGCAAAGCGAAGTTCAAATCCGGTTGTCGTCTCTTCTTCCAATCCCCTCACCCCCCCTTCGTATTTGTTGACATATAATAGCATAATACCCAATATGATTTTCGTTATCACCCTTCTTTATTATTTCATATATTTAACGAAATAATTTTAACAAACAGAAACTAAAAACGATTTAAAAAAAAATATTTAACAGTTTTCGCTTTTTAAATTTCATTTATAATGAAGTTTAAAGTATTGTAAATATGTATGTATATGTATATGTAAAATTTATTTAGTTGCTCTCTATTGTACTCGCACAATGGTGAAGGGCAGCGTTACCGTTGTGATACTAAAGTATCAATTTTACCCTTTTTCGACGGTCTTGATACCATTTATGACCCTTTTTTTAAATTATACTTTTGTATCAGTTTCACCTATTTTGTGACACTTTTTGACCCATTTTTTGGAAATAGCACTCACATTTTGTTTTTTTGTCAACAATGCTGGACTTTAGTACTAAAAAAATGTTTTCGAAATAAGCCGAGATGAAGGAATGGACTTCAAGTGAAGATAAATACCAAAATATAGAACGCAAATTTCTAAAAACCAGTTAGTATTAGTAAAAAGATTTGTGTTAAAAGATTTTGTACGACTTCTAAATTATATTTTCGGTAGTAAAGTACAAATTAAAGTACGATTTCCCTTATAGCAAAAATAACTCATATACATATTTGTTATGTTTTATTTATTGAATAACTAATGGTGATTTCTTTAAAAAAAAACGTGACATTTTATTTAAAAAATACAATTAGGTGTTCGTTTCTCATTAATGTTTTGCTCTCTCATCGACAATATTAAGAGTGCCCTGTAAAAAAGGTGACATCGGTTCATATATGGGACCATTTTTAAAACGGCGAGGATTCCCTCAAAGAAAACCTAAAATTTATTTTAAATCGCTAAATAGGTAAAAAAAATTTCGGAATATAACATAAAAAGTATTAAAAAAAATGAGCTGTAACGATGAAGAACAAACTTTTTGTCAAGCGTTAAAAACAGGAAAGGGCATTCCATAAACAAATTAAGTTTTTTAAGCACTGCCTACCTGAAATAAATATTTTTTGTTTGTTTATAAAAAAACTTGGTCTTTTTATATGTATATATTTAAATGGGAAATACTGCTTTTAAAAATGTTGACCCTTTTTGAAATTGAAATGCCCTTTTCTTGACCCCTTTTTCTGGAAAATCCCCTTTTTGTGACCCTTTTCGAAAATTTCCAACGGTAACCCTGGTGAAGGGTATATAAGATTCGGCACTCTTACTTGTTTTTTTATAAATTTATTCACACCAATATTTCGGCACTTCCTTTGAGTGCTTTCTTCAGGGTTTTTTCTGTTTACCAAAAGTAACAATTTTTTAAAAACAAATTTAACAATAAAATGACAAAACTAAAAAATTTTTTATAATTGAATACAAAAGTATTTTTCAATACAAACTAGATCTATTACAATAAACATAACTTTTTAACTTCCGTTTTAATTTTTATAAATTAAATGTTTACATTATCAGTATCTGACTTGAAATTAATTCTCGAGATTGTCGGTACTCTTATAATTTGTAACATTTCCAACATAAATCTACGTTTGTAATTATTTTCCGTGTTTAGAACTTTTGTTCTAACATTAACATTAAATTATAATTATATAAATTTTAAAAATTATCTTTTATTTTTTTTTTATTTATTTTTTACATTACCTATATCCTAGCCTTTAAAGGCCATAATCGGTTACAAATTTCTACTAACAATTGTAAATAAATTAATATATGAATGTATGTATATGTATGTATATAAAAATTAAATTATAATAAAGTTAAAATATAATTACAAAAAGGTAAGATAGCTTAATTAAAATGTAAGAATTCCAGTTATAAAAATCCCAAAACGAACGATTCAAAAATTATATGAAAATATCATATGTAAATAGATGCACACACACACATATATATACACACACATATAAATATATATACATATATATATATATACATATATATATATATATATATATATATATACATATATGTGGGATAAGGGGGTTAAATAGTGGACTGACACAGTTCCCAACACTGACATACTAAATTTAGCAACACAGACGGACATGAATGGAAATAATTAGGAAGAATGTTTTAGAATTTAAAGAGAGGAGTCAGTCGTTGTTGAGCTATCAAAAGAAACGCAATTTGTAAAGTCGCTACAAAAGTTGTGAAGTCGGGCTAACTTCGGACGGAAAAAGTTGTGAAAATAAAAGTTGATTCGGACAGACATTTTTATACACCTATTGTTATAATACTTAAATATAATCTTTTATACCAACTAGTTTAAGATATTGAAAATACCCAAGTGAATTAATAAATATAAATCGTTTTCAATTAACTTTAAAATATAAAAACCAATATTGTGTTTCTTATATTTTCCCTACATTTGGGGGCTCGTCCGATGCCAAAATTTGCAAAAGTGCATAAAGTTATAAAATATTTTTTTTTTGTTTTTGAAGAAGAAATTATTGGAAAAGAAGTTGCTAAGCAAAAGAAAATTAAAATTATCTAAAACGGGAAAAACTGTTGAAAGATTAAGTACGAAATTATAATAAAACCAGTTTTAACTCCGCCCAAAAAATATACAGAACATTTTTTTTTTTAAAAGAATATGATCGGTATTGAAACATTTAAAGTTGAGTGAGCAGTCAAAGTTTAAAACAGTAATATTCAAATTGAGTCAAAGTTTAAAGCTTTTTCAATTGCGTAAAGAAGAACAAAAAATGCATTTAAGAGAATTATACATCAACTATGTCAGGGCAAAGTGAGGATGATGGAATAAAAACACGTTCAAAGCTTAAAGAATTAAAATCTAAAGAAGGTGGTGGTCAATTCAAACATGAAATAAACCAAATTAGTTCAGAGAGTGATAATCAAATTACAAAGGAAAGTGCAAGTGAAAATAATACAACTAAAGAAAGCGATAACCAAAACAAACAACAAAAAGAAAACATATTAGAAAATAAAATAGTAAAAGATACATTAAAAAGTACAAATCAGAACATACAAGTCAATTTTGAAAATCAAGTTAAAGAAAGTGTAGTAAAAAACAACATTGAAGCAATGTCAAACGAAGAAAATCTAAATGGTCTGGAGCGAATGGCTTCCAATGTTATTTCGGTGGGTGCAGCGGAAAAAGCAATTCCTGTATTTGAAGGTGACAGCGGTATGAACATCGATATGTGGATAGAAAATTTTGAGTACAACGCGAGAACTTACGGTTGGGACGATTTACAAAAATTTGTTTTTGCTCGAAGTAAAATGAGAAAAACCGCGGATTTATTTTTACAATCAGTGTCTGTAAGTGATTATAAAACTCTCAAAAAACTTTTGGAGGATGAATTTCATAGGGAATACCCAAGTGCAGAAGTTCATTCACAGCTTCGCGATCGTAAAAAACAAGACAATGAAAGTATACACGAATATATATTGCATATGCGTCGAATTGGCTCGTTCGGTTCGGTTGATGAACTTTCGATTATTCGGTACGTAGTTGACGGGATAAAAGGCAAGCAGGAGAATAAAATAGCTCTATACAGTGCAAAAAATTATAAAGACTTAAAACTTCAATACGAAATATATGAAAGAATATTTAAAAATAAACATGAAAATAAGTATGAAAAAGGAAGTGAAAATCGTTACAATACAAATAAAAGCGTTACTAATTCAAAAAAAATTCGGTGTTATAATTGTGGATCTCAGGATCATAGACGTAGTTCCTGCACTTTAGATGGACCAATATGCTTTAAGTGCGAAAAAACTGGCCACGTAGCGAAAGACTGTAAAGTGGCAAATACTGATAAAGGGGCCAGTTCTAATAAAGTAAATTGTACAATAAATGGAACTAGCCTAAAGAAACTAATGATAAATGAAAACTATTTTAATTGTTTGATCGACAGTGGCGCGGATATTTCCCTAGTGAAAGAAAGTATTTTTAATAAAAACATTAAAAAAAACATTCAGAATTATAATAGAGAAATTGTCGGTTTCGGTGGTGCTGTGACAATACCAATGGGTATTGTAAAAGTGAATTCCAATTTCGATGGGATTTTGGTTTCACACGACCTTGTGGTTGTACCAGATAGTGCTGTGTGTTACGATATTGTAATCGGCTTTGATACTTTAAAAAAACTACGTTATACGTCCGATGAAAAAGGGTATACGTTTCACTCATTAATTGAAGACCCCAGTGAAGAGGAATGTAAAAAAATTATGAACATTAATGTTGTCGAAGAATCTCATGTAGTGGCACCGGTCGGTTATAAAAAGCAGATTGAACAAATTAAAAATAATTATACGCCGGTAAATAATGCGGTCAACCAGATAAAAATGAAAATCGTTTTAGAAAAAGAAGATCCGATATATTCGTCGCCCAGTCGTTTGCCACAGCCAGAGCAGAAAATTGTAGAAGACCAAGTTAATGAATGGCTAAAATCAGGCATAATTCGAAAATCTTCGTCTCAGTATTGCAGTCGGGTAGTGTTGGCTGATATAAAATATGGTTCTAAGAGGATGTGCATCGATTACAGACGGTTGAATAAGGTGTGTTTTAAAGACCATTTTCCAGTTCCTCATATGGAGGACTTAATTGATTGTTTGGCTGGTTCATCCGTATTCAGCGTATTGGATATAAAGAACGCATTTTTGCACGTTCCTGTGGAAGAAGAGAGCAAGAAGTTTACAGCTTTTGTGACAAAACAAGGTATTTTCGAATTCAATTATGCACCATTTGGATTTTGCAATTCTCCAGCAGTTTTTATACGTTTCATCAACTCAATTTTTCAAGAACTTGTTAACGAAGGTATAATGCAAATTTACATGGATGACATTATCATTTTTTCTGCTGATGATAATACAGGTATGAGCTATTTACAAAAAGTAATTAATGTTGCCGCACAAAATAATTTAGAGATAAACTGGAAAAAATTTAAATTTTTGCAAAATCGAGTTGAATTTTTGGGAATGATAATAGAAAATGGAACAGTAAAACCTAGTGATGAGAAAATAAAAGCTGTAAAAAACTTTCCTATACCACAGAATGTTAGAGGTATACAATCATTCCTTGGCCTTACAGGATTTTTTCGAAAGTTTATAGAAAATTATTCGGTGGTTGCTAGACCTTTGACAAATTTACTTAAAAAGGACGTTGCATTTGTTATTGGTGTTGAAGCAGAAACGGCCATTAAAAAATTGAAAGATGTTTTAACAAATCAACCGGTTTTGAGAATTTTTTTAAGAGAGGCAAAAACAGAGTTGCATACAGATGCATCGAAATTGGGTTTTGGTGCTATGCTAATTCAGCAGTTTGATGAAAAGTGGTATCCTGTTTATTTTTATAGTAAAAAAACATCAGAATCAGAAGCAAAACTACATAGCTATCATTTAGAGATAAAAGCTGCATTTTTAGGAATGAAGAAGTTACGCCATTATCTTTTGGGGATGAAATTCGATTTAGTTACTGATTGTTTAGCATTCCAGCAAACATATAGAAAAGATGATTTGGTACCCTCGATCGCCAGATACGTGATGTACATGCAGGATTTTGACTATAATTTAAAACATCGGAAAGGTGAACGTATGAAGCACGTTGATGCGCTCAGTAGACATGCTGTGAATATTGTCAGCGTAGAATCTGAATTGAAATGCCGGTTGCAAAAAGCACAAAATACTGATGATACCTTAAAAGCTATTATTGAAATATTAAAGACTCGTCCGTATGGTAACTACAAGTTGATAGGTGGTGTGTTATGTAGATCAGTTGATGGAAATGAGGTATTTGTTGTTCCTCGTCATATGGAGAGGGAAATTATCACGAAAGCACACGAGAACGGTCATTTCGGAACAGCAAAAACTGTTCATAAAATAAAACAAAACTATTTTATATCACATGTGGAAAATAAAGTAAAAAGAGTAATACAAAATTGTATAAAATGTATTCTTTTCAACAAAAAACAAGGTAAACTAGAAGGATTTCTAGAATGTGTTGATAAAGGTAACGTGCCGCTGTGTACGATACACGTTGACCACTTAGGGCCAATGGATGCTACGTCCAAGCAGTATAAGCACATATTGGCTGTTGTTGATGGTTTCAGTAAATTTGTTTGGCTTTACCCAACAAAAAGCACTGGTGTAGATGAAGTCATTAACAAGCTCGAATGTTGGCGTTCGATTTTTGGTGATCCACAGCGTATTATAAGCGATAGAGGTGCAGCGTTTACTTCAAACACATTTAAAGAATTTTGCAATTCGAAAGCCATCGAACATATACTAACAACAACTGGAGTACCGAGAGGTAACGGGCAAGTAGAACGTGTGAACAGAACTGTATTAGCAGTAATATCTAAGCTTTCATCTGAAAAACCTGAAATGTGGTACAAGGAAGTAATCAATGTGCAAAAAGCTCTGAATAGTAGTTTTCATAGATCTACGGGTCGCTCACCATTTGAAGTTTTATTTGGCGTAAAAATGAAAAATGGCAGCTGCAGTAACGTAATGGAAATTCTTGAAACTGAACTGGTGAAGGATTTTGATGAAGAACGCGAAAAACTTAGATATGAAACTAAACAGCAAATTCAAAAAGTACAAATTGAAAATAAGAGGAGTTTTGATCGTAAAAGGAAGAAGAATTTTGATTACAAGATGGGTGATTTGGTGGCAATTAAGAGAACCCAATTTGTTGCCGGCAAAAAACTTGCTAATGGATATCTTGGGCCGTATGAAGTTACCAAAGTTAAGCGGAATGGGCGTTATGATGTGCGAAAAGCAGCATCTTTTGAGGGGCCGAATACAACAAGCACCAGCAATGATTATATGAAGTTATGGCGTTATTCCGAATCTGATGATGAAGATGGCAGTTCATCCGAGACGGATGATTGGTCGGATGGCCGAATGTGGGATAAGGGGGTTAAATAGTGGACTGACACAGTTCCCAACACTGACATACTAAATTTAGCAACACAGACGGACATGAATGGAAATAATTAGGAAGAATGTTTTAGAATTTAAAGAGAGGAGTCAGTCGTTGTTGAGCTATCAAAAGAAACGCAATTTGTAAAGTCGCTACAAAAGTTGTGAAGTCGGGCTAACTTCGGACGGAAAAAGTTGTGAAAATAAAAGTTGATTCGTACAGACATTTTTATACACCTATTGTTATAATACTTAAATATAATCTTTTATACCAACTAGTTTAAGATATTGAAAATACCCAAGTGAATTAATAAATATAAATCGTTTTCAATTAACTTTAAAATATAAAAACCAATATTGTGTTTCTTATATTTTCCCTACATATATATATATATACATATATACATACATGCCTACCCATACACGCGTGTATACACATGTACATATGCATAAGTAATAAAATAATAACAATTTCTCCAAAATATCAAGAAATAATATATAAATTAAGTTTACACAGAAGAAAAAATATAATAAAGTGGATATTTGTTAACTTTCCAAGTATAAATAATGATTTATTTTATGTTAACAAAGAAAATACTACACAATAACTTCACAGAAATAAATTTTTAAATATCAAGAATCCTTTAATGCATATTCAATATAAAGCACTTATATAGAAGATTGATTTCCTGAAAGTTCCAGAAAAAGTCTTTTTTTATATGTGTTTGCAGAAACGCCAAACACCCGAAAAATCCCGATCTGTCCTGGGATCCCTTTTTTTTTGAATTACAAATCCCGAATCCCGGTTTTCAAAAAACCTAGTCCCGTTTGGCATCCCTAGTCAACACCTATAAACCACATATCGTCTTGGTCCATTTCCTCAATTTCTGGCTATAGGAAGTCCGTTACCATCCCGCGATAGCGAACACAATTCACGATAATTGCTTGGCCGACCTCATTTTCGAAAACGCCGCCAGCCGCAGAACTAACTCTGGAGCATGCACATATATTTTCCCATTTCCTACAGACCCGGTTTGCTGAAATTTACGCGCAATTCTCCCGATTGTGGAAACATTTGGTCGATTATACCAAAAAAATCACGATGTGCACGAAATGCATTTTGATTGAGCGCCCATTTTCTTAAAAGGCTTTAACAATCTTAACGCGCTGCTCAATTGTGTACCTCTCAATGGTAGAAGTTGTCAAATACTGAAACAAAGATAGGTAAATTAAAGTTGCGCAAAAACTTGATGTTAAGGTGTGACTCACAATTAACATCATGGATTATGGTTGTACCAATCTTATTATATATTTATCAATTTAAAAATAAAATACTTATTTACATTTAAAATAAATTCATAGTGACATTGTTGATTTCTGGAATAAAAGGTGAATGAAGGTTGTTATCTTGAACGTTCTATAAAATTTTGTTTCCTAAGATAAAAAAAGATTTTTCGAAAGGAAATTGGTACTAGGTGGTAACTAAAAGTGGTCTCAATCTTTACACTTATCGTTTCGCACAAAAATTCTAATAGGTCGTATTTCTTATTTTATTGTATAGTTCTAAAACACTAATAAGAAAGTTTTTAAATGCTGCTTTCTATTATTTTATCATACAAACCAATACAAGTAACTTAGTATCGATACTTTTTTTTCGATACAAAGTAGGTATCGATACTTTACGAGCAATACCACATCGAGTAAAAGTATCGATACCTTAGAGGTATCGTTTCATCCCTAGGTGTAATATTGAAATTCAGCACAATCGCTTTAGTAGAAAAATGGTTAAGTAACTAAAATATGTAACAACCAACCTTAAAAATTTTTATTTTTGTTACAAAAACTAATATAAGTTCGAATGCTGTCGATGCTAAGTAAATTTTCGACAAATTCGTTTTTATGACTATTTAATTTTGGAAAGATCTGTTAAAAAAACACCAGTAGAATCACCTAAAATAGTACCAAAAGCAATACCAGACTGGCGCATGCAAGTTGGATACATGTCCATGCCCTGTAACGTGACCATACATACAGTTATAGCATAAAGTAATTTAATAAATATTTTCAAACTCATGACAACAAACTTACACTTTTCGTCTATAATGGAAAAAAGGAATTATTAATTAGACAAAAGTCAAAAAGATCTGAAAAAATCACTAACTTATTGCTAAAATTATTATCGGAAAACAAGATAAAAGTGATAGAAACAGTGAAAAACTGTTAGTAAAACGGCGACGAAATGTATCACCTGCAACATTATTAAAAAAGATAAAAACTTGTGTATTATTACCAGAGAATACTAAAATGCTTTTTTTTTTTGCTTTTATCTGTTTTTTATAAAACCTCTGTTTTTTGCTTCTTTTACAATGGTGTTGCTTTTTGGAATATTTTGGTTTAAAATTCCCATTTTTGTATTAAAAACTTGGTATGTTACTACCAAGGCAAAGTTTTCTATAAACCAAGTAGGCTGTTAAAAATTGAAATAAAAAATAAAATTTAAAAAATGCCGAAAGAGAAAAGTAATAGAAATTTATTATTAAAAATGGTTAAAACATATGAAGGAGTCTTTCAAATTGAAGAAAATTGGCTCTTTTGCAATATATGCTGCTGCAAAATAAATTGTTCGAAAAAGTCTAATGTGGATCAACATATAAGATGTGGGAAACACCAATTGGCGTCTTCTAAGCAAGAGAACCATCCACAGAAACTAATTACGGAATATCCAGTGACTCCAACTGCCACAACATCTCAAAAGGATCTTTGTAAAGCATTGTTAGAATCCAATATATCAATAAAATAGTTAGTTCTCCCAGTTTCAAAAATTTCATTCAGAAATATTCTCAAATGTCGGTTCCGTCTGAAACTTGCATTCGCCAGAAAAATACATACCAGAATTGTATAGGGAATCTATAGAAAAAAATGCTTCAAGCAGCCAAAGTCAAATATATATGGATTTCTGTAGATGAAACTACGGACAGCGAACAGATATGAGTCGTTCAGTGTATAAAGGGAATGAGTCCATGTCGTTTTTGAGATTTAGCGTGGATACTCTTCCTTTTATGACTAACAATGTATGGTAAAAATTTTGTTGTCAAATTTCAACTGTAACCCCCTTTTAAAGACAAAACATTTTTTTGTACGAAACACAAAATTTTTATTTTCATTGGAAAAAGGTAATAAGTCCACGCTTGCATTTATATTGCATTAATCACTTGTTAACTTTGCTTTCCATGAGTTTCAAAACAATGCTAGAGCCATGTTTGTTTGGCCAGAAACAGAGGGCTCAAGAGGCTCGCAAGATATCGCATCTTGTTTGGTCAAATACATAAAAATGTTTGCTGATACGCACGATCGGATTGTTTTGTGGTCAACATGCAAAATAAAGGAACAGTTTCGAGTGGTTAAAATGACCAGTTTTGATTTTTTTCTCTACAAAATCGTTGGAAAATAACGTATGCAATCGCAAACCAACACCGCGGTAAAACCGGTAAACTGGCTCCAAATGAGGTGGATCAAACTTGATAGATCGAAACCATGGGTAATACAATATAAAAATAATATCCATAAAAAATTTGGATTTAAAGTAATCTAAAGTAATGTTATTGAAAAGCGTGAGTCAAAGTCTATTGTATCCTGAAACTAGATCTTTAACAAAAGAAAAGAAAAAGGATTTAATTGATTTATTAAAATATATCCCTCCCGCGTACCATACTTTCTATTAAAACTTGAAAACTGTATCAAGTCAGGAAGATTATTCTGAAGAAGACATCTTATTTTGTTAAATTTGTTATACTTACGATTCATTTAAAAAGAAGTAATTTTTTAGTTAATTTTTCTTTTTATTTCCGAACGAATGCTCAAAGTCAAAGCATAATTAATTTGAATTTTTACGCTATCGATTTTAACCACAAAAAATTTGGTGGACTTATTCCCTTTTTCCACTGAATCTCTTATCAATAAAAATGTATTTATATCATACTAGCTGACCCGGTCTACGTTGCTGGCCCTAAGTAAACATTAGTTTTGTATTACCACACGATTTAAATTGAGCATTTAACGAAATTTACGGCCTTTAAAATAAAAATCCATGGAATACCTATCATAAATTTTTTTTAAAAAATAACTTACATATGGTGTGGATATGGGCTCAATCAAAAAAGAATAAGTTGGACCATGGCGATAATTTGAAAGAAAAAATCGTCCAAATCGGTCAAGCCGTTCTCAAATCATGATCTTTATAGAAAAAGTGGGCGTAAAAGTAGGCGTGGTAATTTTTTCTTTCGATGAAAACGTAAAATAAATTAATACGAACAGTTAAAAGAAAAATTAGTCAAATCGATGGAGCAGTTTTTTGATTTAAGGTAAATCGAAAAAAGTGGGCGGGGCAAAATTTTCTTTCCGTAAAAACCTAAGTTAAACCATGGCGATCATTTTGAAGAAAAAATCGTCCAAATCGGTCAAGTCGTTCTCCAGTTATGCGCTTAATAGAAAAAGTGGGCGTAAAAGTAGGCGTGGTAAATTTTTCTATCGATGAAAACTTAAAATGGATTAATACGAACATTTGAAAGATAAATTAGTCAAATCAAAATCGTCCAAATCGGTCAAGTCGTTCTCCAGTTATGCGCTTAATAGAAAAAGTGGGCGTAAAAGTAGGCGTGGTAAATTTTTCTATCGATGAAAACTTAAAATGGATTAATACGGACATTTGAAAGATAAATTAGTCAAATCGATGGAGCAGTTTTTTGATTTTAGGTAAATCGAAAAAAGTGGGCGTAAAAGTGGGCGGGGCAAAAGTATCCTATGTCCGTCTCCTGGCTCTAAGCTACCTCCCTACCAATTTTCAGCCAAATCTGTTCTGCCGTTCTTGAGTTATAAGTGGTGTAACTAACACGACTTTCTTTTATATATATAGATTAACAGGTTTTGTGAACACAAACACTAACATACTAACATTATATATTTACAAATTGTAAAAGAAACCCTAATAATTAATTTTGCAATTTTAGTTTTGAGTTTTGTTGCAACAACTAGTTTTAAAGTCAACGTTAACTGTTCTGTCGTTTTTCTCCATTTCAAATTTTTGGACTCATTCCCTTTATCCACTGAACGACTCATATATGTTGCAAATTGTATTTTTGGAGTCTTGGAAGAATTGAAAGACAATAAATCTTATTTATTAAACATGCAAGTACTTGAAACGGCAAATGGCGCATCTATTGCAGCATTTTGTAATGATTCATTAAAAATATTGTGGCCAGATGGTACGGTAGAAAAGATATCGGGTTTAGATTTTATATTAATTTTCTGTATTTAGGCATAAAATATAACAAAGTGTTACTTGTAGTAACGGATGCAGCTGCAAATATGCTAAGTGGAATATCTTCTCTAAAGGCAATGTATCCGAAAATGCTTCATTTAACATGTTTTGCACATGATATCCATCGATTAGCTGAATTCATTCGAACAAACTTTGAAAATGTCAATAAATTGATTTCCAATATTTAAAATATTTTCTTAAAGGTAAATATAACTATTAATCAGAGGTGCTCTGGAAATCTAAAACGCAAGAATTTAAAGTCGTTTTTTTAATATGATTTTTGTAGTAAAAGAATTGTATGACAAATATTTCTCTATTAAACAGAATTCTATAAGAAAATATTAAAAAATGGATTAAGAGTGTATTAAAGAGAACTTGAAAATTCTTGCGTTTTTTTAATATAAACATACATATCGAGCCCTAACCGCGAAAATAATGTAAGCGACATGATTTTCAATTTTCGTTTTTTTTTTAATAAATGACTTTATTGGCAAGACTTGCATCATCTCCTAAAATGTCATGGCCACAAAAGGTACCGTTACGATTTGATAGCAAAAACTATTTTTTGTAAGCGAAAAATTTCATACCAAATTTATATGAAATAAAATAAAAAAGCTCTCTCCTGAAAAATTTGATTTTTGGCACTTACTTTACTTTCGCGGTTAGGGGTCGATATGTATGTTGCAAAAACAACATTTTTACAGGCACCGCGGAGAAAACAACTCTTTCTAAAAATGAATTCTAATGTGGTACTTCCACCGTCTCCATGCCCAACTCGTTTGGGTACTTGGTTAGAAGCGGCAATGTACTAGAACTTGACAGCCAAGATGAAAACTCCGAACTAAGTTCTCAACTTGCATTTCTAAAATACAATTTTGTTAACATTTTGGTGGCTATAAAAAAATTGCAAACTGCGGGATTATTAATTCCAAGAGCACTTATGCTTTATCGACAGTTTTTAACGGACTATGCAAGATCGAAGACCAACAATATAAAAAATATAAAAATTTGAGAAAATATTAAAAATAAATAACGGATATCAGCAATTTTTAGAAATAAGATATATTTTAGAGTCTGGTACTGTTCCAAACAGGGTTGTTAGGCTATTTTCTTCAAAAATCGTCAAAAGTTTTAACAAAATTCGTCAAAATCGTCACGAACATTTAACAAAATCGTCAAGAAATCGTCAAATATTTAAATTTTGCAAATTGGAGACAATTTATTGCATTATATTATATTATATTTATGATAAAGAAAGTGATATGGTTAAGTTTTGTTCTATTTATTTCAGCAAGTGGGCTAAAATAAATTTATCATTTAACAAGATAGAGTGCTATATTCGGCTGTGCCGAATCTTTGATACCCTCCACCGACACTTCGAATGTTTTAGGAGTAATATCTGTATGATGTCTATTTATTATTATAATCTTTGTAAAAACAGACATCTGCATTTAAATTTGTTGCGGTTTAGACCTATATAAAATTATTGATCGACAATCAGAATCAATTTTAAAAAGTTTGAGTAGAATATCAGTTTAAGATGAACTTAAATGATTTTCAAGAGAACAAATTATATAAAAGCCATGGTAAGCTATGAACCAATCATCCCAAATTCTGCAGAACGATTTCTGGTATTAAAAAACATAAATTTCAATACAGCGGTGCAATTAGTTTAAGCGTTTGCAGTAAATTTCAGAAGGCTGCTAAAATGGAATCTAAGGAAAATTATGGACCGTATATCACAAAATTGCATAACATTTTTTCTGGTCATATGAAGCTAAACTGGAAGAAAGTTTACCGCGTATTTAATTATTTTACCAGAGTGGGCTTTATATGAGGCCTATGGTAAGTTATGCACCGATCTTCACCAAATTTCATAGTGTCATTTCTAGTTCTATAAAACTGTGATGTATCAAATTTTGTTATGATAGCGTTATTTTTTACGCTTTACGGCGTACTAAGCTGTTTTCCGGGAGTAAGGTTTATTTGGGGCCTAGGGTAAATTATGAACTGATCTTCACGAAATTTCACAGTCTTATTTCTAGTCCTGTAAAACTTATATGTTCCAAATTTTGTTATGTTAGCATTATTTTTTACGTATTTAGGTTTACTAAGCTGTTTTCCGGGAGTAAGGTTTATATGGGGCCTATGGTAAATTATGGACCGATCTTCACAAAATTTCACAGTCTTATTTTAAGTTCTAAAAAATTTTTATGTAAAAAATTTTGTTATGATAGCATTATTTTTTACGGATTTAGGCGTACTAAACTGTTTTCTGGAAGTAGGTTTTATATGGGGCCTATGGTTAATTATGGACCGATCTTCACGAAACTTAATAGTTTCATATCTAGTCCTATTTAACTGTGACGTGCCAAAATTTGTTATGATAGCATTGTTAGTTAGGGTTTTAGGCTTACTATACTGTTTTCCGGGAGTAGGGCTTATAAGGGGCCTAGGGTAAATCATGGACGGATCTTCAAGAAATTTTACAGCGTGATTTCCAGTTAAATAAAATGAACTGTTGCGAAATCTTATATTATTCTGTGCATTTTTCCACCATTTATGTTAGTTTTTGTAACAAAATTATCAATTTGTTTTAGGTGGTGGTTCCACATTTTGATTCATAGCTCAGATCCTATTAAACCGATTTTGCTGGATTTCAATCCCAAACTGCTTAGGATAACTACAAGCAATTTGACACCAAGTTTGTTTATTTCTTTTGAGTTTTTCAAAAGTGAGCGTGTTTTCAACAGACGGACAGACGGACAGACAGACGGACATGGCTAAATCGACTTAAAATTACTCAAGGACCCAGAATATATATACTTTATAGGGTCTGAGATGAATAATAAAAAAGTTTCACACGGAATGACAAACTTAATATACCCTCTTCACAACTAATTGGGGTGGAGGGTATAAAAAGAAATACATAAGAAAAAATATATTTTCTTAAAAACATAACAAACATTTATTTATTTCATTTATCCATATTCACAAAAACATTAAATAAAAAATAAAATCTCATTTGCTATTAACTCGAGCTAGGTATCTTTAAATGATTAATTTTTAGCGCTATCACTAATGCAAATTGTTTTTACTGTTGAAGGTGATAAACCAAAACAACAGTATTTTTACCCGACTTGAAACGATTTATGACGTCCAATTTTAGTTCCAAACTAGTGCATTTTCTTCAATTTGCACTAATTTTTCTACACAACTTCTTATTAAGAACTAACTTCTTACTTCGTAACACTCAACTTTACTTAGAATAACTTACCTAACAGAATTAAATGGGAATTCGGCTTTTTACACGCAAATAGAAAAATTCTTCACATATGATTATGACTTCAGCGAAAAATGAAATCGTGTGTAGCGACGCAAATCGAAATCATTAAAACGCAAAGCGGATTTAACCAATTTTTAAAAAGCGGACCAAATAGGACCGACGCAAATCGGGGCTCTAGTGTTTATTTTTTTGCCGTATCCATGGCATTCATTTAATTGTAGAATTTGAATTACTAGTGCTTCTAATGATTTGTGATGGGGGAAGAACTTTTTTTTGTTTAATTTCAAATATTTTTTGTATTTCGAAAAATGATTTCTACGTTTTGAACTGTTCCCAATATATTGGTTAAAATTTCTTGTAAGTGTTTTATTGATGCCAGAAAATCGTCATAACACTATTGCTTTTAGTGTAAAAATCGTCAATCATCATTTTACTGTATTTTCACAAAAAAATCGTCAAAATGACGAAAAATCGTCACATCTAACAACCCTGGTTCCAAAAGATGATTATGTAAAAAGTTTGTCCTCTAATTAAATTTTCAAATTTAAATTTGCACCGTCAACCTCCGTCGATGTAGAAAGAAGCTTCTCTTTATACAAAAAGCTTTTAACAGATCGACGTATAAAATTAAAATTTGAAAACATTAAAGCCCTCATGACAGTATATTGTAATAATTTTGATGATGAGGAAGAACTAGAATAAAACATTTTTTAGTGATTTTTTGCTGTTTTATCAATTATTTGTTGCTTTTTTTATAATTTTTTTTTTTTTGCTGTAAAAGTATTGAATATTGCTTTTTTTTTGTCTTCTCTGATTATTACAATAATGTAATATATTACAATATCAATTTTTAAAGTTTTTTATTAGTTAAATCTTTATCTGTAGTCTTTGACTAACAGAAATATTTTTCCATTTAATAGGCAGAAACTTTTGCTATGATTGGTAGGAAGACATTAAATAAGGAATTTCCGCTCATACCGGAACTAAACAAAACTATGGTTAAGTAGAAAATTCAAATTACACACCTGTAATTAAATGGAATTATTAGATACATTCACGCTTAACTTGGTCAATGTTTATTTATTAAATTGCTTACATTTATGTTTTAATAAGATATACTTCATCTTAAAATTAAGCTACACAAACGTTAACCGATATTTGAAAAAATTGGAAGCATATTTGTGTACAGCAAAAGCTTGATAAAACGGACCTCGATAAACTATGTACTCTATAATCCGGATTGTTTGCAACCTTATAATCCGGATTGTACACAAATTGTTGTGTAGTGTTAATTAATTTTTACTCCAAAAACATAGTTCTTCTCTTTTTTGATTTTCTATTTTTTTTCTATTCGGTACTTTCTATTTATTTTTTTTTTTTTTCAGAAAAGTACAGCTGTATTTATGATCTAAAACTTTTTTCTTTTTTTTCCTTATAAATGTAATTATTCATTTAATTGATTAATAAATATAATATATCATTTGATATGTGTTAAAAATTTTATAATCCGGATTAGGGTCTGCAATCAATTATCGGGACTACCAAGGTTTCACTGTTTATATAAAAAACTTTTAATATTTACATAAACATCTTCTTGTTGTTGTTGTCAAACTGCTTTTATAGTTTGTTTGGCCTGTTAGTGAATTCGATCAGTTGAATCATACAAGGCGTATAATTAACAATTATGACCATACTTACTGGATGAGACGTATACGTAATATTTTTGTATTATGTCCATTATATCACGTATACTTTCAGCAACTATAAATAATATTATGTTTAAATCGACACCACAATAGCTGAGTGAGTCCAAGCGTTAAATATTGAAAGGGCCGCAAGAGGCAGAGGTTTTTAAAGGGATCTATACTTCTATCTAAAAGATTCGGTTATAAAGATATCCTGTAGGGTAATTCTGTAACTTTTTAACGACAAAAATTTGTCGTTAAGTAGTAAATTTCAAGTTTTTTTAAATGAAAATTTTCTACCTAACGACAAATTATTGGCGTTAAAAAGTTACAGAATTACCCCACTGCCTTCAGATATGCCTTCTAGAAGGTATAAATTTCTTTTAAAAAAACGTACCAAAATAGTTATTACACATACGCTTCACCATTCTTTAAGCAGGAACAAACAAATTTGCTCAGTTTTATTTTTTTTTTTGTTTTGATATAAAGACATTAAAATTCCTATCTAATTTGAGACTAATTAGCATATCGAGCCTAATAGCGAATATGACTAGGGATGAAACGATACCTCTAAGGTATCGATACTTTTACTCGATGTGGTATCGCTCGTAAAGTATCGATACCAACTTAGTATCGAAAAAAAAGTATCGATACTTACTTGTATCGGTACTTGTATCGTTTGTATGATAAAACAATAGAAAGCATAATTTAAAAACTTTCTTATTAGTCTTTTAGTACTATACAATAACATAAAAACTACGACCTATTAGAATTTTTGTGCAAAACGAAAAGTGTAAAGATTGAGACCACTTTAAGTTACCACCTAGTAACAATTTCCTTTCGAAAAATCGTTTTTATCTTAGGAAACAAAATTTTATAGAACGTTCAGGATAACAACCTCTATTCACCTTTTATTCCATAAATTAACTATGTCACTATGTATTTATTTTAAATGTTAATATGAATTTTATTTTTAAATTGATAAATATATAATAAAGGGTGGTTAAACAATAATCAACGATGGTAATTGTGAGTCACACCTTAACGTCAAGTTTTTTACGCAACTTAAATTGACCTTTCTTTGTTTCGGTATTTGACAACTTCTACCATTGCACACTGGGCTGGATCGCCAAATTTTTGGCATAAAGTCTAAACTTAGAGTTACAGAATTGAAACTTGGTACATTTGATAACTATAGTATGCGTAGCATCTGTGCTATTTTTGGTCCAATCCGACCACGCCTTCCTCCCATATGGTGCCAAAACGTGCGTAACAACTACTTAATATACCCAAATTTTGCTTAAAATATTGTTTTGTACAAAATTTAAGGGCTTCTTGAGATCAGCAGTACATACCTCTTTTGGACCTTTAATTCCTAAATTACGAAAAATTTAAGTTGAAATTTCGATTACCAATGTGTTTTTATTTGAGAAAGTAATATTATTAAAGTGATATATAATATAGTTATCATGGTTATGGACTTAAAAAGCCCTGAATCCTTAAATATATATAGCTAACTACAATATATGCGTTAAAATAAAAAAATTAGTCATCCTCTACATCTAATTCTAATGAATAATTAATTACATTTTCGCATTCGGAATCAGTTTCAGAATTAGAGTCGCTCTCTTTATTCTCATGTTAATTTTTTCAATTTCAAAATTTGCTGCTTCTAAAAGTTCAATAACATCTTTGGGCAACACCTTTTTTTTAAGTTGAGCTGACCTTTTCTTGAGCGAAATGCTCGAAAGAATAGGACCTGAAGAGTCAACTGATCTGCGAAACACATCGAGCAAATTATTAATCCTCGAATTCTGACGAGCATGCGATCTCCTGTCTTGTTTATAAAATTTGTTGCGTGCTTCTGATGCGTTTTCGCCAAGGCAACCTATTGGCATTACTGATGATGATATTATTTGAGATCCATGAATTAAGATTTTATGTAAAGTAGGCGATATCGGATACCACGGGTATTTAAGCATATATAAACGAAATGTTTTCTCACAGAAATGTTTAAACTTAATAGCATTGATTGGAAATTCACATGAAATGGCGAATGGCCCCACAGATAGGACATAACTGACAAGATTTTGTGCCAGTTAAAATGTTTAAGACTTTGCAATCTATTAGAGTCATATAAAGATCATATTATACGACAACTTTTTTTTTTAGAGTTTTAGAGTTAAGCTGTTCAAAAATCCAGTTTAAATTGCATCTTCATTTCGATAGTTGTCTAGCCACATATTGATGAGGGAAGCATGACTGAACTCAAATGTAACTAAAAATCCATAAATTTATGGAAAACGGGCAAATTTGGGCAAAAATTGTTAATAACACGTTATAATGTACACTTTAAGTATATTTTAGCATAATTATATTTTGGGCAAAATTGGGCGAAAGTTAGTTTTCACTCCACTATAAACTAGTGTTTTGGTTATTTTTTTCTCTTTCTTAGGACTTCACAAAAAACAATTCACAAAAACCTTTAACAAATAAAAAGCAATTGGTATTAGTTTTTAATAATATACAAACATTTATCGTTATTTTCCATATTTATCAAATTTTTTTTTTTGTTTACCGGCAGTCGCTTTCGGTTATTATAAAGCTGAGCTAACTTTTTCTGCGAAAATGGCCGTTCAATCAAAATGCATTTCGTGCACATCGTGATTTTTTTGGTCAGCATAATCGACCGAATGTTTCCACAATCGGGAGAATTGTGCGCAAATTTCAGCAAACCGGGTCTGTAGGAAATGGGAAACCATATGCGCATGCTGTCCACTTACACAGAAAAAATTTTGCACCAGTAAACGCATTAATCAAAAATTAAATCAGTTTTAATTAAAAATTTAATCAAGTAAATTAAACGTTTAATCAAGTGAAGTAATCGTTTAATCAAGTGAATTAAAAGTTTAATTGATATTATTAATTTGTATACTGGTGCAAATTAATGTTGTCAATTAAACTTTTAATGCACTTGATTAAATGTTTAATTCTTTTAATTAAACGTTTAATTCACTTGATAAAATTTTTAATTAAAACTGATTTTATTTTTGATTAATGCGTTTACTGGTGCATAATTTTTTTCTGAGTAGTTCTGCGGCTGGCGGCGTATTCGGGCCGTACTTCTTCGAAAATGAGGTCGGCCAAGTAATTACCGTGAATGGTGTTCGCTATCGCGAGATGATAACGGACTTTCTATAGCCAGAATTTGAGGAAATGGACCTAGACGATATGTGGTTTATAGGTGTTTACTAGGGATGCCAAGCGGGACCAGGTTTTTTGAAACCCGGGATTAGGGATTTTTAATTAAAAAAAAACGGAGTCCCGGGACGAATCGGGATTATTCGGGATTTCATATATAAAAGCCAATTTGTAAAATTCATTTTATTATAATTGATTGTTTATGTATAATTATTAAAAGAAATTAATTCATGAAGAAAATTAAACTCGTTACAAAATGTATTCTTTTAAAGTAATATGGAAGTATTATGTATTAAAACTTATATTGTAAAAAGCTTCTAAAAAAAATTAATGACGTCTGATAACACTATGCTAGTTAAAAATACAGACAAGCCGGACACATGGCGTTTTAACATAATTCGGGTTACACATCATATATTATTACATCATCATAAAGCATTACTCAAAAACGCTTTAGCTTATTGAAAAAACGAAATTCCGCAATAAAATTATAAAATAACTTCTTTCTTATTGAGGTCGGTCATACATTTTATCCCACAAGGAGCGTCTCCTGGGCATTTATGGGACTTTTTCTTCAATATATTTCTAGTCTGCATTGAACATTTTGTATGGGAGCCCCCTTAAGGAATAGAGATAGCGAGTAGGTTTGTTAGAAATAAAAAATTGGTATGAAAAATAAAGTGGGGTCGGTCATACATTTGACCCATCTAGGGGCATCCTAATCGCTGCAAGAGCCAAGTTAAAGAATATTATTAAACCGCCAACAACTAGGTTAAAACGCCAGGTGGCCAGCTTGTCTCAAAAAAAATGTCAGTTTCTTGCACAGTGTAATTGATACCTTATTTTACTGCAAACATATGCTGCCGACGAAACCAATGTTCGCATTCAACACTTCTGGGTATCGTAAATAAATAGCTACATATATGCTATATGACAATATTTAATTAATTTTATTTCAAATATATGTATATGCAAGTATTAATTTAAATAAAATAAACTTAAACAAATATGTGTCCAAAGACCTTTGGAACCCCCTAAAGTTTTTAATACCTTTTTGCACAACTTACATTTTGCGTGCGCAGTTCTATGATCATTAACTTAGAAAAAATACCACACCTTCTGATTTTGTTTTCGTGGTACAAAATGCATTGCATTTAACATTTATTCACTTGTGACTTTTTTTGTAACCAGTTAAAAATTAGGTTCATGCCAGTATGATTTAATTTTAAATTTTTGAATATTTACTAAGCTCAAAATCTCGGGATTCGGGAATTAAATTTTTAGAATAATGCCGGGATTTCGGTATTCGGTATTTGCTGGTCAAACGGTTTCTTGATACCGTTACTGCTGCTCCAGCTTTGGTAAATAAGCAAAAATTTAAGATTAAATTCAATACCAAAGTGAAACGAATTCTTTTGACCGATACCGAGTATTTTTTAGCGATACTACTTGGTACTCGGCTGCTAAGTATCGATTACAAAAATACTTGGTTCTTTTATAAAAGTATCGAATATGTACTTGTATTTACTCGTATCGTTTCATCCCTTAATATGACAACATTTTAGATTTTTAATTTTTGATGAAAATATATCATTTTTGATCATTCGCATCATCTCTTAAAATCTCTGGGAAGTACCGTTACAAAATAAGATCAAAAGCAAGTTCAAACGAAAACCTAGACTTGAAGCAAAGATATTTAAAGAAAACCTTCTCCTGTAAAATTTTATTGTTGTTGGTTACATCATTTTTGCTAAAAAGGCTCGATATGATCAGCAACCAAATTAGATGGTTTATTCTAAAGAATTTAAAGGTTCTGCATGTGAACCACAAAGTCACCTTGCCTTGTACTCAGTGATTCGCGGCATCCTTTACAGATGTGTGTAACCGGGGAATGTGCAGGATAGCTTCTAAAAACATATTGCGTCAGGTCTTAATGGCGCCCGTGATCGAATTGCAGATCAGGCGTTAAGCCTTAGTCTAAGTCCAACACTATTTATCGTACAAAAAGAACAAAAGATCATTCTAGGCTTCACTCCCCATATCTTTGGCAGGTATATATTACCGATGTTAGCCTTCTGGTTACATGAGATAACTGAGCGTTCCAGTTAAGGGTTCTATTCGGAATGGTCCTCAAGTATTTGACCTCGTAAGAAAAGCCGATTACCATACCGTTTAATCCCGGTTCTAAATGCTCTACGTCTAGCGAATGGTAGATGAGTAGTTTTGGAGGGGTAAATATTAAGCCCCATTTCTCTGCACTAACCAACTGTCAAGTACAGGGCCTGCTACATCTCTTTCGAAAAAAAGTTGTCATCGAAACCAGTCACAGATTTCACTAGATCGTAAGTATGGCCATAAGTTTGGAAACCCTGTTCATTAAGGATCTTCTATAGCTCATCGATGACCAATATCCTCCAAACAGGCGATAGGACGCCACCCTATGGAAATCCTTTGGTTGCTTTAAAGGTTCTCGATGAGCCAAAAAGATCCATCTTAATCACCCTGGAAGCCAGCGTTTCGCTTATTAAGTTTATTATAGAAACTGGAACAACTTTCCTTGTTAGAGCAAAGCTAATTGCGTTGTAGAAAGTGTTGTCGAAGGCTCATCGAATGTCGATGAACGCACACAGTTCTATTTGCCAAGCTTCCAGTGCATTCTCAATCGTTCCCAAAACGTGATGAATGACAGTCACCGTTGACTTGCCCGACTGATAGGCAAACTGGTAGCCATGTATTAAAGTTTCCGATAGATATTTATCTCTTATGAATGTATCTATGAGTTTCTACATCTAATGTTTATTAAAATTAAACTGATACCTCAGTTTTTGGATATCCTTTACTTAAGTGAAAGTATCAGTGTTCTCATTGTAGCAATTTTGAAAATTTTTCAGGTTTTTTTTTCATTTGGCATTATTTAGCATTTTGATTACATGTTTTTTTGCTTTTTGTAGATTTATTTTTAAAATTTGAAGAAATACAGGGGTGTGCGGGAAATCGAAAACTTAAAACGCAAAATTTTAAAAGTCGTTTTTTAATAAGATTTCTGTAAAAAAAAGAATTTTATGACTTTAAAAATTTGATTAAAAGTGTATTAAAAACCACTTCAAAACTCTTGCGTTTTTTGGTTTCCAGCGCACCCCTGATAGTTTTAATGATTTACTCAAATTTTAATCATTATAAATTTTGAACACAAATAGTTATACTCAAAACGAATTTTCATATAAAAATGGATCATAAGAAACGTCATACCTGTTTTTTTTAAATTGACATCATAGTGTTAATGTTGGGACTTCATGAAATGTTCCAATCCAACAAAATGTCTTTTACAAATTGTTTGCTGTTAACTGAGAAAATAAATTTCTTACGAAAATAACATCAGTTAAGAATTAGATATATTTATAAGTTATCTTGTATTGATTAGTTATTTAGTATTTGCTAGTTATTTTATTAGTTTAAATTGTTATTTTATTATTTATGCACACTTCTAGTGTAAAAATCAATTTACAGATGTAATGTTAAAATTGTTGTGCATAATTGTACTTCAACCCCACCAAAATCGAAAATATTTCATAATTTTGTTGTTGTTTTCTATAGAAATGTATATTGAATTTTTAAATTTTAAACGCTGCATATCTTGTGGCGTTGAAAATTTAAAAACGCAATATGTATTTCTGTAGAAAGCAACAACAAAATGTTGATAAATTTTTGACATTGTTTTTGCTTTCAATGTTATTTTTGGCATTGCGTTTGCGTTTTTCAAATTTAGGGCCTTAATTTACTGTAACACCTTAAACTATACCTTAGTTTATGATACATAACAACTCAATTTTAATTCAGCCATGTAGTTAATGCGCAATGTTGATAACTAAAGATGCATAAGTTTAATAACCAAAATAGACGTTAGGGGTCGAACGTTCTAGAGCCATCTAGATGTCAGAGCTCTAACGGTCTATGGTAATTTGCCCGTCTGGGCTAGAGTATAAATAGAATCGCAAAAGATGGCATACAATGATTCTAAGTTCAGACTTTGTCAAGTTGATAACGCATCAGGCGGAGAAAACTATAAACTTTGAAGTGTGTTGATCACACTAGTGAGTTGTGAATAAAAGCTGTAAATTACGGTTGTTAAAATGACTAAGTTCTTAATAAATAAGTGCTATAAATTAATATGTTGTGTTTGTTTTATTTGAATTGCAATTAACGAACTCGAAACGGTTTATTATAAAGGAAATAAACCAAAACGTTATTGAAAGGCAGTAACGTAATGCTATGTTCACATTTGGGTTTTTAAACGCGTTTAAGCAAAATGTTGATTTAGCTAATCAAAGCCGTTCACATTACATTTGAGATGATTAAGATGACAGATGATTAAGAAAAAACACACACACAAACACACAACAAAACAACAAACAAATTTAAATTTCTTTAAAGTATTAAAAATGGATAAAAACACTTTTATAAAGTTATCAGAAGATTATTTTAATAATTTTAATGATGTAATTGTGAAAATGTATGAATTATTTAAGAAAAAAAAAAAAAAAAAATAAAAACATTAAGCAGAAATCTTGGCCGGTTGTACACGGTTGTTGGCGATTCTACATTTGAGGTACGTTCAGTGGATTCTATGTGGCTTATGAAGTGATTTAGTTGTAATCATGTCAATTTGAAGTGATTAATAAATCACTACAATGCACTATGGGTAATTTATCCAATTTTTTTGGCCAAAATTGATAACAGGCGGACAGAATTTTAACAAATCTGGATATGAATTTTTTGATTAACTTTTTAACCTATTAACTCTAAAACTAAGAATAAACTTGGAATTTCTAAATATCGCATTCTTATGAAAAGATACGCGTTAGAACAAAATTTTTAAAATTTCTTTTTGTCTACTTTTGGTATATCTTATTAATTTTCTAATTTAATATCATCCAAATCATTTGTGTAAATTGTGTATGTTAACATATTGACATCATTTGCGCACTCATCGTTTTCACTGGCGCTAAGATCCTCAGTGTTTTCAGAGCTTAAGCGAAATAGAGGTTGCCTGCAAAAAAATGGGATATCTCAAAAAACGCAAAAAAACGCAGCATAAAATTGATTATACAATCTCAAAATCAAATACTTATCCAGACCTTATTACTTTTAGCTTTAAAACATTTTAAACTTTTTTTAAAAGCTTCTGCAAAGTTGTATAAAACTTTTATTTTTTTTTTAATTGAGATAAGATCAAAAGATTGATTTTTTTTCACCAATAAACTATTTTTTTTAAACAACGATTATATATTTATTAAGCACTTACTATTAATATTGTTTTCCATATTTTATTGTATTTTTCATTTGTTTTTTTATTTAAAACTAGTGTCAGGGTATTGTAATAAAAAATAACACGAAGCGCGCCCCACTTAAACTGTTGATTGCATACATTGACTTTAAGAGTCGGACGATGAACGGGTTTTTGCTATTTATAAAATAAAAATTCACTTCTATTTGCTTTGAAGTATTCTTTATCACATTGCAACAAAAAAAACTACTTTTTCTAAAGTGCAGATTTTGAATTTTGGCCAAAAATATAGGCCAAATTACCTACTGTGCAATGTATGGGTAATCATCTCGATTTTGAAGTGTTAAGAGCTTAATCACGTTCGAGCTGCTTAAACGCGTTTAAGAACCCAAGTGTGAACATAGTATAACACTATATTTGAAATCCCAACTTTTTCTAAAAAATTTCCAAGCATTTTTTCCATAAAATAATCGTAACTTTATCATTTCGTTTTATAAAATTAACACATTAAACTGTGAGAAATAAACTGGTCTAAAATATCTTATTATAATAAGATATACATATCGTCTTTGCTTTTGTTTGTTTTCTTAAACTACATGTTCACGCACATTTTGAAGCCCCTGCGATCACTTTATTAAAGAAAAGAAAAAAATTAACAAGCATAGAAATAAAATGATTTGTTTTGCTTACATCAGGGGTCTTGCCACCTTAATCTGTTAATAATTTCCCTAGAGGGAAGCGAACTGACACCAAAGTAGTCCCGTGATAGGTCTTTGGTGGTAGAGACCGGTTCTAGTTTTAACACTTTATATGAATAAGACCTATCACTTTTACATGGGGTTGTCATTGGAGGGGGTCAATTAACACCATTTGACCAGTCACAAATCTATTCTCAATGGACGTGTTTAGTGACAGTTACTAAAATGTAGTATTATTTCAATACGATGTAGTATTATTTCAATAAAACAAGTCCTAGAATTAAATTCAAGAGCCAAATTTAAGAAAGTCTCAAAAAAATGTATCACACCACCGGTGAAGACTGTACTGTAATTCATTACTTTTTCTACCTTTTTGTTCTTCATAAAGTAGTTACATGATTGGTTCTCCTTTCACTGGTCATGAGTTCTTTCTTTTTGTACCTGTTCTATTTTCACAACTCCCAGGACCAGTCTGTGGGACCAATTGACACAAATTTCCCGCAGGGTACCAATTATTTCAATGTGGTTTAAAATACGTTAAATAGATAATCATTCAAAGCAAATTTCGATATACCAAAGGTTAAATACAATTTGGTTTAAAGATTGATGTTTGACTATTGATTGCCAGCGGTTGTCAATGGCTGTGAGGGTTAAACGGTAAAAGCCTCTGAAGATATTGAGTGGTTACAATTGAAACATGCAAATGTAACCTGTCAGTGAAAGCCTGGGTTGGAGCCCCGCGGCAGTCAAGAATGAAAAATTATCAATAAATTTTAATTAATTTCATGTTGTTAAATTCCTTTCTTCATAAAGATAATTTAATGAACTTTATTTAGCCTAATCATATATAACAAAATTTGGATTAAAAACCATTTTTTTAAATCCCTTTCTATTTTATTTTGTTGCTTAAAACATAAAGCTTTGTTCACAATGGGAGGACAAATTTCGGTTTTTTTCTATCTTTTTTCTTCCCAAAGTATATCATATCGACCCCTTTGCGCGAAATTATCGTATGTACCAATTTTTCGGAAATTGAGTTTTTGATACAATCTTGTTCTGAATTCAAAAAGACGTCACCTGACAAAATATTGTAGGCGAATTTTACTTCGTTGCTCCAAAAAGCACATGTATATTTTCATTTTGATATTGCAAGCGAAAGCAGAGAAAACTAGAAAAATGGCTGTCCTTTAACATTTGGTTTTTGTAACATACGATAATTTCGCGCAAAGGGGTTGATATGATTTCCTTTCATTTTTCGAACAAGTATTTAAATGTATGCGGTCGCGTGAAAAATGAACACCAGTGAATATTTTGCAGCCTATTGTGATCGAAGCTTAAAGCTTTGTTCACAATGGAATAAACAATTTTGTTTTATCTTCTAACGAAATTGTAACTTAAGTTTTTTAAAAAAGTTGAGTCTAATTTTACTTCAGTACAAATGGTAAGAAATTTAAAAGGACGTTTATAATAATTTTATTTAGTTTTGAATGAAAAATTTTACAAACCCCGCCGTAACTAGAATGAGTAAAGAGGCCTAATAGAAGGCCTTATTTAGTAGTCATAAGCCCTTATTGCCGCATTTTATACTTATTTATTTTTTACACATGTTTTCATTGGGTGCAAGTCCTTCCACACATTTAAATTTTTTTTTTTTTTAATTTTTTTTTTTTTTTAATTCCCTACGCTAATCCCGCGAAGCTCTACGCTTGTCTGCAGGAAAGAAACCAGAGTCTCTGGCGGGAATCGAACTCGCAACCCCGGCGCTGATAGACAAGCTCTCTACCAGCTAGTCTACCGGGGCACTCATGACTTTAATATCAACTTCGATCCTCTCCCAAAGAAGGGAGTAAGGAAGGCCACTAAAAATCAAAAGTAAATAAAACTGAACAACTTTCTTTTTCCCTTCTTAAAGAAGGGAGTAGCGAATGTGTATTAATTATTAAAGAAGGTCTTCTAAAAAGAAGTTTATACCTTCCAGAAGACATTCTTCTGAAGGCTGGAAATCATGCGAAGAGAATCTTTTAGGGGCCTTTAAATAGGCCTGCCACTAGCGGTCCTTTCAATATTGAAGGCTGAGAAATGTTTTAAAAGAAGTGAAAATGTTGCTGCCTATTGTGATCGAAGCTAAACTTTTCCATTTTCACAACAATCTAAAAAAGGGAATATCATAAAACAAAAGCCAAGAAGTGATACAAATAAATTTAAAAAATTAACTCAAAAAGGAAACAAAATTTTTTTGATCTCCAATTAGGTTATTTAAGCCCCTATTAACATTTTAAATTTACCTTAAATGCTTCTTACCAAAATGCACCTCTTTCATATTCTGATGATGCTAAAATTATTTCGGTGTTGGAATATCAAAACAAACTTTCACTTCTCAAAAAATAAACATGTCAAGAGTCTGTTTTGTCTGAATACAAAAATAACAAAGTGGAATGCGACAGTCACGATCCAAATGCCGCATAATCTCTACGTATTCTCCAGAAATAAAACTAAATTAAGTAGTTTATCCCATTTTTTATTTTGTTTTTCTTTAATTTTCTTTATTATGATGTTCGTATGGTTTGTTTGTGTATAAAACTAATTTAACATTATTATGCATTTAGGTAATAAAAACTTAAGAAAATGACTTAAAGTACATCACACATTGTATGGAATAACAACAACAAGGACTCTTTTCAACTTCTTCTGATTTACTCCTACTCCTCCTCCTCCTCCACCATTATATGCAACAAAAGGATGACAAACAGCCATCCAACCGAGAAAAAACTTCTTACACATTAATTAGTAGGAACGACGTCGAAGCGGCAAAAATGAAACAAGCAAAAAAAAACTCTGAATAGTGAAATGCTAAATCATGCTTGCGAAAATAAAATCATGATGACGATGATGTTGTTTAGAACAACAACAACAACAATAAAAAAATATACACATAAAATTTTATATATAAAGTTTAGGGCGCATATTGAGCCTGATTTAGCTTTTCCATTGCAGCAGCATTCTCAGCCGCCTGTCTTGTGGCTGTTGAATTGGCGTTGGCTGATGGCGCCTTCGGTAGACTAAAGAATTTCTATAGAAAACAGACAAAAAAAAAAAAACAAAATAGTCATGTTGCTGGATTTAATACAAAACATAAAATAAATTTAGCAACTAAACGACGTTTTCACACTAACACACACACACACACACAAACATAGACAAAACACACTTTAAACGTAATAGATAGATATAATTTCACATTCAATAGATGCATTCATTCATTCACTGATTCATACACTTGTTTACGGGAAAATTTAGTTTTGCGCTTAACTTACATCGTTTATGCCAAATTGACGAGCCTCCTCCATGGTGTCGGGCAGTTTTTTGTGCAGTGTTTCGGGCAAGAAAAGCGCACCGATGGCGCCAATAAAAAACAATGTACCCAAAATGTAATAGGGACTGCGGATGTCGACGGTGGTGCCTAAATAGACAAGATACGGTGCCAAAATACCGACAGCATTCGCCAAAATGGTGCCAAGAGCAATGCCAGTCTGGCGCATACACGTGGGATAAATTTCCATGCCCTGTAAGCTGGCCGTAAAGAATGTAACCGCATTTAAGAACTTAATAAATGCCGCCAAACCCATTACAACAAATTCGTGCTTTTTCTCTGCAAATGTTGCGACAGATGTGAGGCAAAAAACGGGAAAATGTTGCAAGAAAAAAAAATCGAATAAATTAAAGTTTAAGATAAGTTAAGAAAACGGAAGAAGAAAAAACACTTACCCGTTGCCAAAAATATCACCGGTAAACAGGTAAGAAATGATATAAAGAATGAAAGACTATTAGTAAAACGGCGTCCAAAGTTATCACCTGTAGCATCAATTAGAGAATAAAAATATACAAAATTGCTTAAATTATGGCAGTAAGTAAATCTATAGTGAATTTAAAAATAGTTTTAAATTTTAAGCAAAGGCGAAAATTCTGCAAAATTATTTTTTTAAATTAATACAATAAACAAACCCATCATAGAAATTGTCTTTGAGTTTGTAGTTACCTCTAAATTGGTGCTCTTTTTTTACTTACCCAAATATTTTCCCACCAAATACGCCGGTATTTCCACAATACTTTGCAGCAGGAAATTTAAAAAGGGATTTCCACTCATACGAGAACTAAACAAAACTAAAGTGAAGTATGAAACCGCGACAACACACCTGTTAAAAAAAATGACGATCAATTAGGATTTTTATTTAAAGCTTTTAAAACAAAATAAATAACTGTTTCTTAATAAAATAACAAAAACAAAAAGCCCGCTATAATTGGAAGAGCTGTAACGAACCAAGTCAAAAAAGAGAAAATTAGAAAATATTTTCAGTTTGACTATATGTTTTTTTGGAGCCATTGACTTGGGCTTATTTCCGTTGCCTTTAGAACGAAAAACTTTTTAATTTAGTCTGTTACAGACCTAAATACAATTAAACTTTGCGGAGAATTTTGCACCAATTTTGAAATACACATATGCATTATATTTTATGACTTGTTTGAGTTCAGCTCTAAACTCTCCAATTCTTGTTGACAATCCATATTTAAAGCCTCAACACAGCTTCCAAAGAAAAAAAGGAAAACAAAACTTCTAATATCATAATCTCTTAACGACTGGGTGAATTAACAATGTGTTTAACATCGTCTCCTGTGTGTGAAAACAACCTACACATAAGTTAGCAATTTTAGTTTTAAATCCGGCAAGAATATTGTTACGAAAGTAACAATATATTGTTAGTAACAAGTATTTGTTAGTAATTTTATTAGTTAAAATTGTTATTGTATAAGTTATGCACACTTCTAGTGTAAAAATCAATGTACAGATGTAATGTTAAAATTGTTGTGCATAATTGTACTTCAACCCCACTGTAAATACTCGAATTTTCGTTATTAAGTTATCTCAATTTATGGTAACGCCTAAAAGTATGCCTTAGTTTATGATGCCGTATAACTAAATTATTTCAGCCATATAGATAGTAACTGTAGATGAGCAAGTAGCCGTTATGCGGCGAACTATTTAGAGCCATCTAGAGGTTACTAGTATCATCTGCACGTCTGGGCTAGAGTATAAATGGGATCGCAAGAGATGGCATGAATCATTCTAAGTTCTGACTTTGTCAATAACGTATCACGCTGAAAAAGTTATTGTTGGTTGTGAATAAAAGCTATAAATTACGGTTGTTAAAGGGAATAATTACTAAATACAGTTGTGTAAATTATAAACAGTGTTTAAAGTGTTGTGATTATTTTGTTTTATTTAAAGTGCAATAAAGAACTCAAGAGGTTTATTATAAAGGAAATAAACCGAACACGTTATTGAAAAGGCAGTAACGTAACAATATAAACTATTTTACATTTGAAATGTATATGCCAATATTTTTGAAATTGAGCTTTTGGTGCAATCTTGTTCTACATTCAAAGAGACGTCACCTGACAAAATATTGTAGGCGAATTCCACTTCGCTGCTTCATAAATTAAATGTATATTTTCATTTTGATATTGATATTGCCAGCGAAAGCAGAGAAAAGTAGAAAATAGCTGTCCTGTAAATTAGGTTTATGTAACATACGATAATTTCGCGCAAAGGGGTCGATATGTATGTACCTCGTGGACTTAAAAGAAAGTACCTCAGTTTTACTTTCTTATCTTAAGTCATAAAAGACACCAAATTTGTGCAACTTTTCAGAAACTTAATTACCTAAAACAAACAACAGAAGGGAACAAAATTTAACTTTGTTTTTGCTTCCTGGAAATTTATTGCAAATTTATACTTAATACGATAGTGAAAATGGCTTTAAGTTTAATGATCATTGGTTTGAAAACAGGACTAACTTAGTCATTCTAATTGAATGCAAATGGATATTATCATTACGGAAAAAATTTGCCTTGCCGATTAACAGAGCTAAGTTTTCAGCTTTACACATAATTACGGATATTGAACAGTGTGTTCAGGCAATAGAGCACAATACGGATAGAGAAAAAGAAGTGGTCAGAACTAAGCTGGCGAATAGACTCTCAGAATTTAACAGAAAAATGGTAAATACATCTAGGGAAAAACTGATTCTTACAGTTTTTGAGAAGACGAGAAAATTTCTGACATTATGATAATACAAGCAGATAAGGGAAATAAAACAGTTGCGATGTAGAGAACTGATTACGAAAATAGGATGCAAACGTTATTAGAGGACAAAAACACATACCATGCCTTAAGAATCGACCCAACAACAAAATTACAAAGAGACAACAATAATAAAAAATAAAACTTCATCCAACTTAAACAATTTTTCCGGCTTAAATGCAATTTATCCAAGTCTGTAAATTTTTCCTGTTTTTATTTATCCTTAAGCACCAGTGGTGAATGAGGATATACTAAGGTTGTCATGACTTGTGAAACTTTTTTAATATTCATCTCAAATCCCATTTAGTGTGTATATAAATAAGGGTGGGTTGATAGGAAAAAAAGTTCCATTTCGACATTTAAAAAAAATTCATTTTCGAAGTGCCCAAATTTCACTTTTGACTTTTTCTTAACTTTTTTTAGAAGGTAATAAAAAAATCGTTCGAGTAAAATTTTTTGTACGCTAAAAACGATTGCAAACGATGGCACAAAATCGACAAATTTTAGTCCTTACAAATCGGTCCACCCTATTGTATAAACATTCTGGGTCTTTGGGTGACTCGATTTATGCAGTATTGACTAAAATAATAAGATATTAAATTGCTTTCGAATCGAGAAAGTACTCGATCATGACTGCCAGAATCAGGCCCCTGTATTCTGTTAATTTTCATATAAACTGAAATCGTATTTAAATCATAGCTGGGGAATTTCGATTAGAATTAGAAATCATTACGATTAGAGAAATAAAATGATCTAATCATTAGAATTGAATTTTGATAAAAATTTCAGATTAGGAATAATCAAAAATCTAATCACAATTAGTGACGATTAGCATTTCTAATCAAATCTAATCAAAACTAATCCAAAAAATAATTGATTAGATTTCTTGATTATTTTTGATTAGATTTGATTAGATCAACTACTTTTAAGTAAACAAAAAAATTATACTTGTACTTCCACAAAACACGTTGAAAATTAACATTAATAATAACACAACAACAAAGTGAACAAGCTGTGTCAAGTGTTAAGTTTAAGAACAGGGTACACCGTACGCAATTCTATGCAATATTCAAAAACTGTAACATTATGTAAATATAGCAACAAATGTGATAAATAAATATTTTCTTTTCATAAAATAGTTAAAAATAGTTGATATAATCAAATCTAATCAAAAATAATCAAGAAATCTAATCAATTATTTTTTGGATTAGTTTTGATTAGATTTGATTAGAAATGCCAATCGTCACTAATTGTGATTAGATTTTTGATTATTTCTAATCTAATCAATTAGTAATCGTCTAAAATGGCTAACTAATCATAATTAATCAATTTTTCAGCACAATTAAAATTTCTAATCCAATTGCTAATCATTACGATTTCTAATTATTATTCCCAAGCTATGATTTAAATACAGTTTGGTTCTTTCAGTTAAATTAATAAAATCTTATTTAATAAAGATAAAAGTATGGTAGCACTACTAAATACAAAAAAAATATCATAAAAAGAGAGTAGTTATTTACAAGGTGGTCTAAAAAGGCAGCTGACTTTTATTGCTTTGCCTGTTGTTGTTTTATTGAATTAAAATTTACCAGCTTTGTGAATTAAGTTTTATTTAAGTGTTTAGTTAAGAACAGAATTTTATATTTAAAAAGATTTTAAATAAAAATGTGATTTAATAACAAACCTTAAAATTGGCCGAAAGAAAATAATTCAATGTCTGTGCTTCCGTCTGTTTGCTTGTTCGTCTTTCAAAAGACTCAACAAAAAAGAAAAATGTTGATGCGAAATTGTTTTTAATGGTGGCATGTCATAATCTTCATGGTCCATGGATAATTAAACCCTTTTAAAAACGGACATTGGTAGATTGTATATACAGCTTAAATTCTAAATTTGTCTGCCTTAATTATAATGTAAGTTTTAATTAACCAAAAGTATTCACTAATTCTCTAACGTTCTTGGCTATAAACTTTTTTAATATCTAATAATAACAAATTGAACTTAAATTCATATCCATGTATTAAACACAAAATCAAAATCTCAAATAACTTACCAACTGAAACCCATTATAGAAGTATTTCTAGCCAAACGCCAACCACTAAACAACGATGCCATGCCATAGGTAACCTCTTGTTTGGTGCTGGAGTAAATTTGAGCCAACTCTTTTTCCGTCATTTCAAATTGGCGACCATTGATTTTGGCAATTTTCTTAAATTGTCTAATCGCATCACCAAAGCGCTTCTTGCTAATCAACCAACGTGGTGATTCAATGACGTATCTTTTCATTTAACATACAAGAAAACCAGCAAAAAAGTAGTAAAGAAAAACATAAATAAAAAATTTAATGAATAAAACAACAAATAAAGTATAAAAATAGAGAGAAATTCAATTGAAACAAAGTTGCTGTTAAGAAAAAAATAGCAGCATTTAAAATACTACGGAAACCAACGCACAGATACAAACATACACTAACTTACTGCCATGCAACAGCAGCAGCAAGTATGACGCTACCAATACATACTTAATAGTTTCATTGTATGTGTAAAAGTAAGTATAGTCTAGTTAGTACGGTCGTAACGTACTACAATTTGACCATAAAACAAAACATTGTGTAAAAAGGTTCCGGTTCTTTTACTTTTTTATTTTTTATATTTCAATCTTTTTTTTTACAGTTTTTTATCGAAAGAAATTGAAAACAATCGAATGAATTTGATTGGATTTCAAATGAATTGAACATTTGAACACAAATGAATGTGTATACACTCACACCAACACACTTATACTGGGTTATACACTCAAACACTCATGTGTAGATACTACTTGTCGTTTAGTATCGAGAATAAAAAAGATACAGATACAAGGCAAATATACAAGACATCGTGCAATTGCGTTCTGCTTCAATGAATTGATGGGAATTCACATACACACATCCTTTAACTTAAGTACGTATGTGTGAGTAGTCTTGCATGCATTTATTGTTAACATGTATGAGTATGTCTGTGTTTTTGTCTGAGTGTTAGTGTTGGCGGCAGGGGAATAAGAACCAACTACTAAATGGTAACAAACAATATGCTGGATTTTTTCTTGTGACTTTTTTCCAAGTTTTCTTTTTTGTTCTCGTTTTTTTTTTTATTTTAAGCTTAAAGTTTTATGGTCGTCCTCTTTCAATTTAGTTTTTATTTATAAATTTTTTTGTGATTTTCCTTTTGTTTTTTGTGCCGTAATGAAAATGGAAAATACCAGCAGCAGCAGCAGCAGCAGTAACAAATTTATGTTTAAAAAGTATTGCAAATACTTACGCGGAGAAAATCAAGACTAAAGCTGTTGGAATCGTCGTTATCCACATAAATGATTCCCAATTGCGTAACCACCAAAACAGTAAAGGCATCAATGTTGTACCAAATGACCAACCAAAACTTTGATACATTGCAATTGTGCTGCGATCTTCTCTGAAATTGTAAAAATAGCATCGATGTTTTTTAGACTTTTCTAAATTTTCTATATTCTAAAGGTTATTTTTAAAGGCAAAGTATTTGGAATTGAAGACGTTTTATTGAGAAATAAATTTGTAAGATTTTAAGGCGAAACATTTTAATTTATAAAAAAAAATATAAATAAATGAATGAAATTTCATTTAAAGAGCAGTCGATTTTATAGAAATGCTTTTAACTGGTAAGGGCCGATTTACGTTAAGAGTGATGTAGCTGCGACAATGCTTCCGTTCCCGTCGTAAATGCACTCACAGAAAAAAATAAAAATTGATTTCAATTAAAAAATTTTATATGTTTAATAAAAAATTAATTAAAATTGAACCAGTTAACAAATAGTAATAGTGTCCAATTGAATATTTTTTAACCTAACAACATTTTCTGGAGTAATGTTGATAATGACTCAATTGAAAAAAAAATTGGCGAGATTTTTTCTGTGAGCCCATTTACATAAATACTTTTTTTTCGCAACAGTCAACGGACTCATTGACATTAAATTGATCCATGCTTCGAACTCTTTCATTCCATAAAGTAATGAATTGAATAGCTTGAGAAATGTAGAATAAATATGCTTAATATGGGCAATAGAGACAGCAAAGTAAAAAAATTTTAAAAGCAAAATGTCTGATTTAACCAATTTATTGAAGAAATAGTGGACCAAACTAGACCTGCTGTCGAAACTTTAGACTAAGATGATGCTGAAAATATTCAAACGGGCAGCACTGCTCATACACTCACAATATTTATACAGTAACAGACTGTAGTTTATTTAAGAAATATACCGTTCAGTAATTTTTAAATAAATTAACATTTAAAATTCCAAGCTAATTTATTTTAACTGATTCTTACAGTTATTCAAAAAACTAAGTGCATATTAATACGGATTTTCAGTTGCAGTTAATATTGTCCGTTGATTGAGTTAAATTCTTCTTTATTTAAAATTAAATGAAAATGTAACGAAAAGTTCATTTAATTTTTACTGTAAAAAATTCAACTGCAAATTCCGTAAAAACAAATGAACATTCAGTTATTTTATATAATTTAACTACCAAAAATAAATGTTTACACTGAAAGAATTTTCTTCGCAATACCAATGAATTTTGACATTAATCCCATGAAAAATTGCATTAAAAAGGAACCTATGCAGCGCTTCGTTGGATCAATGAAACCTGTTTCATTAAAAGGATTTAATGAAACATTACATTAGATCTATGAATATTATTCATTGGATGAATACTTTCAATAAAGTAAAAAAAATTTTTTTTTTTATTAGTTTTTTTAATTATTTTTTTTTTATTTTATTTTACTTTATTTTTTTCTGTCTCTGGCGCTAATATTGTTTGTGTAGAAATTCATTAAAAAAAATAACGTTTCCCTGTTTGTCATCTTTCGAACACAAAAATAATGTTGTTTTCATCATACTCAACAAATGATGAGAACATTAAATTACGTTCGGTTTTTTTTGAAAATACACGAACTTCAATGTGTTCGCTTCGGCTCGTTAATGTTCGGCGCTTTTTGCTGATAAAAAAAAACCAAACATTTTTTACAAAAACAAAATACACACACGAAAAAAAACATTATAGAACATTAAAATATAATGTTTTTCTACAGTATCACTACAATTGTTCTGTTTTTTAACGAAGAACCGAACATTATATAAATAGTTACGAACGGTATTAAGGTTTGTGTATGTTTACACAAACGCTAAAAAAAATAGATATCGTTCTTCGGTGTGTGAGCCGAACGCTAAATAATGTACTGTTTATTTTCGAACACTGGTTTGTATATTGTTTTTTTATGTTCCCAATTAAAATTTTTTGTTTAACTTGGACAAACTTAAGTTTTCTTATATCCAATGAAAATTTTTAACGTAATTACGAAATCTAATGAAGCGATTTTAACGAAATTACCTCATTATAACTATGAAATTCCATTTAAACAATGAAAATTTTCATTTACCCAAGGAAAATTGTGTATTTAGCGTGTTTAAATATTGAATGCAAAGTTTGTACTAAAAGCGATATTCACCACGCTTGCAGCAATTTTCAACATTAAATTTTCTTACAATTCCAATAAGCGTTAACAGCACTGATTTTTAATAATTAATGTCAGCTATTGTTAATAATTTTGCGACAAAAAAAATATAATAAAAGTAAAACAAACGAAAAACAAAAAGTTTTTATATCCATCACAATATAACTAAAAATCACAATATAACGCAAATTGTCCGCAAACACAAAAAAAAAATATTTGCTTGCATAAAAAAGTACTTTACGCAGGTGCAAAAAAGGGTATTATCTCACACTCAGTTATAACTGCGGGTAAGAAATGGAACAAATTTGCCATTTATTGTTGCAACATGTTTAGAAAGGAAAACGACAAACATTTTTGCATATATTTTTAGAATGGAACAAAAACTCGCACGAATGGTAGCATATATGGAACATTATTGTCAGAAAAGAAAACACCATAAGAGAAATTAACCACGCTCTACCCACGACCGTAGAAATTATACCAAATTCGGGTAATTACCCAAAAAGTGGCAACACTGAATGGTGGGCGCTCCATAGCACAATTGTGCTGAGAGATTTCACACGTATTCTTAGCCTCTTTAATTTAGTTTTCGATGAGACAGCGTCGAATGCACATGAACCGGATGCTTAAATATTTTCTTGTATTTTTTTCCAAGAGAATTTACCCAGCAAACACACGTGTTTTTTTTAAAGTAGTTTATTTTTAATTGAACCTTCGTTTTAAATAAATTAATCTGGTTTTTACTTTTTTCTCTGCAATTTTAACTATTAAAAAAATAATTTATTTTACTTCAAATGCGTAAAATATTAAATAAGGATATATAATGCATCATTATATTTTAAACGCTTGGCTTTGTGTTTGGTGGGTACTTCTGCCATCTCACTAATACTAATAAGCATCAATACTAGTACAGTTTTAGTTGTGCCCACTTCTGCCCTTAATTAAAACAGCCGCTTAGACAATTTTATGACATTAACTTTAAGTAATTTCTTTAAATAATGTTTTTACATCGAGTCATTACCGCAAAAAAAAGCTTAAACGACATAATTTTCAATTTTCATTTTTTTTTTTAAATGAGATTATTGGCAACACTTGCATCATCTCTTAAAATGTCATGGTCACACAAGGTACAATAACGATTTTATAACAAAAATCATTTAACAAACCTTCATTCAAAATTTTTATGAAATAAAATAAAACAAACCTTCTCCTGTAAAATTTGGTTTTAGTCGCTTAAGTTACATATTATGTATAAGAAGTATATAAAGATATCTTAATATATTCTTAAATCATAACTGAATTTTTTCTGAATTGAATAAATTTTTCGGTACTTGATTCAAGAAAATCCGTACTAACCCTACTATTTAAAGCACTTCGGATTGATTTGGGTACGGATGGATTGAGTTTTCTTTTGAGTGTAGTATTTGAAAATTATCTCGTGCAGTCTGAGAGTGAATTTGTGGTTTCGTATATAGCACGCGCATACCAAGAAATTGTTATGTTTTTGAAAAAAGTTGTTAACGGAATATTATCAAAGAAATAAACATACAAAATATTTCGCAAATACCTATAAAAAACTAACATTAAAAAAATATGAAATGTGTGTATTTTGTATTCCAACTTACATTGCTGGGTGTATTTTTCATTCCTATGTTATAGTAAAGAAATTGATTATTTTTCTTCTGCACAGTCTCACACTTACCCCAGTAAAAAATGGAGCTTCCAACGAAGCAGGTTTGTAAGGGAGAAACATAAGAGTTGCGCTTACCATTGCGCATACGGAAGACATGAATTTTATATGGCGAGTGCCCACTTTGAAGCAATACATTTTTGACACATAAAGCGCTTTGTTTAGCGCATTTAAAAATTGTTCCATGTAACGATCAGCTTTACCCACTGAATGTTTTGATACAGTTATTTTGTAGTATTCTCCCTTACAAACCTGCTTCGCAGTAAGGGAATGCCGTAGCACTTGAAATGTTTTTTTTTTTTTTTATAAAAGTTGTTGAGAGTTCTTTCGCTTACTTTACTGCATTTCTGTATGTCTTATTGCGTAGCGCATAATTCTGCGCTTATTTTTTTAAATGTACCATTAATGCTTCGCAAAATGATAAAATTTTTTATTGGGACGTTAGTACGTTTTCTACACCTCTCTTCAGTATTTGTTTGTGATAGCGATTCTACAGCAAAGAATTTGAAAATTTTTCAAAGATTTCAATGTGTCTTCAAATGGAATTGTGAAGGCTTCTATTGTGCACAAAGTACAGATCGCGATATTTTGGGAGCATTTATTATGTTCTAATTGCCACAAAGATGGAGCCTGTTGAAAAAGCTGAGAATCGGTCTATAACTACACATATTCGGTACACAAAATTATTTCCGGAATAGAGTGTTGGAATTTAGTTTAAATTTTACCCAAAAAACATTTTTTTCCTTCTTAAGCCATCTTAATCAATTCGAATGAACTCGGTTCATATATATGGCTTCCATATATTTACCCATCCCGAAAATAGCTTCTTATGCACAGAAGGCTTAGAATTCGTCCCATATAAACCCTATTCCTACAATCACTTCAAGACGAAAACATCTCATAGATTCTCACAAAAAATGTTTATATCAATGTTACCATCATATTATAATTTTAATTGCCAATGGGTTGTAGCAGGTACATCTGGTGTACGATATTAAATGGTCGGTCTTGACCGTCTATGCTTTCTTACTTGTTCTGTACATTCTGCAATCGCATATAGGGGTTTTTTGCTTCTTTAAAGTTATTGAGTGCCCCTAGATCGATGGAACTTGGCAGAAATATTTGATATTGTCATAGGCAGGTAAACCTCAAAAATAAATACAATCGGACCAAGGAGGAAAAGGTTCCCCCTAGAAGAACTAATCCAACCTCTGAAAAATTCAATTTTTTTTAATATTTTCCAATACTTTTGTTTGGCAAATGCAACTTTTAACGTCGGCGAAAGTTAAAAAACCTAAAATTAGACCCATGAGATCGTAAAATTATAATTTTCGCCCCCGCCCCCTTTTGAGGGTGGTTACATAAAATAATATTTAAAAAAATGTAAATATTAAAAGAAATATATTACTAACGCCTTAATACTATAAAAATTAAATTTTTGAACGTTAATGGGTAGGGGGAGGTATCCCTCAAAACCTCCCCCGGAACGACCCTGTGAAAAAATTTTTTTTTTGCTAATTTCCAAAACTTATTAATTTTTAAGATTTTATGTGACTTTTATGTATTTTATAGTATTTAATTTATCTGAAAATAATTAATATATTCGTAATTATAACTTATTTATAATAGTAACAGCAAATTTTATTTAAAATAACTTCTCTTTTGCACTAAGTCTGATTACATACGGCTCATTTCTTATTGACAAGATTCTTCCTTTTTCTTCTTTGAACATGAATTGGCGTTCAAATGATTCATGTCATGCTGACGACATGTGCTTTTTTAATATTGAAAACAATAACAAAATTAAACAAGGAATGAAAAAGCAAAACGTAAAGACAGTACATGCATCTGTGTACTCGTTTCTTTTCCTCTCGTCCCTCTCGCCTATAAAGTAGCAATCATGTCAACAAGACAAGAGCCGTATAAACACAGACTAAGATGATGATGAGTGCCATGGTTCTTCTTCGTCTGCTTCTTCAAAATCCTCTTTTGAATCTGAATTCACTTCAGAGCCAAGTACATTTGGAAGCATAAAAGAAATTGCTTCTTTCGGAAAGGGTAATGATTTTTTTTTTTTTTGGAGTTGGTCTTAGACTAGTAATCAGTTGGTCAGAACTGAGCAAAAGTCTATTTATAATATCTTTGTTACACTGAACCCTCGAAAACTTTCTAGCAAAATTCTGCCTGTAAAGCCGAAAATGTTTATTACGTGCCTTAGACGCTTCTTCTGATAATAGCCTGATAGGCAACAATGCCTCACTCATTACAGTTGCGCCATGTATTATACACTTTTTCCATTTTACTCTTAAAGCTTCAAAATGGTTCTGATAACAATTTCATCCTGTAACCACAATATATATTAAAAAAAAACTAAGTACCTAGAGCCCAGATTTGATTTTTTATAGTACAGTGGTATCTCGGTTTTGCGAATTATATATTGTCAGGCCCTTTCGTTATATCGAAAAATTCGTTAAATCCCGAAGTTTTTTTTAATACATTTTTAATAATAAAACAATAATATTTTAATAAAACAAAGTAAATTCGTTCATTTCCAGTCATAACACAAACAAAAAATAAATACTTCATATCATTTGCAATTAAATGAGGGCTTTTGCTTTAAATATAGGATCACTAATAGGAAAGTTCGCCTTCCTCTTGTTTTGAAACCAATTTAACAATTCTGTTTCCATTCTTGGAAACTCACCTGTTTTTAAGGCCCTTCTATTCTTTGATCCGAAATTAGTCATTTCCATTTCGCTCAAAAGTTTCCGTTTTGATTTTAAAATTGTGCATATTGATGACTTTGACAGCTGATATTTTTAAGATAAAGCACTTAGTAGCAGGCCCTTTTCAAAGTCGTCAATAATGTTTAATTTTTCTTTAAGAATTAAAAGTTTTCTTTTGGGCATTTTGATGTAACTTGTACAAAAACTTCACAAAAATTACGTAAAATTTGAAACAGATAACAAACATTTGTTTTGTTAACAAAAGTAAAAATGACTTTGTAACGTACAAATTTTTATTTTGGCGAGCAAGTATTTTCTTTGCTTTCTTTGTAAGAAAAGAAAATACTTCTCTAAAGTCGTTGTTTTCAGTAAAATCGCTATTAAAATATAGTTAAAATGTATACAAAAACAAAAGAGAATGGATGCAAATATGTTTGCATTCATTATATTTTGTTTTTTTTTTGCTGTTTGTTCGTAATATAAGGTACTCAATGGAAAACATTTGACCGTACGCTAATTCGCGAATTCGTTAAACTGAGTATTCGTTAAACCGGGATACCACTGTATATTATTTTTGTTGTTAATGATTTTAAAAGTTATGCAAAACAGGTACATTTATTTTGCTCCATAAAATAACGTCATTTAGCGGCCGCACAGGTGGTTAAAACCCGTTACTTACTGTTTCGCACATCCCTTTTTTACACAGGTAATATTAGTCTTAGATGTAATAATTTAAATAAAAAACATCTACGTACAACCAAAACATTTTATGACTGACGAAAGGGTTGCTAGATGAGCAAAAACAGAAAAAAGGTGAAATTTTCAAAAAATCATGAAAAAATGGCGCAACAACGCGCAACGTTTTTTTTTTAATTTAAAAGTAGAGATTTCAAATTTTATCGTGATGTATAACATTTTTAAGAACTCAGCGGGCTTCACCTTCAAATACCTTTAAAAATTTTTTTTTTACAAAAAAGTGAACAAAAAAATCGTTTTTTTTAATTTCGAAGTAATTTTTTCATCATAAAAACTTCTAATAACATTTTTCTAAAAATTTTCAAAATTAACTGTTTATATAGTCTTCACAGAAAAAAAAAATCAATGTAAAATCTTTATTCGTTTATCTACAAAAAAATATATTGTAAACCTCCCAAAACCGTAAAAGGTCAATGAACACGCATGCAATTTAATCAACTTTCCTGGTTTTAACAGTGTCCCAAAACCACAAATCCCAAGCAAAAGACTTGAAAATTTACTATACGCTGCAGAACTTTGTTGTCTGTCAAGCTGTGTACCTAAATTTTTCCATTTCTTAAATTAAATTTTTTGCTTAATGTATTGCAAAAAACCCCTATGTGAGTCGGTTATTTTATCGAAACTGTTTTCCAAGACTACCTTATCAAATATTAAAGTGCTTAAAAATTGGAGTACCAACTATTTAAAAATTGACTTTAAAATTAACAAAGTATAAACATGTATAGTAAAAAATGTACCTAAAACTAGACCTTGGATACATATAAAGAACACTTAGTAAATGTTTATCACAACCCGGTAAAAACTTTGCTTACTTTTTTAAAATTAATAGCTTCTATAACTCATTATTTAGTAGTTTTTTCACTAACTGCTTCTATAACATCTTCTGTAACTACTTTTTTCTGGATGTATTAAGGTAAAACAAATAATGACTTACGTTTGAATGCGTTCATTTTGGGACATCCCTTGTAAAATTCATTGGTTCTTTCAGTAGAATTGTAAGACGTGCTTTAATGTTGTTCTGATTACTCAACACATTATTTTGAAGGCGAAGTTTTAACTGGGAAGTTATTAAAGAACTGAGATATTTCTTTCATATTTTTAAATGAACCGTTTCACTTTAATAAAAAAATTTATTAGATTTGAAATAATATTTTTGTTAATATCCAATTAAAGTCACTCAAAGTTTTCTAAGAAATTTACAAGTTTTTTTAACACTAGCATTTGTTTTTTTTCTCTCATCCACTCAGTTATTGTCAAAATTCATCAGGAATCTAATACACACAAACTTTCGGCAATAACTTGAGACAGTATCAAAAAGAAACATTAAATTGTTCCATTGTCTAACATGGACATGGCATGAACAGGGAATAAAAGTTTTAAACAGTCAACACAAAGGCAACAACAAATAAATCAAGTTTAATCACTGTATTCTATTTAATTCAGTCAATGGAAACTGATGATGAAACTTGTTATCAGCAACCTGCCACAATACACAACACGATTTATCAAAACCAAACTTCTGCTTGCTCGTTCACCCGCTTTCACGTTTAATGCGTTGATACAATTCCCATTTAGAAAATGTTAAACTTGTACAATCACATAAAATACTCACTCCCTCGATATTTCCATGCCAATAATTTGAGGTGATTGAAATAAACTATTGATGGTCAATGACGTCAAGCCGGAAAATACAAGGAACCAAGTGTAATAAGATGTCGTCACAATTGAGGAAAGTCTGCCAATGGAGCAAAAAATAACACTGATGTAATAAACAAAACGACGTCCAAAACTGCAACGTAAACGAAACAAAAGAAACGAAACAAATAAAATAAAACAGTACTAAAGGAACAAAACAACACAAAATATAATGAATAAATAATAAGTATTAAAAGAATGAAAAAAGGAAATGCAATAAAAAAAAACGTAACGGAAACATTAACTTCTCTTTTCAATTATTCTTAAATAATGAAATTAAATGTATTCAATTTTTTTTTTTTTTTTAATTCTATTTTCTTGTTATGCAAACATTGACTAGAATGGAATAAAATAAAACTTTAATTGAATTGAATTCAATTCTCTACAATGTTTTCGCTTAAGAAAAAAATAAAAAAAAGAAATAAAAAAAAACGGTATTTTTATTCTTTTATTTCGACTGGACTTACATGTCACCCATTTGTCCAAGCAGAAATGAACCCGCAACTTCTGTCACGCGTCCAACAACGAAAACATTTGTCACATACAAATCCTTCGCACAGACCCAGTTCTCCTGTGTTGGTATTGTGTTTTCATACCAAGTTTGGTCATAACTCCAGCCATTTTTGCAAGCTGAAATAAAAAAATAAAAAAAATAATGAAACAAAAACACAAAGCAAAAAAATACAAAAAAAAATAAATAAAAAGAAATGAACTAAAGACACAAAAAAAAAATATATAAAACTAACAAAAGGAATAACATTGTTGGTTTGTTTAAATATCGGAAGTCATGGTATGCAGCCGTTATTGTGGCATTTGTTAGGGTTCGATTGTATGTGTGCATTCTTGTAGTATACCCAACGAACACGAAGGTTTGATTTCAAATTGCAAATGATTTGAAATCAAATCTTTTTTTCAAATGAATGATATGATTTGAAAATCATATAGTTTTCAACAAAAAGAAGAAATTATTTTCAAATTGAGAAATAAATTTATTTTCAACTTGCTTTCAAACGTTATTGTCAACATAACATAAACATAAATAAAATTTACTTAAATAAACTGTCAATTAAACATTTGGCAACATTGCTGCAGTTTTCTCTCTGTACTCAAATTCTTGCAAAGACTTAATACTTGGCAGGTTTTTATTTTGAGGATAATCATGGCTCTGCCTAGCACCGCTATCATACAACAAACTTATAATTTCTTTACTTTAATCAATTAATTTTTTTTTTCTCAATAAATTTACATTTTTTCACAAGAAATTAAGCTTTTCTAAAGGCGAATTCACTTCACTTACTTAATTAACTTTAGATGACTATTACAACCAGGAGTCGGTTTCAGCCCGGAGAAAAATAAAACGCTAGCTATTTGAGACTTCTTCAGGCTGGCGCCAGTTGGAGACAGCAAGTGCTGTTAGGTTTTGTGACACCTGGTCGTTGAATAGTCCTTATCTACATTTACATACCGATGGGTTCCATCTTGTCACTTCACTTAAAATGTAATTTTTCTTTAATTCTCAAACAAATTAATCTTCAATCGCCATTTTTTAATTCTTACATTTATAATTCGGGTTAGAGCTGCCAAGTATAATTGTGATTTCAGAATAACTTTTGATAACAATTTGTTATCAAGTCTTTAAAACTCTTTGTATCAAATGTTTATTTTAAAATCATTATCAATTTTAATTCAGGTGCTTAAATCAAACAATTGAAAATAGTCTTAGAATTGTGTTTGATATTAAAGGATCAAGCCATTTCATATCATAGGTTTGAGTGTGTGTGTGTTTGTTGGGTATGTGGTAATGTGTGTCAGTAGCGGTCATTGAGTGAATTCGAACAGAATTCTATTAAATGCAGTGATAGAAATAAATATAATGGAGGAGTAATGAGCGGCAAATTTACGGAGCGGAACGCTGACGGTGGAATCAGTAAGTTTTAAAGTTAACGACTTGAAGACCAAAACTTTACGTATGACTGCAACCTGCCGGGATTTATTTGTATTGGTGCAAGCGAAGTAGAAGATTTCAGCCAAGTTTGCTATCTAGGGAGTATTATATCTACTATCGAAGTATCGGGTCATGATATCGATAACTGCTTCCAAAAGGAAATGTCAAACATTTGAACTCCTTAAATCTATCTAGAAATCACCCATTATATTTTTACGTACGAAGATTGCCATCTCCATTCGGAAGTCTGCCACTTGTGACATGCGCAAAATGCAAGTATTCGTGAATCACTCACTGTCTTCGCAAGATCGCACATGTATTCTGGTCTTATTATGAGCTCTAGCGAAGAGCAGATACCAATTGCTGAAACTCCCAAGGGCTCAAAGGAAGAGCTAAACAGCAGTGGTAAGAGTTTAGGTGAAGTAAAGGCGTTAGCACTTAATTGGGAAATGTTCCTGAATTTTATTGAAGCCCTCTGTTTCTTGTAGGAAAATGTATGTATATTTCACCGTACTTCAAAAAAAAAAAACTCTGTACACTCCATAATATAAAGTATTTTTGCAAGGTGGTTTCGGAAGAAAAATTTGTTTTATTTTGGCGAACGTATTTTATATTTAGAGTCGGATCTTTAAGTTTGATATATCAAAGCTTTTCTCTCGAGAAGAAAAGTGTTACACAACCAAATAACAATAGCTTTATTCGTTATGGCTTTAGGCGAACTTAAGTGTTTTCAGAAAGTATGCTTCTCGATATTTGACAATGTAATTTCAGGATAAATACTTTGATATATCATGCTTTAAGATCCGACTGTAAATGCTAAAGTTATAAATAAAAATTTAAAAAGGCGTCCCCTACGTTTGGCAAAAAAAAAGATATTTTTTTCGAAACCGCCTTGCAAAAATCATTTATACTTAAGTTTGTAAGGTGGTCTGTACGCTCTAATGTATATATATATATATACTAAAGGGCTGCGCAAAATATTCTTAATGTTCTATGTTCTACTTCACACAACTATCAATTATATTATTTCACTGTAAACATACATAGCAAAACAAACATAACAACACATTACTTCCACCAAAACAAAACAAGCATAACTTGAAAAGTTTTTCTCTTCTGCTTTGTCAGTGCTTGTATTATCAAAACAAACAGAATATCAACACAAAAACAGACAATGAAATAAAGAAACGGTAAATTATAGTAAAAGCATCGAGTGCACTAGAACATTAAAAAAAATAAAAAAATTGATATTTTTGAATTATTTCCTAAATGTACATAAGTATATTTTATTTTAGTCGACCTTTATTATTATATTATGTATAACTAAATTATCAAGCTTAAGGTCTTGTTTTATTTTTATATAAAACTTTAAACGTTTATTTAACCAATATTTCTAATTCTAGTTAAATAATTATTAACATTTTGTTGCTATCAATTTTCCCAAAAAATTGTGAAACACACCATTAGATTTTATTTTTTATATCTATGAAAATAATGAATTCTTCTTAATTTTATTTAAATATTAGAGCTAAGTACCTTTATATGTATGTAAATAATAAACAATAAATTTTTGCAAATAAAAATTAATATTACATATAAACTTTTTTAAGCTTTTTCATATTCATTACAAAACGAAAATGTTTCTCACTTTGCAATTCTCTTTGGTATATGTTTACAATCAAAACATTCAAACATGCTTGGAATGTTCTATTTCTGTTTTAATGTTCTACTTCATCTTTGTTCTAATTCAGCTTTATTTTAGTTCAGCATTGTTCTAGTGCAGTTTTGTTCTATTCTTCTATATTTTGATCGTAAAACAAAACAATTGTTTTTGGAAGTATGTGTTTTGTAATGAGAGAGTAATAAACACACACTATCTAAATTCAATGAAATTGCTTGTAAGCAATATTTCTTGTGCTTGTGCATCTCTTTAATATATACAGCCGGTGTTTGTATTTCACGTAAAAATCACAACTTCCAAGCCTCACAAGCCATCTCTCGTAGAAAACATATTCCGGATTACCTTCAGTCAGCAATCACTGTGCTTTTGTTTTTTGTTATTGGAAAAAGTCAATATTAAACTTCCATTATGCTTACATTTTATCGTTTAATGACTAGTTGAGAATATATGAGAGATGTTTCCTATTCATGTAGAGGATAAGGCATTCGTATTTTTAATTTGTAAGCCCAATTAAAAATTCTTGTTAATAAAAAACATTGACGCTTATGGCTTAAGGAAAATATCTTAAAAAAATAAATTTTATTGGAACTCAAAACAGACTTAAGATAAAACAAGTAAGAGTCCTATATTCGGCCGTGCCAAATCTTATATACCCTTCACCATTGTGCGAGCAGAATACAGAGCAACTAGACAAAAACTAAATAAAACTGGTAAATATTGTTTCAAATCGTTTTTAAAACATACAAATTAAAAGAAAAATTCTCTTTGAAAAATTAAACCGGAGGACTAACAGTTTCTAAACTCAACCCCCTAGACGTCTGAACCATAAACGAACGTTGTTTGAATATCATTAAAATGAAATATGGCCCGAATAAGAGGCAACCGGTTTTGAACTTCTTTTCACAAGGACCCAGAATATATATACTTTATAGGGTGTAGGATCAATATTGTAGAAATTACAAACTTACCTTTCCTTCGGTGAAGGGTATGAAAAGAGTAGTTTTTGGGGATTTAGTATTTAGGGTATAACTCAGCCATATCTTAACCGATTTGACAGATTTATATACCGACATGTTTATGAAGAAATTTGGCATTTACTTGAGTTATAAAGCTTGGACTCGGGAAGAACTATGGTTCGCGAAAGTGGGTATTTAAAAAATTTTGGTCATAACTTTTTTGTATCTGAACCAATTTTCCCGAGTTTTCTATAAAATATGTTCTACTAAAAATTTCCGATATTTTGGTATATAAGTCATATCCATAGAACATATGGCAGCCCTAAAATTTAGGTTTTTATACAACTTTTAATTTGTTTGTACGGGAGGTACCACGCCCACTTCTCCAATCCCGCCCACATTTTGTAGGATAATGTGTATTGGCAACCTAAATGTGTGTACCTAATTTGGAAAATTTGGCTTTTGCCGATCCCCATATATAGAGCAAAAAGTAATAAAAATACAACAACCACAAGGGATGTTTGGTAAAAATTATAGGGTGTCGTGGTTTTTTGCTCATAACTCAGCCATTTTTTAACCGATTTGACAGATTTATATACCAACGAGTTAAAGAAGTAATTTACCATTTACTTGAGTTATAAAGTTTGGACTCGGGGAGATCAATGGTTCTCGAAAGTGGGTATTTTAAAAAAAAAAAAATAATTTTGGTCATAACTTTTTTGTATCTGAACCGATTTTCCCAAGTTTTTTAAAAAATATACTCTACTAAAAATTTCCGATATTTTGGTATAAGTCATATCCATAGCGGCAGGTACCACGTCCACTTCTCCAATCCCGCCTATATTTTGTTGGATGGTGTGTATTGGCAACCTAAATGTGTGTACCCTATTTGGAAACTTTGGCTTTTGCCGTTCCCCAGATATACAGCAAAAAGTAATAAAAATGCAACAACCACAAGGGATTTTTGGGAAAAATTTGAGGTAATCGTGGTTTTTTGTTCATATCTCAGCCATTTGTGGACCGATCTTGCTGAATTTCAATAGCAAACAATTCCAGACCATATGTGACATAAATGTGTTATAACCTAGCCCCCATCATATATGGGGTTTTCGGAAAACCCATTTCAACGGACAGACGGAAATGGTTAAATCAACTTCGGTCCTCATAAGGACCCAGAATATATATACTTTATAGGGTCTTAGATCAATATTGTAGAAATTACAAACAGAATGACAAACTTATATATACCCTTTCTACCTTCGGTGAAGGGTATAAGAAGCAGTTTCGTATATAACGGTTAAAAAAAATTCTTTTATGGGTGCCTCGGTGGGATAGTTGGTATAGAGCTAATCTATCAGTGTGAGGGTTGCGGGTTCGATTTCCATGAGATAGTCTGGTCTGTTCCACTACATGGACTTTCTACGTTACTGTTACTAAGTAACTGTAGACTGAAAGAATTTTCTTCACAGATCTGATGGATTTTGACATTAATCTAATAAAAATTACTTTAAAACTCAACCTATGTAACGCTTTATTAGATTTATAAAGAATGTTTTATTAGCCCTCAGTAGATGTAGTGTTACATAAAAGCGCTGAAAATTTTGCATTAACTACACGAAGGAAATTTTATTAAAACTGCGACTATTTATCATCACATTAATAAAACATTTCATAAACATTATGGTCACATAAGAGTCAAATTATTAAACAAATGTTTTTCATTATTTCCATTAAGAGGTTTTTGTACTTTAATGAAATTTTTAAATTTGTTTAATGGCATAAATTCATTAAATAAATTACAAAATTTCGTAATTTTTAGACAGTATTTATTTTTATCGGGCATTTCTTTCAGTGTGCGTTTTTAGTTGCTGTGAATTTAACAAAACAAATCATCAAGTTATATCCAATTGTATTCGGTTGTTATATTCCTGTTACATTATGTTAGCTTCCACTTTCATAAGCTAACCTTTAAGTAATTTGCATTTAATAAATTTTCCACCCCGCGACGGACGACCTTCTTTCCATTTTACTGGTTTGTACTACTGTGTTAATTAAGTGTATTTAAATTAAAAATTAAAAGAAAATTAAGATGAAGATTTTTTGCTCTTGTTTTTTCTCGTTGCTTGTTTTTGAACGCCTTAATCACTTTTAGTTTTAATCACTATTTCGTTATCGTAATGAATTATTTTTTTTGATATTATGAAACATTAAAATTTACAATCTTTTTAGCTCATTTTAAAGTCTATGAACAAATATTAAATTAAAAATACGTTTTTAAAAACAGTTCTAGGAAGAAAATATTTTTATTTTTTTGTAGTTTCAGAAACTTATTTTGTTTTCTAGATTTATTGATATTTTGCATAGTTACATGAAGTCACTGAAGTTTGCTTTTTTCCATGAATATAAAAACATTTGAATATCTAAAATAAAAGATAATTTTTATTAATTGTAAGTTGTCATTAATCCAACGAATGTTTTTAACAAAACTATCAAACTCAATATCGTTGTGTTTATACAATTGATCCATTTAATTTAAAAAATTTAATTCCATGAATGAAATTTTTCATTAGCCCAATTCACAATCTTGTAAAAATGGTCTTGCATCGTAGCATTTGCAAAATGGTATAGTAAATACTGTAGTATACTTTTGATTGGCTTGGTTCACAGAGTGTTAGCTGTCGATTTACAATCAAGTGTTGCAAAAGTCGAGTAAATATAAACTATTGGTTTTAGGCGTTGCATATTTGCAAAAGAGTAGCAAGTGCATTGCTGTATATTTTGTTGGTGTAGAGCAGCGCTGCCAGAAGTAAGATTTTACCTTATTTTTTAAGATTTTTTAACCGAAAAAAGATTTTAAGATTTTTCCCACAAGACTTTTTGCTGTGTCAAGACGAAGGTAAGGTTCAATTAAAAAAAAACCTTCTTTGTTCCCATTTGAAAATGTTTAAACTTAATAATGCATCATTGCGGTTTACTGGAAAAAAAATACTTAAAAAGCAACCTCTGTTGGGCGTTCAAAGGGGATTAATCAGGTGTTAGCTTTGCGCGCTTTTTCTTTGCAGAACAGAAAATATTGCAAGTTAGACTAAGGTTTGCAAAAATTAAATAATAGCAATGTTGAAGATATTGTGGTAACTTGAGGGTTACACGATCAAGTTTTGGCTATCAAGTTTTAATACACTCACACTTTTTTACCAATACACTCATACTTTTAAAAATTGATACGAACTTGCCTCTAAAATTCTCTTGCCAGTGAGTGTATCAATTTTCGTTCAAGAAAACATCTTATTACAAATCTTTTGAAGTTGTTTTTGTTTTTTTTTCACAAATATTTTGCCGGCAAAAGCTGAAGTTCTTTTTTTTTACAAATTGTTGCGGGAATTTTAAAATTTTAACTAAAAACCTAAAAAAATAGTGAAATATGTTTATTAATAAAATTTATTTATAAAATTAATAAGCAAAATGATGTTCTGCGATTCATAGAGCTGTACAGAAGCCATGAAATTTTATGAATCTTTCATCATATAGGCGAAATGATTTAAAAATAAAAGCCTACGAGTCTTTAGCTTCTGAAACAAAAATGCCAGTGGAAGAAGTAAAGAAAAAAATAAAGTCCCTTCGAACAGCCTACAGTGCAGAAAAATCAAAATTGGAAAATAGCAAAACATTTTGAGTTGTTTTCTCGGCGACGACATCTTGAAAAAGTAAATTGCTTTCAACTTGCATACAGCCTACGTCACAGCTGTCAACTTTTGCATATTTTGACAATCAGTATATGTAAAAGACTATCAAGAAAATCTTGATCGTGTGGCTGCACTGTAAGATACTAATTTTTGGGGACTCCAAATATAAAACGTGTACAGGATTATAGAACATGGGAAAAAAGCCAAACAAATCCTTAAATTATTTTTTCATCTTATTTTTCGATTTTCTGTCAACCTATATATTTTGTTTCTTATTTAGAACTCCTAGATTTATTTTTCTTTATTTGTCAAATATCCTTTGTTCTTGGTTAAAAAGGCAACAAAAATAAATTCATTGTTGTTGTTGTTACAACAATTTAGCAGTTGGTTGACAAGAATTAAAAGCTCATCTGGTGAGGATGAACTATTTTGTAAAATATGCAACGTTAGCTTTAAAGGAAGTAGTGGTAAGTCTGACCTTATACAACAATAAAATACAAAAAGGCATAAGGAATAGGCCAGTTGTATTAGTGGCAACTAAACAACAATAGACAAGGAATTTCGAAAAAATACCGGTGAATTAAGGTGCGTGCAAATTTAAAAATTAAATTAAGTGCTTTTATAGCTGAACATAATTTACCGTTTTCCTGTATGGACCACTTGTCCTTGTTTTTAAAACAATCGATACCAGATTCAAAAATAACCCCGAAAATTTCTTTTGACAGTAAAAAACGACTTGTCTCGTTAAAAACGTTTTAGGACGTGCTCAGTTTGATTTTGTTTGCAACATTCTACGGCAGAAACAAATGTACAATTTAGTATAAGAAATTGAATTTTTTGTTATGTTTTTTTTTTGTTTATTTTGTGTATTAAATAAAATATTCTAAAAATAAGAATATTTTCTTCAAAAATAAGATTTTTTTTTTGGTGAAATTAAGATTTTTTGCCGAAAATTTCTGGCAGCCCTGGTGTAGAGTAAAAATATACTATACCATTTTGCAAATTGTATTAAAGTTAAAAATTTTATCAGCATTGCATTCTAAATGCGCTTACACGCTTGTGTTTGTCAAAGTTTATTTTAGACACTACAACAACACCACACAATTAGGTAAAATACGATTTGCTTGTTTTGTGTATAAACAACAAAAACAACAGAATAGTAAGAAAAAGATACATTATTGTCACATTTTAAATTTTAAATTGTTAGTTTAATATCCCAGCTGGAAAATTAGAAATTGATTACATAAAAAACTAAAAAAATAATGTATTATTTTCGAAAGAATAATAATGCATTCATGGGAATCGAGAAGGTAATTTTATTGACACAATAATGACGATTTGATTACCATAATTTATTACAATCCTAGGACATGCTCTGTGTTAAGAGTAATGAGTTCTGGAATCAAATATTATTCCAGATCCCAGCAAAAACTTACATTGCCAAGTAATGAGTTAAAAAACTAATATAACGACTCTTCACTACTTATACATTGGCATTTTAACTCATTATTTTAACAAGTTTTTACCACCCTCGCTTACAAATAGGGAGTTAAATAAGTCATTACCACATTCGCTTACAAATAGGGACTTAAATAAGTTATTACTCCGATGTCACCAAAATTACAAGTAACATGTCATGACTTTAAAAAATTTTTTTTTTATTATTTTTTTTAAATTATTTTTTTTCTATTTTTTCTTATTTTGTTTTACTTTACTTTATGTTTTTTTCTATTTTTTCTTATTACTTTGTTTTATTTTTTTTCTGTCTCTGGCGGGATTCGATCGCGCAACCTCGGTGCTGATAGACTAGCTCACTACCAGCTAGTCTACCGGGGCAGTGTAGTTTTTGTATAAAAAAACGATGTTTTTTACTCAATTAAGAGCGTAAATATGAGATTAAATTATTGGAGGCAACTACTTACCACCCTCGCTTACAAATAGGGAGTTAAATAAGTCATTACCACATTCGCTTACAAATAGGGAGTTAAATAAGTCATTACCACATTCGCTTACAAATAGGGACTTAAATAACTTATTACTCCGATGTCACCAAAATTACAACTAACATGTCATGTCTTTAAAATTTCAGTACAGCATAATTTTTCATATTCAAATTTATTACAAATTGTTTTTTATTTACAAAAAAAAAAAAACAAATTGTAAGAACAAATATTTTAAATCAATTTGTATTAGATTTGAAAAAACTTCAACCGTAGATGGATTTTATTACGAATGAATTATAAATTTCGTTAAGCAACTCATACACAAGTACTTAGGTATCAGATTATATGTCAGCCATTACCAAACTACTTCTATGTAATTCTATGGTATGAAGTAGTCATTGAAAAGTAAGTTGTTCAGTAATGGCAAGTCATTACCAAGTTTTTGTTGGGCACATTCTCGTTTCCTATTGATTACATTTTCCCGCTGGGATGTACATCATATTTTAAAAAGTAGAAAACATGTTGACATGATGCAGGTGTTTCACAATTGGAATTCTGTAAGGTGTAAAACGGGTAAGTTTATCAATCATAATTATATTATCCTTCTGTCTCTGGGATAAATGTTTAAAGTTAGAATCAATCTAATTGCACGGATTATTTCAAGCACGATTTCGGGCTTAATTTTATTTTAGTTTTACTAAAATCAATCTCATTTTAGGACTATTTCGAGTACGAATTCGGTATTAAATATGGATTAGTGAAGTATTTCGCACTTGAATAAATCTTTCTGTACTTGATTCAAGAAAAGCAGAACTTATCGTACTATTGATACCGCTTCGGGTTGATTTAAGTACGGAATAATTGATTATTCTTTTCAGTGCAGTAGATGACAACGCATCGTAAAGTACCACTTATCTACGCCGCGATGTAGAAATTTTTTAATTGCCTAACTAAAACGTAAAATATTTTAGTTCAAAGGAACACCAGACTGGCGCAAACCTTAGATCTAATTCTATTTCGAGAGAATTAGAAATTAAATTTTTTTTTTCTTCTTAAATTGAATTTTTGAAAAAATCAATTTTGAGTTTTTTATTATAATTTTCAGAAGAAAGCAAATTGTATTCCTTGCATTACTTAACTCAGAATTAAATTTTTAATTGTATTTGTACACAGAAAAAATTATTGCCGAATTTTTTCAAACAAACGCTTACTTGAACATTTTTTAATTTTTACAATTTTTTTTACTGATTCAATTAATATTTTTGTTTGATTTTTATTTAACCAACAAAAATGCTGACAACTATTCAAAAATATAATACACGCGTTATTGGTTTCAAGTTTTCATAATTTTGTATGAAATACAGGGTGGCTCAGAAAGACTGAAGTGGTGTGAATTCCTTATAAGTTTTTTATTATAATTTTTTTTTTCTCTTTTCAGTATTTTGTAAAGAAGACTTGGACAATTTATAATGGAGCAATACACAACTGAACAACGTTCCCAAATCGTTGAAATGTACTTTTCTAATTTTATTCATAACTTAGTTATGAGTGACGCAGCCCATTTCCAATTAAATGGGTTCGTTAACAAGCAAAACTGTAGGATATGGGCTACGGAAAACACCCAGTGTACTGTTTGGTGCGGTGTTTCTTCAGAAAGGATCATTGGCCCATATTTTTTTTGAAAATGAACGAGCTGTCGCCATTTCCATCAATGGTGATCGATATCGGGCCATGTTGGAAAATTTTGTAAGGCCAGCCGTGGAAAACCATCCGAAAATATGGTTTCAACAGGAGGGAGCCACAGCGCACACTGCGAGGGCCACAATGGCTCTTTTACGCGACACCACTTCGGTCTTTCTGTGCCACCCTGTATTTAACGCTCCTTTAATGTTGTCGTTCTTATGCATTTTTTTATGTGATCGTAAGCAACACTTCTTTTTATGTGAAATATAAGAACTACAACAAAAAACACATACAGTCTATTTTTGGACACATTACAAAAGTACAACAATAAGAAAGATTATAAAATAGCGTGAATTTAAGGAAAATAAGTCCCTGATGATGATCTTCAAAGAAGATCGAATTATTGGAAGCAAATAAAAAAGGAATTTTTATTTACAAAAAAACACTGGCCTCGAGCTTGATTAATTTTTATTTATAGCGTGACAAGGTTTGTATTAAAAAAAGAACAAAAACAACAACAGGTAAAAAACCGTTTCACTCTTTTTAAGCAGCAGAAAGAAACAACAACAACATTATAAGAAACAAAATAAATTTTTGGTTGGTTTCAAAGTTGGTTAAAAAAAAACAAAATCCCGTATTCAATTTTTTCAAACTGTTTGCTTAAATACATCAAATGCAAAAATAGAATAATGACGAAAAACATATCGAGTCGGTCTGCCGCCGTTTTTGGTTACATCTCTTCTTCTTTAGCAAAGGATAGGATACAGCAACAGTGAGTGAAAAACTTTGTGTGTATAAATAAGACTTCGTTCAAAAATTATTCCAACAAAAAAATTGGCTCAAAGCCAGCCGGCCGGCCGCTCTACTCTGCTCTGCTTCATCTTCTACAGTGTGCGCGTCATTGCTTGTGCAAAAACTTTTTTGTTTGATTCAGCAAAATTATTTGTTTGAAATTTATATGAATTTCAGTGAATTTCAGTAAACTTTTTGTTTAACTCAGTTAAATTATTTGTTTGAAAAAATCGGTGTTTTTTTCAATAAACAAAATGCAAATAAATTGTTTATAGGACCGATTTCAGACAAAAAATTGTTTGATTCTTCAAATTTTTTGTTTGAATTGGAAAAATAATTTTTTCCTTGTAGCATTTAATAAAGAAAGAACTGTTTTGCAAAAAACTGTTTTTGAAGGCGGCAATTTTTTTTAAACGTCTTTTGCATCTAATCAAATTGGCCGCACTACAAAACGCAAACAAAAGAAAAGTTAAATAAAATTAAAAAAATCAAAAAAAAAAAGTACGAAAATTTGTTCGCCGAGTTAGTTAAAGTGAAACGCATTAAAGTGCAAAGTTGTAAAAAGTAATGTTAAGCAAATGGAAAAAGTTAGTTTTTCTCTGAATATTTTCTTGGCTTTTCTTGCAGTTGGGGTGTCTATTGGCTTAAGTATAATGAGTGTGTGTGTGTGTGTATATGTGGTGGTTTTCGTTTTTTTGCTTTAGGGATTGTGTGTGTTTTTGCTAAATGTTTTTTGTAGCAAATTATTGCTTTTTACTTTATAATTGAAAGTTATTGAATAACTTTAAATATCTTCGCATAAGTCTGGGTATGTTCTTTTCGTTTATGTTCCTTTTTTTGTTTTTTTTTTTTTTTGTGTCGTATTTATATCTCGTATATAACCGAGAAATAATACTAAAATATGAATTAACTGGTTAAATTTAATTTTCTGTTAAAAGCTTTTTTCCAGGCGGTTCTAGATTATTGCTGTCGTGCTGTTGTTTTGCCAAAAAGAAAAGAAAAACCCGAACCGCATATTTACATTTTTATGCCATTTGCGTATGTGGTAAATGTTTGTAGCCAAAATTAATGTATGTGTAGCATGTGTGCGTGTTCTTGTAGATGCTTGTTTGCTGTTTTTTATATTTTTGGTGATTTGGCAAACATTTATTTTGCCAAATAACACAGAGTGCATTCACTATTAAGATTTCTTTTCAAGAAATATTTTAATGCATTTTGGCTTTTTAGTTTATTTTTATGATGAATTTAATAGTCAAAGTTTTATTTATTGTAATGATTATGTCATAAATGTGATAATCAATATGTATTGCTTAAAAGTGTAATGTTAATCTGTTATTAACAAGAAACATGATGCAAGAGTAGAATGCATTTAGGATTTGTTTTTTCATAAAATATTTTCCCTTTTAACATTTGTGTATAAACAACTTTTAATAGATTACATAATTAAGTTACAGAGTAATTTTTAAAGTAATTTTTTGGGAATACAATATTTTTAATTAATAAGATTTTGTTTGTCGTGCTTGATTTTGTGTAATAGAGGAAAACAAAACTCAAATCCCTAATAAAAGTGTTAATACCATGCGAGGCCCTAATGGAACATTTTAAAAAGTTAAAACATTTATGGGCTACAGAGATGCAGTTAGGTAAATGAACGAATTTTTAAGTGAACGGATTTTTAAATTTAGTAAAAACTAGCGGACCCCTGCACACTTCGTAGTGCAAAAAAGAAATCAATTCGAATTCATTTAAATCAGTGACAAATTGTTTTTATTGTAATGCTCTGTGGTACACAACATTTCTTGTTTTCCATTTTCGTTGTTAATATACAAAACCGATGGTTTGCCAACGCGCGAACAGACTACATACAACTGTCCATGTGAGAAAACTGGATACTCTAAACTCACTCCGAAACTTCCTAATGATTGGCCTTGCGCCTTATTAATAGTAACCGCAAACCCAAGCCGAACAGGAAACTGAAGTCGTTTGAATTAAAATGGCATATCAGACGGAGTCATTGGGATGCGTGGAATGAATACATCTTCGCCTTTGAATTTTCCAGTTAATATAGTAGCTTCAATTACATAAGCCATAAACTTGTTAATAGCAAGTCTTGCGCCATTACACAAACGTGGTTGATTGATATTGCGAAGCAAAATAATAGTGACTCCAACTTCCAATTGGAGATTATGGGGAGGCTATCCTGGTAAATCAAACGAATTCAAAAATTCTGTTGGATAATTCACAATAAATTCTACATTGGTAACCGTATCCACAGACTTGTACGAAACCAATTCGCCAGGAATCCTTGATTGTATAGCCATATTTAATCACTAACATCTTTGTTCTTTGCCGCTAAAATTGATCTGTCACTCAACCATGTATGGCATGTATATTTTTGTGATATGTTAGGGAACACACGATCAATCAATTCCTCTTTTGACTGAACGAAATGGCAAAAATCATGTGGCAATGCTATTAATCCAGTTTCATTAACAGGCATTGCACCATTCCCAATTTTCAGCAATTGCAGCAGATGGATCATTCTGCAACTGAACACGAACGTTAGTAGTGAGTTTTAATGTTTTTACAATTTCATCGGCAGCTGTAGATCTATAAAACCAAGGCACCATCAAACACCTCTGAATAACCTAGAAGGTCTTTCATTGTTCTTTCCAATGCTTTAACAGATTTCTTATTCGCCATAATGCATTCATCCCAAATAGTGATACCGCAGCGTTTCAATAAATTTGCCGTTCCAGATGCGTTTGAAACGTTACATGTGGGAGTTTCATTAACTTCATTAACATTAACAAAGTGGCTGCAATGCCAGAAGACGCATTTCAGTTTCTTAAAATATTAACTTAAATTTGCAAAATTTTCATGCAAAATATATACATAAAAAAATACATGTTTCGAAATGAAAGCAGTGTTCACTTAAATGGCTATAACTCATGGATGTGATTTTATAATATGTACCTAAGTAGCTAAATCAAAGTAATGGTTTGACCAAGGCGAATTCAAGGTGACCTCGGCTTGCTACGTAAGCAACAGCTGATAACTAACTATATGTCACGTTCCTTTTTTGACATTTCTATTTAAATATTTATTTAAATTTAAAATAAATTTCAAGAATTTTTTTTATAAATTATAAATTCAAAATGAATCAAAACCTAAAAAGAAGGAAGTGGAGTACTTCCAGCTTGACGGACATCGTTATATCGGCTCAGAAAGTGATTCTGAGAGTGTACTTAAGGATTGTCTACACAGAAAAAATTATTTTTCCAATTCAAACAAAAAATTTGTAGAATCAAACAATTTTTTGTCTGAAATCGGTCCTATAAACAAATTCGCATATTCAAACAATTTATTTGCATTTTTTTTTATTGAAAAAAACACTGATTTTTTCAAACAAATAATTTAACTGAATCAAACAAAAAGTTTACTGAAATTCATATACTAAATTTCAAAATTTGCACAAGCAATGATGCGCACACAAGCAGGCACTCACTGTATTAGAAGATGATGGCAGAGAGAGCAGAGCGGCCGGCTGGCTTTGAGACACATTTTTTTGTTGAAATAATTTTTGAACGAAGTCTTTTTTTATACACACAATGTTTTTCGTCATCACTCACTGTTGCTGTATCCTTTCCTTTGCTAATGAAGAAGAAATGTAACCCAAAAACGGCGACAGACCGACTCGATATGTATTTCGTCATCATTATATTTTTGTATTTGGTGTATTTAAGCAAACAGTTTGAAAAAATTGAATACGGGATTTTACTTTTTTTTTAACCAACTTTGAAACCAACCAAAAATTTATTTTGTTTCTTATAATGTTGTTGTTGTTGTTTCTGTTGTTATTGCTGTTATTTTTTTTTTACTTCAAACCTCTCATCTTTCTTCCTGTTGTACTTTTTTAAAGTGTCCAAAAATAGACTGTATGTGTTTTTTGTTGTAGTTCTTATATTTTACATTAGGAAGTGTTGCTTACGATCAAATAAAAAAATGCAAAAAGACGACAACATTAAAAAGCGTTAAGTATTTCATACAAAATTATGACAACTTGAAACCAATAACGCGTGTATTATATTTTTGAATGGTTGTCAACATTTTTGTTGGTTAAATAAAAATCAAACAAACGTTTTAATTGAATCAGTAAAAAAATTTGTAGAAATTAAAAAAATTTTCAAACAAGCGTTTGTTTGAAAATAATTCGGCAATAATTTTTTCTGTGTAGGAACAATATTTGAAGGTGCTACAAACATCTGCACAAACGAATCCCTAGCTAGCATAGGCTGTTTAGTAGGCGTTGGTATTTAATATACAACTCCTAAAATAATCTTCTGATGATTAATTGAAGAGTAATCTTGGAATGGTAACCATGCAAGTCCTAACTATCATTTAATAATTATTTCAAGAGTACAAAACGACAATGTTACACTTAGTTCATCCTTCGTTAAAACATCATCGAATTAATCTTTTGCGACTTCCTGTATGAGTCATATAACAATCACTGAGCTTCCTAAATAAGAGTTTTTTTTTAAACATGCAAATTCCATTGTCAAAACAATTTCAATAAAACAAACCGACTGTAGGATCTTTCAAATATGATTTTCTGACATGAAAAAAACGCTTGAAGCTCTTACTTAGGTAGCTCATTTGTACGGCTGAGCATTTCACGAGTTGTAAAATATTTCCTGCATGAAACTCATGCGTATATTGACACGCTTTCTGAAAGACTCGTGAGATAATCTTTACACACATCTCAAACGCCTAATATAAGCGTCTTTCTCTGTGTTGTAGAACTATCTCACAGAGGAATCAGCTTGTGCAACAGTTTCTCCAGTGCGAGGAATCTTTACGATTTAAAAATGAGCTCTTCGACGATGAAAATCGCTCTTCATGAGATTCCTAGTAGACTCTTACACAATAAAAAATCCTGGCTGGGATAATACCAACTCCAATATTGTGATGAGGGTTTAAAAATAACTCTGTTTCCATTGAGTTCTTAAGACTATGTAGGTTTAAAACTTTTACTCGTGAATACAATGAAACCTTATCAGAAAAAGATTCCATGAGCAATCGGTCTGCTTCATGTGCAATTTTTTTTAATAAAAAAAGCAAAACTTCTTGCAAATAAGGGTTTCTAAACACACCTTGCAAGAAAACACGGGTTAAAATTAAAATTAAAAACAAAATTAAATATGACAGCATATATTTTTGACACACAGCTTATTTGTTTACTACAGTGTTGTATAATTTTGGCACAACGTTAAAGTAATTTACAGTGTTGTTTCCATTTTCAAAATAAGACCACCTTGTATGAATTCGCCTTGGGTTTGACTAAAATCGAATTGTAATGAATTTAAAAACTAATTGAATTTTAGTTTTTCAAAACATTAAGTGAAATTCGAAAAATTTCCATGCAAAAAAAAAAAATACATGTTTCCGAATGAATTCAGTGTTCACTAAAATGGATATAACTCATGAACCAATACATAATTGAAGACCGGTAATACATAAAAACTTTGGTATTGACGTCACCTTCCACATTGCAGAAACAAAATCGGTTCACGCATTACAGAGAAAATCAATTACTAACAGAATGCAAATTATTTTTATATATATAGATAAAAAATAACATGAACGTATGAAACAGTTTTTTATGCGATGAATAAAGGCTTTTAAGTGTCAAAATTCCCATTCTTCAAAGGGGGATCCTGCGATATAAAATTCATACCTTCTATAAACGATGGGATAAGCGAAACTGTTACATTTCTCCCTTAAAAACCAGCTACGTTTTAAGCTTAATTTTTTATTGTGCGATCAGATCACACTTTTTAAAATTGTTTGTATTAATATTATTTGTTTAAAAAAATCAATCTCCATTTCCTATTTCAACACTTAATATCGCTCCTTAGTGTTCGGTGCGGAAGTTTTGTGGAAAACCCAAACGCTAATATTCTTTGTGTAGAAAATCATTAAAAAAATAACGTTTTCCTGTTTTTGATCTTTCGAACAGAAAAATAATACTGTTTTTATCCAACTCAACAAAAAGATGAGAACATTTTATTCCGTTCGGTTTTTTTAAAGCCACAAAATTCATTGTGTTCGGTTCGGTTCATTAATGTTCGGCGCTTTTGGATGGTAAAAAAACAAAATATTTTTTACAAAAACAAAATACACAAACGAAAAAAAAAACAAAAAGCCTGAAAAATAATTTTACACAACCAAAACATATAAACAATACACCAGTGTTCGAAAATAAACAGCACATTATTTAACGTTCGGCTCACACACCCAGCAACGATATCTATTTTTTTAGCGTTCGGCTCACACAGCTAATAACGATATCTATTTTTTTAGTGATTGTGTAGACGAACACAACCCTTAATACCGTTCGTAACTATTTTCAAGAAAGAGCCGAACATTAAATAGTGTTCTGTTCATCGTCGAATAACAGAACAATTGTAGTGATACTGTAGACAAACATTATATTTTAATGTTCTATAATGTTTTTTTCGTGTGTGTATTTTGTTTTTGTAAAAAATTTTTGGTTTTTTTTTATACCAGCCAAAAGGGACGAACATTAATGAGCCGAACCGAACACATTGAAGTTTGTGGATTTTTAAAAAAAGACCGAACGGAATAAAATGTTCACTTCTTTTGTTGAGTTTGATAAAAACAGTAATATTTTTGTGTTCGAAAGATGAATAACAGGGAAACGTTATTTGTTTAAATGATTTTCTACACAAACACTATTAGCGTTTGTGTTTTCCACAAATCTACCGAACCGAACATTAAGAAACGATGTTTAGTGTTTATTTTCGAACACTGCAATACACACATAATCTGTTCGTGCTGCGGTCGTTGCTAAAATTTTTTATTTGTTCATTTCTTTATCAGTGTAAAAAAAAGAAACATTACAGAACACTAAAATATAACGTATGTCTACAGTATCCCTACAATTGTTCTGTTATTTGACGATGAACAGAAGACTATATAATGTTCGGCTCTTTCTTGAAAATAGTTACGAACGGTATTAAGGGTTGTGTTCGTCTACACAATCACTAAAAAAAATAGATACCGTTCTTGGCTGTGTGAGCCGAACGCTAAATAATGTACTGTTTATTTTCGAACACTGGTTTAAATAATTACTAAATGTGTATTTCTAAAAAAAATTGGAGATGCTTAAATTTATGAATTTTTATCTTTAATTTTAGTTAAAAATCTTATGCAGAAACGTCCGACAAGTACATATTTAAACATGAAAATGTATGTTTATTGGTTCAGGCATGGAAATGTATGTACTTGCGAAAATTATCAATGTAGATTATTTATTCTAAAACATTCCAAAAAAAAAAAAAACAGCAGCAACAAGACAACAAAAAAAAACCGAAATCAATATTTTACCTTTAACCAAAATTTATCTGAAACACTTCAAACGATGTACACAATTCAATGGTGTAATTTAGACAACACAATTTTAATGTTACAACTCATGTTCATAAGGGAATTATGTAATATTATGTTGAACATGGAATAACAGTGAACAGCAAAAATATTAAGCAATCTTTGAAAACCAGTAAAATAAAATTCCAAAATTATGAATAGTTTTAAGTTAATTGTTTTTCCAATGAACATCAAAAGACTGAGTAATGATTGATTGATCTTATCAGTTTTGCTTTCCACTGCTAATGCACAAATATTTTTGAAATTGTTATACTCTTAGTATTATCTGACTTCGTTTTGTTTTCTCGTTTATATATATGTATGACAAACAAATAAAAGAATTTTTATATTTTTTCAATTATGAACAGTGGTTGGTGGTTTGTACTTTTGCCTATTTGAGAACGAACGTAATTCCTAAAGTTGTCTGGTGTTAACTTTCCCCCACATTTGGGATTAAGGGAATTACTTAATTTTTGTATGATTTCTTTTTCAGATAAAAATTTAATTTATATTTTTTTATTAAACATTCAAATACTAAATATGCGAATTTGGGAGGAATATTAAAATAAAAGTGAAAGCTAATAATTCTTAAAGAAATCAAATGGGTAGGATTAATAACACAGATCAATACTAAGAAAAGATATTTTTCAGAATTTGTTTAAATAAAGGGTGTTTCAGTAAGATTGCATTTTTTAATTTTAAAATAAAAACACCTATTTTTCACAGTTTTAACGCGTTGTCTTTTCCTAAAGCGCTCCATTATTAATAATCGGAATAAAGATTTGTGACAGCTGGCAAATTTCAGAGTTGCAACTTACACAAAAAAAAATGCACTAAACATAAAAAATACGGTGGCATGTCATAACGTCCAGTGTCATAGTGTCCATGGACGTTATAACACTCCATAATTACTAAAGAAGTTAAATACAAAAAATTATCTGCATACACGCAGATAAAAACATGTTTCATTATGGTCCCAACCAACAAAACTATTTTTAAAGAAACTAATTTAACCATAATATGGTTGTCGGTGACAATGATTTGGTTAAATGGAACATAATATGGTAAACAATTTTTAAAAATAGTTTTGCGGTTTTTTCTGGGTGTTTATATTAAATATATAACGAAAACACTTTTGGGCGCAAGGATTTTCTCCTCTATGGTATAACAAATACCGGCTTCGCTAACTCAAGCGTTTCTGCACAGCCGGCCTATGGCCGGGCGCAAAGATTTTCTCCTCTATGGTATAGCAAACACCGGCTTCGCTAACTCAAGCTTCGGCCGGGCGCAAGGATGTTCCCCTCTATGGTATAACAAATACCGGCTTCGCTAACTTAAGCTTCTCTGCACAGCCGGCCTTCGGCCGGGCTCAAGGATTTTCTCCTCTATGGTTTAAAAAACACCGGCTTCGCTAACTCAAGCTTTTCTGCACAGCCGGCCTTCGGCCTAAGTACTAAAGTTCTACTTTAGGCTAATTAGCACTGATGTGAACAGTCTCTTGTATTATCACATGATAAATAATGACTTAAAATGGTAACTAGAAACGCACACTAAAATTAACATATAAGGGATTCACAAAGTAGTCTTTAAGTTGTAAAGTCATATGTATGTTCAACAAAATTACCACAAAACTAATTAATATAAAATATTGTAAATCCCTTATGGCTTTGTTCACAATCAAGGCCACAATTTCGTTTTTATACCCTTCACCACAGCTGGTGAATAGGGTATATATAAGTTTGTCATTTCGTTGGTTATTCCTTTAATATTGATGTTAGACCCTATAAATTGTATATATTCTGGGTCCTTATGAGAAGCGAATTTGATTTAACGATGTCCGTCTGCCCGTTGAAATGGGTTTTCCGAAGACCCCATATATGATGGGGGCCAGGCTATTATACATTTGTGTCACATATGGTCCGGAAATGTTTGCTATTGAAATTCAGCAAGATCGGTCCACAAATGGCTTAGATATGAGTAAAAAACCACGACTGCCTCAAATTTTTTCCTTTAAAGGTCCAATTAGACGTGACATTACCATACTAACACTTTTTTACCAAAACGCAATAAACATACCATACAAACCAAATCAATTTTGGTTTCTACGGTCATACAGTGGCTGTGATAATACAGTGTTGGTAATGTCCTTTTTTTTTTGTTGTTGTTTTTTATACCCTTCACTGCAAGCGGTGGATTTTATTTGTAATGTGTTTAATTTTACGCTTAATTTTACGTTTAATGGCGCTCAAATAAAGAAACAAACTCAAAGACTCAATATATTTTAATTTATCGCTTCTTTAGTAAAAGCATTCGTAGCCGAGTTGTTAAGTTCTCTCCTGAAACTGATGATATTGCCAGTTCGAATCCCAAAAATAATTTTTTTTCATTTTTTTTATTTAATTTTTTAAGGTTCTAAAAAACGATTTTAAGATTATAAAACGAATTTCAAACATCAACTTTGGCAAAAGAGGAAACGGGCTTAGGTACATATATACATTTTTTGTTTTTTATATTCTTCGGCATGACGAAATGAGAAGTTCAGCAACAATTTGTATGAAATTGTTTATGACGTTAAAAATATTGTTTCTGACGTTAAAAATAATTTTATTTAGTTTTGAATGAAAATTTTAACATAATATTGTAAAAAATAATAATGAATGCATAAAATTAATGTGGCTAAAATACGCAAACGGTTTCTTAATGCAAAATGTGTGTGGTTGCAAAAGAAATTGTTGCTCTATTATGAAAATTTTTGAGAGAAAAGTTCCCGCTTTAAACTGTAAAATAAACTAAAAAGCTTAACACTAAAAAAAACGATTAAAAATGCAATGAATAATAATAATAGTATTTTGTTCTTAGCACATTTTTTCATTGTTTAATTATTTTGCTTTTAAAATTTTTGTTATGACATTTATAACGTCATGACCTAATCTCGTTTGATAGTTTTCGACGTGAGTTACACTTTTTTCTCAATTTTCGAGATACGATGGAATGTTTTGTTTCACATCTTTGTGATGCGAGAAATTCTCACTAAAGTTACTGAACATGGGTGTAGATCACTAAACCACTAACGAACGCACTTTATCAAACAGAATTAAAAAAACATGTAAGAGTGCTATTTACGGCTATGCAAATTACAATGGAGCGATAAGAAAAGAAATTTTTATAAATACCATTCTTTAGATATACAGGTATGTGATAAAAATCGATTTTAAAAACCATACCATTTGAAACCGAAAATATCGTTTTCAGTATCTTTTGATTGGGATTTTAAATGCATATTCCTTTTATTTTCAGTCTTTATTCTTTCAAATTGTATATTATATACGTTAACTGAAGTGTATTCTGAACGAAAATTTAAGACTATAATTCAGAAATAGATTTTAAAATCCTTCGAAATTCATCACACCTTTTAAAAACGTTCGTTTTGAAATCGATCGATTTTCATCACATACCTGAAAAATTGTTTCTTACCGTTCTTTAGATATAAAAAAATCTATTTGGTGTCACGCCCACATTTCTTTGCATGTTGTCTATGGATAACCAAGATGCTTGTTCCTAATTTGGAAACTTTGCCTCTTGCTGTTCTCAAGATATACATAAAAAAAATAACAACAAGAATAGATTTATGGGTAAAATTAGAGGTAGTAGTGGTTTTTTTTCTTATATCTCAGCCATTTGTGTACCGATCAAGCTGAATTTTAATAGCAAACAATTCCGGACAACATGTGTCATAAATATATCAACACCTGGTCCCCATCGTATTTAAGGTCTTCGGAAAACCAATTTCAACGTCAACATAGACAGACGGAAGGACAGTTGGACATCGTCAAAACAACTTATACTTATAAGGACTCACAAAATATATAGGAAGATCAATATTGTAGAAACTACAAACGGGATGACAAACTTATTTAATACCTTTTTCGTTTGGTGAAAGGTATAAAAACAATGGAGGAGCTTCAGCTGATTTAGCTATTTTCCACCTCCATTTAGCAGAAATTTCTTCAATGTTAGGAGCAGTAAACTTCTACAGTAATTAATAAATCAATCGAATACGTGTACTTGCCTTGCTGTTTTCTTACAACTTTAAAGATGTCCCTATTACAAAACCTAAATTCTCAAAATAGTCCTATTAAACTTATCCCAGCCCTTCTACCCAACTAACCGTTTGCTCCATTTGAAACTTTTAATTGACAAAACTTTAAAATTATAACACAGTGTATCTTGTAAACGTATTTAGCTCAATTTTTTTTAAAAAAAATATATATATAATCAATAAGCAACAACTAGTGCACAACAATAATTAACTAACTGTCTATACTACTTGCTGGCAATCAATCAAATATTTGAAAAATTTTTCGTTTAATTCTCACAGGTTTGAAAATTTCCATTAGCTTTGAGAAAACAGGTCATATGGATCACTGTGTATTGACTACATTCCGAATATGAGTTTTTAATAAATCAATTCTATCAAACAAAAAGCAAAAAAAAAGAGGAAAATGAAATAAAGCAAGTCAAAAAATAATAACACAGTCAAAAATTACACTTCCACAGGCTCTAAAACACACACGCACACATAGAAACAAATGTAGTGTATAAGATACTCTACAAAAGCCAAATTCTATATTCATAAATGAAAAAGTTGGAAAAAGCCAAAAAAAAATGAAAAGAAAAAACTACACACATGCAGACAGAATTGTATTACATGGGGATTTCGAATATATATTTATGTTTGCAATAAAACTCCATGTATATTTTAATACATATTCAAAATGAAAATATACGAAAATAAACACTAACCTGTTACATTTGCTGATGTTGAATTCCAATTCTCCCAATCATCAATTTCTGTAAAATTCGCATCATACATTTGACAGCTGCTATATTTTTCTGTACCTCGATTGTCCTTCGTTCTATGTGGAAGTGTAACAGGAGCAGGAAGAAAAAAAATTATATATTATATTTATCAATATGCATCCCAATTGAATGTGTGTATGTATGTATGTGTGTGTGTATGAAATAGAGAGTAAAAGAAATGAGTACAATATTCATGTCCTGGCATACATGGACACTTACACACACTTACCCAAATGCAGACAGTTGTGTGATGATGACATTTATATGAAATGCAAATTTGAAAAATGAAATTTTAAACACCATTCTTGACAATTTATTACACAACTACTATTTCTGTCTAAGTGTTTGTGTGTGTGTGCGAGGGTATATGTGTAAGCACAAGCATACAAGTGCATGTTTTATTTTTATATTAGTCTACTTTTTATGAAGCTATAGACGGGACTAAAATAATATCGCAATTTTATTAAAAAGGATATTTTTAGATTTTTAACGGTGAAATTTGATTATTTTAGTTAAATAAAATCGTTACTAGTAAGGCTCTGGACTACCCTGCAAATAATAGGACCAGTCCAAACACGCGTGTAAAGAGTAGTCCACAAGTGACCAGGACTAGTCCAAAACTAACCCAAACGTATGGAAAAAACCTTGTCTATTTAACATTACGATGTCCTAGGAGAGGACCATATAACCCACCTTTGGACCGCTAAGGAGTAGTTTTAAAACTACTCCATTGTATACTCAAGAGGATTAGTTTTGAAGTCGTTTAAAAACGAAAGCATGTCGTTAAAAAACGAAGACATGTCGTCTCACTACAAACACTTTTTAACAATGACATGGTCCATGCTTGCATTACATCGGACCAGTCCATGGAGTAGTCCATTTTATCAAAATGGATCAGGTGGTCCAATTTTATTTGCAGGGTAGCTTATTACTAGTTGTAAGGCGTCGAAAACTAAAAAAAAAAATTTAAATTTCGGCTGGACTGCTTTAAACGAAATGCCGGCAAATGAAAAAAGATGACTAGAACAAAATGTTCAAATGGGATCCTACAACTTGGAAAATGTACCGAGCTTTGTATATCTGTACCCATGTAACTTTAGTGAGAACTTCTCGTATCGAAAAGATGTGAAGCAAAATATTCCATCGTTTCTCGAAAAATGAGAAAAAAGTGTGTCTGTAACTCATGTCGAAAACTATCAAAAGAGATTGCGTCGTTACGTTATAAATATCACAATATTCTACTCGAAGCCGATTTGACATTGCAGACGCTGAGAACGCCAGTCACACTTATCGTTGACGACGACCAAAATTTACAAAAATTTTAAATTTTTCAACAAACGAGCTTTGAAAACATGCGTATACCTTATAAGAATGTTAAAAGCAAAATAATTTAACAATAAAAAATGTGCCAAGAACAAAAAAATATTATTATTACTCTTTGTATTTTGCATTTTTAATTGTTTCTTTACTTTTTCTGTAAATTCGCGAGTAATTTACTTACGTGACAGCTAGAACTCGCCAAAAAAAAGTTACAGACACAGTTAAGTGTGAAAAACAGATGTTTGTTTAAATTTATGGCATTTTAGTTTCAATCGATAAGTTTCTCGACACGAGAGTTACAGATCATGGGCACAGGGAGCTCTCCTAAAGAACGATCACAGCAATCACAATGGAATAAGTGACCTCATATTAGAACCAAATCAGTTTTATAAACGTGTCAACTAAATATTTACAAAGCCATTAATAGACCAACAACTTCGTATAGCTGAGAAACGTGGTCCATGATGTCTAACAAACTGAATAGCCTAAGAATATTTGAAAGGGTAATGGTACGCAAAATATTTGGCCCAACTCGACACAAATAGTGACTATGCCCAAAGAATTAACCACGTGTAGGAGAGAGGACATGGTAAAATGTATAAAAGTGCAACGACTACAATGGGCAGTATACATGGCGCGCCTGGACGACCGAAGACCGCAAAAATCGGTAATATTAATTTAGGACATTCGATGTTCTAGACGAGGAGGACCTCCGCGAACGAGGTGGAAGGACTGCGTAGAAGACTAATTAGGAATAAGGGGTATTCGAAACTAGCAACAGAAAACCAAAAATAGAGAAGAATGGAAAAAAATTATTGATCAGGCTTAGGCTCATCCCGAGCTGTAGTGTCTTATAGCATGATGATGACTACAATATTTTGAAAATGGAAACTTTTACAACAAAAGTTGCACATAAATAAACATCACAGCAAGTGTTCAAATGTGTGCATCATATAAATCTATCACTTATGTATATTAAGAAAAAAGCAGCGTTAAATAATGGGTGATTTTTTAAGAGCTATAGGAAAGTTTAAAAAAAAACACATAAAATTCAGAAAAATGCATGAAATCTTTATTTGAATCGATAGTACGGTCCATATAATTTAGTGTTTGAAGATTATTTCATGCAAATGTTGACAGTGACTGCGCCTCAAATGGTCCATCTGCTTGGTCCAATTTTGGCATACTCTTTCCAACATTTCGGCTGGTATCTCATGAATAAATGCTTCAATGTTGTCATCCAATGCGTCAATTGAAGCGGGTATGTCTATGCTTTAACATAGCCACACAAAAAATCGTCTTAAGGCGTTAAATCGCACAATTTAGGCAGCCATTGTTAAGCGTGCTATGTGGCATGTGGCACCGTCTTGTTGAAACCACATGTAATGCAAGTCAAGCTCTTGCATTTTGGGTAAAAAAAAGTTGGATATCATCTCACGGTAGCCCTCACCATTCACAGTTACATTACGATTCGCATTATCTTTGAAGAAGTACGGTCCAATGATGCCACCAGCCCATAAACCGTACCAAACTGTGACTTTTTCTGGATGCATTGGTAGCTCTTGCAATGCTTCTGGCTGATCTTCACTCCAAAATCGACAATTCTGCTTATTAACGTACCGAATAGCCGCTTTAGTGGGTCGAATAATCTGACCATAAAATGGAAGAAGCGCGCGATGAACTTTCTTAACAGAGCACGCATTTTGATAATAAAATCAATAATTTGCAAGCGTTGTTCGTTTGTAAGACGATTCATGATTAAATTATAGACCAACCTGAAGATGTTTGACAGTGAAACAAAACACGAAACGTGCGTCAGCTGTTTAAACCAGTGTTGCCAAAAAGATAATAGCTAAAAAATCACCCGATATTAACCTTTAAGGAAGTTTTGCTGATTTAAAACGGTAAATGCTTAATAAATTTCTTACTAACTAAACAAGATAAAACACAGTTAAATCTGACCAATAAATTGCAACTCTACTGTACCGATTACTTTAAATTTAACAAAAAATTTTATGCAACTGTGCTTCTTTTATATCCACAACTGCAAATATTTCAACATATTAGCGTAAAATGTCAAATATTCCAAAAAAAAAAGAAAAATTACGCGAAAAAAACGAATCAAATATTTATCATTCTTATGGCATTTACATACACACAAACAAACATTCATACACAAATATTCACACATCCACCCACGAATGTATTTTATTTTAGTCAAAAATAAAATTTTTCATCTTTCAGGATACGTATGCATGTGTCTGTCTGTCTGTCAGTCAGTGTGTGAGAGTATGCTTTTAACAAATTTCTAGGTAAATTCCATGTTACATTCTCATGTTAACACACAGTATAAAATACTTACGTGGGCAATGTAATTTTTCGCCATTCATTCAATGTGAAATTGGTATTCTCTCTTCCTGCCACTGTACACCAATGATCCGGTATATTTAAAGCTAATATGATATTCATGTAGCACATGGCACCTGCCATTGCCAGGCCCATTACGAAAATAACATTGTTGATCAATTGAAAGCGGCCATGATTGCCGGCCTTTTCGATGATGTGCTGGAAGGGATCATCAATTGTACTGGAATCGATCATTTCTATGTCGATGGAGCCATTTTTACTGCTCAGTTTGCCGTCTTTCATTTTGGTTTACTCAAACTATTTTGGTTTATTTAAATACGAATCGCAACAAAATGTGATGAAATTTTAGGAGATTTTTTTTTTTTTTTTTGTGTTTTTCTAAAAGTAGGGAAAGTTTAGAAAAAATCATTATTAATTTATTGTTAACATTGGAGCTCATTATTTTATTGGTAACTGATTTTTCTTTTTTCCGGATTTGTTGCAAACTGTTAATGTCCTTATTAGTCTATATCAATTATTACTTGTGATTATTTTATGATGTAACATTAATTGGATGTGTCAGGAGCTAAAAGCCCTAAGTTCAATTTTGGAAAATTTCTCAATTTAGTTATTTTACTAGTTATTAGTTAAAAATTCTTTAGTTTTTTTTATATTAAATATTTGCCATTAAAAAAATTAAAAATCGTTAAAAGGCTTGAATCTTATTTGATTTTTTTCAGAAGCTACCAGCCCGATAAAAGAAATATTTACGAAACAAAATTCAGCCAATTTATATGGCTTTAATGGCAACTTCCTTTTTGTAGCATTTTAAAAATATTATGTAGTTAAATTAAAACGAAAACTGATTTTAAACAACTTAAAATTCATTAAAAAACGGATCATTTATTTTGAAATTTTTTATTTATTAAATAGCATATTCCTTAAAATTAAACCGACAACATAAATACGGAAAAAAATTATTTTTTGGTAGTTTGTTTTTTGAATAATGCACTTAATATTAAATAATAAAATTATTTGTAAAACAACTATTTTTTTTTCCTGTTTAACAGTACGACAAATGAATTTAATAACCCACCATGAGTTACTGTAATAACTTTATGAGTGAGAAATCAATTTTTCAAACAATACTAGTTTACATTTCTTTTTATTTTATCGAGTTAGGCTAGACTTGCCAACTGGCCAGTTTTCGCCGGTACAGTCCATTTGGAATGTCCCGTGTCCCGTCGATTCTCTAAACTGGACGCCATTTGTTCCGTTTTTCTTTAACAAACTTTTTTATTACCTGTCATAACCCATCAAATAAATCGAGAGCTTTATAACTTTTTCTAGTACTACAATTTTTTTCAATACATTAGCAACCAAAGCATATATATTTACTAGATACTCTTGATTCCACAGCAGATTACATTTTTATACTCTCCACCACAATTAGTTGTGAAGAGGGTATACTAAGTTTGTCATTCCGTGTGAAACTTTTTTATTATTCATCTCAGACCCTATAAAGTATATATATTCTGGGTTCTTGAGTAATTCTAAGTCGATTTAGCCATGTCCGTCTGTCTGTCCGTCTGTTGAAAACACGCTCACTTTCGAACAACCGAAAAGAAATGAACAAACTTGGTTCCAAATTGCTTGTAGTTATCCTAAGCAGTTTGGGATTGAAATCCAGCAAAATCGGTTCAGTAGGACCAGAGCTATGAATCAAAATGTGGAACGACCACTTAAAAAAATTGATAATTTTGTTACAAAAAATAACATAAATGCTGTAACAAGGCACGGAATGAGATAAGATTTTGCAAAAATTTGTTTTATTTGACTGGAAATCACGCTGTTAAATTTCGTGAAGATCCGTCGATAATTTACCCTAAGCCCCACATAAACAATACTCCCGGAAAACAGTTTAGTACGCCTAAAACCGTGAAAAATAACGTTAGCGTAACAAAATTTTGTACGTCACAGTTGTTTAGGACTAGAAATAACATTGTGAAATTTCGTGACGATCGGTACATAATTTACCCTAGGCCCCATAGAAACCCAACTCCCGGAAAACAGTTTAGTACGCCTAAAACCGTAAAAAATAATGCTATCATAACAGAAATTGGTAAGTCACAGTTTTAAAGGACTAGAAATGACGCTGTGAAATTTCGTGATGATCGGTCCATAATTTACCCTAGGCCCCATCAAAACCCTACTACCGGAAAACAGTTTAGTCGCCTAAAACCATAATTAATAACAAATCGTCACAGTTTAAGATAATAAAACATCATACAGATATTACTCCTTAAACATTCAAACTGTCGGTGGAGGGTATCAAAGATTCGGCACAGCCGAATACAGCACTCTTATTTGTTTTTATTTGTAGCTGTCAACTTTGTATCACAATACACAAGTTATATTGTGTATGAGCAAGGCAAGTACTTGTAAATTGAACTCGCCTTGTGTTTAATAATTTGACATCTTCATGGAACTGCGACTACCTGGTAAATAATTCTGCCTTAATTAGCAACACTGGAACATTTTGATTCCCTTTAGTCATTATATATATAGTGTATCAACTTCCATGACCGAAATCCCCCATTCAAATAAAATAATCCAAAAATGGTTAAAATTTTTTGATAATAGGGAAAGTCCAAATTTGTTTATTATAGTGCAATATATTTTTATTGTACCACCTAGTAATTGCTGTGTAGGCATTTTGAGTTTTTGAATTTATTACTTTAAATAAAGATTAAATAAAAACTGCTAAAATGGATAAAAAATAAAAAAATTTTAAGATTCTATTATACATATGTTACTATTGTTATCAACTATGTATTTATTTACGTTTAGGTTTTGGTAATGTTTTATAAGTCTAGATTTTACACAATCTGAATTAATGTGTGATTGTTGATTTTCCAAATAAAATAGTATAATAATTATACATAAACGGATTTGTTTGAATTTGTCTATGATTTTTTAGTGTTGTCCCGTCTTGGCAATTTTAAAAGGTGGTAAGCCTAAGTTAGGCCTTTTAGCTTCTGACACATTCTATTTTGTTCTTTAGACTGTGTACGATAAGGTTTAGTGCTATTTGTTTAACTTGCAGTAAGTACTTAAACAAAATATACTGAAGTGTTTGTTTTATTAACAAAATAACGTTTTTGTTTGTATAATACATAAAAATGTTTATTTTTTAAATTATACCCACACCATCATTAATGTAGAGGGTATTATTATGCGTTTGGGCTGATGCGTGTAAAACATAAAAATATCAGTTGTAGAGGCCTTTTTAGGTTTACCGATCGTGTAAGAATCACTAAGTCTAACGAGGTTTGACCAGTTGTCCGGTAGACTAACTGAATTTCTTAAGTACAGATAGTAGTTTTGAAGATAAATGTGATGAAATTTTACAATACTGACCATCAGTCTGAAATTTCACAAATCCCTCATACAAAGTTTTTGGAATAAAGTCTTATTGCCCATAAGCCATCGCATATGGCTCTGAACTTTCTTATTGCAACCTAAATTTACAAATAACACTCATGAGAAAACCTTAAAATGCCAAAACTTCCTAATGAATATTGGTAGTAATTTAACAATTCCACAAAACTTATTTAAGACTTCGAAGTTTAAGAAAAAACTTCGACGCTCAAAATGAATCTTTTAAATGGTTAAGTAAATTAAGTCCAGAAAATGTATTCAATTAAAAATCTAGGCAGAAAAAAATCTCCAAAATTGTTCACCAATTTTAATCAACTCAATTAATCAAAAATAATATCAGGTTATAATTTAATCAAGTGAATTCAACATTTAATCAAGTGAATTAAACGTTTAATCAAGTGTATTAAGCGTTTAATAGATACAATTAATTTGTTTATTGGAACAAATTTAATTAATTTTTAAGTTAATATCACAAAGTTTTTAATTGAAATCAATTATTATTTTTTTCTGTGTAATAGAAGGTACAGTACCACTAATAGCAAAAAAAAAATTCCAAAAGAATACCAACTGACATTGAAGTATTAAAATCTTACAAAGATTTAATAATTAGTGATTTCGAAATTACAAAATGAATCAATGATTCCAGAACAGAGAACGGCTTTCTGCAATTGCAAAAAAATCGCATTAAATGAACAGCAACAAATACACTCACTTGCGGTCAAACTTGCGCAACCGCAAATATTCGCTGCTGGTTTGCAGTCATTCAAATAATGCACATCGTGCTTTGTTATTTATTCCATCGTTTAGCTTCGTTTGTCAATTAAGATGTTTGTGTGTTCGGTGCGACAATGATTGTTTTGGTAAAGGAAAAAAACAAACAAAAAAGCCAGAAATCAAGCAATTATTACGCATGTATTCATTCAGCATTAACTATGTAAAGGGTGGTTAAATTTCAAAGGCCGATGTTGATTTTGAATTAAACACAAACTATTTAGGAAATTATTGTAATTTTATTTTATTATGATATATTGGTATTACTCAATTATGTGTAGAACAAAATATCGGCCAAATGGGCGCCGCGACCACGGCGGCACACCTCCATCCGATGGTCCAAATTTTCGATGACCCTGAGGCATAATGGAGGTTCTATGCCGTTAATGTGCCGAATTATCTCATCCTTTAGCTCTTGAATTGTTGCTGGCTTATCGACGTACACCTTTTCTTTCAAATAACCCCAAAGAAAAAAGTCCAAAGGTGTCAAATCACATGATCTTGGCGGCCAATTGACATCGCCATTACGTGAGATAACACGGCCATTGAATTTGTTGCGCAAAAGAGCCATTGTTTCGTTAGCTGTGTGGCAAGTGGCACCGTCCTGCTGAAACCACATATCGTCCACATCCATATCTTCCAATTCGGGCCATAAAAAGTTCGTTATCATCTCACGATAGCGAACACCATTCACAGTAACTGCCTGACCGGCCTCATTTTGGAAAAAATACGGCCCGATGATGCCGCCAGCCCATAAACCGCACCAAACAGTCACTCTTTGTGGGTGCATTGGTTTTTCGACAATCACTCTTGGATTCTCATTCGCCCAAATGCGGCAATTCTGTTTATTGACGAATCCACTGAGGTGAAAATGTGCCTCATCACTGCACGATATGCATTTTGATTTGAACGCCCATTTTCATAATAAGTCTGGATAACTTTAACACGTTGTTAGATTGCGTATCTCTCCATGGTTCAAATTGAGTAAGTCTAAAATAGAGAAATGTCAAATAAAATTCGGAAAAAAACTTGTCGTTTAGGTGTGGTTCACATTCAACATCGGCCCTTACAATTTAACCACACTTTAGTACAAGAAAAAAAAAATTGAAATGAAACTAAACGCACATACTGATGTAGGTACATACAAACAATTTCCAAAGAGACAGACTTTTTTTCATCTTAAAAAATACAGTAGTTCTGTATGTAGGTACAATGTATTCTTGTTATTGTTGTTAATTTTAACAGGTACAATGTATTCTTGTTATTGTTGATTTTATTGTTGTTAATGTTAACAAAGCGTCTCATCGAGTGGACAATGACTACTTGAATGCAAAAGTATAAGAATGTGTTCCTATGAATTTACACAGTTGTGTTATATTGCGTGCGCAACAAAAATGCAAATAAACCCTGCAAATAATAGGACCAGTCCAAACACGCGTGTAAAAAGTAGTCCACAAGGGACCAGGACTAGTCCAAAAGTAACCCAAACATATGGAAAAAACCTGGTCTATTTAACATTACGATGTCCTAGGAGAGGACCATATAACCCACCTTTGGACCACTAAGGAGTAGTTTTAACACTACTCCATGGTATACTCAAGAGGATTAGTTTTGAAGTCGTTTAAAAACGAAAGCATGTCGTTAAAAAACGAAGACATGTCGCCTCACTACAAACACTTTTTAACAATGACATGGTCCATGCTTGCATTACATCGGACCAGTCCATGGAGTAGTCCATTTTATCAAAATGGATCAGGTGGTCCAATTTTATTTGTAGGGAAGCACTTTCAATAAAAAACGAATACATGCAAAAATCAAATGTGTACGAAACGATGTAAAAATTTCCAGCGTTGAACTTTGTTTTGCAAGCAAAGATTGAATGTAAATTTTAGCGTATGAATAAATCAAGAAAAATAGTGATTTTGCAGTTCTCTGTTCCAGAACTCTCGAAAATTATAAGAGAAATACTATCAGTTCCACGTTCATCTGCAAATGTGGAGAGAAAATATTATCAAAAGAGAGAATCAAACTTAAAATCAGAACTCTTTGCGGGTTTATACAAACTATGGACTTATTAAACACACAAAATTGCCATTGTTATGACGACGCAAAATAATTTATTTTCAATTTTGTAATTCTGTGCCCATGTTCTGTACGCCATATATTGAAACAAACAACTATTTTTCTTACTTAACTGCATCAGTAACTTTTTTTGCGAGTAATAGCTGTCACATAAGGAAATTACTCGCCAATTTACAGAAAAAGTGTGTCTGTAAAATTTCTGTGAGAAAGTTCCCGCTTTGAAATGTAAACTAACAAAAAAAAAATGGGTCCAGAAAAAATTTTTACAGTAAAAAACATATTAAAAATTCAGAATACAAAGAATAATAATAATATTATTTTGTTCTGGACACATTTTTTCATTGTTTAATTATTTGCTATAAGCATTTTTATAAAGTACTAGCTTAACCCGGTGCGCTTCGCTACACTGCTTTAACCACTTCTTCAGTTGAGAGATATTTAACATATGCATCCTATAGAAGGTTTTCCCCCCTGCGCCTTCCCGATTTATTTTTATTTTCAAAAGTGTAGTATCCCATAGGAGTGACTTCTTCTAAGTTTAAACATTCTTACTATAGCAGTTCTTAAGATATGCGATATTAAACATTGGCGTCCTATGGGGGGTAACATTTACCCGCTGCTATTTCATTTCAATTTTGGGGTTCAGAAGATCATACTACAAAAAGTTCAACAAAATGAGTGCAGCGGCTCTGAATTATATTTCTATCTATGAGGGGTACTGCTCCTCCTCTGTCTACCCCGCCCATTTCTATATTGAAATTTAAAGTTTGCCATAATAGTAGCTTTAACCATGTTTGAAGACTCTCCCTTTAATAGTTCTTCAGTTGAGCGATATTTAATATATGCATCCTATGGGAGGTATTTCCACCCCTGCGTATGCCCACTTTATTTTTATTTTCAGTAGTGTAGTATACCATAAGAGCGACTTCTACAAAGTTTGAACATTCTCACTATAACAGTTCTCAAGATATGCGATATTAAACATTGGCGTCATATGGAGGGAACCACTTCCCCCGCTGCTATTTTGTTTCAATTTTGGGGCTCAGAAGATCCCACTACCGAAATTTCAACATATTGCTTGCAGCGGCTCTTATTAATATTTCTATCTATGAGGGGTACTGCTCCTCCTCTGGCTACCCCGCCCATTTCTATATTGAAATTTATAGTTTACCATAGTAGTAGCTTTAACCACGTTTGAAGACTATCCCTTTATTAGTTCTTCAGTTGAGCGATATTTAATATATGCATCCTATGGAAGGTATTTCCCCCCTGCGCCTACCCGCTTTATTTTTATTTTCAAAAGTGTAGTATGACTTCTACAAAGTTTGAACATTCTCACTTTAACAGTTCTTAAGATATGCGATATTAAACATTGGCGTCCTATGGGGGAAGCCACTTCCCCCGCTGCTACTTTATTTCAATTTTGGGGCTCAGAAGATCCTACTACCAAAAGTTCAACAAAATGCGTAAAGCAACTTTTAAGATATGCGATAATTAATATTGGCATCCTATGGGGGGTACCAATTCCCCTGCAACAGGGCTCACGTGATGTTACTGTAAAAATTTCAGGAAAATCGGTTCATTAGTTTAGGTGTGTATAAGCCAACATACAAACAAACAAACAAACAAACATACAACATTTTTCATTTTTATATATATAGATATTAATGTTTTCAAAGCTCGCTTGCAAACGACAAAAATTAAACGCGCACTTTACAATACATATTTGATATAGCCGACGCTTGCATATTTGCTGCAGCTGTTGAAAAATTTAAAATTGTAGTAACTTTTGGTCGCCGTCAACGTTATGTCGATTGGCGTTCTCAACGTCCGCAATATCACATCGTCTTCGAGTGCATTATAAAAATATCATTTAAGTATATAAAAACGAATAGGATTTGTGATACATTTCCGTGGTGTTTTTAATAAACAAAAATAATTTGAACTAAAATAAAAATTTTTTAGTACAATTAAGGTAAAAAAAAGTACAACTTTCAAAGGTTTTTAAAACAATTTTAAAATTCTCAGTGCCATCACTGGCTGTCCATATATTAACTCCTCCTTGTCATATTTTCATTAATAAAGTAACAAGGCACATTCAACAGCGAAAACTCTTTAGAACAGCTGTTGATTCCAAATTGTCTGTACTCAAAAAACACGAGGTCAAGTCTTTGATATGAAATAACTATCATTTGACATCAAACATAATTCGCAAACGTTTTTCAATTGTTTGAATTTAACATTTAAATTAAAATTGCTAATGATTTGAAAACAAACATTTGACATCAAATGTTTTATCAATTTGATTTCAAATTGGTATCAAATGTTAATTTTCAATGAACTCTAAACTTGGCAATACTTAAGCGAAAAATAAATGTAAACATTAAAAATGGCGATGAAAGTAAAATTTTTACTTCGTGGTTAAATGTGTTTTAAAAGTAGACGATTATTTCTTGTGAAAAATAAAAATTATTTGTGAGTATTTACAATGATTAAGAATACGAATTGAAACAAATAAAACCGCTGCTGCTGCTCCTCAAAATAAAAGGAAGCCAATTATTACGTCTTTGCATGAATTAGAGGACGGAAAGAACATTTTGGCTTTTAGCTATGGAGCCGAATATTTAGCTTACAGCTTATGTAAATAAATAATGAATTTATGTTGAAAAAATTAAATATTTTTTTTATGTTCGACATTGTATTATAAGCCATATTTAAAAAACATTTGAGAATTACGTTTGAAAGCATTTTGAAAATAAAGGCATTTTTCAATTTGAGAATATATTTCCCCTTTTTGTTGAGAACGCTATGATTTTCAAATGAATTTCAAATCATTACCAAACGTTTGTCGTTTGAGAAAACGTTTGATTTCAAATCATTTTCAATTGGAAATCAAACCTCCGTGTTTGTTGGGAACTTGTTTTTGTTACATATGTATAAGCCAAAATATGTACATGTGTGCGCTATACAGTCAACACGCGATAACGTGAACTAATTTTTACCATGGCGTTTAACGTTTTCGAGTTTGTTCACGTTATCGAATGCCAAAATTAAAAAACAAAATTACACTCCTATTTTCAAATAAATAGATAATCAAGTATTTTAAAAAACATATTTTATGCATTTTTAATAACAAAAAATATATGTATACGCAATAATTCAGTTGACTTTGCATATGATACATTAAAAAATTAATTTCTTATGAATACCATAAAAAAATAAACATAAAATTAACAAAAACGAATAGAAACATTTTTTTGTTTAAGGAATGTTTATAAGGGATAAAAATTTCTCAGGAAAAAATCGGTCATCTTTTTTTAAAAGTTGTTTTGTTTGATCATCTTTAGCAAAGCTTTTTCTTTCAGCACTTTTCTCCAATGATGAAAAGTATGGGTTACCTGCTGCTTCCATTACATGCTGATTTGCACATAAAGAGAGTTCCTCCATTTTTGATCTTAACTTTTCTTTAAACGGGTTAACAAGTTGTGGCTGATCAAAAAGCTTTTCTCCGGAAATTATGAGAAGACGAACAATAAACCTCTGCTTAATTTTTTAAAAGCCAGCTATCGCTGGCACGAAAATCACAATAACTCTCTTTAATTTGTTGCTGAATTCCTAAAGCACTTGCTTTTAGCATCAGTCCACTTACCGGTTATTTTTTATTTCGCATGCTAAGAAACCATTTGTAAAGAAATTTTTCCATTTTCGGAAGCTGAGAAGAACGTAATGTTTTACGCTTTCCGGTTATGTTATTTGTTATTTCCTATTTTTTCTTCTTAATAGAACAAACTGTTGATTTAGCAACACCATATTTTCTAGCTTAGCCACTGCCACTATAACGTTTTTCCAATAATTCAAGAATATTTAATAAGAACGCTGTGACATAAACCAATAAGTGAACTCAATTCGGGGATTTCCCAATTAAAAAAAGAAAAACATTTTAAAAAGTAAACAAAAAAAGAAAAAAATGTGTTCACGTTTTAGAGCTTCCAGATTTTGTTCACGTTTTAGAATAGTCTGTGTAAAAATAAATTTGTTCACGTTTTCGCGAGTTCACTGTAATTTATTTTTATTATATAAAGACCATTCTAATAATTTGGAATTTTCTAAAAACAAAACAATCAAAAAAACGAAGAATCTACCTTTTTGAATGTCCCTTGATAAACTTATAAAAGAAATAAATAAAATTAAAAATTGTTAAGTTTTCTGCATATCAAAAGGTCAATAAGGTAGCTGCAATTTAATTTAAAAAAAATATATATTTGGTTAAGCCCGACCATTTTATAACCAACACAGCCTTATTTAAAAACAAATTTTCGAGATTGTACTCGGTTTGGGACCTATGGCCACTGATGGACCCGGTAAAACCAAATTAGTTTATGAGGTTAAGATTCATGAACAAAATCTTTGTGCCGAATATTATTTAGATATCTTCATCCATATGAGATTTGTTTGGCTTTTAGTGAATTTAGTACGGGGGTTTATATGGGACCTTAAGTAACAACATTATTTTCTCATGAAATATTTGTCATGAATATCGTAAAAGATAATTTCGCCAAATGTTATGTAAATACAAACGACAGTAGTTTTTGTGTTATTTAAAAAAAGATCTTCTTTGTAAAAATCTAAAAATCGTTGTATAAATCGGCAAAGGCAAAACAGTTGGGAATACCTTCCTCCCCTGTTAGTCAACCGATTTGAACAAAAATACACCTTTTGAAAGGCATTTACTTACAAAGAGCACAATATATATTTTGGGGTGTAAAAGCGTAAAAACCGTTAAATTCTGTTACCTTATATCTCCAAAACTGAAAGAGATCCAAACTAAATTTAATACTTTTCTATGTTCATTAGAAAAATAAGCGGACAGGTGTTTGGTAATTTTTTGAAATTTGACCCTTTTGGGGAGTAAGCGGGTATAACCTGTATTTTAAAACTTCCTTGTCACCCCATCTATTTTATAAACCAATAAACAAGGAAATAAAGATTATATCGAATTCGTTATTTATCTAAAAAGTATAAATATAAATTTGCTACTTATTCAAAATTCTTAAAGTTCGGGGGGTGAAAATACTACCTATTTTTTGTATTTAAAAAAAAAAAAAACATTTTTCTCTGTGTATTGACATACATATACATACGTATTAAATTATGGGCTCACAAACCAACACTTCAATGAGAAGAAAAAGTTATCAGAAAGCGAAAGACACTGTAACAGCTGAAAGGAAATAGGAATAGGATGTGAAATAGGGCAAGAAGGGTAAAAGCTGCCCCTCCAATATCTTCTTAACTAATCGACCGATTTTCTTGAAATTGCGCAGGCAAATAATGTTACAGCTGGAAAGTACTAAAGCCTATAGTTTTTATTTTTTAAGGCGTGAAGCAAGAGGGGTAAAAGCTCCTCCTCCCTTTATCTTCTAACTTATCAACTGGTTTTCTTAAAATTTGGCATGCAGACATTGTTACATCTGAAAGAGAACAGGGCATGAAATAGCGCAGGAGGAGTAAATGCTCCCCCTTCCTATATCTCCTTAACTAATCAACTGATTTTCTTGAAATTTGGCAGGCAAATAGTGCAACATTTGGAAAAAACTATAGCCTATAATTTGTATTAACTTCTTATTTAATCAACCGGTTTTTTTAAATTTGGCATGCACACACTGTAACATCTAAAAGAAATAAGTTATATGGCAAAACAAGGATGGCCGGGTCAGCTAGTTTTCTATAATATGTATTTAATTTAGTTAAGAACTCATAAGATGAAAATGTTGCCACTTTTTTATTCTTCAACTGGTACTTTTTGAATTACCGTAAAAATTAATCCCAAAAACATAAAGTTAAATATGTAATGTCCTGAGTGGTAGCGAATCTATAAGAGGGGACTTTTTGGTACCTTTTTGTTCTTCAAATAGTACTTTTTGAATTCCGTTACATTGCACCTAGAAACATAAAATTAAACATGCACGGCTCTGAGTGAATAAGAATCTGTAAGGTGGAGCTTTTTGGTACTTTTTCGTTCATTAACTGGTACTCTTTGAATTTGAATTAATACTGAACCTATTAACATAAAATTCAAAATGCAGAGTCCAGAGCAGCAGAGAACTGCAAAAGCACAATTTTTCTTGATTTATTCATACGCTCAAATTTACATTCACTCTTTGCCTGCAAAACAAAGTTCAAAGTTGGTAATTTTTACATCGTTTCGTACACATTTGATTTTTGCATGGATTCGTTTTTTATTGAAAGTGCTTTGTTTGCATTTTTGTTGCGCACGCAATATAACACACTTGTGTATATTCAAAAGGCGCACATTCTTATACTTTTGCATTCAAGTAGTCATTGTCCACTCGATAAGGAGTTTTGTTAACATTAACAACAATAAAGCACTCGATGAGACGCTTTGTTAAAATTAACTACAATAACAAGAATACATTGTACATACAGAACTAATGTACTTTTTAAGATGATAAAAAAAAAGTAGTCTGTTTCTATGGAAATTGTTTGTACCTACATCAGTATGTGCGTTTAGTTTCATTAAAATTGTTTTTTCTTGTACTACATAGTAACTGCTGAATGTCTTCATGAGTAATAATTTCTTGATTTCTGGCTTTTTTGTTTGTATTTTTTTTTTTACCAAAACAATCATTGTCGCACCGATCACACAAACATCTTTATTAAAAAACGAAGCTAACGATGGTATAAATAACAAAGCACGATGTGCATTATTTGAATGACTGCAAACCAGCAGCGAATGTTTGGGGTTGTGCAAGCTTGATTGTATGACCGCAAGCGAGTGTATTTGTTGCTGTTCATTTAATGCGATTTTTTTGCAATTGCACAAAGCCGTTCTCTGGTCCAGAGTGATTGATAAACTATACCTGAGAGGAAAATAGATGGTACTTTTTTGTTTTTAAATGGTACTTTTCGAATTTTTTCATATTATTGAAATTACAAAACTAAAGTAAATATTCACGGACTTGAGTGGAAGAGAACATACGGACCGGAGGTTTGTCCTACAACAAATCGATCTACTAAGACGGGAAAAAACTTATGCTCAACACATGTAAATTCATATATACTTATATGTACGTTTTCTTCTTATTTGCAGAAATAATTAGGGTCGATTTCGACATCTTGACAAACACCTCCCAATAAAAAATGGAGCTTCCAACGAAGCAGGTTTGTAAGGGAGAAACATGAAAGTTTCGCTTACCATTGCGCTTACGGAAGACAAGAATTTTATATGGCGAGTTCCCACTTTGAAGCAATACATTTTTGACTCACAAAGCGCATTATTCAGCACACATTAAAATTGTTATATGTAACGATCAGCTTAACACACTGAATGTTTTGATACCGTTATTTTTTAGTATTTTCCCTTACAAACTTGCTTCGTGGTAAGGGAATGCCGTAGCACTTGAAATGTTATTTTTTTTTAATAAAGTTGTTGAGAGTTCTTTCACTTACTTCACTGCATTTCTGTATGTCTTATTGCGTAGCGCATATTTGAGCGCTTATTTTTTTAAATGTACCTTTAGTGCTTCGCAAAATGATAAAATTTTTTATTGGGTAGTTATTACTATTTTGCAACAGTACTTTTTTCTTAATCATAATACACATGAAAGAGCTTCTACATGTTTAGCGTGGCATGTATTTATTATGAAAATTTAGTTTTAATTGTAGGAGCTGGTTTTTAAACTTTAAACACAAAAGTGTCAACATACAAAATCAAGAACATCCCAGATCAAAGAAATTGATATACGTGGATTCATCTATGACATAGTTGGGAAAGCGAAGTGTTACCAACATCAGCTTGTCCGTTTTGTTTATTATTATAGCCTCACCCCAAGTGGTGAAAAGGGTATATATAAGCTTGTCTTTCCGTTTGTAATTTCTATACTATTGATGTAAGACCCTATAAAGTATATATATTCTGGGTCCTTATGAGGAGCGAAGTTGATTTAACGATGGCCGTCTGTCCGTTGAAATCGATTTTCCGAAGACCCCATATATGATGGGGGCAAGGTTATTATAGATTTATGTCACATATTGTCCGGAATGGTTTGCTATTGAAATTCAGCAAGATCGGTCAACAAATGGCTGAGATATGAGTAAAAAACCACGACTTCCTCAAATTTTTTCCTTTAAAAGTCCAATTAGACGTGACATTACCAAAAATAAATTTTTTTTAATTTTTTTTATGTTTTAAAAACGATTTTAAGATTATAAAACGAATTTCAAACAAGCTTTGGGCAAGTCAGCACTCAACTTGGCTAAGACATATCTTATTCCAGCTTTAATATTTTTGCAAGCTGTGACCAAAAAAGCACCAGGAAATTAACTTCTACATATAATGCCATTCTGAGATATGTCTTCAACTTAGGACGTTTCTCACATGTTACACCCTATGAAAGTAAACTTTATGGAGTGCGTTTTTCTGACATGTCTATACTGGCGTGTCGACTTATCTATTTGAACGTGTTACTTTTACGCAGTCAAGAAGAAACAACAATCTGATCCCGATAAGATTCAAGAAGTTAGTTTCTGAATGGCAGTTTTTCGTTCACAGTATTCGTCTTTGGAACACACTACCAGCAACTGTTCAATTTACTAGTAATGCAACGCAGTTTAGGAAATGTATTTTTAATTTTTATTCCCGTTCTTAAAAATGTGTAATCTATTGTACGCTTTTGAATGTCTTTATGTTTAAAATTGTTTGATCTATTGCTTTAATGCATTGATAGCCACGCTGTAGGCTCGCGAGTCAGTTAATAATCGTATTTTTCACACAGACACGGTCGGCAATTCACATGTATACAACAAATTTGGTTCGTTTCAAAACATCAGACTATCATCAGTCTCTGCCACCGCACACAAGTACATAATATCTTTGTGTGCGTGCGTTCGGTGCTTGGTTATCACTGCTTTAATGTATTAATTTCTTTTATTTTAATGTTTATTGTTAAAATCTTTTATTGTGTGACACATAAGAAATTGCTACGAATTGTTTATCCTATACTATAATTATAAGACTTTAAGTCCTGTTGTATAGGAATTAGTGCTGGGATACTATCGATATTTTCAACTATCGATATTTATCGATAGTTCAGATTTCACTATCGATATATCGATATTAATATCGAGTGAATGTTTGTACTTGTAGAGGAAACTTTAATTATTTTTTTATAAGTTCGTTGTTTTTATCACTTTATTGAATGTATAAGACTTATATATATACGCACCTTTCTGAAGGAACCAAAGTAACAGGGACTATAAGATATTCCATTGCAACTTTAAAAAATTTTCTAAATTCTAAACCCAAAAAGGTAATCAATCTAGCGGACTTATCCTCTAATGGTCGTTCATTGTTTTGTCCTATGCTCGCAATTACAATTGCATTGGGATTTGCATTTTTTTTACAACATTACAAAAATATTTGACACTTCAGTCCCTATATAAACATGTACAAATTTCGACTTGCAGGCCTTTAATTAGTAGTAAAAAGCACTGCTAAGCAATCCATACCACTTGCCATTCTTGTTGTTTGTATTCATTGCTGTAATTCAGCGCGAATTAATAATATCATGTAAAAATTTGCGGCAAAAAACTGTGTGTATAGCTGATGTAACATGTCTTCATAGCTGTATTTTAAATAATAATAATATCGATATTGATATTTTTCCTATCGATATTTTCGATATTTTAAGACTATCGATAATATCGATAGTATATCGATAGTTTCCCAGCACTAATAGGAATACCAATAAATAAATAAACTTAAACTTACACTTAAACTTAACTTTGGCAAAAGAGGAAACGGGCTTAGGTACATACATACATTTTTTGTTTTTATAATCTTCGGCATGACGAAATGAAACGTTGGCGTGGCTCAATTAATATTTATTTATACCTATCTAAAGAACGTTATTTATGTATATAACTTTTTGTTCTTATCTCATCATGGTGAAGGGTATATAAAATTCGGCAAAGCCGAATATAGCCCTCTTACTTCTTTTTATAAATTTTTTGTGTTCGTAACACTTACCTAATGAGATGTTGGAAACCTTCAGTAGATTAAGAAAGCTAGCCAAAATCCCAATTAGCACCAAACTGAATATAACAAAAACAGGTGTCTGCAAAGAAACAACTAAAAAAAAAATTAAAGAATCAACTAGAAAAAAGACGATGTACCAGCCAGGAATCTACCCCCCAAAGTGAGCCGCAGAAGAGAACGAGGTGCAAATACCTAGAGAAGGTCAGTGCAGGTGGAGGCAACAGGTCCACACTGGAGTGAATTTAGGTATTTAATCTTAAAGAGATCTAAATGGAATAACTTTGTTGTGGGCAGGCGCGGATCCAGCTTGAGCTAAAACCAAATTTTCTATGAAAATTTTCCTTAATAAACGTTTATTAAATTTTATAATCATTTATGAATATGGGGGCTAAAATATATAGCATATATAAACAATAAATGTACCATATAAAATGTGTATGGAAATTAAAAAAAAAAATTGTTTGAGGAGCTTTAGAAATTGCATTTGGTGGGTAAATTGTTGACCAAAATGGCCTAAAAAAATTATTTTCATTATCAAAACTAAATTGCCCATCGCGTGGTGGGATGAAGAAATAAAAAAAAGTCATTACCCTAACTAAAAAAACTCAACAAAAAGGTTAAATAAAATATAAGATCAGTTCAATATACATTAATCTTTTTTAATAAGCAATTTATGATTTCCTTGTGAGGCAAATTTAGACAGTACAGTCTATCATCTGTCATTGTTGATCTGAGCCATGTTTTTATTCGACGAAGGGTAGGAAATTACCTCCCGCTCGTAGCTTTACTGACGAGCATTGAAACGAAAATTTGAAATATTTTTCTTAGATTTGGGTAGATAACTTCATCACAGTTTATTAAAACATTTATAACGTTCCCTGATAGATTTTCAGATATTTTCCATGTTTATTGCGAATGCAACAGTTCAGGCTCAAGTTTAGATGTTAGCAAGTGTTTATCTCTTTTATCAAATATAATCAGCTCATCAGCTAGTTCTGGTTTTAAAAGTTTTGTAGCTGTATATGACTTGATTACACTTTGAGTTGGAAGTTTAGGTATGTTCAATAAATTTGGGATATCTATTGGGAAAGGTGTTTTAAAATCTTCTAATATAAATTCAATAAGAAGAATGTAACCCACAACTCGATAGTAATCTTCAACATTTTGGATGTGATTATTTCGTTCAAATCCTGTTTTTTCGATTGGAACCTCGATTTGAACGCAAATAACTGTAATTTTTTTAAAATTCGCTTTGAATTGTTCTTTGGCTTAATTTCTGTTCTCTTCAAGGCTCATAATTAAAGTTTTGATAAGGCTTGATCCTTTTTGAAGATCTATATCTTGCTTTTGTAAAATGATACTAAGTGGCTGTGTTACAATAGGTTTCACACTTAATATGTATATTCCGCAAATAAATTTAAAAGTACTAAGTGAGTTCCTTAATATAAACCTTTCCACTCAGATATTTCTTCCAAAGCTTCTACTATATGATGTACACTTGTTGCAAAGACGCATAATGCTGAGAGTTTGGCTCCCAAATACTTTGCTTAAACTGTTTTTCGCTTGGGATGATTATATTTAAAACATTTTGTCGTTTCTTTAACAAATGTTACTACTTTTTGTGTTAATGGCACTTTATTGCTTTTAGAAATTGAGTTGTTCGATTTATGGGAATATCGCATTTGTCGCTTTTCCTCTGCTGACATCAGAGGACACCCATCTGCTCCATCTCCTACACATTTTTTAGGGTCAGGATCAAAATTTATCAAAGCTATAATAACTATTGATGATAGTGCCTTCGCATCAATTGACACATCAACGCCATCAATATCTTTTAAAGCCTCTTCAAATGCGTTTACAACAAAGCCAATAAATTCTTCCCTAAAAACTTTTTGTTGTATGTTGAAATATCTTAAAGATAAGGAAATCTGGCTTTTCCCCGACAAATCCGTACTTTCGTCAAAAATTATTATAGAATTTTGATTCATATAACACATAAATATATTCATAAATATCAAGACAAACGTTTAGTAATTGAATACGGTAAACTAGATGTTTCCTTGGAAATATCTAATAAATAGCTATTAGGATTAAGATATGGATACTTATTGAAAATCGTTAGAGAATCAATAAAAAAAATAAAAAAATGCTTATTGAAAATTTCGTTTTCCATAAAAAAAAAACAGAAAAAAAAACCTTGCTGGGATTTCCAAAAATTTTTTACATTAAAAAAAATATTATTATTGGGAATTCTTGTATTATCGAAATTAACAAAACATATTTTTATAATTTACGGGGGGGGGGGGGAATTTCCTTATTTCCCCCCCCCCTGAATCCGCGCCTGGTTGTGGGCCTATGATCCGCTCAGAAGTCAAAAATTAAAAATAATTTAATAAAGCTCCTTGACAAAATTGCGTTGGCTACACATAGAAGCAAAGTTTTATCTCACCCGCATTATCAAGGCCTTGGCCCTTTTTACAATGTACCAAACATTCAATGCCTTGATTTGTTTCTGGCAGTCTTTTATAAACTATTATCAACATTTATTTTGTTGTTTTGAGGGTTGATTTTTACGATTTTAATTGAGCTATTAAAATTTTTTTGTTAATAAATTTTGTTTATGTTATAAATTTTGATTATGTTATTAATACCCTACGCATTATTTTCTTATATATATTTTACAATGTGTATACAACAATAAATATTTTTGACAGAATATTGGTAATAAATATTATCGATAGCTTTTCTTATATGACCAACTTATTGACAAACAGCCTTCTCATGAAATAATGGAGTTCGCTCAAAACGTCCACAATACAATTGGACTAAAATATTTTTTGTGTTCTAGTTGACATGCAAAAAGTAATTTCGCTGTAACTTCTTAAAAAATGGTACAAAATAATTAAAACTTTGGCTATATGGGCTTACAAATTTTAAATTTTCCGGGAATTCCCGCTCTAGAAAAAATAGTATTTCCTGCATTTTCAGAATCTATACCAAGATGTTTTTTATGCAGCTACTTAATACTATATAAAAACATAAAAATTTTTGAAGCAAGTGGGAACAACTCTTTTCGTTTTTATATTATTACTAGCTGGCCCGGCAAACGTTGTTTTGCCACATAACTTATTTCTTTCAGATGTAACAGTGCCTGCTAGCCAAGTTTTACGAACAAATTATAGGCTATAGTTCTTTCCAGATGTTATTATACTATTTGCCTGCCTAATTTCAAGAAAATTAATTGATTAGTTAAGAAGATATAGGGAGGCGGAGCTTTTACCCCTCTTGCCCTATTTAATGCCCTGTCCTCTTTCCGATGTTACAGTGTATGCATGACAAATTTTAAGAAAACCGGTTGATTAGTTAAGAAGATAGAGGGAGGGGAAGCTTTTACCCCTCTTGCTCTACTTCATGCTCTAAATAATAAAAACTATAGGCTATAGTTCTTTCCAACGGTAACACTATTTGCCTGCGAAATGTCAAAAAAATCGGTTGATTAGTTACGAAGTTATAGGAAGGGGGAGCTTTTAGCCCTCTTACCCTATTTTACACCCTATTCCTTGTATTCTTTCAGATGTTACATTGCCTGCATGCCAAATTTTAAGAAAACCGTTTGATTAGTTTAGAAGTTTGGAGAATGGGAGCTTTTACCCCTATTGCAATATTTTGCGCACTCTAGCGATATAAAATATACTCTACGATCTATTTTCATACTTAACAAATACACATACCAAATTTCATAAAAATCGGTCAAGCCGTTGCGAAGGAGTTTAAAATGGAAGGCATTTTATTGATATTTGTATGGGAATATAAATACATGTTTCGGAATGAATACAGTGTTCACTAAAATTTGAAGACCGTTGATACATAAAAACCTTGGTATTGACGTCACCTTCCACGTGAACTTTACAGAAACAAAATCGGTGTACGCATTTCAGAGAACATCAATTACTAACACAATGCAACTTATTTTTATATATAAAGATTTCGTTTTAAATTTTTAAATCGCGGAAAAAGCAATATAGTGTTTAGCCATGTCCATCCTTCTGTTGAAAACCCGCTTGGTTTTTAAAGGCATAATGGAAAATAACAGTTTTGTTGTCCAATTGTTTCTAGTTCTTCAAATCAATCAGTTTTGTAGAAAAAGAGTTATAAGCCCTAATGGAAAAAACCTCCCTTAAAAATTTATAAATTTTTGTTACAAAAACTAACATCAAATATTGACGAAATTCGCCAATTCTTATTAAATATTGCACAAATTCGTTTTATATGAATCGAAAACATTTACTAAAAATTTTGTGAAGATCGGTCCATAATTTACCATAGCTCTCATAAAAGCCCACACTGCCTAAAACCGTAAAAATTAACGCTATTAATAAGTAAAATTTGGCCTAAAAATCACGCTGCTAAATATCATAAACATAGGCCTCATATAAACCGTACTTTTGAGGTTAGTTTTTATAAACTTTCATTAATAATTTTAAGACATAAAGCTAAATCCTGTAATATTCCTACTCTGGCTGAGAATATCAAAGATTTGTCACAGCTAGCACTTTAACTTGTTTATAACTTTTTTATTCTTTAAAGCTCGAGAGTGTTGCACAATATCTTTCAGAAAAAATATTGTTCCAAATCTAAATGTTTTATGCCACTTGATTTAGTTTTACACAAGTCATCACTTTGTTTATATTTTCGTTAAAAAATTATTTTTTATATGTATTGCCAAATTAAAAATTATAAGCTTTAAATATTTTTCAGATTTTTTATAAACAAAATTCTTTCTTTATTTTAGGTAAAAGAAACTCACTCACGTGCTTAATTTATTTACACTTTTGGCATACTTTGTTATATATGTATCTTCTTTTTATTTGTTGTTGCTATTATATTTCGGTAAATTAATTTTAATTAATAAACTAACTCAATTACATATTAATTAATCATATAACTACTTTAAACAATATTTGATAACGATAAAAATGCCAATTTTAAATTATTTCTTTTATAAATTTTCAATCACTTTTTCCGTTAAATATTTCGTAAAACTTTTCCGTTTTCTTAAAATTTTTCAATCTTATAAACGTACAATTAAAATTTTTTGATTTGTTCAGTTCAATGTTTAAATCCAGTCTGTCAACAGTCTTGGCACTTTTAACAGTTTTTCGTTATTCTGTCCACAGTTTTGCCAGTAGTTGGTGTCAGTGTCTGAAGTTAGGGTTCTCTTGTCTGCATCTCTTGAGAAAGAGGGATACAATTTAAAATTTCCCGGAATTGCGAAAACTACCGCTTTAGAGTTAATTTTGCCGAAAATAATTAAATAAAATAAACAAAAACGTAACCCAACAAATACTTCTCTTATACCAAGTAACATTTATGTATACCAAGCAGGGCTGCCAGATAAATTTGTGAGGAAATCGTCAGTTTCCTGAGAAAATAAAAAAATCGTCTTTATCGTTTCGAAAAATCGTCAAAAAAAAATCGGACAACTTAAAATTTAGTTTTTTTTTAAACAATTTTTGTTCGATTTTTATAAAAAAAGAAAACATACAAACAAAAACATAATTACTTTATACCCAGCTAGCATTTTCAATCGTGTGAGAGCTACTGAGAGTCTCATGAAGAGCGTCTGGTCGTCGATGACCACATTTTTTAAGCGTTGAAGATTCCTCACACGAATGAGATTCTTCCATAGCACAGCGAAAGACGTTTTTTCAATCGTTGTGGGAACCGTTTAAGGCGTGAGTAAAGATTATCTAAAGAGTCTTTCATGTCAAGAATCGTATAAGATTCATGTAGATATTCTCTTACAACTCGTAAAACACTCGCCGTATAAATATTGAAAATATGATTTATACAGAGAGCTGTAAAAGGTTCATTCCATGATGGTTTGAGGAAAGATAAACAAAGTGTAACATTATTGTTTTTTACTCTGAAAATAGTCCAAGATTTTCTTAAGAATTGCATATAACAGCCGTACCTTAACAAAAGCAGTACGCGTTTTCTAATTTTGGAATACAGCGGCTCAACGCTTTGCAGTTGGAAAGCCGATTTTCCAGGTCGTTTAATAGTGAAGTTTGTCGCTATTGTTAATTAATAATGGCAATTAAGCTATTTTATTAAACAGGAAAGCTATCACTACTCTTCATTACACAACGTTGACGCTCTTGCTTTACTTGGCGGCCACACGATCAAGTTTTGCCTTACAATTCCTATAAATTTCCAATACACTCTCACTTTTTTACTAAGACACTCACACTTTTTAAATTAACCACGAGATGGCTTCCAATTTCACCTTTGCATTTGTTTGGCAATTTTACTTTCAATTTAACAGCTGATAACATGTTCTTCTTTATAAATTGTTGTTTTGTTGACATCTTGAAAGTAAATTGCTTACAAATTGAGTGCAGCCTACGTCACAGCTTTCAATTTATGCAAATTTAGACAAACAGTACATGTAAAAGACTATCAAGAACAACTTGAACGTGTGGCTGCAAGGTTACTGATATGCCATACATCAGCGTAAAATCTAAGTGAAAGAAAACGTTACGCTTTCCGCTCTTGTTGAGGTACGGCTGTTAAACATTCCAAGATTAAAGAACGAAATTGTCAAAAACTGTAATGTTTTATTCAGTCTTTGAAGACTGAAAAAAATCGTCACTTTTTAGAAAAAAAGTCGTCAAATCTGGCAGCCCTGATACCAAGTATACCCAGTTAAAAGTATGGCAAAGCGAAGGTGAGTCGGAGTACGAAATAAACTGTAAACTAACCTAACTAAACTAACTAACTAAAAAAAACCCTAAAACCTCTTTGTGCTTGCTATTTTGTACTTAAACAAAAACGGTACGCAACGGTTGTGCGCTGAAGATGACAAATTCTAATATATCGTTCCGATTTTGCTTCTGTGTACGCGTATTGTTTGCCTTCCGTATTTTTATGCGCCCTCATATAGATACAATATTATTCATAAAGAAACACCAAAAGTATGGTAAGCACAATACGTAAATAAAAAGTTCACTACGAGTTCACTAAAAATACATAACGTGTACGCTTAAGCAACACAACACCTATGCTAAAACGAGATCGGTACGTTATCTTAGTATTGGTGGTCGTCAGCCCACAATCGTTGTGTACCGTATTTTACTTCTCTACAAATTCTCGTATATAAACTTTTTTTATTTTGTATTCTTGTAAAGAATTCAGGGCAAAATAAGGTACGGTACATTCAAGTGCCGTACCTTAAAGTTTTTTCAACTGGTGTTTCTCCCCATTTAAGCGTATTTATATTGTACAACAAACCTCCTATTTTGTATGTGGAAACTTTTACGCAAGGAAAATAAACATTTTGGCTAATACGTACGTCAAGTATTATTTTGTTGAATGTGAAATGATTTTTGCATAAAAGCACAAATCCAATTATTCTTAAAAAAAAAATGAACTGCCCCAGTTGTGACTTGAACTTGCGTCTGTCCTTTTTTATTTTTTTTTTTTTGTTTTGCTCTCAAGCCAACTAAGCTACGTGCAAATGACAACGTTAATTACGATAAAAGAACTTTATTAACTGATGTAATGTAATGCTGCCTACGAGTTACGATTTGGCATAAAAGATAATAAGTAAAGGAAATTGTTACATTGGCAGTTGTAGGTAAAATATTTTGCAAGTAAATTTTTTGTTGCAGTACTTTACATATCGCACACTAAAATCATAAACAGTCACAACTCAAAATTTACAAATGTTCACGAGAACAAAAAACGGCTTTGAAAAATTTCGAGTTGTGACTTTTAACGGTTTTGTGTGCGATATGTTTACTCGAAATTCATCATTTGTAATTGTCTTAAACGGCTTTGATAAATTTCGAGTTGTGACTTTTAACGGTTTTGTGTGCGATATGTTTACTCGAAATTCATCATTTGTAATTGTCTTTCTGATATAAACGTTACGTACTAAACATGGCCCGCGAAAGTGCAGCACAGTTTTAACGAACTAGTATGTGATATTATAGCAAAGTCAAATATCTGAAACAACTCAGGTACGGCAGTATTTGTCTCATTTTCTTAATGTTTTAATACCAAAAATTAAAAAAAAGAAACGTTTCCCTGGCAGCCCGTGGAAAAAACTCTACTAAGAGTCAATCCTTGAGTTGAGTGATTGTCGGGAAACATTAACGTAACACAGCAACAATTTTTAATAAAATGTAAACAAATGTTTTCTACTTATATTTTAAAAGTTTATCAACCGAGATAAGAGCTTGTGTATATTTTCTAATTGCTTAACGATCTGATTATATTTAAACGTACGAAAACAATTCAACAAGCCACCAGAAGAAACAATTAGACATTCAAATAGTTGTTATAATAAAATTGTAAACACGGCACATCATAAAGTAACCAACACACAGACACTCATTTGTTTGAGATATTGTACATGTGTATTATAAATTTTATAATATAATTTATATATCAGAGAGAAAAACTTTTTACAATGGCCTCTGGTTTATGGGAAGAAGGTAAACAAACCGTTTAGTCGAGTGATATACTTAAAGAAATTAAGCGATAATATTGTGGTATTTTATTTTGTGCAATTATTTAAAAGCTAAAACTATTCGAAAACAAATTTTAGAGAGTGTATCTTCTATGGGAGCCATGGGCAGTCAGAAGGGCCCGAATAAAATAATATAAGGTTAAGATTCATGTAAAAGTTCTTTGAGCCGTATACATTTTTAGATATTTTCATCTTTATGAGCTTTGTTTGCATTAAAGTGATTTAATGATGGAAGTTTTATATGGTACCGATGGTAAGTTTAAACTCTTCCAGCACGACGATTTGTCATGACATAGTAGCTACCGTAAAAGTTTTTGTCGCCATTTTGATGTCAATACAAACATTTATAAAGAAGTTATAGCATTAAAAGCTCAAATTATACGTGGCATAACCATAATGCCACATAATGCGAATATTTAATTTAATTGGTTTGTATGGTATGTTTATGTCGTTTTGATAATGCAGAGGTGATGGTAATACAGTTTTGTTATGGTTATGTCACGTCTAATTGGACCTTTAGTTTTTACATAGGGATTTTTAACATGCGCTCTGGTAACCCTTTTTGTTACTTTATAAGTTAGATCTATATACAGTTAGGGACAAAATTGTTCACGAAATTATAAAACATTTATGTTTATCATGAAAACTATTAAAGTTTCAACTTGGAAACTTTCAAAAACTATTGTATGGGTTTCTACATTTTAAAATTATACTATGTAAACTTATTTTCAAAAGTACCGTTTGTTTTTATATTAATACTAAGCTAACATCCAAACCATATGTGTGAACAATATTGACCCTGTGTGAATCTGTCATAAAAATTCCAACAAAATTTCAAGTTTTATCTGTGGGATTTGCTTTTAAAGTTAGTCAATTAATTCATTAATATTAAATAATTTTAAAATTTGAAAAAAATTCGAGCAGTTAAATTTTGCCTAGTTTATTCAAGAACTGTAAGTCAAAAGCGGCAATTTTAAAACAAAGCATTGTGAAATATTTATAAAAAGAAGTCTCACATCGCAAGATCACACAAAATACAACAATTCAGAGAGATTTGAATGTTAAATAAAAATAAGTGTAGTTTGGATACCAAAAACAACAAAGCTGGTCGCCCAAAAAAAACTTTAGCCAAATAATTTTCGCGAATCAAAGCGACTTATTGTTACTGGTGTAGTCAGTATAGCTATTAAGGTACGGCAAATACTGAGCATAGAGTACAATTTAGATGTAAGCGCTAAAAACATACGAAGTTGCTTAAGTTCTAGTAGATTGGTAGCTAGAATAAAGAGCGACAACCCATCTTTTAGCAAAAATAACAGCTGAAAACGGCTGAAGTTTGCAAAAAAGTAAGAAAAATTCAGTTTTAAAGATTTAATTCGTGTAACATGCTTAGATCGGACAAAAATTATCGGATTGCAGGTAGGCGGACGGGTGTTAACATGGCTGGCGTAAAAGTGTTAGCGTAAAAGAGTGAAATAATTCCAAATGTTAAAATTTTGATGATCTCATAAATGACATGAGAATGTTTTCGCGGGAACCAGCTTCGAACACTCCGCTAATTCAGAAGAAAAATGTGTGCCAAGCACTACATAATCATCATTAAAGACCCGTTGATTCCAAGATATGCCATATTCGGCTAAGAATCACGACAGGGTGATATCATTATGCAGGACAACAATATTAAGCATACTTCAGAAATACCTAAAAGTTAGTTTGAAGAAAATAAAAACTCGAAAATAATTTTACCTAATTAGTCGCCAGAGTAGTAGCCACTTGAGTAACTTTGGTCCTTTCCAAAATACCACTTTTTTGTTTGCTCAGAGGAACCCGCCTAACACTGGATATAAGCTTAGCGAGCTTGCCGTTAAAGCTTGGAAAAAATAGAGCCAAAACTGCTAAGAACTCTTGTAAAAGAATTGAAAAAAAGATTAAGGCAGCTTAAAAGAGCAAATGGACAACATACCAAACGCTAGGACCCAAATACAACAATAATCTCTAACTAGGGTCATAATTGTTCACATCCAGAAGTCAATACCGTGTAAAATATTATGAACATATATTTTTTGGAAAAGTTTTTATTTTTGAGTTCTTGAAATGTTCTACTTTTCATATAGTTAAAAAAAATTAAATAGTTATAAATAAAACAAAAATTTATAGCCTATTTTGTCAATAACGCTAAATTTGTGAACAATTTTGTCCCTAACTGTATATAAAAATGAAAAATGTTTGCATGTTTGTTTGTTTGTTTGTATGTTGGCTTATAGACTCCTAAACTACTGCACCGATTTTCCGAAAATTTTTACAGTAACATCACGTGAGCCCTGTTGCAGGGGAATTGGTACCTCCCATTGGATGCCAATATTAAATATCGCATATCTTAAAAGTTGCTTCACGCATTTTGTTGAACTTTTGGTAGTAGGATCTTCTGAGCCCCAAAATTGAAATAAAGTAGCAGCGGGGAAAGTGGTTTCCCCCATAGGACGCCAATGTTTAATATCGCATATCTTAAGAACTGTATATGGTATACTACACTATTGAAAATAAAAATAAAGCGGGTAGGTGCAGTGGTGGAAATACCTCCCATAGGATGCATATATTAAATATCGCTCAGCTGAAGAACTATTAAAGGGAGAGTCATCAAACGTGGTTAAAGCTATTATTATGGTTATCTATAAATTTCAATATAGAAATGGGCGGGGTAGACAGAGGAGGAGCAGTACCCCTCATAGATACTGCTGCTGCCTTCTATCTTGTTGTCACTTTTTTCATTGTACCTGGCTTCCGTCAATAATTTAAATCCTGTACTTCGAAAGCAATTAAAATATCATCACCATATATTTTTAACAGTTTTAATGTTTGGACGGTCATCACCTCCTATTTTGGTATCAGTTCGTCCAGAGAAAACTGAAATTCTTCGGAATTTGTTCGAGATATTAATCAAAGTACTGCGTCGCAGAATCAATCTCGTTTGCGTACGAACCTCTTTTTTTCCTCTTTTCAGTCGGGGGCGTTTGGTATTTGATATTGTGCATCGGCAGCGATTAAATCATTAACCTGCTCAAGACGTTCAACGAGTGCTTTGCCATTGATATGTTTTTCCTTTACTGCCTTTAGGCACCATTTTTCCAATATGGCGGCGCGAGCGGCAAAGATACGAGGTTGCAAAGTTAAAATTCGGTAAAAGCACGTCAAAATCTATAAAATTGCCAAGTTTCAAAACTTTCGGAAAATTCTCCAAGCAAAACAAGTAAGAAAGTATACTCGGTCAAGCCCGAGCTTATGATACCCTACACCACAGTATTTAAAAACACATCATGCGTATGTGTCCATATAAATATGGATTTATCTATGTTTATAAAATTCATTAAAATCGGTTTGAAAGTTTGTGAGAGGCAGAAATTGCCCCCTATCTCCCCTTGTGGTCCTATTTTTGAAAAACTGTAAATGTTATGTGTCTATATAGATATAGTTCTATGTATGTTTTAAATTTCATTAAAATCGGTTTGAGAGGCAGAAATTGTCCCTATCTCCCCTCGTGGTCCTATTTTTTTAAAATACATACCTTTTGTGTCCATATAGATATGGAAATATCTATGTCTTTAATGTCATTAAAATCGGTTTGAGATGCAGAAATTGCCCACTACCTCCCCTTGTGGTCCTATTTTTGAAAAACTGTATAGCTAATGAGTCTATATAGATATGGTTCTATCTTTGTTTTAAATTTCATTAAAATCGGTTTGAGAGGCAGAAATTGCTCCTATCACCCCTCGTAGTCCTATTTTTAAAAAAATGCATACCTTTTCTGTCCATATAAATATGGAAATATCTATGTTTTAAATTTCATTAAAATCGGTTTAATAGTTTCTGAGAGAAAGAAATTTCCCCTATCTTCCCTCGTGGCCCTACGATTCGGCCCATTTTCAATAAGCTTGGTCCTTGTGCCAATAAGAACCTATGACCTAAATTTTATTAAATTACCTCGAAAATTGCGACCTATACTTTGCGCACAAGGTTACATGGACAGCCAGCCTGTCAGCCGGACGGACATCGTTAGTTCGGCTCAGAAAGTGATTCTGAGACCAATATTTTCAGGCGTTACACACATCAGCACAAATGCATAATACCCTCTCCACTATTGTGGTGTGGGTATAAATATTTAAGGGTATATCAAATTCGCTAAGGCCGAATAAATCACATTCACTTGTTTTTTTTTTTTTGTTAAAGTAGTTTAACAACTTTTATATTCCACTTAAATCTGAGTGCAAAAAAAAATTGTGATAAAAGTCTGGAATACAAACCTATTTTCTTGAGATGAATAAAATGTTTATTGGTGTCTTCTAGATGTAAAAATGTAACGTTAAGATTTATATTTATTTTGTAAATAAAAACACAAATGTACTTCAATATATGAATATAAATATAATAAAAAAATGTTGTCATGTAAATGGCACAAACCTCAATAAAAAAGTGAATACAATGGGGCTTCGATTATCCGTTATTTTATTAACCGACAACATCAATTATACGGAAACTGAAAAGAATATTCTTGTAACGATTTTAGTTTTTTTTTGCAACGAACACCTCATTATCCATGAACTTCCTAAGAATGATTCTTAACACCATTAAGGTAGCGCTTAGGCGACCGCAAAATTCCAAAATTTCCGGAAAATTCTCTTCGTGATAAAAGATCAACATATAAAAGACCTATGTCAAGCAAATCAAAATTCCGAACGGTTTACAAGATATGAACCTGAGAAAATGATCACTTTTTTGCAAAAATTACACCAAGGCCCCAAATCTCTGGGGGCCCATACAAAAAAGTGCATGATTTGGGCAAAACTGGGAGACACGGGTCTTTTTTTTTTTTGGTATTTTCTAACACTCATTTTAAGGGGTAATTTTAGTCCTTTTTTAACGTCCCCACAAAAGTATACTAAAACGGTACTTTAGAGGGTTAAAATGTTCCACGAATATTTTCTGCATCAAATTTTACTAGGGGTCTTCTAAGACCAAAAATTCGTGCAATGTATGTAAAACCGATTTTCGAAATCCCGGGCCTTGAAAAATTTGAATTTTTCGAAAACCCGTTTTACATACATTGCACGAGTTTTTGGTCTTAGAAGACCCCTAGTCAAATTTGATAAAGAAAATATTCGTGAAAAATTTTAGCCCTCTAAAGTACCGTTTAAGTATACTTTTGTGGGGACGTTAAAAAAGGACAAAAATTACCCCTTAAAATCAGTGCTATATATTCTAAGAAAAGAATCGCCATACAATTCTACTGATGGCATCTGAAATAGTCTTTTAGCTCATAAGTACATTTAGCATATTTTTTGAATTGTACCAAACGCCTTTTCAAGATATTCATTATGTTCAATGCCCGGAATTTCGAAATTCCGTTTTTCATAAATTCCCCGAACTTTTGGTCTTAAAAGACCCCTTGTAAAATTTGATGCAGAAAATATTCGTGGAACATTTAAACCCTCTAAAGTGCCGTTTTAGTATACTTTTGTGGGGATGTTAAAAAATGACAAAAATTACCCCTCAAAATTAGTGTTAGAGGGTTAATATATTCTAAGAAAAGAATCGCCATACATTTTTTCTGAAGAGATCGGAAAAAGTAGTTTAGCTCAGAAGTACATTTAAACATTTATACCAAACGAATTTTCAAAAAATTTAAAAATTTTAGGGGCCCATATTTCGGGAACTATGCTCCTTATAGGATAGTCCGGTACATATATATACATATAAATTTCGGCAACACGAGCTAACTTTTGGCAGATTTGCTCTACCAATAGTCTAGTTTCATTTCGCGTTGCAAGCATTGAGGCTAGAGGCGATGACCCGAACTTTGTTGCACTGTGTTATGAAACACAAAATTTTATTTAGTCTAATTTATAAAATGTTGGATCATTTTTAAGGCTTTGTCTGTGTAAAATTGAATTTAGATTCCGGCAACACGTTAAGTAGTTTTGCTATTAACAGAATTGCCTGTTCCCATAAAGCTACATGGTCAAGAGAGCAAAAAGAAATTACTTACTTTTACATTTATTATGAATTCATTGTTCTATTTTATCACTCATTTCAATTGCAATTTAATACTGTGTGTGTGTGTGTGTGTGTAAAGTGGTCGGGTTGTAATTTAATTAACTGTTTTTATTTTTTTTTAATTTATTTTTTTTTTTTTTTTAAGAGAGCAAGATAAAGAAAAAGGGTAGATGGACTGTTAGAGGAGAATAAGTGGGTTGAAAGATAGACAAAATAAACACGTGTTCATCAAAACAATCCTTCAACAGATTACAATTTTATTTTTCACAATATAAACTTTTTCTCCTTCTATCATTTTGATTTTATAGTCAAATAAGTTTTTGTCGCGATAAAACACAATGAAGTGATAAATTTACATAGAGGACAATAAAAGTGATCGAAATAAACTTAATGACAACAAAATGACTTGAATTCAAAAATATTTAGACACATCATTTTATTAACGAATACTGAAACATTTCTTTGTTCTTTGCTCTTGGATTTTATTTTGTTCTTTATTTTTAATATCACTATTTTTTAATCGTTTGTTTAATTTTCGAATTTAGAAAAAATTTTCCTAAGTTTTCTAAGTGACTCACTAACGCTTCAAACCCCGAAATTAAACTAAATAAAATTTTAAATAAGTTCTATCATTTGTTCTAAAAATTGAGAGAGATAGATAGAGAGCCATTGCAAAAAAAGTGAAAACATAAGAAGAAGAAATCTAAATGATATTATCATTATGATAATGCATTAAAAATTTATTTACTTTTGCATATGAGGGTCATTTCGTTTTGAACTGATTCCTTAGACAGTGTATAAAATGTTGTATGTATGGTTGAAGTATGATTAAAAAAAACCATAATATGTTACTTGCAAGGAAAGGAAAGGAAAGGAAACTATTGTAGTTTTCTACATTACCACTGTCACGTTTATTAACAATTTGCTTATATATAATCACCAGGGAAACCAGAAATAGGCTCCACAAACAGTGTTTTATACGCATTAATTATGCAGTTAAAACTTAAAAATATGCCATAAAAATTGTTTAAAATATGCCCCAAAAAAACAAAAAATTGCTTATTTGAAAACAAAATATTCAACAAGCCTAAAATAATAATCGCTTAACCCCATGCACCACAGTATTTAAAGGTAAAATATGCAATTTAAACCTGAAAATGCTGCATAAAAACTCTCTTAACTTAATTATGCAAAAACGTGCTGTTAAGGGCAAAATATACAAAAATATGCACCAACAAATCAATGCAAAAATTCATAAAAAGCTTTAAAACGGGTAAATATACTGTTTCTGCCTTCATTGGTCGCATAAGGAAAAAACTGAATTGAATATTTCCCTGATAATCACAAAATGTTTCCTTGAATCTTCGAATATGGTGGTATTTAACAATATAATATTTTAGACATGACAACAATACAACAAATTATTAGGGAACATTTAACAAAAAATAAGCCGGGCTTAAAAAACTGCAGTCGAAACGAAAAACTGTTAAACAACTTTTTGAGTTGGTTTGCCATCGACTGTTTACTTTTAATGAATCAGAAGTAAAAGCAACAGTTTTTTTTGACCAATGACAAAAAAAAGTAGTGGAAGAAACGGCCGTTTTTCTACTTTGCCTGCAGTTTTACAAACGCTGAAAATAAGTTTTGTAAACCTTAATTAAATTCTATATATTTTTACAAATTCGCGCTCTGTACGCTAAACTAATACAGCACTTCGTCAAGTTTACGGTGCGCATAATCGGCCATCTGAGCAGCTGTATTAGCAATACAATGGATTGATACATTAACACAGACGGACAGACAAACAGACAGACAAAGGGACATGGCTAAATCGACTAAGAATTTCTCCAGGACCCAGAATAAACATAAATCCCTCTGTAACATATAGGCAACATACTGGTCATCTCTCAATAATTTCCATAGTAATAGTTATTGTGACCTATCCAGTTATTTAACCTGCAGTATACACTCTGTTCTTTACCTTAAGTGCAAAAAGTATAAGCTGGTTGTTTCTTATTGTTATTAATATTGCGATCCCATCCCTGCGGGAAATTTGTGTCAATTGGTTTTAAGGCACTTATCCCGTGACAAGTGAAAGCAGTTTTATAATAAAAAGGAACGAATTTTGATAGGTTAAAACAGAACATATCACTTGACTGGTGATAATGTGCTAAGAGTAGTTACTCCAGAAGGTAATTGACAAACAACTTGTCATGTAACTGGATTTTGTGTGGGAAATGACTGATTTATTCTACCTGATTCTATTACTTTAAATGAAGGGGATCCGCCCTAATAACATGGTTCATTTGGGACAATATTTGCGACAGGCATTATTTAAACTGAAATTGAATGTGTCCATTTAGGTTGATTCTGTGACCTGTTACAAAGCGTCAAAAAGGTGCAAGTAAGTTACAAGTCTTTCTTGTAACTTACTTTCCGACTCGAATTGTAGTTGTAAGTGGGTTAAAAGAAAAAACAAAATTAAAAAGTTCCCTTTCCTCTAGGGATAATAACTTTAAGAATTTTAAAAAGTGAAAATATTTTTATAATCGCTGCTTCGATTTTTTGTGAGAATCTGTAAGGTTAGTGTCCAGATATGAGTCTTTACTCTAGTACTCATGTCGAGCACTGGCCTTAATGAGCGAAAAAGAATTCGACGCAACTATCAAAAATATGTAAAATTTACTCATACTGTGTGAGATATGCATCGTTTATTTATGCTACTCGAAAGCAAAAAACTATTTCAAGAGTTTTCACTCGTCTTATCTTATCTAACTAGCATAAATATGAAATGCTTTAAGTTTTTTACGTTAAGCTTTTTCATAACTTTTTTACTTATGCTTTCCCTTGTTGCTCGTTGTTGCCTGTAGGACACACTCCGTTTTTATAAAATTACTCCTTTTAAGATTTGTATACCCTCCACCACAATTAGTTGTGAAGAGGGTATACTAAGTTTGTCATTCCGTGTGAAACTTTTTTATTATTCATCTCAGACCCCATAAAGTATATATATTCTAGGCTCTTGAGTAATTCTAAGTCGATTTAGCCATGTCCGTCTGTTGAAAACACGCTCACTTTCGAAAAACTCAAAAGAACTAAACAAACTGGGTGTCAAATGGCTTGTAGTTATCCTAAGCAGTTTGGGATTGAAATCCAGCAAAATCGTTTCGGTAGGCTCAGAGCTACGAATCAAAATATGGAACCACCACCTAAAAAAAATTGATAATTTTGTTTCAAAAACTAACATAAATCGTGTAATAATGCACAGAATGATATAAGATTTTGCAAGAATTCGTTTTATTCAACTGGAAATCGCGCTGTAAAATTTCGTGAAGATCGGTCAATCATTTACCCTAGGCCCCATATAAGCCCAACTGCCGGAAAACAGTTTAGTACGCCTAAAACCGTAAAAAATAATGCTATCATAACAAAATTCGATACATCAAAGTTGTACAAGACACTTATTTTTTTCTTTTTTAAATGGAATATGTTTAACCGGTGTTAAAAAAATTAAAACTTTTGTAACAGTTTTTTAAATTCTTCAAAAAATTTTTTCAAAACGAAATGCCCCTTATAAAAAATATCAACGTTAATATTGATTCATACATATCCGTGTAATATTTTCAGTAAGACTAAAGATCGGCTAAGTACTATGATAATTTTAAAAAATTTAAAATAATAAACTAAAGCAATTTATCAATTTACGATCACAACACAACTTTCGAATCACATTTTACAAAATCATACAGACAAACATACTGAAAAACATGCATACACCAAATTCTATCGGCTACAAAACATCTCTGAGTACATGGTGATACATATAAAGATATTTACATAGATAATGTTTATCACTATTATGTACGTGTATGTGTATGTGTGTATGTAACAATGTAGATAAATATGTTAATGTGTCTCGTAATATTAAGTTGTAAATTCACTGAGTAAATCTTAAATATTTTACTACAAACAATCATCAACATCACATCACTGTTATTGCGATAATAATATTTAGAATATGAATTTTTTTTTGTCATAAAATAAAATTATATGATTATGTTTTTATAATTTAATGTACTCAGTAGGTAAATAAGTAGATAATAAAAATGTAAATAAATGCGTGAGTGCGTTAAATATTTTACACTAAAAAAAAAAAAAAAATTGTGCCCTTAAATAAAACTATATTAATTTTTAAATTACAATCTCTGTGGTAAAATGGAAACAAACTATTTCTGTATACTAAAGAAAAAATAGGATAAGTTTATAAATCTTACAATTATGTATTAACAATTCGATTTCGGGTAACAAAATTATGATTTGTAAATTTTAAGTTAATTAGGTCAAAAAAAAAATTTTTTTTTTAAATGCTTTTTTTAAATGCTTTTTTTAAATAACACCAAAGTAAGATTTCAATAAAATTCTTCAAATGTATGAAGTTATCGAAAAAAAAAAGAAAATGTAATTATCAAAAAAAAAAAAATATATATAAAAGAACCAAGACAATAAATACTAATTGCAGCGCACAGTGGGATGGCTTCATACAGTTTTGTGCAAACAATATAAGGAGTGGCTCTAGTTCATTGAAAGCTTGCAACGAGTACTATATTGACTAAATTAAGAAACCGATGGATTTTCTTTTCTGCCACGCTGACAGCCCTAGCCTATATAATCCTAATCGATTTTTATACCCTTCACCTCAGGTGGAAAAGGGTATATTTAAGTTTGTCATTCCGTTTGTTATTTCTACAATAGTGATCTAAGACCCTATAAAGTATATATATTCTGGGTCCTTATGAGGAGAGAACTTAATTTAACGATGTCCGTCCGTCTGTCCGTCTTACGTTTGATATGTGCTTTCCGGAGACTCCAGACATGATAGCGGCTAGGTTGTTTTACATTTATGTCACATATAGTCCACCATTTCGTGCTATTGAAATTCAGCAAGATCGGTCCACAAATGGCTGAGATATGACCAAAAAAACCACGACTACCTCTAATTTTTTCCAAAAATCCCTTGTGGTTGTTGTACTTTTATTACTTTTTGCTGCATATCGTTGGAACAGCAAAAGCCAACGTTTCCAAATTAGGTACACACATTTAGGTTGCTAATACACACCATCTTACAAAATGTGGGCGGGATTGGAGAAGTGGGCGTGGTACCTCCCGTACTAAAAAATTTTAAAATTGTCCTCTGGATATGACTTATATACCAGGTTCAGATACAAAAAAGTTATGACCAAAATTAAATTTTTTTTTTAAATACCCACTTTCGGGAACCATTGATCACCCCGAGGCCAAGCATTATAGCTCAAATAAATGGCAAATTTCTTCTTAAACACGTCGGTACATAAACCTGGCAAATCGGTTAAAAAATGGCTGAGTTATACCCGAAATACTGAATATAATGTATATAAATGTTTATATATAAATATAACTTAAGTAAATGGTAAAATTCTTCCTTAACACGTCGGTATGTACAACTATCAAATCGGTTAGACAATGGGTAATTTATGAGCAAAATACTTAAAAAATGGGCTAAAAAACATCAAAATATTTATAAAAACCTAAATTTAAGGGCTGCCATACGTCCTATGGATATGACTTATATACCAAAATATCGGAAATTTTTATGAGTTATAACCGAAATACTGGGGTCTAATCACCGCATACGATATCGAGCAAAATTGATCGAAATTATTTATTTTGGTATCTTGAAACTCGATATCGAATGAAATGTATTGAATTTGAAATAATAGCATTCGACATCGAGTAACTCGGCATTACATTTATCGAGTTTTCATTCGATACGCCAGTGTATATCGTATATTCGGCGCAGCCGAATGCCTTTAAAAAGGGCATACAAAGAGTCAGCTAGTGGAAGAACGTTGTAAGTTACTTAAAAATGATACAAAGTAAATGGTTTTAATCGTGGAATAACGTTTTAAAAGCCATTAGTCATGATGCTTTGTGTAGTGGAAGAACTTTTTTAATGACATCGTGATTGTGGATATGAAACGTTTTTCCTCTAAAAATAAGTTATAAACTTTAAATTTGCATGTAATTTAAGTTTTAAATTTGTTGATATTTTGCATAAAAATTTTTATTATCATTAAGGGTCTTCATGATATTGCTTAAAATTACCATTTGTGCAAATGGGTAAACTTGCGAGACTCGTTTCATGAAGATCCTTTTTAATTTTTGTGTATTTTTAAACAATTAATGTCATTTCAATCAGAAACGTCAATAAAAAATATATTAAAAAAAAATAATTAAAAATATAATAAAAAACTTGAAATTTGTAAATTATAAATGAAATTTGTTTTTAAACATGCATTAAGAAAGCCAAAAGACTAATATGCTTATATTATTACATGAATTTATTGTTTGTGATTTATTTACACTTGAAGTTTTCATTGAAAACGGCGGTAAGCATTAAAAAAATTTGTCTGTATAAATGCACAATTGAACAGCGCAAGTTTACGAGTCAAAATTGTTGGGCAAATTTAAGCAGTTTGTGTAAATGAATTCTCATACAATTTTTGACAGTTCATTTACGAGGGTGTAAGAATGCACAGTTTGCACAGTTTACGAGACTTATAAACGATATCATGAGGACCCTTATTATTTTTAATAATCTAAAAAATAAAAAATTAATAATCTTGCCTGTTAAAAAAAATTTATTTTGTAACTTAAAACGTTATTCGCGGCTGTGCTTCAATTGTTTTATTGTTTTTTAATATTGAAATTCCTATAACGGCATAGTTATCATGATATTTTCTTTACACTAAGTCTTATGTATACGTATGCCAAAGATTTTGTGAAAATCTTCACCCATTCTTATTCTGAAGGGAGAAATGCAATTTGGTACAAGAATTTGTAACGGCATAATTATTTTGACATTCTATAATTTCGTCTCATTTTGTTTTTTGTGTTAAGCTTTAATACAAAGCGGTCGTTGTTTAGTATTAAGTATTAACATTCGATAAAAGATTAATAAAAAAATTCTATTACTATTGTGTAAATATGGGAAAAATATCGGAATTAACCAACACCGTCAGGAGTGAAATTATAACCAAGTATAATCTTGGAATATCTCTAACAAATATTGCCAAGGAGTACAATATAGTACCTAGACAAACCGTTTATTATCAAATAAATAAATGTAAAGAAACTGTATCTGTCATTAATTTGCGTCGAACAGGAAGAAAACGTAAAACAACGGCAGTGGAAGATCGACAAATTATCAGAAAATTTAAATTAAAGCCGTTGCGTTGGAATACAATTCGCACTCTGATAGTCATTTAAGCGAAAGAACAGTTCGACGACGCACAGTGGCTGAAAATCGTTTTTCATCGGCCAAAAATCTGTAACTTTTGAACCGATAGAGATAGTTTTGCAATTTTTTTTTGCAGGAGAGAAGACTTCTTGAGCTTTTTTACAGTTTTAATTTTGTTAAAATCCGTTAAAATCCAGTAGTTGTTGAGAAATTTAAGGTCAAAGTTGAACTTTTGATGTTTTTTAGCATTTATTATAAAAATGCTAATGATTGAGATTGAGAACTATGGTATTTTTTAATTAAAAAAGTGGGATTTTTTTCAGCCCACAGTTTTAAGAACTTTTTAATCTACATAACTGCCGAATTTCGTTAGCATATCTTTGTTCATGTCAGATTTATAGAATGTCAAACCTTAAAAATATTATTTTTTACTCATATTGAAAGCCCTTTTATTCATTTACACTATATTTTAATAATTTTAATGTTTGACATTCTATAAATCTAACATGAATAAAGGTATCATAATGAATAGATTAAAAAGTTCTTAAAACAGTGGACTGAAAAACATCCCCATTTTTGATAAACAAATACCCAAATTCCCAATCCCGGAAAACGGTTTTAAATTTTTTTATTTTGTTCAATAAAGGCAATACAATTTACCATTCGATATTGCTCAGAATTTTCTAGAAAATAATGGACATATTAGAAAACATTACTGTTCTAAATATATAAAAATCGGTGTGCTGAATTATTAGAATTTTTTACTCAAATAATTTTTTTTTTTTTTTTGTTTGAAAAATTTGATTTGGAATAGGGCATATGGGAGTAAAAATGTCAAACTGTCTATAAATTGCTTCTACTAGCATACACTTAATGTTTTCTTTTGAAAAATATAAACATTTTTATATATTTCTGGAGAAATTCGTATTCATATTACCTTTATATGCATATACATTCGCCTCGTATATGCCACTATACCTTTAAAAAAAATTTATAGGCATGTAATAATACCTATGATCATTTTGTGAATAGGTTTCTACATTATCAACTCTACAACAGGTTCAACTGGAACCAGTTCCACTAGAAAACTTTTTAGATTAAAAAAAAGTAAGTGAAAACATTAAAATTTTTTTTTTAAGTGATTGTAGTAAACGCTGAGCATCATACAGCTCAGTAGTAGACCTTAAAGTTTTACCTCTGCCGAAATTGGTGTGATTTTAATAGTGTCCCTTGGTGGCAAACATTCCTTCTAAGCAGCAGTTATGTGATGATAAGCAGGATACAGATTTGAACCTTTTTCAATTGCACGCACTCTGAGCTGAATATATTGCTCTTTTGTTAACTTCAAATCTAAAAATAATGCTAATACCTCTTCATCTGAAAACTGTTTTTTTATTGCTTGGCGTTGGAATACTCTTAAGAATCCGTTTTGTTCTCTTGGGATTAGCGATAAAAACTTTTTCAATAATATCGACTTTTGTGAGTTCTTTTTGTGATCGCAGTTGATATAGCAAAGATTCTTGAATACTTGTATCTCCGATTTCTTCGTTGATATCCTTAAGCTTCCGCCTTTTAGATCTATCGCTACAGTTCTCAAGTGATTTCTTTGGCCTCCCAAGGTTATTTTCATTTGTACCTTCTGAAGATATCTGGACACTGAGTTCGCCATCTAACCAGTTTGCAAAACTGTTGTAAAATCTAGGTTTACTCCATCCAACTTGTTTGAACCGCCTTTTTAAGTTTTTGACGAAATCGATTATTTTATTTTGCAGTTCCGATCGTATTTCAGTGCTGCAGGAATATAAATTGAGTTTTCCTTCAATGTAACTTAAAACATCTTCCTCCTTTTTATTTTTAAAATACTCTTCGTATAATTCTTTATAGCTGAAGCTCTCCATTTTTATCGATATTTAAAAATTAGATTGTTATTGCTTAGATATATTTTAACAACTGAGATTTTATTCGAATACCACTGGCTTTTATACATAGCTTGCGTTATACTGTGTTCCTAGGTAGCATAATAAGGTAGAATAAAAAACTAAATTGGGCTAAAGTAGGATACGCTTAAAATCCCACAGGTATTGGTAGTTATATAATATAAAATACCTAGCACAACTTGGCTTGGTACATTTATATTCCAGTCATATGAATAGGTAAAATAAAAAGAGCAAAATAAATAATTTTACACAAACTAAAAAAGTGACTAAAAAAGACCAGCCTATAGGTCCAAACATGTACAAAAGTGCATTTGGGTTTAAAGTAGATACTTTCACCTTCCTACAGCTAGTAAAATCTCTCTAACCCCTTTTGACCCTCATAAATTCTATACTTCTGAATTTCAATTTGACTACAATATAGAACCTGAAAAAATATTTAATAACACAGCAGGTATAATTGCATTGAAACTTTGAATTGGCCACCCCAAAGTCCGGATTTTAATGTGATTGAGAATGTTTGAAAAAAAGCGCCAAAGAACCGCAGATCTGACAAGAACTAGGGAAGGAACAATTTTAGAGGTTAAATCTTTGTGGGAGGACATACCAACAAAATACATTCAAAACTTGATCGATTCAGTTCCTAAAAGACTCCGGAAAGTCATTGCCGCTAAAGGAGGGTACACGTTTTATTAGTATTAAAAATATCTAAAAGTATTATAAAAGTTGGAATAACATATTTTCGTTGTCAAAAATATGTCAAAATACTTATGCCACCCCCTAAATTATTAAATTAGTTGCATAGAATGCAAATTTAATTTTAGAAGTTACTTTCATTTAAAAAAAATTTGGAATTTTTTATTTTTTGGATATCTGAAAAAATTCAAAATGGTAAAATTTCTCAGGTGTCAAAATAAATATGCCGACCACCGTGTAACTCTTGTCTCAACAAAATATACAGCAAAAATTCCAGGGTCTTTCTGATAAATAAAGCGTGGTGCTTTGAGATATTTCAAGAGTTACACTAGAAAATTAATCTGTTCCACATTCATAAGCGTGTATCTAGTGATTTTGCTATCCAACAATACTTTTGGAGCCAACAGTTACAAATGGATCTAATTTATAATAATTTATAGCACTATCGTCCGAAAAGTACTTTTTGTGACAAACTTTGGTACACAATAATGAAAAAAGCATTAAGCCTTTAGTTTTTTAAAGTAACGTCAGCAAATTAATGTATTTATTTCACAGTCGCATAGTCCATTTCCATAATATGTATAACATATTTTGAAGCCATCAACTACAAATGGCTGAATAAAATATGTACCGTCATAGTCTGAAAAGTACTTTTTCTAAATAAAGTTGGTACCAGATCAAAAAAACCATTTCCATTTCTGATTTACTTACATACATATTAACACACCAGCCGGGTAAACCTAACTCGAGTACGCTGCATTTTTCGCAAAAAAAAATTTAATTTTTAACAAAATTTCAAAATTTTTTTTTATAAAACGACAAACGATAAAAAAAACTAAAAACTTATATTTTTGTTTTTCAAACACAATTTTTAATATTTCATTAATTATAATTAATCAAGTCTTGATCTTATTCTTAAGTTTGTGTCCTGACAACACGGAACGAAAATTCTCCTAATGAAATTCAAGAATCTAAGAACAGTTTAAAGACCTAATTAGTTTATTAACAAGATTATGTTTTAAAATTAATTAAAATACTTTATGATCATTAATCCTTTCTGTACGAGTGGTACACATAAGTACCACCAACGTTTAAACGTTCCTAAAAGCGAAAATTCGCACTTTGTTGCGAAGTTGATTTAACGATGTCCGTCTGTCCGTTGAAATGGATTTTCCGAAGACCCCATATATGATGGGGGCCAGGTTATTATACATTTATGTCACATATGGTCCGGAATTGTTTGCTATTGAAATTCAGCAAGATCGGTCCACAAATGGCTGAGATGAGTAAAAAACCACGACTGCTTCAATTTTTTCCTTTAAAGGTCCAATTAAACGTGACATTACCATACCAACACTGTATTACCAAAACAACTTAATGTAAATTTGGTGCGAAATTTATTCACAATAGCCCGAAAAGCCGTTTCGGTGGGTCGGTTAAACTGACCATAAAATGGAAGAAGCGCGTGATGAACTTTCTTAACAGAGCACGCATTTTGATAATAAAATTCAATAATTTGCAAGTTTTGTTCGTTTGTAAGACGATTCATGGTTAAATTATAGACCAAACTGAAGATGTTTGACAGTCAAACAAAACACGAAACGTGTGTCAGCTGTTTAAACTAGTGTTGCCAAAAAGATAATAGCTAAAAAATCACCCATTAAAAGGGTTTCTTTTTGTAAAGAAATTAAAGGGAATTCTGATAAAATATTATTTTTATGAAAATTTTCAGGTGTAACATTTTGGAAATTTTCTCCAAAAGCTGCCGTCTTAATTAAAACACAATCCTACGATTCATTAACACGAAACTCTGACAGAATTCTATTCGACATAAAAAAATTTTGCTAAGTCTTATATCAATACTTATACACAAAAAAGATGCAAAATCATATGACTCAGCTTCTTAACAAGAAAACGCAACTTTGATCACATAAAAACGACCGTTTCATAAACATATACAACTCGGACACACAAATCGTATGACCGAACGCCATTCTCACGACCTAGTAATAACGTTCCTGATAGTGAACGTGAACAATAGCTATCGTGAACGGTAAACTGACCAACAACAACAAACTGAGTTTATACACTGTGGCAAAATTGCAGTAGATACCGACTACTTTTGGGTTGTTTAAAATACGTTGTGGCAACGACTTAATTTTGTTTATATTTTTTTGTGGTTTATTTTTGTTTTTTTTATTGTTACGAAAGTAACTTCAGTTAAGAATTAGTTGTACTTATTAGTTATCTTGTATTTATTAGTTGTCTTGTATTTATGAGAAATTTTTTTAGTTTACATTGTCATCAAAGAATTGTATACATCATTATACATACTTCAACCCCATAGTGCAGAATGCTATAGTAAAAGTGATGCGACTATGTAACCATAGATGGTGCTATAGACGTTAAATTTAAAATTCAAAACTAGCTGATGTAATAATCGTTAATAGTAAAGCCTCGAACCTTCGAAAAACATTCCGAATGTTCTAGACGGCCGAATTACGGTATAAATACTTGCGGAGGCTAGCATCAAAGATTATCATTAGTTCAGACTTTGTGAAGAACGCATCTCTCGGAGATTAATAAATTAGTGAAATAAATTAAAGTGGTGTGTTTGTTTAATTTGAATTGCAATTAACGAACTCGAAACCAGTGATGCCAACTTAGTGCTTTTGGCACTATTTATGGTGCTTTTTGATGCCTCAAAACGCCAAAATTTTATCCATAGTGCCAAACTAAGAAAAAGCACTAACTTGGTGCTTTTTCAATTTTTCGTTAGTGCCTTTGGTGCTTTTTACAATTTTTATTGTTTTTTCTACCATTTTTCAAAACTTTTGTTATATAGAGGGTGATTTAGATGATTTGCTATTTGGAGTACAATTTTGAGAAGGCCTGTAAAGATTTTAAGATTCCAAATGATAAAAAAGTGATAAAAGAAACTTGCATTCGTTTTTTCAAAAACTTTATTTACGAGGTTAGCAATTTGGAAATTTTACGAAACGTTGCACTTTTTAGCGTGGACAACATTTTTAGTAATCGTAATAAAACGATGTTTTTCGGTTAAAATTTTTTTAAAAATGTAGTCACTGTTTTAAAAATAGAATATGGCTTGGAAAAATTTAGGAATTGTTAGAAAACATGCAGTCGGAAACCGTACAAAAAAATTGTGTTTAAATTTTGGAGGTAATTATATTCGGCACAGTCGAATGCAACTTGTTTTGTGTTTAATTGAATTGTAAAAATGCCTAAGTGCTCATTTACGCTTTTTTTGGTCGAAATAGTGCTTTTTAGTGCTTTTTTAAATTTTAAAGTGCTTTTTGCTCCCAAAAAGTTGGCATCACTGCTCGAAACGGTTGATTATAAAGGAAATAAACCAAAAAGTTATTGAAAGGCAGTAACGTTACAATATATTCCTTTAGCTCCCACCGCATCATGTGACCGATTTTGAGCAATTGACCTAAGTTCATTCCATGACATACCCAGTTGGTTCATTTCCGATTCTGTTAAACTGCTTTATGTTGTGCGTGACCTGCTGTTTTCTCTACCATCTTGTTGCTACTTGCACTTGGTTTGTCTTTGGCTAGCAACTAGGCATTTAATATCGTTCTAGGCCAAAAAAAGTGTAATATTCTTCTAAATCAGCTGCTAATACGTGTTTGAAGTCGTCTTGTTATATCGTGTATAACCTTCCAGGTTACACCCACACCCACATAGGAGCCGATTTATACCGACTTAACTTTTGCTTAGAAAATTCTCAGCCTTATGCACCCAGAGAAAAACATGGCAACCATTCTATGGTTAAATTATGTCATCCTTCAAGATGCCGCAATCATAATATGGTTGGCTTTAATCACGTTATGGTTAAATATGACAATAATTTGTTTTAAAGTTAACAATAGTATTTTCCTTTTTTCTAAGAGCAACATGCCATGGTTGCAAAACAACCATGTTATTATTGGTGTTAAACATTTTTTAGTTATTATTAACCACAACATGTTCGGAAACAGCCATAATATGGTCATATGGTCAAAACATAATCACCCCTATCACGAATGTTATGGGAACATGATATATGGGAGCAAACCTAAATTCCCATCCCCAACAAATCGGTATCGCAAATATTTTGGGAGTAAAATGTTTTTATTGTGAATTATTTATCAGTGCTTTGTAAACAAAAGTCTCTACTGTGAATAACTTGTCAGTGCTTGTATTGTGAAAGAAAAATATACTACAAAGTAAAATACTAATAAAAATATAATAAAATAAATAATGAATAGTGTTTATCTACCTTTTCTTTATTAACACTCCTTCATTAAAAGAAAAAAGCAATTTAATTTAGTCCAACCTTAGAATACAAATTAAAATTTACATGTTCCCTTCCCGTTCACATTAACACTTGCTGGGAATTTATTTAGTAAAAAAATTCGTGGGAATCAACATTGGCGATGCCAAATTTTTTAAGTTTGGGAATTCATTCCCAAAAAATTTGCTATGGGAATCATTCACAAACGAAATAAAAAAATATGGGAATATTTTCATGGGAGTAGTTGTTTGCGATAGATAATTTAAAAATTCTTTAAGAATAGTTTTGTTGGAGGTGACCATGTTTTAACATATTTTTTCTCTGGGTGTGGATTGGCTGATTAATTACTTTGCCAGAATAGGGCTTGTACGCCAAAATATGCCCTGGCCTTGTTTATTTTATCGACCACATCGAGCTCGTTTCCTCCATTTGCAGTAATCTCGCATCGTAGATAGCAGAATTGGTTACTTGTTTAAAATAATTGGTTGTTAATGATCATTGTTGTTGTACCGATGCCAAGTGTTTTTGTTTTGGCTGCATTTATTTTTAGCCCTTTGTAATGTAGTAGTACCTGAAGCTGCTTTGAAGCTGCCATATTTTCTACTGAAGATATGGCAACTTCAAAGCAGCTTCAGTTCTTAAAGTTCACTTGTAAAGTTAACATGCGGATAAACCTGCTGTTATTTTAGGTTAATGTTCACTTGTAATTACCAAAACCCATTTTTCTGTCAGATATATTCCTATAAATGACTGCTTGTTAAATGGCGCTAACGACCGATTTATGAATGTAGAAAATAAGACATGAACATTTTTGGACCAGCAAAATGATACTCCAGTTTAAGAGGCTGACAGGGCAGGGTCCTATTTTTAACACCATTTGAAAATTTGGAAAAATTCTTGCCAGGAATGAAAAAATTATATTTGCCTTTCGGGGAATAAAGAAAAGTCGGGGCAATTTCTACACTTAAATAAACAATTTATAATAATTTGCTGGTAAATTTTCTTGCAAAAAAAATTTAGTTAGTTCTTTGTAAATTCTTAAGTGTGAGTATGTGTGTGTGTGTGTGTGTGTAAGAGTAAAGTTTATTGTTATAAGTTTCATTTATTAAAATGTTTGGTAGTCACACACTCTCAGTCACTCGAACACGGTTCTGTACTCAAAGTCACCATCTAGGGGGATGTTTGGCTCACTGGCTGGATTGAATGGAATACAAAAGATTATAAAGAGATAATTTAATGGGAAAATTTATAGCGCTACATAAAATGTTTTAAATTTTATATAATTTTAACCCTAATCAAGTTGTTTCTTCCGTTCTTCTATACGTTTAAAAGTATGCAGTGGGTTTGTGTGTGTTGTTTCGTTTAGGGATTCCTTTTTTTTTTTTTGCTTTATTTTTATTGGCATAGTTAAAAAAGAAAGTTTTTAATTAAACAAATATCTAAATAAATTTAATAATAACGATGAGTTTTACAATTTCTCTGGGGTTTGTGGGGGTGGGAGTGTATGAGTCAGAGTACAAGTTCAAAGCAATAAGCCACTACAGTACGTGATTAAATAAACATTAGAGTTCAGCTTTTTATGTTTGAGAATTATTTACAAAGTGCGAAAGATTTTGAAGTTAAGAATATGTATAAATCAGTGACGGGCACATTTGCAAATCCTATGTATGCGTGCATAGGAATAAAAAAAATGCTGCTTGTGCGACGTCGACACATGTACACTATAAACTTCTTTGTGTGGCTGTGACAATGTACGTTCGGCTGTTGCTTTGTTGTTATTTCGTCAACACAAGCATAAATGTGATAGTATGGGTGTGCCCTTCACTGGTATAAATTAAAAAATACTTATGTAAGTATGTAGTTAACTAACTTAAATGGAGATGGTCAGGAAAATGTGAAATACATAAAAAGATACCTACTTAAAAATGTACTACTGACCTCGGAATTATTGACCAGGGAATTCTTGTGGGACTATATGGAGACACTGGAACCAGAGACTCACGAGTGCTACACTTTCAGATATTTCTATAAGATTTTCCTACCAATACTATAAGTAAATTTAACAACACAAATACGTGCTTACAATTTTACACCCTCCACCAAAACTAGTCGATTTAGGCATGTCCGTCCGTCTTACCGTCTGTTGAAATCACTCTTACTTTCGTACGACTCAACAGAAAAGAACAATATTTGTGTCAGTATATTTTTTTAATTCTCCTTAGCAGTTTGGGATTAAAAACGAGCAAAATCGGCTCAGTAGGAAAAGAGTTATAAATAACAAGTAAGAGTGCTATATTCGGCTGTGCCGAATCTTATATACTCTTCTCCATTGTGGGAGCAGAATACAGAGCAACAGACTTTAAACTTCATTATAAATTAAATTTAAAAAGCGAAAACTGGTAAATATTTTTTTTAAATCGTTTTTAGAACATAAAAAAAAAAAATAAAAATTAAAAAAAAAAATTTCTTGTTAAAAAAACAAGATTCGAACCAGAGAACTCACAGTTTCTATTTTGACACACCCTCTAGACAACTAAACCATGAAGGAACGTTGTTTGAGTATCATTAAAATGAAATATGGCCCGTTAATTGTTCACTGTGTTGAGTTGTAATTACTTTTGATGTTTTTGTTCACCACAATAGCAAAGTTGTAAACCATAAAACTTATTTCAGTTGTGAACGTGTGTACCTAATTTGGAAAATTTGGCGTTTTCCGTTCACCAGATATACAGCAAAAGGTAGTAAAAATACAACAACAATGGATTTTTTAAAAAAATTAGAGGTAGTCGTGGTTTTTTGCTGATTACTCAGCCATTTTTTAACCGATTTGACAGATTTATATACCGACGTGTTAAAGAAGAAATTTACCGTTTACTTTAGTTATAAAGCTTGGACACGGGGAGATCTATGGTTCCCGAAAGTGGGTATTTAAAAAAAAAAATTTTGGTCATCACTTTTTGTATCTGAACCGATTTTCCCGAGTTTTTTATAAAATATGTTCTACTAAAAATTTCAGATATTTTGGTATAAAAATCATATCCATAGGACATATGGCAGCCTTAAAATTTAGGTTTTTATACTATTTTTAATTTTTTTTTGTACGGGAAGTACTACGCCCACTTCTCCAATCCCACCCACATTTTGTAGGATGGTGTGTATTAGCAACCTAAATGTGTGTACCTAATTTGGAAACTTTATATCTCAGCCATTTGTGGACCGATCTGGCTGAATTTCAATAGCAAAATTATAATAAGAATACCTGACAGAAAGATACCCCAACCAAGCCCCCATCATATCTGGGGGCTTCGGAAAACCCATTTCAACAGACAGACGGACAGACGGACAACCGGATTTGAACATCGTTTTTCATAAGGACACAGAATATATATACTTTATAGGGTGTAGGATCAATATTGTAGAAATTACAAACGGAATGACAAAGTTATATATACCCTTTTACCTTCGGTGAAGGGTATAAAAATGTGGTAACCACCCTAAAAAATGTATAATTTTTTTATAAAAACGAGCAACCATTTGGACAAGTTTGTTCTATATGACAAAAAACCATCATACCACAAAGTTTCACGGTCCATAGGCCATTATAAAGCCCACTCTAAAAAAACACTTCACCACACCTGATACCGTGCAAAAATAATGCTATTGTAATAAATTTTGATTTGTCACAGTTTTACATAAATAATGGGTGATTTTTAAAGAGCTATAGGAAAGTTTAAAAAAAAACACATACAATTAAGAAAAATTCATGAAATCTTTATTTGAATCGATAGTACGGTTCGTATAATTTAATGTTTGAAGATTATTTCATGCAAATGTTGACCGCGACTGCGCCTCAAATGGTCCATCCGCTTAGTCCAATTTTGGCATACTCTCTCCAACATTTCGGCCAGTATCTCATGAATAAATGCTTCAATGTTGTCATCCAATGAGTCAATTGAAGCGGACATGAGCATTAACATAGACCCTCAAAAAATAGTCTTAAGGCGTTAAATCGCACGATCTAGGCGGCCAATTGACAGGTTCCGGACGTGAAATAAAAGGTTCTCCGAACTCGCCTCTCAATAAGTCCATTGTTAAGCGTGCTGTGTGGCATGTGGCACCATCTTGTTGAAACCACATGTCATGCAAGTCAAGCTCTTGCATTTTGGGCAAAAAAAGTTGGATATCATCTCACCGTAGCGCTCACCATTCACAGTTACGTTACGAATTGCATCATCTTTGAAGAAGTACGGTCCAATGATGCCACCAGCCCATAAACCGCACCAAACTGTGACTTTTTCTGGTTGCATTGGTAGCTCTTGCAATGCTTCTGGCTGATCTTCACTCCAAAATCGATCATTCTGCTTATTAACGTACCCATTGATCCAAAAATGAGCTTCGTCGCTGAACACAAGAAGCGCGCGATGCACTTTCTTAACAGAGCACGCATTTTGATAATAAAATTCAATAATTTGCAAGAGTTGTTCGTTTTAAAGACGATTCATGGTTAAATGATAGACCAAACTGAAGATGTTTGACAGTGAAACCAAAAACGAAACGTGCGTCAGCTGTTTAAACCAGTGTTGCCAAAAAGATAATAGCTAAAAAAATCACCCTTTAGAAATCACACTATCAACTTTTGCGAAGATAAGAACATAATTTACCATATGCCCCACATAAAGCCTACTCCGGAAATATCTATACTGTAGGTGGAGGCTATCAGAGATTCGGCACAGCCGAATATAGCACTATAACTTGTTTTACATTTTTTATAAAAAAAATAGCCAAACTTTCGTTATAAACATGCCGTAAATGATGCCCATTCCTGTTACTAATTCAAGCGTTACAGCTCACAACAAATTTTTCTTTTTCTTTCTTAAAGACAGACAAAAGTGTAGACGGTTTGTTGCCAGAGTCACCAAAATAATCGACAAAAGTTGCAACTTGGAGACATTTGATTTCAGGTTTCCTAAAGAGTACATACCCGTGTTCCCAGAGAAAGAATAAAAAGTAACTCTTTTAATTCAAGAAAGTTCAGTTTTTCGACAAAAGTTGTAATATTCCTTGAGTAAATAGCAAGTTTATATGATTTATAAAAAATTAATAGTCGTGCCCGCCCAGAGTCAATTTTTGACTTTCTATAAAAATAAAATTATCTCCTAATGATTCAAGGTTTGAAAAAAAAGATAAGCTCTTTGTGTTTTCTTTACGCTAATCTATCTGTGATTAAAATCTCAATTATATTGGCTAGATATTTTCGGAGAAGCTGAAATTCCCCCTAAGTCCCCTCTTGGCCCTTGTTTTAAAAAAATAAAAAGCCTTTATTTCCAATTTCAAAACCGGTTAAGCTATTAAGCCGATAAAGCGTAGCAAATGCCAAAGGCACTTTTGCATTCGGTCAGGGGTAAACAGCGTTCTGACGTTAAAATGACTTCTTTTTTTTTTGAACACAGAAACTTTTGCTTTAATATTTCTCTTCTAAAACGATAATCAATATTTTCTAAGTATAAGAGGTTTAGCGCCCCTGGACCCTATCCTAAAACCTTTAGTGGAACCTTATATATGCCTATGTCCGTTTTAAAATCGTACCGGCAGTTCCGGAGATTACCTTTTATAAACATATAAACAGTTTCCAGTCGTGTATGACTAGGGGTGCCAGAAGTACTTTTTTTAACAGTACATGTACTGTTATTTTTAAATAGTACTGTTTTATGCCCAACTTCCATAAAGGCGCCCGTACACGACATGTATTTGTCATCTGACATGTCAAATTTTCAAGTCACATGTAATTGTTCATGTCTGTCAAAATTGCTGTTTTACATAAGGTTTATAATAATCGTTCACAAACGTACATGTAATTTGCTTCTGACATTGTCTCTGTTTTTTTTTCGCATTGTTATTGCAGAAACCAAAGTAGTTCTCGGTTTCAAAATAGCTTGCTGCCGCCACGAAAATATTTATTTGCGCCGTAAAATAATTTAGCCATCTTAAAATTTTTTATTTTGTTTTAAAGATAATAATTTAGAATTTTATAATTAAACGGTTTTTATGTATATATTTACATAAATTCTATTCAATGGTGAGATGATCATACATATCTTGGTATTGTAAAATATTAACTTCAGCCGGCTAATGATTCCTTCAATAGTTGACGCCGCTGCCAGTTTCTTCCCGGCATAGATTTCTGATGTCAGAAGAAAATAGAGCACGCTCTAGTTGAAATTTTGTCAGATGACTTTGCGTCTGACTTTTACAGAAGCAAAGTTAAAAAGGTAACACACGACATGTATGTGTTTTTCAGTGGGAAATTTGACATGTCAGATGACAAATACATGTCGTCTATATGCTCCTTAACAGCAAATGCACGCTTTTTTACAATTTGTAATGTTATTTGCATTTCATATCGCATTATCATATCGCTTACACTGAAAGAAAAATGCTTCATATATTTAATGAATCATTTTCATTAAAAAAATTTTCCTTGAGTAAATGAAAATGTTCATTGTCTTAATGGAATAGTTATAATGAAGTATTTTCGTTAAAATCGCTTAATTAGATTTCGTAATTACGTTAAAAATTTTCATTGGAGATATGAAAACTTTAGTTTGTCCAAGTTAAACAAAAACTTTTAATTGGAAACATAAAAAAACAATGTACAAACATTAATATATTCATAAATTAATACAAAATTATAGTTTCCTTAAAAAAATTTTTAATTGTTAATCAAAAAATGTAAGATTTAATTATTTCATACATCTAATGTAATATGCCATTAAATTTCTGAAATCAAAATTTTTTTTATAGAAGCAACATATTTCAATAATGCTTTCATAAATTTAAATTTTAATTATGACAATGAAAAATGTCATTACAGTACTTTTCACTTATAGTCCATTCCGCTTAAAGGCCAAAAACGGATTAAAGCCAAAACTGTCATATTCACTTGCACATTTTTTCGAATTTCATACAAATTATTTGTTCTAAGGTCCATTTCGTTTGTAGTCCATTTTCGTTTAAAAGCCACATTTTCTTAGCACGCATTTATAATTCTTTATGCAAAAGTCGTCGCTTAAAGTCCACTCTGTTTTTTATATTTTTTTAATCAACAGGCAACATGTTTTTATTAAACTTTCTCGCAACTATTATTTTTAACAATTTATTTCAATTAAATCAATATTTGGTTATGTTTTAAATAAACTTTTCTTTTGTTTAAAAATAATGGTTTTATTAAAGAAAATAATATGTATTTATATAGTCCAAAATGTGGATTATAATAGATTTCACTTATTATCTATAAAATGGCTTATAAAAAAAAATCGGTTATAGTCCAAATTCGCTTATAATCCACAAAAGTTGTGCAACTAGAGTAGTGGACTATAAGCGAAAAGTACTGTATCGTAATGAAACAAAAACTATCAATCAACGTTGTTATTGTTGTTATGGGCAATTTAATCTCATATTTACGCTATTAATTAAGTAAAAAACATAGTTTCTTTTATCCAAAAACTACACTGCCCCGGTAGGCTAGCTGGAAGTGAGCTAGTCTATCAGCACCGAGGTTGCGCGATCGATTCCCGCCAGAGACAGAAAAAGAAATACAAAATAAAATTAAAAACAAAGAAAGCAAAAATTAAAAAAAAAAAAATAAAAAAAATTTTTTTTTACTTTATTGAAAGTATTCATCCAATAAATAATATTCATAGATCTAATGTAATGTTTCATTAAATACATTTTAATGAAACAGGTTTCATTGATCCAACATAGGTTCCTTTTTATTGCAATTTTTCATGGGATTAATGTCAAAATTCATTGGTATTGCGAAGAAAATTCTTTCAGTGTACGGATGCCTAGAATTTAAAACTGCGAGTTCCCATTTCGAAACAATAAATTTTTGACACAGAAAGCGCCTAATTCAGAGCATATATAAAAATTTGTAAATTTAACGATCAGCTTTTTTTGTTACCGTTATTCTTTAATATACTCCCTTACAAACTTGCTTCGTAGTAACGGAATGTTGTGGCTCGTTAAATGATATATTTTTTTTTAATTTGTTAAAAATTCGTTCTCTTACGTTAATGCATCTCTGTTGGTGTTATGGGGTAGCGCGGAAATGTGCGCTTACTCTTTCAAATTTACCATTAGAGCTTCGCAAAACGAACAATTTTTTTATTGGGTTTCTACATTGGCTTATCAAAACGGTTTATAGTTAGTTCGAGGCTTGTATTCTATCGGACATGTTCTGACAAGCGCAACACGAATAACATTTGCGATTCTGACTTGAAATCGCAAAACAGGCTTTCTGTAAATTGCAATCGCAAGAAGACTGGCGACTTTAAATTGCAATAGTATGCTTAAGAGTCTGAACACAATGTAACGATCATTTATTGCTGTGCGGATTTTCATAAAATTTTGAAATAAAAAAACCGCAGTGCGGACCGGCATAAAATTGAAATCTATTTTATTTTTATTGCGGACTTTCTTTCTCTCTCAACTTTTGATACTCGTTCTCTTTCTGATGTTGTCATAGTTTTTGAATAATTGGCGATGTTCACAACATTATTGTCAACCAAAAACATGACAAAAATGTATGCACAAATAAATTAATAAAAATATGAATGACAACTATTGCCGTCGCCGTCTTCCGTTGTATTATGTTTATTTTTCTCTCCCGCAAAGAGAAATCGCACCGCACCGCAAACATTGTGTTTAGACTCTTAAGCTGAAAGTCCACACCATGCGTTCATGCGTAGATGCGTATGATACTTTTTGTGCATTTTATGCGTTTCTAAATTCAAGTTACATGCAATGCGTTTTATGCGCCAAATTTGTTTTTTTTTTATCAGCTGTTGTGCTAATATGTTTAACAATTAAAAACATTTTTGCAAGAAATTGAGAGTGTAATTGATATTTTAATAGAATTTATTTAATAGAATTCATAGGGAAGTAAGCTTTTATTATAAAAATATTCGTGATTTTTTACGGTATCAATAAGTTTCCAATTCATGGCATTTTTTACAAAAAAAAATAAACACAACAAAGATAACACTCAGAAGATAAAAGTAATCGATAACTAGAATGGCAAATTTTGTTCTTGTTAAATTGTGCTAAAAATTTATTTTAATGTATTTGATTCATTAAAGTTTATACAATCTTTATTACGAAAGCTTTTTCTCTTATTAAAAACCTTTTTTAATGCAAAAACATAGTAAAAAGTAATTCACCACACAAACATAATTATCGATAACATTGAAAATAAAATATGAATTGCCATCCATGGCCATCAATAACAGCTGACTTTTTTTCACCACACACGCGACGGATACAAAAGTAGAAAGTAAACCTACTTTCATGCGTTGATGCGTCTATGCATTCTCTGCATTTTGTTGTGTAACTTGTCATATACAATTACACTGATTCAACTTTTTTGTCAAATGCATAAAAAGGACAGACGCATAAACGCATGGTGTGGACCTTCAGCTTTAAGCTGGAGGTTCACACCACGCGTTACTCGCTTTTTCGCAGCATACGCACCTGTCAAAAAAGTAGAATCTGTGTAGTTATACGTAGCAAGTTAAATGCACAAAAGCGTAGATGCCTTGATGCGAAAAGTAGGTTTACTTTCTACTTTTGTAGGCGTCACAAGCAGCGTTGAACAAATCAGCTGATTTTGACAAATTAAATTGTATTTTTACTTGTGCTGCTGCTGCATAAAAAGCGTTGCATGTACCTTGAAACGAACAACGCAAGTAAGGTTAGAAAATCATGCGCTGTGTGGAGGCGAAAACGCGTGGTATGGACCTCCAGCTTTCGGGAACTAGAATATTAAAAAAAAACTATGGCAGATCGAAAGGAACACGCACGAGTTTCAAAACACAGTAAAATAAATCTGGCGTTTTGCGATTTCAAATCGTGCGATGGTCAGAACATAGCCGTATACATTGATGGCAATTTCCAGAATTTATTTTAGAAACATTACCAATTATGTATCGTCCGACTATTGTCGGTTGATTAATAATTTTCCTGTTGTTGCACACTAGATGACGCAATTAAAACGAGCTTATTCACCACATTTGATCCAATTTTCTTTTTTCTTTTTATTTCGTTTTTATTTTGTTTATCTTGATTACGATCTCTCTAATAGTTAGACTAATACTCATTTACCAATTTCCATACGATATATTAAATTTAACTTTAGAATATTTTTTCTCTTTCGCTTTTCATTAAAAAGTAAATTTTATTTATTTTTTTTTTTTAATTTATGTTCATTTTTATTTTTGCATATTTTTATTTAAGTTTTTTCTGGTTTTTTGTTTTTGTTTATTTGTTAAATTTAAATTTTTATTTGACAACTAATATAATTTATTTTCAATTATTTTATTTATTTTAATAATAGATAATAATAATAATAATAATGCAACATGCATATAGAGCTAAAAAGTAATTGTTTGTTTTTATTGTTTAATTATTAAATTTTTTTCTTTAAATTTATTTAATTATTATGTATAAATGGTGTTTTTCTTGTTGCAGTTGTTATTTGTTTTGTTTTTTATGTCACTTATTCTAGTTTTTCCTTTCCTTCCTTTTCACTTTTTTTTTTTTGAATAAATTTCTGTGTTTACTTTTTCCGTTACTAATTTTTTCCTTGGCGTTTTTTGTTATTTTAGAAATGAATTTTAGATTTTGTTTGTTTTGAAAATTTTTTTCATATTTCCTTTTTGCTTTTTTTTTTTTTTTGTTTAGTTTTATATTTAATTTATGAAACTCTGCTAAATTTTTCGTTTGACGTTTTTTGTGATCTTTAAAATTTTTTTATAATAATATTTTTTTAACGGTTTTTACAGATAGTTTTTATGCCAAACTTAATATTTTAAAAAAGTTAAAAACGAAAATTTTTTTATTACATTTTTTTTTAGAAATTGTGGGAGTTTTTTTTTAATTACATTTTTTTGTTTAAGAGTTAAGTTTTAAAATAATGTACAGTTTTTTAATGGTTTTGCTTGTTTTTTACATTAAATTTCTTATAAAATGTATTTTCTCCAAAACAAAGATTGTTAAAACTGTTTAAACATTTTTGTAGGTACTTCAATTTAAAATAAAATTTAATAAAAAATAAAGTTTTTATTTTCATGTCAGCTTACAAAAAAAAAAAAAAAGATTATTAAAAACTATAAGTGCTACTAGTTTTTGGGATGAGATTTTCTTCTTATTTAATGTGTATCAATTCCTGCGGAACTTAACATTTTGGTGACCCCGACGTGATGTAATTGAGAAGTTAAAACCAAACTTAAAATTATCACGAGAAGTAAGGACAGGCCTGTCCAATGCTCTGAGTGCTTTGGCTCAGGGCAATGTTAACGAGCAGGAAAATAGCTCCGACCACCTTTTCTCACTCTTCAACAGTCAACACAAGGCATTCTTTTCATGTAACAAGAATGATTGGAAATGTCGGAAAATGTGTTTAAGTGAGAAATCTATATTAAAAGGAATTGATGAAGCAAATATAGAATCAAATCTTAATATCGATTCGAATAGTTCGAATCCTATAAAGACTCTTGGTGATATTTGAGATCCATTAGCCGATAAATTAGGTATAAAGTGTAACTGGGAAATATCTTCGAAAATTTCAAAGCGAACAACATTAAGTGAAATTTCTAGATTATTTGATCCGCTAGGATTAGTTGGGCCTGTAGTACTACACTGAAAGAATTTTCTTCGCAATACTAACGAATTTTGACATTAATCCCATGAAAAATTGCATTATAAAGGAACCTATGCAGCGCTTCGTTGGATCCATGAAACATGTTTCATTAAAAGGACTTAATGAAACATTACATTAGATCCATGAATATTATTCATTGGATGAATACTTTCAATAAAGTAAAATTTTTTTATTTTTTTTATTTTTTTTTTATTTATTTTTTTTTTTCTTTTTTCTTATTTTATTTTACTTTATTTTATTTTTTATTTTTTTTCTGTCTCTGGTGGGATTCGAACATGTAACCTCGGTGCTGATAGACTAGCTCACTACCAGCTAGTCTACCGGGGCAGTGTAGTTTTTGTATAAAAAAACTATGTTTTTTTCTCAATTAAGACCGTAAATATGAGATTAAATTGTCCATAATAACAATAACAACGTTGATTGAAAGTGGATTGAAAGTTTTTGTTTCATTGCTATATTGACATTTTTATTGTCATAATGAAAATTTAAATTTATGAAGGCAATTATTGAAATATGTTGATTTTATAAAAAAATTTTTTGATTTCATAAATTTAATGGCATACATGTAACATTAGATGTATGAAGTTATTAAATCTTACATTTTTTAAATAACAATTAAACATTTTTTTAAGGAAACTATAATTTTGTATTAATTTATGAATATAGTTATGTTTGTATATTGTTTTTTTAAGTTCCCAATTAAAATTTTTTGTTTAACTTGGACAAACTTAAGTTTTCATATATCCAATGAAAATTTTTAACGTAATTACGAAATCTAATGAAGCGATTTTAACGAAAATACTTCATCAAACCTATGAAATTCCATTTAGACAATGAAAATTTTCATTTACCCAAGGAAAACTTTTTTATGAAAATGATTCATTAAATTTATGAAGCATTTTTCTTTCAGTGTAACAACAAAGATGTTACCTCAAGAGCTGTGGAAATTGAAAATTGATTGGGATGAAAGCGTTCCTGAGGGAATAAGAACCAAATGGAATATCATTAGGGATAGTTTTGTATATCTAAATCAAGTTTCAGTGCCAAGACATGTAATTTGTGACAAACCAACACAAATAGAAGCATATGGGGCTGCTGCATACGTAAGATCAGTTGACGTTCATGGTAAGGTACATATACATACATTTAGCAGCATCGAAGTCAAGAATTGCTCCTGTTAAAATTATAACATTACCTCGATTAGAACTTAGCGCAGCTGTGTTATTAGTCGAATTAATAGAAGTAGTAATCGAAAGTCTGCGGATGAAGCTAGATAATGTATATTTTTAGACAGATTCTGCTATTGTGCTCAGTTGGATTAAATTGGATCCTGCACGATTACACATATTTGTATCCAACAGAGTCAGTTTAATAAAGGAAAACACTAAAATTGAAAATTGGAGGCATGTTAGATCAGAAAATAGTCCAGCCGATCTTATATCTAGAGGATTGTTGGCATAGGAAATGATAGATAACAAATTTTGGTTTGAAGGTCCTATATTTTTACTGAATAGGAAAGAATATATTTCTACGATTGTTGAAAATTGTGAAATACCAGAAGTTAAAAACACTGCAAGAGTTCTGATAATTACTAATAGTTAGCCAAATTTTGAAACAGTTAATCATAGAAATAGGTTTGAAACTTTTCAGAATATTGTTGCCTATGTTCACAAATTCATTCATTCATTTGACTAGAAAAAGGGATTTAAATTCATTTATCTACTTCAAAAAGTTGGCTTTAAATACAATTATGAAACAGATCCAAGAAACCAGCTTTTCAGAAGAAATAAAATACTTAAAGTTGGAAAAACAGTTACCTAAAGGTTCCAATCTGACTACACTATCACCATTTATGGATACAGAAAGTATCATTAGAGTTGGTGTTAGATTAGAGAATAGCAATTTGTCATATGAAGCAAAGCACCCTATTCTTCTTCCATTTAAAAATAAAATTGTTGACTTATTAATAGAGCATTTACATAAACAACATTTACATATAGGACCCCAAGGTTTACTAGCCATAACCCGACAGCAATTTTGGCCACTTAGAGGACGCCAATTAGTTAAAAAAATAGTCAACAAATGTTTTAGACGTTTTAGGTTGCAACCCCGACAATTACATCAGTTAATGGGTAACTTACCTGAAGATCGTGTTATTAAAACACGGCCATTTCTGAATGTAGGAATAGATTTTCTTGGTCCTATAACAATCCATTATAAGATCAGAGGAAAGAAAACTGATAAATCCTATGTATGTGTTTTTGTTTGTTTTGCAACAAAAGCAGTACATTTAGAAGTTGTGTCTGATTTAACGTCTGGAGCTTTTATAGGAGCTTTAAAGCGATTTGTAGCAAGAAGAGGTTGTCCGTTAAAAATATTCTCTGACAGTTTAAATGAAATATACAAATTGTTTTCACAGGCAGAACATATTAAGAGCGTAAGTCAGTTATGTGGCGTTAAAGGTATCGAGTGGGTAAACATACCAGCGAAATCTCCGCATGTGGGGGGACTATAGGAAGCTTGTGGGAAGTCCGTGAAAAAACATTTTTATAAAGTAACTGAAGGGACAATGACTTACGAAGAACTATATACTTTAATGACACAAATAGAGTCAATTTTGAATTCTCGTCCATTGCCTCCGTTGTCCGATAATCCAAATGATTTCCAGGTTATAACTCCTGGCCATTTTCTAATTGGAGAGCCATTATGCACTTTTCAAGATTCCACAAGCAATAAGTGTTATAGCGGATTGCGCGAACATTGGAAAACTATTCAATTTAACGCTGAAACGTTTTGGAAACGATGGTCGTCAGAGTATTTGTCTGCGTTACAAAAAAGGTTTAAATGGAAAAAACCATATGAAAACATTAAAACCGGCAACTTAGTTCTTCTTAAAGACGATAATACTCCTCTATTATGCTGGAGGCGGGGGAGGGTCATCCGAACCGTTTTGGGTTCAGATGGTTTATGTAGAATGGTGGACGTAAGAACAAGCGATGGGGAGACGAAAAGATCGATTCACAATGTTTGTCCTTTTCCCACGGATGATGAAAGTTTAGATGTTACAAAAGTAACAACAGATCAACAAAATATGGACAATTCATATTTAAATAATAGTAATGATCGTATAAATAAAAGCATAAATAAGTCTGGAAAAAACTGTAAAAATATAGTGCTTGATTATTTTCTTTTCAACGGTCAACATACCACCCGATTGCTGCCACATGGGAGAGATTAATGAATTAGATGAACTTACTGCTGCCTTGAGCAAAAAGGCAAGCATATCATATGGAAAACAGAATAAAAATGCTCATGCGAAAAATAGTAAACAAGGGAAGATTCCACGTAATACAGCACTCCATTGCACACACAATGAAGCAGTTTCACGTCCGAAAGGAGCTATCCCTAAAAGTAAACAACAATGTACGGAACATCCATCCGTACGCCATAATGTGCACAAACAACCACTTAATGATACCACCGCTATTACACGCCTCGCAAGTGTATATGCAAAAAAACAACATACAGCTAACCACAATATCGTCAATGTTTTTGAAGTGACTCGGTAAATGAGAAGCATCATTATGTTGATGACATTTCAGTTCATGATTTGATGCTTGATTAGTATTTTGATCAAGGTATTTGGCACAGAATACACAGAACTGTCACGAGACGGAAGATTTTGCGTTTCTTTTTGTCTCTTTCAAAGAAAGCTGCTCTTTTGCATTTCTCTTTTCATCATCTTCTATGCCGCAATACAATGAACACAAATTTATTTAGTTAAGGTTTATTTACAAAACTGTTGTAAAAATTAACTTTCAAGTTCACCACAACACGAGTAAATAATATTTAAGTAAGTAAATAACATTATAACACAAAACAATATTACTAAATACATTTTTTTGCACAAAAAACAACGTTTGTTGAACTTATGCATTTGTTTAACGTGGTTTGTGTTTTGTTATTTTTGTTTTGATCACGCCATTTGTGTTGATTGTTGCGGCTTGTTTTTACACCTTGCCACTTCACTACCAAAAAAAGCTTTCTGTATCTTTCTTCGAAAGCTGCCCTCGCAACTGATTTCGGCCTTTTTCACACGTCACTTTTTACAGTTCTGTGTATTCTGTGGTATTTGGGCCTTCAGAAAATCTTTTAATTCAAAAGAAATTGAGTTCTCACTGAAAAAGTAACAATGATCCAAAGAGCGCAGTAGATCCATGCTTGACGGTAGCTTTCATAAAAACACTACTCCAAAAAATAGCTTTTAATGCCATAACTTCATTACAAATGTTGGTATTGACAAACAAATTGGCTACAATAACTTTTACGATGCCTACTTTGTCATTAAAATGTTGTGCTAGTAGGTTAAAGAATAACTATATGTCCAATATAAGCGACCTTCCTAAAATCACTTTGGGACAAACAAATCTCATATAGAAGAAGATATCTAAATAATATTTGCCACACAGAACTTTTACATAAATCTTAACCTCCTAACATACTCATGTAAAACAAATATTTATCATTTCCATTTAAAAACAAGTTAGAGTGTTATATTCGGCTGTGCCGAATCTTTGATACCCTCCACCGACAGTTCGAATGTTTAAGGAGTAACATCTGTATGATGTTATTATTATCTTAAACTGTGACGATTTGTTATTAATTATGGTTTAAGGCGAATAAACTGTTTTCCGGTAGTAGGGTTTCTATGGGGCCTAGGGTAAATTATGTACCGATCTTCACGAAATTTCACAGTATCATTTATAGTCCTATAAAACTGTGTCGAGCCAAAATTTGTTATGATTGCATTATTTTTTACGGTTTTAGGCGTACTAAACTGTTTTCCGGGAGTATTGTTTATATGGGGCTTAGGGTAAATTATGGACGGATCTCCACGAAATTTAACAGCATGATTTCCAGTCCAATAAAACAAATTTTTGCAAAATCTTATCTCATTCCGTGCCTTGTCCCAGCATTTATGTTATTTTTTGTAACAAAATTATAAATTTTTTTAGGTGGTGGTTCCACATTTTGATTCATAGCTCTGGTCCTACTAAACCGATTTTGCTGGATTTCAATCCCAAACTGCTTAGGAAAACTACAAGCAATTTGGCACCAAGTTTGTTCATTTAGTTTTAGTTGGTCGAAAGTGAGCGTGTTTTCAACAGACGGACAGACAGACGGACATGGCTAAATCGACTTAGAATTACTCAAGGACCCAGAATATATATACTTTATGGGGTCTGAGATGAATAATAAAAAAGTTTCACACGGAATGACAAACAAATATACCCTCTTCACAACTAATTGTGGTGGAGGGTATAAAAAAAAACAATACTAAAATTATAATCTGTAAAGCCTAAACACCATTGTATTTACAGACCACTTCGAAAAGAATTTAATCTACGTTAACATATTTTTTGAGCGAATTTAATATTAATGCCAACATAATAAGATGGCTAACGTACACAGAGTCTAATTTGGAAAGAAGTTTTTATGGGGAATATATTAAATTAACCATTTACATAGACTTTGTCCTTGGTACAATTAAAATGATGGCGAAATTAAAGCAACACGTTAGGTATACAGATAGATATTTAAAACAGAAAAGCCATCTGCTCAAAATATGCCTTAAAAAAGGCAAAATATACACTGAAAACTTAAAAAATGCTGCAAAAAAAGCTCTTCTAACTAAATTATGCAAAAATATGCTCCAAACGGTAAAATATGCCAAAATATGCACAAACAAATCGATGCCAAAATTCATAAAAAGATCTAAAACGGATAGATATATTATTTCTGAATTCATTGGTCGCACAAGGAAAAACATGCAATTGCACATTTGTGGTTTCCCTGGTTATAAATTACTTTGTAGGTTGTTTTATTTTATAGCGAAATTTTGGTACAATTTTTCAAAGTGAGTTCTAATAGAAGATCAAATTCGTGTGCTCAGTAGGTAACAGTCATGCCTAAACAAGAGCGGAAAGCGTCATCTCACAAGAGCGAAAAGCATTTTCTAACAAGAACGGAAAGCGTTTTCTAGCGCGGCTTCAATGCTTTGAAATTGCAAAATCGGGGGGCTAATTCTGGCAATCATGATCGAATACTTTTTTGATTTCAAAGCAATTTTATTTCTAACTCCTTCAGTCGACATTGAACGAAAGTACTTTTTCAGTGTTCTAAAACATTTATTAGAGTCTTCACAATACTGAAGATATAGTTTCGATTCGTTTCGTATCGACGCCTCAAGATATGTGCAGACATCAGAAATTGCTTTTGGGAGCGGAGGGTTAAGTTCCCTGCCAACTTTTAAGAAAATAGGCGGACGTTGAATTGTTTGTTGTTGTTGTTTGCAAAAATATAAAGGGTTCTACACGCAGAGAAAAAATATGTTTTATTAAACTATTTTTAATTATTTATATTTTTAGTTAGGCTTTAGTTTATCAAATTTGATTTTCATTAAATTATTTTTTATGAAGAAAGGAATTTTACAACATGTAAATTAATTAAAATTGTTATTGATAATCTTTCATTCTTGACCGTGGCCGGGACCCGAACCGCTGCCGGCAGGTTACCATGACATGTTTCGATCGCAACCACTCGATCTCCTCAGATGGATTTGCCGTCTTACACTCGCAGCCATCGACGACTGCTGACGTCAATAGTCAAACATCAATCCTTAAACCAAATTTTATTGTAACCTTTGGTAGATCGAAAATTGCTATTTTGAATGATGATACATTTTAATTGATTTTACATATTTTTCCCTGACTTCTGTTTTTTCTTTTTTTTCGTACTTTGTCAAGAATTCTTCTTGAAGTCCAAAGTACATTTTTTGTTTTTTTAATTTTTGTCTTCCATTTTCTTGTCTATTATTAATAACAATTTTAATTTATTTTCATGTTGTAAAATTCCTTTCTTCATAAAAATTTGGATTAAAAACCATAAATAGTTCAACAAAATAACCACAATACAAGTTATTTTAATTATAGTATATTTTATTTACCCATATTATTGTCCCCCACAACCATAATATGGTTAAATTAGTCCTGCATCAATAAGCCACGACTATAATATGGTTGCCTCTAAACATGTTATGGCTAAATATGACAAAAATTTGTTTTTTAAATTTAACAAAAGTATTTTCCTCTTTTCAACATGCTCAACATATTTTAGTTATTGTTAACCATTACATGGTAGGAGGCAACAATAATATGGTTGTGGCTTCGTGATGGCGGACTAATTTTACCATAATATGGTTGTGGGGGACAATAATATGGTTTAATTAAACATAATCACCCTTATTGTGTTTGGCGTATTTAAAATACGCCTACGACTGTTTGGTAATAGATTAAAGAGAACGTGAACGTATTTTAAACACGCCAAACACAAAAAGGGTGAATATGTTTAACATTTTTTTTTTTAAATAGTTTTGTTGGAGGTGACCATATTTGAACATGTTTTTTCTCTGGGCGTACTTATTTACTCTACTAACATTTGAAACTCTAAAAATTGTTTGCATTTAATATCAAAGTTAACCGAACAAATTTGGATTGAAACACCGCATTTTTTTTTATATGTTTTTGTTAGAAAACTTTAATAAAGATGCCGAAAAGTTTAAATACTTGGAAAAGAATTTTGACGAATTATTGTTTATGGCTTTTTATTAAAAATAATTTTATTAAAATGTTTTCTTTTTTTATAAACATATATAAAACAATTAAGGCATGCGGATGCCTTTTTTAATTCGCCTCAGGGTGGAAAAAGTTGGTACAATTGTACTTTTTTTGGTACAGTTCAAAACTAAAAAGTACGCTGGTACCCCCGTGACTCATTTGGTACTATTTCCAAATTTTTCAAACCTACACATTTATAATTGATAAAAAATGACAAATCGTATTTATTGTCCAATGAATATAAGCGAAGTTTAGTGTGTGGTGCAAATAGTCTTGCGAAAATGAAAAATGTCGTCACTTTTTTATGAAATCTAACGGAAACTCAATTTTTTGTTGTTGGATTTAACAAAACAGCTATGATATTTTTCATTTGCTCTTTTGCAAGACCATTTTCACCAAACGCTGAACTCCGCTGTTGTGAATAGATTTTTGCACTTGCTTATTGACCGAATGCTTATGCAACACTCTAAATTTGGTATCAGCGGCAGCATATAAGCGTTCATTTTCTGATGATATTGACAAGTTTGCAAAATCTATGGGAAACTACTTCTGCAAAAGATATACATAGTAGAAGAGACGACTATTCGTCAACAAGATGGTTGTCACGTCAAGAAGTAATCAAAAGAATTTTGGAACAGTGGGAGCCCACTCCATTATTAGTTTACTCCAAATTAGTTTGAAGGAGATTTTACAAGCGCTTAATTAAATTTTATTATATTCGGATTTTCTACTCTTTTCCTGTTTCTGCAGTACATATTGAAAATTGTTAACACAATAAATTTGGAAATGTTATCCGAAAATGCTCGTATGCACATATTTTTAGAACGCTTAAAAATTTTATTTTCGTTTAAAATCCGAGATTTTGTTATTCGTGCCTAATTCCCAATTTTTATTCGTGATAAAAACACTGAAATTTATTGTTGATGGGATAAGCTATTCTTATGTGCATTTCACTAGATCAGTGATAACCACTCCATAGACTCGCAATCCAGTCAATAATCGTATTTTTCACACAGACACGGTCGGCAATTCACATGTATATTACAACTTTGTTCGTTTCAAAACATCAGACTATCATCAGTCTCTGCGACCGCACACAAGCACATAATATCTTTGTGTGCGTGCGTTCGGGGCTTTTTTAGTTCAGGGCTTGGTTATCACTGCACTAGATCGTCAGGAAACTTCATCCAAAGATTTTAGAAAAACTATAGATATTTAACCAAATAAAACTGTTAAGCGTATAAGAATTATAAGCAACAGTTCAACTTGTAACAATATCAAAGTTTAAACAAAAACATCAAAAATATACAGTGAGTTTTTCTTTTCCTTCATTCCCCACTACAATTGTATTCCCAAAAATTACTTTGATTCAAAATTGCATTTTCAGAAATATTCGTCAATTTTCCATACAAAAAGACGATAAATTCTAAAAAGTGTATGAAAACGCTCTCTGGCGGCAATCAAAAATTAAAATAAATGGATTTCTAGACCCTAAAAACCACACAACACAGGTCTGGCTAGATAAAATACAATTTGTTTGCCTCTTTTCCTGAATATTTTGGACAACTTACTATTTTGAAAATTTCCGGGGCTCGAAGTTCATTTTTGACCTGGTTTCCTTGGCAAAGTTTCTTGGAATGACTTATAGAACAAAAATCACGATGTGCTTTCGAAGCGAAAAAATTTTACCCACCCTATTATTATGTGTATAATTAATGATCATATCATTTTTGCTATCTATAAAAGATTTAGTACTATTGGGGCTGAAAAAGTACGATTTCAAAAGTTCGGTGGTACGATATTGGTTTTCTCATTTATCATCCCTGATCCGCCTTAATTATTCTCTTCTGAATTTTTTTTTTTTGGAGCTAAAATTATATTAAAAGTTTTTAGTTTTAACTTTATTTTAACAATCTTTTTTTTGGAATTTTTTTTCTAATTGCTTTTAATTTTTTTGTTATGCGTATTTGGAAATTTCTACTTTTATTAATTTTTATAAAAAAAAAGAAGCGTTTTGTTTTGTTTTTTTATCATTAAAAAGTGCTTAATTTAAAATTTGCTTTCGTTTTTGTTTTTCTTTTTTATATTCCCTAATTGTTTTTAGATTAATTTTTAAATAGATTTATAAATAAAATCATAATAATTATGTATGTAACAATTAGTATTTGCTATATTTATATGCAAGTCTTTTAAAAAAATTATTAAATAAATTATAAATTTTTAAAAATATTTTAATATTTTATACATAAATTTATTAAGTTTTTTTTTTAGATTAATTTTTAATATTTATAAAGTTTTATTTATCAGTAGTTTAAATAAAAAAATTAAAATATACTTAACTCTATTCTAATAATAAAATGTTTTCGAAAAACTCTCACTGGCTCTAGCTAAATCATACCAATTATCTTTTTTTTTTCCTTGATCCTTTTTATACAATTTATATAATATTTTTTACTAAGTTTTTCTTTTAATTCTAGTTTTATCGTTTTATTTTCAAGTGGCAAATTATATTAAAAGATTATTAATTTAATTATGTATACAATAATAATAAATTGTTTTAATCTAAAATATTTTGATTATATTTTTATTGCTAACTTTGTTTCCTTAAGTAGAAGTAAAATATTTACTCATTGATTGTATTTATGGCTTTAAGTTGATTTTTGTTTTCTTTCATTCGTTTTTTTATTTATTTAAAAGTTTGATCATTTTTTATGTACATTATTGTTTTATTCTTTTACTTTTTTTATTTAGTTTGACAGCTTATTATTTATACTAAACAGTATTTGATTTGTTCAAGGCGAATTCAAATAGGGGCCTAATTGTGGCAGTAGAGATCGAATACTTTCTCGATTCGAAAGCAATTTTATTTTTAATTCTTCAGTCGATACTGAACGAATTGAAATTATTTTTTTCAGTATTGTGAAACTTAAATTATGCTTTAGAAGAACACTGAAAAAATAATGCTGATTTGTTCAGTATTGACTGAAATAATTAGATATTAAATTGCATTCAAATCGAGAAAGTACTCGATCACGATTGCTAGAATCAGGCCCCAGGTGTACGCATTATATAGTGAGAGAGAGAGAGTGATAGAGAAAGTTATGCAACCGGTTAATTTTATTTTTGTTTAAAGTTTCGCATTAAGAATCAGTGTTCGAAAATAAACATGACATTATTTAGCTTTCGGCTTACAAACGCAGAAACGATATCTATTTTTTTTAGTGTTTGTGTATACGAACGTAACCCTTAACAGCGTTTGAAACTGTTGTTAAGAATGTTACGAACATTATATAGTGTTCTGTTCGTCGTAAAAGTGGTTCTGTACATACATATACATTATATTTTAACGTTCTTTAGTATTTTTTTAAATTGTTGATGGAATGAACAAAGAACATTTTTTTAGCAACGATCCCAGCACGAATAGCTTGTGTGTGTACACATGCACATGCTTTGTTTTACCCTCCACCACAAATAGTTGTGAAGAGGGTATATTAAGTTTGTCATTCCGTGTGAAACTTTTTTATTATTCATATCAGACCCTATAAAGTATATATATTCTGGGTCCTTGAGTAATTTTAAGTCGATTTAGCCATGTCCGTCTGTCTGTTCGTCTGTTGAAAACACGCTCACTTTCGAAAAACTCAAAAGAAATAAACAAACTTGGTGTCAAATTGCTTGTAGTTATCCTAAGCAGTTTGGGATTGAAATCCAGCAAAATCAGTTCAATAGGATCTGAGCTATGAATCAAAATGTGGAACCACCACCTAAAAAAAATTGATAATTTTGTTACAAAAACTACCATAAATGGTGGAAAAATGCACAGAATGATATAAGATTTCGCAACAGTTAGTTTTATTTAACTGGAAATCACGTTGTAAAATTTCTTGAAGATCCGTCTATGATTTACCCTAGGCCCCATATAAGCCCTACTCCCGGAAAACAGTATAGTACGCCTAAAACCCTAACTAACAATGCTATCATAACAAATTTTGGCACGTCACAGTTAAAGAGGACTAGAAATGAAACTATTAAGTTTCGTGAAGATCGGTCCATAATTTACCATAGGCCCCATATAAAACCTACTTCCAGAAAACAGTTTAGTACGCCTAAATCCGTAAAAAAGAATGCTATCATAACAAAATTTGGTACATCACAGTTTTATTGAACGAGAAATAAGACTTTAAAATTTTGTGAAGAACGGTCCATCATTTACCATAGGCCCCATATAAACCTTACGCCCGGAAAACAGCTTAGTTAACCTAAATACGTAAAAAATAATGCTATCATAACAAAATTTGGAACATATAAGTTTTACAGGACTAGAAATAAGACTGTGAAATTTCGTGAAGATCAGTATATAATTTACCCTAGGCCCCATATAAATCTTACTCCCGGAAAACAGCTTAGTACGCCTAAAAACGTAAAAAATAACGCTATCATAACAAAATTTGATACATCACAGTTTTATAGAACTAGAAATGACACTGTGAAATTTGGTGAAGATCGGTGCATAACTTACCATAGGCCTCATATAAAGCCCACTCTGGTAAAATAATTAAATACGCGGTTAACTTTCTTCCATTTTAGCTTCATATGGCCAGAAAAAATGTTATGCAATTTTGTGATATACGGTCCATAATTTTCCTTAGATTCCATTTTAGCAGCCTTCTGAAATTTACTGCAAACGCTTAAACTAATTGCACCGCTGTATTGAAATTTATGTTTTTTAATACCAGAAATCGTTCTGCAGAATTTAGGATTATTGGTTCATAGCTTACCATGGCTTTTATATAATTTGTTCTCTTGAAAATCATTTAAGTTCATCTTAAACTGATATTCTACTCAAACTTTTTAAAATTGATTCTGATTGTTGATCAATAATTGTATATGCAGATATCTGTTTTAACAAAGATTATAATAATAAATAGACATCATATAGATATTACTCCTGAAACATTCGAAGTGTCGGTGGAGGATATCAAAGATTCGGCACAGCTGAATATAGCACTCTAACTTGTTGTGTTTTAAATTTTTTAGTTGGCTTTTTGGTTTTTTTTTTTTTTTTGTTTAGTAAATGTATTTTGTTTTTGTTATAAATGATGTTCGGTCAAAGTTCGGTGTTCGGCGAAATTTTTACCGAACTTTACCGAACACCGAACTTTTTTATGATATAACATATTTATTATAATTTCAAATTATAATTTGGCATCATTGTTTATGAAAATAATACGAAATCAATACAACTATTTTTCTCTATGATTATTAGTTCGAAAAAATACAGCGATGACTAAATAAAATGCTTAAGTGTATAAAAATGTCTTTATATGTGTAATATTTAGAAAACGGTAAAATATACAACAAAAAAACGGTTAAATTTTATTTGGCAAAAAAATACTCTCTATTTATATTCTGCAAATGGTAGATAATCTTTAGTTTTGGGTAAACCACAAACCAAACTTTATAGTATATATATTTCCCGATAAAAATGTCATCCAATCCATTTTGGAGTTTTTTTGAAAAAAAATTGAGCAAGCGCTCAATGCAAATGTTGCGCCAAACAAACGTCAATGGGGAGTTCATTGCTAAGCAAACAAACTACCGCCAATATTAAACGCCACTTAGAGAAAATACACCCCAACGAATTCAAAAAATACATTGTAGAGGTTTGATTTCTAATATGTATACTAGGGTTATAACCAAATTATTGGCATAGTATGACGGAGTGGCCAAGAATGTTTTAGTAATGAGAACACCTGTCTCCCGTCGTTTTGACAAAAAAAAACCTCACGCAGAGAAGCAAATTTCTAAAACCGTCTAAGAAATTTTGAACCGCGATGAACCGTAGGAAAATTTTTAAATCTAAAGCAGTGGATAAATTCCAAAATAGCATTTAAGTGATACGTATAGGAATATATACAAGTATCAGTATTTGTATTTGGTTTTTAAAATTTCCGTGAGATAAAATGGTTGGTTTCAAACTTGAACCCGATCCCTGCGTGAACTTTTTTAACAATCCGAAAAAATTATCATATTTTTTATTAATAACTTTTAATGTTATACACGACTATACTATGCCGTTTTTTATTTTCGCAATAAGTGTTAAAAAGTTATAGCCCTAATGTATACTGTATTAAACTTGAACTGTATTTTTTGTCTTAAAAAAAGCAATTACTAATTACTTTTTAACTATAAAATAATTTCGACTACTATATTTTGTTTTAAATAAATTCATTAAAAAAGTACAATTGTTCAGATTTATTAACAAAAAGTTCGGGTTGGGGTTCGGGTTCGGCCAAACTTGTCAAAATTTAGCGAAGTTCGGGTTCGGCTCAAAAAGTGCGTTCGGTCGGACACTAATGATTTGCTACACAAACACTATTAACGTTTGTATTTTCCACTAATCTACCGAAACGAACACTAAAAAACGATATTTAATGTTTATTTTCGAATACTGTTTAGAGTACATAAAGCCACATCCAAAAAACGCGACAGCTATCATAAATCGCTCTCTGTCTGATGCGGTCAACTGCATGAATGAATTCGCCTTGAATTTCATGTTTTTTTCTTTCTGTTATCTTCAATTTTACTTTAATTTTTTTTGTTTTTACATTTCGATTTGATTTTTAAACCCATAAAATATTGCTTTTCGTACTTGGTTTTTTTTCGTTTATGTGTTTTTCAAAATTTAATTTTCGTGTTAATTTTTTATATATTGACGGATTTGTTAAAAAAGGAAAACTGCCTTTAAAAAAAACATTTCGGAAATTCAAAGATTTCTTTACATAAAAATTATTTTTATTATTTTTAAACAACTTAAAAAAAAAACTATATTTGTATAAAAAAAAAATAATTATTTAAGAATTGGTCTATTGTTTTTCTTAAAGGAATTAATTTTTTCGTGTAGATTTTCTGTAGATAATTGCATTTTGAAATCTTCATATCAATATTTAGGAATCTTACGTTTTCGCTAGAAATGTTCGAAAAAACTTGGTTTTTCCAAACAAATCATATTGGTCTATTGTTCTGTATGTTTGTGTATGTTTTTGGGGATTTTGTGGTGGTTAATAAATTGTTTTTATTAGCAATACAGTGCGAGCAAAAAGTAATCAAGATGATCAAAAGTCATATTGAATAAATGAAAAGTCATTTATAAAATGCAAAAAGGCGTAACTAACAAAAATATAATTTTTACAGGAGAAGCAAAAAACTTTGTTAAACTAAAATTATAAACATGACAGAAAAACATGCATTGGATAAGTCGTCTATGAAAGTCTTCAGACAATTTTCAAAGAAAACTACTTTGTTATATTTCGTTAGAAAAAATTCGTACTTGCGTTGTTTTGCATTTATTAAATAAAAAATTTTTAGTTACTTCTATTTATTTTTTGTTAAAAAAGCATCATTTTTTATCGCAGAAATGTAAAATTTTGTCAAGACCTGGGGTCTGATTCTGGTAGTCGTGATCGAGTACTTTCTCGATTCGAAAGCAATTTAATATCTAATTATTTCAGTCCATACTGAACGTATCGGAATAATTTGTTTAGTGTTGAAAAGCATTCATTTGAGATTCACAATACTGAAAAATAATTTCGATTCGTTCAGAAACGACTGAAAGAATTAGAAATAAAATTGCTTTCGGATCGAGAAAGCACTCGATCACGACTGCCAGAATTAGGCCCCTGTAGTTTAATGGCATTCGTAAAAATCAATCAAAAACTCGATTTTGAATTGTTTGTTAGTTACGCCCTTTTGCATTTTAGCTAACGATACATTAATTGTTTAACTTACGTTATCTTGATTTACGTTGTTTCGGTTTGAGTTGTCTTACTTTTTGTGTCTCCTAATTCGGACTTGCGTTGGCACTCGATTTACACTGCTTTAGTTGCTTAGAAATTATGAGTGAAAAACATAACATGTTAAATTTTATTTAAAGTTTTTTAATCTAAACATGGTGAAATAAGCATGTCACATTGGGCATGTTCGAAAATGAATTACTGCGCTGCCTCTAATGCGCATATGTAATAAGTTTGCAATGCTGCTGCTAATAAACTGATGTTAATGCTTGTTTGTTGCGCAGTTTAATTTTTGACACACAATGCATCAGTCATTTTTGTGAAGCGTGTTTAAGATTTACTTGCACATTATCTGCTTTTGTTATGTGATATCAAATAGCTGGCAATTGCCGTGATGCATTAACACATCGGCTGCAGCGCAGTGATATCGTTTTGGTTTCATAATTCACAATTTTTAAGCTTTTTGTTAATGGCAGATTCTTTACATGCTCCACATTCCGGACAACAGTATCACGGTACAAGGGAATGGATTATATTAACGTTACACTAAAATTTAGCGTCTGTATAGTCTTAAGGAGTATATTTTTTATAAAACATTCCATCAGAAAATGGTCTACCATGCCTGACAATCTCTGCTATTATATAAGTCGTTGTCGATGTCAACGTCAGTATTAAGTTGTTGTCACATCCAGTCAACCACTACATTCTTTCAACGTAAATTTGGTATTTTCTAAGAAAGTTGTGTAGATGTCGACTATTTATCGAAAATCTGACTAAATTTATTTTTTTTTCTTCAAAAGTTTAGTGTTTTTTTTAGATTGAGAGGTTAACTGGAAAACAGTGTCTTACATAACGTAAGCAGTGCTTCTTGTAGAGTCGATGGGCGTATATACATAAATGTAATTTAGGGTTAAAGGTTAAGTTCTTAGAATTTGATTTACAATTTGTATACTTGATCAAAGAACTTCATAAACTTTTATAACGAATTTACAGAGCTTAATGAGAAAAGTTTTTCGATGATTTCCTCTCTATAACTTTAAGCTCGCACTGTAGTTGCGAAATTGATATTAAAAAAAATAAGTAGTTAAATAAAATTTAACTTAATTCAGCGAAAATAAATACTTTTTTCTTGAAAACGTTAAAGAAAAATAAAATTACAAATTACAATTACAATAAAAAACGATTTACTGCAAAACATTCCTTCAACTTGCATCTGCAACATATCACATTCCGTTTTGTTTTTTTATTCTTTCTCTTTTTTAGCTTTTTATAAATAATAATAGCGAATAAAAAATTTAAAGCAAACAACAAACATGCACGTACATGTTGCTCCAGATGGCTTTTAATTAAAAAATCATGGACAAATTTTTTTTGTTTTTTATGATAAAAATTGGACGTATGTAACTGTTATATTCTTCTTCTTCTACTTATTTCTTACTCTCGTGATTTCTCTTACTCGCTGATATCATCATCATCATCATCACTATTCTTATTGTTTGTTATAGAACTTGTTGAAACAAACAATTGTTTTTAATTAAATAATAATACTTAAATGTTTATAATAACAATTAGAAAAATAAACATTAAAATAAACGACAAATAAAAAAACTTGGGGAAAAAAATTCAACTCAAATATTTACAGAAAAAAAATTGTATTGAAACAAAATAAGAAAACACTATTTTGAAATTTTATTTTTTAATTAGAACATATGTATGTATGTATGTTAATGTTTATTTAAAAACTTTTAATATTTCCAATTAGGCTTAAGTTCATCAAATTTAATTTTCATTAAATTATTTTTATGAAGAAAGGAATTTTACAACATGAAAATTAATTAAAATTGTTATTGATAATCTTTCATTCTTGACCGTGGCCGGGGCTCGAACCCTGGCCGGCAGGTTACCATGACATGTTTCGATCGCAACCACTCGATCTCCTCAGAGGGATTTGCCGTCTTACACTCGCAGCCATCGATGACTGCTGACGTCAATAGCACAGAGCACACAGAGGCGTCACGAGACAGAAAATATTGTGTTTTTTTCTGCCTTTTTCTTCGAAAGCTGCCCTTTTTGCGTTTTTTGTTTTGATTATGCAATTTATGTTGATAGTAGCGGCCTGTTTTAACACATTGTCTCTTCACTTACAAAAACAGTTTTCTTTCTCTTTCTTCGAAAGCTGCCCTCGCAAATGATTTAAGCATTTTTCATACGTCACTTTTTTCATCTCTGTATGCTTTGTGGTCAATAGTCAAACATCAATCCTTAAATCAAATTGTAACCTTTGGTAGATCGAAATTTGCTTTCCTGCGAGTGTAAAGCGGCCCATACACTTGTCATATTATTGTAAATGATATTCGCCATATTATTTCCATTTTGTCCTATATTATGCAATAAGTCGCACAATGGTTTTATTTATTCAATAAAAAGGTGAACATAACCTATAGAAATAACATAAACATCATGTACAATGTTGCCAACACATTTCACTTTCTTTTTGTTGTGCAATAAAAATTAAAAGTTTTTGATTGTTGCCTATATATTGTGCCACCTACGGATATCACATACACACGATATAATTGTACAATACGTCAAACTGAACAATTTTATTGCAATCTGAAAAGATGGAGTGGTTGCGATCGAAACATGTCATGGTAACCTGCCGGACAAGGGTTCGAGCCCCGGCCACGGTCAAAAATAAAAGATTATCAATAACAATTTTAATTAATTTTCATGTTGTAAAATTCCTTTCTTCATAAAAATAATTTAATGAAATCTAAATTTGATGTACATAAGCCCAATTGGAAATATTTAAAATTTGGACTGAAAACCATAAATGATTCAACAAAATAACCACAATACTGTTTATTTATTTAAAAACTCTTTTACAGAGTATGTTTGAAAATTTTGCATTTATTTTTGAGAAACTTTCAAATTTATTTGGAAAATTTTGATAGAAAAATTCTGAAATTAATGTTTCCCATTCATAAGTAATAATTTATATTTAAAAAAAAAAAAAAAAAAAAATAACAAATTAAAGTATTTAAACATTTCTTAATTGTATTTGGATATAACTAAAAAAATTTATTCCGAATTTTTTTTAATAAAAAAAAAAAAAAAAAAAAAAATTGGTGGTCTCTGAATTCTTATTAGAGTTTGTTTTTCAGAAAATTATAAAATAAAATTATAAATTTACTGAATGGCCCACAATGTCGACAAGAATATTTCTTTCGACTATAAATATTGAAAACAAAAACAAATTTTAACTTTTATTATTGTTTTCAATATAAATATGCGAAAGAAATGTTCTTGTCGACATTGTGGGCCCGGCAGTTAATATATTTCTAATATAAATGTAATAGACATAAAATAATAAAATTCGAACAATTTTCTTGCCAGATTAACAATGACAGCAACATTTTCACTTGGTGTTCACAATAAATCGACAATTCTTTTTCACAAGTACACCCATTTTCAATTCAGAAACCGCTTGCAATTTTTCCCAGAACAATTAACAATTTATTTATTTTTTATTTTATTATAAGCGGAGTTTAATATTGGGCTTGCAAAGGTGCAAATGTGCTTAAAAATATTGTTGACAAAGAAATTAGAATTTATTCCTTTGAGCCTATAAGTTATAGAAACTCAAATATCCGGGAATACTGGAATCATAATCCGTTAATAACCCCTAATGGCCCAACCATAATGTGCTAAAGTTGGTTTAAGCAAATATGCGAATAAATTACAAACTAAAGACACTTTTTGTAAAGTTAAATGAATCTTTCATTTGCTTTAGCAAAGTGCGAAACAGATCGCTCGTTCCGTACGGAATCAAATGTTTTTTGATTTTGTTTTTGTTTAAATACATTTGAGAGACTTTTTGGTAATATTTGACAATAGGTTAAGCAAGGCTATGCATATTATGGTTGGGCCTTAAGACAGTAGCCGTAAAGTATTACTGACAATATTTCCAAGTCAAGTGCTATTAAGTGCTTCTGGACAAATTTATTCCGACAAAAGAAACAATTTACTAGGCATAAATAAGTGCAGGATTATGATAACATTTCTAATAAAAAAAAAGCCGATGTATTACCTCCAAGTGGTTGCTCCTGGTAACATCTCTTGAGATGGCTAACAATACAAGGCTCTAGCCGAGGCTGGCTAGGAAATGACGGTGCGAAATTCCGAAAGTCTAGCGTCCTTAAATTTATTTAATGACGTGAAGTATTGACCATAGTACTTAAGGTTATATGGTTCTCCTCGGGGATCAGTGGGCCGCAGGTGACTAGCAACACCTGTGCTGATCATTGGTGAGGAATCATTTTTACCTACCATTTGCAATGGAGACTCTTGTAATGTCAAGGGATCTGAGTCAGAGAGCCGAAATTTTTGCCAATTAACACTATTTGTGGAGGAAGAGGACGTGGAAGGATGTATGATGGACTTACTCGGTATGGCCGGGTTTGACGTTTGGAGGTGTGAGAGAAGGATGAGAAGGATTAGAAGGAGTGAATGATGGCGGCGTAGTGAGCTTCCGTTATGTATGAATTAGTAGCCTCCCCTGAAATCGATAATGACCGACCTTCGGTTCAGGTGGAGTGTGAAAATTCCTATGTTTCGGTTGTGACTCTGCGCAGGTATGATGGTGGCGTAGTGAGCTTCTGTTATGTATGAGTAAGTAGCCTCCCTTGAATTCGATTACGACCGTCGGTTCAGGTGGAGTGTGAAAAGTCCTATGTTTCGGTTGTGACTCTACGCAGATAAATATGGTGTAGTGAGCATTTCGCTTTGTATGAATTAGTAGCCTCCCTTGAATTCGATAATGACCGACCTCCGGTTCAGGTGGAGTGTGAAAATTCCAATGTTTCGTATGTTACTCTACACAGGTATGATTGAAACCAAATAAGATCTTGGTTTGTAGCAAGCTTCCTCACAAAAATATTAGTGTTACCAAACAAAGACTAGGCTTTCTGGCTCAGAATGCTTTTCTTACAAAGATGTCGGTAAACTTGATTACACGAGGTGGCTGATGGTGATACCCAAACTAACGCGGGTAGATGTTTTCCGAATTGCAACTGAAGTAAGTGGAGTGGCTTGGTTGCGAGGAGGAGGCCCATCTGTGTCCTGTTACTATTTAACAGGAGCCGTTGACAGAAAACACACATACGGCAAGAGATTAGATAGCTCGAACTTCCTAGCAAGGAGTTTGAATGTTCTCAGTTCCGTCAACTGTTAACATATTGCAAGATATGCGAGACTTTGTCAAAACTCTGTACTATCGACATTTAGAGAAAAATGTTAAAAACTGAGTGGCTAAAACCCACCATGCAATAACGTCATAGTACAGGTATGCATGTAAAACATGGACATCTGTACCATCTTGTCACTCTCAGTTGAACTCTCGTGGTGTATAGACGTGTGCGGAAGACTAGTGAAAAATCTTTGTGATTCGGTTGTGAAGTGCATTGTTGTTAGACTCTGAGTGTTTGAAAGTGTTGTTGGTGAATTATAAATAAATTGTGAGACTCCGCTGGCGGGTGCTCCGTTGAATTTATTTGTAAACAAACCTCCGGCCGAAAGTGAGGCTAGGTAGAGACAGAGACTCTTTGTGGTGTTACCAGAGTGGTAATTGTAAGATAGTGTTGACGGATCGCGCGTGTTGTTGGACTATCTCGTTTGAATTCCGGTTTTGATTTGGCTGAAAGCCATCTGGCGGTTAGTAGTGTTTACACTCCTACTTAAGGTTGGTGAATTTGATTTGGTGACGAACTTGGCAGCACTTGAAGGTTAGTGAGTTTGATTTTTGAATTTGAATTTGGTGTTTTGTTGTGGTGATGCCTCCTGCTAATAGCAAGAGGAAACCGAAGGGTGACGCGTCAGACGTTACGACCGACGGTGTATATAGCGTCCCGCCTGCCAGTGTGCCGTAAATTCGACACACTGACAGCGAGTTGTCGAGTGCCGATGATGATGTGCAGCAGAAGAGATTCAAGCCTGGCTCGCCACAGGCTAAACGTGCTGCTGTTGCTGCTGGAGCTGCTGCTGCTGGAGCTGCTGCTGTTGGTGCTGGTGTTGCTGTGGCTGGTGCTTCTGATGGTGCTGGTGTCGCTGTTGCTGCTGGTTCTGGTGCTGCTGCGATAATTGACGATGATGTGGAGGACGTTATGTCGACTGATGCTGCTTCGTTGGCTGCCCCTAGGAGAGTGAAGGCGAGGCGAAAGGCTGCTGCTGGTTCGTGTGGATGTGAGGTTGCTGCCATGAAGGAGATAACCAAGGCGCTGACCGAAGTGGTGGTCAATGAAAGTGTTGCGGCGAAGCTGGCAAAGGAGGTGCTGGAATGTGCGGCGAGGTATGAGGAGGTGCTCATCAGGCTGATGGCAGAGAACGAGCGGCTGGGCCCTCTAAAGTGGCCCCGAGTAGTGCAGGTGCGGTTTTCGCGGTGCCTAAGGCGCCTAAGGCGGTGGTAGCGGCCCCTAAGTTGCCGTATGCAACCAAGCCGGTTGAGACTTGGTCGGCGGTGGTGAAGGGGAAAGGTGTCCCCACGACTTCGAAGGAGGTCATGCAGAAGGTGGTGAAGCAGGTGGGCCCAACGTTGGGTGTCCGTGTGCACGAGGTGCGGCCTACGCGGGATGGAGGAGCGGTGATCCGTACCCCCTCGGTGGCGGAGCGCAAGCGCATTGTGGAGAACAAGACGTTCTAGGAGGTAGGGCTTGAGGTGACGGCGGCCGACAAATTGGGCCCCAAGGTGATAGTGCAGAGGGTGCACGGAGAAATCACCCCTGACGAATTTATGGAGGAGCTCTATGAGATGAATTTGAAAGAAATTATGTCACCGGAAGCCTACCGGAGAGGTGTGCGGTTGGCGATGGAAGGCCGGTAAATGTAGCGCTGGAGTGTACCCCGAGGGTTGCTGAGCACCTGAGGGCCACTGGTGTATACATTAAGTGGTTCCGTTTCTTGGTGCGGATTCAAGACCCAGTGTTCTCCTGTTTCAGGTGCCTGGGCTTCGATCACCGCGTACGGGATTGTCGCATGACTGATGAGGTGTGCCGTAGGTGCGGAATTCCCGGTCATGGAGCTGCCAGGTGTCCAAATGAGCTGCGTTGCCGGAATTTTGCGTTTAAGGGCTTGCCCTCGAACCACTTGATGATGTCGATGGTGTGTCCGGTCTATGCGGCCGCAGTTGCAAGGGCGAACGCAAGACATTAAATATGGAGGGATTCCCAATAATCCAGTTTAATTGCCAAGGTGCTTACGCTGTTATGTGCGAGTTGGGACAGGCGATGCGGCGTCGTGGAGTTCCTTTTGCGCTTTTGCAGGAACCGTATATCGCGAATGGCTGTGTAAGGGGTTTGCCGGGGGGATGCGAGTTTATACGGACAGTGGGGGAAACTCGACTATAGTAGTGGATAAGCCGGACGCGGACATTATGATAGTTAGCAGTAGCCAATGGGGTGTCTGCATTTCTGTGGAGTGCGATTTTGGGAAGATGTTGTTGGCTAGCATCTACTGTGTAGGTAGGGAACCTTTGGATGCATACTTAGGTTATATGGATACGGTACTACTCTCTGGAAGTAGTATTCCTGTTATCCTCGGACTTGACGCAAATGCATGCTCCCGTATGTGGTTCTCCAAGATGCCCAAAAATGTTTCTGGCCATCCGAACTATATGCGAGAAGTAGTGCTTAGCGAATGGCTGGTCACAAAGTGTCTCATTGTTGTCAATGAGCCGAGTGAGCTGTATACTTTTGATGGTCCAAATGGAGTTAGTGACATTGACGTAACGCTCGCGAATAGCGCGGCTTTGACGACTTTTGAACTTAGGTGGAGGGTTTGTGACGATTGGGGAGTTAGTGATCATAATCCGATCGAGATTATGGTCACCTTACGAGAACGAACGAGGGAGACGCCTCTGCCTCTTAGATGGCGGAGTAACGATGTGGACTGGGACAATTATGCTAGGGAATTTAGGGCGGCGGCGCTAACGCGCCCGCTGAGTGACTATAGGGCACTGACGATAGATGACCAGGTCAGCATGATTAATCGGCGGTTATTAACCGTTAATGATGCCGTGCTGGGTCGTTGTGTTCGAACGACGCCTAGCAAGGTCAAATGGTGGACGGGCGAGTTGGAGCGGACAAAAAGGTCCGTCAGGCACCTCAGGCGGTTGTTCCAGAGGGCCAGACGTGCCGGTTCTGACGATCTCGCTTTGCGCAAGTCCACTTATTTTACTGCCCTAAAGACGTACAAGGACATGATTCTTAGGATAAAGGAGGACGATTGGAGGAGATTCGTACAGGACAACAAGGATGACCCTTGGGGTACGGTTTACCGTATTTGCAGGGGTAGGGGAAAAGTAGCTGACCTTGCTTGCCTCCGGGTTGACAATGTTGAATTGTCCTCTTGGAGGGAATGCGCTGACACACTGTTGGGGGTTTTCTTCCCAGGGACGGAGGTAGTTGATCGTGCCCCTGTTAAACGGGATTCGGTCGGCCCTCCCGACTTGGAAAGGTCGGAAGTTTCGGACAGTATTTGCCGTGTCAGGAGTAGGAAATCGCCGGGTATTGATGCTATGACTGGAAAGATGGCTAAGGCCATATGGAAGGCCATACCGGAATAGTTGGAGTCGATCTTTGGGAAGTGTCTGAGTGAGGGCTATTTCCCTAAGGCTTGGAAGTCTGCTCGTGTTGTTGTTCTCCTGAAGTCTCCTGATAGAGTGAGGAATGATCCTCGCTCTTATCGGGGCATCAGTCTCCTCCCAGTTCTTGGAAAAGTGCTTGAGAGGATAATGGTGACGCGACTGAAGGAGGATAGCACTGAGCCGACTTCTGAGTACCAGTTTGGATTTAGGGAGGGGAGATCTGTAGAAACTGCGTGGCTGCATGTTAAGCAGTGCGTTAGTAATGCTTCTGATAAGTATGTGCTGGGAGTGTTTGTCGACTTCAAGGGTGCGTTTGACCATCTCCACTGGTATGCGGTTCATGACAGACTACGTAGTGTAGGTTGTCGTGAGCTTGACTTGTGGAGAAGTTACTTTAGCTGCAGAAAAGTTTGTGTGGTTGGTGCCAGCGGCATGGCTTGGAGGGACGTAACTCAGGGGTGCCCGCAGGGTTCTGTCTGTGGTCCTGTTATATGGAACCTCATGATGGATCCATTGTTGGCACGTCTAAGCCGTCTCTGCAGTCTGTGCGCATATGCAGATGATTTGCTCGTTTTGCTCGAGGGACAGTCTCGTGCTGTTCTGGAGGCGAAGGGTGAGCAGGTCATGCGCATAGTTAATGAATGGGGTGCACAAGTCGGTGTTGAGATTAATCTTGACAAGACTGTGATAATGCTGCTCAAGGGCAGATTGTCTAGTGCACGCCCTCCTGTCATTAAGTCTGGTATCGTTAGTCTCAGATATGTGACTCAGGTCAAGTATCTGGGAATAATGATGGGTGAGCGGATGAACTTTTTGGTTCATCTTGCTCATGTAAGGGAGAAGCTGACTGCTGTCGTTGGTAAGGTCAAACGCATAGTGAGGAGTGACTGGGGTCTCAGCAGGCGTGCTGTTCGAACCATTTATGGCGGGCTGTTCGTTGCATGCGCGGCGTATGGTGCGCCTGTATGGTACGAGACAGTTATGACTGTTGTTGGTCGCAAAAAGGTGCTTACTTGTCAGAGGGTTGCTATGCTTGCTTGCATGCCGGTCTGTCGGACTGTTTCTACGGATGCTCTTCAGGTCTTGCTGGGTGCGGCTCCCCTTGACTTAGAGGTGATACGCCGTGCTATCGCCTATAAGATCAGGAAGGGGCTGCCACTTCTTGCGCATGATTGGCCCTTCGTACGCGGGCGCCCAGATTTTGGCTTCGGCCTTAGTCTGGGGTTCTTACTGACGGGACATGGCTCACTCAATACATTTTTGCATAAGAGGGCCTTGTCGGACACTTCGGACTGTGGGTGTGGGAGGGGGACCGAGGACGTATGGCACGTTATTGCTGAGTGTCATTACTATGATGACATTAGGGACTTAGATAGTATGGGCATCACTCATACTGGGGCGGGTTGGGATTATAGTAGGGCCTTAGAGGACGATCGGACGATGGGGAGGTTGGGGCAATTTGCCCAGGAAGTGTTTATTAGGAGAAGACGGAGATAGTGGAGGTGAGCTCGTTCGCAGTCATTTGCGAACCGACGCTCGCGCATATCGTCGAACTGTCCGCTCTGTGCATTACTTCGTGCTCGGAGGTCGGTTTGCTGTTTTTGGTGGAATCTCGTCGTGTTGGTGTCTGGTGATTTGTCAATGCTGCTGTTGCTTGTGCTGGGACACTTGTGTCTCTGGTCCCTTGGGGCTGGAGATGGGAGTGTCTTGGTGGAGTAGCGGCATGCTGTCGGCTGATTTCCGGAACGGCCCCCTGCTAGGTTCCTGTTCTCTTTTGTGCGTCGTTGGTTGAGGTTGGTCGAGTTTGACCATGAGCCTGTCCGTGAGGACAGCTGCGTTTACTGTTGTGTTTTTGTTGTCATTGTTTGTGCGTGATGTCCATTGCTGGTGTCACGCAACGTGACCGAAGTGTCGCTCGTGAGAGCGGCTGTTTATTGTTTTTGTTGTATCGTCTATTGGTGATGTATTGTCCCTTTATGTAGATGTGTGTGGTGTGCCGCAATTTGCGGAGGTGCAGTTCAGTTGCTGGTTACAGTGTTGCTGTGTTGCTGGTTGCTGTTTTCTGTCGTGTGTGCTGCAGTCTGCTGTGGGTCACCAGTCCCGGTACCGTTTGGGGTCCAACTGGTAGTAGCTTAGGCTACGAAGCTGACCGGAGTCTTTATCTGGTACCACGGGAACCAGGGTGCCCTTGGGACCTCGGTCCCAACCTGGTTATGGTGAGGCCCCTTCGGGGGAGTAACGTGGTGGTTGTGGTTTAATACCCATATCGCGGGTAGAGTAATTTATTGCTCGGTGTGGAGTTGCATTGCAACCGGTTGCCATTTGACCAGAAAATGGTAGGAGTGTTAGATAGGCTCCGCCCTTCACCGAGGGGGATGAAGTGTCCAAATGCACGGATTCGAAGTCGGTACCGTTTCTCTGGTGCCACAGTTTGGGGGGAAGGGGGCGATGGTCACGCATGTTTTGACCCTGTGTTAAGAGCACCGTGAGGAAAGGTCTTCGGACGATGAACACGTTAAACCGGACAAATCTGTACCATCTTGTGAGGGGTCAAGGTACATGTTCAGAAGGAAGCCTTCGGGAATGCCTTCAACGTGACAACATGTGCCTTAATTTGCCTCCCCGTGGCGACCCCTGGGCATCTGTTTTACAGATGGCGAAAAATTAAGGCTCTAGGTGAGGCTATCCTAAGATCTGTTGGGGTCTGAAAGCCTAATGCTCTTGATGTCTTCGGACTTTAATAGTGTTGGGTACTCACCAGAGTACCTGCGGTTATCTGGTGCCTCGGGCAATCAGTGAGCCCCGGTGACACGGCACCGACTGATTGAGTGTCGGTGGAGACCCTCGATTGCTCAAGGTATTCAGAAAATCGATCATCAATCTTAATACATGCAATTTGTGGTATTATTACGTCCCTTGTCGTGTTGTCATGGTAGTTTAGGGTGAGCTGGGTGCTCATAGCGTTGGAACCTTTCGGCTGAGGAGGGCTGGGTGCTCCGTGCGTTGGAGGCCGGGAGGTCATGGGTGAGCTGGGTGCGAGTGGAGTTGCGTTGGGCTATCCATAACAGTATGTGATCCGTTTATTGTGGTTTGTGAGCGTATATGTCTAGTATATGTATAGGTGGTGCGGTCTAAGTAGCCCTTAGTTAGTACTCCCCCGACGAAAGCTAGGGTGTGAAAGAACCAATCTACTACCGGTGCGGTAGTGGTCTGCAGTAGTGTAGGTATATGTGTGAAACGTTGTTACGTGACGGTCAATATTTAATTAGTACGCTTTCATGTCTAGTAATGCATCTGTTAGTCAAGGTGCAGCTCTGCGTGAACGGATGGTTGACTGAAAGTTCTATATTGGGGCGTCACGGCCGTATCTTCTTTTTCCCGTGGATTAGGTATTGTTTTATGTACTGTGTACTTTTATAATTCATTAAAATTGCATGTGTTGAGATTGAAGGATGATTGATTATTTGGAAGGCTTTTCTAATTGAGGGTTAGTAGAGAGATAAACGAGGTGGCTGTGGTTGTGCCTAAAGTTACGCAGGCAACCCACTGCAGGTTACGCATTTAAGCAGTAGAGGTTAGATAGCTCGAACTCGTAAACAAGGAGGTATATATGATCCAACAATCATATATACAATTGCTACCCATATGTGTATTGTAACCCAACACATATGGGGGCATTTGGTAAGTGCTCAATATAAAACACCCATGAGCTGAGCTCTAACATGCAATTATGTCTTACGACAGGCAAGCATGAAAAACCCGGACATCTGTACCATCTTGTAATGTCCACTTAGGTGGAACGGTCACCAGTCCGGAACTTTTTTGGAGTTCAACTGGTAGTAGTCTTTGGCAACGAAGCTGACCGGAGTCTTTATCTGGTACCACGGGAACTAGGACGCCCTTGGAATTACGATTCCAACCTGGTTAATGGTGAGGCCCCTTTCGGGGAGTAACGTGGTGGCTGTGGTTTAATGCCCAAATCGCGGGTAGAGTAATTTATTGCTCGATGTGGAGTTGCATTGCAACCATTTAATGCTGTTATTCAAAGAACAGTAGGAGTTTTAGATAGGCTCCGCACCTCACCAAGGTGGAAGCACAATGTCAAAAATACATTGCCTTCATTATGGTACCTTTACTCCAATGGCCACTGCTTCGTGGCGGGAGGTTTAAAGGGAACGGTGGTAAACGGTTTTTACCCAGTGGCTAAGACCCACCATGCAATTATGTCATAGTACAGGTTAGCATGTAAAATTAGGACTTCCGTACCATCTTGTAGGGACCAAAGTTGCATGTTCAGAAGGACGGCCCTAGTGGTACACCTTCAACATGCAACAAAAGCCTATGTATTACCTCCTCGTGGTGGTCCCTCTTCTCTTTGAGATGGTTGAAATACAAGGCTATAGCCGAGGCTGGCTACGAAATGGCAGAGCGAATTCCAAAAGTCTAGCGTCCTTGAATTTATTCAATGGCGTGAAGTATTAACCATAGCACTTACGGTTATATGGCATCCTCGGGGATCAGTGCCCACAGGTGGCCCTTACCACCTGTCAACTCATTGGTGAGGTATCAGCTTACCTTACCACTGGCAGTGGTGACTCTTGTAAGTCAAGGGATTTGAATCAGAAAGCCAAAATTTTTGTGAAGTAACACTTTTTGTGGAGGAAAAGGACGTCGGCGTTGTAGGCACGTGGTATGTGAAGAGGTGGAAGGAGTTGTTGGTAGCAGGATTGATGCGTGGAGGTATGTGAGAAGAGGTGAGAAGGAGGAGATGGTATCAGGATTGATGCAAGAAGTGTTGGAAGAGGTGCAGTTTACGTCTATTGTGTGTTGATAAGTAAGCTTTCCCGGGCGGATGTAGGATTTATTCGGTAGTCCCGAATTTGGACATCGGAAGGGAAAGTCTGGAAGTGTTCACACTTTGGATGTGCACTGCACGGTTTGACGGATGGATGGTGTAGTGAACATTTGTTTTGTTCGAATTAGTAATACTGCTCTTGAAAGAAGCTCGTTCACATGGTTGCGCCCTGGGCCATGTGTTCAGGTAGAGAGTTTGAAAATTCTTCTGTTTTGGATGTTACTCTGCACGAGTATTATGGAAACCTTATAAGATCTTGGTTTGTAGCATGTTTCCTTCACAAAAGATTAGTGTTGCTGAACAAAGATTAGGCTTTTTGGGTCAAAATGCTTTTCTTACAATTGATGTCGGTAAGATGATTACACGAGGTGGCTGATGGTGTTACCCAAACTAACGCGGGTAGATGTTTTCCAAATTGCAATTGCAACTAGTGGAGTGGTTCGGTTGCGAGGAGGAGACATCTGTGTCCTGTTACTATTTAACAGGAGCTGTTGACAGAAAACACGCAGCAAGAGATTAGATAGATCGAACTTCCTAGCAAGGAGTTTGAATGTTTTCAGTTCTGCCAACTGTTAACATATTGCGAGATATGCGAGACTTTGTCAAACTCTGTACATCGACATTTAGAGAAAAATGTAAAAAACTGAGTGGCTAAAACCCACCATGCAATTACGTCATAGTACAGGTAAGCATGTAAAACATGGACACTTGTACCATCTTGTCACTCTCAGTTGAACTCTCGTGGTGTAAAGTCGTGTGCAGAATACTAGTGTTAAATCAGTATGATACGGTTGCGAAGCGCAGTGTTGTTGTACCTCAAGCAGCGTTAAACTGGACAAATTGTTACCATTTGTATTACCTCCCCGTGGTAATTGTCAGAGGTGTCAGAAGTGGTGTAGTGGACATTTATGTATGGGTATTTCGTGGGAAGTATGAAACTCTCACATCAGGCCAGATACCGATCTGAAAAAAGTGTGAAAGTCTTCATATATTAAATGTTGCACTGCATGGTTGTTTAAACCAATTGGACAAGACATTTTATGTCTGGGTGGAAAGGTTTGCGGCGTTATGATACCAAGATGGGATTAGTAACACCATCCTGATACGGTTGTTACTGAACAAAAATTATGATTTTTGTTTCAAAATGCTTTTCTTACAATGATGTCGATAAACCAATTACACGAGGTGGTTGTGGTGCTACCCAAACATACGCGGGTAAGTTGTTTCTGCATGACAGTTTCGAACAATGCAGCAGAGTTTAGATAGCTCGAACTTCATAGCAAGGAGTTTGAATGTATGCAGTACCGTCAACTGTTTGCATATGCGAGCCTTGTCAACTCTGTACATCGACATTTAGTAAATGTCTACTAAGACCCACCATGCAATTATGTCAGAGTTACATGTATGCTTGTTAAACATGGACGATTGTATCATCTTGTGGATGAGGATGTAACCGATGGCGAGCTTACTTCGATCACTTTCTTAGCCGAATGTTAAAAATGTGTAATAAATGATGCCAAGTGTCACCTGTAGGTGTCGCACCTATAAAATCGGAATTAGTAATATTTTCTTTCAATTTTAATTACTGAAGGTATGGGGATTGAGTAAAAAAATTGTAATATCAATTAAAAAATTAATTAAATTTGCACAATTAAAGAAATTAATAGTATCAATTAATTTATTTTTTTTTTTATTTTAGTAACATTTTCTGCAATAATGTTGCTGACATAAGCAAGTTATAAGCGTTAAATTCCCTTGATTTAATATTTTATTAAGACTGATTTTATTTTTGATTAATAGTTTAATTGAAAATAAATGACAACAAGTTTTCCTTTGCAACGATTTGTAGACTTTGTTTGTGCTTAATAAATAAATCACAACAGTAAAAATTGTTTTCATTTTATACAAAAAATGTTCGGGTTCGGTCTGAAAAATTTTGTAGAGTGGATTTTTCGAGGCAACATTTGCATTTTTTTTTATTTTATTAAAAATATGTGCGTTTGGGAACATGTTGGTTTTATTGTAAATCTGGCTTTAAATATTTTTATTCTTAACTTTTACATTTGCATTAAAAATCTAAGTAAAAAATTAAAAAAAAAAAAAATCAAAAATTTTTTTAATTTTTAAATACTTTCGAAAGTAAATTTCGAAATAGTGTTTAATGGTTGTTATGTTTTTTAAATTATAGGGCGGGTGGGGAATTTTGGTTAGTTGTTTTTTTTTTTTTTGTAGTTGTGTTTTGTGTGATTTTTCAATTATTTTTAAGTTTTTAAATAAAAAACTGTTTTTGTTTTTTCTTTTTTTTTTTTGTTACAACTTTCATACAATACATAAATGCCATCACCTGAGAAAAGTATAATTAAATATAAAATACTTTAAAAATGTCTCTATTTTATTGATTTGTTTTTTTTTTTTTTTTTTTTTTTTTTGTATTATTATTATTTTTCGTTTATCATTTTTTGTATTGCTTTGTAAGTTTTTTTGTTTTGTTTTGTTTATTTTTCTAATTTAAATTAATTTTATACACTGTACATTTGAACTGAACGACGACGAAACATTATACAAAATTGTTTTATATTTTTATAAATTTTATGTTTTTTTTATGTTTTTTTGTTTCTATTTAAAGAATCACAGCATTTTTTGTTTTACTTATATTTGAAATTAAGTCTTAAGTAAAATAGAAACATAATATTTATAAAAAAAAAATACATAGATTTACATAAAAAGTAACTAAATTTAGAATTTAAAAGTAAAAAATAAATGCTTGGAATTTCAATATTAACAACATAATTTCGTTGAGTGTAAGTAATTTTACCCTTTTAAAAGGATAAACGTTTTTTTTTTTTGTGTAATTTGCTTGTTTTTAAGCTTAAAAAATTCAAGATAAATAAACTAAAATTAAATTAAACATAAACAAAATGTATCAATATAAAATCAGACTTAAATAATGTAGTTTTCTATAGTATCTTTATAAATATATTTAATGTGTATGATTTATAGATTTTTCTTTTTTTTAGATTTAATTGTAATTTAATTTAATACATACGTACTTATGACGCTGATGTAGTTGCAGTATTGTAGTAATTTTATGGTCGAACTGGGCTATTGTTCCTTCGTAGCCTCTCGACTACTGCCTGTGGTGGTAGAGCAGTTTGTGCTGCTGGGCATTGTTGTTGTATTGGTAATCGATGGTGCTGCAATAGCGGCTGTATTATTGGTATTTTTGCGCAAATGATTGCGTAGCATTACCAGATTACGATTTAATTGGAGATTATTTGTTAAGCCTGTAGCAGTACCAGTGGATGCATTCAATTGACCACTGGCCGTACTTGCACTTGGTATATGGGGCAGAGTATTGCAGGTATTTTCATCGCTGGCCAAAGATCTCAAGTAATTTGCTGTTGTACTACAGCCTGGTATAACAGCTGAAGCCACCGATGTTGTGGGCGATATAGCGCCACACAAAGTTTCTCCACTACTAGACATAGGCACGCCCAATAGCAATTCATGGGCGAGTATGGTGGGCAAATGTTAAGTGCTATTTTTCATTGGTCCCGAAGACAACGAACTACTACTAACACCCGAATCACTAGACTTCTCACTGAGGCCACCACCTCGTGTTAGAGTATCATCTGGCAATAAACCCGTGCCTAAAATACCTTTTTTACCCACTCGAGCTGGTAAAGCGGTACTTGTTTTAAAGGGATTGTCTTTAATTCGTCGTGCACTCTCTACTCTTTTCATTATCTCACTTGAACATTTTGTAACCACATCATCGAGACTGTTGGAGTCATCGGTGGAGGCCAGTGTTTGAGTGGGTGTCTGCGAGGTGGGCACTGGAGATCCTTCGTAGCAGCCAGAGTCTCGTGGAAAGTGTCTCCTGCCGAAGGGTGAAGCTCCATGCTTTTTATTGATGTTATTTAAACGAGCCTCGTCGTTTTCCGAACTCGAGCCGGCAATATCAATGTCAGAACCGGTTCGAGGGAAATTGGAAGCTAGAAAGAAAATAATACATATTAGGGCGTTTATGTATAAAAGAATTAAAAATTTCAAATTGAACTTTGCTATTAAAGATAAATATTAACCCCGTTATGCAAAAATAAGCAAAGGTACACATTACTTAACCAACACATAAAAACCCATTCACTAATGTGAACTTTAACTTTTTGCATTAGGGGGTATGACTTAAAGTTGAAATTTGTACAAAAAATGAGCAGGTTCCTTAAAAAAAACTTTACTTTTTCTTCTGACTTGAAGTAAAATGTGTACATATATATTAATGAAATAAAATTACTATTAAGTCTACCACTAAATAAAATGACATTGAACATCGTTAAAAGCTAGTTAAAGCTTAAAGTTCAACAACTTTTATTTTATGCCTCAGCATTAACATGTCTTTCTTGATTGTCTATTACAACGTGGCCTTAGTGACGAAATAAAAAGAAAAAACCATTTAGTACTTACTGCAATCCATATCATGTAAAAGCTGCACAGCTGTTAACAATTTGGCACGATGGTCTGGATTAACTATACCCAAATAATCTAAATCAGCAGGTTCGAGCTCTTTAAAAAGTTCCAGGTCTTCGTAGCTGTTAATGGAAACAAAAAATAAAAAAAATAGCAAAACAAAATAAGATTAATGAATACCATCATTAACAAACTAAAAGTAAAAAAGGGATGATTTTGTTCTTTTTTTTTTCTTTCCTCAACACAAATTGCTATTAAATCAATATGAGTATGTGGACAACGTAATTTTACTCTGGAGTGCAAAAAACTCATTAACTTACCCATTTAAAACAAACACGGATGTGTATTCCTTTAAACCAATACGCATTAATAAATCCTCCACAGAATGCGGACCGTTGTTATAATTGAGATGACGTCCACTTATGGTGTGGGCACCCCCTAAGCATTTACCCGTTAGGCCAGCTAAATTTTTACTATGCGAATGTTTTAAACGTTGATCTGGCAGCACTTCAACATTGATAAACTTAAAGTGACCTAAACGGCCATGACAACGACCCTTCCAAATGCCAGAAGCGTTCATTGACAACACGTCGATTATGTCACCTTTCTGAAAAGAATAAGAGGATAAAGTGAACAAAAGGTGAAAAAAAAGTTAGTAAAATAAATAAAGGTAACAAGCAAGCAAAAGCTTCTGTGTCTGTGTACAGCGAAAAAAGAAACACACAATTTCATATAATATTTTAGTTCATACAAATATACACTGTCGAGCAAAATTGGATACATGATTGCAAGTTAAGATTTTAAAGTGAATCAAATATAATTAAATAAATTCCGAATTTTATTTATTCCACTAAATAGTATTTGCTTAAGTAAACAAAACGCAATTCAGGAATATTTTAAGATAATTGTCCAGTTCATAAGCTCGTAGTATCGTTGTATAATCGTCTAATTATACAATATTGTCTCAATATACAATAGAGTTTTATGTGTCTTGAAAACTGTGGTAGTTATGCCAGGCCTAGAAATGTTCGATTTATTTAGAAAATGTTTATTAATCTTTTTAGAATGTGATAACGAACACCACAAATTAAGTTCTTCTGAATGATGAGCACATCGCTTCTTAATTGCAACATAGTCATATCCCAAAAAATCAAAAACTTCGAGTAACTTAAGCAAAATTCCTTCTTCCTACTTTCTCTATATGTTAAAAAAAAATCAGTGATATAACTAAAATTGAACCGAAGTTATTGCAAAATATATTTCTCTAACCATGCAAATAAAATTGGACCACCTGATCCATTTTGATAAAATGGACTACTCCATTAACCGGTCCGATGTAATGCAAGCATGGACCATGTCATTGTTAAAAAGTCTTTGTAGTGAGACGACATGTCTTCGTTTTTTAATCCTCTTGAGTATACCATGGAGTAGTTTTAAAACTCTCCTTAGTAATCCAAAGGTGGGTTATATGGTCCTCCCCTAGGACATCGTAATGTTAAATAGACAATGTTTTTTTCATACGTTTGGGTTACTTTTGGACTAGTCCTGGTCCCTTGTGGGCTACTCTTTACACGCCTGTTTGAACTGGCCCTAATTTTTGCAGGGAAATCACTATAAAAAGGGTACAATTTGAAAACTTTGATCGCATTTTGCCGTTTGATTTTTTTTTATTATGACTATGTTGCAATAAAGCAGTTTAAAGTTTAATTCATTTCAATATATCTTTTTTAGCTAAATTAATTAAAATTGCTTTTAAATTCATTTTTATTAACATTTCCACACAAATTAAAACTCCCATACCTGGTTAATGTCATGGTATCAACCAATGAGATTGACCACTTTTATTTAAGAAGAAGAAAAATCAATAAAAACCAAGAGTGAAGTAAACCATTATACATAACTAAATTTTCTCTATTCACAAGCGCATAAACAAAAATCGTATTTCCTTAAACGATAACCCCATACGACAGAGCTTGTGAATTTGACAAATACTTGGGGACTCACAAGGTGTGCTATCAAGTCATATCGTCATAATGTCCTAAAAATATTTTACAGTTGTTTAAAAAAAGTATTGTTGTGTTTGCAACAAAAAAAAAAATGTATGCTGTCAAATCAAATCAAATTTTCGGTAATTTGTTGGTATCATTTTCTTAACACCAACGTGAAAAATGTGACTACTCGCTCATTCATTTCTTCTAGGGATGTTCATTGATTCGTCATAGAAATCTCAATTATAAGCGGTTGCCCACAGCAGTCATATATATTTCTTGTAATTATTTTAAGACATATGTATGTATGTATGACTTTACAACTTTACGACTACTTCGTGAATCCCCAAATTAAGATAAACGCATTTTATAGTCCAAAGTATCCATCTTTGCACGTTTAAGGAAAATGTTATTTTTGTTACCATTTTTAGTACTTTGTCCAATGCCCTTTTGCTTTGGTAACGCTTTCCGTGCGTCTTAGCATATTTTTAACCAAGTTCTTGATTATTTGCTAAGAAATATTTGACCACTGTGTTGGAAATCTCATTTAAAGTAGTAGGAGAACTATCGTATCACTCAAGTTGTCTCTAAAAAAACAAATGCATATTCGATCGGGTTGAAATCAGTGCTTTGAGGTCCAATTAGACTTGACATAACCATAATGCCACAGAAACGATGACCGTAGACAACAAAATTTAATTGGTTTGTATGGTATGTTTATGTCGTTTTGGTAATACAGTGGTGATGGTAATACAGTTTTGTTATGGTTATGTCACGTATAATTGGACCTTTACGCTGACCATTTCATTGTCTGAAATTTTTGCTTTGAAATGCAATTTCTAACGATCTTGGCCGTATGTTTTAAGTCCTCTTCCTGTTAAAAACAACTTCCTCTGGTTATGCACTTCTGTTCAAAACACCGGAAAAATTGTCTTAAAGTGTCTGATGGTAATCTTTTATTTTCATTATACAGGGTGTCCACCGGGTATACCTTTGTTTCGCCGCCATTTTGGTGAGCATTAGTCTTGACAGTTCATATTTGGCAGTCGTGAAGTAGACACGTGGCAAATTTATTATGGAAAACAATTTGATAAGCCAACGTGTTTTAATCAAAATCAATCATCGATTACTGTGACGATGAGAAAGTTATGTGAAATTTTTGGGAGAAACAACGTGCCAACAAAACGTACCATTTATCGTGTAGTGAATGATTTCGAAGAAAGAGGGTCTGTAGGTTATAGGCCCTAGCATGGACCACAACATAATGCAAGATCGGCGGAAATAACTGCTGCTCAAGAAAGTGTTCAAGATAATCCATCAACCTCAATTTGACGCCATGCTCAGGAGTTTGGTCTTCAAAGAACAACTTTGGCCACAATTTTGCACAAGGATTTGCATTTGTTTCCATTTAAGATTCAGTTGACACAAGAGCTTCTTTCACAATACCATTTACGCTGCCGTAGTATACCTTTCCGGCGGACACCCTGTACCTTTGATTTGTACCAATGAACCATGGTTCTACCAAGAAAACAGGTCCAAGACATCAAGCTTTCTTTAAATTTGTGCTTTTTAAAATCTCGTAAGGGAGACGTCAGTAGTACTCTTTTGAATTTAACTGAAAATAACTTAATTTAGAGTTGACAAAAAATCAACCAATTGTGGTCGGGACTGTGGTCTTTGGATGAAGTTTCCTTACGATCTGGCCTAAGCAACCAGTGAAATGCGCATAGGAATAGCTTATCCCATCGACAATGAACTTCAGTTTGTCAATAGTATGAAATGGGAATTTAGCACATTATAACGAAACCTTGAAAATGTATTTTGGTTTCATACGACCATATTACCCGTTTCCACACTCCAATTTGTGTGGTCTTAGCAGAATTTTAAACGCACCTTTACATGTATAAATGATATTGCTGGTTTTGTTTTGCTTTATAGCTGAAATTAGACCAATTTTTCCAGATCCCTGCGTGCTGTCCCCTCTGTTCATGGCATCTGCAGCCTGCTGAGGTGGTTTTACCTGTTTCGCAACCGATAAATGCTCCATGACTAGAGTAACCCTCTCGGTAAGCAAACTTGCTCGGGATTTTATTGCTTCTTGCGCGCTTTCATATATTTTTTCTTGAAGTACAGTTTGGTGGAAAATTCCTTATTTTTTTTTTTTTAGCATAATTCCGTGCTTCAAAATAGTTTTTGGTCATTTAGACAATTTGATTTTATAAACCAGCGGATATTTTTTTCATTTTGATTGAAGATTTTTGCCAAAATTGACAATAAAAGCGTTTGCTGTTAAATTTTTGCTTTAACGATTCTTAAAAACACAAATAACGGAATGAAACTATTAGTTTTTTCTCCATTTTTTTATGTTGCCAGATTGAAAAAGTTAAAACGGGAAAAAGTTGACTTTTTCACAAAATAACGAAATCCTAGGTTTTACTTTTAAAAAATTCTTTATTTGCCATAAAATTAATATCGTAGTGAACAATTTATGCTGAAAACCTGGTTGAATTTTAAAAATTTCATTAGTTTTAATGCGTTTTTAAATAAAATTTGGTACGCATGTTGCCAAAATTGCTCGCCAGTGTATTATACACACAAACGCCTTAGCCTTGGAGCTGGAGAAATATTTTTACTTTTACATAAATATTTACTATAAAAAAGTTTGTATGTATGCAAGTACAATATTTTGCCGATTTATAGGAAAATTGCTAGTGTGTGTTTTTGTGTAATATTTTCTATGGCATCATTATCAATGAGATGAAACGACGTTAAATATAACGTACAGACACACGAAAAACGTTTTACTACTTTACAACGGAAAGAACATCTATCATAAAGTCAATGAAGTATGATGGCACAAAGGAAGAAAAAAAAATAAAAGTTTAAAAAAATATACGCTTATGTAGGGTTTGCATTCAAAAGTAATTTTTATCAACACAATAACGATTAAAATTTATTCCGCTTGTTGCGATTATCGCGATTACAATCATATTTTGAATAAAAATGTTAGCAAAAATTAAAATACATAATTAAGGGGCACAACATTTTAAGTATTTAAGGAAAAAAAAGCTTAAATCAGGCACGTAGAATACACCTTAATGGACTTTCTTGCTCTACAACAGTAATAGCCACTCCATAGCCTCGCGAGGCAGTCAATAATCGTTTTTTTCACACAGCCACGGTCGGCAATTCACATGAATACAACATCTTTGTTCGTTTCAAAACATCAAACTATCTTCAGTCTCTGCGACCGCACACAAGCACATAATATCTTTGTGTGCGTGCGTTCGGGGCATGGTTAGTTCGGGGCTTGCTTATTACTTCTCTACAGAAAGAAGCGCATGCAATTTGTTTGGCCTAGAGATTATTTTATTTTCCAACAAAAACTTATATTTGACCGGTTTTCAATAAGTAATTCTAAACAAAGTAATACCAAAATAAACTGTGTTTTAATTATTACTTATTGAAATAACATACCAGTTACGACATTTAGCTTTGCAATTATAACAATAGATAAGCGAAGTTCAGTATTAGTCTTGCATATGAGCAAATGCAAAATATCGTAGTTTTTTGCTTAATCCAACAACAAACCAAACAGAGTTTCCGATAGATTTCAAAAAAATACTACAATATTTTAAATTTGCTCTTTTGCAAGGCTAATATTGAACTCCAGACTCCTCCGGTTTCTGCTAACTGGGGGCTATTGACTCACGAGGTACCAAATAGGATCTCTGGTCAGCCGTGATCTCAAGAAATCTGTAATTTTGGATTTCTGCCAGGTTGATTGCAACTAATTTCCCCGGAGTATGAGACACTAGAAGGAGAAATATCCTAAAGATGATCCCCACAAGGCAATTTGCGTAGGGATTTGGCTTCAAATACTTACAAGGTGCATTTGTTGCACGAATTTGAACAGACCGAACATTCTTTTCGCCGTAGATTAACTTAATTTAATCCAGAACAATCCGCTGGTTTTTGTGGAAAAATCTGTTTTTAAGACGAAGCTTCTGAAAATCCACCATAACTTTAGCGAAAGTTTTCTCATCCAAATTTTGATATTTTAATTAGGCTTAAGTTCTTCAAATTCAATTATTTTTACGAAGAAAGGAATTTTACAACATGAAATTAATTAAAATTTATTGATAATTTTTCATTCTTGACTGCCGCGGGGCTCGAACCCAGGCTTTCACGGACAGGTTATCCTGACATGTTTCAATTGTAACCACTCAATCTCTTCAGGGAGTTTTGCTGTATATCACTCACAGCCATTGACGACTGTTCGCAGTCAATAGTCAAACATCAATCTTTAAACCAAATTGTATTTTACCTTAGCTAGATCGAAATTTGCTTTGAATGATATCTATTTAATTGATTTACAAGTTCTTTCTTACTTCTGTGCTTACAAAGTACATTTGTTTGTCTTTCTTTTTTCTTGTGGACCATGCTCAGGAAAACAAATTTGAGTAAAATTAAATAACGAACATATTTTGAAAGCATGCCGGTTTTAAAAGAGCATAAAAATATGCGGGAATGGATTTTAAAATAATCGCGATAACTAACTTACACTTGCTTACAAACACATTTAAACAAAGCAAAGATAAAACCTGGAAAAGCCAAATCATAACCGAACTGTCCGAGCTACGACTACCGGGAACGAAGTCAAACATCGCGCTGATGATCGAGATCATTGAAATCAACTTGTTGCGGCCCTATGCACCCCAGAGGAGTAGAAGCCTGGAAGCGTTTAAATAGCATAACACCAGTTGTACACTTGAAGATTTTATTGACGTAATAAACGAGGTAGTTAAAATTAATATATATAATATTATATATATAGATCTCTCCAACTGATGACATTGCTAAAAATTGTAGCAATCCCTAGCGGAATGTTCTGTCGCCCGTGTAGATGAGGCCACAGAAAAAGACAATGTAAGATAACCCTGTGAAGAATTCTTCAAAATTCTTAAGTTTTTGTTTAAATTCAAATGAAAATACAACTGTAAAACACTACACAGCACTTATTAAATTGGAGTCACTTTTTACACAAAATTTAAAGGGTTTTTATTGTATAATATTTTTGGCTTCTCTAAAATTTTTGGAAAAGGTTTTCTGATGAGCTGGCCTTAGCAACCAGTGAAATGCGCATAGAAGCTAGCTTTCCCTCAACAATAAATATCAGTGTATTTATCAAATATGAAAAAATGGGAACTTAGCACGTCATACAGATTTCTTATTAATAATAAATTTTGTATTCCCAAAAATAACTTTGAAAAAGGGAACAAATTTTATCGAAAATCACTTAATATTGAATATTAAAGATTTCATCTGAAATTAAATCTTTAAAAATGTTTTTGTAAGAAATTAAATTAAAACAAGTTAGAGTGCTATATTCGGCTGTGCCGAATCTTTTATACCCTCCACCGACACTTCGATAGTTTTAGGAATAATATATGTATGATGTGTATTTATTATTATAATCTTTGTAAAAACAGACATCTGCATTAAAATTTGTTGCGGTTTAGACCTATATAAAATTATTGATCGACAACCAGAATCAATTTTAAAAAGTTTGAGTAGAATATCAGTTTAAGATGAACTTAAATGATTTTCAAGAGAACAAATTATATAAAAGCCATGGTAAGCTATGAACCAATCATCCCAAATTCTGCACAACGATTTCAGGTATTAAGAAACATAAATTTCAATACAGCGGTGCAATTAGTTTAAGCGTTTGCAGTGAATTTCAGAAGGCTGCTAAAATGGAATCTAAGGTAAGTTATGGACCGTATATCACAAAATTGCAAAACATTTTTTCTGGCCATATGAAGCTAAACTGGAAGAAAGTTTACCGCGTATTTAATTATTTTACCAGAGTGGGCTTTAAATGAGGCCTATGGTAAGTTATGCACCGATCTTCACCAAATTTCACAGTGTCCTTTCTAGTTCTATACAACTGTGATGTACCAAATTTTGTTATGATAACGTTATTTTTTACGTTTTTAGGCGTTCTAAGCTGTTTTCCGGGAGTAAGGTTTATATGGGGCCTAGGGTAAATTATGAACTGATCTTCACGAAATTTCACAGTCTTATTTCTAGTCCTGTAAAACTTTTATGTTCCAAATTTTGTTATGATAGCATTATTTTTTACGGATTTAGGAGTGCTTAGCTGTTTTCCGGGAGTAAGGTTTATATGGGGCCTATGGTAAATGATGGACCGTTCTTCACAAAATTTTAAAGTCTTATTTGTCGTCCAATAAAACTGTGATGTACCAAATTTTGTTATGATAGCATTATTTTTTAAGTTTTTAGGAGTGCTTAGCTGTTTTTCGGGAGTAAGGTTTATATGGGGCCTATGGTAAATTATGTACCGATCTTCACGAAATTTCACAGTCTTATTTTTAGTTCTAAAAAACTTTGATGTACCAAATTTTGTTATGATAGCATTATTTTTTACCGATTTAGGCGTACTAAACTGTTTTCCGGAAGTAGGTTTTATATGGGGCCTATGGTAAATTATGGACCGATCTTCACGAAACTTAATAGTTTCATTTCTAGTCCTATTTAACTGTGACGTGCCAAAATTTGTTATGATAGCTTTGTTAGTTAGGGTTTTAGGCTTACTATACTGTTTTCCGGGAGTAGGACTTATATGGGGCCTAGGGTAAATCATGAGCGGATCTTCACGAAATTGTACAGCGTGATTTTCAGTTAAATAAAATGAACTGTTGCCAAATCTTATATCATTCTGTGCATTTTTCCACAATTTATGTTAGTTTTTGTAACAAAATTATCAATTTTTTTTAGGTGGTGGTTCCACATTTTGATTCATAGCTCAGATCCTATTAAACCGATTTTGCTGGATTTCAATCCCAAACTGCTTAGGTTAACTACAAGCAATTTGCCACCAAGTTTGTTTATTTCTTTTGAGTTTTTCGAAAGTGAGCGTGTTTTCAACAGACGGACAGACAGACGGTCATGGCTAAATCGACTTAAAATTACTCAAGGACCCAGAATATATATACTTTATAGGGTCTGAGATGAATAATAAAAAAGTTTCACACGGAATGACAAACTTAATATACCCTCTTCACAACTAATTCTGGTGGAGGGTATAAAGACAGAACAATGGGAAAGCATTTAATTTTTGCATGTATTACAAAATTATCTAACTTTCTATTTCTGTAAGGCAAACTTTTTTTAATGAAGCTTCGAGTTTTAGAAGTTCAACTGAACTTCACTTTGGGTATCAACTTTCATAACAAGAACTGTTCTTAAGCTCAGGAAAAACTTCGGTGTTTTTTCTTTTAAATATTTTAACTAAAAATCAACAAGATTTTGTTTGTCGCGCTTAATTCCCAATTGATAAAAACACTGAAATTTATTGTTGCTGGGATAAGCTATTTCCATGCGCATTTTACTGGTTGCTTAGGCCAGATCATCAGAAAACTTCATCCAAAGATTTTTGAAAAACTAAAGATATTATACAAATAAAACTATTAAGCGAATAAGAATTATTAGCTTGTTTTACTTGTAACAATATCAAAGCTTTAACAAAAACAACAACAATAAACAGTGTGTTTATCTTTGCCTACATTCCCCACAAAACAAAAACAATTTGTTTTATTTACTAAAAATCTCTTTCGAGTTTTAATTCACGATTTGAGCTGGTACTGTCTTATAACCTCACCTGCAACCATGCTACGGTTAAAGAAGCCGTCTATAAGGAAGCCACAACCGCGTTACGGTTACCTACGATCATGTTATAGTGATAATATGTGCCTATATGTTAAGCAAAATTAACTGCGTTGTTGTTTATCAACATTAATATCAATATTTTAAGAGCAACTTGTTATGGCTGATAAACAGCTAAAATGTGATTAAATATTTTGGTAAAAGAAATCGTAACTACGATTAAGGCTTAGTTAGCCGGAAGTAACAGTAACTTAACATTAACGTACACATATTTCCAACAGACTGAGATGTAACATCTTACTGCTTACTATAATCGTTCTAATTCCTTTACATGCAACAAAGTAAAGCAGCTTATTTGCAACGTTAATGTTACTCCCGTCTAACTGTGCGTTTTTTTTTATCGATCGGCGAACCCTACGTTTAAGTAGGATTTCTTTTAAGATGTATTATGATCGAGTATGCATGTGCAAATATGTGTGATTGTTGCACAAAACAGTAAAAGCTTATAAATATAATAGTATTTAAGGATTAGTTACTTTATTCGGAAATTCAAAGTTTAATGCTGGTCATTTTTACATTTAACTTTTTTTTTTATTTTTTGGAAGACAATAATCATTTATTCTTGCAACATGTCTAAGTTTTCCATTTATTAAAAAGTTAAAAATTAAAGTTCAATAGAAAAAATAAGGCAATATAAATTGATTTTTATTTAATAGAAAGAAAAAGCTCTCAAATGTCATATTATCTGAGGTTAAATTAGAAATATATTTGAGAGTTGTTCACTAGTTCGATTGCAGAAGAGATCAAAATCTAGCTGAACTGTATTATTAGGCGTTTAAACACATATTGAGCTTTCCAAAATATTTTGAGATTTTTTTTTAAAAGCTTGTTAAATTAAAAAGTTGACACAAATATAAGCTTAATCTGTAAATTTGAAGACATTTTTGACAGCTTTAACTGGGAGCTGGGAACTGGAATTTTCTGTAGAGTTGCATGTATTGCAAAAAGTTAATGACTGTCATTTACTTGGGAGTGATCAGAAGTGATTCATTTGGCAAACTGTCCAAGAAGCTCAATACTTCTGGTTATATACCAAGTAGTTTCGGGGCAATAGATATATATGTAGCTTCCGCTTAAAGCTAGCTAAAGTGAGAAGATGAGGAGTCATGTAGCCTGAATGGTCAAAGTAAAACATGACGTATCAAGCAAGAAGGTAAACGATTTATACATGATTGATGAAGCATGAATTCAAACTGATAACTGTTCTATCAACAATCTATGAAAAGAGTTACTGACCCTCTATCTGAAATAAAAAAAATGCTAACGAATCGCTGTAAGGCGCCCTATGGTCCAGTGGGAGTAAGAGCTGTGGTTGTGGCCTCTGCTTTGCTTTCTCTAAATTCAAATTTCGATTTAACACTTTCTTTTAAAGGTTTTACTGTATTTACTTTTTAACATTATAAAGTTAAATTTGTTGCTGTTTTTCTTTTTTTTGTTTCATACTTCTAGTCTTACAAGAAAAACTATTTACTTCCACTTTGTGCTTTTTTTTTTTCTTATTTTGATATTTACTTAAAATGCAAACATGTGTTTGTGTATAAGGTTTCTTTGTCGTTTGATTTTTGATACTCACCTTAAATTTAAGTGCATCCTTATCGTAAGGATTTGCCATACTGTCGACAAGTGCTTTTGCTTTGCATATTGATGGTGCTAACGAGGTACGATCATCTGTAGATATGGAACTTTGTGGACTGCCTGGACGTACTAAAGCTTGAGTGCCTGAGTTTGAGAGTTTTTAATTTTTGGAAAAAGAACAAAAAAAAAAGAGGAAAAAGTTTTGTTAAAGAAAAACAATTTTAAATATTTTTAATTAATTTTTTATAAAAAATGTAAAAAAATAAGTTTTTTTTTGTTAAGTTTGGTGGAAAATAAATTTTCATCAATTTTTCAAAGCTAAATCAACACACTCACACTTGTGCATAAAAAGTAAGATTTTTTTCTGCTTTGTCGCAAACATTAAAGTGTGTTGGATATTTCGGTCTTCATTTTTATTTTTAAGTATTTTAGTTGTTTTAGTGGATTATTCAAAGAAAATACTTGAAGGAATAAAGTTTTTTGTTCATTAATAGTTTCTAACTCTCGCTTGAAAGAAAAACTTACAAAGGAAAGCACATTAAATTCCTAACTTACCACCCTCTTTATACATATATTCTTTTCTATGCACGTACATTACTCCCCAACCCCGGTGCTATCTTAACAAAACATAAAATTAACCGAAAAAGAAAAAAAGTCAGGGAGAAAATGAATCCTGTTGAAAAGTCTAGATAGTTGTGCATTGGGCACACAAAACTCACACACAACACACACTTTTATAAATTATATCCCTGCCAACATTTCGAACATTGTAACAAGAATTAGAAAAGAAAAGTTTATTTCGATTAAAAAATTTGTGATTTTCATTAAAAAATTAATTAAATTTTAAACCACTAAACAAATTAATATAATCAATTAATTTTTTTTATATTAACAACAGTTTCTGCAGTAATTTTGTTAACATAAGTACGCGTTTAATGGCACTTGATTAAATTTTTAATTAAAACTGATTTTAGTTTTGATTAATGGTTTAATTGAAAAAAAAGTGGAGCAACTTGGACGTCACTTTTTGGCCACTTGAAAGAAAATTTGAAACAAAGCGACTTAAGAATTTATCAGGGCTGTGAAGTCGTCAAAAAAATAGTTCTAGCTCCGACTCATACTCCATATGCTGAAATTTTTTAAGTCCGACCCCTGATTCTTAATGTATATGAGACTGGTCCCTTTTTGACTTTAAACTCTTTTTTATAATGCTGCACCTTTTTAATGGTTATTTATAGCAAGCAAATGATTTTTTAAACATTTCAATTCAATATTTTATTTCTAACACGTGCCGCATGGAGCTTTAAAATAGTTATTTACAATGTAAAATAGACTGATCCTTTTTCTGATTTCAAAATTTTTAAAGCAAAAAACTCAACTCCGATTCCACAGCCCTGATATTTATCTTCTTAAGACTTCTTATGCTATGTTCATATTTGTGTTTTAAAACGCGTTTAAGCAAAATGTTGATTAAGTTAATCAAAGCCGTTCACACTATATTTGCGATGATTAAGATGACAGCTGATTAAGAACAAAAAACACAACAAACAAATTTATTTTTATTTAAAGTATTAAAAATGGATAAAAATGATTTTATAAAGTTATCAGAAGATTGCTTAAATCATTTTAATGATGAAATTGTGAAAATGTATGAATCATTCAAGGAAAAAAAAAAAATAAAAACATTAAGCAGAAATCGTGGCCGGTTGTACACGATCATGTTGGCGATTCTACATTGCACTCAGTTTGAGGTATGTTCAGTGGATTCTATGTGGTTTATGAAGTGATTTAGTTGTAATCATGTCAATTTGAAGTGGTTAACAAATCACTTCAGTGTATGGGTAATCGTCTCGATTTTGAAGTGATTAGAGCTTAATCACGTTCGAGCTGCTTAAACGCGTTTAAGAACCCAAGTTGAACATAGTATTAGCTACCCATTAAGCCTGCCATACACGACATGTTTTTTTTAACATTTAACTTGTCAACTTTTCAACTCACATGTAATTCAGCATGTCTGGCAAAATTGTTGTTGACCAAAAGCTTTATAATATTCGGTCAAAACAGTAACTTCTGTGAAGTTAAACACTCTTCCCAAAGGAAGATTAATGAATGATTAATTAGACAATATGGCTGGCGAAAAAGTTTACGAATAATACCATTCTGTAGCTTTCCTAATACAAAATGCTTGCAGGGCTTACATTCGTAGACATTTGTTAAAATTTGTGTATGTACATGTTTATACTGATTTTTAGAAGCTTTATATCACTTTATATATGTATATGTGTGTGTGTGTGTGCTACATAAGTGAAAAAGTGTTTGTATGCACGAAGGCTTAAAACATTCCGGAAGCATATTAAAAATTCATTAAGTTTTCAAAAATTTCCACAGTTTTAACCAAAAAACCACTTAAACCCAACTACAAAAATACAATAAAAAATCCAACAAAATCACCAACATGAATATTGTAAATAAACAACTACAAAATATTGGCAACATCAGAAACAACAAAATAACAAGGCACATTCAGACAGCCCCAACCAAGCATTCTCATCTATGATGCAGCAGACGTATCTATCCATCTAATACAATTCTTAATAGACTCAATATGCTTAAGAGTGTGTGTGTGTGTGTGTGTAAATATTTGAAAACTTAAAACTATTACTACTGCTACTTACTTGAACCGGAAGCACTGGGTAAACTTTCAACTGAACTTGCTGAACAAGCAAAGGCTTGATCACTCATACTTCCTCGATCTGTATTATCTTGAGAGTTGCTGAAATCCCTTGAAGTATCCTTTGTGGCAACAAAGTTTCGCACGCCATTCTCATTAAATGTGCCAATTTCCTTTGGTGAGTTTCGCATTTCGTTAGTCTGGTTTTATAACAAGCAAACAGCAATATAGCACCATCATCAGCATTAGAGCATCGGCAGCATGGAGAACAAGGCAAACACAAGAGTCATAGTATCATGGCATGAGTAAGAATTGCACAAGTCAAAGTTTTTCAAAATTGTGATGTGGATTTTAAAGTTGTTTTATTAAAAGTTTTCCCCCAAACACGCATAAACACATACAAAAACACCCAATTTTACAGCAGCATGGATCCAGTGATGCATCCATCCCATCCCATTCCATTCATCCATTCATCCGTTCATGTTTAAGGCGACCCAGACAAAGTTGACGTACACAGTCAATTATTGTACAAATGAAAGTTTATGCGATTGAGACCAAGGGCGCATAAAGATTATTCGCAAAAAAAAAGTAAAAGAGAATATAGAAATAAAAAAAAGAAAAATAATTTTTTTTATATTAGTCTTGGTTGATTGTTTTTCTACTTTTGTTTTTGTTCGTTTAAAATTTTTTTTTATATTTAAATCATCATTAGAAAGTTCAAAAACCAATATACGCATCGCTGGCTAATCTAAATCAACAAATAAACAAACAATAATTAATAATAAATGGTTTTAAACTTTTTATTTTTTTTTAAATTACTAAGGGATTTGGAAGGAGTTTGGAAATGTTTTTTACATACAGGATGCTCTTTAAAACATTTTTATTTGCCAGGAAATGGCTGGGTTATTTGTTAAAAGTAGGAGAGCTAAAAGGATCAGTTGAAAGCAAATAATAAGAAATTTTTGAACAAACATTTATTTTAAATATAAAATGATTAAGTTTGTTTCAATAAAAAGCTTTTGACTTAATAATTTATTTCGAAAATTTTTACAAAAACAATGAAGGATAGTACCCTTTTTCTTGATAAGGATTGTGGGAAAAGGGTAAAGAAAGTTTGTAAAGAGGAATGTTTCTCCACTTCCTCTCGGCTTATTTTTTTATACTTTTATATTTATTAACTGGATCTGCTTTAGGTAGGCCTAACAGTTAGTAGTTAAAACCTTTAAACTAAAAATTAAAAATCCGTCCCAAGGAGAACATTAATGTAAAAACGGTCCTTGATCCAATGATCCATTGTGATACCACAGAGTTCTACTTAACAGAACCCCCTCTGAAAATCAACGCGAATTTCTTATGAAGTTTAAAATGCGCTCTTTGACCGACCCAATAACTCATGGCAATACCATGGAGTTCTACTAAACAGACCGCTTCTGTAAAACCAACCCAAATATGCTTAAGAAGTAAAAAAAGCGCTGTTTGTCCGACTCAATGATCCATGGTTAAATATGCGCTCTTAAACCGGCCCAATGATACATTGTGATACCATGGAGTTCCACTAAACAGAACCGCCTCGGTAGAACCAACCCGAACTTCTTACGAATTTAAAAATGCGCTCAGTAAGAGTTATCATAAAACCGGCAAAGGTGGCGGATATCATTTCGGCCAGTCGCCTTCTCGCCATTTTCGTCCTCACAGCTGAAAGAGTAATTATAAAGACGGGCTCAAAGACGCTGTGCATTCATACATATAAGGCAGTGTCTCGTGACAACAGATATCAAAATTGACACGTTCCCCTTGGCCCGTCATCCATGCGTGCCAATTATTGGCTGACAATCCTGCAAGAAGTGTTCGCAGTGCATCAGTCATTACCATTTTAGATAGCCGATTGCAGAAGTTCGAATTGGAAGAAGAGCAGAGGCACCAACGCCTTCCAAATCCAATGGAACCTTTTTCTGGCAGTCGTGGTGGAATACTTTTTCCATTCGCAAGCAATTTAATTAATTACTTTAATTTGTCCAGTGGTCGAGATTCGACAATAATAATTTATGCAAATATGAAGAAAATATACGTATCAGCATACATTAATTAAATCAGAAAGTACCAATTAAAAACAAAAAAGTAACAAAAAGTCTCCTCTAAGATAGTTTCTTTATCACTCTGAACTCTGCATGTTGAATTTTATGTTTCTAGGTTCAGTATTAATAAAACTTCTAAAAGTACCAGATAATGAACGGAAAGGTACCAAAAAACTCCCATTACAGATTCTTATGCACTCTGAACCATGCATGTTTCCATTCAGAACTTTGCATGTTTAATATTAACGAAAATTAAAAAAGTACCAGTTATAGAACGAAAGAGTACCAAGTTGTTCTCCACATTGAAGTATCAAAAATTCCCATATTGTTGTGGCAGGCCATTATGTAATACGTATATGTCAATACATAGAGAACAATGTTTTCTAAAATAAAAATAAAGTATCAAAATAGGTACGCTATTTACGCCTTAAAACTTTGGAATTTCAAAAAAGTATCAAATCTTTATTTTTATTTTTTTGGTAGGTTACGAATTAAGTATAATCTTTTTTTCTAGTTTATTGGTTTAAAAGATAAATGGGTTGACAAAGAAGTACCAAGATACAGGTTATACCCGTCTACTCCTAAGAAAAGGGCCGAATAGCAAAAAAAGTACCAGACACCCGTCCGCTTATTTTTGTAATAAACAACGATAAGTATTAAATTTGTTTGGATCCCTCTTGGTTTTAGAAATATGAAGTAACCGAATTTACCCGTTTTTACCCTTTTTAATCCCTCAAAGCCCACAGGCGCCGAATTGCAAAAAAAGTACCAGACACCCGTCCGCTTATTTTTGTAATAAACAACGATAAGTATTAAATTTTTTGGATCCTTTTTAGTTTCAGAAATATGAAGTTAACGAGTTTACCCGTTTTTTACCCTTTTTAATCCCTCAAAGCCCACAGGCGCCGAATTGCAAAAAAAGTACCAGACACCCGTCCGCTTATTTTTGTAATAAACAACGATAAGTATTAAATTTTTATTGGATCCTTTTTAGTTTCAGAAATATGAAGTTACCGAGTTTACCCGTTTTTACCCTTTTTAAAAAAAAGTACCAGCAAAAAAGTACCAGCCACCCGTGCACTTATTTTTTTAATAAACAACGATAAGTATTAAATTTTTTTTGGATCACTTTAAGTTTCAGAAATATAAAGTTACCCTTTTTTACCCTTTTTGGTCCCTCAGATATTAATAAAATGTACATTGTGCACTTCTGTAAGTAAATAACTTTCAAATGGTATATTTTCAAATCGGCTGACCCACAGAGGTCAGTTTATTTATTGTTCCTAAATACCCAAAACATAATTTCGATTCATTCAGTATCGACTAAAAGAATTAAAAAAAAATATGATTAAGGAGAGGCAACACAAAAGCACGAAGTAAATTTATAATTAATCCAGCAATACAAATTTGAATACATAAAAAAAAAATATGGTTTGACATTCGGAAAAGAATTCGATCACGACTGATAGTATAAGATCAGCTCTTCGAATCCTTATTCCTTATTCGCGTTTGAAGTTGAGATATGCGCCTTTCAAGCGGGCAACCTTTCTGCTTTGTTTGCTTTTAGAACTTTTACAGTACTTCCAAGGAAACGAACTTCTCGAACTACGCAGTTCACAGGACAGTCAAAATTGTTAAAAAAAAACACGAAAGTGATGGAACAGGACCTACGTTGAATAACTGATTTTTAACAATGACTCAAAAGTTAAAATATCCTTAAAAGCTTTTCCTATTGTTTAACAAGATCTAGAGGGAATTAAAAACAGAATTGATTTTAAACAGTCTTGAAAACCTGTTCTTAGAAAAGATTTAAGAGTTTTTTCAGTTTTATTTAGTTTGATTGATTTACACTTTTTAAAAAGTCTCTCTGCATTGGGTTTTAAACTTTCCATTTCATATTTATAAAAAACCATTCTTTCACTTACATGATGTACTGTCGCTTTTTGGCTCATGGTATTTGATTTTGTCGCTACAGCTCCATTTTTTTTAACTTTGGCTGCCAGACTTGGTGGTAACGCTCGTGTGGCACCAATATCTTCATAATCAGAAGAAGGACTGGGCGAAAGAGATGGAGATTCTCCAATACCTCCACTTAAAGTACGATAACGAGCCGTGCAATTGTTGGTAGCAATCTAAAAAGATAAAAAAGAAAGTGTTAATCTTTTATTTTAACTAGTAGTTAAGAGATAAGCGTGTTATTTAATTCAAGGTATTTGTAAAACTAAGAACCAGTTTTTGACTTTGTGTTTAAATATTATTTATCTTTAAGTTGTATTTAAATATGAAAATAAGTTTTTCGCTGGTTTTTAATGATACTTAAATAATAATAAAGAGCCAACGTGGCTTTTTAAAATTTTATTTAAGTTGCTATCGTGTGTTTACTTAGCAAAGTCGCACCAATACAAAAACAAGTAAGAAGCAAAAGTCGGCTTAGCCCGACCAACTGACTGACACACTACACCACAATGTTAAAAAAATATATTCGAGAATGTACCCTATTTGGGGCCTACGATTGCCTGTAGACCCGCCATAACAAAAGTCGTTTGTGCCGAATATTATTAAGATATCTTCATTTTTAGGAAGAGGGTCTATATGGGACCTGTGGTCAATTTTGGACGTACAAGCACAACAGTTTGTCATGAAATAGTAGCTTTTATAATAGCAATCGTTGTGAATTTTTATGTCAATACCAATATCAATAATGTAGCTATTTTCGGGAATAGTATTGGTATGGGAGCTTTGGTCAAATATCCTTAATTGGAATTAAATTTGGTTAGATGATTCAGAATGCAATCAAATAAGTTTTGAACAATATTATCTAAATTCCAACATAATACTATGGTTTTTGGGCACATAGACTTTATTCCGTAAAAAGCTTCTATGGAGACTATCTGAAATTATCGAACAATTCGCCTCATTTTCAATAGGCTTGTTCCTTGTGTTAATTAGCAGCTATGTAGCGAATTTCATGAAATTATTTCAAAATTGCGATCTGTACTTTGCGCTTAATACTATGTTCACACTTGGGTTTTTAAACGCGTTTAAGCACCTTGAACGTGATTAAGCTCTAGTCACATCAAAATCGAGATAATTATACCTACATTGAAGTGATTTGTTTGTCACTTTAAATTGACATGATTACAACTAATAGGCTTTTTACACTAAGCAACATCTAACATCTACCAACAAAGATGTAGAAAATGTGAAACACTCGTTTACATTGCTCACATCTAACATCCACCATCAAACAAAAAAGTCAAAATTTTTGGAAAAAAAAGGTTTTTTTCTACATAAGTGCCAAAATTGAAAAAGAAAACACAAAAATGGAATTGAAGCAGTGTCGAAAATAAACAGAAAATATCGCTCCTTATGGTTTGGTTTGGTAGATTTGTAGAAAACACTAACGCTAATAGTGTTCGTGTAGAATATCATTAAAAAAAATAACATTTCCCTGTTAGTCAACTTTTTAACACAAAAATAATACTGTTTTTATTAAACTCAACAAAAGATGAGAACATTTAATTCCGTTCGGTTTTTTGAAAAAATCAAAAACTTTATTGTGTTCGGTTCGGTTCCTTAATGTTCGTCGTTTTTGGCTGGTGAAAAAAGCAAAAATTTTTTACAAAAACAAAATACACATACGAAAAAAAAAATTCAGAAAAATAATTTTACACAAATAAAACATATACAGAAACCACAGACAAGCTGTTCTTGGCGCGGTCGTTGCCAATATTTTTTGTTTGTTCATTTCTTTACTAATGTAAAAAAAACCCCCTAAAGAACATTAAAGTATAGTGTTTGTCCACGGTATGACTTCAATTGTTCTGTTTTTTAACGAAGAACAGAACACTTTGTAATGTTCGGCTCTTTCTTTTAAATATGTAGTTACGAACGGTATTAAGGGTTGTGTTCGTCTACACAATCACTAAAAAAATAGATATTGTTCTTGGGTGTGAGAGCCGAACGTTAAATAATGTTCTGTTAATTTTCGAACACTGATTTGAAGTTCAATTTGTTTAGAAATATAAAAAACACTTAAAAAAGAATTATTGCAATAAAAGAGAAAACTTGACAACTGGTAACTCTGCTCAGAAAGTGATTCTGAGTCGATCGACATACTAAAATTGGGTCTAGAACCAATATTTTAAAGGATTAACAAGCATCAGCTAAAAAGCATAATACACTTTCTACTATTGTGGCGTGGGTATAAAAATCAGCTTTATCTTTGAGACCACCTTGTAAATAAATATATTTTTAATTCTTAAAAATCACCTCAATGTCGGTTGCAAATATTTTTCTTAAACTAAATTTTTTGGAAAAAAATTCCCAAAAACAGCAAACTATCTCAATGCACAAACAATTCTTAAATTAAAAACAAAACAAAAATACACAAGACGACAAAAAAATTTCTTTGTTTTTAAAAGAAAATTTCTTATGAACTTTAGAAGTTCTTTAGATTTTTTGATAAATAAAACAAAAAATGTAAGCCTAATCTAAATCAAGCATGATTTAAAATTTACCCTTGGCTAGGTCGAAGTTAAAGAACTATTTTTCAAAGTAAAATCTATAAAAACTTCAGAATTGCGTGCAAATTATTGAATAATGCAAAAGCATATCCAAAATCTGGTCAAAGCTTAAAGAACCGTGTTCGAAAACAAACATACACCCCTATCAAGAATAAGAAAATTGTTTCCTATAAATTTTTCTTTTACCCATAAAAATGAAACAGGGGTGATTATTTAGTGTTCGGTAGTGTAGGTAATACCTTAAAAAACGTTTTTCTGTTTGTAATCTTCATGCAAAATAAAAATACTGTACATACTACTACCACCTTTTAGGTTGTAAACAAAAACAAAACACATGTTTGTTTCAAAAACAATCAGCCACAAAATATTTTTTTAAATCAAAACATGCATGTTCCGTCGTGCTGTGTTCCGTTAAATTGCCAAGCAACAACAACCAGCGTTTAAAAAACTGCAGTCGATGTAGAAAACTGCCATTTCTTCCACTTCTTTGTTTGTCATTAGTAAAAAAACTGTTGCTTTTACTTCTGATTCATTAAATGTAAACAGTCGACGTCAAACCAACTCAAAAAGCGAAAAGTTGTACACAAATTTTCCTTTTTTTTTTCACAATTTTTGATTTCGACTGCAGTTTTTAAACCCTGACAACAACAATACTAGTAGGAAGTGATGCTTACATTTTTGGTTTGCTTATACCTTCATCAATGTAAAAATGAGCGACTATAGAACATTAAAATATAATACGTGTCTACAGAATCATTGCTATTGTTCTGTTTTATAACGAAAAACAGATCACTGCATAATGTCTGTTACTTTCGTAAAAATAGGTAAGAACGGCATTAATAATACTAATACACAAACACTAAAAAAAAATCGTTTCTGGCTGTGTGTATCATACGCTTAATAATGTTCGGTTTATTTTCGAACACTGTGCTCATATTCTGTAACTCTCTCGTCGAGAAACTTTTTGACTGAAATGTGTGAAATTACTGAAAAATGCCATATGTGACAGCGCATAGAGAAAGGGACCAGTAAGGTAAAGGGAACTGCACAAAATAAGAGGTAGGGACGACCTACGCGCGTTTTCAAGGTTGACCAGCAAGGTTAAAATGTGTCGCTTTCAAATGACACCAATACCAACACCCTCAGTGATGGTACACCAAAGATACACGTATTTAAATCTTTAAGATGGCAAAACCCTTAGGTTCCTTTCTATTTTTCGCGTCACATATACTGAAACAAACAGCTGTTTTTCTCACTAAGCTGTGTCTGTAACTCGCCAATTAACAGAAAAGGTGTGTCTGTAAAATTTCTGTGAGAAAGTTTCCCCTTTGAACAGTCAAATAAACTCTAGAATAAAAATGGGGAGAGAAAAAATTTCAACACTACAAAACAATCAAAAATGCAAAATGCGAAGAATAATACAAATATTTTGTTCTTGGAAATTTTTTTTTTTTTTTTTGATTTTTTAATTATTTTGCTTTTAACATTTTTATTAAATAATACTAATGTTTTCAAAGTTCGCTTGCAAACGACAAACATTAAAGTCGGACTTTACATTATTTGGTATAGCCGCCGGTTGTGTTTTCGCCTCCGTCGTTAAAAATTTTTAAATTTTGGTAAATTTTGGTCGCCGTCAACGATATATCGTCAGCTCAGAATTGGTTTGGCGCATATGCCAAAAAGTCGGATTGGAGAAAAACGACAAAGAAGATTTACATGAAGATTTCTCAAAATGTACCCGATACCCGGTATATGTTTTGAAGAAAAACGTAAATTTTTTGCGCACTTTTATGAATAAAGTTAGAATTTAAAAGTATTTTTTTGAAAATGAAAAATATTGTTTTGTGCCGCATACGCCACTTTTCTAAAAAAAAAAATTTTAAAAATGGCTTTTTGTGCTGCATACGTATACTTATTGCTGTGTATTGAGTAACTTATTGTTGAGATGAATGTTTCTATATTTACAATCTAATAAAGTCAGCATTAATGAAATTTTTTATTTATTTGGTTTTATTTTACAAAAACAGAAAAAACAGTTCTACTGTTTTGAAAAGGAAAAAAGTAAACAACTTAAAACATACAAAAGTAAAATAGAATCAAGAAGAAACACTTAAAATTTAAAACTAAATATATAAGTAAATTTTTATAATAACTTTTATCAACATGTGGAAGAAATATAAGCAAGTCTTTTATGTCTCTCTTTTTATCGCTGGAAATAATTGATGGTTTCGATATTTTCAAAACATGCGTCAACAAATTCTTAAGCTGTTATGATACTTGCTATTTTTTGTATTTTTTCTATATTGGAGAACAGTGCAAATATATTTGAATAGGAAAACTGACTAAGTGTAAAGAGTATGATTATATCATAAAACATCTTGAAATGTCAAACAAATATACATGTGTTATCGATAAACAATCTAAGTCTGTCAAAAAAAATATAAAATTTTTTAACTTAAAATTGACATTTCCAGATTAATTGTTAGCACTGTTGCCAATTTTTTTAGTTTTTGATCAGTTTGACGGTTTTTAACTTTTTTTTTGCGATTTTTAGCTTTTATGACGGTTTTTTGTGGGGAAAAAACGTGGGCAGTATTGTTTGTTTTGTTTACATTTGATCAAATTCACCCTTATTGTGTTTGGCGTATTTAAAATACGCCAACGACAGTCGTAGGCGTATTTTAAATACGCCAAGCACAATAAGGGTGATTGTATTTCTTGTTCTTTCTCGCATTTGTTGTTTCATTCAGTCAATCCTAAAAAAATCCAATACAAAAAATAGCAAGTATCATAACACCTTTAGGAGTTTTCAAACAATTTTTTGATGCAGACTTAACCAAAATTGCATTTTTATATTTTTCCTCTCTCGTCGAAGTTTTATAATGTATACATAAATCATTATTTTTACTGTATAGAAGTACTTTAATTTTAGCAAAAGGGACTTTTCGAAAGTCCATTTTATTTGCTACCAACGAGTAGGTGCGAAAATCTTCCGGAAGCATTTCCATAACTTTTAATTTTGTTTTATTATTTGGCATTGTTTTAAGCAAATTTAGTAAATGAAGAGGACTATGAATTTCAATATTCTTTAAGTACCGGTCAATAACACCATGAACACAGTTCACTTCTTGAGTTAAAGAATGTCCTGGTTCTGAAAACTTTTGTATTACGGTATCAATATTATTTTGTTTAATGAACATTTTGATTGCGGTTGAGTTAATTCGATTTTTATTTTGAGGTATTAGAGGTATAATGTCAAAGTTTTAATTAGTGGATAATCTTTTATTAATTCATTTAAAATTTTATTTAAAGCACTAGCAATATCGTTACCACTCCGACCGCTATGAGCTTCCGTCCACAAATCACAATAAGTAAAATTTGGTATATTTGGCATAATAATGGTTGCTGTAAGATTGTACATATTCAATTTTCGTTTGTAGTAAAATGTTGAAGCATTTCCCTTAGGTAGGCTACAAACACTTTGCATATCATAACAAACCGTACACTTGGTCGGGTCCATTATTTTATAAAACTATTTTTCACAAATTAATTAATTAATTAATTGTTGTCATTTTATTTTGCTTTTGCTTTAACTATATTTTTTTCTTGCGGCAATGCAGCAAAGCAACAGTAAAATTTATTTTGTACGTTTTTGTATGAAGAATTTGCTGCAATCGCCAAACAATGGCTTGTAGAGCAAAACAGTACTTTAAAAAATTTTAAATAGTTGATATGCAGCAAAATTAATGCTTTATATCTCAGAAACCATAAAAATGTTCGCGAAACAGGTTTTTGATTTAGAAAGAGGGTATTAAAAAAATAAATTCCTCATACCAAACTAATTTTTTTTTTAAATGGTCGGTAGGTCAAACCAGTAATGAGCTGACGATATGTGACTGGCGTTCTCAACGCCGGCAATGTCACATTGGCTTCGAGTACAATATTATGACATTTATAACGTAACAAAGTAAAATCTTTTAATAGTTTTCGACTTGAGTAACGAACACACTTTTTTTATCTTCGAGAAACGATGGAATATTTTCTTTCACATATTTTCGATGCGAGAAGTTCTGGTTAAGAATATTTTTAACATACATTTTTTCTCAAAAATGTTGAATACATTTTGTAAAAACTTCAGAACAGATTCAAACTATTTGATATGTCGAAAGAATATCAAAATGTTTCCTCAATGGTAAATGATCTTGTTGAAGCGCTTCTTAAAAGTAAAATTTTTTAATGCTTATTTTACAATAACCAAGCGATATTGTAACGATATCGAAACGATAGAAAGTGATAATCGTTTTCGAATCAAACACGATAGTTTTAACGGACTTAATTGTTCCTTTGCTTTTAATATCGTTATTCAATTAAATTATGATATCGTTTTCGATATAATTTAAAAAATAGTTCAATAAAAACCGCCAAATTTTAGAACTTTATGTCTTCATACAAAATTTTGTTTTGAATTAAAAATATTTTTTAGGATTGCGCTTAAGGCATGCTTACATGGTAATACAAGGTATGTATTACGACTTTGTTGAATCAAATGTAGTATAAAATTCTCTTCGTGTTTAAGAAAAGACGATGAGATAGGGATAGTATAAGTTAAATCAAGGCCGAGATATTAAACAGCTGAAAGTTTTGCATGATCACGTTCAAGCCAAATTCTGAAAATGTGTGGCTTGGTTAAAGAAAAATGTGTCTTTATTTAAGAACATTTTACTAAATACGAACGAAATAAGTTAAAATCAAGAAATTATTATGGAAATGGTTAAGAAAATAAACATTTACCAAACGCTTTTCATATTTTGTATCCGTATAATTTCCTACTCAATACATTTAAGGATTTTTTCAAGATTTTTTTTGTTCCACATAATTTTTTGACATTTCGTAATGCATGTGTTACCATCTGAATACATTTTCCAGCTACCAACTGTAGGTTTAAATTCCCACACTTATTTTTTCTATTTAAGGTATGAGAATTTAAACAATTTGCTTGCAACAAATGGCTACAATCGCAGCATTCTACTCTCAAGCAAATCGAAACAAAACAATTGAATGAAAGAAAGCAAAATAACGAATTCCTATTTTCCCCACACTTTTGTGCAGGTATTGTACATATGTATGTATGGATGTAAATCTGTGTGAATGTGTTAAAGGTTTATATGCTTTAGTATCGTCTTATTCCATTCTTCCTGTCGAGGCTGAGTAGTAAAGAAAATATTGCTGCAATAACTAAAACTTTGTTTGCTCAACTGCACTTTATCAATTTGGTGGAAAAGTTTATTTGTTTGTGTGTTAGTGAATGTGAATGCTACAGTTTTCAATTCTCATCTTAATCGTGTGAAGAGAATGATTTTCGGAAGTCCACCATTTTTTTTTTCTTTTTTTGGTGAATTGTTAAGCTGTGGAAAAAGTGTTTTTTTTTGGGCCTTAAGACCAACAACAATGACGGACTTTTTAGATTATTCGCACTTGTGCTTAACTAGTCTGGCTGGCTAAGGAACAGGCAAAAGAATCTGCAGCAACAACATTAACACTTCAATTTAAAACTAATTCACAAATAAATTGTCATCATTATTTTTGTTGCCGAAAACGTTGGTGCAAAGTTAAAAACAAACAAAAACAATATAAAACATAAATATCTCACAGGTGTTTAAAAAAGTTTTTGAAGAAAAAGAAACTTTATTTTTCAACAATAATAAATAAAATGAAAAGGTGTTAAACATTTTTTCAAAATATTAAAGTGAATTTTTTTAAAACAAAACTTAAAAAAAATAGTTCCTCTGAGTTAAAACGTGTCCTTAGTATTTAAAGTCTTGTTCAACCAAAATCTAGCTTATTTAGTAAAGAAATATTGACAGCCTGGTGACATGATGTTGAACGGCAACTAAAGCGAGCGACAACAAGTCTTACTCATTATCGTTCTCATAAGCGTCCCACTAACTACACAGAAAGAAAAACACTCAGAATGAATTTAGTTTTTTATACTTTCTTTAAGTTCGAGTCGTACTCCAAAATTCAAGTACGAATAACACTAAAACATACTTAAAACAATCCTAACTGGGACTTCTTTCGAAAATCAATCCTGGTATTTCTTAAAATAAGTATAAAATTCTTAATCCAATTAAAAACAGATGTGATGCCCAGCAGCACAATATTTAAAAACACATTATGCTTATGTGTCCATATAAATATGGATTTATCTATGTTTATAAACTTCATTAAAATCGGTTTGAAAGTTTGGGAGAGGCAGAAATCGCCCCCTACCTCCTCCTGTGGTCCTATTTTTGAAAAACTGTATAGCTTATGTGTCATTATAGATATGGAAATATCTATGTTTAAAATTTCATTAATATCGGTTTGAGAGGCAGAACCCTATTTCCCCTCGTGGTCCTATTGCATACCTTTATGTCCATATAGATATGCTTTCTATCAGAGATCAGCAATGAATCGTTTATTCGCTACTCAAACTGACTCATGCAGTTGTTAGTATAAGTGCGTAGTTGTTAGTATAAGTGCGTAGATCTCATTTAAACTAAACTACTCTGATTCAGTCATACTCACAAGAGAAATTAATATGAGTGCGACGTCGTCATTATACGCATACTATAAATGATTGATTTATAATTTCAAGAAAATACTTACAGTACTCACAATGATTCCACTCAATTAGCTCATCCATTTACCGTTTAAACACAGCAGATAAAATAGACAACATAATATTCAGCGCTGCCAGATAAATTTGCCAAAAAATCGTCCACTTCATACATGTAACTTAAGTAAACTGTAATTGCCAAATCGTCACTTTGATATTTCGGGGACAAATCTGGCAGCCCCGCATTTTGCTTCGCCTATACACATTGAGTTGAGTTGATTCTAAATCAACCACTACAAATGTTGCTAAGTATGAGTACGATGAATAAAATGAAACTTGTGAGAATGAATATGAGTTTGAATAACATTGCAATAAGTATGAGTGCGTATAAGTATAAGCATTTATGAGTCATGATTTAGCTCTACTCACTTTTTCACTACTCATTGCTGATCTCTGCTTCCTATCTATGTTTTAGATTTCATTAAAATCGATTTGATAGTTTCTGAGAGAAAAAATTTTCCCTTTTCTTCATTCGTGGTTCAACGATTCGGTTTTTTTTTCAATAGGTTTGTTCCTTGTGCCAATAAGAATCTATGTATCAAATTTTATCAAATTTCCTCCTAAATTGCGACCTGTGCTTTGCGCACAAGGTTACATGGACAGCCAGCCAGCCGGACGGACATCGTTAGTGCAACTCAGAAAATGCTTCTGAGTCGATCGGTATACTTAAAGGTAGGACCATATATATTTTAAGGCGTTACACACATCAACACAAATGCATAATACCCTCTCCACTATTGTGGTGTGGGTATAAAAAGACTGAACTTTCCCGGTGGCGTTTTTGTGCGACATTGTCATTATGAGATTTTCATTGATGAATAATCGCACCAGAGTCAGTAAGAGTTATACATGACAACGGCTTTGCAATGTCACTGTTCCCTTAAAAGAAAAAACTTAGCGGCATTGTCTGTTATGAATAGATCACGAAGTGAGCGCTGCAGGACCGTTTCTTTTTTCTGTTTGTTCTGTTCCATTTATTACTTGAGTTTATTCTGTGTTTTCCTTGTCACTCTAATGAAAGTTGATGATATTGTCTGTTAGGACTCACAAACAAATGGACGCCTACAAGACAAAATCAACATTGGTCATCTATGACAGTTTGGACAAATACTTTAAAAATTCATATATGACACCAAAGCAGGGATGTCAGATGTGACGATTTTACGTCATTTTGACGATTTTTTTCGATGATTTTACCAAAATGACGATTGACGATTTTTAATGTAGAGTCACTTAGGTTTTGACGATTTCATCCCGTCAATAAATTTATTTTAAACTTTAATCTGACATCAATTTTATAACACATCAATCTGGCAATTAAAATGTTTTCTTAGTTTGTATATGTATGTAGAGGTGAATGTATATTTATACTAGCGGACCCGACGAACTTCGCCTCGTCCCAATTTTAAGCCTTCAGACAAACTTTAGAGTAATAATACAACACAAATATTTAAATTTTCAATGTGATTTATTTGAATGGAATCAGTAGAGAGTAGGGTTTTTTCCCGGGATTTCCCGTCCGTTCACTTATTATATTTCCCGTTTTCCCGGGATTTTTGTTGCGGGATCCCGGGAAATAAAAAGTTCTTCATAGTTTCAGAAAACAGCTATTTTTACTCTGAAATTTAGTTTTCTTTTCTCTAAAAATTAGCATCTATGGATGGGTTGTCGATTAGATCAATTATAAGAAATGTGTACAAACGTAAATTAATGTCTCCTGCGGCAATAAATCTATTAAAAGCAGAATGGGCAGTGCAACAGTTGATAATTAATAAATTTAGTGAAATGATGAATTGATAAAGAACATAAATTCAAAAAAAGATGCAGGCAGTAAATTCTCATTGTACATGGACAAGTCTTAAAAATAGGATATACATAAACATATCGCTCCGTTATTGCAACATAGTCATATCTACAAAAAAAAAAAAATCGAGCTTGGAAATATATCCGGGAAGTGCGGGGAAACCGAAATAAAAAAATAATGAAACTCGTGTAAGTTACTAAAACATACAATTTGAAAAACACATTGTCCTAAAGATTACAGATGGACCTAATGAAAAGAAATAGTTTGTAAGAAGTAGTCCGGATATTGCTATTTTTTGCATCAACCTTGAAATCAGAAGCATGCAACAACGGTGCACTTTTAATTATTTGTCCAACCTCGGTAAAAAAGTAAACGAAATTTTTCGGAAACATGGTAATCAGTAAACAAAATCAGAAATATACTCTTTGGCGACTCACTAAACGCTTTGAGTGTGTCAGAAAGTAATTTCCTACGCCGTTAAAAAATGTTAATATATTTATTAAAATATTTTATGAATTTACTTTTTGATCTCATATCTTGAGTACCTCAATTGTTATGTTTATTTTATCTTGTACTAGATCATCATAATACGGAATTTACTTATAATAGCCAAAGGTAATAATAATTCAAGTTCCGCTTTCAATCTTCAATTAATTTTTGTAGTATTTAAGCATTTATTTTACTTACTTTGTAAACAAGTTCCCCCACGTTTGTTTATAAAAGGTTTTTTCATTAATAAAACCAAGTTTACTTTGTATTATTTGTATGGAGCGGGATCCCGGGATCCCGGGAAATTTAAAAATGTTTCCCACTTTCCCGGGAATCGAAAAACTCCGGGAAAAAAAACTCTAGTAGAGAGCGATTTGATGAACAATGTTTTAGATTTGTTTTCCGGCGCAAAAACAAATAACGAAGACGGTTTCCCAACACGCGAACATGCAACGTACAGCTGACCGTGCGGAAAACGGGGAAATTCGAGATTAATCCCACAGACTTCTAGTGATTGGCTTTGCGATTTATTGATTGTCATTGCAAACGTCAATCGAATGGGGAACTAAATCCTCTTGAATTGGAATGGAAGGTCAATTGGAATAATGGGAATTCGTGGGATAAGGTCTTCCTCTCCTTTGAATTTGCCCTTGATTATTGTCGCCTGAATCACATTGTTCATTAGCTTTTTCACGGACAACCGCGTACCGTTGCACATTTTTGGAGGATTGAGATTCTGCAACATGATTATGATCGATACCATCTTCAGCTTTAAATAATGCGGCGGAGTTCCTGGTACATCAAGCGAGTTAAAAAAAGTGCGACGGGTAGCTGGTCGGTTAATTTTCGTCGGTCACGCAGTCAACAGATTTGTACGTATGCAGTTGTCCTGCGATTCGACTTTGAATAATTAAGTTTAAGCTATCGACGTCCTTATTCTTCGCTGCTAGTATCGCCCGTTCACGAATCCAATCGAGATTTTTGTAATTTTATGCAATGCCATAGAACACTTTGCTGATGAGTTCCTCCTTGGACGATGTGAATTCACAAATATTATTCAGGGAACGATATCAATCCATTCGAAACCTCAACAGAATTTTGGCCGTTGCCAAGCTCCAGCAGTTGTCCCGAGAATTTAGCAGCCGATGGGTCGTTCTGCAACGCGACTCTCATGTTTGTGGTCAATTGCAACTTCTGCACATTCTTCCACAAAGACGACGATTACAGGCACGCGTTAAGTTCATCCGCAGCAGAAGATTTGGGGATGACAGGAAGTGTTGGACGAAAATCTCCGGAGAGCAATATCAAAGCCCCACTAAATCGTCTTAAGTATTAAAAATTCTATATGTTTTGGTTTTGTATAATTTTATACTTAATTATTTTTTTATGTTTTAATAGAGTAGTTAGTCCGTGTTGATAAAAAAACGATTTTTTATATGACGATTTTTTGACGGTTTTTTTCAGAACTAATGACGATTATGACGATTTTTTTTTTAAATTTTGACGATAATTCGAAAAAAACATCTAACATCACTGCACCAAAGTAAAATCAACACTTGTCATCGATGATTTAATATTGTCACGCTGAATCACTATGACGTTCGCCACCGGGTTTCGTTGGTGGTGCCACTCTGAGAGTAAAATTACAAAGCGTGAGAGAGTTTAAATTATCAAAGTTTGTTGTAGAACAACAACAACACCACACAAGTTGTTAAATAACGATTTGCTTGTTGTGTGTACAAACAACAAAAACAGCAGGACAAGACAAAAAAGTAAAATTGAGAACCCTTGCGTTTCAAAATACTTTTATTTTTTTAAATACTTTTTTTCTACAAAGGTGCCAACATTTCAAAAGATAACACCAAAATGTATTTCTAATCCATTTCGTTTAATAACTTAAGCAAAATTAAGCAAAATAAGGCTTGCAAAAACTTGAGAAATGGTAACGCTGCTTTCAAAGCAACTTCCACTTTGTCAGTGATGCCACAATAATAACAAAATTTATTGCCACTTTTCTAGTGATGACACTAAAAGAATCGAAAAATGTAAAAGGGAACAAAATGAGATAGTAACATTCTGTAAAAATGTTGAAAAATTTTGATTTTTAGCCCAATGTATTTCTTATGAGAAAATTCCAACATTTTCGCAAATTGATGTTAAATGTTAAATGTTGACAAGTGTGAAAAGGCTATTAACGTCAAGTTTTTTTTTTGTGTATTTCATTTGGCATTTCTCAATTTCAGACTAACTCAATTTGAACCATGGAAAGATACACGATCTAGCAACGCGTTAAAGTTATTCAGGCTTATAATTACTTCGTGACACGCCCTTTCACCTCATTAGATTCGTCAATTAGCAGAATTGCCGCATTTGGTTGAATGATAATCGTAGAGTGATTGTCGAAAAACCAATGCACCCACAAAGAGTGACTGTTTGGTGCGGTTTTTGGGCTGGCGACATCATTGGACCGTATTTTTTCCAAAATGAGGCCGGTCAAGCAGTTACTGTAAATGGTGTTCGCTATCGTGAGATGATAACGAACTTTTTATGGCCCGGATTGGAAGATACGTATGTGGACAATATGTGGTTTCAACAGGACGGCGCCACCTGCCACACAGCAAACGAAACAATGGCTCTTTTGCACGACAAATTCAATGGCCGCGTTATCTCACGTGGTGGCGATATCAATTGGCACCCAAGATCATGTGATTTGACACCGTTGGAATTCTTTCTTTGGGGTTATTTGAAAAAAACAAGGTGTACGTCGTTAAGTCAGCAGCAATCCAAGAGCTAAAGGATGAGATAATTCGGCACATTACCGTCGTAGAACTTCAATGGCGACAATTTGGCCGATATTTTGTTCCATAAATAATTGACTCATACCAATATTATCATAATAAAAAGAAAGACAATAATTTGTGTTTTGTTCAAAATCAACATCGGCCCTTAAAATTTAACCAGTACATCAAGGCCCCAGTTTTGTAAAACGCAAACGCAACGCCAAAAACCATATTGAAAGCAAAAATAAAATCGAAAATATTTCATAATTTTGTTGTTGTTTTCTATTCTATATATTGAATTTTTAAATTTTAAACACTGCTGATCTTCTAGATCACTCAAAGGCGTTTGGCACAGTTGATCATTTTGTTCTTTGTAAGAAACTTAGACAACAGTTTAATTTTTCCAGTACTGCGGTTTCACTAATAAAATCATACGTCACAAACCGTTTTCAAACTGTCTTCCTAAGAAATAATAACTCTGCTGCTCTACCAGTTACTAAAGGAGTACCACAAGGCTCAATCTTAGGACCAATGTTATTTTCGATGTATGCTAATTACTTACCTACCTGTATTTCATACTGCAAATTTCACATGTATGCGGATGATGTACAGCTCTACCTAAGTTCACCCATTATGTCACTACAACAAAGTGTTAATGCTCTAAATATAGATCTGAATAAAGTCTCTTCATGGGCATCTGAGAACGGCCTTTGTTTGAATCCCTTAAAATCAAAATGTATAATAATTCACAGAAAAACCAATTTACTGATTCCCAATATTAACGTAATGATAAATGGAAAAAAAATTGATATAGTCACCTCATCAAAAAACCTGGGGCTTGTATTCAATCAAACATTAAGTTGGTCGAATCATGTTAACTCTATTGTATGTAAAACTCAATCCATGATACGTTCTCTATGGTCAACCATTTCTTGCACACCGGTTAACATAAGAATGCTTATTGCTAAAACGTACGTAATGCCCTGCTTACTTTACGGAAGTGAAATATTTGGACATTGTGACTCAGATAGTACACGAAAGTTAAAGGTAGCATTTAACAACATAACCAGATACGTTTTTGGCCTTCGTAGACGTGATCATATAACTTCTTTTGCGAAACAATTGTGTGGCATGACTTTCTCAAATCTAATTGACAGCAGAACTTTAATACTACTGCACAAAATCATATATCTTAAAACACCATCATACTTGTACAACAGGTTGCAATTTGTAAGATCGAACCGCGGCTGTAAACTACAAAGTATTAGATACAAGTGTCAGGTTTCAGAGCGGCAGTTTTTCATTAATGCTATCCGTTTGTGGAACAGACTTCCAAACAGAATTCAAACAATCAGCAATGCGAATATTTTAAAAAATGAAATTATTAAACTGTTTTCTCAATTTTAATAATATTTCAATCATTTTATGTTTTAAAATTTTCGTTTTGTGCATGTTTCTAAATTATTCATAAATGTTATTGTAATTCATTTATTATGTCTGGGTTCACACTATGAAAGTTTTCTTTCAGAAAGTCTGAGTTTATTGGTGAGAGGGGAAGAGAACATGCTGTTCCTTTTTCCCTTCTCACCAGGGACTTCAGACTTTCTGAAAGAAAACTTTCATAGTGTGATCCCAGACTATTATTCATTTTTTTAATTTTTTTTTTTTCTCAACACTTTTTTTAATGTTTTATATAAAATAATAAGTACCATGGTATAAAAATTTTTTTGTATAACTACCTGTTATCCCTACTATAATCTAAAAGATTTTGTATATCTTGTTGTATGGGTAAAACAATAATAAATATCAAATAAAATAAATAAATAAATATCTTGTGGCGTTGATAATTTTAAAACGCAATATGTACTTTTGTAGAAAGCAACAACAAAATTTAGACAAATTTTTACATTGTTTTTGCTTTCAATGTTATTTTTTGCATTGCGTTGCGTTTTACACAATTAGGGCCTAAGTTTTTAAAGTAAAACCATATCAGGAATGATGCTGGTGTTCAATAATTGAATTTCTGTAAGGTGTAAAACGGGTAACAAAGCCAGTCATAATAAAATTCTCCTTCTTATTTCACTTTTAGTTTATTTTTACGAATTCGGAATTAAATCAATTTTGAAATACTTTAATCAAGCGCATTTTGTATTATGTAAAAATTTTTTTTTTTAATTCGGTCTGTAAGGATTTATTCCGTAGACCTTAAATAATAAATAAATAAATAAATAAAAGAAGCATAGGGCCTCTTGAGGTTTCGTTAATCTTCGATAAATTAAAAACGAGTAGTTGATTGGGGTTCCGCATCCAAACTTGGTTCTAGGGCTGCCAGCAAACCACCCAAGACGGGCCTCGTTCGCTAGACTGTAAAAAAAACAACGACTAAACTTCCCGCAGTGCACCGGTGTCAGCGTGCATTTAGTTTATTCAGCACGGTGTTTTTGTGTAATTGGTGCTTTGGTGACACCAATGACCCGCTACGTCGCTACAGGGATCACTCGCAGCTTGGAATTCAATGGGGAATCGCAAAAATTTCGCAAAGATTCTCCCCTTATAGCCGCCGACTGTTTGCGGCCGCTTTAAAGCATCTACCCCCCATATATACGGAACGTACCATTATCCGCAACCTATGATGCGTCCGGTAGCATTCAGCTTCCCACAAACAAATAATACAACAATCAAAGTCATTAAAATGACGTTGTGTATTTTTCTCTCCGCATTTAAGCGGACTAAACCAAAAACATCTGTTTTTGACAACAGAATTTTACAATAATATTTTTTAAACCAATAAAATTTTATAACTGTGTTGTTTTACAAACATTTTTAATGTTGATGTTTCAATCCAAATTTTGATATTTTTAAATAGGCTAAAGGTTCCTCAAATGTAATTTTCATAAAAATATTTTTATGAAAAAAGAAATTGTACAACATGAAATTAATTAAAATTTACTGATAATTTTTCATTCTTGACTGCCGCGGGGCACGAACCCAGGCTTTCACAGACAGGTTTCACTTACATGTTTCAATTGTAACCACTCAATCTCTTCAGAGGGTTTGCCGTTTAACACTCACAGCCATTGACGACTTTCAAACATCAATCTTTAAACCAAATTGTATTCAACCCTTTGGTAGATCGAAATTAGCTTTGAATGATTATCTATTTTAATTGATTAACATGTTCTTCCTTACTTCTGTTTTTTCGTACTTTTTGTCTCAAGTTATATTAAGAGAATAGTTTCGTTTAATATTGCAACAAATTGCCTCTTTCGACAACCACAACCCAAGTGACTGATTTCGACATTTATGGTCGCATAATCGGCCTTATTACGAGAGTCGTTGTCGTGGTCGTAGTCATTAAAAAAGTTTGTAAATTAAAATTTACGAGAATGGCAATGTAAAGTACAAAGAAAGTTGGTTTTATTTGTAAGCTTTACGATAATCAAGGTTAGGTTAGGTTAGGTTCCATTGGCAGCCGTGATCAAGCACAGCTCACGTGGGCCCATTAATTAGTTCCCGTTGTGTTACCATATCACACCGTCTGCCATGGGTCCTATGAAATCTGGCTGCTAGTATTCCCATGTAGTCAGCCGGTCGATTCAATAAAGGAGTGTTTCCTGTTTACATCAACATCAGAGAGACAAGTTTTGTCCCCAAGGGCTCTTCGACCGAACATTTCGAGTCTTAGATCTCCGAATGCCGGGCAATTACAGAGAAGATGTTCCGTTGATTATTCCTCCTCCTCCTCGCCGCAACTTCTACATACGTTATTGTAGGGGAACCCCAGCGTCTGGGAGTGCCTCCCAATGGGCCAGTGCCCAGTTATAACTGCAATCAGGTTTCTAAGATGATGTCTGGAAAGCTGTAATGCCCGCCGTGTCTTTTTTTCATCTATGATGGGCCAGATTTTCCTGGTTTCCCCGCAGGTAGTTTCATCATGCCTCCTCTGACTGGCGATAATATGAAACTTGTGCGCTATGAGTTGCTTACTCCTTGGGCCTATCGCCTAATAAAAGCTGTGGGCATGATAAAATAGCGCCTAAAGTATTGAACCGTCTCGATTCATGGTGGTGCCTGCATACGCCAACGAATCCGCCATGCAGTTCCCCAGTATGTCCCTGTGTCCGGGGACCCAATTAAGGGTGACCAGTGAATGTCTCGCTTTCTCCTCCAGAGACATCCGGCATTCTCGAACAATTATCGATGTGACGAACACATTCTCCAGGGATCTTATAGCCGCCTTGCTATCGGTAATAATGTGAATATCCCTTCCAGATATTTCACCGTAGCGGATGCGTCTCGCGGCTGTGTGGATGGCCATTATCTCGGCCTGGATGACACTGCAGTGGTCCCGCAGCCTTATAGGAATGCTCCAGTTTAGCTGCTCGGAGTATATGCCAGAACCGACACCATACAGTGTTTTAGACCCGTCCGTGAAAATTTGAATCTTATTCGCGGGAATTTGTAGGTCATCATAGTGGACCTTACGATAATCAAAATACGACTAGTTTTCGCCTACAACAACGCCACTCCTAATAAGGCCAAATATTTCATAGTGGGTAGCCAATTTGTATTAAAACTATTACGTTGTCGCTCGTTTGCATTGTCGATCGACTTGTCGTGCTTAAGATTTCAAGTGGAACGCAAATCGGCTATTTTGCTTTGAAAATGCAAGCGAACGATAGCAGTCTACATTGTCGGCCAGGCTATAAATATTCATTTAAACAAAATGAAAATTTAAAATTTACACAATTTTAAATCCCTTCTAATCATTTAATTAATTTTGCCTTTAACAAGCATTCAAATTAATTGAGTTACTTAAGTCACTACAATTCAATTACTTACCGATACAGTACTAAGGCGGGATGTAACACTTTGTAAATCTGATATAGAGCCAGCATAATCTCCACTCTCTCTGTCATGGGATCTAGAATAAATAATAATAAAAAAAAAAAAACATTTTACCAAAAGATAAATAAGTAAAATGAAATAATTTCTTAATAATAAATTGTTTTTCTAACATTTAATATAAATTTTGTGACAAACGCAAAATATTTCCAAAATTCCCCAAAAGAAAACTCGAACAACAATAAGAAAAAAATTGACCACTTAAGTATCTTAACAATGACAATCATTTGACTTTCTTTAAATTGCTGTCAGTTTAGCAAATAAAATAAATGTCACAGGCAGACATATGTACACAACTATACACTTAAACATACATACAAAGAGGACCCTTTTTCATGTTTTTGTATCTGTGTAAAGTTTAAAAAGAAAGCAAAATAGAACAACAACAACAATCTTGTACTTTAACTAACTGCCAGGCAGCAGCAATTGCTTCTTAGATATTTATTAGAAAAATAAATCTTGTCTAATTCATCATACAATCATTTGTATTCCTCCAACACTCTTATAATTTTGACCAAATTAAATGCCGGCAACAACATCACAACTGACATAAAAATAGATTTCTTTACATTTACAAAGCAAAAAGTAAAAAAAAATTATTTCACCAAGATAAAGTTAAAGCATAAAGAGGGTAGAAAAAGGTTAGGGCATCAAAGGATTAAGTAGGATTCAATAATCCGTATAAATTACCTTAGAACTTGAATCTACAAAATACCAGTCAGCCAAAAATGTTAAGTACATATAGAAATTCTAACAAATACCTGTACATACATTTGCACAGATAAACAGCTACTCTGCAAACCCGGAAAACATTTGGTAGAATGTTTTGCTGGCTATCCAAAGGACGTGAGTTTTAAGACACTGAGGTAAAAAAAAGAAAAAATAGATAAACAGGAGCACCTGACGTGTAAGTCTGATTTCATGGTGGGTCTTAACCAACGCCTCTGTGTGTGAGCGGCACCAACTCACACAGGTAGCATGATGACAAAAATGATACCCTCTTCCCATTTTTAGGAAGTGGATATCTCCCCTCCGCTGCTTTGGGAATAGCAGCATCTGTTCTAATAGCAACAGCACCCAGGAATGATTTCGCATTAGTTAAACATTAAGCACCCCTCCCCGGAATTGGGATTTTAAACACAGCCACCACGTTATCCCCGAAAGTATATCCTCAAAAAAGCAGTCTTTCGTTGAACCGGACTGTGAGGTCATGTTTTGAAAAAAGCACTCTCCCATCGGCTTGAGAGCAACCGGATGCAAAGCAAATTTCCCTTCTATCAGAAAAGTAATGCTTTCTCAAAGACAATCGTCCCGAAAGACATGAAACAAGAAGAATACTAAGGGAGGCCTCAAACAACATTCAGTCCGGTGCCGTGTCTTCTGTGGAACCGGATAGAAAATTCGAAAAGCTATTGCCTTTAAATAATGAAAGTTTTAACCGGTTCTAGGCGAGACCAAAAATTTAATTGAAATCAGTGTTCGAAAATAAACACTAAATATCGTTTCTTAATGTTTGGTTCGGTAGATTTGTGGAAAACACAAACGCTAATAGTGTTTGTGTAGAAAATCATTAAAAAAATAACGTTTCCCTGTTAGTCATCTTTCGAACACAAAAATATTACTGTTTTTATCAAACAAAAGATGTGAACATTTAATTTGGTTTGGTTTCTTTTTGAAAATCCACAAACTTAAATGTGTTCGGTGTGGCTCATTAATGTTCGTCCCTTTTGGCTGGTAAAAAAAACCAAAAATTTTTTACAAAAACGTGTATACGAAGTTTTTCGACGTTTACTTCTATGTGCTTTTTTTGTTTTAAAATTCCAATATAACTGTTATTTTCGGTCCCTGGCCTGCAGTTAAAAAGCTTTAATTTGGACCGGAGATTGGTCTCTCGCCAAACCGATTCATAAGTCGGGTTTTATGGGGTAAAAACGTGTAAGTTTGCTTTCTTTACAGCCACTCTCTATTACGAACAAAAAGTGTTCATCAAATTTCACATTTTTTAAAAATACAACCTCTGCCATCTTTTCGAACGATTGCGAAAATCGTAATACACAGTACAAATTGTTTGAACTCGTAAATTATTTCTTTCGAATCGAAATACGCAGTAACCCCCCTGTATTTTGGAACTTTTGCGTCGCCCCCTCTCATTTAACTTTCCTTAAATATACAAAAATGAATTTGATACTTTTTCGAAGTTCCAACGTTAAAGGGGTGAAAATCGTATTTAATTTTGGTACTTTTTTACAAAACACTTTTCTCTATTCAATGACATATTCGAATTAAATTATGGGCTCTAACTACAATATTGAAATGTTTGGTACTTCAACAAGGAGAAAAAAGTATCAAAAAGGGGAAATATGGAAAATACAATTTTTTCTTTTACTATTCCGTTCAACAGTAGTCCTTTTTGGATTTTCTATAATAATAAATTAAGAAACATAAAATTATAGGTACAAGGTCCTATAAGAAAAAAAATTTTGGTACTTTTTTGTTAAAACCTAGAAACATAAACTTTGGCATATAAATATGCCCACGAAAGAAGGGGAGATGCTTTTGAAGTTACGTGTTTAATGCTAGTAAAATTAAAAAGTTACAAATATTATCATAAAATTAATGAAACGTATTTTAAAATGCTTGCTGGGAATAAGCAAACAAACAAAATAACCCAGTCATACATAGAAAAATCTTAACAATTTTTAATACATATGTGCATGTGTATGTGTAATGTATAAACGAAGTTATTATTTGTTATCTTTAACAAACAGAAAATTTCCTTTTTTGAAAAAGTTTGTTTTTTTTAGTATTTTCAAGTGTTTTCTCTAGCTTTTCTTTTTAAATCTTTTTTTTTTTCTTCTTTTTTTGCTGTTGGTCAATAATATAACAAAACCATTTGGAAAAAAGCACAATAATAATCAAAAGCATTCAAAGTCATCAATTTCAAATTGAGAACTTAAATACATGCATTAACACACACACGCACAAATACATACATAATCACGCCCTCAAACATTAATACCAACATTTGTTGAAATCTATCGAAGTCCAGCATATACCATTACAAACACACACACACACACAAATGTTAACATTTATATTCAATTTTTTCGTGCAACATCAACCGATTTGTATCTGTTTGCAAACACCAGAAATAAAAACTGGCTTTATGAAGAAAATATAAGTTTTTTAAGAACTGTAGAGAAAAGTGTGCGTGTGTGTGTGTAAAGAGAAGTGAGTGAAAGATTGTATTAATCAGATATTGGCATAGACAATATACTCCTAAAAGTATGGAGCTTAAAAACAATGTGAAGCAAAAGATGTCACCCGATGTTCTTTGACTGTAAGTTTTTAATAAATGAAAAACTTTACTGCCTGTTCATCTATTTCCGAACGAAAACTTCTTTTGCTTAACTTACATTTGAAACAAAAACAAATTATAAGATATTGTTTTTGTTTAACATGTTAATTGAACGAACAAAGTCTTCGTTTGAAATCGATGAACAGGTCATTTGTCTTCCTTTTGTATTGTGTTAATTTGATGTCATCTAGTGGAAAAAATTATATCGGCCAAGTGACCGCCTCCAGAATTGATGACCATAAAGGCCCGATTTATAATATTTTCCAGTACTCTTGCCAGAGCCTCTGGCGATAGGTTCCCTTATTCCAGGAAGATATTCCTTTTGAGAACTTCAAGAGTCTGAGGCTTGCTGCAGGAAACCCCACAAGAAGAAGAAGAAGTCTAGAACGTTTAAGTCGGGCGTTCTTGCCGACCAAGACAAAACAATAGATTAGGCGACCTAGAAATGCAGCTTTCAGAAAATCAAAACAATTATTCCGCGTTATTGAGCAGGAAAGTACTTAATTAACAGGGTTTTTTTCTGTTAACTTCACAAATGTTAAAGCAGAACTGAAATTTACCAACATTTACAATAATTATATCATCTGCCGATAGGTCGATAACTTTTGCGCCAACTTATGGAAGAATGTTTTAAAAATCATTTTAAAAAAATGTTATGCCTTACAGCTGTTCTTCTCTAAATCAAATCATTCGATTTAAAATCTCGTCTCTAGAAAATCCCTGAAAACTGTCGGGAAAACAGTCTTTAAAAAAAAAACAATTAAGGACATTATCAAAATATACGCAAAAGCCATAGGAATGTTTTTAATGATTATGTAAATGTTTTTAAAAGATGATGTTGAATCAGCTAGAACAAGTTGAAAGAAGCCGATAGTAAATACTAAATGCAAAAGTTTTCTTGTTTTTAGTAAATTTTGTATAAATCCTTTGAGATCATAAAGTCGTTTACATTTAAGTTAAATATTGCTTAAATTTTCTTTGATTCGGCTGCTTAAGAAAAAATATCGATCTGATCCCTTGATCTTAAAGCAATACTCGTAAATTTCCCCCCTCGAAAATAAACTGTTGATATTACAATATTTGCCCACATAAAAAAAATCCCACATTTTGTGGCGTGTAGTTGTTGTTTAATAAAACTTTATTTGGCAAATAAAATAAATGCAATATATTCTTTTCTGTGGTCACCCTTTTGTCAGTTACAGTATTTACAGCAATAGCAACAACAAAATGCGAAATCTAACACCAACAATAACAATCGTATCAAAAGTAACCATAGACAAAACAAAATGGAATAATACATATATGTGTGTATGTATATAAAATACCCTGCAAATAAAATTGGACCACCTGACCCATTTTGATAAAATGGACTACTCCATGGACTAGTCCGATGTAATGCAAGCATGGACCATGCCATTGTTAAAAAGTGTTTGTAGTGAGACGACATGTCTTCGTTTTTTAACGACATGCTTTCGTGTTTAAACGACTTCAAAACTAATCCTCTTGAGTATACCATGGAGTAGTTTTAAAACTACTCCTTACTGGTCCAAAGGTGGGTTATATACCATGGAGTAGTTTTAAAACTACTCCTTAGTGGTCCAAAGGTGGGTTATATGGTCCTCTCCTAGGACATCGTAATGTTAAATAGACCAGGTTTTTTCCATACGTTTGGGTTACTTGTGGACTAGTCCTGGTCACGTGTGGACTACTCTTTACACGCGTGTTTGGACTGGTCCTATTATTTGCAGGGTATACATTTAACAAACACTCTCACATACATTCATACAAAAATACTGTTATAACCAGGGAAACCGAAATATGCCCTGAATAAAAAATTTGTATGCGGATTAGAAGTGCAGTAAAAATAAGGAAAATATTCCCTTAAATTTGTTAAAAATATGCAAAAAAAAAATGCTTAACAATTTTATAATACAATTCGAATTTAAAAAATAATAGTCATAAAGGAGGTTTTTTGGCGGAATATTATCTAGATATCACCATCTTTGTGATATTATAAACAGGGACCGAAAATAACAGTTATATTGGAATTTTAAAACAAAAAAAACATATAGAATTCAATGTCGAAAAACTGATTCAAGTATACTATATTGTTCCTCATGCACTTGTCAATGATAATATATTTTGATTTTTATAATTTTGATTTTTATATTTTCGATCAAACTTAACAGTTATTTTTGCTCAAAAAAATAAAAATCAAAAATAACTGTTTTCATCTGACTTTTATATAAAAAGGCATAACTGTTACGGTCCCGGATTATAAACCTTAGATCACACTATCGGCGCACAGAGAACTCGTACTACCAAGATTTGTATCATGCTTCTTCGGCACACATTTCTACAAATTGCAAAATTTATTTTTGAGCTGTCACATTATCGTCTTACATTCTGACGATTTTTTCGGCGCATATTGGCTAAACCTAAAACCAGACAATAATCGGTTCAATACGGTAGAAGTAGTAGTAAGTTTTAAAAAAATTTCCTATAAAAAGTAAATTTTAACAAAATTTACTATAAAAAGTAAAATTTAACAAAATTTCCTATAAAAAGTAAATTTTTAACAATATTTCCTAATAAAAGTAAACTTTAGCAAAATTTCCTTTAAAAGAAAATTTTTACAAAACTTCCTACGAAAAAGTTTATTTCAACAATTTTAACAAAATTGCCTGTAAAAAGTAAATTTTAACAAAGTTTCTTATAAAAAGTAAATTTTAACAAGTTGTAAATTTGGGCACCGTAACGTTTGGTTCATCCCACAGCGTATAAAATTAAATTTTAACAAAATTTCCTATAAAACGTATGTATATTTTAACAATATTTCCTATAAAAAGCAAAGGTTAACAAAACATCCTATTTAAAGTATATTTTAACAAAATTTCCTATAAAAAGTAATTTTTATACATTTTAAAGGTCGAATTAAACAAAATATAAGATTTATAAAAAGTAATTTTAAAAAAATTTCCTATAAAAAGTTAATTTTAAAAAAATTCCCTATAATAAGTAAATTTTAACAATATTTCCTATAAAAAATAAATTTTAAGAAAAGTTCCTATAAAAAGTAAAGTTTAACAAATTTGCCTATAACATTAAATTTTTATCAATATTTCCTATAAAAAGTAATCTTGAGCAAAACTACCAATAAGAATAAATTTCTAAAAAAGAAGTAAATTTTAACAAAATTTCCTATAAAAAGTAGATTTTAACAATATTTCCTATAAAAAGCCAATGTTAACAAAAACATCCTCTATAAAAAGTAATTTTAACAAAATTTCCTGCAAAAAGAACACTTTATCAAACTGTCCTATAATAAGTAATTTTAACAAAACTTCCTTTAAAAAGAACACTTACAAAATTTCCTATAAAAAGCAACAAAATTTCCTATAAAAGTAATAAAATCCTTAAATAATAAATTTTAGCAATATTTTCTATAAATGGTCAATTTTAAGAAATAGGTAATATTGTCAAAAGTTGCTATAAATTAGCTAGTAGATGTTCGCTTATATTGGGGCTGATTGTCCACTTAGATCGGCTTACAAGTGGCCGAAAAAATCGGTGCATCTGTTGCATTTTGATTGCTTGCATTGTGCTAAAGTAGGTTCATATTATTAGTACATCAGTGTAGCTTGAGCACATTTTCGGTGCAGATTGTTGTATTTTAAAAACTTACGTGCGTTCACATTATCGGCACATGAAATGCAACAAAAATTGTCCCATCGAAAGTGTGACCTGAGCTAAAGTCTTCAAAGGATTTAAGTAATTAAGTTAAAGCTATTTTCGGGAGTGATATTTATATAGGAGCTAAATATGTATGTTCGAATTTAATCTAAATACGAAGAAAGTAAGATAGTTTATGACCACATAGACTCTGTTTTGGGAAGAAGACTGTATGGGAGCAATGCAGGCCTGCCATATTTGCCGATTTTTAACAAATTTATCTTTAACAAATAATAAAAAAATATGAAAAATAAAATAAAAAAAAAAAAATATTTAATTTTAGTTTTAATTTTTTACTTTACTATTGGTTTTATTTATTGTTACTTCTTCTTTAAAAAAATTGCCATTCACATTGATTCATTCCATTAAATAAAACCAGGCCTGGAAGTTTTAATTTGATATGAAATGGTAATAAATATCAATTTATGAGCATTTTTAATTAAAATAGTATACAAAATTAATTGAAATGAATTAATTAATTGAAGTAATCGGAAGAATTGAGTTATTGGTGGTATTTATCACATTCTGAAAATATTTTACAAATTCACTTAATAAATCGAACATTTCAAGGCCTAGCTAAATACAACATTTTTCAAGACAAATAAAAATCAATCTTATAATGAGACAGCACGTTTGTAAGAAAATTACCAGCATCAATTATGGGCATTTACAGCGAAAATTACACTTTTTTAACGTAATGCCAGCAAGAAACTAGAATTCTTTCTCAAAAAGTTGTATATGCATCATTTGTTTTTTTATATTTCGGGTTGAAGCGCAACAAGGGGTACATTTAGTTACAAAAATGGGAAATATTGGACAACATGTACCTTAAGTACAAACTTATTTGATTGCTGGCGTTAGGTTACAAAAAGTAGACTTTTCGCTGGAAATGCCCATATAATGGGTGATTTTTTAGCTATTATCTTTTTGGCAACACTGGTTTAAACAGCTGACGCACGTTTCGTGTTTTGTTTCACTGTCAAGCATCTTCAGTTTGGTCTATAATTTAACCATGAATCGTCTTTCAAACGAACAACGCTGGCAAATTATTGAATTTTATTATCAAAATGCGTGCCCTGTTAAGAAAGTTCATCGCGCGCTTACCGACGAAGCTCATTTTTGGCTCAATGGGTACGTTAATAAGCAGAGCTGTCGATTTTGGAGAGAAGATCAGCTAGAAGCATTGCAAGAGTTACCAATGCATCCAGAAAAAGTCACAGTTTATAGGCTGGTGGCATCATTGGACCGTACTTCTTCAAAGATGATGCTACGATTCGCATAACTGTGAATGCTGAGCGGTACCGTGAGTTGATATCCAACTTTTTTTTTGCCCAAAATGCAAAAGCTTGACTTGCTTGACATGTGCGATTTAACGCCTTAAGAATATTTTTTGTGGGGCTATGTTAAAGCTCATGTCTATTCACACAATTGACGCATTGGAAGACAACATTGAAGCATTTATTCATGAGATACCGGCCGAAATGTTGGAAAGAGTATTCCAAAATTGGACTAAGCGGATGGACCATTTGAGGTGCAGTCACGGTCAACATTTGCATGAAATAATCTTTAAACATAAAATTATATGGACCGTACTATCGATATAAATAAAGATTTCATGCATTTTTCTGAATTTTATGTTTTTTTTAAACGTTCCTATAGCTCCTAAAAAATCACCCGGTACAATATGGTATAATTAGACGATTATACAAGACATATGATGATAACAAGAGCTTGTGATTTGGACAAACGAAACAAAATGTATTTTAAAAATTCATTTGTGCTACATATCGCCCGTTTGCTGCAACAACGTCATAAAACATAAATCGCAAATTTTTACTTAATATCACCAATACATAGTTAATCATTCCTATTAAGATATTGCAAATCTTTCTTATGAATATATTTAAATCTCAATCTTGAGAGAAGAATAAAATTTGTGTGTAAATTGAAAACTTTATAGTCGTTTTATTTTAAACAAATATTTTAACATGTTTGGAGGCAACCATCATATGGTTGTGGCTTCTTGATGGAGGTCTAATTAAACCAAAATATGGTTGTCGGTGACAATAATATGGTTAAATTAAACAAAATATGTTTAAATTTTTCTTTAAAAATAGTTTTGTTGGAGGTGACCATGTTTTTTTTCTGGGTGTATAGAGCTACTAAACAAGGGGCGAGTGTCATTTTGATGAATTATTCACTCAAAATGCTGCATAATTAAGCGATTCATTTGATTCACAAATTTTGCCACACATACATCCAAATCTTCAAATGGACCAAAGTATGTTCAGTAGTATGTGTAATAAAATAAGATGCAGAAGGTAACAACATGTTATTTAGTTTTAAGGTATTTAATCAGTTAGAAATCTAAAAGAAAAATATTTTAATATAAAAAAGTAGAATTAAGAAATTAATTTTAGTCGATTAATTAACATAAATTGTTTGAGTTATGCGTTGTGCAAAATTTACCATTTCTCATTGGTTGCACAAGGACAAAAATGCAAATGTATATTTCCGATTTCCCTGGTTATAACAATAAAACTTGTATCAATATTTAACGTAATCAACCACATGTGTATTTCTTTTCTCTTCGCTTTTAAAAATGTATTAGAACTTGTGTGTTTGATATAGACATATGAATTTTTCTCTCTATGTATTTTAATTGTATTTATGTGTGTTATGGTGTGCATGTGTGAGTTGGTTTAAGTCTATATTTGATTGTTTCACATTGTTTTTTTCCTTTTTTTCTCGAGTATTTCAGCACGTACGCACACACACTGTTTTGTGTATCAAAGCAATTACATATTAGGGCGGTTCGAAAATTGATTATAAAAATCTGTATAAATGAAAAGATTTTTAAGTGAATTGAATGTAAATGGTGTTTTTTAGAACGATAGATTTTATGAAAGGGTTAGCTGTTAAACGAATTTTCATGTGCCCAGTTTTTGATATCTATGATCAGTATACTTAAGCATATCATCATGAATTAACCCTTGAAAAACAGCTACTAAATTATTCCAATTGTATGAACTTTTTGAAAGTCAGATCCAGACATTTAGCTTAGTTTAAGCTGAGGTTTAATTCTGGCAGTCGTGATTGAATAATTTTTCGATTTAAAAGAAATTGAATTTCTAATTATTTCAATCAATCGAACTGAAATTATCTTTTCAGTGTTGTTAAGCATTTATTTGAGTTTTTACAACACTGAAACATTCATTTCGACTGAAAAAATAGGAAAAAATTGATAATAAATCGAAATTATATTCGATTACGATTGCCAGCATTAGCCGTCTGGTCACGAATAGCACAAATAATTTAAGTTTTAATTCAAAATTTAATCAAGTGAATTAAACGTTTCATCGAGTGAATTAAACGTTTAATTGATATTATTAATTTGTTTACTGGTGCAAATTAATTTTGTCAATAAAAACGTTTAATACACTTGATTAAAAAGTTAATTCACTTAATTAAACACTTAATTCACTTGATTAAATTTTTAATTAAAACTAATTTTATTTTTGATTAATGCTTTTACTGGCGCAAAATGTTTTTCTGTGTAACGACAATTGTTGCTGTTAAACAAGTGACATCCCTACAGGAAATAATCGAAAGGTGTCAAATTGCACGATCTTGATCGATCTGGATGTAATGAAGTCTGTGTAGGGTCTGTTGTGAATTGGCCCCACTTCCTTTGCTGCTACATCTTTGTTAAAAAATCACAAAATTAAGCACATATGTATAAGTTATGTGATTCGTGATTAATGCCTGTATTGCGGTTCTCCACTTTTGTAACAGTTTGGTTGTCTTTGATAAATTCACATTGCCATTCTCAACTCAACTGGCAGTTGGCTATTCAGTTGTGTATGTGTTTGTTTCGTGGAATTGCCGTTTTCAACTTTGTCAAAGTTTGGTCGACAAAATGTTAAATACACTTAACTGCTAAAAAGTAGTTGTGTTATTGGCAGTTAAAGTTAATTTTTTTTTAAATTCGGTGAAAATCGAAAACAAAATGGAGAAATCGTATGTATAAATTTTTGTAATAACTTTTTCGGTTTTTTTTTTAACTTTTATTAGTTTGAAAATAAAAACGAAAGCTCAATTTGAGCGGCTCGTCCAGCTTATTTAGAGAAACTAAGAAATTGTTCGCGGAAAACACCAAAGTTTGGTATGATGAAAAATTCATGTAATCAGTTATGGGAAGAGTTTATAGTGAAGTTAAATAGTTTGGTACCACGACAAGAACTTCTTTTAAACACTTATAATCTTCTTCATCTACTGAACTAATAAATTAATAAAATAACAATATTCTTGGCACTGGATACACTACAAGGCAAGTACAAAGAAAAAACTTGCCAAAAATAAAAAAAACACTCAAGCTATCACAAGAAGTTCCATTAAAAAGCCTAGAGGATACTGTTTCGCAGCTCTTGTATTGCAAGTCCGGCCAAGTATTTGGTGTTGAAAATATTCCACCATCAAGTGACAATTTTACTGAGTCAGTTTAACCAATAATACAACCAGCAGATTGGCCAACAGCTACCCCAACCAGAAGAAGAACTCATCGTTACTTATTAGAAGTTCTTACTTAGCACTGGGAAGTTGAAGAGGGTTGGAATCATCACGAATTTGTCTTCTTGTACGTAGCGCATCTATACAAGAGTTTTCCTTTTCATCATCACAAAATAAATCAACACTTATATCAATTATAAATACTTTTAATTCAATACAACAATTAAAAATACTTTTAGTTTAAAAAATTATAAAATTTTTCGCTTGTCAAACGTTATATTTAAAGTTGGCAAATCGATGTTTTAAGTTGGCAACTTTATAGCAAACTCAACTAAAAACAGTTGGGTATCACAATACCTAAAATGAGTTTTGTTCTGCATAAGTTGGGTTGACTCCAACACGACCAAACTGAGTTGAATGGAGAACCGCAATAGGGGCATAAATTAAATTTGGATAATTTGGAAGCGTTGTTTTAGCGTGAATCTATTCATGATAATTTTTCAGAGTATACTGATCATTAAAGTGAAAAAGCGAGCGCAGTGTGACAGTTCGTTCGACTGCTAACTCTTTCATAAGTTTAATTGTAATATTTTCTGTTGATCCTATAAGGATAATATGACCACTACAAATTCCTTCCACTTGGATCTATAGGATGCTCATAGTTTTAGTTCATTCCAACTCTTGTTTTGCGTTCTAGCCTCCTTCTTTGCTAGCTATCTTGATGCATGGGATGGTCTGCCTTGCCTACGACTTGCTTGAGGGTTCAACTAAATGGCAGTTTTGTGATTCCGCCGTCTGTTTTTCAAATCGTGCCATCCATCTATTTATTTATTTCTTCGAATTTCACTTTTATTATAAACTTTAATTGCAGATGGTTACCGACCAAATAACTTTCATGGTTCTACAGAGACATTGTTTGATAAAGGTTTGGACAGCGTTTTTGTTTTTTGTAGCATCGTACCATGAATCACATCCATATAAAATATTCAATTTTCCTTTTAGTATTGATTGAAATGAGTAAAAGCCGCCATATAGCATTGGATCGTCAAAAGCCTGATGATGATGAAATTATGTTTTTATACTGCCAAGGTAACAGAACATCTTCAAGCATTTGGTTTTCGATGTAAAAAGCAGTGGCGTTAAAGCTGTTCATTCGCATAAACTTTGTTTTAGCAGTGTTTATTTCAACAACTGCTTTGACTGCTTTCGCCTGTACTGATTTAAGTTTTGCCTGCATGTCAGCTTGCCTTTGCAAAAAGAGCCAGATGTCGTCTACGTAATTCAGGTCTTCTAGTTGACTGTTGAGTCCACATACCCATGGATGCAGCACGACTAATAAGAAGTTCTATTGGGGTTAAACAATACACCCTTTTTAATTTGTACATGTTCTATTTAAAATTTAAGAAATTCACTAATCTATTCTTTGGCTTGTTTGCAAAACCTTTTCAGCCTCACCTCGTCTATACACAAAATTAAAGTATAACCTTAAAACTTTTGTAAAATACACGTACACATTTGTATGAATGGACACAAAATATTGAAATAGACACAGTTCAAAACACCTTTTTTCGCATACTTCTTTTATATAACGGAAAAAAGGATATGAGTGCTAAACACACACACACAATCAGACTCTAATACAGACAACACAAACGTGCATAAATGTTTAACTAAGCTTTCATTTATACATATACAAAACAGAAATGAGTCAGGACATCAAAGTGGATGGTGTGGGGTCCAGCGCAGGAAAAACCTAAACAACCATTTATATAAAAGATTAAAAACTACATACAGCTGAATTCACATAAACACAACTTCATTTAAAACAAAAATCAAAAAACTATACAACAATATGAAAAACTTTTATTTTAAAATTCACACACTCGTCTAAAAAAAAACAATTCAAAAGATTAATTAATTTGGGCAACAAAAACCGTAAAACGTACAATAAATACCAAATAAAATTAAAACGGAACAAAATACAAACCAAAAAACAAGAAAGGAAACTATTTATTTGATAGTTTCCATTTTTTATTTTTAGATTTCTTTCACTTTCAGCAAGTCTTGCACATGTGTGAGTTTAATTTGTATATGTGAGTTTTAAAGTGTGTGCTTGTGAGTGTATCTGATTCTGTATTTGTTTTAAGGATTAGTTTTTAAATTGAAATTTTCTTATGGTAATTTGCTGTTACGGTTGCTTGTATCTTTAATTTACACAAAATTAAACACAACCATTTAATCGCACAACAACTACACGTAAACAAAAATATAAAAACTATTTGAATAGTTTTATATTTTTATTGAAAGAAAATATGCAAACTACATTTGAAATAATCCAAAAGATACACATAAAAAAGCAGCCTTTAAATGGGAAGGTAATAAATCTTGTTCTTGTAAAGTTCTCCATTTTTTTCATTTTTTTTTTGTTGTTGCTATTTTAGTAAGTAGTGATTTAAATTAAATTGGATAAGATTTTACAGATTGCTGGTATAACCAAGGTCAGCTACAGGTTGCCAACTACTACCTACTAAAATTTAAACCAACAAACGAACAAACCCATACGCCCTCATTTACTGAACTTCCAACATATAAGTTTAAATAAATGTCTTATTATTTGCTTTAAGGATGATTTTGCTCTTAAAACACAAGAGTGTTAAAATTTATTGTTCAAAGTTAAGGGTTGTAAACCCCAAAAAAAAAAAAAAAACATACAGACAGACAGACAGACTGATTACAGTACCAACTACTTGTATAAAGGTTTCCTTTAACAAAGAGGGATTTCAAACCACATTAAGTGCCCAAATTTAATATTAGAGTGGTATGTTTGTTATAAATCTTCTTTGATCATTATAAAACATTTTTACAAGGGTTTTTTCTATTTTTTCCAAATTACAGTTTAAGTTTAGTTCCGTTATTAAGAAGAAAAAAGACAAGCGGAAACTTTCCTTTAGGACACAATCACTCGTTAGTGTGAAATAAAATGTGACCAAAGAAAAAAAATATATTATTTCATTAAATCAAAAAATTTCTAGAAATCATCATTTGTTATTTTAAAGCCTAAAAATATACAACAAAATTGCTAAAAAATAAAAATGAAGAATTTTGAGAGTATATACAGTTAGGGACAAAATTGTTCACAAATTTAGCGTTATTGGCAAAATAGGCTATAAATTTTTGTTTTATTTATAACTATTTAAATTTTTTTAACTATATGAAAAGTAGAACATTTCAAGAACTCAAAAATAAAAACTTTTCCAAAAAATATATGTTCATAATATTTTACACGGTATCAGAATTGACTTCTGGATGTGAACAGTTATGACCCTAGTTAGAGATTATTGTTTTATTTGGGTCCTAGCGTTTGGTATGTTGTCCATTTGCTCTTTTAAGCTGCCTTAATCTTTTTTTCCATTCTTTTACAAGAGTTCTTAGCAGTTTTGGCTCTATTTTTTCCAAGCTTTAACGGCAAGCTCGCTAAGCTTATATCCAGTGTTAGGCGGGTTCCTCTGAGCAAACAAAAAAGTGGTATTTTGGAAAGGACCAAAGTTACTCAAGTGGCTACTACTCTGGCGACTAATTAGGTAAAATTATTTTCGAGTTTTTATTTTCTTCAAACTAACTTTTAGGTATTTCTGAAGTATGCTTAATATTGTTGTCCTGCATAATGATATCACCTTGTCGTGATTCTTAGCCGAATATGGCTTATCTTGGAATCAACGGGTCTTTAATGATGATTATGTAGTGCTTGGCACACATTTTTCTTCTGAATTAGCGGAGTGTTCGAAGCTGGTTCCCGCGAAAACATTCTCATGTCATTTATGAGATCATCAAAATTTTAACATTTGGAATTATTTCACTCTTTTACGCTAACACTTTTACGCCAGCCATGTTAACACCCGTCCGCCTGCCTGCAATCCGATAATTTTTGTCCGATCTTAGCATGTTACACGAATTAAATCTTTAAAACTGAATTTTTCTTACTTTTTTGCAAACTTCAGCCGTTTTCAGCTGTTATTTTTGCTAAAAGATGTGTTGTCGCTCTTTATTCTAGCTACCAATCTACTAGAACTTAAGCAACTTCGTATGTTTTTAGCGCTAACATCTAAATTGTACTCTATGCTCAGTATTTGCCGTACCTTAATAGCTATACTGACTACACCAGCAACAATAAGTCGCTTTGATTCGCGAAAATTATTTGGCTAAAGTTTTTTTTGGGCGACCAGCTTTGTTGCTTTTGGTATCCAAACTACACTTTTTTTTTATTTAACATTCAAATCTCTCTGAATTGTTGTATTTTGTGTGATCTCGCGATGTGAGACTTCTTTTTATAAATTTTTCACAATGCTTTGTTTTAAAATTGCCGCTTTTGACTTACAGTTCTTGAATAAACTAGGCAAAATTTAACTGCTCGAATTTTTTTCAAATTTTAAAAATATTTAATATTAATGAATTAATTGACTAACTTTAAAAGCAAATCCCACAGATAAAACTTGAAATTTTGTTGGAATTTTTATGACAGATTCACACAGGGTCAATATTGTTCACACATATGGTTTGGATGTTAGCTTAGTATTAATATAAAAACAAACGGTACTTTTGAAAATAAGTTTACATAGTATTATTTTAAAATGTAGAAACCCATACAATAGTTTTTGAAAGTTTCCAAGTTGAAACTTTAATAGTTTTCATGATAAACATAAATGTTTTATAATTTCGTGAACAATTTTGTCCCTAACTGTATAAAACGGGACTGGCCAAGACTAAAACCAAAAGTTGTACGTAGTAAGCAAATGAGAGTTTGCACTGAAAGAAATATTGCCAAAAGTCAAAAAAATGTTGACGGTTAATTGTGAGTCTTGATTTTGGAAACATTTAAAATTAAGCAAGTTGTATCAAATTGTCAGTAAAATTTTATCACGTAAAACAAAATTTGCGGCAGTTTTGTATAAACAAAAGTATTTTTCGAATATTACATACAATTTCTTTCAGTGCATTTGGAATGCAAAGCATGTGGATTTGTCGCTGTTTCGATGAAGGCGAAATAAAAATGCTTAAGAATTGACATTTATTCTTTTACAATTGTGCCATAATTTGGAGCTTTATTGCAACCAATTGTTGGTTTGCAAAATACAATAGGAGTGTTAGAAACTTTCCGCACCTTGTCAAGGTGGAAGAAGTGTCTAAAATGAATTTTCTTTTATGATCACATTTTCCCCTTTGGTCACGGCTTTGCGACGAAAGGTAAAATGGGGCGAGCGGTGGTTGCATTGAATTGATCCGGTTTATATACTCACTTTGATCAATTGGCCGAATCTGTGCTAAAAAATCCCGAAAACCAGTTCGCCGTACAAATGGTAGTACTTTTGCCTACGAAGCTGACCGTGTTGTTTATCTGGTACCATGGGAAGCAGGAACCCTTGGAACTTCAGTCCCAATCTGTGTAATGGTGAGGATCTTCGGGCAGTAGCGAGGTGGCCGAGGTTTATACTAAAAAAATAGTAAAAGTGTTTGATATGATCCGCACTTTACCAAGGTTTTTACCCCGGAGAATGTGCTGCGCCTCTCAGGGAGCGTAGATTAACAGATTGACGACTTCGACCTGTTGATGTTACATCCACTGGGGTATATGAAGGTTGCGTCAATACCTACAAATTGACCAAGTGCCTGGCAACACAACTGCATTCGTGGAGAAGCCGTGGGGAGGTATCGGAAGTTTAATTTTTCGAGTTTTAAAGTCGTACTGCCATGCAGTGCCTTTTGGAAAAGACATGCGTTAGCGAGCTGGAGGAGCTTGAAAGTTTCTTTTGTGTCGATATTCTCCCCTCGGACATTGATACATTGTGGAGTGCGTGCAAACATGCGTATGGATACCTAGAATGCGAGAAAAATCCAAAATTATACGGCTCTTGAAGTTTTCGGATTTATTGAGACCGTAGTACACTATAGTCAGCTGGCACTACGTGATTTAATAGCCCCCGGTACTTCGGTACTGATCTGACTATTGGCTGAGGCCTCCGTTAGTATGCTTCTTGCGAGAAATGCTTCCTGTCTTTTACAGAAGATTGTCTTTTGCGGAAGCCTTGCCTTTCTTTTGCGAATCACGTAGTGGCTGCGGTTAATACAAGAAATTGCGGGAAGAGAGAATTCGACATGGAAGGCAGATTTTTCACCCTAGTGCGAATGTTCGTTCAGGAGAGGTTCTAATGTTATCCGAGCAGGGGCACTCGGTAAATGCTTTAAATGAACCACCTAGTGTATCCATGAGATTATGCCATATGTCAGGTGCTCACGTAAATCATATTCATATTGTTACCAAAGTGGCAGACCTTGTCCAAGAAAGCGGTGGTGAAAGCATTGTAGTTTGGTACTCGTGCAAATAAATGACACATGTTTGTGCTATAATGGCTACCCCTGCGATAGATAGGGATGCATTTTAAGGATATTTCTAATTTTGATGAAATATCCTCCGTGGAAGTGTAGTGATAGATGCGACCAATAATTGCACAGCAGCGTGAAATTAAAATTAACTTTAATATAAGAGGTTGATCAAGGCTGAACAAATTTCCTATCTGGTTCCACGGGAATCAGTAAGCCCCTAGGAGTTTCGTCCTGAACTGGTTATTGGTTTAGGCTTCTCCAGGAATAACGTGGGCAGCTGTCGTTTATACCCTAAATAGAGGGAAGTAAGACCCTAAAAAATCAGCTCCAGTGGCAGATCTTCCTATGTGATATTGCAATTCAACATATGATTTTTTTTTAGCAGCGAAGATAAAGCTCCAGCTGTCAAGCAATGGGTTAGCGTACTGCATTCTGCTGCATTCCGTGCGCTTAAATTCCATACGCCACCTGCCGAGGGCCTGCACTAGCATGCCGTCATCATGTTAGTTGGATCATTTTCTCGAATGGGGCCGTTGGTGAATGCATTATTTTTCTACACAACGGCAAGATCACCATGAGACTATTCCATAAGGGAGGTGCTCATATAAATCCTTCCTTTTGTGTGATATGATGTCAAGACAATAAAACATACGGAAGTAAATTATTGCACAAAAGTTTTGGTTTATTTTTCTTTAAAAATATCGATTTTTTTTTTTTTTTTTTTTTTTTGATTAACAATTCCGCTCTATAAGAATGGATGAATAAGAGTAAATTAAGTTTGCCAGTGAAATCTTATCCAAATAGTTTTATATGATTAAAAGGAAAATTTTGTAAGGATTATTTGCCACAAATACACCTTAAGACGTCTTAAACTGCAGTCGAAACCAAAAGCGAAAATTGTGTGTACAACTTTTAGATTTAAGAGTTGGAATGACTGTGTTTACATTTAATGAAACAGAAGTAAAAGCAACAGTTTTTTTTTTTTTTTGCCAATGACAGATGAAGAAGTGGCAGTTTTTCTACTATGAATGCAATTTTTTAAACGCTGTCCTAAACTTTGACAAACAATAACAGTCTACCAGACATTTCTTTAAACTAAAATTATAAAAAGATCATTATTAATCAAAGATCCCATTTAAAATCCACTCCTTAAAAAATTTAAATTCTTGGCTCGTTTTAAAAACAGTGAGCAAAAAAAAAACTTGTACACTTGTTAAATTAAAATAAAAACACAGATATTAAAGTAAGCCATAAGGAAGGGGAAGCACTAAATCTACGAATCCAAGTGCAGACAAATACATATTTGGAAGCGATGAACGTAAATCTGTATGGAGAAAGTAAGGGAAAGCTCTTAACCCACGAAATATTTTTCATACTGTTAAGCACGGTGGCAGCAACGTTAGGGTTAGGGGGTCTATGGAGTGCTAATGGAGTAGGTAACCTTGTGTGTATCGAGGGAGTATTGAATAAAATAGATTATTTAAATATCCTGAAAAATAATTTGCCATAATCCGCCCAAAAATTGGGTTGAGGGAATGATTTTGTTTTCATGCAATATTATGATTCAAAACATTCGGCCGTTATCGTAAGGGAATGGTTGCTTTATAACACAAAAAAAGTTTTGCGTCATCCTCCCCAGAGCCCGGATTTAAATCCGATTGAGTATTTGTAAGCTCATATGAAAACAAAATTAAGTGATTACCACATATCCGGAAAATAATCCTTAAAAAACGCTCTCAAAAATATCTGGAGTTCTATTCCCCAAGAAGTTACAAAAAATCTAGTGCAATCGATGCCAAGAACACTTCTTTCTGTTAAAAAAGATAAAGGACACCATACAAAATACAGAAAACCTAAATATTTTAATCTTTTTTAAAGTTATGTTAAGTGTTTTGTTTTTTTTTTGTTTTTTTTTTTTTGTTTATGTGTTTTAGCATATTTATGTTTTTGTTGTTTTTTTAACGTTAAAATATACAAAATGAAAAAGAAGTTTTATTAAAATTAAAAAATAGATCTTAAAATTTAATTAATGTGAAATAAAAGTTATAATATGGTTTTACTTTAATCTCTGTGTTTTTTCTTTTTTTTTTTATTCAACAAGTGTACAAGTTTTTTTTTGGCTCACTGTATGTTTCATTTAAGATTTAACTCACCTTGCATGGGTTAAAGGAATTATTGTCGGTGGATTTGGTGGTTGTTGAGGTACTATAAGACCTCTTCTCGGTGGTCCTCTTTGCGGTAGTGATATATCTCCGGCGGATCTTAATGAAATGACACCAGTACTTTCACGGTTTGATGTAAAACGTACACGGCCGCCCTGTAATACAAAATAAAAAAAAGTAAATATTTATAAGTAAAATATTCGATATTTAAAGAAATTCACAAACAAATTTACCTCCTAATTTATAAAAATTCGTTTTGATTTATTAATGGTTTTTTTAAACAAATTTTCATAGAAATTCATTTAAGAGACCTGTAACATTTTTTATGAATAAGACCTCTAGAGGTTTAAAGCAAAACTTTTATATAAAACTATTTTCTCCATTGAACAAAATTTTATTTTTTTTTTTTTTTTTGCTTAAATATTTGAACTATATTTTTTTTATTTGAACAATAAATTAAATGGTGCAACAATAATGTACATTTTTATGAAATGTGTCACATTATTCAGATGGATGGATGAATGAATGTACAAAGAATTTGAAAGCTGTTTGCAATTCTTTTTTTTTTTTTCAAATAAATATTTGTATGTATGAGTTTAAGAAGAAATCCCAACACTTTAAAAGATTGTATAAAGAATTAAGCCCAGCCAGCATTTTATTAAAGAATTGATCATATTTGCTTCATTTTTGACTACTCTGCGCGATTAAAATAAAAAACATTTATGAGCTCGTTTTTGAGTCGAAAATTAATGTTATTTTGGGAGAAAATGGTACCCCACCTGAGATACTTCTGAATGTGTCTTTGAAGACTCAATTTTCTGATCAATTACGCCTTATTTTCCGAGGCAGTTTGTTAAAGAACTAACAATCGAGTAATTTTTCAGTCATATTACTTGCCTTTTATGAGTCTTTCTCGAATCATATTATAGTCGCATTTTTGTTGTAGCAATACAAGCATTTGCGTTGGATTTTGCTTGTAGTAATTATTTATAATACAACATTAAACAATAAAAATAACATTATGATTTCGTTATAAAATAAAAATTAAATTTTTTTTATCGTTACACTGCCTTAAAAATAACTCCAAAACAGTCACATTTCGATCGTCTGCCTCGCCAATTTCTGTGGTTTTCATGGGCAACCGCGTATGTCTTAAAATAAAATTTTTCAGGAGAGCCGAAAAAAGCATTCTAGATCAAACTATGGGTTAGATATTGCACCTTTTGAACTTTGTAATTGAGTTAAAACAACGGAATGGGTCTATCTGCTTTTAAAATTTTTTAAAAAACTGTAAAGAGCGCTTAAAATTATGCAATATGGCATCAAAATTTCTAAATCGAAAAAATAGACATACGCGGTTGCCCATGAAAACCACAGATTTATGATTGCGTAAATTCTATAAACTTTGTTTTTGAAACAAGTCACTTTCTTAAGATTTCTGGGAATCAGACACGAAGTCTTGTGTTAAGCACACAGCTGATTTATTAGTTTTCGTTCATCTAAGGTAGGATTAAAAGCCTCAGTTTTGTACTAAAACAATCTTCCACCTACTGACTGGGAAGTGTTAGCAGAAGAAAATTTTAGGCGATTCCAAGGTTAAATATTATTTCAATTCAATAGTCGAGTAGCATAATGCAGATAAGACTAAATAAAATAATGGACTATATTCATCCGATTGGTTTGTATACAGTCGCTTGTAATATCCAGGGCTGTGAAGTCGTCAGAAAATAGCTCTAACTCCGACTCCAACCGCTGAATTTTTGTAAGTGCGACTCCGAATCCAAGTCCGAGCCCTACTCTTAGATTGATGTTAAATTTGGTGGGGTGCCATAAAGCCATAGGACATAAAGCCATAATGGCTTAATGTCTCAATTCAAACGGACATAAAGCCATAATTTTGATATGGCCTTAAGCCTCATATAAATTTTAGTGGAATGGGACATAAAGCCATTATGGTTTTATGTCCCATTTGATGTTTTGCGTTGCAAATGCTTATATGGTATAACAAAGACCGGCTTCCCTAAATAAATCTTCTCTGTATAGCAGGCCTTCGGCCGGGCGCAAGGATTTTCTCCTCCATAGTATAACAAACACCGGCTTCGCTTACTAAAGCTTCTCTGTATAGCCGGCCTTTGGGCGGGCACAAAAATCTTCTCCTTATGGTATAACAAGTACCGATTTCGCTTAGTAAAGCTTCTAAAATCTGTCTTGTTTCCGAACTAAGGCCGTTTACGCAGAGAAGTTTTAGTTAGCGAAGCCGGTGTTTGTTCCGGCTATGCAGAGAAGCTTTAGTTAGCGAAGATTTTTCGGGGTTGTTCCATAAATAACCGACGTCCCCAAATTTAGCGGCTTAGTTCATTTTGGGTTTGGGGAGTTAGTTCATTGGGGACTTAGTTCATACCGCCATTTTTGACATAAAACAGGGCGCAATGAAAAAAAAATGCATTTTTTACATGAAATATGGTGAAATACAATCATAATCAAAAATATGGCTTTATGTCTCATTTTTTGGAAAAAATTTACGGCGTTAAGTCCCATTGTATTGAGACTTAATGGCATATGCCCTTATGTCTCAATGGAATGGGACTTGACGCCATATGGCTTTATGTCCTATGGCTTTGTGACACCCCACCCTTTTTGACACCCAACCGTTCAATTTATATGAGACTGGTTCCAATTTGACTTTAAACTCTTTTTTATTTAATGCAGTACGTTTTAATTATTTTATTATTTAAAATAAAATAAAATATTTCTGTAAAAATTTTAAATCGATATTTCCAAAAATGCAGCGCGCCATTTTCGAATAATTTTATTTTGGAAAGATTTAGAAAATTTTTGAAAAATTTTTTTCCGAAAAACTTTGGAGTCGGAGTTGCGAGTTTTTGTGGGTACTGCGACTCCGACTCCGGTACCAAACCCTGAACTCCGACTCTTCAACTCCGACTCCACAGCCCTGGTAATATCTTTAGAATATATCTGTGGTCACAACACATAACAGCCTAACTCGAGTTACAACTGAGTTATTAGTGTCTAAATCTATTTGCTATAAATATTTCATTTTTCGTCTGTTATAGGAAGGCAATTAACCCTAAAAAACCTTAAAGCTAAAGTAATTTTTCTAAATGACTGTTTTGGCCTGACCGCCTAAGTCAATTCTGGATAACAACATATATAAACATTATTTTTCATTATTGCCAAAATCAACTTAAGTCGTTATTCTTTAAACTTTATGAATTATTAGGAATAACAACCTAACTAAACATAAGAGATCGAATCTGAAAAACTTTGGCATAGAATAATAACTTATGTAAATTTAGGCACTGAATGTTTTTTATTTTATCTGGAATAATATCCTAATTCAACTTTAACTTTTTCATTTTCTTTCGTTCAACAATTCATAAGAGCCTAAGTGTGTTTTTCAATTGTTTTTAACAACTAATTAAAAAAGTTCGTTTCTTTGGAATCTGTAGCAAAGTTTCCAAAAAAAAGCCGTCTCCTTGATTTCAGTGAAGATTCCAAACTTTAATCTGCTGTACTGAAAATATTGGAAAGTATATGATTTGTGACCACAGATATGTGCATATAGATTTTTGAGATTAGATATGGGTCAATGGAATAACTTTAGTCAAACAAGATATTAGCATTAAAAGTACGGACTATAGTCTGCCATATTGAGCACTATGGGTCGTATTTAATCGCCTTTCCCATTTCAGTTTATCAGAAAATCAATGCGATAGCTGATAATCTCTCAAAATAACACTGGTCAACAATAAGAGAACACTCAACATTATCTGGCAACTCCAATTACTAAAACAACAACCCAGCATACGAAAGCTTATAAATATTTATTTTATTAATAATCGTACATGAATACCATTTTCTTTTTTTTAAATTTAAAGACCTTTCAATGTTTGAAATGTATACATATTATGACAATCCAACCTGACATGTGAAATAAATATGATAAAAGTTCAGGTTGAGTAAAGGAAAAACTTTCTTTCAACACATTGTACTCTCTCATTCCCTCTAATTCTTTGAATTTGTTCATTTTTTTTGTAACAAAAATTTTAAAATAAAATTGCGCAAAACAGTTATATTGAATAAATGTTTCGAAAAGAAACAAAAACTTCAATGAAATATTTTTCTGCAAAAAAAGTAAATTCTTTTACTTTAACAAAACAAGACTTTGTTGCCAAATGGTAGAAAAAAAAGTAAATATATATAATAAGTAACTCTACACAAACAAACATATGTACAGCACATACATTGGCAAACCCTCTGTTTCACATACGAGTACATATTATTTTATTACATATGTAATGCTTAGATGATCTGACAACATTTGTTAAGAAAACTTTGAGTTTTTCCTCTCTTTTTGTAAAAATGTTTTATACCCTCCACCACAACTAGTTGTGAAAAGGGCATACCAAGTTTGTCATTCCGTGTGAAACTTTTTTAATATGCATCTAAGATACCATAAAGTACACTTCAATAGGGCCTTCCAGGTAAATATTAAATATTTTTTGATTACTCCTTCAAACGACTCCCTTTTATAACACACATATAAGACATTGTAAATATTGGTTCAATTAATTTAATGACATTTTGTTGAAATTTTTAAAAATTCCCAATTAATTTTCTTAATTAGATTGTTAATTTGTTATGGGTGACGTGTTAAGCGGAGCACTTCAAAATAATAGACGTTGTAGTGGCATAAGATGGAAGCTCAATGGGAGTCACTTGAGCCACCTAGCATATGCTGATGACATCTGCCTCCTTTCGAATAGCATCAACAACGTACTTTATATGGCGGAATCTATATCCCAAGCATCATCACCTGCGGGTCTACGTATAAATATCCCTACAACAAAACTGCTAAGCTCATGCAGAGACATGCCTACTAATGACTTGTGTTATGAGCAAGTTAACAACTTTTGCTACCTGGGTAGCACCGTATCTGTCGATGGAGGCAGTGATCTTGATGTTGATAATAGAATAAAAAAGGCAAGAGCAGCTTTCGGGTTATTAGCTCCATTGTGGCAAAACAATAATATAAGCCTTCGCACTAAAATACGAATTTTTAATTCAAATGTAAAATCAGTTTTATTATATGCATGTAATACATGGAAGGTAACAGTTCAGCTAACCAACCGCCTACAAATATTTGTTAACCGCTGTCTGAGACGTATTCTTCGCATATTTTGGCCAAGAACAATTTCAAACGACGAATTACTACGAAGAACTAATCAAGTTGAAATTGCCATTGAAATAAGACGTATAAAGTGGAACTGGATTGGCCATACGTTGATAAGGGATGATAACAACATAGCGAAGCATGCCTTACAATGGAACCCCTTCAATAACGTGAATCGTGGAGTCGGCCGACCTCGTATAACCTGGAGAAGATCTACCGAGAATGAAATGAGGTCTCTTAATTTGAGCTGGAGTCAACTTAGAAATCTTGCACAAAACCGTGTTCGTTGGAAGTCAGCCGTAGTGGACGCCCTATGCTCCAGTAGGAGTTAAAGGAAATCATATATATATATATATATATATATAGATTGTTAATTTCTTGTACCCTCCACCACAACTAGTTTTGAAGAGGGTATACTAAGTTTGTTATTCCGTGTGAAACTTTTTTGATATTCATCTAAGACCCCATAAAGTATATACATTAGGGTGTCCCAAAAATTTTTTTCTTTCTGATTTTCATAGGTGCCCAATTAAAATTTCAAAGCTTATAGTGTAAAGTATTTTTGATTTTTTTTTTTTAAGAATTTTCGGAGAGGTTTAGAGGTCGCGCAAATGAAGTTTTCATAAAAAAAACGGAGTTTTCGGCCTTTTTTTTACTTTACTCATAACTTGGTTAATACCACGAGTTTCTTCACTCCTGAGGAAACAGTTTTAAAGAAAAGTATCCAAACTTTATTCCTGTGTGAAAAAACTATAAGTTTTGGTGATGAGTTTACTCATTTAGATACCCTTAATTACAATTTTTCGTAATTTTTTCAAAAATTTTGTAATAACGCTTTACAACTTTTTAAGTTTGAATAGAAACGAAAAAAACTAATGATGCAGTTTGAAAGACAATTTTTAAATTTATTCTTACCGTTCCTGAGTTACACCCGTTTTTATCTTTATAGCCACTAGCTTTTGAAATGAATTGTTGAATTTCTTTATTTCTAATGTTTTCTTCTGTTAAAGTTACATTTGCTACTTCATAATCGCTGCATGGAGTATCTGCAAGTTTTTTTTTTGCCATTAAGCGCAAAGTTTTGGTGTCGATACGTTCATCAATTCGAAGTTAAGTACCACTGATGACCTAGAAAAGTTTTAAGCGAGGCTTTTGCAACTGCTTTATTGATAATTTTATAACTATCCAATTCCTTTAATAGGCTCAGATCATTGAGAGGTTCGTATCGAGGGCACTGGCAGAGGTACAAATATTTAATATATATTCTTAAAATATTTCAAAAGATTTTGTTATTCGTGCTTAATTCCCAGTTTTTATTATTGATAAAAACACTTGAAATTTATTGTTGATGGGATAAGCTATTCCTATGCATTTCACTGGTTGCTTAGGCCAGATCATCAGGAAACTTCATCCATAAAGGTTTTAGACAAACTAAAGATATTAAACCAAATAAAACTGTTAAACGTATAAGAATTATAGCAACAGTTCTACTTGTAACAATATCAAAGTTTAAACAAAACACATCAACAATAAACAACAGTGGGTTCATCTCATCTTACATTTCCCCACTACAATTAGTTGAAATTCTCTCAACATTAATTGTAGTTGTAAGTAGGTTAAGAAAAACAAAATGAAAAAAACAACAACTTACAAAAGATGTTGTCAATTAAGTGTTTTTTAGGCCGTGCACTGCCTGTTTATTATCAAAAAGTAATTTCAATTTTTGGGAATACAAAATTTTAATTTCAAAAGATTTTGTTATTCGTGCTTAATTCCCAGTTTTTATTATTGATAAAAACACTTGAAAATTATTGTTGATGGGATAAGCTATTCCTATGCATTTCACTGGTTGCTTAGGCCAGATCATCAGGAAACTTCATCCATAAAGGTTTTAGACAAACTAAAGATATTAAACCAAATAAAACTGTTAAACGTATAAGATAAATTGAAATTACTTTTTGATAATAAACAGGCAGTGCAGGGCCTAAAAAACACTTAATTGACAACATCTTTTGTAAGTTGTTGTTTTTTTCATTTTGTTTTTCTTAACCTACTTAAAACTACAATTAATGTTGAGAGAATTTCAACTAATTGTAGTGGGGAAATGTAAGATGAGATGAACCCACTGTTATTTATTGTTGATGTGTTTTGTTTAAACTTTGATATTGTTACAAGTAGAACTGTTGCTATAATTCTTATACGTTTAACAGTTTTATTTGGTTTAATATCTTTAGTTTGTCTAAAACCTTTATGGATGAAGTTTCCTGATGATCTGGCCTAAGCAACCAGTGAAATGCATAGGAATAGCTTATCCCATCAACAATAAATTTCAAGTGTTTTTATCAATAATAAAAACTGGGAATTAAGCACGAATAACAAAATCTTTTGAAATTAAAATTTTGTATTCCCAAAAATTTAAATTACTTTTTGATATTCTTAAAATAAATTAACTAAATTAATTAATTAATTAACTGTTGATTTGTCTTTAAAAGATTGCAACTGGTTTCGGAAAATGCATATTTTCAAAGAATAGATAATTTTCATCATCCAGCGAGCCCAATTGATAGCTCCTGGAGCACACATAAAATAGAAAGTGAAAATGACAGCGTGTAACGATTTAGATCAATAAATGTCAGAAGTTAATGACAGTTAAAATCTAACTATAAAAATTGATGGAAATATACAATAATTATAACGAAAAAATTAGCACCATTTTTAAGGTACAAACTATAAAAATAGAGTAACTCGGAAACTGTAGGACAAAATTCCATTTTTGTTTTTCTAAATTGTTAAGAACTTATCGGTATTCAAAATCGCGTCACGAGTTTTAATACCTTTCATATAAATTCGAAAAGTTATTAACAGTTTTTTACAGAATTTGTTAAAAAAATTACAAAAATACTAGATATGTGGAATCTTAATGCACAAAAATATTGCCAGAACTTAAAGTTTTTGCATATGGAAATAAAGTTTGGGAAATTTTCTTTAGAAATAATCGGTCAAAAAATTAAATGAACGTGGTTATTGACAAAGTTAAGAGTCAAGTTTGATAAAAGCCCGAAAACCAGATTTTTAACAAAGACTTGATTTGCGCGACCTCTAAACCTCTTCCTAAAAATCTAAAAAAAATGCAAAAATACTGGACCCTATAAGCTTTCAAATTATGCTTGAGCCTCTAACAAAAACAAATTTTGGGACACCCTAATATACATACATACATATTCTTGGTCCTTAAGTTACTCTTAATCGATTCAGCCATGTCCATCTGTATGTTGAAATAACACTCACTTTCAACTCACTCAAAAGAAATGAAGAATATTGGTGTCAAGCTGTTTGTAATTCTCCTAACCAGTTTGGGATTAAAATCCAGCAAAATCGGTTGAGTAGGATAAGATTTATGAATTAAAATGTGGAACAATCACCCTAAGAAATTTATATTAGATTTTGCACAAATTAAATTTACTAGTGTTTGGCCAGTGGTCGAAATGCGACGATAATTATTTATGCAAATATGAACTAACATGTTTCGAGCATATCTTTTTGTCCGTCTTAGTGGATCGATTTGGCGAGGGCCCGAACCTTCTTCGGTCCAAACGTTAATCCTGTGAAAGTTTAATTTAATTTTGTAAGTTTAATAATATAAATAAAAATCAGAAAGTTCCAATTGAAAAACAATAAAGTACCAACTAGAGGTCTGCTTTGAATAATTCACTTGTTTGCCTTTATTCAAAGTGCACAACATTTACTCAAATATTAAACATTCAAAAATGTAAGAAAAGAGTAAACCATATACAAAAATAAGAGAGAATGAATTGAATAAAATACTTGTTTACTGTAAATGAATTTGAGAGTCATTCATATATAACAAAACAGTGGAATGACCCGTTAGAGAGAGCAAGTTTACAAAAAATATTCGAATAATTTTTGAATTATTGAATGTCCATACATTGATTTGAATACATTGACATAATATGTGTGTAAGCTTGTGGCTTCTTTTATTTGTAAGAGTTAAGCTTACACATACATACGTAATGTGTAGGTACAGAAATTTTACATTCAAATTATATATGAATATTTCACTCATTTGACTTGAGTTGACTGAATTGAATGAGTTTTTATTCGTTTTGTCTTTGGTTAATCTTTCTTTTGTTTCTTTATTATTGGGTGCTCGACACATTGTAGTTAAAAAACAAATGAGTGTGTTGAAATTGGTTTTTATTTATTCTTGCAGACCTCTAGTACCAACCATTCCCACCATATATGTAGGTTCATGTTGACTCAGGACCATGCAGCTATAATTTTATGTTTCTAAGTTTAATATAACCATTTGAAACACGGAAAACTACAAGCAAAAGTTTCCATCCAGTATTTCCCCTTCGCAATCTATCTTCTTCTATCTATCTTCTTCTATATTTATAAAAAAAACGGCTGGGCCGATTTTGATGAAATTTTCAGGGAATCTTTAGAATATTCAGACGGGTGACACTGTGAAATCTGATTTTTGATTTTCGGTCTGCGGGCGGAAGGGCGTGGCAAAATCCAATTTTCATATTGCACCACCTATGACATCTATATAATTTGGACGATTTTTTTTTAAAAGGTCCAAATTAGATTTATACGAAAAGAAAATTTTGCCCCACCTACTTTTACGCCCACTTTTTTCGAATTACCTAAAATCAGAAAACGGCTCCATCGATTTGACAAATTTTTCTTTCAAATGATCGTATTAATCCATTTTAAGTTTTCATCGAAAGAAAAGTTTGCCACGCCTACTTTTACGCCCACTTTTTCTATTAAGCGCATAACTTGAGAACGGCTTGACCGATTTGGACGATTTTTTCTATAGAATCATCGCCATGGTCCTTAGGCTTTTACGGAAAGAAAATTTTGCCCCGCCCACTTTGACGCCCACTTTTTTTCGATTTACCTAAAATCAGAAAACGGCTCCAACGATTTGATTTTAAAATGATTGCCATGGTCCAACTTAGGTTTTTACGGAAAGAACATTTTGCCCCGCCCACTTTTTTCGATTTACCTAATATCAAAAAACGGCTCCATCGATTTGACAAATTTTTCTTTCAAATGATCGTATTAATCCATTTTAAGTTTTCATCGAAAGAAAAGTTTGCCACGCCTACTTTTACGCCCACTTTTTCTATTAAGCGCATAACTTGAGAACGGCTTGACCGATTTGGACGATTTTTTCTATAAAATCATCGCCATGGTCCTTAGGCTTTTACGGAAAGAAAATTTTGCCCCGCCCACTTTGACGCCCACTTTTTTTCGATTTACCTAAAATCAGAAAACGGCTCCAACGATTTGATTTTAAAATGATTGCCATGGTCCAACTTAGGTTTTTACGGAAAGAACATTTTGCCCCGCCCACTTTTTTCGATTTACCTAATATCAAAAAACGGCTCCATCGATTTGACTAATTTTTCATTTAAATGTTCGTATTAATTAATTTTACATTTTCATCGAAAGACAAAAGTACCACGCCTACTTTTACGCCCACTTTCTCTATTAAGCGCATAGCTTGAGAACGGCTTGACTTATTTGGACGATTTTTTCTATAAAATCATCGCCATGGTCCTTAGGCTTTTACGGAAAGAAAATTTTGCCCCGCCCACTTTAACGCCCACTTTTTTCGATTTACCTAAAATCAGAAAACGGCTCCAACGATTTGACTAATTTTTCTTTCAAATGTTCGTATCTTTTTAACGGATTTTAAAAATCGAACGCAAAAACTTTTCCTAATTTGGACAGGATAACGACTGTCGGGTCAGCTAGTTTAATATAAAAACAGAAAAAATTAATATGAATAGAGAAAAATGTCCCAAAAACAGGTACTTTTTTCACCCTTTAAACGTTCTTACTCACCAAAAGGCCCGAATTTTTTAAAAGAAGCAGGCACCTGCCCGCTTATTTTACTAATGAACAATAATAAGTTTTTAATTTCTTGTACCTCTTTAAGGTTTGCAGATATCAGGTTTTCAAATTTACCCTTTTTTTAATTAATTCAGAATTTAAAATATATGATATAATAAAATATATATCATGCACTTCTGTAAGTAAATACCTCTCAAATGGTGTATTTGTTTTTTTTTAATTAATTGACCAACAGCGGAGGAAAGTGTTTTATCTTTGCCGACTTGTATATAAGATATAACTAGAAATCACACTGAAGAATTTCCACGATCGGTCGAAATCAGTACAAAGGCCCCATATAAATCCCACTCTCGAAAAACAATTTTGTGCTTCCTAAACCTTAACAAATAATGCTATTGTAAAAAAATTTGGTACTTCATAATTTGTTTAAGACTGCAAATCACTTTGTCAATTTTCGTGAAGATCGGTCCAAAATTTACCGCAGGCCCCATAAACTGCAAGCTCTTGGAAAAGAATCCGGTAAGGTTAAAGCCGTTAATAATACTAGTACTGCAATGAAATTTGGTATGTCACAGTTTTTAAGGACAAAAAATCACACTGTCAAATTTAATGAAAATCGGTCCTACTCCAGAAATATTCTAACTGTATATGAAGGCTAACAGAGATTCGACACAGCTCAATACAGCACTCTTACTTGTTTTTATTTTAGTTATTTTTGCCAAAGAAGATTTGTAGGGGACGCACATTTTGTTGTAGTTTTTATTTTTATTTTTGTTTCTTGTGCAACTTGTCAAAATATGTATTCATTTACGTCTGTATGGATGAGTATGGAAGTCTGTATAAACATGCACACATAGACATGTAGCCCGTCGCTATTGTGGGAACTTTATTTGTCAGGAACAAAGAAAATAAAAAAGGGAGGAAGAAATAAAATACAAAAAAACTGTATATAGTTCAATTGCTTTTATTTGGTAAATTATCTTGTAGCAGCATTTATGTTGAGTGTGTCGGGCATGTCTGCGTCGGTACAGAGAAAGTTAAGTTGGCATATACGACTGAATGAGCGTATAAGAATGTGTGTTTTCATGTTAAGTTGTATGGAAGAAATTTGGCATAAACTTATCGTGTTATTTTGTTTGTTTTTAAATATATTTTTTTTTTTATATATGTTAGTACATATGTACTTTGATGTTGCAAAAAATAAGAAAAAGCAAGAAAAAGTTTTAAATAATAAAAATATTGTATACATTTTTGAAATGTTCAATTTAGTTTTTATGGTGTATTATTTTAAAACATTTCATTTTCATGTGCTCCACACATCACTGGCAATTTGTACTAAAATTGGCATGTCATAAGTGATTCATTCACATTCATGACAAGAAATGTTTTATTTTAAGTAAATGAGAATAAAAGAAAACAAACTCTTAGAAAAATTGTAATTTAATACCTTTTATTCCAAACAGAATTTTATTTTTGTAATTCACCATTTATTAGTTTTAAAACATTCAAATTTATTATGTTTAAGTTTTGTTTTTTTAATTAAAATCATCCTAATTGGATACAACTAAACATAGCACAAAGAATATTCTTTTAACAAGAACAGTCTTAGAGGCATTTTCTAATCTTGGAAAAATTTTAAGAGTAGAGTAGAGTACAGCAAACTGTAAAGCAGATATATGAGGAATGTAGTACTGCATAGTTGATTACAAAAGATAAGAGTACAAAAGAGAAGTGTACGCCACAGTATTTAATAATAAAGCCTATAACTGTAGATTACTACTACATGTGCGTATAGTACGGAAGATTTAAAAGCTGGGGACTTCTTTAAAGTATAAAATAAGCTAACTTAATTAAAGCGATGTTACAAAGCATCACTAAAAACAATTGCGTTGAAAAAGTATCACAAAACAAGTTAGAGTGCTATCTTCGCCTGTGCCGAGTCTTTGATACCCTCCACCGAATGTTTTAGGACTAAGATCTATATGATGTCTACTTATTATTAAATTATCTTTATAAAAACAGACATCTGAATTAAGGTTGGTTGCGGTTTAGACATACAATATTAAATAGTTGACCGACAATCAGAAAGTTTTCTGACTTTTTTTTAGCATTTTTTACTAGCTTGAGTAAAAAATTACGATTCGTTATAGTTTAAGCCGAATTAAAATGATTTTCAGGAGGGGAATTTATTAGTGGAGCCATGGTAAGCTATGAATCAATCATACCAAAATTCTGCAGAGTGATTTCTGGTATTAAAAAACATAAATTTCAATACAGCGGAGACATTAGCTTAAGCTTTTGCAGTGAATTTCAGAAGGCTACTTAAAATGGATCTAATGTTTATTATGCACCGTATATCACAAAATTGCATTTAATTTTTTCTGGCCGGATGAAGCTAAGTTGGAAGAAAGTTTACCGCAATATCTATATCTGCTACGGTTTTAGGCGTATTTAATTATTTAACCAGAGTGGGCTTTATAGCAGGCCTATAGTAAATTATGGACCGATCATCATGGAATTTATTAGTGTGATTTCTGGTCATATAGAACTGTGAAGTATTAAATTTTATTCTGCTGGCATTATTTTTTACGGTTTTAGGCGTACCAAACTGTTTTCCGGGAGTATTGTTTATATGGGGCCTAGGGGTAATTATGGACCGATCTTCACGAAATTTCACAGTCTCATTTGGAGTCCTATTAAACTATGACGTGCCAATATTGGCGGCATGAAATAACTCCCCACGAAATAACTCCCCAAAAAAAAATGAAATTACTCCCCAAAAAAATATACAGGAAACAACAACAACGTTTTTTGGGGACTTATTTCATTTTTTTAGGGACTTATTTCATTATTTATTTTCATATGAAATAACTCCCCAAAAATTTAAAATGAAATAAGTCCTCAAAAAATTTTTGGGGACTTATTTCATTTTCAAAATTAGTTAAAACTTGTAAAAAATTAAAATACGTCCTGAAATGACATGAATCCCCAAAAAGTATTCAAAACATCCAATCAATTCAAAATAGGGGGGGGGGGGGGTGCTTTTTTACCATGGGAGATAAGGCCATGATGGCTTTATTGCTATAATGTCATATTTAAAATTTTGCGAAATGAGAGATAAAGCCATATTTTTTCAGAATATTGTTATGCATGGTGTAAACATTCTGTAAAAGGGAAAATCCTTAGTTATCATTGAAAACCATTTTTTTATTCTTGTGACGCACGCAGAAAAACTTTATTCAGCGAAGCCACCTGCCGTGTCCTACTGGAGGAAAAAACCCTTAAGCGCGGCCGCAGGCCGCCACGCAGAAAAACTTTAGTATGCGAGGCCAGATTTCAATACTTGACTTTAGTGTTTCCGGAAGTGAAAACTATTAATCAATGTAAAATGCAAAAGTTCTTCAAAACTGAAATGAGAGATAAGGCCATTTTCTAATATCGCTAATGCGAGCTAAGGCCATGATGGCTTTATCTCCCATTCTAATGAACAAAAAAAATAAAAGACTTTATCTCCCTTTTGAATGAGAGATAAAGCCATCATGGCCTTATCTCCCATGGTTTTAAAGCACCCCACCCATGCGTAACCATATTCTGGAAAAATATGGCTTTGCCTCTCATTTGGGAAAAAAATATGGATATATCTCTCACTTCGCAAAATTGAGCAATAAAGCCATCATGGCCTTACCTCCCATGGTAAAAAAGCACCCCCCCCCCCCCCCCTATTTTGAATTGATTGGATGTTTTGAATACTTTTTGGGGATTTATTTCATTTCAGGAAATGGGGACTTATTTCCAATGAAATAACTCCCCAATTTTTGGGAATTTATTTCATTTTGATTTGGGGAGTTACTTCATTCCTTTGGGGACTTATTTCATTTCTGAATTGGGGACTTATTTCATTTTATTTTTGGGGAGTTATTTCGTGGGGAGTTATTTCATGCCGCCGCCAATATTTGTTATGATAGCATTATTAATTATGGTTCAAGGCGTACTAAACTGTTTTCCGGGAGAAGGGTTTATATGGGGCCTAGAGTAAATTATGGACCGATCTTCACGAAATTTTAGACTCTTGTTTCTAGTCCTATAAAACTGTGATGTACCAAATTTGGTTATAATAGCATTATTTTTTACGGTTTTAGACGTTCTTAATTTTTTTCCCGGGAGTAGGGTTTATATGGGGCCTAGAGTAAATTATGGGTCGATCCTCACGAAAATTCGTAGTGTTATTTCTAGCATTATTAATTAGGGTTTAAGGCTTGCTATACGGTTTTTCGGGAGTAGGGATTATATGGAGTCTACGGTATATTATGGAAGGATCTTCGAAATTTTACAGCATGCTTTCCAGTCGAACAAAACGAATTCTTGCTAAATCTTATATCATTCTGTGCATTGTTCTACTATTTATGTTACTTTTTGTAACAAAATTATCAATTTTTTAAGGTGGTGGTTCAACATTTTGATTCATAGCTCTGATCCTACTGAACCGATTTTGCTGGATTTCAATCCCAACCTGCTTAGGATAACTACAAGCAATTTGACACCAAGTTCTTTTATTTCTTTCGAGTTTTTCGAAAGTGGGCGTGTTTTCAACAGACGGACAGACGGAGATGGCTAAATCGACTTAGAATTACTCAAGGACCCAGAATATATATCGTTACTTTAATATAGAAAAGCCCTAACTAACATTTTCCTTACCTTACAGCAGTAGGAAAAAACGTAATAAAAATTGTAGTATTGTAGTTTCGATTTTTTTTAAACGCATTTTTTTTTAAATTGCTTAGAGAATTTATAAAAAACCGCGTTTAAAAAAAATCGGGACTATGAGACTTTTTTGAGTAGTTTTGGTGACTAAAAACTGATTAATCGACACAAACATGACTCGCGCTTATGATTTAGAGGAGTTTGATTTAAAATTCAATAACAAAAACTATTAAAAAAGAGTCGAAAATGTCTCCAAACTAATAAAAAAAAAAAAAAAAAAACGAATCATATATGACTCTTAAAGAAGAGTCGCGGGAAGGCTGCATTTTTCTGCCGAAAAAAGTATCATTTATGATCAGAAAATGGGAGCATATTTTGGTATTTCAATAGCGCTGAAGAGTTAAAAAAGGACTCGAATATGATTAAAAATTTCAAAAACTGTTTGCTGGGAACCTATAAGAAACTTTAGTTAAATCAATCAAACTATTCGTTCAAATTTTTAAAATAATGCTAAAATAGCTAAAATTATTTTATAAAAATGCTAAATAAAATGCCAAGTGCTAAATGAAAATTTTGCAGCTAAATAAAAATTTTTAATGCTAAATTTAGCTGTAAAAATGCCAAGAATAAACATTGTTTTCAGCTGGCAACACCTCTCAAAATACATGTTAAAGCTGGGAGTCAGCTGATTGAATTTATCTGTACGGCAAATAAAAGGAAAATAACTAATTGACAGATGAGTGCTGGTTAGCTTTGCGACAGAATAGAAGCAAATTAGACATTGAGAAAACCAAATTTCTTTAATGTGTAGTTTTTCGTTGGGAAAAGAGATAATCGTGTAATGAGAAAACGGCCAAAAGAGTTTTAAATAACGTTCAGTTGCATAAAGAAGCTTTGAATCTCCAACAAATGTTACTCAAAGTTCAAAAAGATCTAAATGCTGTACAAAGTGACTCCACTACAATTGCAACTGCCATTGATGTAATTTGTTGAACAATGATATACTACTGTCAAAACGGAATTTTGTTGAAACGCGTACTTACTCCAACTCATTATTTGGCGAATGTGATGCATACCAAATATGTACATAAGTATGTATGTATACAAACTAATTAGACAAGAAAACGTAGATAGCAGAATAATGGATAAGTCAAAAGCACCTCTCATTTCTTGCACCCTGTTTGACATTTAAAATTTAAGTTGCCGAATATTTTTCACAATAACGGTATTCAGTTCAGCTCTTATTTGATTGAAAAAAAATGGAAAAAGCACAGAAGGAAAAATATTTACACTGCAAGCTGCAATTTAAACAGCCTTAAGCCAAGTGTAAACAATCAGGCTTAAAAGTTGCAACATTCAGTTTTTATTTTCCATTTAACATTATTTTTATATTTAGATGACAGGCTATTTTACTTTATTCGACACGACAAATATGTACAAAATCACACTTTTAAATTATAATAAAGACATTCAACATGAGTGCAATTTTCCTTTTTTTGCAATCAAAAAAATCAGAACTGAACATCAATTGACAAGAATTTTGAATTTTTACCAGCAAACTTTTACGATTTTTTCGCTTCAGTAATAAATAGCCCTGCTAGTTCAGCATCAATAGAAAAAAAAGTTTCCCCCTATTGTCTAATATAGAATAACCATAGAAATCGTCTTGGATTGGAAAAAGCATTAGCTCTTGTTAAAATGCAACGACATTTAAAATCTGAGCCACTTTTTATGTATAAGATTTTAACTTCAATTTTGGCCTTTCCAAAATCAAATTCAGGTTTTTAAAAAACAAATTCAGAATTTTCGTAATCCAATTGAGTATTATACGAATCATATTCCGCATTTTTCAAATCAAATTCATTTTAAAAAGTCTGATTTTGATTTTTAAAAGGAATTAGACAAGGCGAATTCATGTAAACGGTGGTGTTGATACTACAACAATTAACAACACCAAAAACACAACAACGTATTTTGTTGCTGCTTTCGTTGGCCGATAAGTCAAAAACGCAAGTAACTTTTGACATTCCTCTCTCTAATTTAAAAAAAAGTAGCACAGCTGTGTTTTCAACGCCACCTGAAAGTCAATTCGCCTTGGAATAAGATTTAAATAATTAATAAAAAGAGAAAAGCCTACTAACGTTAAATCAACATACGTACAAATGGGCATATAAACACTTTGTATGCATTTTATAATCATTTTATTTTTCTGTAAAAAAAAACAGAGTTTATAATTAAAATTTGTGGCTCAATGAAGTTTCAGTGGTGGAAGACCCCACAAATGAATATAAAGAAAAAAACCCACTTGGGTTTTTAAAACAAAATACACATTTAAACCCGGATGGGTTTTTCTGGGCTACCCAGTGGGCAGCCAACCCTGTTACGAATGGATTGATTTTTCTTTTTAATGTAGTTTTGAGATTTCAGTACTAATTGTGAGACCGCAAAGGTCAGGTTCCACAAAAAAACAATATTCAATATTTTCATTAAATCCTTCTCTTCTACAAATGTCATAAATTCAGTAAATTTATTATGCGTGTGCTGAAAATCCATTTAAATTAAAATGTAAATTCAGCTTTCGTTGTCAAAATGTCCAAAACTATACAGCTAATTTAAGAATTAAAAATATTTCATTTAAAAAAAAAATGTACACTACCTGTATTGTTGCTGCTGGACCACAATTAATACCCGACATGAGAAAATCATCGGGATCACTTTCATACGGTGGCTCATCGTACCAGTGTCCTTGCGGATGAATGCCACTAACAGCATAATGGGGACCGCGTAAAGCATCATCATACATATAAGTGTCATCTAGAACATAAAATATAAATAATAATAAAAAATTAATAAATTTATAAAGTATAACATATCGCGAGAGAGAGAGAAATATATGTTTAATTAATGTTTAAAGCAAAAAAAAAAAAAAAAATAGAAAAAATGCAATATAAAACATATGACAAATGCAATAAATTTTAACAAAATAATAATAATAATTCTCATAGAAAAACTGCAAAAATAATAAAATAAATGTTTAACTGCGTTATAAAATACAGGAGGAGGAGGAGGAGGAGGAGGAGGAAGAAAGTGCAGCGAAAACAAAGTCTATGCAAATATAAATGCGAATGAATATCAACTTACCAATTTTACCCTCTCTGCTCATTTGCAATAAGCCCTGTCGTATGTCACGGAGGATCTGTAATAAAATAAAAATGTAATGAAATTCAACTTAAAATAAAAATGCTGTTAAAATATGGCTCTGAAATGGGGGTAATATTGCAATGAAATAGCAATAGAGTATACAAAACTGCTTTAAATGGGGAAAACCACAAAAATTTGGTTTTTTTTTTTTTGCTCAAATAAAAATAAAAATTAAAAAAAATTTTTGGTTTGTGCATTTTAAATGCACAGCAACACAGAGCACACACATACACACACACACACACGTACAAAAGGACATGCCCTCACTTAGATTTAAATATTAAATACAATTCTTGTTGTTGTTAACTTTGTAAAGAAATTTACAACAACATTTTCTACAAAAACAAAATAAAATATAAATAGAAAAAAACATCTAGTTAAATACAATTATTACTGGCATTTCGTTGTTGCTGCAAATAAAATTACAAATTTAATGCATCACAGTGTTTGTACGTTTTAATGAGAGTTTATGAGTGTGTACGAGTATGAATTTAACTATTTGCTGGAGTGTTGGTAATTTTCGAATAGTGTGTGTAATAGAAATCAATGGTATACAAGCATAATAAAATAATAAAATTGATGTTGAATTTATTGCTTCTTTTACTGTGTGAGTGTGTTTCAGTGCTGCATAGAAAATTTCTATTAACTTTTTTTCTTCTATTTCACTACTACTTCGTTTTTCTTTGACTACGTTTAATGCAAGTTACAACTATTGCATACAACAGTGTTTAAATTAAATTCACTATGGGACAAGGTAGAAAAGAAATTTGAATTCTTTGAAAAAAACCAGAAAATAATAATACCAAAGGAAAAAGTCAAGTGGTCACATATTGATACATGTTATCGATTGTTGACTTTGGTTTTAAATCATCATCAATAATATAAAGTGTGGTTAAATTTTCAGGGCCGAAGTTGAATGTGAACCACACCTAATCATCAAGTTTTTTCTGCATTTCATTTGACATTTCTCAATTTCAGACTAACTCAATTTGAACCATGGCATGATACACAATCGCGAATGGTGGCAAGAAACGGCAACAGTGGATGATAAATTTTCGAAGAAAATCATCATCAGTGATGAGGCACATTTTCACCTCAGTAGATTCGTCAATAAGCAGAATTGCCGTATTTGGGCGAATGATAATCCAAGAGTGATTGTCGAAAAAGCAATGCACCCACAAAGAGTGACTGTTTGGTGCGGTTGATGGGCTGGCGGCATCATCAGGCCGTATTTTTCCAAAATGAGGCCGGTCAGGCAGTAACTGGGAATGGTGTTCGCTATCGTGAGATGATAAAGAGCTCCACACAGCGCGACAAATTCAATGGCTATGTTATCTCACGTGATGGCGATGTCAATTTGCCGCCAAGATCATGTGATTTGACACCGCTGGACTTCTTTTTTTTTTGGGGTTATTTGAAAGAAAAGGACGAGATAATTCGGCACATTAACGGCATAAACCCTCAATTAAGCCTCAAATCATCGAAAATTTGGACCAACGGATGGACGTGTGCCGTCGTGGCGGCCATTTGGCCGATATATTGTTCCATACATAATTGAACCATACCAATATTATCGCAATAAAAAGAAATGACACTAATTTTTTTTAAATAGTTTGTGTTTTATTCAAAATCAACGTCGGCCCTTAAAATTTTACCAGCCTTTATTGTCACCACAATTATTTATATAGTCAATTTATGATTGTAGAAATCGAGTTTCTATGAACTCATACATGCTACATGATTGCAAACGATTCCAGTAATAATTTATATTCTTACTAGGTTTTACCAGTGACTTCGTTCACGTCAAAATTAGATGCATTTCACGCTTTTTTGCTTCCTGCGCAAGTAGTATGTGTTGAATTACGAAGCAAGTTATGTGCACCAAAGCGTAAGATGCATTGAATGCGAAAGTAAGCTTTTGCAAGCGTCACAAACACCGTAAGGTTTAAATGGACCTTTAGCTTTATTTAGTTTTCTGCATCTTATACTTATTTTGTGTTTAAATATGAACAAAATTATAGTAAAGGTGTATTATTTCCCACCAACACACACACATATCGCCGGCTCAAAGTGTAAACCTTCTAAATAAATTTTGTACATTTTATGACATTTTGATACCGTTCGAATGTGAAAGGGGCGATAGGATAAAAATAGAAGGAGTTAACGCAGACTTTTGAAATTTCGTAATGTTCAGTTTAAAAAAAAATGTATACCAAGGTGGGCGTGTCTACCGGAAATGTTCCAAAAAGTAAAAAGACATGGACAAGATGGATATGGCAAAATCAACTTCGCTAATCTTTACGATAAAATCAATATTGTAGAAACCCAAACCAAATGATAAACTTATATAAAAAACGAACTTTTAATAGAAATCGCTACACGGAGATAACTCGAAGCTTTTTGTGGCGAAAAATTTATGATTTAGACCAGGTACGTCCAGCTCATATAAACACAATGTGCGAGCTTGGCTGTTGTGCTCTCGTCGGTGTTAAAGCACAGCAGCCAATCAGATCGTGATGACAACAATGCTAGCTGCTTACTTAGCAAAGAAACAACAAGAAATTGTAAGAGCTTTCGAGCTGTTTACTGCAAATAACAAAGTATGTGTTCTTTGAGGTAACGGATTTATGGCCGTTTTCTCATTAGGCGATTTATCTTTTTACCCAACGAAAAACTGCACATTAAAAAAATTTGGTTTCCTCAATGTCTCATTTGCTTCTATTCGGTCGCAAAACAAACCAGCACTCATCTGCCAATTATTTATTTTCCTTTTATTTGCCGTACAGATAAATTCAATCAGCTGACTCCCAACTTTTTTAAGTATTTTGAGTGGTGTTGCCAACTGAAAACAATGTTTTTGAGAAACCCAAAATCGTTAACGGACAGTTTATCGGTCTAATAAATTTATGTTGGCATTAAGTAATACACAGTTTGTCGATACATTGAGAAAATGGCCATTAGACGTATAGAATATTTGGTGCCACATGCCACTTTGCAAGATAAACAATGAATCTTTAAAAAGAAAAGTTCGAAAATCGCATTATTTCTCGTAGAGGAGTAGTGAACCAGAGAACGGCTTTGTACGATTGCAAAAAATTCACATTAAATCAACAACATCAAATACTCTTATTTGTGTTCATGCAATCAAACTTTCTCAGCCACACACATCGGTGTTGTTTTAAAATTCATTTAAGTCATGCACATTGTATTGGTTTGCCATTCATTACATGTTTAGCTTCGTTCGCCAACTATTGCTTTGGTAAAAAACATATACCAAGAAAAATACACAAAAATCATTGCTCTGATGACTATTCAGCAGCTGAAACAATTTCCATAGAAACAGAAGACGTTTTTATTTTTTATAACTTCTTAAAAGTACAGTAGTTCTGTATGTACAATGTACAATGTATTGTTGTTATTGTTGTTAATGTTGCTTGTTACGCTTTAAAAAAAATACCCTGCAAATAATAGGACTAGTCCAAGCACGCGTGTAAAATGTAGCCCACAAGGGACTAGGACTAGTCTAAAAGTAACCCAAACGTATTGAAAAAACATGGTATATATTTACATTACGATGTCCTAGGGCAGGACCATATAACCCAGCTTTGGATTACAAAGGAGTTGTATTAAAACTACTCCATGGTATACTCAAGAGGATTAGTTTTGAAGTCGTTTAAAAACGAACACATTTCGTTAAAAAACGAAGACATGTCGTCTCACTACAAATACTTTTTAAAAATGACATGGTCCATGCTTGCATTACAGCGGGCTAGTCCAATGAGTAGTCCATTTGATCAAAATCAGGTGGTCCAATATTATTTGCAGGGTAAACAGAAAAACAAATTGGACAATACAACTAGTTTATTTGAACTTATGGCTACAACAATCATACAAACAAAGCGACTCGTACTCATACCAATTTACATTTGTCGTTTTGTCATCGAGTGGACAATGACTACTTAAATGCAAAAGCAAAAGAATAAATGTCGTTTGACTTTAAGAAATTGTGTTAATGCGTGCGCAACAACAAATGCAAACAAAGCACTTTCAATAAAAAACTCACACATGCACAAATCAAATGTGTACAAAACGATGCCAAAATTACCAACGTGGAACTATGTTTTGCAGGCATAGAGTTAATGTAAATTTTAGCGTATGAGTAAATCAACAAAAATAGTGGATTTTGCAGTTCTCTGTAGTGAACCGACCACCAAGATCGTGTGTTTGTTTTGTGGGGTGTTTCGATAGTGTTCAGTAATAATCACACAACAGTTCAATAGCTTAAAAACAACATTTACGAGCAGACATCAACCATTGAAAGCAGTTTATTAAAAAACGTGATTAGGAATTTTGGTAAAAGATTTTGAGCCAGCCGAAAATACTTTGTAAAAACTAATTTGAAAAATTTGGATTTAGCGACTTTTAGCGAAAATCTGCGCAAAACTTAAGTAAAAAAAAAAAAACAAATAATGTTAAAAACAAATTGTTCGATTGCCAAATAGTTTTATCAATTTAAAAACTGAATCTTAGTCGATTCACCAATATTGTTCAGTGTTACACATGTACGCTACGGTTATATATTCATATTTAAAAATGTTGTCAATTAGCATTTCAAAATCAGTTACTCTTGGAATCGAAGTGGATGTAAAGAACGAAGAGGAAATTTGCAAATACGCAAACTGCCAAGAATGATTTGGAAGGAATGCTGTTATAATCAAAAACCTTTGACTTAAATTAGGACTTACAAACAAACTCAATTCAAATTTTTTTATGATCAGCATTTTCAACCCATAGTAAAATCTATTAGTAATATTTTCCCCTGTTCTGCAACTAAAAGTACTTTGAGAAATCAGCACGCTTTTGCATTGAAGGTTTTTTATTTGCGATTTCCACATTTTTCCAACTCCTGCTTCTTATTACCCACTTCAAGCAATAGCAAAAACATCATGCTATCAACACAAGACTTTAACGTAACGAACCAGTACGTTAAAAAAAACTGCAACAAACAAATTTTACGACAACATACATACATTTACAACACGAACAACAGCAACAACTATAGTGGCAATCTTTTTAGATAAAAATTAGCTAAAAGCTTTCTCACGTGCAGCATGCTGCAGCAGGGTATTAAACGTCTATAAAATAAAATGAAGGGAAAAAGTAGAAAAACAAAACAAAAACAACAAAGAAAAAAACAAACACAAAAATTGCTACCAAAGGAGTGCAATTTAAATGCAAGTCATTACATTCAAATGTACAACGACTACTGCTACTAATACTAAAGAACAACTAGCAATGCTACTTACTACTACATATTGCTATTGCTACACCACTACCACTTTAACATCATTTTAGGTTTTTCCTTTTTTTAACTTTATTTTTCCAACAAAAAACTACTGCAGCAACTGCAGCTACTAGAAGATTCTTAGAGAAAAGGGAGTGTTTAAGGAATAAAAGTGGAGGGAGGAGCAGGAGGAAATACAAACAACCTGCCTTCATCAACGTCATTATATGTTGCAAGTGTTTAATGGTTAGAAAGAGTGTGTGTGTGTTTGTGTGGGTGTATGAGAGTGTTGGTAGTGAATTAAATTTTTAATGTTTTAAATTGACTTTCTGCAGTAAATATAAAATTCATTATAATAGTTGTTGTTCTCATTGTGGTTGTTGTATTTAATTTTTTATATGATTTTTTTTACGACCATTGTTGTTTCTGTAGTATTTGTTTCATATGCATTTTGGTTGCATAAAACGTAGAGGGTTTATTTTATTTATTTATTTTGGTCCCTTTTTTAACATTTTCGTTGTTCTTAATTTAAAGAATTTTTGACGGTTTTTTACTTTTCATTTGTTTTTTTTTTTTTTGTTTTTTGTATGAAAATTGTAAAAAAAACACTAAAACTTACACACAAACAAACGGAAAAATAAAAATAACTTTAAAGCCCTTGCACTTTTCCCTGGCTGCAAGCAGTAAGTTGTGGTGGTAGTAGTGAATGAGTGAGCTTTAGTTTTTCCATTTGACTTGGTTCGAGGACAATCACCTTTAGTAATAGTGATGACAACTCTTGGCAAGGAAATGAAAGCATCTTTTTTCCTCTAGTTAAAAGTAATCTGATGGTTTAAAAAAAAAACGAGATAAAAGAGTTCAAAAGATGATTGCAATGTTTTGCCATTCCAAGAAATTGTTTTAAATAGTCATAAAAGAAAAGTTTTACATTAATTAGGATTGTTATACAAAACAAATTATTTTACTTCTGTTATTTTACCCTTCACCGAAGGTAAAAGGTCATAGATTAGTTTATCATTTGGTTTGTAAATTCAACAATATTGATCTTAGATCCTACACGTAGATAAAAAATATGTTTAAATATGGTCATCTCCAATCAAACAATTTTAAAAGAAAATTTTAAACATAATTTGGTTAATATAATTGTCAGCAACAACTATATTATGGTTTAATTACTCCTCCATAAAGGAACCCTAAATTATATTATGGTTGCCCTTAAAAATGTTATGGTAAAATTTGACAATAATTTGTTTTTAAATTTACAATAGTATTTTTCTCTTTTCCAAGAGCACTACTATACTATCGTTGAAAACCAACCATGCGATTGTAAGTGTTTAAAAAACTTTATATTATTGATCATAACATGTTTGGAGGCAACAATAATATTGGGGGCTTGTTGATGGAGGCCTTATTATCGCTGACAATAATATGGTTATAAAAAACATAATATGTTTTAAATTTTCTTTAAAAATAGTTTGGTTGGAGGTGAATATATTTAAACATGTTTTTTCTCTGGATGCATAAAATATATATATTCTGAGTCCTTATAAGAAGCGAAATTGAGTTTAAAATGTCCGTCTGTCCGCCTGCCTCTGTGTCTGTTGAAATGAGTTTTCCAAAGACCCCAGATATGATGGGGACTTGGTAGTTATACATTTATGTCGCATATAGTCTGGAATTGTTTCCAATAGAAATTCTGCCTGATTGGTCCACAAATGGCTAAGATATGAACAAAAAACCACGACTGCCTCTAATTTTACCAAAAAATTCTTGCTATTGTTTTTTAGTTTTATTTTATATATTTATTTCATTAAGACACCATATTTGTAAAAGAGGCCCTCAAAGGGGAGAAAAAAGGGGCAAGTATGTTTTGAGAAAATGTTGAGGACGAAAAAATAATGGTGGTCAGTCATATATTTTATCCCCTAAGGGGCCCTAGGAGGAAATCCTATGCAGTTATGTGACTTTTTCTTCAACATTTTTCTGGTCTATAATGAAAACTTTGTATTAGAGCCCCCTTGAAGAATAGAGAAAGCGGGTAGGTATGTTCGAAACAAGTATTGGCGATGAAAAATAATGTGGGGCATCTCATACATTTGACTCATCAAGGGGCATCCTAGACGCTGCAGCGGACTTATTAAGAACTTTTATCAACCATCATATTTGTATGGAAGCTCCCCTAAGCGGTGGAGAAAAGTTGGAAAGTTTTGCCAAATATGAAGAAATTTTATTGAATTCTATCAAACTTCTGAACTAATGGGTGATTTTTTAAGAGCTATAGGAAAGTTAAAAAAAAAAAAACATATAAAATTCAGAAAAATGCATGAAATCTTTATTTGAATCGATAGCATGGTCCATATAATTTAATATTTGAAGATTATTTCATGCAAATGTTGACCGTGACTGCGCCTCAAATGGTCCATCCACTTAGTCCAATTTTGGCATACTCTTTCCAACATTTCGGCCGGTATCACATAAATAAATGCTTCAATGTTGTCTTCCAATGCGTCAATTGAAGCGGGCATGCGTGTATAGACATTAGCTTTAACATAGCCCCACAAAAAAAATAGTCTAAAAGCGTCAAATCGCACGATCTGACGGCCAATTGACCGGTCCCGAACGTGAAATAAAATGTTCACCGAACTTGCCTTTCAATAAGTCCATTGTTAAGCGTGCTGTGTGGCATGTGGCACCGTCTTGTTGAAACCACATGTCATGCAAGTCAAGCTCTTGAATTTTGGGCAAAAAAAAACTTGGATATCATCTCACGGTAGTGCTCACCATTCACAGTTACGTTACGATTCGCATCATCTTTGAAGAAGTACGGTCCAATGATGCCACCAGCCCATAAAACGCACCAAACTGTGACTTTTTCTGGATGCATTGGTAGCTCTTGCAATGCTTCTGGCTGATCTTCACTCCAAAATCGACAATTCTGCTTATTAAGGTACCCATTGAGGCAAAAATGAGCTTCGTCGCTGAAGACAAGAAGCGCGCGATAAACTTTCTTAACAGAGCACGCATTTTGATAATAAAATTCAATAATTTACAAGCGTTGTGCGTTTGTAAGACGATTCATGGTTAAATTATAGACCAATCTGAAGATGTTTGACAGTGAAACAAAACACGAAACGTGCGTCAGCTGTTTAAACCAGTGTTGCCAAAAAGATAATAGCTAAAAAATCACCCGATATAACATAAAAACTCATTTCTGTTTTAAGCGTATTAAAATTTTTTTGGAAAGCGGTTTTATATGGGACCTGTGCTAAATTTTGAATCGCTAATTACATGGTGTTGTTTTTAAGTGCAAAACCAAATTGAAAAAAAATTCATCCTAACCGTTATAATTTTAGGCGTATTTAACTGTTTTCCGAAATCAGGCGTTGGACTTACGCAAAAGAATGTACCTATCTTTAAGAAATTAACAAATAGAAACTGGGAATTATTTCCTTCCGAAGGTAACTTTATATTATATTCAACATTTTTCATTTTTCGAATTTATTCTATGAGCTAAATTTCAGTTATGTATTTTATAAAGCTTTTTTGTAATAGTTCTATTCCTACAATTTTTCAGAAATGACTTTATACACTACCAGACTATTATATTGTATTTTCTTGTTACATTTTACCTTAGCTTTCCGTTGGAAAGCAATGAGGTATATTGAATGTACAGAAAAATTTACAATTATTAGACACCAGCAGAATGTAATGCATTTTCTGGCCCGCTACGGCCGTCGTCAGCATTCTTTGTGTCTCACTGGATAGTGTTACTTTATAAATTGAATGTATTTAACTCAACTATTTTAACAAATAGAAACTGGGAATTATTTCCTTCCGAAGGTAACTTTATATTATATTCAACATTTTTCATTTTTCGAATTTATTCTATGAGCTAAATAATTTCCAAAAATGGCTTTATAATAAGTCTATGGTTATTTATGAACCGATCTTCATGAAATTTGGTGGTGTGATTTGTAGTCATACCAAACGTGAAGCTGTTGTTCTCTGTTGAGTGAGAGTGATTTAAACAGACGAACTAGCAGACAGACGGACGTGGTGGATGGTATAACCATGTGTTTTTTAAATTAAAATTTTATGCTTAAGTTATTAAATGTATTTTGATAATTATTTATACGAATTAAAATTTAAATTTTAATTAAAAAATTTAGTAAAAATTTTAATTGGATCTAACTAATATTCGATATCAATGTTATTACAAGTGGCATCAATGAGGCAAAAAGTGACATAAATCCAATGGCGAACGTCGTCATAATATCTTGTCATATTTAGTGCGTCATCTGTGCTATGACTACAGTGACTACTTGATCCATTTTGATCAAATGGACTACTCCCTGAACTGGTCCAATGTAATGCAAGCATGAACCATGTCATTGTTAAAAAGAGTTTGTAGTGAAACGACATGTTTTCGTTTTTAAACAATTTCAAAGCTAATCCTCTGGAGTATGCCAAGAAGTAGTTTTAAGACTGCTCCTTTGCAATGCAAAGTTGGGTTATATCCCTGCAAATAATAGGACCAGTCCAATCACGCGTGTAAAAAGTAGCCCACAAGGGACCAGGACTAGTCCAATAGTAGCCCAAACGTATGTCCTAGGGGAGGACCATATAACCCACCTTTGGACTACTAAGGAGTAGTTTTAAAACTACTCCATGGTATAAACAAGAGGATTAGTTATGAAGTCGTTTAAAAACGAAAGCACGTCGTTAAAAAACGCAGACATGTCGTCTCACTACAAACACTTTTTAACAATGGCATGGTCCATGCTTGCATTACATCGGACCAGTCCATGGAGTAGTCTAGTCCATTTTATCAAAATGGATCAGGTGGTCCAATATTATTTGCAGGGATAGTCCTGTCCTAGGACATCGCAATGTTAAATAGACCATGTTTTGTCCATACATTGGGGTTACCTTTGGACTAGTCCTACTCCCTCATGGGCTACATTTTACATGCGTGTATGGGCTAGTCGCATTATTTACAGGGTATTAATTTACATGTTTAAAAAGTAAAATAAGAATTATAATTCTCCATATTCTGTTTCCCAATAAAAAAATGGAGCTTCCAGTGAAGCAAGTTTGTAAGGGAGAAACCTTACGGAAGACATGAATTTTATATGGCGAGTTCCCACTTTGAAGCAATACATTTTTGACACACAAAGCGCATATAAAAATTGTTGGATGTAACGATAAGCTTTACACACTGAATGTTTTGATACAGTTATTTTTTAGTATTCTCCTTTACAAAGCTGCTTCTTAGTAAGGGAATGCCGTAGCACTTGAAATATTTTTTTTATAAAAGTTGTTGAGAGATCTTTCACTGACTTTACTGCATTTCTGTATGTCTTATTGCGTAGCGCATAATTGTGCGTTTATTTTTTTTAAATGTGCCATAAGTGCTTCGCAAAATGATAAGAAATTTTATTGGGTTGTTTTTTTTTTTTGTTAAAAACATAAAATTTTTAAAGTAGAATCATTACGAAAGCCATATCGTGCATGCTGCTGGTGTCTTATAATTGTGTTTTTCTGTAAACAAAGTGCGGAATACAACAAAATTAAAACAAACATGTGTTACGGGTAAATTAATAAAAATAATCCCTCACTTTGACTTAAGTCAATCCCAATTGAACACTGTCAATAAATTGAGTAAAATAATTCCTTTTTCCGATGTTACTGAGTCATCGCACTGATGACATGTTTTATTAAACTGACTCCAATTCGTCGGTTTTGCGATGCCGATGTGGTGATTATTTTTTTATCTCTTTCTACATGCGGGTACATTTTGATAGGGACAATCACGAGTTATTGCCTCAGACCCTTAAGAGAAGCCTATTTTGCTGTGATAAATTTCAACTCCTGAGCAAAATGCAACCATTTAATCAAATATTTTTAGAAAATCACTGTTAAAAATAAGTTTTAGATTAAATTGACTTAAAACACTTTAATACACAATGGGCCAAATTTTACAAAATATAAGAAAATATTGCCCTCGACTTATATTCGTGGTTTTTACAACACTAAATCACTCTTTTCTCTGGTTTTTTTTGCATAATTACCACAACAATTTTTGTGCAAATAAAAAGAGAATACAAAAAAGAATTAAAACACTAAATAAGAAAGAAGAAAAGGCATATACATAAGACTATAGAGGAAGAAACTTTAACTGCATACACACACACTCTTACACTGTCATTGACAGTACAATAGAATCAACTCGTAAAAGCAGGCACACATATTCATTCCTATACCGATACTGACATACGGACGGACAGACAACTCACAATAAAAGTCAGTCAGAATTTAAGTAGAATCTGGAGTTACTGGCGTTACTACGGATTTACTTTGGGTAGTGTGTGTTTTTTGTATTTTCTTTTTGTAATTTTAATTGTTATTCTTGTTAGAAGATAAATATTGCATAAGCACAGTGTAACGACAACTTTTAATTGCATTGAAAGTAATTTGTTTAAGTAATTTACACTAGGATTAAAGTTTTTTGCTTTTGTTATTAAAAAAAAAAGATTTTTTAAATAGAGAATTTGAGATAAATTTAAAACTTTTCAGGCTCAAATGCAACGATATATTAAGTAATTTGCTACTTTAGCCAAGAATTGGGTATAATTGATAGCAATTGAGATCAATGTAAATGATTTTTTCTTAATCTTCTAAATGCCAAGGGCAATTCCACAATCCACTAAGAAAAAAGCAAATCTGAAAATGTTTTCTTTAAAATTAGAGCAGCCAGAGAGCAGAAGAGAATAAAATATATAAAACAGGTAGTTTTAAATCCGAGAGAATTTACGAAATGGTTAATTGTCAAACGAGCTGTCATACGTGGTTTTCTTTTTGACATTTGTGATCAGTATACTCAAATCGTTTAAAGTAGATTTAAGCTTGATCAATACAAAACCTTTACACATCTCTCGTTACACCAATCTTGGAATACGGTTCGATTGTATGGGATCCACATTATATGGTTCATAGTCATCATATTGAATCCATTCAAAAACAATTCTTGCTTTTTTGCATGAGAGATACATATCGAGGATATGATAATCTTCCCTCATATTCTACAAGATTATCCTTAATACGTTTGCCAACACTGAAAAGTCGCAGAGTTATGCTAAATATTTAATTTGTAATTAACTTAATAAATAATATATTTTTTATTAAGTAGTTTATCATTTAACATTCCACGACGTACGGTACGGTACTATAATCCCTTGTTTATAAAAACTTTCCGAACTAACTATGCTATGGCAGACCCATTTAGAAAACTGTGTTGTTGCTTTAATGAAATGTTTGAACTTATTGATTTTTCTCTGGATTTAAATATTGTTAAACGAAATATTATACTTAAGTTAAATACTCATTTGTATTAGGCTGTAAGGATTTATCCATAGACCTAAATATATATTAAATAAATAAATAAAATAAAAAATAAATACTACCAAGTTGTCCAAAATTACTTTGAATAACAGCCATCGGTTGGCCCAACTAATCCCTTTCCGACCGTGATGCATCAATTGCCTCTATTAGACCAATGTCAAATAGACCGTCATTGATTGTTCTTAATGTTGACATTTGATGTAATAAAAATGTGTTTTAGCTTAACATTTTAACAAGATGCATCAATTGTGCGTGATCTAAAAATCCTTGAAGGATATGAAAATGGTAAAACCTAAACATTGATTATATTTTCACATGATATAGAGACTATGCATTCCAAAAATTAATGCAAAATTCCCTGTAGTTTAGCGGAAGGTTTGAAAGGGTTATAGGCGACTTTAATGGCGCGTGGCTAAGGGATTTCTTAATAAACAAAATTGCAGCATTTGGAATAGAACCAATCCACAACATACTCCTAAATGAACCTTCTGGTGTGAATTACACGCAAGTGGCATAATCGGCCGAAGATCGCGTTGCAGTCAATGGAGATCGTTAGTACAGTACGATTACTGACTTTTTGTTTGAAAATATGGATGGCATTTATCCGGGCGAAGTGTGCTTTCAACAGAAGGGCGCTTCGTGTTATACGTGAAGCTTTTGGTTTCGATAGTCTTTTCGCGCTGTCTACAAAAGGATGAGAAGTAGGAACAAGGTCCTCAAGACTCTAGCTGGCAGCACTTGGGGAACCGACAATGGAGCCCTGTTAAACACTTACAAAGGTCGGTCTGTGGTTAACTATGCGGCACCAGTGTGGTCATCGAATGTGAACGAGATGCAGTGGAAGTACCTGCAGACCTGTCAAAATGCCGACCTTAGAACAGCGACAGGGTGTCTCCTCATGTCTTCTATGGACCACCGACATGTAGAGACGAAGTTCTTACCATTATGACGACACAACTTTATGATATCGAAGCAATATCTGCTTGGATGCTACCGCCGTAGCCATCCCAACTCCCAGGCAGACCTTTAGGATCTTGAGCACGAGGTCCAACGCTGCAAAGGAGAACCTCTGAATCAAAAGGCGTACGAGACAGGCCACTCTAATGCAGTCGATGAAGAAGTGCCCAATTACAGAGTGAACAACGAGAAAACCATCCATCAGTAGCTTCGGAAGAAGCGCATTTGCCAAGGCTGACTAGAGTACCCTTTTCCCAATTAAGATCAGGATTGTGCAGCCGCCTCAATTTGTATTGGGCGCGAATTGATAAGAACACGTCTTACACCTGTTCCGCGTACAACAAGGTACTACACAAAACACACTACACCTGTTGAACTGCCCTACCAATTCTACTACAACTGGTTATCAGGTCCTGTGGAAGAAGCGACCCAATAAAAAATTTTATCATTTTGCGAAGCACTAATGGTACATTTAAAAAAATAAGCGCACAATTATGCGCTACGCAATAAGACATACAGAAATGCAGTAAAGTAAGTGAAATAACTCTTAACAATTTTTATAAAAAATAAATAAAATTTCAAGTGCTACGGCATTCCCATACTACGAAGCAGGTTTGTAAGGGAGAATACTAAAAAATAACTGTATAAAACATTCAGTGTGTGAAGCTGTTCGTTACATCCAACAATTTTTTTACGCGCTGAATAATGCGCTCTATGTGTCAAAAATGTATTGCTTCAAAGTGGGAACTCGCCATATAAAATTCTTGTCTTCCGTAAGCGCAATGGTAAGCGATACTCTTACATTTCTCCCTTACAAACCTGCTTCGCTCGAAGCTCAATTTTTTATTGGGGACCTTCCTGAACCTGGTAACCAACACAGCAGAAGACACATCACAAAAAGCCAAATAGAAATAATGGACAACACAATCACCAGTACTGCTACAACAACAATTACATCGACTTGTTGAAATTAAAATTTTGCAATAAATTGATTTCGAGAAATGTGGCTCTCAATTGTTCTGCTAGGTCAAAGTCACTGTTTTGTGCTGATTAATCAACAACAATTGACACCTTGGGGGCAATATTGTTCGTGTTTTTTTATGATATACAGCCAGCAATAATCGAAAAAAATATTAGAAGATCAGAATGCGCGCCGTTTAGAACAGCAGCGGGGTCCATATGCCCGAAGTCCTTCTAAATAAAAAATAATTTGATTGAAATTTAATTTTTCTGTATTTTTTTTCAATTTTAAGTTCTATGGGGCTAATAAAACGCCCTTTATATATATCCGTGCTAGCGGTCATCCAATGAAAGAAAAAATTCGATCTTATTAACCCATTTTTATAATTTTTATACTAATTTTATACTAATTAGAATATATTCCCCCTAAAACTGAGAAAATTTTGTTTAGACAATTTATTCTCACAACAATTAACTCCTAAAACAAATAAAAAATAATCGGGGCACTGTTCTCCAAAGTCATAAATGTATGAATTTAATGAAAACATGCATAAGTATGTATGAAATAACTGCATATGCAAAAGCATACAGTCATGACTATAAGCTTTTTATACTTTTAGTTAACTTGTGCTCTTTAGCCAAACAATAAAAAGTGTCCCTTCTATATTCAGTCTATTTTATTTTTTATTTTTATTTGTTTGTTTCAATTCATCTTCAATTTTTGCTCTATTTTTCCGACAATGTCTCCTCTAACAATAGAAGTTGAAGTTTAAAAATAGTACAAGAAATCCAATAAAAAAAGGCAGCAGCAGCAGCAGCAGCATATAAAAAAATAAAGAAACAAAACCAAAGACAACAAACCTACAAAACATACCAACCAACCAGCTGAATAAGAAATGCTCTTATAGAAAATTTATACTTTTGTATAACGAACAAACAGAATGAACAGCAACAACAACAGCAGGGTACATCAAGAAAACTGTAACATTGCAAACAATAAAATAATGCATACATGTATTTAAAAAAACACACACACATATATGAAATTTCTTTTTTTTTTATTTTAAAGAACACATACACATGATTGCACTCATACTTTTATGAATATTTGTATGATTGTGAATATTCAGTAAAACAAAACGATTGTAAATGTTGCTGGTATGAGTCACAAAAATTGTTAAGTTGCCAAAGACATTTTTTAATTGTGCAAACCAAAAAAACAAAAGTTCTATAGAAAATTTAAAACTTAAACTAAAGGGTAATCCGTTAAGAGTATTTGAATAAAAGTTCTTTGTTACTTTGCAATTAGGACATTCATTAAAAAATTAAGCATATAATTTATTACTTTTATTGAATAAAACTTTTGTTTAAATATTTTGCAAAGAAGTTAAATAGTTTTAAGAAATCCTTCAATAAATATTAAAAAGAAAAACCTTTTTGTTATCTAATCATGATTAAAGATGTTTTGTCAAAATGCCATAGAATTTTGCAAAAAAAAAGCCTTCAAATCTTCTTACTTGTTTTCGTCCTTATGTTATAGGTTTCAAGCTTGCGCAAAATTATTTTCGAAAAATTCACTTTAAAAAAATAGAACCAAAAGTACGGAACAGGGAAACTTTTTCGCCCTCAAATTTATACTATTTGCTTGTCATCTTTTTGTTTAAGTTTTTGCAAAATTATATTGAATAAAAAAATTTGTTTAAAAAAAGTACCAAAGTACAAATTTGTTCCCTGTTTTGCCCCTTCAAGCAATATTTTTTGTAACTATGTACATATGTCCCTGCTGATAGTTTAAGCATAAAAATAATTAAACATTCCAAAATTTGCAGTCTAAAAGAACTTTATTAAAAAGTACCAAAAATTCCCTATTTTACCAATTTTCCCCCCTTAAAATTTAGATTTTTTAAATGTAAATGTGCTATAGAAATTTATTTAAACACAAAATTTTAATTTAGTATCGCAAATATGTTTGAAAAAAAGTGTTTATAAAAAGTACCAAAAGTACGACTTTTTACCCAATTTTGCCCCTTTAAGTTAAAGTTTTTCAAACCTTTAACCCTGGAGGTAGTTCAATACAAAAAATAAGTCAACATTTAAGGTTTTGCAGTTTAAATGGATCTGATCAAAATATAGCTGAAATTCCCCTTTTACCCACCGTTACCCACTTAAAGGCCGATTTTCGTAATGAAGTTTATTTTAACATAGAAATTCGTACGAAAAAATTTGGTTCCAGTTATGCACACATGCGATTTCTGCTTTCAACCGAACATTAACTATGTATGTCCCAGTTAACATAAACCATAAAGGTCCTTATTCTCCTTCCTTGTGTATAAGTTTAGTAGAAACCGGGCCAAAGGACTTTTATTGTTATTCTAAATTGGTAGAATATTGTTAAAAATAATCGCATAAAAAGAAAAGAAAATCGCTAAATAAACGATGCCCATCTGGAGATCCTATTGGCGTTCGTGACAGATTTCGTCTTTTTATTAAAAAATAAACACATCACGAAATGGCAACATTAAATGCAGTTAAAAAAAATAATTCGAAATTTCGCAAAATTTGTAAAAATTATCATTTTTTAAAATTTAAACAATAAAGTTGAGTTGGCTGGCTGGCAACATAATAAGCCAAAACCAGCAATCAAGTCGTTCGAGTGAATACATTACGGCCGCGACCCCCAGTGTTACAGAATATCCGACTTTTTCAATATGTACACGTTCTCAGAAACTATTCGACAACAAGACTAATATGCGCAAATCTTTACAAGATGCAACAGGTTCATGATATGAAACCGCGCTACCATTTGCTTTGCCAAAGATTCGTTAAATTCAGGGTTACCTGTTTCTAAAAAATACACCCGATACACATATCAAGACTTTTATCACAAATATGAAGAAATTTCTATAACAAAAAAGCACCCATTCATGTATAAAATGTATGAAATAAACAGACAACCATTTAAAAAAAAAAGTATAACAATAAAACAACAACAATTGAAATTGAAACAACAAAATACAAATAAAACAACAAATAAATTATAAAGCATGGTTATTGTAATTGCACTGCACACTCACTCCCACACACACACACACAGAGAAATACTTGCATTCAGTGCTGCCACAAGCAATACAATTTGTATAACCAAAATTTTGGAAAAAGTTACCAAATGGAGAAATATATAACCAAATTTAAAATGCCTCTTTTTAATTTTGAAAATCATTAAAATTTAATTTAAGTTGCATTGTAAAAGAAAGGTTATTTGCACTTTATAGTAATAGAGAACTAACGAGAAACTTTATTAAAAGTTTTTATTTATTTGAGGTTTTTTCGCGAAGAAAAAATATTTTTACGTATTTACGTATTCCATAATACTTGGTTAGATAGATATCTAAGGAGTTTTGTTGCGACTGTCAAAAAATCTTATTTAACATGACAGTTTCTGTTTACACCATCACACAAAGTATAAACACTTACACATGAAATAAAATGCAACCCTGATCCAATTAAAAGTATTATTGTTCAAAAATTTTTCAAAAACCGATTAAGTCGTATGGGATGTCAAACTTTTTTAATAATACCTTTCATTTTCGTGACACATTGCAATAACACTATCACACTTTGTCATATTACTTGAGTTTTTGACATGTATTAATACAAAGTATAATAGTGTAACCTAACCTTTAAGCCCGTAAAATTTCCATACAAAATTCAGTATATTGAAAGTTAATAAATTTAATATTTTTTTAAATGCCAGTTATTAATTTATAAACGTTTGGCGATATGGCAATTATTTTGGCGAAAATGAAAATGATTGGCGATATGCGAAATGAATTTTCTGAATGAATTTCTTGTTTGTAAATTTTATTTCAAATTTATAATTCTTATTATAAAAAAACTGTTTCAGAATTGTTCTATTTGATGTATTTTGTGTATCATTGTAAAATATTATGGGGAATATAAACAAATTAGCCTTTCGTAACGTATATTCAATGGGAAAAAAATTTATAACTGACAGTCAAAAGTTTTTTTTTACCAAAAAATTATCTTAAAAAACATTTAATAAATATACAAACAGACAAGTTATAAACAGTAAAATTTCAACATTCTTAAACTTACAGCCATTTTTCAAAGAAAATTCCATAAATTTTAAAACTATATTGATAAATCAATGTATTTTTGAAAAATATTTTCAAAAATGTATTTAAATATACCTCTGGAAATAACCGAAATTAAGAAGGTTAAACTTATTTTCAAGTTTTTAGAAACACTAAAACGACTTTTGTTTTTTTTTTTAAATCGAATCCGTATGATTTTATGCACTTCCAACTTTAAGTACTACTTATCTTTACTACTCTTAAAAACAAGAAAAACTACGCTCATTTAAAAAAAATAATTGAAAATATCCATTGATTAAAACTTCAGTTGTTTTCGATTTCAGAACATGGCGTTTTAAATATAAAAATTACAAATGGCAATATTTTCTTAACAAAAATCTTAAAAAAATTATTTGGTTGTTGTTTTGAAAGGATTTTTTTGTTTTCGATAGAGTATAAAAAACTTCCGTTCGTTGGTAACAAATAATCCCAAAATCGTAGTACACAGTACAAATTATTCGAGCTCGTAAATAATTGCATCAAGAAAAACATATTCGTACGTCGGATTATTTAAGAAAAAAGTAACCAAAATGAAAAAAATATACACAACTCCACATTGAAAAAAAATATAACCAATTTTGGTTAGAAATAACCAAAAACGGCAGCTCTGCTTGCATTAAATAAATGTAAACAATCAGAGAACTAGAAAAGAACCAAGGAGAGACAGAGAGGAAATGTACGTTTTGTATAGAAATAAGTAATGAGAGTTGTCGGAAAACGGGATTTATCAACAAATCAGGGATTTTATTTTGAAAACGGGTATACAAATTTTGATTTAGAGTCTGGGTATAATTGTTTTGGGGTCTTTTTAGGAAATTGCTTTAATGTCAACTAAAAAAATTTAAAAAAAAAAGTTTATGTTTGTCAAGTTTTTCACTTAAAGGAAATTGCTTTAATGTCAACTAAAAAAATTTAAAAAACAAAGTTTATGTTTGTCAAGTTTTTCACTTAATAATGGCATTAAAGTCGAATTAATTTTTAATATTTTTCCATTGCTCCAAATACATACTTGTATGCTTTAACCCATTTTTTTCTCAACTACCTCCCCTCGAAGCGAATGGGTTCGAGAAAGCTTCTCCATCTTACACCATTTGTTGCAGTTGTTTTCGCGTCTGCCCATGCAAGATTTCACTGTTCTAGTCCTTGGAGTATCGAACCATTCAGTATTGCTGTTTTACACGTGAGTGAAGATGAATACGAAAAGTTACATTCATTTTTAAAAATATCGCATGCGATTAAAAATATATTTAAAAAAATATCGCATACGATAAAAAATATTATAAAGAAAATGCGTCTATTTTCAAGAAATTTTAAAGTTTTTATGAAAAACCAATCATTTTTATTTAGTATTAAAAACTAATTTGATATTTTTTAGTCTTTTAATATTAAAATTTATGATTTTTCAAAAAATATGACTTAGACTGAAATTCTTGTGAATGAGTTCCGTGTGGGATATGGCCACTGTGTTAAAATCCTTCTATCTCAGGGAATCAAACCTAAAATTAAGACTATGGACAAGGCTACCATAATCTATAAGCACTATATCCAAATTGAATTTATGAACATTTTTATAAATTTTTGAAAATTTGACTTATACCACAGGCAGACATAGGATTTGTATACTATACTTGCATGGTATAATACATGTGTGTCAACCTTAACTACAAAATAAAGTGGTATATTGCTGGTTATATAATACGATAAAGTACGTAGTATAAATGTGGTAACTTATTATGCACAGCTTTTTAGTTGTGTTCAGTAAAAGTTATAAAAATTAAAAAAAAAAAAAACAAATTGGATATAGTGCTTTTATTTAATGTTAGCCTTTTCCATAGTCTTCATTTTTGGTTTTATTCCCTGAGATGGAAGGATTTGGGCACAGTGGCCAATTACTCACGGAACTCATTCATATGTAAAAATTTCCGTCTGTCATATTTTTTTAAAAATATTAAATTTTAATCTAAAAAGTCTAATAATATATCAAACTGGTTTTTAATATTAAATACACATTATTGATTTTTCATAACAACATTAAAATTTCGTGTAAAAAGTCGTATTTTCTTTATAATATTTTTTATCGCATGCGATATTTTTTTTATCGCATGCAATATTTTTTGATATACTTTTATAGGATGCGATATTTTAAAAAAATTAATTTAACTTTTCGTAATTCATGTAATTTTGCCTAATATCAGTTTCAATAAATGTTTGTTGTTCCAGTTTAGTAGATATTTGGTTTGCTGTAGCAGTTCTAAAAAAAAATGGGGTTGTCATCTGTCGTTGCCTAGGCAAAGAGGCCCACCGTGTATTTGGTGAAGTGGTGAGGGGTATCTTGCCAATTTTTGATTTCTACCTTTTTTTCACAGAAGTGGCAGCTGCCTTACCATTGCCATGGTGTTATCCTCTTTTCCAGGGAGAGGTGTGGTCAAGAGGCTCATTGGATGGATTGTTTGAAGGGGTGTTTCATGCCACTTAATTTTTAAAACTCGAAAACCAATATGAAATTTGTTCGCGCTCTGCCAAGGATCGAACCTGTAGTGACTGGTTCTGAAGGCAAGAACTTTACCCACTAAGCTTACGATGCTTTAACACATTAGGACAACCCAAATTAAGCCTAATTATGAAAATACGTTAATCGGTTATTAAAAATATTAATGCTTCACGACAAACTTTTATACTATTATGTTTCTATTGTCTTGCGTACCAAGAAATTTGATGTACAAAATTAAACAATTGAAACAAACTTTGGACAGAAATTTTTTAAATACAGAGATGCCGATGAATGAGTACTTAAGGCCTGCAAAAATGTTCATAGTTAAAAATCAAACAAACAACAAAAATCAATTATGTGAATAAAACGTTTGCGTACAGTCACAATGAAAAATGCTATGCGGTACTGTTTGACGCACAATTTAAGTAGTGTTGTGAGGGTACAAGAATTCGAAAAAATACACTCTAGACAGAAGAAGTTTTTTTTTTCAAAAAGTATCTGAGAATAAAAAGCAACTTGATACGACACGTCGAACCATCGCAAGGGATTAGATAACTTTTTTTTCTAGATATGTATACGTTCCAAAGAATTTAAATGAAGAACAAACCTCAAATTTCAAGGTAAAAACAATTTATGAGAATTTTAGGGATACAATTTTACTATTTGGGATTATTCAAGATTACAAAGTTTACACTTTTAAGGGTAAACTTTAAAAAACAGTTGGGAGCCCTGTGTGTAACTAAAGTGTTTAAGAGTGCTGTTTAGGTGGGTGTAATCCAGGATTGTTATTGTGCACAAATGTATAGATAAGTGAGTGCATGTAAGTTTGTGTGGGTTTGTATGTGTGTAAGGAGATGTGTGTTATTATAAAGTATAAATTTGTATGTAATAAATTATAAAATATAACATGATGATGTATGACAGAGATAAACTTTCTCGCAAATATTGTCAAATTAACACACTTACATAAACTATAAAAATAAATAGACAAATAAAACATCCTCTTCGAACACAAAAAAAAAACACAGTGAAAGAAATATGAACTTTTAAGCTTTAATATCAACAAATATGATAAATAAAGTCTCCCTTAAAAAAAAAAAAAAAAAAACAATGAAAGGAAAACCATATTTTTACTCATTCTTCGTGCAATTGAAATAAATTTTATAAATTTTGCCATTGCATACACATTTATAAATATGTGTGTGAGTGTGTGTGCGTGCGTGTATGCATGACAAGGAATTCATATTTGCAAATAAATTTCTTTTGTAAAATGAATAAGAAAAAAAAACAAAGACTTTCAATCTCAACACTTCATAATGGACTGTGGCCAACAACCATTCCGCCAGTGTCGGTCAGACCAATATCAACAACAATGTTGTCTGTCTGTCTGCCTGCCTGTCCATTTAATGTCCATAAATTATAAACTCCTTCGGTTTTTTTTTTTTTCTTTTCTTCTTTTATCTTTTGTCTCTTTAAGATAAATTAGTTTAAATGTTCTCTTTCTTCATTTCATTTATTTTCTGTGCAATTTATGACAAAATATTTTGCCAGCAAAAATGAAATTAAAAAAAAAGAACTTTCACAAAAAAAAATCTTAATAAATTATAAGAAAATTGCAAGAAAAACAAGCAGACACTGGTGCGTATGCTTAATTTACGATTGTTCGACAACAATTAAAATAAAATTAATCATACGCTCTGTGTGATTGAGTATGAGCAAGTGCATTTATTGTGCTTGTTATTTATTATTTTGTTATTAATTTTAAATTTTCATTCTTTTTTTTTTTTTTATTATTATATAAGAAAAAATTTGGTAAATGGATAATAAATATTTAATTTAATGTTTAGTAAAAAGTTTAATAAAATGTTTGCTTTTGTTAGATAAATAATAAACAAAAATTAATTAACTGAAAGTTATTTATTTGCTTGGATTTTATTTATATAGAAGTTGAATTATTGATTAAATGATATATGGCCATTTCCCCAGAATATGGTCTACCAGGATGAAAAAATAAAATGTTGATTATCATCGTATTTGATTGTCTTTGTTCTTATAAAAGAATGGTTTCATAGCATATCTTAGCTGTTTTCTTGAGGAATTTGGGCTGGAAACTGGAAAATTTTATATTTTTCTGTATTTTCTACTTCCAAAGAAATTTTTATATACTTATTTTACATGCAAGAAATATGTTATGCTTAAACTCTTTCTTCATAATCTCTCCATTACAATCAATAAAAGTAAAAGAAGTACTAAGTTTTTTTGTTAAGGAAATTTGAAGACATTTATGGGAAAATGCGTGGTGATAATAATAAAAAAACATATGGAAAATAAGCCAATACTGGATGGAGACCTACATTAATACACTTTTAAAATAAATTAATCACTTTTGAATATTCCGTTCCATTGCGCAGATTTTTACATTTCACTACTGTCAGCCAAAGTTGACTACTATTTTGCGTACGTTCGTGACCACACGTTTGTAACTCTTATTATGAATTCTTAAGCTCGATGAAATCCATCTTTTGCACTAAACATAGAGCTATCGAATCAAAAAAAAAAAGCTTGGAAAAGTTTTGTTTTCTATATTATTTGCCCATCAAAAGCGTACGAACGTACGTTCGTGACCCCAGGAAATGCCCATATTTGACCTTAATATGTTTGTGAAAGATTTACAGTCGACAAATAATAAGTAAAAACAATATTTTTCTTTAAGAACTTTTCACAATTACTACTTTTAGAATCAAAACTAGGAAATTGTCATAAATGCTAATCTATTTGCAAAGATAAAGCTATGGAAAGGGACTAAGTTTACATAGTTTGGATTGTTGTAGAATATATAAAAGACTAAAGTCCCAACTATGATATGCTTAAGTTGATTAAAAAAATTGTGCGAACACATTAAAAACTTATGTGTCGAACTATACTGAACTTTTTTAAACTTTTCGCTAAGTGTTATGAATCTGTCATTAGCTTCAGCAAAGTACGAAACTGCTGATACCTTCCATGCGGAATCAAATGTTTTTTGATTTTGTTCTTGTTTTTTTTTAACTTCATTTGAGACTTTTTGTTAATTTTTGACAAAAGCTTAGGCGAGCTTATGCATATGATAGTTGGTCGTTTATATGTCTTATTTAAATCAGTTGCGAATATGCAAAATATTAACAGGAGCTCCTGCCGTATGGACTTATATTATGGATTTGATAGATCTAAGCTGAGTTTGATAGATTTAACTGTGTGAAAAACAATTGCACTTTGCAGTTTGAGTGCACAAGCCGGCAAGATTATATACTCGTACCTTGTTTAGGAGCAGAAGCTATCTAACCTCTGCTGCTTTCGATAATATTTCAGCAACATCTTTCTCGCAGGCCGAACTCTCGCACAAACGTTGAGAAATTAGCCCTTGAAAGGTTTTTTTCGATCTCCCCTTCCGCATCTTTGGGTTGAAACTTCCGCCACCACATGATCCCCAAAAGTATCCTATCCTTTAAAATTTTTGAAAGCAAGCTTTCATCAGACAAAAGTGTAACCTTGCAAATTTTAAGAATCAGAAAAGTAATACTCCCGTAAATTTGGCCTTTATTGACATAAGTACCTGCCATATGGCCTAATTTCATAATGATGCTTAGCCAATGTTAAGTTAATATATGCACTAACCAAATGCGCCTATGCAATTTAGAGTTAGTTTGTATACACAATTTTGAGAATATGGAGCCAAATAGTTACACTCATCGCTTGTTTGAGGGCCGGAGATATATAACTTCCACTGCCTTTTATATTTGAATTCTGACAGCATCTGTCGAATGGCAACAGCTCCTAGGGATCCATTGACCGAATTTTATCCGCAAAGTGAAAGATCAGTCCTTACCAGGACGTACTCTACCCGCGCTTATGGGTTAAAACCACAGATAATACGTGCTCTTCTGAATAGTATCCGGTATCAACAGGAAGGCAAGGCTTCCGCAAAAACAATTTGCCTGGAAGAAGGAAAGCATTTCTCGCAAGATGTATACTATACAGAGAACTGACCAGTAGTCAGACCAGCTTGCGACTGGCCACTGACTCCCGTAGTGCCTTAAATTTTTTTATCTGAGGCATAATTTCGAGTACAATGAAGTCCAACCAAGGACCAAAACGAACTCTGTTTTTCGATAGTTTTATTTGCTCTATTAGGAGTGCCCTGGTAGGCTAGCTGGTAGTGAGGTAGACTTTCACTGCCTGGGGTTGCGGGTTCGATTCCCGTCAAAGACTCTGGTCTCCTGCAGACAAGCGTAGAGCTTCCAGAGATTTTTTTAGAAAAAAGTGGTAGCATTCACTTATTTACAGTGTATGAGATTCCGAAGAATTTCAGTATAACTCTAGACACCTTTCGGTTTCTTGAATGACCACAACCTTATTTTTCTCAGAGAATGTTACATCAAAAAGTGAAATATCCCTAAGATTATCCCTACAATACCCGGACGAACCCCGCGGGGACATTTCTTATTGGTGGGTTCAATTGAATATAAACTTTACTTAACTCTTTATATATTGCCGATTCAAATAAAATTAAACATGGTCAAAAAAAGATTAAGTTTTGATAGTAGACTGGAAGAACTTCTAAAAAGGTTTTAAGTTATCAATTAACCCATAAATTCATGAGTTCAACACCACCTATTAAGATCAAGGTTTACTTTAACAGCTTTCTGAGGAATAAAATAAGTTGTGAGCAACAGTATTTCAAAGAACCTTTATGCTGTTTGCTAAAGTTTAAAGCATTTGTTTTATATAAAATTTTAGTGAATAATGAGGGGGGGGCGTGCTTTAATACCATATGAGATAAGGCCATGATGGCTTTATCTCTCATTCAATAGGGAGATAAAGCCTTTTTTCATTTGAATGGGAGATAAAGCCATCATGGCCTTAGCTCACATTAGTAATATAAGAAAATTGCTTTATCTCTCATTTCAGTTCCGGAGACACTAAAGTTAAGTATTGAAATCTGGCTTCGCATACTAAAGTTTTTCTGCGTGGCGGCCTGCGGCCGTGCTTAGGGGTTTTTTCCTCCAGTAGGACGCGGCAGGTGGCTTCGCTGAATAAAGTTTTCCTGCGTGCGTCACAAGAATAAAAAATGTTTTTCAATGATAATTAGGGATTTCCCCTTTTAGAGAATGTTTACACCATGCATAACAATATTCTGAAAACATATGGCTTTATCTCTCATTTGCGAAAAAAAAATATGGGTATGTCTCGGATTTCGCAAAAGTTTAAATATGACCTTACCTCGCAATAAAGCCATCATGGCCTTATCTCACATAGTTTTAAAACCATTGTTCCAGTGTTGCCAGAAGTTGGGATGTAGACATAGTAAAAACTATTGGAAATGTTTTAAATACAGTAATTTTATAACCCATTCTTGGAAATCTGAACCAGCGCTAACAATTTAAGAGATGTAGCCTTTTTCTCTTCTTAAATAGTAGCGTAGAGAAAATCGTAGATTTCTCTTAATTCGCTTTATGCAAGACAATTGTTCAATAATGTTTGTAACGATACTCAAAACGAAATATCGCAGATACCGATACGCATATTGAATTTTAATAAAAGTTAAAATTAAGAACACTTAAGTTATTATACAAAATAACAATTTAAGAGATTATTTATATTAAAAATTGATTTAAAAAAAATTTTTTAAAACACCCAATTGAATTTGAATTCATGGTAAAATTATTTTTGTATACAAACACAGTGTAAGGATATATTTAAAATTGATACTTATCAGATTTTTGTTGTAAAAACAAAGTATCTCAACTTTTTCGGAGAAAGACGTTTTCGCAAATCCGTTTGAACTAGATTTGCAGTGGAAAATAGTCACTCTGAGGCGAGAGAACTCATTTAAAAACATAACTTTTTCTGTGCCATTTTCTTTAAATGGTTGACGTAAACAATAATATGATTAAATTAACCATAAGATGCTTAAAAATGTTCGTTAAAAATAGTTTTGTTACAAGTGACCATATTGAAAAATGTTGTTTCTCTGCGTGTGTGTAGCAAAAACATATTTAAATAATGGAAAATTGGCAACACTGCTTTCATTTTTATCATTTCAATAATGAAAATCCTTTAATTGACTTCCAAGGAAACCCTTCAAAGCATATAATTGCTTGCGCTAAGAAATAAGTATTAAAAATAAATTATACAAAATCATTTAAATGTAAGACAAGATGTCAGAAACACACACAGACACTCAATTACGCAAAGCCACACACACAGCCAACACCAGGTGCTGTTCACTCGTGTTACAATTTGCATGCGTTTAATTGAAAATAACTAATTTTTAAATAATTATTCAACTATTATGCAAGCTATTTGCGTTCTTAGTTATAAAATAAAGATTTTTTTCTTTTCTTTTCTTAAAGGAAACAAAATATAGCAGACTGGTACAATATACACATGAATGCAACAGCAGCATTTCTATGAAGGTTTGAATACTTCGTATCAAAAACTTTTCAGGTAGACGTTAAAATTTAAATAAAATATTATTTATTCCTGATGCGTACCTGTGTACCAACAAATATGTACGTATAATAAAGTATTTAAATTTTCATGGGAAATAGGAAAAAGTTCAATATACAAAATATGTATGTGTGTAAGTATGTATGTATGTATTTACTTTTAGTCCCATGCTGCAAATAAAGTTTCATTTTAATGCAAAAGATTCCTTCTTAATACGACACAACACAACAACAACATTGGCAGCAATACAATACATACTTATAAAACTAAATTATGCATTAATATCTTCATTATAAAACACACACACAGTCTTCATTTTACACACACATACACGTACAGGATACCATATCGTACCTATCTATAGATAGATAGGATATATTTAATGCAAAAACATAATATATGTATATGGGTAGTTCCACAGAAAAGTCTACTTTTTGTGGGGATACGCCACCAAGCTCTTTAAATCGTTTCACAAGAATAATAAATATATTCCCTGCAGGAGATCAAGAGTTAATTGTCAAAATGCCACTAGTACAATTACTAGAACAAAAGGTACTAGTGCTAACGGTGTCAGAGTTTTTATATAAAAAATACTAATGCAACTTGTAGACTGATAGAATTTTTTTTAAAACTAAAATTTGAGTAGATATTTAAATTTTGATACAGCTCTTAAATTTGATTGCAAATCGTTTAATTTTAAAATGGAAAATGCAAATTTTTCTCTTTAGAGTCTAAACACAATGTTTGCGGTGCGGTGCGATTTCTCGTTGCGGGAGAGAAAAATAAACATAATACAACGGAAGACGGCGACGGAAATAGTTGTCATTCTTTGTTTAAATTTTTATTAATTAATTTGTGCACACATTTTTATCATGTTGTTTGTTTTCAATAATTTTGTGAACATAGCCAATTATTCAAAAACTATGGCAACATCAGAAAGAGAGCGAGTATCAAAAATTGAGAGACAAGGCGAATTAAATTCGCTTTGTTGAGAGAGAAAGAAAGTCCGCAATGAAAATAAAATAGATTTTAATTTTATGCCGTCAGCGTTACCGTTGTGATACTAAAGTATCAATTTGACCCTTTTTCGACGGTGTTGATACCTTTTATGACCCTTTTTTTAAATTATACTTTTGTATCATTATCACCTATTTTGTGACACTTTTTGACCCTTTTTTGGAAATAGCTCCCACATTTTGTTTTTTGTCAACACTGCGGAACAGAAGAGCTAAACAAATGTTTTCGAAATAAGCATTGCTTGATATGGAACAGACTCAAAGTATAAACTTACAATTCCATGCTTTCTTCTCCTTGATTTTTGATAGTATAGTACAATTTCCCTAAAAGCAAACATAACTCATATAAATATTTGTTATTTTTTACGGTGGTTTCTTTTTAAAACAAAAATTTGACTTTAAAAAATGACATTAAAAAAATGCAATTTGGTGTTTTGCTCTCTTAAACAGTAGCATGTTTTATTCAAAAAAATTTGCCCTTAATAATGGCAAAAGGTATTGAACTTTTCGCCCCCTTTTGAATCGACAGTGTTGAGAGTGCCCTAACAGGAATGAAAACAAGAGGTAAAAATTGCTCAATAAGCGGAAATTCCCAAATATTTGGTTAAAGCGATATGATAGCAAAGTCTTATATTTATTAAAAATCATAAAGGCTTTAAAAAATCTGACACTTACAGGAAAAATTCGCTTTAATCGAGAAAATGGTTACAATTCGCGAACGATAGCAAAATTTAAAACAAACCCTTAAATATATTTGACATCGCTAAATCGGAAAATTACATAAGAAGTATGAAAAAATTAGCTATAATGATAAAGAATAAACTTTTTGTCAGGTGTTTAAAACAGGACAGAGCATTCCATAAAAAAATTAAGTTTTTTGAGCTCTTCCTACCAGAAATATTATTTTTTTGTTTGCTTATAAAAAAAAACTTGGTCTTATTATGTTCATTAGTCTGAGTTCATACGGCTCATGTCTTATTGACAAGATTCTTCTTTTTTCTTCTTTGAACATGAATTGGCGTTCAAATGATTCATGTCATGTTGACGACATTTGCTTTTTTGATATTGAAAACAATAACAAAATTAAACAACGAATGAAAAAGCAAAACGTAAAGACAGTACATGCATATGTGTACTCGCTTCTTTTCCCCTCGTCCCTCTCGCCTATAAAGTAGCAATATTGTCAATAAGACAGGAGCCGTATGAACTCAGACTTAAAATGGGAAATACTGCTTAAAAAAACTTGACCCTTTTTTTATTGAAATACCCTTTTTTTGACCCCTTTTGCTGGAAAATCCCCTTTTTGTGACCCTTTTCGAAAATTTCCAACGGTAACCCTGTATGCCGTTCCGCACTGCGGTTTTTTTCTTCAAAATCGTATGAAAAATCGCACCGCAATAAATTATCGTTGCATTGTGTTCAGACTCTTACACAAGAACTAGTAACAAACTAGTTTTTAAGAGACTGCCCTTAAATTTGATTTCAAATCATTTATTTATGCCATTTTTATTATAAAAAAAATGGTAAAATTCAAAATGATAATTATTTTCTTTACACACGAACTAGTAACAAACTAGTCCTTAAGCACTCAATGTGGCCCAAGTGTACTAGAACCAATAGTTCTAGTGCTTTTCCAAGCACACTAAATGCTAAGTTGAGCTTTAAGATGGTATAGGAAAGTTAACAGTTGAGAACTAGTACTGGTTGTTTTTGAACTAGCTTGGTACTGGTTAGGTGCTAGTTCAATGTCCAGCAGGGTTATTTAATTTTTTTATACCCTCCACCACAATTAGTTGTGAAGAGGGTATATTAAGTTTGTCATTCCGTGTGAAACTTTTTATTATTCATCTTTGACCCCATAAAGTATATATATTCTGGGTCCTTGAGTAATTCTAAGTCGATTAAGCCATGTCCGTCTGTCTGTCCGTCTGTTGAAAACACGCTCACTTTCAAACAACTTAAAAGAAATGAACAAACTTGGTGCCAAATTGCTTGTAGTTATCCTAAGCAGTTTGGTATTGAAATCTAGCAAAATCGCTTCAGTAGGACCAGAGCTATGAATCAAAATGTGGAACCACCACCTAAAAAAATTGATAATTTTGTTACAAAAAATAACATAAATGCTGGAACAAGGCACGGAATGAGATAAGATTTTGCCACAATTTATTTTATATGACTGGAAATCACGCTGTTAAATTTCGTGAAGATCCGTCCATAATTTACCCTAAGCCCCATATAAACACTACTCCCGGAAAACAGTTTAGTACGCCTAAAACCGTAAAAAATAACCCTAGCGTAACAAAATTTGGTACGTCATAGTTTTTTAGGACTAGAAATGATACTGTGAAATTTCTTGACGATCCGTCCATAATTTACCTTAGGCCCCATAGAAACCCTACTCTCGGGAAACAGTTTAGTACACCTAAAACCATAATTAATAACAAATCGTCACAGTTTAAGATAATAATAACATCATACAGATTTTACTCCTTAACCCTTATGTGTGTGGACAGGTACCTGTGTACCTATTGCGTTTGCAAATCGAAATTTTTTATATAAGATTTTAGTCTAAAACTCTACAATTTCATGAGAACTCCTAACTTTTTGTTATTATTATATTTTCATAGGTGTTTATATACAATATCAGTTGGGGGGTGGGGGGGGGCGTGGCATATCAATTTCCTTTTTGCACCCTTAATAGGGTGAATAGGTACCTGGGTACCTGTATACGTTTTATATTACAAATTTTTTTTTTTTGGGTGTAGGATTTTAAAAAAATATATGAAAAGGGGAAAACCAGAGTAAAATTTTAATATAGAAGGTGTTTTTTTTCCACACACATAAGGGTTAAACATTCGAACTGTCGGTGGAGGGTATCAAAGATTCGGCACAGCCGAATATAGCACTATAACTTGTTTTTTTTTTTTTTGTATTTTGGTGTAAAGCGAAATTTAGTAAACGAGAAGAAAAATTTGAACAACTGGGTCTAAAATACAAGATAAATTGCCTGGTAACGTAACGTGACACTTCTGTGGAACTGCCCACAAACTTATGTATAAACGTGTGTATATATGGGTGGGTATAGGGGTGCCTGGGTGGCAGACACACTTCTTTCATGTGTGACATTTTGCATAAGTGTTTTTGTGTGTGTTAAGCCAAAGTGTTGTGTCTGCGTGTGTACGTGTGTAAATGTGTTTGTCTATATGTTTCCATACATAAATATGAATTTAAAATATACAACTCGACTTAATGTCTTTCCATTTTTGTTTTTAGTCTCTTACCTCTTCATGTTCCCGTTGAAATTTTTCCTTTTTACGCATTGCTTCTTGTACTTTTAACTGTAAATATAATTTTGAGAATAGAGAAGAAGAAAAAAGAAACAAAAGTTTGTTAGTGAATATGAATATGAGCAAGAGCTAGAAAATTTATATACGAGTGAGTATAAAAAGAGTAATAATAAGTAATGATAAATTTTTTTTAGGAAGAAATAACAAAAATTCAATTATAAATACTTATGACACTCGCTATTCTTTTGTGTTTAAAATGCAGAGTCCTAAAGGAATGCATTTTTCGCCTAAAACTCGGATATATAAAATTTCTTTTTTTTCAAAATCCTGCTGTAAAAAAGTGTTTTGCAGAGCTTTATCCTGGGCGTAAATGAAACGTTACAAAATATTTTTGTTAAAAAGAACAAGCAACTAATGACCACATTCATAAGAACTTATGACAGTCTTATAAAGTGTTTTTAAGGAAAATGTGATAAAGTTGTATTCATAAAGAATTTATTGGCTTTTGAAACGTTGATACCCCTTTCATAAAATTAACACTTCTTTAACGTAAAGGGAGTTGCCATATTTAAACATAAAATCGCTACAAACATTTAATAGTTCAAGACGTACAATTATGAATACAAATTTTTAAAAGTAGTTAATAAGACAAAAAGCGTTTGATAGCTAGTACAAACTTTAAGATTAATAGCTTTTGCATACTTTAAGCTTAAAATACACTTCTTATGAATATGGCCGCCATTTGTATTTAAAAGTTTTGCGTGATTTTTTATTGTTATTTCAGCCGGAACTGTTTTTTTTTTTTTTTTTCTTTCTTTTGTTTGATATCTTTTTTAGATTTTAGCGACTTTTTTCCTTAAATTTTTCATTTCATTGCTTTTTTGCGAAATTAAACGATTTCGTTAACGAATTTCCAGAGATTTTAGTTAAACAAATTAAAGCACCAACTTTTTCCTTTTTTAAATTTGAGCGTTTTTTTATTTATCAAAATAAGAATTTTATTCTTTAGCGATTTCACATCATATTTTGACGATTTTTTTTTTTTTAATCGAATTTGTGATTTTTTTTAATTTCGTTAGTTTAGTTGCAGCTGTTTTTACTTTGGTGATTTTGCCTTAACGTTTATATGGGTAAATCCCAGAAACAGTCCACCAACCAAAAATTTTTCAAATTAATTTTTTTTTTAACTAGATGTATAATTTCATTTTAATATTAAAAAATATTTATTTCAATGATCATTTATGCAGTAATGTTTACCAAATCCTACCCCACTGCTAATTTCTTAATGTTATACGTGAATTTAGCAGTATTTTAGGTGATTTTTGTGATTAAAGTAGCACTTAAAGCAGACTTATCAAAATATAAATTTCGTTAAAAAAAAAGTTGATATTCATTAGATAACAAATTAGTTTAAGAAATGCAATTCATAAAAATATAAATTGTTTTGTTAAAATAAAGAAAATATAATAATAAAATACTACTGGAAAAACTGTAGCGTGCGTTATGTAACGTGCGTCACAAAGGGTTCACGGCTTTTATCAAAAAATCACAACATTTTTTGGCTGCGAATAAGTGCGTTTAGAATTCTCTTATAGTCATCTTTCTTTTAGAAATTGGATTTTGTATACCTTATCATGCCAAATTCGCTAAAAACTAGGAAAACGTACTTCAACTTTTGAAGTTACTTCCACTTTTTGTAGCGTGCGTCACAAAACTTTATGTTCAATTATTTCGCAACAAATACTTGCTAAGAAATTATGATACATGCCATTCGTAAGTACATATTAATGTCACTAAATCTAAATGAAAAATGTTTGTATGTTTGTTTGTTTGTATGTTGGCTTATAGACTCCTAAACTACTGAACCGATTTTCCTGAAATTTGTACAGTAACATCACGTGAGCCCTAAAAATAAATTAGACTACTGAATTTTTCGATAGGGGCTGGGGAATTAGTACCCCCCATTGGAAGCCAATATTAAATACCGCATATCTTAAGAGCGGGTGCACGCATTTTGTTGAACTTTTGGTAGTAGGATCTTCTGAGCGCCGAAATTGAAATGAAATAGCAGCGGGGGAAGTGGTTCCCCCCATACGACGCCAATGTTTAATATCGCATAGGGGGAATACCTCTCAAACGTGGTTTATTATGATTGATTTTGTTGAAGTTTATGATCCCCAAGAGTTTACAGGGCTAAACTTAAGAATGTTGCACCTAGATCTGAAAAGACATGCACTATCTCTTCAAATTGCGGCTGACTAGATATCTTATCAGTTACCAAGGAAGTAAAAAGCCTCTGGTGACTATTGGTTAAGGCCTCCGTTAGTATGATTTTTTCGGGGAATGCCTTCGATCTTTCAGGGAGATTGCCTTTGCGGGAGTTTCGCTTTTCCGTTACAAAGATACTTTAAGGAATGGTTGTGTTTTACTACCCAAAATCGCAAGAAGGAAGATCATGAAATACCCACTTAAGGGCTCATTATTCACCACTTCTAGCAGAGTTCGGCCTGAGAGATGGATCATCTCAGGTTGTTGCTACTAGACAGATGCTTCTGGCATCTTTACAAGAGCAGCGGAGGTAAATAAGCAGCTGCTTTTAACGCCCCTATTACGGATTACAACTCTTTTTTACTTCAGTTGAAATTTTGCAGTTTTTGCAAGGGGCGAGTGTTTTACCTTGCCGGACTATGCACTCAAATTGCTGCCTGACTGTGCTGGTTTCTCTTACACCTGGGAGAGGTTGGTTAACGCATTGTTTTTCACCCAGTGGTTAAGATCCACCATGTGATAAATCCATATGGCAGGTGCTCATGCAAATCTTTTCACATCTGAAGTTTGTGATATGGCCGATTTTCGTTCACCAATGTTTAATTTTACAAAAAATTATTATTGAATTCACCCGATTGCTATTTTATTTGTGTCTATTTCTTTTAGATATTTCTGACTGAATTTGGTCCATATAATCGTACTCAGGCCAAAAGAAGTTTGTAATCATCGACCTAAAGCACTTGTCGTGGACGGGAATGACCAGGCCAACATTTTTCTCAAAGAAATATCGATCGATGACACTGGTAGACGAAAACCCACATCAAACAGTTACTTTTTTGGGATACATCTTTGGTTCCAAATGGTGTGGCTTTGTCGCAAATATGACAAGTTTGTTTGTAAACGCACCTATTCATCCAGAAACGGGCCTTAACGCTATAGATGATTTTTCTACGAAGATAAGGTTAAGTTTGTAATTTTAAAATTTAGGGGGCGATTTTGTAAATCCCTTTATCTTGCAAAAAAAAACTGTTGTTTTTACTTCTGCCCTGCGGGAAATTTGTGTCAATTGGTTTTAAGGCACTTATCCCGTGACAAGTGAAAGCAGTTTTATAATTAAAAGGAACGAATTGTGATAGGTTAAAACAGAACATATCACTTGACTGGTGATAATGTGCTAAGAGTAGTTACTCCAGAAGGTAATTGACAAACAACTTGTCATGCAACTGGATTTTGTGTGGGTAATCACTGATTGATTCTACCTGGTTCTATTACTTTAAATGAAGGGGATCCGCCCTAATAACATGGTTCATTTGGGACAATATTTGCGACAGGCATTATTGTAACTGAAATTTAATGTGTCCATTTAGGTTGTTTCTGTGACCTGTTACAAAGCGTCAAAAAAGTGTCAATTAACCCACTCGTAGGACTTCGCCATGTTAAAGTGACAAGTCCCCTTCATATAAAGTGTTAGAACTCGAACCGGTCCCTATCACTTTCCTCTAGGGTGATTCATTAAATGTAAACAGTCGATGTCATTCCAACTCAAAAAGCGAACAGTTGAACACAAATTTTCGTTTTTTGTTCGACAGTTTTTGGTTCCGACTGCAGTTTTTTAAATCCCGGAGGTTTTTTTTGGCGATTTTTTTTACTATATAAGAGATTATTCTTAACATTGAAGCTATTTCGCATTTAACGGTTTTTGTTTTTACTTAATATTGATATTTTAATATTTCAATCTTTCAACGAAAATTAAATTCTTATTAATGAGCGAGAAAACTCATTATTAAATTCTTCGCATTCTTTTAGAACTCTGCAAAGAATATCTAAGTATGCTAATGTTTAGTTATAAATTTCTATTAAAATTTATGTTTGGCATAAAAGGAAAAATAAAGAATGAAAAGTAAACAAAAATTTTTAAATCACTTGAGTACCATTATGACACCCGCACACAGACAGAAAAAACTGAAATTTATACTTAATTAAAATAAACTTTTCCTCTTCAAAAAAAAACAGAGAAGAAGAAGACAAAACAAAAAAATGGTAAAAACTAACAAAAATAAATAAATTTTTATATAAAGGAAATATTCTAAAAAGTGTTGTTTCTAACACCAAAATTGCATGAGCAACTTTTTTTGTTTGCAGCAAAAGACGTTGACGATAGTTGGGCGAAACGCTTAAGACTTTTTAATTTTTATTTGTTAAAGTTTGTATGTCGTCGGTTGTTTTTTTTAGGTTAATTTGTAATACAGATGCTGTTGCTGCGTTTTTTTTTTTTGCTTTGGAATATGTTGATGCAACAAGAAGATGACGATAGCAATGATGATATGCAAGAAAAGTAGTTACAAAGTAGTATAAGTACACTTATAGTTTGGTTATTGCATTTAAATGATAAGGCATTTTCAAACAACGACAAAAACCATAATACCCTACTCCACATACCAACAAAAATACACTTAACAACAACGACAGCACCAGTGTAAAACAATTTACAAAGTGCGGTTTACAAATAGAAAATTCGCACTAGCTCAAACACACACATATAATTTCTTCGAGTATTCGAACAAACATTCAACAAGAGAAGACTTAAGAGAAAAAGGAAAACTAAAACTTACGGAAAGAAAACAGGACGAGTAAAGAGATTGAAACACTACAAGTTGAACCCACAAACAAAATCACACGCATACAGGCCGGCCTCCTTAGACAAATAGACAGACAGGAAACTATTCTAAATATAAACAAGTTTGTATTCTTACACAATCTCTAAAATGCATACAGTGGAAAAAACAGGGCAATTTAGGAATATACAACTTCACATCACCCACAAAGACACACACACACACACACACACAAATACTCAAAATCATAATAACTTCAAACAAACCCATAAGAAAGAGAAAAAAAAGCACGAAACACTAACAAGACACAAACTAAAGCAAACTTAAACACAACAACTATGACAGAATTACAAAAAAAAAAAATGCAGCAAACACTTTTAAAATTGGGAACACAACAAGAAAAGTGTCAAAAACTTTTAGCAAACATTTACATACAAGACGTGCAACAACACGAGCCACTATAAAAATAACAAGAATAAAAACAACACGAGACAGCAATCAAGTAATAGCGGCAGATGTGACAAATACATACCAAATTCCAACATATTCAAAACATCTTAAATACAACGGACATTCAGTTCTAAAAAGGTTAAAAAGAAATTATTTCTTTTTTTTTTAGTTAAAAAAAAACATGAAAGAACCAAAGAGCTTCATACGGCAAAAGAACTGACTTGACAGACAGACAGACAGTTAGTTGGCTTCAATGGAACAGAAAGACAAACAGTTAGTCTACCAAAAAAAAACCTAAAGTTGGCCTATTTGCAAGGGAAAGGAGGAAGTTATTTGTTTGAAATACTCACACACTTTGGCTTTGTGGTTTAACCAGGGAGCTACTTTTTCGATTCGAAAGTAATTCTATTTCTAATTTTTTTAGTCAACAATGAGCTGACGAATTAACAAATTTAAAATATAATTTTTTTTTTAAATAGCAATTTTTCCTAATCAATATAACCATTTTGGTGATAGGTGGAAAATACTAAAAGCGTTGACACGAAAATGCGTGGTATTGATATCCAAATAAACAGCACAAGCGGCTTGAGAGCAGCAACATGTTTGTGTGAACACTAAATATATTCGTAATTTTGAGCAGGCTGTTTATTTGGTTTATTTGACACTCTTTAACTCTTGTAGTTGCATAAGGTCATAAGCCGTAGTGGCGATCATACACTACACAAGTTTAGTGCTCAAGTGCGTTTGTGTAGTGTATGGCGGTGTTTTTACTTTTTTTTTTTTTTTGCTACAAACGAGGTAAACTCAGTAAACATCAAACCAGGTTTGATATTTGCTTAAGTTTGTAAAACTGTACAAAGAACTTGTGCAGTTTATGTCAAAACAGAAAAGTTCCGTTCTGCCGCGGTTTTAAAGAGCTGACAACAAAATATGAGCGCGGGAAAAATATTCTGGAGAGAATTATGCAAAGCACCGCCTGAATTATGGCACAAATGAAAATCGAATCCTACGAAAAATTAAATTAAAAAGGCAAAAACTTTTTCTTTTATATTTGCACTTAAAAATGTTAAATAAAAAATTGTTCTCCTTTATATCGGGTGATTTTTTAAGAGCTATAGGAAAGTTTAAAAAAACACACATAAAATTCAGAAAAATGCATGAAATCTTTATTTAAATCGATAGTACGGTCCATATAATTTAATGTTTGAAGATTATTTCATGCAAATGTTGACCGTGACTGCGCCTCAAATGGTCCATCCGCTTAGTCCAATTTTGGCATGCTCTTTCCAACATTTCGGCCGGTATCTCATGAATAAATGCTTCAATGTTGTCTTCCAATGCATCAATTGAAGCGGGCATGTGTGTATAGACATGAGCTTCAACATAGCCCCACAAAAAAAAGTCTAAAGGCGTTAAATCGCACGATCTCGGCGGCTAATTGACCGTTCCCGAACGTGAAATAAGTCCATTGTTTAGCGTGCTGTGTGGCATGTGGCACCGTCTTGTTGAAACCACATGTCATGCAAGTCAAGCTCTTGCATTTTGGGTAAAAAAAGTTGGATATCATCTCACGGTAGCGCTCACCATTCACAGTTACGTTACTCTTTCCAACATTTCGGCCGGTATCTCATGAATAAATACTTCAATGTTGTCTTCCAATGCGTCAATTGAAGCGGGCATGTGTGTATAGACATGAGCTTCAACATAGCCCCACAAAAAAAGTCTAAAGGCGTTAAATCGCACGATCTCGGCGGCTAATTGACCGTTCCCGAACGTGAAATAAGTCCATTGTTTAGCGTGCTGTGTGGCATGTGGCACCGTCTTGTTGAAACCACATGTCATGCAAGTCAAGCTCTTGCATTTTGGGCAAAAAAAGTTGGTTATCATCTCACGGTAGCGCTTACCATTCACAGTTACGTTACGATTCGCGTCATCTTTGAAGAAGTACGGTCCAATGATGCCACCAGCCCATAAACCGCACCAAAACGTGACTTTTTCTGGAAGCATTGGTAGCTCTTGCAATGCTTCTGGCTGATCTTCACTCCAAAATCGACAATTCTGCTTATTAACGTACCCATTGAGGCAAAAATGAGCTTCGTCGCTGAATACAAGAAGCGCGCGATGAACTTTCTTAACAGAGCACGCATTTTGATAATAAAATTCAATAATTTGCAAGCGTTGTTCGATTGTCAGACGATTCATGGTTAAATTATAGACCAAACTGAAGATGTTTGACAGTGAAACAAAACACGAAACGTGCGTCAGCTGTTTAAACCAGTGTTGCCAAAAAGATAATAGCTAAAAAAATTACCCGATAGTATGTGTTGTCAAAAGTTTCGCTGTCGCAGTTCCAGACTTAAACATTGAACTTGTTTAGTGTATGGGCGGCATAAGTAATAAATTCAAGCCTATTGGCTAAGTGACACGTTTTTTTTTTCAATACTTGCGTATAAACGAAGAATAGATTTCCTTTCATAATAGTTTTTTCCGAGATTAGGCACAAACCTCTTAAGAAACAAGGGAATTATAAGTGCCAACCATTACCAAAACCTAATCCGAGTTTTAAAATAAATATACAAATAAGAAACAAAAACGAAAACCAGTAGACCCTGTGATTTTTTTTAGGTCGCGGCCGGTAATTAATATGGGCCTTTTGCTAGTAATTTGGACGCTAGGCTGTCACAAACAAATGCTGAAGTGAAATGTAGAGAGCAAATTAACGTAAGTGTGTGAACGGGTATAAGCAAAACACCAATACTTCACTATAGTGAAAGTGAGGGTATCAAAAATACTCCCAAAAATCAACAAGGGAATTTAAAGTGCACGCAGCAATGAGAATGAAAGCAAATCTACACATATTCTTAATTTGTATACCCTTCACCGCAGGTGGTGAAAAGTGTATATATAAGTTTGTCATTCCTTTTGTAATTTCTATAATATTGATTTTAGACCCTATAAAGTACATATATTCTGGGTCCTTATGAGGAGCGAAGTTAATTTAACGATGTCCGTCTGTCCGTTGAAATGGATTTTCCAAAGACCCCGTATATGATGGGGGCCAGGTTATTATACATTTATGTCACATATTGTCCGGAATGGTTTGCTATTGAAATTCAGCAAGATCGGTCTACAAATGGCTGAGATATGAGTAAAAAACCACGACTGCCTCAAATTTGTTCCTTTAAAGGTCAAATTAGACGTGACATTACTATACCAACACTGTATTACCAAAACGACTTAAACATACCATACAAACCAATTCAATTTTGATTTCTACGGTCATACAGTGGCTATGGTAATACAGTGTTGGTAATGTGATTTTTTGTTGTTGTTTTTTTATACCCTTCACTACAAGTGGTGGATTTTATTTGTAATGTGTTTAATTTTACGCATACACATACACATTAATGCATGTATATGATATGCAGCTCAAATAGAGAAACAAACCCATAGACTCTATATATTTTAATATAACGCTTCTTTAGTAAAAGCATTCGTAGCCGAGTTGTTAAGTTCTCTCCTGAGACTGATGATATTGCCAGTTCGAATCCCAAAAAGATTTTTTTTTCAATTTTTTTATGTTCTAAAAAACGATTTTAAGATTATAAAACAAATTTCAAACATCAACTTTGGCAAAAGAGGAAACGGGCTTAGGTATATATATAATTTTTTTGTTTTTTTTATATTCTTCGGCATCGCGAAATGAAAAGTTGGCGTGGCTCAATTAATATTTATTTATACATATCTTAAGATCGTTGTTTATGTATATAACTTTTTGTTCTTATCTCATCATGGTGAAGGTTATATAAGACTGTTACTTGTTTTTATATAAGTTTGCGTTATGTACGTACGTGATATTTTGTATGCGTATTTCTTCGATAATATTGCAACAACAACTCTTTACAAAAACATTTCCTTGTACGCATACGCCACATACAAGTAAACACCAGAAAAGAGAAAAAGTTCGTAAATACCGGATAGCTAAGATATTAAATTCAGAGGCAGCTTGGAGTAACTAGAAATAAGTATAAAACCAAAATTGAAACCGAGAAGAACAATTACGTTATTAAAAAAATAAATAATGCCAAAGACCAAAAACAAATGTGGAAAGAAATCAAAGACTTAGTTCTTAAGAAAAATAAAACTGTGATAAAAAATGTGATATTTAATAATATAGAATATAATGATAACTATCAAATAGCCACCAAATTTAACAATTATTTTGTGAATAGTATTAAGTCAGTTAATAATACAATAGAAAATGTGCAATATATAAACAATATACCTGTGATAACAAATAGATTTAGCTTCCGTGCAATAACAATTCAAGAAATTCAAAATATTTGTAAGAATATGAAAAATAAACCAGATTTTAACAAAATCACAATTAAGCTTATTATTGATAATTGGAATATTATAGGAAAATCAATGCATGAAATCATAAATAAATCACTTGAAACAGGAGTATTCCCAGATAATTGGAAATGCTCAATGGTAACACCAATAGAAAAAATAACAAAAACAAATAAATGTGAGGAGTTCCGTCATCGAAAAAATTGTCAAGGAACAATTGGAAACGTATATGGAAAAAGATAAATTATTTTCAAAATATCAATCGGGATTAAGAAAAAAATTTTCATGTGAAACAACGGTTAATTATGTGATAAACAGATGGAAATATATAGATAGAAAGAAAAAAAATTATGGCAATATTTTTGGATTTCAAAAGAGCATTTGAGACAATAAATAGAGAAATACTTATTCGAAAATTATATGTGTATGGCATCAGAGATAAAGAACTAAATTGGTTTAAATCATATCTTACAAATAGAAAGCAAGTCACGATGGTTAATGGTATAAGATCAAACGAAGTAAACAATGAATTTGGAGTACCTCAGGGATCTATTCTAGGCGCACTTTTGTTTATAATATACATTAACGATACGCCAAATATACTTAAGAAATGCGAAATAATTCTATATGCAGATGACACATAAATCTATGCGGAAGGAGACACAGATGAACAATGTAGAGAAAATCTGATGCACGACATAAATAACTGGCTTAAAATGAATAGATTAAAACTTAATGAAAACAAAACGAAACTACTTGAAATAAGTATGAACGGTGAATCAACAATTACAATTAATAATGAAACAATAGAAAAAGTAAATAAAATAAAATAAAATAAAATAAAATAAAATACCTCGGTTTTATAATCGATAAAGACTTAAAACTAAAAGAACACATTGATTATATATGTAGGAAAATTGGCAAAAAAAATAGGATTTTTTAAAAGAGTTAGAAATAAAATATCTCAAATAACAGCAATACATATCTATAACACAATGATAAAACCACACTTGGAACTTGGTTCAACTATTTTATACACATGCTGCTCAACAACATAAATACAAAGATTACAAAAACTACAAAATAAAGCAATTCAACTAATGCTAGACACACTAAAATGGTTAAATATTCAACAAAGACTTGAAATGAATACACTGCAATTCATACAGAAAATGAAAATGGGAAATGCACCAGAATACCTTACTGAACAACTTGAATATGTGAGAGAAGTACAACAATATTACCTTAGAAACGCTGAAAATTTCCGACTGCCGAGGGTAACAACAACAGCTATGCAACGATCTCTATTCTTTAAAGGATTTAAATTATACAATGTGTTACCAGATTAAATTAAAAGGGAGGAAAATATTAATATATGTAGGAAGAATATAGCACAATTTGTAAAAAATAATATAGAAAATCGTATTTTGTAAAGAAAAAATAATTAAAAACTCTGTATATTTGAAAATTTAAAAGTATGATGAATACTACTAAATAAATAAATAAATAAAAAATACATTCGCTTCCTACGGCAAAAAAAAAGTAAACGTCATAAATTCCCAAACACTTCACGAGGTAACTTTCAAATACTAATAGTATGGACAAACATTTTAGGCTGTATTGACAGGTTTTGAAAGAAAACAATCACTGCCTGATGTATTTTTCTTCAAATTCTTTTACCCTCGAAACACACTATTAAATTGTGCGACAATCCGTACCGCATAGCATTTGTCATTATGGTTGCACACAAACGTTTTGTACACACATTTGATAAAAAGGTCTTTAATAAACTTTCACAAGAAAAAATCAGTTATAGTATTCAAAAAGTTTAACATTACCCAGCGGTAAATATTGAAAGGACCGCAAGTGGCAGGCCTTTTTGAAGGCCTCTATACTCCTTTCTAAAAGATTCGCTTCGCATGATATCCTGCCTTCAGATGTATGCCTTCTAGAAGGTATAAACTTCTTTTTAAAAGACCTTCTGAAATATTCAGTACACATTCGCTACTCCCTTCTTTGAGAAGGGAGAAAGGAAGGTGTTCAGTTTTATTTACTTTTTATTTTTAGTGACCTTCCTTACTCCCTTCTTTGGGAAGGGATCGAAGTTATTTTTAAAGGGAGTGTGGAAGGCCTTGCGCCCAGTGACAACCTGTGTAAAAAATAAATAAGTATGGAATGCGGCGAGAAGGGCTTCTGACTGCTTGTGACTGCTTAATAAGGCCTTCTATTATGCCTCTTTACTCATTCTAGTTACCGCTGGGTAGATACTACATACAACACAAAAAGCAACAGTTAGTGCACTGGCCCATAGTGCAGACTAAAGATATTTAAAAGAACTCGTCGTATGCAAAACCTTTCATAAATAATAAAGAAAAAACAAGTATCAACCCAGAAAATTTTTATGACATGAAGAAAAAAACAACAAAAATATCATGCAAGGAATGAATTTTCAAGCAACAAGATTTGACACAAACATGTCATCAACAACAATTGTACAAATTGCAACAACTACTGAAACAAAATAAGAATTTAAAAGAGGAAAACTAGTAAAAAAAAACTTGCTGCGTGTTTAACGTAACGTCAACGTATTTAAAAAAAAAAAAACAAAATTCGAAAATTTGTTTTGGTTTTAAATGTAATTTTCTATGCGAACGTTAATGTTCAAAATCGATGAACAGGCTGTTAAAAAAATGGTTGGACTCCTAAAAGTATACTTTGTTAAACAAATCAAAAAATAATGGATAAGTTGATAATGTTTTGTACTATTTGTTTAATATTTAACAGAAATATTTAGTTAAATTGAGCTTTCAAACAGGTTTTATAAATATTATTTAATGTTTAAATTTATTTTAATTAAATTCAATCGCTATCGTCCATCACTGTTAATCAACTTTGTAGCTAAAAACCTCCATGGGTCAAGTTTTAAGAGACTAAAAAACAATAATTCCATTAATATTTTTTTTTTTTTTTAGGACCTCACCTGTGATGAAATTTTTTTCTTTTTAACCACAAGATACAAACAAACAGAAAAACCCTTCCAACAACCACACGAAACAAGAATGTATTTAACAGAAATGCATTTTCTTTTTCTTTAAAACAATATATAAAAAAAATCTTTAAAAAAAAACACAAAATAAAAAGCATTTAACCAAGACATTAAAAAACACCCATATGAAGCCGTCCTTAGGTCCTTTTAGCCCCGAACTTTCCCCTCTCTCTCTCACCCCTTTTTATTTATAACAGAGAAACCGTGTAAAATGTCTTTGCTGTAGGTTGACGACAGCAAGTAGAAATTTATTATTTGAAGTTTAAGACTGAGTTGGAAAAAGTTTGTTTTTTCTTTGTCGTTTTTCTTTTTTAGCCAACAACCAAAGTGACATTGCAACAACCTAAAATACACATAGACAGACACAAAGTACACACAACTCTTCTTTCTTAGCATCTGAGAGAAATGCATACATGTTGGAGACAACAAACAAACAAAATACTTACACAACTAATATGTACAAGCAAAGACAAAGAAACAAACACCTCTCCCCTGCCCCAACACTGACAACAAAATATTTACATTAAATTTGCCAAACAACAACGAAAAAAAGAAAAGAAAATGCTGCTTAAACATGATGATGTTGCAAGGCCTGCTTGCTGCCTGTTTAGTCTTCTGAAAAAGTCATGACGAGCTTTTTTTTCTGCAATCATTTTCCTAATAACATGATGTCTTAAGGGGGGGTTGCTACAATTTCCCTAAATGTTGTTTTTTAGTGAGAGGAGTGATTGCAAGGCATCTTGTACAAGTGGCGACAAAATGCCTGTAGCTTAAAAGTTTTTAGCAGATTTTTAAAGGTTTTAGCTTGTTTTTACGTTGTAGCTGGAGTGAAATTTCGGAAACCAGGATAAATAATACCGACTATGCTTAAGACATTGTTTGAATTTTGAAAAAAACCTTAAGTCAAATTTTACACAAGCAACAATAACAAAATTTAAAATGTAACAAAATGCTCATCTTTTGTATACAAACAAAAATTGTTTCTTTGCACTCTTTTGGCTCTCTGAGGCCCACTTAGCGATCTCCGCGAACATATTCCAACACAAAGCTTAAAGTGCTTAACACGTCTCTTAAATCTTTCGCTTGAGTGCGGATGCTAGTCATGGAATGCAGTAAATAAAGATCTCAAAGCAATCCAGACATTCGTCAATCACTGTCTACGACGCTTCCTTAAAATATATTCTGGCCAGCCACAGTATCCAACCAATCTCTATGACAAAGAACAAAGCAAACCCAAGTTATAACGGATATTTCCCGGATGAAGTGAAGATGGATTGGGCATATCCTACGGAAATCAGCGAGCGACACCACAAAAGCAGCTACTGAATGGAACCCACAGGAAGGCCAAAGAAATAGAAGACCAGCTCAAATGCCTGGAGAAGACAAATAGAGAAGGAATCTCCAGCACACAGGATGAGTTCGAAAGGATGGATGTCAATGGAAAGAATGTGATATGACCCCATAATCCTCGATGGATCGAAATAAAATTTATAATAATAACTGTAGACTGGCAGGCGCCGCAGTGGTGCAAACGGTAGAACGGCAAAGAATTCTGACGGTGAGCATGTAGTTGTTCTCGAAACTAGTAAATTCGACCCGAGTTCAATCCCATGTGCAGTTAAGCATAAAATTATCAATACTTTTTTAATTCATTTCAGGTTGTAAATTTCTTCCATCACTAAAAATAATTAAATGAAAATTAAATTTAACGAACTCTAGCCAAATTAAAATATCAAAAACTTTAATTAAAAACCAGCAGTTCAGTGAAAAATCACAATTGTTATCTTAATAATAATAGAGAAATAATTTGCTTCAAATTGTTCGTTCTGTGAGTAAAACCATTACTTCAAGTTTTTTGCCAAACTTAATTTGTAATTTCAAATTTGTTTCAGTTTTAAACAAATTCAACCATGGAGAGGTACACAATTGAACAGCGCGCTAAGATTATTGCAGCCTCTTAAGAAAACGGGCGTTCAAAATCCATTTCGTGCACTTCGTGGTTTTTTTGGTCAGCATAATCGACCAAATATGTCTCCAATCGGAAGTATTGTGCGCAAATATAAGCAATCCGGGTTCGTAGGAAATGTGAAAACAGCTGCTTGGTGCGGCTAATAAGCTGGCGGCGTCATCGGACCGTACTTTTTCGAAAATGAGTTCGGCCAAGCAGTTACCGTGAATGGTGTTCGCTATCACGAGATGCTTACGGACTTTTTGTGGCCAGAAATTGAGGATAAGGACCTGGACGATATGTGGTTCTAACAGGATGGTGACACTTGCCACACAGCCAACGAAACAATGCAACTTTTGATCGATAAATTCAATGGCCGTGTTATCTCACGTCGTTGCGATGTTAATTGGCCGCCAAGATCTTGTAATTTGACGCCGTTGAACTTCTTTCTTTGTGGATATTTAATAGCAAGATAGTTTTCTGAAAACTTATTGTTTTGTTTACAATAAACATCCTGCATTTTGGCTGGACCGCCATTTATAGCAAATTTTTAAAGGCAGCAACAAAATTTTTACTTTCTCTAACAAAATTTCCTAATTAGGCGAAGACAAAATGGTTTTTTCTAAAAAAATGATAAAAGTTGCCAACATAACTTTCGTTCTTAATGGAAAAATATGTCCTTTTTATTTTCTTTGGACAAAGTTTTAAGTGTTCTATAGAAAGCTCGACAAACGAAATCTTGTTAATTGAAAATTTTGTATTCCCAAAAATTAGGTTAGGTTAGGTTAAGAAGGGTTATGTGGCCAAAGCACACTTCCGCTCGTAGACCATGAAGGTCCATTTTGAATCCCTTCAATGAAAAGAAAAATTAGAGAAAGTGAAAAGTAAAGAAAAGAAGTATGAGGTGGACAGAATCAAGAAAATTAGAAAGTTAGTAGGTATCACGTAGAACTATTACCCCCTCTACAGTCCCCTCAACAAAAACAAACATACTTTTTCCCTGACACACCCCAGTAGATCAGCCAGCAATGCACCCTAGTTCGTCGTGAAACCTAGGACCAGCTCCTCTGAATCATCGCATAATCTGCAGTAGTCCGGTATAGTGTTGTCACATTTGCCCATAAAAGCCCTAACAGGGCATAGACCCGTCAAGAACCCTATAAGTGTTCTAAGACCACATCTATCCAATCCCAGTAGAACCCTGCTTGCCCCCGCGCCCAATCTGGGCCATAGTGCCCTAGACACCCTGCAATCCGTTCTGTTCCTCCAGGATCTTTACCCCCTGTCCCTTACCGCTTAGTCCAGATTCGAACCCCCTCTCGCGAGTTCGTCCACCACCTCATTTCCATCACCCATGCAGTGTCCAGGTACCCAACACAGTCTTACAAAACAAAATTAATTTTGTTGTTGTCTTAGAAGTCAATAGAATGAAGTAGTTTGTTTTTTAATTTTTTTTAATTTTGTTTTTTCTTTTAAACCACTTACAACTACAATTTGAGTCGGAAAGAACCCAACCAATTGCAGGGGGATGTTAGAAAAGATAAACTCACTGTTTAAGCTTTTTTTTTGCTAATTTTTGTTTAAACTTTGATATTGTTACAAGTAAGACTTAGAGTGTTTATAATTCTTATTCGCTTTAGGGTTTTATTTGTTAATTATTTTTGGCTTTTCTAAAATCTTTGGAAAAGGTTTCCTGATGAGCTGGCCTAAGCAACCAGTGAAATGCGCATAGAAGCTAGCTTTCCCTAAACAATAAATTTCAGTGTATTTATTAAATATAAAAAATTGGGAATTTAGCACGTCATACAGAAATCGTATTAAAAAAGAAATAGATTTTGTATAGAAAAAAAGTTTGAATTTCTTCAAAACAAAATTTCTAAATTTTTGTCTTCTATAGAAACTGTTTGAAGCCGGTTACAAATTTCAGCGCTTTAAATAAAAAGAAACAATTTTTTTATAGAAAAAATTTAAAGTTTCGTTGCTATAAAAAAATTTTAAAGCCAGCGAAGAAATTTTTATTTTCCTTAAAACATTTTTAAAGTCAGCGATAAATTTTTCGTTTGTAAAAAAATTTTTTAAAGTTAGCGGCAAAAATTGGAATATGAAAATTTCTAAAGTCGATGAAAAAAGAATCCGTATTTTATAGAAAACATTTAAAACTAACGAAAAGATTTTCATTGTCTATAGAAAACGTTTAAAGCCAGCAACCAACAAAGCTTTAGTTAACTGATGACTCGACGCATTCTAGACATTTTTTGGCCAATTACCATAACCTTCCTTCCTTCCTTCCTTCCTTCCTTTAAAAGTGAACATATACCCGGCAGACCGGTCAACTAATGGAGGCGCGAAAGCGGGAGGGAGCTACGTGACCATAAAGTTTCGTGAATAGAAACGAAGCGACAAACGACTGACAGAAAAAAATAGAGATCTTTTGTTGGGGCCCCATGTTCCAGCGGGAATAAAAAGCTTAATTATAATTAATTATAAACAAAATTCTGTCCAAAATATATGGCAAATTTGTAGAACTCTGCAACAATATTTTTTGCTAAAATAAGTAAAAGTTAGCTACATTAACAAAACACACAACAGAGACAAGTTCTGGAAATCGCAATCGCGTAAAATTGAAATTAAACAAATTTCGAAAACTCTCCCAAAGTTCAAAGTGCATAAAAATACTTTATTGTTTTATAACGCATACGTTGATCATACTTTCCTTTATCTAAACTACTTTTGAAATCAAAAAAGCTGCGTCAATTTTTACGAAAATTCAATTAAAAATCTTTGTTGATTTCAATTTCACGCGATTCGATTTCCAGAACATGCCCGATGTATAACTTTTTTTTCTAATTTTGTGGAAATTTTCTAAAATACAAATTTTAAAGTTGGTCTTATTGCTGTCATCTTCAGTAAAATATAAATTCTACCACTAACCCGTGTAAATGCCAGTGCTTGGATATGCAAAAATTATTAAAAATTTTAGTGTCTACTTTTAGGAGCCCCACAACAAAACACATACACGATGAACATACTAAATGCAGCACACATCTGTAGAATATTTTTGTTGTTTTTATTATTATTTCTATTATTTTTTTTCTAACATAACGGTGTAAGTTTAATGATTTCCCTGTTTAAAAACAAAAATAAAAACAATAAAAAAATAAAAGGAAGATAATGATAGAGGAGGGAATACTAAACGAGTACAAACTACTGCCACTACTACAACAAGAACAACAACTAACATTTTGCCATTTAAATTTTGTTGTTGTTCGCTTCTTTTTTTCCTTTAATACAAGGTGTAGGTTTTGTTGTTCACATTATACTCAAAAACAAAAAAGCAACAAAAAAGTTTGCTTGCAGTAAATATTATGATGCTGTAACACACACACACAGACACACAGGTGTACTCGCATTAAAGGTGTCACAAAGTTTTATCAGGGTGTTGCTGCTGCTTCTTTATTTTTTAGAATTTTTTAAGTTAGTTGATGATGTAGTTGTTGCTCCTAAGAGTGTATTGATGTTTGTTGTTGCTTTCTTTTTTTTCGAGTTTTTAATTTAACTTAGTGAGGCGTTATGTTGTCATTAATAATGAATGTAATAGTGACGGCAATGAACTTTTAAATGTTTTTTTCCTTTTGTAGCTCTCTCCTTCTCTCCCTCCTTCTCTCTATTACCTACTTGCGTTTGTTTTTGTCCTTAACATTCTTTTGTTTCGACGTTTTGTTGTACAATTGTTGGGGGAATTTTTATTTATGCATAAAGTATGCAAAGGAAAATTGAAGTAGTTTCTGCATTTTTTTTTTTTAACTGCTTTCTCGTTTTAAAGTTCACATGTGTAAATTAATTATGAATATAACAACAATGTCAGAAAAAGATTTTTATTAAAATCATAGGATTGCAAAATCAACAGGAACAGATTTCCTGAAGAAAAACAAGGATAATTAAATTGTCATGCATATTAAATAATTTATATCTCTCGTTGTATTGGTGAATACAATTTTGCAAATGTTATTGCAAGGAAATATAAATAATAAAAGTTTACATGTGCTCAGCTAAAATATTAAAATTTGTAAGAAAATTTCTTAAAAAAAACTCTTATTTAAAATTATTTTGGAAGTAAAATAGAAAAAATTGTTTTAGTTCTTTAACAAATTTCTCTGTTTAAGGGATACAGCTAAAGAAAAAAATTACATCGATTGCACAATTGAAAGTAATAAAAATAATTCTTCGTGTAATCGAAATCGATGGATATTTTCAATTAAATTTTTTAAATTTTTATTTAAAGGTGATTCTGATAAATACAAGTTGACCTCAAAGCATTTGGTATATATAAATATTTAAATGTCTGGTGGTTTAGATTTGCAGAGTATGGCCGATACACACTTGGAACATTAATGCAGCTTAACACCTTCAGGCTACTTTACACTGCATTAATACATGTAAAAACCTAAAGTAATAAATAAAAGTGTGATAGTGTAAATGCAATGTGTTATGAAAATTACAACTATTACGATACATAATTCGACTTCCCATACGACTTCATCGTTTTTTTTTTTTTTTTAATTTAACTAAGCAATAATACTTTTCATTGGATAAGGGCTGCCTTTTGAATTTTAAAAACATCCCATCACCGCTATGGATTACAATATTGACTCCAGCATCTGGTGACCCCCGAGGTGAAGGCAGTGGAATTAAAGGCATTACCAACGAAAGGTTGGTAAGCCGAGGTGTCATGCGACCCGTGCCTAGCAGTTAGTTTGCAATCAGGGGTTACCGACCGTATTATCACGGAGCTTTGTTGATACCTGGGCACTTCAGCAAATAGACTACGCCTTTACCACTTTATCGGGGACTATGACATGGCAGACCTCCAGCTCCCCTACACTTGTGGGACCAAAATGAAGAACTTCTTTAGCAAAAACCGAAACAAAAACAAACAATCGACGATAAACGGCACGGAACAGGACATGAACATGACTAATGATAAGGACGAGACGAAGGCAATCCCGTCGGTGGCTGTATCAGCCTCGACACCCACAGGAGGACATCTGGTAAAGCCAGGCTGGACGAATGTGTGAAGCCAACCCGACCAGAAGGCTAGCGGCGATGTACCTCTGTCATTCGCGCCAAGTACATTCAAAGCCGCAAAAGCCCTTTCCGCCAAAGCGGATAAATCTAATGCATTGGGTGCTGCCAAGATGGAAATTACAAAGTCGTCCAACAAAGCAGCCTCCCATATGCCTATTGTGCAAAGAGGGTCGGAGATGACTACATCCTGTCCCATTTCTGCTCCTCGCCCGCCAACTCCGGCGTCACTACGAAGACACCTTGGCATAAAAACCCTTCCAAGAGGGCATCCAACACAAGGCGTGTATTATTGCGCTGTTCGGCGCCAAAGAGGCCAATGAGCTTTCCGCTGAACAGGAAGCTTCATTGGCATGGGCTAAGGCCCTAACTGCTGGGCTTCAGAGCGTTTTACCTCCTGCCCCTGCTGGCTGGTACCAGGGTTACGTGAAGTTGATGGCGTGTGTGGACGGGCGCTCGGCGTTTCTGCTGAAACTTGCCATCCGAGCGATTGACGAAATATGGTAAGGTGCTAGGCTCGACGTGGTTTTGGTGAGTGAGATACCACAGAGACCTAGATCAATCGTTACCATCCCAGCGGAACCCTCTGCACCGGAGGCAATCCTGAAGTTTATTCAGCGCAACCCCCAACTTCCCAGTTATAACTGGAAAGTTAACAAGGCTTTAACAGCTGAAGGATCCTCAAGAACGGCGATCGTAGTCCTGAATCAGGACTCCGTGAAACCATTAAGGGAAAGACATTTAACAAGGCTTTAACAGCTGAAGGATCCTCAAGAACGGCGATCGTAGTCCTGAATCAGGACTCCGTGAAACCATTAAGGGAAAGACATTTACTATGGTTTTAGAACTATCTTGCTCCACGTCTACCGAGATGACGACAAGGGCGATCCCGCTCCGAAGGTTGTTTGTGTTTTCCATATTTCTACCAGAACACAAAAGTACACTATATATAATGTTTATTTTCGAACTTTGCGTCTAATTATCCTGTAAACAGTTTAGCCTTTAAAATAGGAAACAGACTAAGTGCATTTAATTCTACAACATTTAAACAGAATTAAGTCCAAGTTCCTTTTTTTTATAATTACAATTATAGAACAGCTTATATTTTAATGTCAATATGTAGAAATGAGGGAAAGTTCTTAAGATTTCCTGTTTATTTTCCATACAAACACATACATAGCCATACATACATATGTATACACACAGTCCATATGCAAATGCATGTTAATGCGTTCGTTACGCATTATAATTTCTATTTGTTTAAGACATTCAGTTTTATCTTCTTGTTCTTTGTTTTTTCCAAAGCCTCACAACAAAATAAAACGAAGATTAAAAGAATATGAAAATATGTCGGGTTCACAAAAGGTCTACATTTAGATTGTAGTGTGTCTGCCACATTTTTGTCCTTCTTCTTTTAAGTTGGCTGAGTTGGTCTTTATTCAACCTTAAAAGTACGAGAAGCTCCTTTCGCCAGCGGCGACAACGAAGTAGATGACTGTGCGTTGTTTTAATTAAACTTTAGTGTCGTCTTTAAATGCTGCGGTTTTCTTTTTCTTTTTTTGAAAAGCAAGAAACATTTTCAGAGTAAAAACAAATTAAATGACAACTTTATACTGGCACAAGGAAAAAAACAGAAAAGAAAAATTTTATAAAAAGAAGAATTAACTTTAATAAAAGTCATAACTTAAAACAACAAAAAAGTTAAACTTTTAAATGTTTAAGAAAAAAAAAAATAGAAAACCGCTCAAAACTTAAATGGATAGAAATCCGAATATTATAGAAAATATATACACTTACAGAAAATTGTGTCAATAAAGTAAAAAAAAAAAAAATAATAATTTTCTTTTAACAAGTTTGTCTTTAAATAAGAATTTTTTTCCTGTACTTTATTTAATAGTTTTCTGCTGATGCAACAGCATTTTCTAAAGATTTTTTCTTTATTTTTTTTTTTTTTTTTTGTTTTCTATTTGGTTTTAAACTTTCCTGTAGACGTGAAAGCTATTTTGTGCAAGTGTTAGTGTTAATGATACTTCAAGGACATTTACTGTTTTGTCAAGTGCAGTACTTACCCGGTGAATTGTCTCTTCGAAACTGTGCTGGTGACCACCATTTAGCGTTTGGAAATGTCGTAAACGTTCATTAGCCGCCTAAAAGTAGAAAAAAAGTAACAACATTTTTCAAATTAAAATAATTCAAAGAAATAAAAGCCTTAAGATTTATTATAAAATATATTTTTGTTTTTAAATCCAAAAGAGCTGGAACGAATGAATGTGTTCCTGATTATAAAAAAACTCTTAAAAAAAATAAGACCCGCTTAAATCTTGATTATGATCCTTTATTGTAATACAGTTTAAATAATTAAAAAGAGTGTCTATGTGTGTTTTTTTTTTTTTTTTAATTGTTTGCCCAAAATTACCCCTTGTTTTTTAAGAAGACATGAACACACAAAAGAAATTAATAAAATAAGTTAAATAAAAAAAGGGAAATTTCTGTCAACCTCTTTTAAAAACAATTTCTGCCGCAAAAGACAATCTTTACGTGCTTTATCACCTGTTTGAAAACACAACCCAATCGGTTGTTTGTGTTCCATTTTTTCTTCTTAATTTTTCTGATTTTACCCTTTATTTCTTTTATTTATTTTCGTATCTGTTTCTTGATGTTTGTGTTGAAAATGTTGTTCATCAAGATAAAGCATTAACCTTTAATTAATAATGTCAAGTTTGAAGAAATGTTCAAGATGGTTTAAGGAAAAATCTTAAATAAACGTGTATGGTAACGTTTTGTTGGATACCCTTTTTTAAAAATGGGGCTCTGATGTGGTATGGTTTTTAGAAATAAAACCTAAAATTTTGTTTTAGTGTTTTTTTATTTTTATTAAGAATGAGTTTTAGAGGATTTCTTAGTGTATGCAGCATGCCGCTAAAACAATTATTTATTAAGGTAGAGACTCCTTTCTACTTCTCATGATAACAAAAACATACGAAACTGCATGAAATTTATAAGGAAATTTCCTTAAACATTCAATCCAAGCAAGTACAGTGTTTCGAAAGGGTGTCCCAAGAATATTGCAAGATTTGAATTTTTTTTAGGGAGAGTTCATAAAAAAATACAAAACGAAAATTTTTTTTAGTGGTTGTGAATTTGTACACAAACGAATAACGGTACACAACGATTTAAAGCTGACGAACACAAATACTTAAATAGCGTACTAATCGTGTTTAAACGTACGTGTAGTGTTCTTTAAGCGTACGCTTTCTATTTTTTATGCACCCTCTTACAAATGCAACATCATATAAGAAAAACCAAAATGCAACAACGCATGGTCCGAACAACACGTAAATTAAAAGTTCACTAAGCGTTTATTAAAAAATACAAAACACATTGGCTTAAAGAACACAACACTTACGCTAAAACAAGATCAGTGCGCTTGTGTTCGTCAGCTTATAGTCTTACAAAATTGTCTACAAATTTAAATTGTTTAAGCCAGAGTTCGAAAAAACTTGTACACTAACGTAGTGTATTTTTTGAAAACATAAACTCTAAAACTTATTTTTTTGTTTGTGAATTTATACACAAACAAAATCCGGTACATAACGATTTGAGTTGACGAACACAAATACTAGTACGTGAAGTGTTCTTTTAGCGTACGCGTTCTGTTTTTTCGTGCAATCTCTTTCACATGCAAAATTATTCATGTAAAAGCCAAATGTTTTTTAAACTACATTCAGCAAACGTATGGTCCGAACAACACGTACATTAAAAGTTCATTACACGTTCACTTAAAAAAATATAGAATGCATAAGCTTACAAAACACTATACCTACGCTTAAACAAGATCGGTATATTATCTTAGTGTTTGTGTTCGTCTGCTCATAATCGTTGTGTACCGTTATATGTTTCATTGCAAATTCACAAACACAAAAAGAAGTTTCAGTTTGTGTTCTCAAAAAATATCCTACGTTAGTAAGCATTTTTTTTCTTACTCAGGTTCAAACAAAAAATTTGTGAAACATTTTTACAAATAAAAAAGATTAAATGCGTTATGCTTATTTGTCTAAGTTCATACGGCTCATGTCTTATTGACAAGATTTTTCCTTTTTCTTCTATGAACATGAATTGGCATTCAAATTTTTCATGTCATGTTGACGACAGGTTTTTTATTTTGCATAGTCGTGCATATGCATGTGTGCTTTTTTGATGTTGAAGACAATAACAAAACTAAACAACGAATGAGAAAGCAAAACGTAAAGACAGTACATGCATCTGTGTACTAGTTTGGTTTCCCCTCGTCCCTCTCGCCTATAAAGTAGCAATCATGTCAATAAGACATGAGCCGTATGAACACAGACTTTGTAATTTTTATCCATTTTCAAATTTTAAAATGTTTTACATAAATCGAAAATCAGTTTTTCTAAAAATTTCATTAAACAAAGTATTTGCTATTACAGCCTGGTACACTGTTCAGTATTTCGTGTGAGATTTTGTCAAAATCGATATAAAACAATATTTCTGTGAAATATGTACATACGAAAAATTGTTGAAAGAGTTGCATTATATTGCGCAAAAATTACGACATGTTTCTAGCAACTTTTTTGTTTGCGAAACAATATGAGCTGCACTTGTTTCGCACTTTTTGAAACGCTTATTTTTAAAACCACTTCACAAATACAAAATAAAAACTACAAAAATAGCTGTTGCTTAAAATTTCGTGCGAGACAATATGAGCTGGATATGTTTCACACGGAAAATTAAAATGTTGCTAGCTAGAAACATGTTTAACGCAATGTAAACAAAGTACATACAACTCTATCAAATTTTTTTGTAAGTATTTTACAGACACTTTTTTACATTGAGTTTGACAAAATTTCGCACTTGAGATTCTGAACAAAGTAGCAGTCTTAAGAAACTAATATCGATCAAGCTCGACAATTTAATACCCTACACGACAGTGTAAATTTATAAACAAATGTTCGAGAGTGTTTTCTATATCTAAGTTATTACAATTCAAGTGAATACCCTGAGCAAGTTCACATAAGTAGGGAATACACTTACTAAATAACAATAACCACACTAACAACAATAAACCGGCACACTAATTATTTTAAGCTGACACATACCAAATAGCAATAACCACATTAACAAAAGTAAACTGGCACACTTATTATTTTAAGAACATTTACCATTTAAAAAACAAATGTAACTAGGTCATTTCCGCATTAACAAGCCAAATATTGTGCGATCATACTTTTTTGTAAACTAATTAAATTGTAATAAATATCAACCAGCACAATAATAAATTTTATAATTAGGTTAGTCATAAGAATTATTAATAAGCACTTTTACGAAAGTAAGCAAAAATATTGTATAAAAACTTGTGAAAAATAATAAATAACTAGAGTTAATTGGTAACAGCCAACACAAGTTGTTTTATTTAAAATCCGAGTTCGAAACTCATTAACTGGCGCCCGAGCAAACAAAAAGTCCGAAGTAAAAAAATTAAAAGTGAATTCTAGGAAAAAATTAAAAGTGAATCCTAGTAAAAAAATTTTTTAAAGTGAAAAAAATTAAAAGTGAGTTCTAGTGGAGAAAACTCTAGTGATCCACAAAATCGAACAATAAAAACGGAAAAAGTGGTAAACCTGCAAATCCTTTTAAAAGGGGATTCACTAGTTACTACGCAAAAAACGCACAACATAAATCGGAAATATAAAATCCGTAACGGCTGAATTATTACTTTTAACTTCTCAAGAACGTGGTAGTGGAAAGCACACCACCGATAAAGGAAAAAAAGAGGATATCACATCGATCGTGACGACACCCCGTACCCGAGTAGACAACCATCAAAAAGGATTCCACGGACCGTCCACCAGAATGCTGATCTTCATACTACTGTAAGCTAAAAACTTTTATTATATTATAAAAAAATAGAAAGAATTTACATAAAAAAGAAAAAAACTAAAATTGCTAAAGAATTAAAATTTATAAATATTTCATATACCTTATTATTATTATTTTTTTTTTTTTTTTACGGAAAAACGTAAAATTTTTATAAAAATTATAAAATAAAAACCCATTAAGCAAGGAAACTTATAAAAACGTAAATTTTTGTTAAGTAAGGAATCTTATTCACACGAAAAACGTAAAATTTTTTTTTTTAACTAATCAAGACAAAACAAACAAAAAACACAATTGCCACACAAAATACACAATTCGAAATGGATCAAATGAGAGAGGCCATAACCCAACTGACTGGAGCTCTTAATGCCCAGATCGAACAGGTTAAGATTCTTAATAATAGGATGACAGACATAGAGAAGACAATTAGTCGACCACAGCCTGAACAACTGACACTCTCCGTCCCACGAACTGAAACAGACCTACAAGATATTAGGAAACTCCCAGACTGCGTGAGGGATCTTCAAGTTTTCGATGGAAACCCTGTTCAATATATTTCGTGGATCCACAATGTGGAAGCCATATTAAAAGACTACGAGATAGTCAAACATAAACTAATATACAGGGCTATCTTACAGCACGTAAGACAAAAAGTAAGAGGACCCGCTGATACAGCCTTAATCTCGTACAATATTTTCGACGAAAGCTGGGACAAAATTAAAAACTGCTTATCTTTACACTATGCGGACAAACGAGACATACGTACGTTAGAATATGAGCTTAGTGTTATGACGCAACGCGATAATACCATAGACGAATTCTATGCAAAGATAAACCATCAATTATCATTGATTATAAACAAGGTGAAAACGGAGAACTATTCAACAGAGACCGTAGACGCTTTAATATCAAGTTATAGGAATAGGGCCTTAGACGTATTTGTCCGCGGAATTCACGGCGACGTTTCCAAAATGTTAGCAATTCAGAAGCCTGGAACACTTCCCGAAGCCTATACCTCTTGTCTCGAATTTCAGAACCTGAACTTCAGAAACAATTCTATTCACCCACGCAATAATAAATATAATACGATTACTAAACCAATTAACCAAATGTACAATCCAGGAAACCACTATAAACCTAATACGCCATACAAGAATTTAAACACTGGTGAGCAAATCCGAATTTATAATGCAGCCACTCCATACAGTCAGGACCGACAATATACACAAAATACCCCACCACCTAGGCCTTCTCAACCTAAACCACCTGTACCAATGGAAATTGATCCTTCGATGAAATCACATCGTATCAATTACATGAACAGACCTCAAAAATCTCCTTTACCGAACTCAGACAATAATTCCTCTAATATTCCTCGAAAACAACAACGCGTTTTCAACACCGAGACTGTGGAAACTTACGAACAAGATCCAGTCCAACATCATAACACCCAATACACAGAATTTCAAGAAAATGATGAGTCGGAATTAGAATATGAACAAGATGAATTGAATTTTATGACGGAAGCCTCTCTAGCGTACCATACTTAGAATTACGCCTAAAGAATAATAAAATCTTGAAATTTTTGATAGACACAGGTGCCAATAAGAATTTTATTTCCGAAACTATATCATTTAACTCTAAGCCAGTAAATTCACATTTCAAAATTCGTTCAGCCGCCGGCGAGGTTCTCATTACACATAAAATTCGCGGCAGATTCTTTAAAAGCTTAAATATCGAAAACTACTTTGACTTCTTTGTCCTCCCGGGACTCCGTTCATTTGATGGTATCATAGGCGACGACACTCTTAGAGAACTCGAGGCTATAATTGACCGGAAAAATAACACGCTACATTTAAAAAACGGCATTAAAATTGACCTTAAGGCCAGAATATCCAAACAAGTAAATAATATTGAGGCAACGCGAAATTTTGGGAGAAATGTCCAAAATCTGGTAGATAAATACAATACACTATTTGGTCCACTCTCCGACAGCGGATTAATTGAAACATCCGTCCGAGCCGAAATAAGAACGTCAACGGATGAGCCCATTTATTCCAAACAATACCCTTACCCAAGCCACCTTAGAGGTGAAGTAGAAAAACAAATACACCAAATGCTAGAAGATGGCATAATAAGACCATCAAAAAGCCCATACAATTCTCCACTGTGGGTTGTTGAGAAAAAACCGAAACCAAACGGCGAGAGACAATACAGGGTGGTTGTAGATTTTAAACGGTTAAACGCGGTAACCATTTCCGACGCGTATCCAATCCCTGATATTAATAGTACACTATCTAATCTAGGGGAATGTAAGTACTTTACTACTCTCGATTTGACATCTGGCTTTCACCAAATCAGAATGAAAGATAAGGATATAGAGAAAACAGCCTTCTCGACTAATAACGGAAAGTTTGAATTTTTAAGGTTGCCTTTTGGTTTAAAAAATGCACCAGCCATATTTCAAAGGATGATGAACGACGTACTGCACCCACTTATAGGTAAAGCTTGCTATGTTTACATTGATGACATCATAGTGTTTGGTAAGGACGAAAAAGAACATGTTGAAAATCTAGAAAAGGTCTTTTCTTTATTAAGTGCTGCTAATCTAAAAATAAATTTAGAAAAATCAAAATTTCTCAAATCAAACGTAGAATTTTTAGGACACGTTGTGTCACAAGACGGTATACAGCCTGACCCTGCTAAGATTGCTGCAATCCAACATATCCAACCACCAAGAAATTTGAAGGACTTAAAAAGTTTTCTCGGATTAGCATCATACTACAGAAGGTTCATAAGAGATTTTGCTGCTGTAGCTAAACCTTTAACAAACTTAACAAGGGGATTAAACGCCCAAATTAAAGCTAATCAGTCTAAAAAAATTGCTGTAACATTTAACGAAGAAGCCTTTAAATCATTCAATAATTTAAAAGAACTTCTTGTATCATCAGAAATTCTTAATTTCCCAGATTTCGAAAAAGCATTCATCCTCACGACAGATGCCTCGAATTATGCTATAGGAGCTGTCTTGTCGCAAGGGGAACTCGACAAAGACCGACCGATTACTTACCTTTCAAGGTCCCTTAATAAAACGGAGGAAAACTATTCCACCATTGAAAAAGAAATGTTGGCAATAATATGGTCTCTTGACAAACTTCGCACTTACCTCTACGGGGCTAAGGAAATTAAAATACTAACCGATCACCAGCCATTAACATTCGCGTTAAGCAATGCCAATAATAATGCAAAACTTAAACGCTGGAAAGCTAGACTAGAAGAATATAATTACAAACTAATCTATAAACCGGGAAAAACAAACGTGGTCGCCGATGCTCTTTCTAGGTTACCACCTGAACTCAATGAACTATCCTCATCAGATGATAATTCTCAACATAGTGCCGAGGAAGATAGTAGTCAACTCATACCACATTGTGAAGCTCCAATAAACGTGTTTAGAAACCAAATAATTTTCTCTGAAAAAATTGATTCTAACCATTCCGAAAATCCCCATGAAAACTTTAAGAGACATTATGTTAAAATAAAGAAACTCGACAAGGAATATTTGACCAAAATACTTAAAGAAAAGTTAAACCCTACTTTACTCAATGCAATTAAAATCCCAGAGAAATACCTTGTTTTACTGCAAGAGGTATTCAAGGACAATTTTTCTAAATTTCGTATAAGAATCACACAGAGGTTGGCAGAAGACATTTCAAATGAGGAACAACAATTTATAATTATCAAAAACGAACACAAAAGAGCTCATAGGAATTCCGATGAAAACAAAAAACAAATTCTAGAAAAATATTATTTTCCGAAAATGGCAAAAATGATAAGAAATTTTATAAAAACTTGTGAAATCTGCAACAAAAATAAATATGACAGAAATCCTCCCAACCCAGAATTACAACCAACTCCAATTCCATCTTATCCAACAGAAATACTGCATATTGACATAATGGAAATACAAAAGGAAAAGTTTATTACATGCGTCGATAAATACTCAAAGTATGCAAAATTTTTTCATATAAAAAACAAGTCAGTTTTACATATTCGAGACAAAATGATCAAATTACTTCATTTCTTGGGCACATCATGGATTCGGAAAAACAAACTTTTGCTATGAGATTTAGATGCATATTAGAGTTCTTAAAGCGAATTTTATCCAAATATCATCATTAATATGACTTTTGTTCGTCTTAAAGCTATTTCGTTGTTGTTATAAAATTTATCATTTTATATCAACTCAAGCATTTATAAACAGGGACCGAAAATAACAGTTATAATGGAATTTTAAAACAAAAAAAGCACATAGAAGTAAACGTCGAAAAACTGATTCAAGTATACCATATTGTTCCTCATGCACTTGTCAATGATAAAATATATTGATTTTTAAAATTTTGATTTTTATTTTTTCGATCAAAAATAACAGTTATTTTTTGATTTTTATTTTTTTGAACAAAAATAACAGTTATATTTTGATTTTCATTTTTTTGGACAAAAATAACTGTTATTTTTTTATTTTTATTTTTTCGATCAAAAATAACAGTTATTTTTTGATTTTAATTTTTTCGAGCAAAAATAAAAGTTATTCTCTAAAGAAATATACATGATTTAATAACTTAGTTGAATTAAAATTTTTATTTTAATGTGTAATTATCATTGGAATTTCTTATGCACATTAAAATAAATATTAAAAGTCATCTAAATTATTAAAACACGTACATTTCTTTAGAGAATAACTTTTATTTTTGCTCGAAAAAATAAAAATCAAAAAATAACTGTTATTTTGATCGAAAAAATAAAAATCAAAAAATAACAGTTATTTTTGTTCAAAAAATAAAAATCAAAAAATAACTGTTTTCATCTGGCTTTTATGAAAAAAGGTATAACTGTTACGGTCCCTCTTTATAAACAAGTTATAGCAATTTAAGCTATTTGCTATTTAGTGATATTTATATTCAAGCTTTATATGGACCGATTTAAAACAAATTTGGTAAGACAATTTTTGTTGCAAAAAAATATCGGAGCCAAATTAAATCTAAATACCAAGAAAATCGGGCATGTTCTGGCAATCGCAAAATGCTTAACATAAGCGATTCTAAATTGAAATTGCATAAAAGTTGTTCCGTCGCAATCACAAGAAGTTTAGCGACTTCAAATTCCAAAAGTATGCTTGCTCATGGGATCTAGAATATTTTTAAAAAACTTTGGCCAATCGCAAGTAAAACGCATTAGTTTAAGAACACCAAAATTGCGCCTTGTACTTTACGCACACGATTACATGGACAGAAAACCAGCCAGCCAGCCGGACGGACGGACATCTTAAGAACGCCTCAGCAAGCGATTCCAAGTCGATCGGTATAGTAAATGGTGCGTCTAGGACTAATAGTTTTTAGTGGTACACACATCAGCATAAACGCATAAGACCCTCTCCACTATTGTCATATGGGTTTAAAAACAAATTCAAAAGCCACAATGTAGTTTTTATTTTTTTCTTCCAATTACTAATCACTACTAGTGTCATATTGCCCGATCATATAGAGTATCTTCCCAAAGATAAAAATAATTGAAAAGTAAAAGTTCTAAAGTAAATAGCAAAAAGAAATGTTGAAAGAAGGTCTTGAAAGAAAAAAAAATGCATTTTATTACAAAGACAAAAAACAATCACAAAAATTATCAGGAAAAAATCTCTACAACTTTTACAGTCAGTTTAAGTCAGTTCGTTTTTCATTTTTTCTTTAACTTTAAAAACGGAAAAAATTTAATTGCTTATGAACTTAAGAGTAAAGAAGAGTGGGAAGGAACAGAAAATGAGAGTACGATAGAGAAGAGGTGGAGAAATAACAAAATAAAATTGTATTTATTGCAGTGATTTCATAATTTTTTTATATTCATTTTCATTTTTTGTGCTCCAAAAAATATGGCTTTTTAAAGAGGGGTTATAAACCAAAGTTTTTTCCTTTTGATTAAATTAAAATTTTTTTTTATTTGATTTAGCTTTAACTCTCACACACACACACACACACATGAAACATATACACACATGCAAACAAAAGTATTCACATGTATAACAACAACAAACACGCATATACCCCTATAAACCAGTTTTTTTTTATTTGTATGTGTTTTTTTTTAAGCGGGGGGAAAAGGTCATGGATGTTATGGTCAGGGTAAGTGTATGAGTTTGTATTTGTTTGGTATGTTTGTGTGTGCGTGTGTACATTTTATAGTACTAGTAAGTGGTATTAACATTTAAAATATACAATAGTAGTAAACCCCTAAAATACATATGAGCATAATTCTTTTCCTTTCTTTATATTTTGTTTTTGTTTCTTTATTTTTATTATTATGCAACATATAAGCAACCATAACTTTAATGTTCTTAGTAATTCACTGAATCTTATTCACCAGCATTAAGAAAACGAAACAAACCACCAAGAGATAGATTCTTTTTATAATAATGAATACAAATACAAAGTAAAAGATACAAGCCCTCTTTTGTTATCCAGTGCCCATGTTCTGTAACTCTCGCGTCTTGAAAGTTTTCGATTGAAATGTGTGAAATGAAACAAAAATGCCATAAATTGAAACAAACAGCTGTTTTTCTCACTTAACTGTGTATGTAACTTTTTTTGGCGAGTACAAGCTGTCACGTAAGGAAATTACTAGCTAATTTACAGAAAAAGTGTGTCTGTAACATTTTGGTGAGAAAAGTTCCCGCTTTGAACTGTCAAATAAACTCACGAATAAAAATGGGGCGAGAAAAAATTTTAACACTAAAAAACAATTAAAAATGCAAAATGCAAAGAATAATAATAATAATACTTTATTCTTGGCACATTTTTCATTGTTTTATTATTTTGCTTTTAACATTTTTATAAAATATACGAATGTCTTCAAAGCTCGTTTGCAAACAACAAACATTAAAGTCGCTCTTTACACAATTTGGTACAGCCGACGGTTGTGTTTTCGCCGCCGTCGTTGAAAAATTTTCAATTTTAGTAAATTTTGGTCGCCGTCAACGATATGTGTTACTGGCGTTCTGAACGTCTGCAATGTCACATCGGCTTCGAGTGCAATATTATGACATTTATAACGTAACGACGTAATCTCTTTTGATAGTTTTCGACATGAGTTACAGACACACATTTTTCTCACTTTTCGAGAAACGATGGGATATTTTGTTTTACATCTTTTCGATGCAAGAAGTTCTCACTAAAGTTACAGAACATGGGTACAGTACACACCAAAAAAAAAAAAAAAACACTTAACCCCCGCTAACAGGCACCTCCCTGCCCGTTACTTTTCACTCCAGTTGAATAAACATACGAGTACAACATGAACATCACTTTTTGCTTATACCCGTTTACATGACTATGTGAGTGTTTCAGGATATTAAAAGCATTTTCCTTTTTCTTATTATTCTTATTTTATTATTTTGCAAAAAAAAAATTGCAACCCCACTCATACGTTACAAATAAATATGAATTTTTTTAAAAATTCTCATAATTTTAGCTGCTGTTTGGTTTTAAACAGGGACCGTAACAGTTATGCCTTTTTTCATAAAAGTCAGATGAAAACAGTTATTTTTTGATTTTTATTTTTTTGAACAAAAATAACAGTTATTTTTCGATTTTTATTTTTTCGATCAAAAATAACAGTTATTTTTTGATTTTGATTTTTTGAACAAAAATAACAGTTATTTTTCGATTTTTATTTTTTCGATCAAAAATAACAGTTATTTTTTGATTTTTATTTTTTCGAGCAAAAATAAAAGTTATTCTCTAAATAAATGTACGTATTTTAATAATTTATATGACTTTAACAATTATTTTAATGTGCATAAGAAATTCCTATGATAATTACACACTAAAATAAAAATTTAAAGCCATCTTAATTATTAAATCACGTACATTTATTTAGAGAATAACTTTTATTTTTGCTCGAAAAAATAAAAATCAAAAAATAACAGTTATTTTTGTTCAAAAAAATAAAAAGCAAAAAATAACTGTTATTTTTGATCGAAAAAATAAAAATCAAAAAATAACAGTTATTTTTGTTCAAAAACATAAAAATCAAAAAATAACTGTTAAGTTTGATCGAAAATATAAAAATCAAAATTATAAAAATCAATATATTTTATCATTGACAAGTGCATAAGGAACAATATGGTATACTTGAATCAGTTTTTCGACATTTATTTCTATATGCTTTTTTTGTTTTAAAATTCCAATATAACTGTTATTTTCGGTCCCTGGTTTTAAATGTACGAAAAGCTGAAGGAAAAATAAATTTGCTTTCTTCTTGGATATTGTTGCTTTGTTTAAAGGACAATTTCAATTTTCAACGACAAAAATTCCTGGAAAATAAATTTTGAAGAGCATTATTAAGGATTTGTAAGAGTGCCCTACTAAGGGTTCATATACGCAATAAAATTTATAGTTAGCAGCACTGTAAAATATTCTAAGAAAAAAGGTTTAAATAAAATTTTTTTTTTATATAAAGAACTAGACTGGTCGCAATTTTTTTTTTTTTTTTTAATTTAATTGTTTGCGCTGCTTAAAATATGAGCTTTGGTGTAAGAAATCATGACCTAATTTTTCAGGCCAATCCGACGGTGCCTAGCCGTGCCGGGTGGGGCCCAAAGTTATAAAAAAAAACATCTTTTCTATCAGATCTTTATAGTTATACTAGTTGAAAAGCCTAAAATCAAAAATATGGCTTAGTTACGATCTTCCGCAGAGAAGTACTTCAGGTGTGCCAAATTGCAGCTTCCTATGTCATCAGATGGCTTCAGAAAGTTGCGGAAAGAATAGGACATACATGCAAACATCCTGACATACTAAGAATTTATATATTGTATAGAAAGATTTTTAACCTAATTCGGGGTCGCTGAATCCAGTGGTGCTAGCCGTTTTTTTAGGTTAGCTTTGGTTTTCGAGATATACCGTTATTTCGAAAATTAAGGATGTTGCACAACATATGTTCACGCAACTCAAAATCGCTTTAGCTTATTGAAACAATAAAAAAACCGAAATTCCGCAATAAAATTTACTTTAAGAAATTTTAAACTGTTTTCTTTATGTTGGCTTTGGTTTTCGAGATATACCGTTATTTCGAAAATTAAGGATGTTGCACAACATATGTTCACGCAACTCAAAATCGCTTTAGCTTATAGAAAAACTAAAAAAAACCGAAATTCCGCAATAAAATTTACTTTAAGAAAGGTAAAACGTTTTTCTTATATGCGCAGTCGTTTTATGGCTAATAAATCACTGATGGTTTAAAAGCTGGTTTAGTTGAACTAAACTTGAATTTACATATAGTTTAAACTCAACAACTGTAAATCAGTGCCCCATGTATTATATGTATATGTATAACATGCGTCAGCACTACGATAAATCTTATCAAATTCATATGGTCTGTATTGGTAGTTTAAACGCCAAATTTTATGCGTTTAAAGATGGTTTATATGTTTAGTGATTTATAGATTTGTTGGTTTAAACACAAAAGAGAGTTTAACTTGCTCTGATTTTTTAGCCCTTACTGAGCTACCTAAACACGAGCGGCAAGCGTTTTTTTAAACATGAAAACTCTATTGCCAGTATATTTTCAATAATATAAAACGACCAAGGGATCCATCAAATAAGATTTTCCAGCCGGGTGGTGTTAAATTCGCGTTCGTAAGGTTTGTTTCGTATAAACTGTGTGAAAATGAAAAGTTTTGACATAAAACAGACGCTTGCCGCTCTTATTTAGGTAGCTCAGTTAGAAACATAATTTTTTTTCTGATAAAAAAATAATTTTTTTATTATTTTTGTGTGTACAAATTTTTGTCTTAAAGTGTATTTTTGTCTAAAAGTGACTTTTTGTCTAAAAGTGACTTTTTGTCTTAAAGTGACTTTTTGTCTAAAAGTGACTTTTTGTTTTAAAGTGAATTTTTGCCTCAAAGTGACGTTTTGTCTAAAAGTGACTTTTTTTCTCCAAGTGACTTTTTGTCTAAAAGTGACTTTTTGTCTTAAAGTGACTTTTTGTTTAAAAGTGACTTTTTGTCTTAAAGTGACTTTTTGTCTTAAAGTGTATTTTTGTCTAAAAGTGACTTTTTTGTCTAAAAGTGACTTTTTGTCTCAAAGTGACTTTTTGTCTTAAAGTGACTTTTTGTCTAAAAGTGAATTTTTGTCTAAAAGTGACTTTGTGTCTCAAAGTGACTTTTTGTCTAAAAGTGACTTTGTGTCTTAAAGTGACTTTTTGTCTAAAAGTGACTTTTTGTTTTAACGTGAATTTTTGCCTCAAAGTGACCTTTTGTCTAAAAGTGACTTTTTGTCTCCAAGTGACTTTTTGTCTTTAAGTGACTTTTTGTCTTAAAGTGACTTTTTGTCTAAAAGTAACTTTTTGTCTAAAAGTGACTTTTTGTCTAGAATTGACATTTTGTCAAAAAATGACTATTTTTCTTAATTTAGTGACTGTTTTATCTAAAATAGTTACATTTTGTATATAATTAGTGACTTTTTATGAAAGAGTGTCTTTTTGTGTAAAAAGTGACTTTCTGTCAAAAAAATAGCGACTTTTTTGAAAAAACAAATAGCTTTTTGTGTAAAAATTTAACTTTTGGAGAAACAAAAATTGCAAAAATCGATGTATTGCGGCAACACCAATGTCCACAAACAATTTTGGAATCTTTGGTCGAAAGATGATGTATATGCAACACTATCAATTGCCAAAACAACTAGAAGGTTTTACAAGAAAAATAGAACAAAATTAAATTATAAACAGTTTAAGCCAATTTATCATTTTAAAGTTTGTTGCTTTTACTGTAAGATTTTCAAAATATTAGATAGGGTCGTTTGCGGTTTAGGAAACGACATAAAACTTCAAATTATGTTTTTATTTCACTAACCGAATAATACTTACAGAGACTTATCAGCGCGTTGTAATTAAATGGACCAGAATCTCTGGTGGGAATCGTACCCACAACTTACACTAATAGACTAGCGATACCAGGGCACTTAAAATTTATGTAAAGAACTTTTTCTTCTTTAAAAGAAAATTTCGATGTTGAAAATGTTTGTTAGTTTTTGAGTACGCTTGAGGGGTAATTGGCATAGAGATCCTGCATCAGCGTCCAAGACTCTGCTCTATTTCACTAGAACGGGCTGAATTCATACATAACTTTTCGATAAATTAAGTTCGAATATAAATCATAATAAAATAAAAGATGTATAATTATTTAATACAGTAGGCCTCGATTAATCGTGATTCGATTAACAGGTATTATCAATTATCCTGCGATTACCCCTGTTTATCGGAATAAAAGAAATTTTTTCGTTTACTTTTGAACAATCAAAAAAAAATGTGAATAAAATAAAGAACTGGAATTCTCTCACAACGTACTTATCAAAACATTCTGTGTTTTCTGGAAAAATTGCTTTTTGTTACTTATCGGGGTATCAATGTTATTTAAATAATTTATATTTAAAAAAAATTTTCTGTACAAAACAGTACATTTCAATAAAAAAAAAAACCCGTGCGAACAGTTATTAAAAGCACTTTGGGATATTTGTTTAAAAAATGTAGAAAAAAGATGACTAAAAAAATGAAGGGGTTAAAATAAATGATGTCATTCTTCTGGATTATCCCACATTTTCAAGAAATAACCAAAAAAATAAATTTTTTGGGACGTATAAAAAGCATAGCAATAGTTTATGAATGCTGCCTTATCTTTTTAATATTTAAAAAAAAAAAACATGTTAAGTTGAAGTCACAAAAATTTAAGTAAAAAAAAGTTTTTTTAATATACAATAACACGAAAAAAAACACAAATTTATTAACGAGGATGTGTTACAAAATTTACACCCCCTTCTTCTTCTGCTCATCAGCATGAACACTGCTAGACGCCAAACAAGAAAACGGAAACTTCCCTACATAAATCAAAATACTCAAAAAAAAAAAAAAAAAACAACGCTGTTTTCAACATAAAAAGAACAGCAGCAACAATAAAGTGGAATTGTTGTATATTGTTTTTGATGTTGACGCTTTTGTTGTAGCTGTTCAAGTACTTTCAAGAAGGATTTTATTTTATTTTTTATTACTTTTACATTTAAAATTTAAGATGTTATGAAAAACAAAATATCAACAGCCAATATCACATACATACGTACGCATCCTTTATGCGTACAAGTATAAGTGTGGTGCGTAAGTGTGTTAGTAAGTATGCCTGCATGTGTAAGTGAAATTATGTAAATATTTAAAATATATTTTATGATAATCGCTTTGGTGATACATTTAGTGTTACTGTCTTTCTTTTCTTTTATGCCAACTTGTTTTTTATTCTTTTTTTTTTTAATAAATTGTATTGATATTAAGGGATAAAAATAAAAAAACAGTAGCAACAACAACAACCACTAAAGTACTTCCCTTTTATGTTGTTATTGTTGTTTCCTAACAATAATATTAATGGCAAAAAAGTATGCAAATATGTTAGATTCATGGAAATAAGTATAAATAAGTATGTATGCATGAGTACTTACTCTCACTTGAGCTTGAGCTGCTGTTTGCTGGTGCTGGCTGCGATCTCGTCGATTTACGGTCTTCAAACCTTTTAATAATCGCGCTAAAGTTGTGCGTTTTTTAGTTTCACGACCCTCTAAAAGTATAATTCATGGAAAAGGAATTTCAAATTAGCTTTGCAAACAAATACTTAATACAAATTGTATTTGTTATATTGGCGTTAGTGACATTTTTAATATTTAGTATTTCCTTTCAACTTCAAAAGGTCTTTCGATTATCTCTTAACCTCCAGCAGGTTATTTATTGGCGCAAGTCTCAGAAAATTTTTTATAAACAAATTAATAAGGTTAATGTAGGTTGAGAAAACATGTGGCCTTATTTGTTTCATTTTCAGTACTCTCTGAGGAGTCATTAATAAGTGTTGTAACATATTTTCTTTTACAAAAAGTCGTTAGATTGCAGTATTAGTTTGAGGCATGAATTGTGGGTTTAAAAAAGTTAATAAAACATAAGACTCGTATTATAAGTTTTATAAAAGATTTATTAACGTTATTAAAATTAAAAAATTTCTTTTTTTTATTGAAATCCTTTCGCTTTGAGGTAACTTTAAAGAAATTTTCTAGCAAAAAGTTGTTTAACTTTTCTTCGCTCAAACTTTGATCAACTTTTCTAGTAAGAGTTATTTGAACTTTAATTAACTTTTCTAGTAAAATGTTGATAAAAGTTTGATCAACATTTCTAGCAAAAAAATGGTTCAAACTTTAATCAACTTTTCTGGTAAAAAGTTGTTCAAAATTTTATCAACTTTTCTTTTAAAAAGATGTTCAAAATTTTATCAACTTTTCTGGTAAAAAGATGTTCAAAATATTATCAACTTTTCTTAGTTCAAACTTGGATCAACTTTTCTAGTAAAAAGTTGTTAAAAACTTTGATCAACTTTTCTAGTAAAAAGTTGTTTAAAACTTTAATTAACTTTTCTTGTAAAAACTTGATCAACTTTTCTTGTAAAAACTTGATCAACTTTTCTTGTAAAAACTTGATCAACTTTTCTTGTAAAAACTTGATCAACTTTTCTAGAAAAAACTTGTTTAAAACTTTGATCAACTTTTCTTGTAAAAACTTGATCAACTTTTCTTTGTTTTGTTTGTTCAAGCTTTGATCAACTTTTCTGGTAAAAAAGTTGTTCAAACTTTGATCAACTTTTCTAGTAAAAGTTGTTAAAAACTTTGATCAACTTTTCTAGGAAGAAGTTGTTTAAACTTTAATCAACTTTTCTAGTAAGAAGTTGTTTAAACTTTAATTAACTTTTTAGTAAAAAGTTGTTTAAAACTTTGATCAACTTTTCTTGTAAAAACTTGTTCAAAATTTTATCAACTTTTCTTGTAAAAACTTGTTCAAAATTTGATAAACTTTTCTTGTAAAAAGTTGTTCAACTTTTCTAGTAAAAAGTTGTTCAAACTTTGATCAACTTTCTAGTAAAAGTTGTTAAAAGCCTTGATAAATTTTTCTAGTAAAAAAGGTGCTCAAACTTTGATCAAGTTTTCTAGTAAAAAAGTTGTTCAAACTTTGATTAACATTTCTAGTAAAAAGTTGTTTCAAACTTTGATCAACTTTTCTTGTAAAAAGTTGTTTACAACTTTGACCAACATTTCTAGTAGGAACTTGTTTCAACTTTAATCAACTTTTCTAGTAAAAAGTTGTTTAAAACTTTGATTAACTTTTCTAGTAAAAAGTTGTTTAAAACTTTAATTAACTTTTCTTGTAAAAACTTGATCAACTTTTCTAGAAAAAACTTGTTTAAAACTTTGATCAACTTTTCTTGTAAAAACTTGATCAACTTTTCTTTGTTTTATTTGTTCAAACTTTGATCAAATTTTCTGGTAAAAAAGTTGTTCAAACTTTAATCAACTTTTCTTGTAAGAAGTTGTTTAAACTTTAATTAACTTTTTAGTAAAAAGTTGTTTAAAACTTTGATCAACTTTTCTTGTAAAAACTTGTTCAAAATTTTATCAACTTTTCTTGTAAAAACTTGTTCAAAATTTGATCAACTTTTCTTGTAAAAACTTGTTCAAAATTTGATCAACTTTTCTAGTAAAAAGTTGTTCAAACTTTGATCTACTTTCTAGTAAAAGTTGTTAAAAGCCTTGATAAATTTTTCTAGTAAAAAAGGTGCTCAAACTTTGATCAAGTTTTCTAGTAAAAAAGTTGTTCAAACTTTGATTAACATTTCTAGTAAAAAGTTGTTTCAAACTTTGATCAACTTTTCTTGTAAAAAGTTGTTCACAACTTTGACCAACTTTTCTAGTAGGAACCCGTTTCAATTTTAATCAACTTTTCTAGTAAAAAGTTGTTTAAAACTTTGATTAACTTTTCTAGTAAAAAGTTTTTTAAACTTTAATCAACTTTTCTAGTAAAAGTTGTTGAAAACTTTGATCAACTTTTCTAGTAAGAAGTTGTTTAAACTTTAATCAACTTTTCTAGTATAAAGTTGTTTAAAACTTTGATTAACTTTTCTAGTAAAAAGTTGATTAAATTTTGAGTTGTTCAAACTTTGATCAACTTTTCTAGTAAAACTTGTTAAAAGCCTTGATACATTTTTCGTGTAAAAAAGTTGTTCAAACTTTGATCAACTTTTCTAGTAAAACTTGTTAAAAGCCTTGATAAATTTTTCTAGTAAAAACGGTGCTCAAACTTTGATCAAGTTTTCTAGTAAAAAAGTTGTTCAAACTTTGATTAACATTTCTAGAAAAAAGTTGTTTCCAAGTTTGATTAACTTTTCTTGTAAAAAGTTGTTTATAACTTTGACTTACTTTTCTAGTAAAAGTTGTTCAAAATTTTATCGACCTTTCTAGTAGGAAGTTGTTTCAACTTTAATCAACTTTTCTAGTAAAAAGTTGTTAAAAACTTCGATTATTTTTTCTAGTAAAAAGTTGTTTAAAACTTTAATTAACTTTTCTTGTAAAAACTTGTTCAAACTTTGATCAAGTTTTCTAGTAAAAAGCTTTGATCAACTTTTCTAGTAAAAAGTTGTTTTAAACTCTGATCAACCTTTCTTGTTAAAAGTTGTTTACAACTTTGACCAACTTTTCTAGTAAAAGTTGTTCAAAATTTGATCAACTTTTGTAGTAAAAAGTTGTTCAAACTTTGATCAGCGTTTGTAGTACAAAGTTGTAAGAAACTTTGATAAACTTTTCTAGTTAAAGTTGTTAAAAACTTATGTAAACTTTTCTAGTAAATAGTTGTTAAAAACTTTGATCAACTTTTCTAATAAAAAGTTGTTAAACTCTTTGATCAACTTTTCTAGTAAAAAGTTGTAGTAAAAAGCTGTTAGACAAGCGTTGCCAAAAATCAAAATGTACGAGCTATTTCTAAAAATGGTTTGAAAGCGGCACGAAATAGTTAAAAATCTAGGGTAATTTAAAAAAGGGTCATAAAAGGTATCAAAAGGGTCAAACTGATCCCAGTGGTAACACTATAAAAGTGTTTAACTACATGGCGTATACTTAATATTTAATACATATTGTAATAATCATTCGCTATAAAAAAAAACTACAATTCAAATTATTTTTTCTTAAAAGCATCCTATATTAAACATTTAACTAAACATCTAATAAATAGTGGCAAAAATTAAAACAAATAATAGGACTGTTTCTTTACATTAGTTTGGAATCTTTCCCGAAAATCTACTTCAAATTTGTGTAAATGAGTTTTGGAGGAACGAAATTCTTTTTCTTCTTGCTCGAAACAGCCCAGACTTTTTCTTTGTGCAAATTGTGTAAAATACTAAACAGTTGTTGAAGCATAAGCAAAATAAAAATGGGAAACAAAAAAATGGTGTTCATAAAGAGAATTTCCAAGAAGGGCTGCTAAATATTTCATTAAATAAAAGGCTTTGTACAGGGTGTCCAAATTTGAGGTATCATCGGTCAATGTAAGTCGCTACAGGGAGTTGATCCAAAGCTTTTTGCGGCGAAAAAATTATGATTAAGACTTTGGGAACATGTGGTTTTAACAGGATGGTTCAGCTTGTCACACAGCAAGAAAAACAATGGATCTTTTGAAAGAAAAGTTCAAAAATAGCATTATTACTGGTAGAGGAGGAGTGAATTGTCCACCAAGATAGTGCGATTTGACATCTTTAGACTTTTTTTCGTGGTTTTTTTTTTAAATCGAAGGTGTACAGCTGTACAGCTAAAAACAACATTATCGAGCCGATATCAACAATTGACAACAGTTTATTGAAAAACGTGATTAACTGCCTATTTCCGATGTGCGAAAGAATTCTTTCTTTCTTATTAATACATTTGAATCAAAAACAAAATTTTTAGACTGTGTTTTTGTTTTAAATAAAATTGTTTGAAAGAAAGAATTCTTTAGAACATCGGAAACAGGCTGTAAGAATTTTTGGTAAAAGATCCAGTAGGGGATATCAGTTGGCCTAAATAACTTTTAATTTTTAATAAACAGTAATAAAAATATTTAAAGAATCTTAAAAAAAAACTCTTTTTTTATTAAAATTAAAATGATACCTCAATTTTGAGCACCCTTTATTAAAAAACATATCAAAACATTTTGACATTTTACTTTGTGTTAACAATTTTGTCTTTTTACAAGAAAAATGTATTCCTATTCTTATTTTCACAGACTTTATGCAAAAAGTTAAGAAACAGAACTTGTGTTTTTTGTTCAAATTTTAACTTAACAAAAAAAATGTCACTCTACCTTTTAAATTTTTAAACCAAAAAAAAAAAAAAAAATAATAATAATAACTTTCTTTCTAAACTTACCCGTTGTGGGAGGAAATTCATAAAAATAGGCGGAACGTGGACTTAAACAACTACAAATTAAGCAAGAAAAAAGAAAATTTTATGTTAAAAGGTAAAAAAAAAATATATAAAAGATCTTGATTAAAAAATCTTAAACAAGTTGAATAAGCATCTAGAAGAAGAAAGAGAAACTTACTTTTGTTGCACAAAATTCAAATGATGGGCAGCGTTGGGCGGGATGGATTGTAAACCTTGGGGGTGTGTTGTTAGCTGTTGTTGTTGTTGCTGCTGCAGCTGATGATGCGATACGGCACCCTGCATCAAAGATAATTGTTGTTGCTGCTGCTGTTGCTGCTGTGCCAGCTGGGCCTGATGCAGTGTTTGTTGCTGGATAAAATGTTGCTGTTGCGTTAGAGCACCACGGGCAACGCGTGGTGCAAACACACCATAACCGAAACCATAAATTTCATCTTCTTCCTTGTCCGACAGGCAACTTGAGGGCTTCAAAAAATAAAAAAGAAAAACATTTAGACAAAAATTAGTTTTTCTCTTATATGAACCCATAATTCATGGTCAAGTTTATGAATATGTTAAAAAAGTTTTAAGAAAATAAATGTTCATATAATTTCGAGAGCAAAGAAAAACTAACTGTAAAAAGGGGAGATCTTGGATTTTTTTTTTATTTTATTTCAACCAAAGTGAGAAAATTATAGTCCTTTTTGTTGTTCGTTATATACAATCACACAAACAACAAGTTAGAAAGTAAAGTCGGTCAAGCCCGACCATATGATACCCTACACCACGGTATTTAAAAAGTAAGAAAGTATAGTCGGTCAAGCCCGATTATATGATACCCTACATTACAGTATTTAAAAACAAATTTGCAAGAGTGTATGGCTATATGAATAGGGATCTATATATGCTTCATTAAAATCGGTTTGATAGTTTCTGAGAGGCAGAAATTGCCCCCCATCTCCCCTCGTAGTCCTACGATTTGGCATATTTTCAATATGTGCCAAATTTTATTAAATTATCTGCAAAATTGCGACCTGTACTTTGCGCACAAAGTTACATGGACAGCCAGCCAGCCAGTCAGCCTGCCTGCCAGCCGGACAGACGGACATCGTTAGATCAACGCAGAAAGTGATTCTGAGTCGATCGGTATACTTTAAGGTGGGTCTAGGACCAATATTTTAAGGCGTTACACACATCAGCACAAATGCATAATACCCTCTCCACTATTGTGGTTTGGGTATAAAAACGTTTAGACAGAGAATTGAGAAATAAAATAAGCCAAACACTTATTCATACGAAAAATATGAATGAACATTTAATTTCTGTAGATTTCCTTATGTTTTCTTTTCTTTTTTTATTTGGATTTTTCTCGATTTTTTTTTTTAAAGTTTAAGGTTTGAAAATTCGTACTTCACTACTTGAAGTGGCTGCTGGCTTCTTTGGCTCAACACCTTGGGGAATACTAAGGACAAAGTACAACATCAATAAACATATTTTCTTAAACATAAATATACTTATACAAATACAGAAACAGAAATATATACAATCTGAATATAGAGGCAAACAGAAGAATACAATAAACGGCCAAGTTAACAATGTTGTCAAAGTTTTGTTAAGTAGCATAATTTCGAGAGACTACTTGAGGGCCACTGTTCTTCAATTCAAAAGCAGTAAGCAAAAAAAGAACAGAACTAAACTAAATATTATAGGATATGAAAGCAGTTCTTAAAGGTCTTAACAGTTTTATTAAGGCGTTATATTAGTTGTTGAATCGAAAGCCTTAAAAACTGGAAAAAACTTTTAATTCTGGCAAGAAAATTTTCAGACTGTGTCAAACTTTACTTTTTAATTGTTTATTTTTTAACTATATAAGTATATTAGAAATACAACTACAAATTATATTCTAAAGCTCTCTGTAATGATTTTATATATGTGTATATTGGCTCCTTTGGCTTCTATCGGCTGATATTTTAAGAGCTATTGGAAAGTTAAAAAAAAAAACACATAAAATTCAGAAAAATGCATGCAATCTTTATTTGAATCGATATTCCGGTCCATATAATTTAATGCTTGAAGATTATTTCATGCATATGTTGACCGTGACTGCGCCTCAAATGGTCCATCCGCTTAGTCCAATTTTGGCATGCTCTTTCCAACGTTTCGGCCGGTATCTCTTGAATAAACGCTTCAATGTTGTCTTCCAATGCGTCAATTGAAGCGGGCATGTGTGTATAGACATGAGCTTTAACATAGCCCCACAAAAAATAGTCTAAAGACGTTAAATCGCACGATCTAGGCGGCCAATTGAACGGTCCCGAATGTGAAATAAAATGTTCACCGAACTCGCCTCCCAATAAGTCCATTGTTGTGTGGCATGTGGCACTGTCTTGTTGAAACCACATATCATGCAAGTCAAGCTCTTGCATTTGTGCAAAAAAAAGTTGGATATCATCTCACGTTGTTGAGTAACAGAGGCCCAATTGCTGCGAACGGCGACGAATCGATAATTGATGGTCATCATTAACACTGGCCGATGCAGCTGCGATATTTTCTTCACTTCGTACTCTACGTAAGCGTGTTGGTAGTTTAATGTCCAACAATGTAAATTTGGTGCGAAATTTAGTCACAAAAGCCCGAATAACCGCTTCAGTGGGTCGATTAAACTGGCCATAAAAAGGAAGAAGCGCGCGATAAACTTTTTTAACAGAGCACGCATTTTGATAATAAAATTCAATATTTGCAAGCGTTGTTCGTTTGTAAGACGATTCATGGTTAAACAAAACACGAAACGTGCGTCAGCTGTTTAAACCAGTGTTGCCAAAAAGATAATAGCTAAAACATCACCCATTATAAGGAGCATAGGGCCTTAAGTTCTATTGCTTTTAACTTGTGTTTATTTTTTTTATTCAGTAAAATCAATTTGTAATCTATGTGTTTTCTACCTTTTCTTTACTACAAAGTACCTCATCTGTCCCGGATTGGACCTTACCTGCCTAAACAACTATGATTGTAAATTACTGCCGGTTTAACGATTTCGAACGTCAAAGTTCGCATAGAAAATTATACTTATAACAAAATTCCAAAATTTGTTCTTGTTTTAAATGTAATTTTCTAGGCGAACGTTGACGTTCGAAATCATTAAACCGGCAGTAATTTACAATCATAGTTGTTAAGGCAGCTTAGATCCAATCCGGGACAGATGAGGTGCTTCGTACTAAAGAAAAGGAAGAAAAAACAGGTTGTTATACTTTTAAAAATCTCAGTTAAAGTTTTTTCCCGGAAAATACTTTTCAGTCTGTCCCCCTTATTTTACTTTTACTTAACTTGACAGCTATAAAAAATTGAAATTTTCTTGTACTTTTCTAAAAAGGAACTGCTTTAAAAATAGCAACAGCAACAACAACAACAACAACAAGAAATAGTCCTTCAAAAAAAACTAGTGGTTTCCTTAAGAGTCGAAGAACAAAAACACACAAAACAAAAACCCCGGCACGGTTGGCCAACAGCACACTGGCCTAAAACAAATTCCGTTTCAGTTTGTGGCCTTTCCTGTTCTTTCTTTCTCACATTTCAGCCGAAATGAAATGGAAAACACTGCAAATGAAGATGTTTTTTTTTTTTTTTAAACAAAAATAAAATAAAAAAGTTTCTTATAAAATTAGTCCAAAAAGGCCGGCAACAGCAACTTTAAACAAAGTTAATATTAAAAAAAAGAAAACAATTTAATAATAAAAGTAAGAAAAGAAATAAAATTAAAAGGCAACAACACCAAGTATAATAAGAAAATAAATGGACAAAATAAAGCGAACAACAACACACAAATAAAATAAGCCGTAAAAATAAAACAACCATAGAAATTGTATTATTTAAGTTTATGCTTGTTTTTATTATTCCTGAGAAGAAGAAAAATTCCGAATCAAATGTTGATCATACGTCCAGGAGGTCAGTCATCATCTTGATTTCTTTGTTTTGCAAGTAAAAGTGAGTGGCTAAGGAGAGTGAGTTGTAGTGTTGTTTGCATAGCCAGTGAATGAAGGCAACACAAAAAAGTTTTCTGCTGGAAAATTTAATTTCTTTATAACTCGGTTTAAATTATTTTTTATAGACCCCAGAACAAACCATCAACAACCAAAATTCGAAAAACCTTTAAGACATAAAGAAAGGTATGCCAAAAATGTGAATGAACATGAAGAGATTTAGTGGGAGTTAAAAGGGGATGCAAGTTACAAAACAAAACAAAGCAAAAAAGTCATTTGATTTGATTTTTTTTATGAAAGAGAAAAGTTTTCCTAAGAGAAATTACTGCAGTATTTTTTTCGAAGTTTCACTTTAAGTTTTGTTTTGTTTTTTTTTTTTGTTGCTGTAATGAACAGTGGTCTCTTGGAGCTTTGACAAATTTTAAAACACTTTTTTTATTTTTTTTCTAAATTTATGAAATCTTAATTAAATTGCCAATTAAAGTGTAAAAACACTGAATAAATAATTTCATGTTAACAACCCAAAATAATGGAAAAAGTTTAGCAGGCACTCAGTTGAATTTCATTTACAGTTCTGGCAATTCCTAAAGGATTTTAACACAAAATTAATAATTAAATAGAATTTTAGTTTATTTAGAAAATAAAAAGATTTTAGGAAGAAAAATTACAAGCCTAAATTGTGCTGAAGAGAAAAAAAATAATAATTAAATTTGAAAGCAGGAAAAACGTTTAACTGTAACCATAAAATCTTCCTTTTTTCTCGACTGTAAAGAATGTTCTTATAACAGAAACAATTTAAGCCCAGGAAACAGATTCGCCAAAAACAAAAAGTTTTTTGCCTCTCAAAGAAACTATAATTTCTGCTATCAGTTTTTATTAACTATAGATTAAATCTAGATTTAATCTACATTTAAAGTAGAGCCTTGCGCATCAGTGGTGTTCAGCTGACGATCATCTACGCTCAAGCATGCAAAGTTCATATCGCAAGCACGGTGTGGGTGATACCAAGAACATTTGCCCCATAAGCTAATCCCGCGAAGCTCTACTTTTGTATATAGAAGACCAGAGTCTCTGGCGGGAATCGAACCCGCAACCCCCACAATAGCAGACTAGCTCACTACCAGATAGCCTACCGAAGCACTCGACAAAAATTTCGAAACCTGCAGATCTTTTGAGATCCCGATTGACCAGAGATCCGACCAGAGACCCCGCGAGTCAAAAGCCCGCGATAACACGGCACCAGACTGACTGTTGTTTGAGGCCTCCGTTAGTATGATTCTTGCAGGAAATGCTTGCGGTCTTTCAGGATGATTATCTTTGCGAAGGCTAACCTTATCGTGGTAGGCTTATTTAAAATACGCCTGCGACTGTTTAGTAATAGATTAAAGGAAATAAGTTCACGTTCTCGCAGTCGTATTTTAAATTCGCCAACCACGATAAGGGTGATTAACTTCTAAAGGCTGAGGTAATGTACAACAAGGTTAGGGGTTTAACGGAAAATGCTATTTTGACGAAGTGATAATTTCAGGGATCACGTAGTGGCTGTGCTTGATACCCAAAATGCGGGGAGAGGTGTAATGCATCATCAGGAGAGCAAACAACTTGTAGGTGCTGTTGGTATTTAAACTGATGCTCTTGGCTATTCCTAAAGCAGAGGAGGTTAGATAGCTCCTAAGCAAGGGGCAAGTGTATAATTTTTATCGGCTTGCACACTCTAAATTGCAATTTGTGTGTGTTGGTGCTTCTCATACACAGAGCCGACTGGTAGACGCATTGTGTTTGTTTTGGATCAGCGGTTGAGATCTACCATAAAAATAGGCCATCATGGCAGGTCTATTTCTATTTCAACATCCCAATCACGATCACTTGTGCGCTTGATTATGGTTTTCAGTAATCACAATCACGTGAATCAAGCATTACACGAAAAATTCACGTCACGAGCAAACCACCAATTTGTAGACAAGTTTTAAAATAAGTACCCATTCCACAAAAAAAAAAAATTGCTTTAAAAGATCAAATAAATTATTTGTTTAGCAGTTCAAATTTAGTTCAAATTTATGCATTCATGAATTTTCCCATAAATGAGAATTTAAAAATTTGTTAATTTTATTTTACAGTCACGAATGAATAGGTTTTTTTTTGTGCATTCAGAATTAAATAAATTTAGCATTTCCTCACTTTTTTATTTTAAAAGAATTCCCAACTGCGGACACTATCCCAATAATCCAACTGGTTTAAATCAAAATTTAGTATAAATATGGGGGATTTCATGAAATTTGCACGAAGGTTAGTCCTATTGGATAGTAGTTTAGCCACAAATTGATCAAATAGCTATCTAAGCTACTTGGGACAAATTTTGCTAACACCAAAAGGTAATAAGCAGGGAAACCATAAATATGCAATTGCATGTTTTTCCTTGTGCGTCCAATGAAGGCAGAAATAATGTATTTATCCGTTTTAGAGATTTTTATGAATTTTGGCATCGATTTATTAGTGCATATTTTTGCATATTTTAGCTTTATAGCGCATATTTTGGCTTTTTAAGGCATATTTTGATACATATTTTTCAGATGCCTACAACAGCTTTCGCAGCAAATAATTTTTTTTTTTTTTTTCGAAAATCTGTTACTTCAATTTTGACATCTTCTTCTCTAAAATTGTATGACAAAGCAGGTTGTCATTAAGGAAACATGTTATGCGATTGTCATCTAGACCAATCTTTTAGTATTTCGATCGACTCAGAATCACTTTTTAAAGTGATCTACCAATGTCTATCCGTCCGTCTGGCTGGAATGTAAGCCTTGTGCGCAAAGTACAAGTTCCAATTTTTTATATAATTTGATCAAATATGGACGATAGACTTCGTGGTCAGTGGTGAGAATCAGTCTATAATTTCACATCCAAATTAGACTCTTTGTGTCCGTAAGCTATCTAATAATGATGGTATTTAAAATTGGTACCAACATTATTTAACTGCAAATTAAATTATTTTAGAATCAAATTCATATCAAATAGAACAAATTTTCATAGAAAATTCGTTTAATAAACCTTTTATAAGCCTGCAATGTTTTTTATGAATATGGGGGTAAATGTTTAAAAATAATTTGATAATAATTTTAAATTAAGAATATCTTGTTAAAGAAAAAAGTAAACTTATTATAAAAAAGCGCTTGGATTTTAAGCAAGACATTATGGTGTGTAACCCGTTACAAGGTTCGTTTAACGCCATTCCTCTACTATTTTTTGGCTTTTGCCAAAAAAAAAACAAAGTGAATGAAATAATTATTGCCAAGTCTACATGTCATTTATGCACTCTTGTTCTTTTGCAGTCTCCCCACATTGTCATCAGTTTAGTGCATTTTTTGATATCCCGAATTTTTTTTTGACTTCTCTAAATTTTTTCTATCCATAACATGTATGTTTTTGCAAATATTATGTGCCACAAGACTATAAAAACTCTTATGATCATGTAGAGTAACAACAATATTCTAAACGAGATATACAATTGCAACAAAAGCAACAGAAAGTTTTTGTGGAAAAATAAAAAAAAGAAACAAACTGCAAGATTCAATACGTTTTTGTAGTAAAAAGAAAAGAATAAATGTCATTTCATTCTTTATTTTCAATATGTAGATGTTTTTCTTTCTTATTGTACAATTTTCTTGTAGCAAGTGTATGCATGTGTATTGAGAAATATGTTAGTCTGTCTGTCTGTCTGTATGTGTTCTCTTCTTAGCAAATTTGTGGTTGATTCATTTTTTACATGTGCATGTGGATAGATTTTCTCCAATTTATTGTTTTTTTTTTAAAGATTTGTTGTTTTTTTTTCTTATTGTCAAGTCAAGTTGTGTGGAAGTATAAAAAACAATTTGCTTGTTTTATATTAAAACGTATAAAAACTTAACTAGAAAAGCAAAAAATTTTGAAAAAAAACGTAGTAAAATAGATACAGACAGACAGACAGACGGATATAGAATAAAACCAACTTTCCAAGCAGGCAATAGAATAAATAAGGTTGCAACAAAAATTTTATAATTCAAAGTGAATAATACTAAAAAAAATACAACTAAATTCTTATACATTTCATATTTAATATACGAGGGCCTTCTGAAAAATTCTCTTAAGTGGAAAAGATCTAAATTCTGGTCAATATTTTTTACGAAATGTTGTCAAACTCAATATCAAAAAAAAAAATCAGCAGTCGTCGATGGCTGCGAGTGTAAGACGGCAAATCCATCTGAAGAGATCGAGTGGTTGCGATCGAAACATGTCATGGTATCCTGCCGGCCAGGGTTCGAGTCCCGGCACTGTCAATAATGAAAGATTATCAATAACAATTTTAATTAATTTTCATGTTGTAAAAGTCCTTTCTTTATACAAATAATTTAATTAAAATTATATTTGATGAACTTAAGCCTAATTAAAAATATTAAAAATTTGGATTAAAAACCATAAATAGTTCAACAAAATTACCACAATACTAATTATTGTTAAAGCTAAGGCACGAGCTCTATGTGTACATTTGTCCTTCAAGTTGTGCTGAAAAGGGTCAACAGAAAAGAGAAAGTCAAAGTGAAAAAACAAAAAATGTACTTGGACTTCAAGAAAAATTCTTGACGAAAGTACGAAAAAACAGAAGTAAAGGAAAAAACATGTAAAATCAATTAAGATGGATAATCATTCAGGAAAGCAAATTTCGATCTACCAAATGTTAAAATACAATTTGGTTTAAGGATTGATGTTTGACTAGTGACGTCAGCAGTCGTCGATGGCTGCGAGTGTAAGACGGCAAATCCATCTGAGGAGATCGAGTGGTTGCGATCGAAACATGTCATGGTAACCTGCCGGCCAGGGTTCGAGCCCGAGCCACGTCAAGAATGAAAGATTATCAATAACAATTTTGATTGATTTTCATGTTGTAAAATTCCTTTCTTCACAAAAATAATTTAATAAAAATTAAATATCATGAACTGAAGCCTAATTAAAAATATTAAAAATTTGGATTAAAAACCATAAATAGTTCAACAAAATGTTGTGGTTATTTTGTTGAACTATTTATGGTTTTTAATTAAAAAAAAATTCTATGAAATACATACGAAAATTTGTTGATAGAGTTGTACTCTGTTATATGGCGAAAAACATAAGAAATGTGTCTAGCAACATTTTTGTTTTCCGTGGGTAAACAAAAAAATTGATCTAGAAACAAATAGAAACCTAAAAGGGGTCAGATATTCAACATCAAACGGTTTGATTTTGTTAAAAAGAGAGTTTTACATTTCCTCCTTGTAACTTCTTCTGTTTAATTTCATGTCTCAATGGGAAATGTTATCAATTTAATGTTTTAATTACAATAAAACGAACTAGAAGGAGAATCATTAAATCAAAAACTAGGAAGATTTTTTTTAATTAAAGTTTCGTTTATGTTAAAAAGGGTTTTCACATGAGATAAATATTCTAGGAAATACCGCGAAAATATTTTTGTTCGGGATTTTTTTTTCACAAATATTTCTTATCTGATTTTCTAAAAAATTGAACGTTATGTGTTGCATACACAGAAAACAATTTTTCACCAATAAAAGCATTAATGCAAAATAAAATCAGTTTTAATTAAAAATGTAATCAAGTGAATTTAACCAGGGACCGAAAATAACAGTTATATTTAAATTTTTAAACAAAAAAAAGCATATAGAATTAAATGTCGAAAAACTGATTCAAGTATACCATATTGTTCCTCATGCACTTGTCAATGATAAAATATACTGATTTCTACAATTTTGATTTTTATATTTTCGATCAAACTTAACAGTTATTTTTTGATTTTTATTTTTTCTAGCAAAAATAAAAGTTATTCTCTGAAGAAATGTACGTGATTTAATAATTAAGTTGACTTTAAATTTGTATTTTAGTGTGTAATTATCATTGGAATTCCTTTTGCACATTAAAATAATTATTAAAGTCATCTAAATTATTAAAACACGTACATTTATTTAGAGAATAACTTTAATTTTTGCTCGAAAAAATAAAAATCAAAAAATAACTGTTATTTTTGTTCAAAAAAATAAAAATCAAAAATTAACTGTTATTTTTGATCGAAAAAATAAAAATCAAAATATAACAGTTATTTTTTTTGCTCAAAAAAATCAAAATCAAAACATAACTGTTATTTTTGTTCAAAAAAATAAAAATCAAAAAATAACTGTTTTCATCTGACTTTAATGAAAAAAGGCATAACTGTTACGGTCCCTGAATTTAACGTTAAATCAAGTGAATTAAACGTTTAATCAAGTTAATTAAACGTTTAAATGAAATTATTAATTTGTTTACTGGTGCAAATTAATATTGTCAATAAACGTTTAATACACTTGATTAAAAGTTTAATTTACTTGATTAAACGTTTAATTCACTAGATTAGACGTTTAATTCACTTGATTAGACGTTTAATTCACTTGATAAAATTTTTAATTAAAACTGATTTTATTTTTGATTAATACACTTGATAAAAAATTTAGTTCACTTGATTAACCGTTTAATTCACTTGATAAAATTATTAATTAAAACTGATTTACTTTGATTTATATTATTAATTTGCTTACTGGTGCAAATTAATATTGTCAATTAAACGTTTAATACACTTGATTAAAAATTTAATTCACTTGATTAAACGTTAATTAACTTGATTAAATTTTTAATTAAAACTGATTTTATTTTTGACTAATGCTTTTACTGGTGCCAAATTGTTTGCTGTGTCGTTTAAGGAAAATGTTGATTTAATGCACAAATTATAATTTTTTAGTTTTAGTTCTTAAAAAATAGACTTTTATAGGCGGCATTTAGTCAGCTCAGAATTGGTTTTGCGCAGCATATCATGGTAATTTAACCATAAAATGCGCCAAACCAATTCTGAGCTGAAGATTTAATGAAAAAAACATTTGCAAATAGTTTAATTGAAATTTGTTTAAGAATTTCGAGTGTAATTTTAAAATGATTTTAAATATTTCGCGGAAACTTAAACATATCCATTACGCTCAAGAACGAAAAATGGGACTAAAAAACGAAATCAGGATAAAAACTATACTTATAATAAAAACAGATCCCAAAGAAAACCGGCGATCGAATTCAATTAGATTGCTTTCTATTATGACTTGAACTTGGCACACCCCCCAGAGGGTGTTGGGATCCTCCCGGGCAAATCAGGTGTATGCGTACCTGAGATGCAACAAAGATCCATAATAACAGGACTCCTGAAGGCTTCGTGATTTCTTGACACCGAAGGCTCACCAGAGTACCCTTTCATCTGGTACCAACGCAGTAAAATGCATTGGTCCAGCTATTGATTGAGACTTTTTTTTCTACTTGCACAAATAACTTCCTTTCTTTTTGGAAGATTGTCTTTGTGGACGCTTTACTCTTCTGCTAAAAGGTTGCTCTCCATTAAGTTGCTCTCCTTCCGCTGGGGGAGTGTCTTTCAAGAGGCAAGAACTCACAAAAGGGTTCGACGAAAGTCAGCTTTGTTTAACAAGGTGATACTTTCGGAGGCATCACGTGGTGGGTGTGGTTTAAATCCAAAGTCGCGGGTAGGAATATTAAGAATTCTTTAAACCACTTAATTATACTACTTGTGAGCAAGTTCGGTTTGAGAGAGTACTATCTCTGGGTGCTGTTGCAATTCAGCAGTGGAGGTTAGATAGCTCCAGCTCCTAAGCAAGGGGCGAGCATAGAACTTTTGGCAGATTATATACTCAAAATTGATACCTGTGAGTAAATTACCCGTTTACCCACGGAGGCGGTTGGTAGGCGCATTGTTTATCACCGAGTGGTTAAGATCCACCAGGAGATTAGGCCATGTGGCAGATGCTCACGTAAATCTGTTGCCACATTTGACCTTCGCACAGAGTTGCGGATGGAACTGATGAGAAGAAAATATTGTAAAGGTGTTCTAATGAATAAATAATTTATCTGTTAAGACTAAGTGTAACCTAACCTAAAAAAGTAATTATCTCATAACCATAAACACAGAATCAATCATAAAAAATATCACTATCGAATCAATCGGGCATGTTCTGGAAATCGAAATCACGTGCAATAGAAATCGAACAAGTTTTAAAAAATCTTCCGTGGTTTTAAAGTTCATAAAAATATCCCTTTTATATACCGCATACTTTAAAGACTACCTAAACTACTTTTGAAATTAGGAAAAAATTTACGTATTTTTACAAAAATTCAATTGAAGTCTTCATCGATTTCAATTTCACGTGATTTCGAATTCCAGAACATGGCCGAATGTTTGATTCTGAAGCAGTGTTGGCAAACGTATCTTAACATGTATGTTTATTTTTCTTCTATAAAATAGTAGAATCACACCGACTTTTTAAAATTTTTTTAGAAAAATATTATAAAGAGGAAGCCTGTCAATTTTTCTTTGTAAATGAAAAGAAGTACATTTTTGAATTTAAGAAAAAGTATTCCTTTCCTTTGAATATAATTCACAGGAAGAAAATAAAATGTTTAAACGTTTCCGGGGAATGGAAAGAGTGTGGGAATTTAAGATATCTAGTGTTAAGCTAGAAAAATTCCAAAATAATTCTTCATCTGACCTCCTTTCAAACATTCCATAACCTCATACTTTCAACACACTTAAACTAACATTCAGTTTATATTTATAAATTTACAGACGGTAGAAAATATTCTTGCTTTTGTACACACACACACGCACACATGCATCCATATAAACATGCATACCTAAAGATAAATCCCCAAAGGGCATGTCAACACTACACATTTGTTCATCGGCTGAATAAAACAAATACATCGGAAAAAAAAGAAATAAAAAAGCTGTAAGAATAACTTATTATTATTGTTGTTAGAGTTTTCTTGTTGTTATTCGTGTTCTTCTTTTGTATTTGTAGTTGTTTTTATGGATGCTTCTACTGCAAATTTTTTTCTCGTTTTAGGGATCAGGGGAATTGAGAAAAACAACATCAGCAAACATTGTTGTAAATAAAACAGCAAAAATAAAAAGTTCAGTTGCTACAAAAAAAAAAAGAAAAAAAACAGCGAACATGCCATATTTTCTATTTTGGCAAAAACAAATTTTTATTATGAATAAAGCAAACAGTAAAAATAAAAGGAAATACAGAGCAGGTGATTTGATTAAAGGCAAAAAAAAGGATGTCTCAAAGAATAAAAACGCAAAATTAGAGACTTCACGAAACTCGGATTATTACTTAAGAAGTGCAAAGTTTTATTATCCGCTTTTTAGCGGCTGTGGTAATTCACACACACGGGAAACAATTCGCGCAATTTTATTTTTTTTCCATTAAACCATTTATCAAAATTAAAATCAGTTTTAATTAAAAATTAAATCAAGTGAATTAAACGTTTACCTATATCAACAAAATTACTGAAGAAAATTTTGTTTACATATGTCACAACATATTTAATTCATACTAGGGATGCCAAATGGGACCAGGTTTTTTTAAACTTGGGATTCGAGATTTTTAATTCAAAAAAACGGGATTCCGGGAGGGATCGGGATTTCATATATAACAACTCATTATAAAATAAAACAGTTTAATGTATTCTTTTAAAGAAATATGAAAGAATTATGTATTAAAACTTATATTTTAAAAAGCTTCTAAAACAAATTAATGACGTTTGATAATCGATACCTTATTTTAATGCAAACATATGCTGCCGACGAAACCAATGTTCGCATTCAACACTTCTGGGTGGTATCTTAAATAAATAGCTGCTATTTAATCTCAAATATATATGCAAGTATTAATCTAATAAAATAAACTTAAACAAAAATGTGTCAAAAGACTTTTGGAAGAACCGCCTGAAGTTTTTAACACCTTTAGGCACAACTTGCATTTTGCGTGCGCACTTAGAGAAAACACCGTACCGAACTTTTTCTTGATCTTGTTTTCTGTGGTACAAAATGCATTGCATGTAATATTTATTCACTTGCGGCTTCTTTTTGTAACCAGTTAAGGCGACCGTACACGACATGTTTTTATCATCTGACATATCAAATTTCCCACTGCAAAATACATACATGTCGTGTGTTACCTTTTAAACTTTGCTTCTGTAGAAGTCAGATGCAAAGTCATCTGACAAAATTTCAATTAGAGCGTGCTCTATTTTCTTCTGACAAACCATCTGACATCAGAAATCTATGCCGCGAAGAAACCGGCGTCCACTATTGACGGAATCATTAGCCGGCTCAAGTTAATATTTTACAATGCTGAAATATATATAATCATCGCACCATTGAATAGAATTTATGTAATTATATATATAAAAACCGTTTTATTATAATATCCTAAATTGGTATCTTTGAATTAAAAGAAAAATATGTTAAGATGGCGTAAATACAAACTTTCGTGGCGGCATTTTTATTTTGGTTTTTGTAACAACTATGGGGAAAAACAGAGACAATGTCAGAAGCAAATTACATGTACGTTTGTGACCAAATATTATAAACCTTCTGTAAAACAGCCATTTTGACAGACATGCACAATTGCATGTGATTTGAAAAGTTGACAAGTCAGATGTAAAAAACATGTCGTCTACATGCACCTTTAAAAGTTAGATTCATTGCCAGTATGATTTAGTATAAAATTTTTAAAGTTATTTTTAACAGGGTGACTCACGTTTATTTAAAATTATTTATATATGATAAAAAAAAAATAGCACATTTTTACTGAACCCAAAATCTCGGGATTTTTACATAAAATCCGGAACTTAAATTTTTAGAATAATTCCAGGATTTCGGTTTTCGGGATGGCGTCCCCAATTCATACTATTAATTTTTTACTAGTGCAAATTTAATTACTTTTTTAATAAATACCACAAATTTTTTAATTGAAATTAATTCTTATTTTTTTCTGTGCACATTTTAACTTCGTTTTCGTAATTGCTTTTTCTTATCCAAATATACTGTCTGCTTTGCAGCACTCAGTTTTTGTTATTAAGAGTTGCTAATATTTATAAAAGCCTTAATCGCTTTTCATCACACATATTCACCGAAAAAATTCTGCAACATTTTTGAATTCACTTGATTAGACGTTTAATTCTCTTGATTAAACTTTTAATTAAAGAAGATTTTGTTTTTGATTCATGATTTTATTGATGGAAAATGTTGGAGAATTTTTTCTGTGCAGAAAAAAAATAGAAATTGATTTCGATTAAAAAATTTGAGATGTTAATTAAAAAAATTAATTAAATTTGCTCCAGTAAACAACTTAATAGTATTTGTTTTATATTTTTTGATAGTAAAACGATTTTCTGCACTAACATTGTTGATATAAGTAAACGTTTAATTCACATGATTAAATTTTTATTTTAAACTGTTTTCATTTTTGATTAATGGTTTAATTGAAAATAACGACTTGAATTTTTTCAGTGTCACATGTGCATGACAATATTGATTCTCAGTTCGATTCTGAAGACCAATTTTCTAAGCTAAGCTTTTTAATGTGCAGTTATCGTTATTGTACACAGAAAAAATTTTCACCAAAAAATTTTTTCAATTAAATCAAATAATGCCGTTTCAAACAATTGTGCTGGTGGACACATTGCAATTAAAACTATTGATTGAAACTCAACAGCAAGAGAAGCTCAAACTTACAAACATGTTAATTGATATGATCAATTTGTTTGCAGGCGGGAAATCAGAACAGAATTTAATTAATAGTACAAATTTTTAATAAATATGTTAATCAAAGTTGGTTTTTCATTTGTTCTGTGTACATGAACAACAAGTGTTTTGTTGAGCACATTTTTGAGAATAAAGAGGGAATATTTAAAAAAAAAATAGCAAAACATTGAAAATAAACATAAAGAAAGAAAAAAATTACAAAATACATTCATGCTAATTGAAGAAAACATTTAGTTGCCTGTAACAAAAACACTCCAAGTGTTAAAATACATACATTGAAGGATATGTGAATTAATATATGTTCGCAAGTAAGCGTGTGTGTGTGTGTGTGTATGTGTGTGTGTGTGTGTATGTGTGTGTGTGTGTGTGTGTGTGTGTGTGTGTGTGTGTGTGTGTGTGTGTGTGTGTGTGTGTGTGTGTGTGTGTGTGTGTGTGTGTGTGTGTGTGTGTGTGTGTGTGTGTGTGTGTGTGCCAAAATTTTAATAGGTGTAAGTCTGCTTTTTATATGTATTAGTAGGACTTTTTGTTTGATTGTACAATGTTTGCTAAAGTAAAGCCACATTTACACATATCGCTCTTAACACACACACTGACTCGCACATATACATATAATCATATATTTATAAAGTAACACTCACACTTATAAAACAGTTTCAATTTTTGTTTTGTTTTATTATATTTTTATATGTACAAATTCGCAGTTGTTATTTTTTTTATGTGTGATGTATGTTTATTCTAACACTTAATCAAAACCGTCACCACCTTTGGCATCATAAACCCACAATGGCAACAAAAACAACAACAGCAACGGCAGCAACCACAATGAAAACGAAAATGACGGCAACAACAATGCCATAACAATAACGTCTTGTTTATGGCTCAATGGTTGTTGCTATTCTTCTGCTATTTCCATATGTAAACACATTTATACGCACACACACCCATGCCAAAGTATGTACATAAAAGAATGTGTGAGTTTTTACTTTTTTACTACATATTTTGTAGGTGTGTTTATGTAGTTTTTGTTATTTTGTAATAGTGTTTATTGAATTTTCGCTTTTTTTTCTTGTTGTGTTTGTTTTTGCCGTTGTTGTTGTTGTTCTGTTTTTTTTTTTGCGGCCCTGAAAGCAACATAATTTTTTTTATTGATATTAAAATATAAAAAAATAGCAAAAATAAGCAGAAAAAAAAAGAAACATTTATAAAACTAAAAGATGAAAACCCAAGCAGCAGTTGAACCATTCCATTCCATATCACTACTCTCTACTCTTAACCTCAAAATTTTTCAGAGTTTTTCAGTAACATTATGTGTGTTTTTTTGTATGTATGTATGTATGTATGTGTTTGTGTAGTGTTTTTGGTTATATATGAACAAAAGTTAGTTTGCTTTATTCCAAATACATACCGAATATTTTCCTGGCACATATATGGGTTGACTATGACTATTGGGCAAACCACCGCCATGTAGGGAACTGCCACGATGACCGTGTAGTCTTTGGCTAGCAAAGCCACTGACTCCACTGCCACTACCACTGCTGCCACTGCTGCCACTGCCACCGGCGGGATTCATAGGGCTACGTTCAGCCCACGCTGCTTGTCTAGCATTTTCTAAAGCACTTAAAATATCTCCAAAGGGAGCCATTAACAATTCACAATAAACGGATGCTAGACCTTCTAAATGGCCACGTTGTCCATCCTAAAAAAAGTCATAAAAAATCAAATGAACAAACAACAAACAAAACGAAAAAAGAAAAAGTAACCAAAAAAATTAAATGATTTAAAAGGAGATAAAGTTAAAGTTAGTTTAAAGAAAAATAAGATAAAAATAAATTAACAGTTTCTTAGAAGAACGAAAGAAAAAAATAGAAACTCCTTTTGTCATTTTCATTTACTGAGAGCGTGATATATTTTTTTATTTTTTCTTATTTTTTTTTTTTTTTTTTGATCTGGAATGAAGAGTGATGAGTAGATGATGGTGGTAGTGGTGGATGGATGGATGGAATGATTGGCGGAATGGTTACAGGAAAGTTACTGGCCCGATAAACATGTTTTAGCTACTAACTAATACAAACTACTAGACACTACTTTTTAAAACAAATAAATAATGAAACATACAAACAACATTAGCTGTCTGTCTGTATGTATGTATGTATGTGCATAAGATTGAGTAAAGGATGTGGTCTTTTACACATCATAAGAATTGATGGCTGGAGTGGCTGTTTGGAATAGTTGGTTGGATGTTGTTGGTTGACTGAATGAATGAAATGAAATGGTTGTTATGTGATATTTTATGCGATGAGTTGTGATGTGATGCGATGTGATGTCTTGTGACTTTTATTTTTTTTAAGGTATGTGAAGTTATGCAGAAATTTACAGTGGGTTAAAATCAAGATTAGTTTAGATTTTACTTTTCTTAAATGCAATAGCTTAAACTTTACGTGTTAGATTAATTTCTTAAACTATATTTCTTCTTAACAAAATAATTTTAATTTAAAATATTTAATATAGAAAATTTATGAACAGACCTATTATATTGGTCTGCAAAATACTACACTCAAAATATTATGTAGTTAAATTCAAACGAAAATTCATTTGAAACAAATTAAAATTCATTTAAAAAACGGATCATTTACATTTCATTTAAAACAAATGATTTTTTCAGTAATTTCTAAGTTTTTTATTTATTGAACATCATATTCGTTAAAATTGAATAGTTTTTACTTTTAAAAAATATATTTTAACCGATAAAAATCAAACAAATTAACAAAAAAAAATACGGAAAACATTATTTTTTGGTAGTTTGTTTTTTTAATAACAAACATAAATGTTGAAAAATAAATTTATTCGTAAAATAACTATATTTTTATTCAATTTTAACAGTACCGAAAACGAATTTAATAACCTACAATCAGTTACTGTAATAATTTTATGAGTGTATAAATAAGACAAGCTTAAAGTACTACACTAAACATTTTTGAGATAAAAGTGCTTAAAAAAGATATTTCACCAAAGTTTAAATATAACTTAAAGAAAAAAGCCTTAAAATCCTTAATTATTTTTTTTTTAATTACATATACCCAAATTACTTTTTCATATACCCAATAGGTTTTTAGGTACTCTTTAAGAATAACTGAAAATATCAAATCATACTAAATATTTTAAAAACAAATAACTCAAGTCAACAAATTAAAAAAAGTTAAATGGTGCCGAGAAAGCGTTCGTGGTTCTTTAACATGCCGACCGACACTGGTAATACTAAAAATATGAAAAAGAAATTTGTTCCTACGTGTAGTTTTGGATATAATGTCCATTTTTAATAGCAGCTGTCCAACGTACTTTTTTCGGCCCGTCTTGAAACCCTAACGGTAATTTTGTTTAATAAAGTCATTTTAATTACATGTCTTCGTTGCGAAGAAGTTGTCTCAATGATAACAACGTGTTTTCTTACATTTGTGGCGACTACACTGTTAAAAAGTTTAGAAAACCTTTAACGGATTTTACAAAAAGTGCTGATTTTTTTTAATTCTACTTTGAAAATTGAGGATAAAAATAAGCCTTGGATTCCTCAAATGGTTTGTAAAATGTGCTGTGAACATTTAAGACATTGTATGAATGGTCAAAGGCGTCGAATGAAATGATTTGGAACGGTTTGCTTGGACTTCTTTTGTTGAAGTTATTAAAAACTTTCAGTGTGAAGTCCTAGTTTAAAAAATATATACAGTTCCTTGGCACCAAAACTAGTGTTGACTTGTGACAAGATTTAGTGTTTCGTGCTTAATTCCCAATTTTTATTCTAGATAAAAACACTGAAATTTATTGTTGATGGGATAAGCTATTCCCATGCGCATTTCACTGGTTGCTTAATCCAGATCATCAGGAAACTTCACCCAAAGATGTCAGAAAAACTAAAGATATTAAACAAATAAAACTGTTAAGCGAATAAGAATTATAAGCAAAAGTTTTACTTGTGACAATATCAAAGGTTAAACAAAAACAACAACAATAAACAGTGAGTTTTTATCTTTTCTTACACTCCCCACTACAAATAATATCTTAAATGTGTTAAGCCTGTCTTCACACGATCAAAGTTTTCTTTCAGAAAGTCTGACTTTATTAATGAGAAGGGAGAGAAGAACAGCATGTTCTCTACCCCTCTCACCAATAAACTTAGATTTTCTAAAAGAAAATGTTCATAGTGGAAACCCAGACTTATGAAAATCACTGAATTCCTAAAAGACTTTTAAAATTCCCAAAATCGGATACAAGCAGAGTATTTTCTCCAATAAAAACCAAGCGAAGAGTATCTCTTGTAAAATAATTTTAGCAAAATGTTAACTCAAAAATTTTATTTGATATAGGGTATTAATTAAAAAGCTAAATTGTTGACAAATTTGGGGCGAGGAATTTGTGTCAATTGTTCTTAAAGCCCAAATCATGTAACAACTGAACAGAATATTATAATAAAATTAACCGAATTGCGAAAGTGAAATTAAGACACATCACTAAACTGGAAATAAAATGTTTGAATTAACACAAAACTAGTCATGGGACTGGATATTGTACGGGCTGATGCTATCTTTTATATATCATTACTAGAAGGAGATCTATCGCATTAATATGGTTCGCTCGGGACAATATCTGTGAGACGCGTTTTTTTTTTAACCGAAATTGAATGTGTCCATTTGTGCGGGCTGTTGCTTCCTGTTTATTTCTCTACATGAAGGAGATCTATCACATTAATATGGTTCGCTCTGGACAATATCTGCGACAGTAATTATTTTAACCGAAATTAAATGTGTCCATTTTTGCTGGCTGTTGCTACGTGTTTATTTCTCTACATGAAGGAGATTTATCACATTAATATGGTTCGCTCGGGACAATATCTGCGCCAGGCATTATTTTAACCGAAATTGAATGTGTTCATTTAGGTTATGTCAGTGACCTGTTACAAATTGTCAAAAAGGTGCCAATAAACCCCTTCCTAAGATATCGCCATGTTAAATTGGCAAGTCCCCATCATATAAAGTATTAGAACTAGAACCGGTCCCTATCATCTTAGAACTGTCACGTCACAAGTTTGAGTTATTCTGAAATGTTGGCGCAATTTTTTTCCATACTTTTAGCAACATAAGTCGGTCCTAAAACGAGCTTCATACCGTAGTAGTTAGCAAAACATAATTTTAACTGGTTTTGCAACATATAGCAGGGGTTGTCCCAATGGAATGTTATGCGTTATTGTCTGGTCGAATATTCAAGGCTTTAAACAGATCAATTTTGTTTGCTGCATGTCAACTTTGTACGGTGCACCGTGTTCGTCTAGCCTGATCGCTGCAGTTCATAGCAGATCGGGTCCTTTTTGGTCCCACTAAATACTAGGCATTTCTGTGGCACTATGGATATTTGGCTTTACCATTGAGTTGGGTAATTGGCCGGATTACACAGAGATTTTTTTCACTTAAAAATCAATTAACATCTTACAAATCTTTTGGCTGTCCTTGGCCATCTTTGTCTTTCGTGCCAAAAACAGCAATTCTAAACCGCGTAAACCATATCGCGCTAGTCGAAGTGCAAAGATGGAGCATGTTAGCAATATTAAAGAAATAAAGCAAATAATAATAATGAATGCACAAAATCTTACATTTTCAAAGCAAAGCAAAACTTTGTTGTTTAGAATATTTCTTTCAATGGCAAAATGAGACTAAATGATAGTTCTTCAGCTCATTATTGGCTTGACTCACCGACCATTTTTTAAAAAATTGAGTTAGATATGGGCTTAATATATTTTGAATATCCCCTTTCTAAATCCAACACAAGTTTCACGAAATTTTGCATGGCTTCTTAGATATTAAGCATTAATTTTGCTCCATATCAACTGTTTTAAAGTTAATTAAGTATTGTTTTGCTCCACACGCCTCTGTTTGGCGAATGGAGCAAATTCCTCTATTTCACCTGTTCCTTGGTTTATTGCTGGAAGTTAAACCGAAAGCAAATATTTTACTCCACACGCCTCTGTTTAGCGAATGGAGCAAATTCCTCTCTTTCACCTGTTCCTTGGTTTATTGCCGGAAGTTAAACCGAAAGCAAACTAAAATGACAATCAGTGCCCATGTTCTGTAACTCTCGCGTCAGTAAACTTTTCGATTGAAATGTGTGAAATGAAACAGAAATGCCATAAATTGAAACAAACAGCTGTTTTTCTCAACTATCTGCAACTTTTTTTGGCGAGTACTAGCTGTCACGTAAGGAAATTACTCGCCAAATTTCAGAAAAAGTGTGTCTGTAACATTTTTGTGCGAAAAGTTTCCGCTTTGAACTGTCAAATAAACTCACGTATAAAAACGGGGCGAGAAAAACTTGTAACACCAAAAAAACACTTAAAAATGCAAAATACAAAGAATAATAATAATAATATTTTGTTCTTGGCACATTTTTTTATTGTTTAATTATTTTGCTGTTAACATTTATATAAAATATACGAATGTTTTTAAATCGTTTGCAAACAACAAACATTAAAGTCGCACTTTACATTATTTGGTAAAGCCGACGGTTCTAATTTCGCCGCCGTCGTTGAAAAATTTTCAATTTTAGTAAATTTTGGTCGCCGTCAACGTTATTTGTTACTGGCGTTTTCAATGTCTCCAATGTCACATCGGCTTCGAGTGCAATGTTATGACATTTATAACGTAACGACGTAATCTCTTTTGATAGTTTTCGACATGAGTTACAGACACACTTTTTTCTCACTTTTCGAGAAACGATGGAATATTTTGTGCCACATCTTTTCGACGCGAGAAGTTCTCACTATAGTTACAGAACATGGGTACAGGAAATTAATTTCATTCTTGCTTTTCTTCATTGCCGTAAGAAAAAAAGTGGCGTATGCGGCACAAAACAATAATTTTAAATTTTAATTAAATTCTATTAGTGGTATTCACACCGAGCTTGTTAGTCGTTAATCGTTACTTTTTTACACGCATTTGTTTTTGTATATTTAACGCGCTACAGGATTAACATTTAACAAATTAACGACCTGATAAAATAGTTGTTAGTTGGTAACTCACTACTTTCGGTCAACAAACGTTATTTGTGTCAGAGCATAAGTAATTAAATGGTTTACAATTGTTTTTTTTCCAGAATAATAAATTGTGTCAGAACAATAAATCAGCTGTTTTACTACGAAAGTTACCAGACTAACAAAGTTTTAAAAAGGGGGTCGTTCACAGTTGGTAACTTTAACAAATTAACAAACTACCGAGTAGGTTAGGTTAGGTTAGGTTAAGAAGGGTTGTGCGCCCACAGGCACACCTCCACTCGGAGACCGAATACGATCCATTGTGATTCCCTTCAATGAAAATATGAAGTATGAGATAGAGATAAGAGGAAGTGAAAAGTAGAGAAAAGAAAGTATGATATAGACAGAAAATTAGAAAGTAGGACCAATACCCCCCTTACAGTCCCCTCAACAGAAACAGCCGCGTTATTTCCCTGACAAACCCCAGTAGATTGGCCGGATTACCTCCAGCTATGCACCACAGTTCGTCGTGAAACCTATCTCCTAGCCACTTCAGTCTGAGACAATGGCACAGTTCATGCTCGATCGTCTCTAGCTCCTCCGAATCCTCGCATAGCCTGCAGAAGTCCGGTATGGCGTTTTCCCATCTGCCCGCAAAAACCCTGACAGGACAATGCCCCGTCAAGAACCCTATAAGTGTTCTGAGACTACCCCTATCCAATCCCAGTAGAACCCTGGTTGCCCCCTCGTCCAAATTGGGCCATAGTGCTTTAGACACCCTGCAATCCATTCTGCCCCTCCAGGATCGGTCAACGTCATCACGGAATTTCTCCCGTATCACCCCATAGTACTACCGAGTAACAAATTAACAAGTTCGGTGTGAATACCACTATTGTCTTCTAAGTTCATTCATGAAAGTTCACAAAAATTTAAAATTAACTGCAGAACATATGCCGGAAGCAGTGGTAAAAATACAAAAACAATCTATCGGGTATAGTTTCAGAAAACTTCATGTAAATCTTCATTGTCGTTTTTCTACACTACGACTTTTTGGCACATGCTCCAAACCAATAATGAGCTGACGACTGTTGATCCTTCAAAATGTCATTAAAAGTATTCAAGACACAAACCAAGTTGAATGTGAATTTTTAAGTTTAACATATTTTTTAAGCAACTAAGAACCCTTTTTTCGATTTAATGAAAGGGGAAATCAAAAGATCAGTTTCCAAAATTATGGCAATAATTTAAGAATTTTTTAAAAAGTTGTCATTATAATTAAAGAAAAATTTATTAATGTACCAATTTTCTGTATTAAGCCCACTGTTCCATCATAAAATAAAACAGTAAGAAAAATATACTTAATGTATCCTGTGGATTTTTGATGAGGAAAAATGACTTTTAACACACATCGACAAAAACAAAGCCCAACATTACACAACAACAAGAATAAAAATTAAGAGTTACCTTCTCTCCTAAAACAATGAAAAAAAAGAAACGAAGAACCCAAAAAAGAACAAAAACCAAACCAACAACTGAGATGACCTGTGTTTAAACAAACAAACAGGAGAAAAGAAAACCCAGAACACAACAGCAGGACTAAAAGGCATCAAACAAAAATAGGATGAATCTATATGATTAGCTAACTAGCCAACTAACGAAGCGGATACAGCTCGAATCTATATACACAACCCATAAAACGGAACCAAAAAAAAATCCACAACAAAACAAAGATTATAAGATACAAAACGAGCATTAACAGGGAGTGACAACAACAACAACAGCAGTAGCAGGAGCAGCAGCATCTGAATGGGAGTTGAGAAGGAGAGGAAAAAAATAAACTAAGAAATTTAGCTCATGTTGATGTTGAGGTGAAGATATATGGATGTGGTCAATGGCAAATGTATAAAGAGTAAGTGCAAACAAAAAGTTTATACTCCAAAAAATACCTGTGCCAGGTACAAGTAAATTAGTTCATATACAAAATTCTTTTGCATATACACACACACTTACCCAAACCCTTACACAATGATGAAGATCTAAATAATTTACTTGATAATCTAAATTTGTAGTCATTCTTTATTTTACAGTATTTTCATTTACTTCGGTCATCAGTTTGGGTTACAGATTTCAAATTGGATTTGAATTCATCTTGATTCGAATGGATTTCATAATGTAACTAAGGAATGTAACTGTGTATGTGTGCTCTATGTTAATTGTGAATGAATTGACTGTTTCAATGAATGTACTTAATTTAAGTATGTGTGAAAGAAAATGATAGTATTTGATGATAATGATTTGCCTTGTGGTTTGTTATAGAAACGATTTTAAGGAATCCAAACATTTAAGCAGGGCAGTAAAAGAAAAAATTGTTGAAACTACATTTTAGTATCTTATTGCCTCGATAAAGCTTTGTTTCTTATAAACAGTGTTGTCAACTTAAAGAATTTTCAGGTAGTGTGTGTAGCCATCAAAACAATGAATTTTGCCAAAAGCCACGTTTTATTAAAAATGCTGGTAAGTAGATTTACATGGGCGCTTATAACAAAATAAGCAGGTAATCAAGTAGGTTTACCTAAACTTTAGGTCCTAAAGGATCTAAATCAGAACTATCTTGTTGAAGAATTTGGTGACCGAAGCTCGTCATCGACACTTCCGATAGGTCACTAACGATATGTTTACCGAGAAGACTAATGGCTAATAAATCACGACTTGAATTTATATGTAGTTTAAACTCGACAACTTTAAATCAGTGTCCCATGTATTAGATGTGGTGACAAAAATAACATGTGGCAACACTACGATAAATCTTATCAAATTCATATGGTATTGGTAGCTTAAACGCCCAATTTTATGCGCTTAAAGATGGTTTATATGTTTAGTGATTTATAGATTTGTTGGTTTAAACACATTTTAAACCAAAAAGAGAGTTTAACTTGCTCTGATTTTTTAGATGTAAGTGGAATCAAGACTGTTTTGTTCAACGGAATACCGGGCCCAATGCCCTGTTAACACTGATATCAGTCTTAAAATATCCTTTCTGTTGTAGTAGTTGTGACGAACGGTTCTCTTCATATATTTATTCACGAGTTTTCTATTAGGATTATAGGGCCCTTAAAGTTATTCCAAGCAATACCATCACTAGCTTTTTGTTTTATTTCGGCCCAGTTGCGTCCAGTCGACTAATTTCTGTCTCAAGCTGCCTCCTCGATGTGTGCGCTGGTCTCTCAACGCGTCTTAGGCAGTTCTGGCGATATAGACGATTGGTTTACCGAAGGTATATCCTATCCAACGCCAATTACATGTGCGGATTTCGGCCATTAAACGGGTTTGGTGCGTAGTAGCCCAGAGCGCCTTGTTACTTATACGTGCAGACCAAAAGACATGCAGACAGCGAGCTCCAAACCGCGTTTAGAATGCCATATGAAAGCTTTACCATTCCAAGTCAGGGGAGAATTATGGCATTTGATATCGATCGAAGTTCCCATTTTAATTGATTGTTATTTCGGTCGTAGTAAGTCCCATGTCCCCACTTAGCCACTTCTTCAAGGGAGCCTGTAGAAAGCATAAATGGTTGGATATTTTCTATGTTGACCTGCATTATTTTCGTCTTAAAGGAGTTTATTTTTAAGCCAACCTTAGGGGCCATCAGGTCAACCATGCGTAAACAGATGATCAGATCCTCTTAATGGCTCTGAAGGTCCAAACGAATGCCCTTATTTGGCTGAGTTGCTTTAGCCATGATGTTGCTCAAGACGAAGTCAAATAATAGTAGCGATAACATGCAACCCTGTCTGACACCCTCCCTATGCTGGATTTTCATGTAGCACACAGTTGTTAGCATCGGAGTACAGCCGTTTTAAAAAGATGTGTTATTTTTTCAGGTACAACTTAATGCCACTCAAACTGCATCTTGTGCCTGCTGAGGAGGCTAATTCCTTTTTCAATTTGCAATCAATTTTAATTCTAATTCTTGCAGTCGAATCGAAATTAGTGTTGCAAAGCATTTATTTGAGTTTTCACAATACTGAAACAATAATTTCGATTCTTTTAGCATCGACTGAAAGAATTAGAAATAAAATTGCTTTCGAATCGAGAAAGTACTCGATCACGACTGCCAAAATTAATCCCCTGCTCCTTTTAATGACTGATTAAGTAGACAAATGACAAAACCCCGAAGGAAATAATCCGAATGCGTTAAATTTACGATATTGACAAGCATATCACCATCACTGGCTTATTAAAACAAGAATAAATAGCAACTCCTTTCCCTGGGAGTCGTAGGGATCATTAAAGGGATATTTCACCTTAAGGTGTTACAAACTCCGGGTCGAATCAGGTCTAGTCAACCTGGAATCCGGCAAAGATTCAAAATGATAGAAGTCCTAAAGCCTTCTTTATTTCTTGCGGCCAATGGCTGACCCGAGATCTTTCTTATCTGATACCACGGGGGTCAGTAGATTTCGGTGACACGGCACCCGACTGACTATTGGTTGCGGCCTCCGTTATTAGGCTTTTTGAGGAAAATGCTTCCTGCCTTTTGGGGATATTGTCTTCGCGGAAGCTAAACTTTTTCTGATCGAAGGTTGCCTTTCATCAGGCAGTTCTCCGGCAGATGGAGGAGCGCTTTTTCAAAGCATTTTAACGAAGGGATACTTTCGGGGATCACATGGTGGTTGTGGTTTAAACACAAAATCTTGGGAAGAAGAATCCCACATAGAGGGGTGAAGCGATTCCTTATAGGTCCTGTTGCTGCTCAACAGAAGCTTCTGGATTTTTAATAGCAGTAGAGGTAAGATAGCACCGGCTCCTAAACAAAGTGCGAGTGTATAATTTTTGCGAAGATTTCCACTCGAAATTGGTACCGTCTGTGACGGTTGGTAAACGCATTGTTTGCCACCCAGTAGTACAGATCCACCGTGAGCTTAGGACATATGGCAGTAGCTTATCGAAATAATTTCCACATTTGCAGCCGATACCCTTCTTCTTTACCCGCTCTTTTAAGATTTTAAGGAATAGTTATCGGCCAGAATCTGAACATTGATTTCAAAGATCTGGAATCTACTAGTCCTGGGCTTCTATCACTTTACTTTACTCTTCTGGTAACTTAACTGATATCTTTTCCATTATACTAATTAAATGAAAAATCAAAAGTATTAAAAATATTTTACTACAAAAACTTCTCAAAATCCTACTTCATTTAGGCAAGTTAAAATACATGATTAATTGATGACAACTATTTTTTTCAGTTTTCAGGTCTGTTGATTTGTGTTACTAAATTTGTTTACTTTTTTGCTCGGTTCACAGGATCAGCTTCTTTTAACTCTACATTCTTTCTATTAAAAAAAAAGAATCAGAAAATTTTCTAGCAAGCAACTCAAACAACTTTAGCAGGATATTTTTTTCTAAAACATTTAACCATGTAAATGCTGATGCCATGTTTTATCTGTTAGCAAGTGTATGTGTGTGAGTGAAAATGTGTTTTTATTTGTTGTTTGTACTTTAGTATCTGTATATGTTTGCATACAATATTTAGTTTATGTATACTTGGCCTAAAAAAAAACAAGAGGAGAAAAAAATTTGTATATAAAAAATAATTTGGGACAGTTTGCATAAAATGGAAACTGCAGGAAAAATTTGCATAAGAAAAAAAATATCAACTGTAATGCGTTCTAGTTGCACAAACATTTAGAAATTCTTTTAATGATATCTGTACACACATAAACCAAGAGGAATATTTCCTTTTTAAATATTAAATGTTTTCAAGGAGAAAACTAAACTAGATTTTTATGCTGAAATTAGTTTTTTTTTTTTTTTTTTGGGAAAAATAAACTAAATCAAGGGTGTTTACAAAAATTTATGCAACACTAAGTTTAATTATTTAAATTAAAAATTAAAATATAATATGTATTTAGTAAATTTTAAATACATATTTAAGCAATTAAAATGCTAATTAGGTAAATTCATTATTTATATTATTTGGATCAATAAAATTCTAATTGTTTAGACACCTGACACATTTTTGTCAAACACTAAAACAAAATTTTACAAACGAATTCCAGAAGAGAGTTTAGACATTTTTATAATTAAAAATAAAGTAAATATAATTTTTATGTAACAGAATGAGCATTCTTTATGCCATTGTAGGAGCCTCCTAAATTCGAATGGACAGAGCCTACACTGATAGCAAAATGCATCTTCATATTGATGATGCCCTAACATCAGAATTGTGACATCAATGTTACTACAAATGGCATCAATGATGCAAAAAGTTACATCAATTCAATGGCAAACGTCTTCGTACAATTTTGTAATTTTTCACGTGTCATCTATTTTATGAATATAGCGACATCAATTAATTTTTCATGATAACAATGTATCAAATTTTTAAAGTAGAATGATTACGTTAACCATATGGCGCATGGTGCTGGTGTCTTATTATTGAGAGTTCTGCTGTAAACAAAGGTCGTAATTCAACAAACATATGTAACGGGTAAGCAGTGATGTTAGATGTTTTTTTTTTCGAATTATCGTTAAAATTTGAAAAAAAAAATCGTCATAATCGTCATTAGTTCTGAAAAAACCCGTCAAAAATCGTCTTATAAAAAATCGTTTTTTTTATCAACACGGATTAGTTACTCTATTAAAACATAAAAAAATAATTAAGTTTAAAATTATACAAAACCAAAACATATAGAATTTTTAATACTTAAGACGATTTGGTGGGGCTTTGATATTGCTCTCCGGAGATTTTCGTCAAACACTTCCTGTCATCCCCAAATCATCTGCTGCGGATGAACTTAACGCGTGCCTGTTATCGTCGTCTTTGTGGAGGAATGTCCAGAAGTTGCAATTGACCACAAACATGAGAGTCGCGTTGCAGAACGACCCATCGGCTGCTAAATTCGCGGGACAACTGCTGGAGCTTGGCAACGGCCAAATTCCTGTTGATGTTTCGAATGGATTGATATCGTTCCCTGAAAATTTTTGTGAATTCACATCGTGAAAGGAGGAACTCATCAGCAAAATGGTCCCTGGCATTGCACAAAATTACAAAAATCTCGATTGGATTCGTGAACGGGCAATACTAGCAGCGAAGAATAAGGGCGTCGATAGCTTAAACTTAATTATTCACAAAGTCAAATCGCAGGACAACTGCATACGTACAAATCTGTTGACTGCGTGACCGACGAAAATTAACCGACCAGCTACCCGTCGGAATTTTTGAACTCGCTTGATGTACCAGGAACTCCGCCGCATAATTTACAGCTGAAGGTGTTGCGGAATCTCAATCCTCCAAAAATGTGCAACGGTACGCGGTTGTCCGTCAAAAAGCTAATGAACGATGTGATTCAGTCGACAATCATCAAGTGCAAATTTAAAGGAGAGGAAGTCCTTATCCCACGAATTCCCATTATTCCAACTGACCTTCCATTCCAATTCAAGCGGAGTCAGTTTCCCGTTCGATTGGCATTTGTAATGACAATCAATACTTCGAAAAGCCAATCACTAGAAGTCTGTGGGATTAATCTCGAATTTCCCTGTTTTCCGCACGGTCAGCTGTACGTTGCATGTTCGCGTGTTGGGAAACCGTCTTCGTTATTTGTTTTTGCGCCGGAAAACAAATCGAAAAACATTGTTCATCAAATCGCTCTCTACTGATTCTATTCAAATAAATCACATTGAAAATTTAAATATTTGTGTTGTATTATTATTCTTAAGTTTGTCTGAAGCCTTAAAATTGGGTTAGTCGGGTCCGCTAGTATAAATATATATTCGCCTCTACACACATATACAAACTAAGAAAAAACTTTACTTGCCAGATTGAAGTGTTATAAAATAGATGCCAGATTAAAGTTTAAAATAAATTTATGGACGGGATTAAATCGTCAAAACCTAAGTGGCTCTACATTTAAAATCGTCAATCGTCATTTTGGTATATTCATCGAAAAAAATCGTCAAAATGACTTAAAATCGTCAAATCTAACATCCCTGCGGGTAAGTTAAGAATAATATTCTCTCACTTTGACTTAAGTCAATTCCAATGACTTTGACTTAATGACAAACTGTCGTTAAATTGATGCTAATATGTCCTTTCTCCAATGTTACTACGTCATCGCACTGGGAACATGTTCGTCATTTTTGTGATACCGATGTGTCATCCCAATGATGACATCATTTCATTTTGACCCTGATGACACTTTGGCCAAGTGATGTTAAGGTTGACATCACCATGATGAAAAGTGTCATGGGGTCAAAAACGAATACACTTGTCATAGTACTGATGTCGAAATACATCAGCGCTATGACGCCTTTTCTATCAATGTAGATATACAAAAATATTACATCTTCAAGGGAGCCATCAGACCGCATAAATCGCTGAATATTTTTTGTGTTGCTTATTATTGTTTTCAATCTTAAGGGAGTTTTTTAATAAACCAACCTTATTGGCCATCAGCTTAACCATACGTAGATTTTGCTGCCTGTCTGTGAAATTATGCGTTAGTAAACAGTCCTGGTCCCCTAAATTGCCCTGGAGGTTCCAACTAGGAGTATTTGGCTGAGTTGCTTTGGCCATGATTTTGTCCAAAACCATGTCGAATACTATTGACGATAACAAGAAAGCCTATCTGACACCTTCCTGACAGCCACTATATACTGAGCTGGTTTTTATGTAGCAGAAATGTACTTAAAGTTGAATTACACAACAGCTTACGTTAAATTAATATTTCATAACCAGGAAAACCGTAAATATGCAATTGCATGTTTTTCAATATGCAACAAAATGAAGCAGAAACAATATATTTATCCGTTTTAGAAGTTTTTATGAATTTTGGCATCAATTTGTTAGAGCATATTTTTGCATATTTTTGCCCTTTGCAGCAGTGTTTGCATATTTAAGTTAAAATAGCATTGTTGCCCCATTTTTTAAGTTTATATCGCATATTCCACCTTTTTAAGCATATTTTAATACTTTTTGAATATTTTCTTTAATGTTTAAAAGTGTTTTTGCAGTAAAACAAAAAAAAAATTGTTTTGAATTTTGACACATTTTCGGCATTGAATTATCAAAAGTGTAGCCATTTTATATTCGTGTAAATAGTTAACTTACTAATGACAGGTCCTAGATAGCCGCCTTTATAACTCGTCCATCTAAAACTATTTTTAGCATTTAACATGCTAACACGATTGCGATATAACACGGTATGGAATTTGCGACGGTTCCTTTAATAAGACTGTTTAAAACCCAAAATTAGTAAATAAATACAAAAAAAATTTATGTTTAGTACAGCCTTTCTGAACCATCAAAAAGAAAAAAAAAATCCGAAAAACAGGTGCTTTTTAGAGGCAGAAAACATAAAATTGGCAGCACTGGCCTCTGAACAAGAGACAGATCGTAACTGTTTTAAGATAAGTTTGGTGTGGCAAATCATTGCAAATAGATCCAGGCCAGGCCAACATTTGCAAATTGTTCAAATTTGAAATTTATGGATGTTGGTTGACCTACAATTAACTGTGAAAAATGCTTATCAACCAAAACTTTCACAAAATGAACTGTTTCACCTTGTTTATGAGTTAAAACGGCATTATCTAGCAATATTTAAAGTCTCACGTCTATGCAGATACCCCAGAAACGATCAAGCAATTGAAGACGAGTATCAGAAGCGTTATTGCCGAAATACAGGCAGATTTAAACACAAGGGTACGCTGGTCGCTCTAGTCACGGCGGCCAAACGGTTGAATTCATATTTAAACCTTTAAGCTTTAGAATAAAAACCGTAGCCGTACAAAGCGATGGTTTCGATATAGCAGGGTGACCGGTTTCAATACAACACTTTTAAACTCATATTTTTTCTTCTTCTTTTAACACATTTTTGATAAAATACTTAACGTAACAATCGTGTTGTAGAAAGTTCGCTTTTTTTACGTCAAATCATTAAACAAATATTTTTCGTGTAATTTTATTAAAACTTGTTTTATATTAAAAAAACGATTTTTCCCCAATAAAAAAGTGTATTACTTTTCCTTTAAGCCAACAAGTAATTAATTTAAATTTGCCTTCTTTTACTAATTAATTAATAACTTTTCTATCGTAAGCCTTTAATCTAAACAAAAACAATAATTATTAAACAATTTAATTAAATAACTAATTGGCATTGATTTTTATTTGGTCCAAAAAGCCCACACTATCCCACATTTATTTTATTTTTATTGCAGCCCATTACAATTATTATTGGCAGCGTACGAATAAACAAATTTATGGAAGCATACATTTAATTCAATAATAAAAAATGTTTTACTATTATAAAGAATATTACATTAATATTGGTAACTTAGCTGCTGAACAGCAGAAGGCCTTCCCTCTCTTTTACACCACTGAGCATAAGCCAAGTGGCCATGTTAATGGTTGTCGTTATAAACAAATTGAGCCGACCACCGAATACTCGTACCATCATTGTGATACATCTTGATAAAGGCCATTAGTAATAAATACAACAATGGGAGCAGGGTTGGAAAATTGGGTTTAGTAATTTAAGCGAATTAGTTTGCACAAAAGAATATTCTTAATGGCCTGCTTTTGTTTGGAATTAATATTATAAATTAGAGAGCATTTTTAAAATATCTTTAATTCAAAATAGTATTAAGATTAAAAAGTACTTTTCCGATCTAGCGGTCATTAATCAAACTTTGTTTGTTATAAGTCTTAATCTAAACAACATTTCAAGAGCAGTAGATAAAATATTACGATTGAAAACGAAATAAACATAGCGTCTTTTATTTTTTAAAACGACAGTCTAAGAATGTTAAGGCCCAACCAGAATATGAATAACGTGGCGTATGCAACTGAGCGATCATATGTGTCAGACCATATTGAACTTAATATAACTTTTTGTTAAGTTTTATGAATCTTTCATATACTTAAGCAAAGTGCGCAACTGACCGCACATTCCCTGCAAAAAAAAACGTTTTGTAATTTGTTTTTGTTTTTTTAAATGCATTCGAGAGGCTTTTCGTTTAATTTTGACAGTACCTTAAGGTTGTTTATGCACATTCGGGTTGGGCCTTGAGCACTTTGACGCAAACGCATTTTGAGTTTCAGCTATCTCTTAGCGTTAGAATTAAGTTCTCTCTTTCCTCGCCCTCGCCCTCCCTCTTTCTCTCCCCCTCACTCTGTTCTTGCTTATCAGTAAAAGCTAGTTTTGCAGTGCAGATACACTCCTAATACACTCCTAAACAGGGTTACCGTTCGCCCCACTAAAGTCGCAATTTAACCCTTTTTTTAGCGGCCTGCGACTGTTTTATCACCACCTTTTTTAATTTTTACCATTTTTTTGTACAGTTTCCCACAAAAAACATTTAGTATTTCGTCAGAATAACGTCGTCAAAATGTAAAAGCAATTCACAGATATAAAAATGCTTTTTAAAATAAAAAATTGTGATGTTTGCTTTACTCATTGTTCATTATTATTCATAGCTGAAGTCAATGAAAGAAGATAACGTTAACATCGCTGCAGGTCCTTCCAAGAAACGCAATATTTGATGATACCATTCAAAAGACTGGGAACTTAAGTATAAATGGCTTAACCAAGAAAAATTTTCTTTAAATAGTATATTCTGACAAAATTTTCATATAAATACATACATAGTAAATTTTAGCAAAATTTCCTATAAAAAGTAAATTTGAACAAAATATCTTATAAAAAGTAAATTTCAACAAAATTTTCTATTAAAGTAAATTTTAGCAAAATTCCCTATAAAATCTATATTTTCCCAAAATTTCCTATAAAAAGTAAATTTCAACAAAATTTTCTATAGAAAGTAAATTTGAATAAAATTTCCTATAAATAGTAACTTCCGGCAAATTGTCCTACAAAAAGTAACTTTTAACAATATTTTCTATAAAAAGTAAATATTAACAACATTTCCCATAAAAAGTAAGTTTGAAAAAAATTTCCTATAAAAAGTAAATTTGAAAAAATTTTCCTATAAAAAGCGAATTTAAGCAAATATCCGACAAATTATTAATTCAGACAAAATGTATTATAAAAAGTAAATACTAAAAAAATTTCCTATAAAAAGTAAATTCTAAAATAAAATTTCCTACAAAAAGTAAATTCGATCAAAATTTCCTATAAAAGTAAATTTAATAAAATTTCCTAAAAAGTAAATTTTAACAAAATTTCCTAAAAAGTTAATTATAACAAAAGTTCCTTTAAAAAGGTTATTTAAACATAATTTCCAATAAATAGTAAATTTTAACTAAATTTCCTCTTAAAAAGAAATTTTAAAAAATTTCCTTTAGAAACTAAATTTTAACAACATTTTTTATAGAAAGAACATTTTTACAAAATTTCCATTAAAACTTAATTTTAACAGCATTTCCTATAGTAAATAAATTTAAACAATTTTTCCTATAAAAGGAAATTTTAACATATTTTCCTATAAAAAGGAAATTTCAGCAAAATATCCAATAAATTGTAAATTCAGGCGAAATGTATTATAAAAAGTAAATTTTAACAAAAGTTCCTATAAAAAGTAAATTCTAACAAAATTCCCTATAAAAAGTAAATTCTAACAAAATAACCTATAAAAAGTTAATTTTTATAAAATTTCCTATAAATAGTAAATTTTAGCAATATTTACTAAAAATTGTAAATTTTAGCCAAATTCCCCATAAAAACGATATTTTAGCAAATTTTCCTATAAAAAGTAAATTTTTACAAAATTTGATATAAAACTTTAATTTTTATAAAATTTCCTATAAAAAGTAATCTTAAGCAATATTTACTATAAATGATAAATTTTAACTTATTTTCCTATAAAAAGTAAATTTTAACTAATTTTCCTATAAAAAGTAAATTTTAGCAAATTTTCCTATTAAAAGTAAATTTTAACAAAATTTCATATAAAAAGTAAATTTTAACAAAAGTTCCTATAAAAAGTAAATTCTAACAAAATTTCCTATAAAAAGTAAATTCTAACAAAATAACCTATAAAAAGTTCATTTTTGTAAAATTTCCTACAAATAGTAAATTTTAGCAATATTTACTAAAAATTGTAAATTTAAGCAATATTTCCTATAAAAAGTAAATTTTATCCAAATTCCTCATAAAAAGGATATTTTAGCAAATTTTCCTATAAAAAGTAAATTTTAACAAAATTTTCTATAAAAATTAAATTTTTATAAATTTTCCTTTAAATAGTAAACTTAAGCAATATTTGCTATAAATGATAAATAAATCTAAGCAATATTTCCTATTAAAAGTAAAGTTTAATTTTTTTATAAAAAAGTAAATTTTAACAAAATTTCCTATAAAAAGTAAATTTTAACAAAATTGCCTATAAATCTATATATATAAAAATAAGTCCGTATATGTACGTCGTCGAACTACTCAGAAACGCGTCGTGCGATTTCAACCAAACTTATACACTACGTAGGCAGTGACCCATATATGGTTTATATGAAGTTTGGTTGAAATCCGATAACGCATGTGTGTGCGGTGCGTATGTGAAGTGAGTGTGTTTTTGCCGCAGGCATTTTTTGTACCGCATACAGCATTTATTAGTATTGAATACATTTTGGTCGTTTGTGTATTGGAGAGCATTGCACGGAGTGATGCAAATAGCAATTTGTTATCATTTCTCTTTTCTCTTTGGACGTCATTATTGAAACTCATGGCAAAACCAAAAATGTTGTCTACGAAAAAGCTCTAAGATAGTTTAAGTGATACATAGTCTAAGATTGTAAGAAACTAGAATTAAAAGTTGAATAATAGGGAACAAAACCAACTTTATTTAAAACAAGTGTGTTTCTTTTCTTATTTTGTTTTGCCGTGCGAAGCAGGCAACGGGCCCGCTAGTTTCGTATAAAATTTAATAGTTTTTACGTTAATATTTTTATTTGTTTAGCAAAAAGATGTTAGCTTTTATCGGCGCTGATTGTTCACTTAAGCCATTTCACGTTGAGCTAAGGAGTGTTCACATTATCGGTTGCTTTAAATGGCCTGTGGTGCGATTCACTAACTTTTAACGATCCGACAATCGTAATATTTGTCGACATTTATATTCGCTTGCAGTAACGATAGTGTGATTCTGTAATTTTTTTTAAAGATAGTACACAGCTGTTTTTTTTGTAACATCTCTGTCTACAAAATGTTAAAAAAAAAACGAAAAGCACAAAAGAGAATAAAATAAAAACATATGAAATTGTTCTTAACCCCCCTTGTTACACATATTTTTTCATTTAAAATGCACTGAAAAAGGTCTGGCCAGACTCATAAGTAAGACGAAGGGTTAATTTGTGGTTTTATATTTTTTTTTTGTGAATTTTACATTTAGAATTTTATTTTTGTTCTTAATTTGCTTTCTTTTTGCAAATTTTAAATTTATTATTTTGTTTTTGTTCATACATATACATATGAATATATCTTTGTATGTATGTAAGCTATTTTAAACATAAAAAACATTTTATCGATAAAATAAACACAAACTAAATTATTGTCGCTAAGATAACGACAAAAAAATTGCTTAAAGTAACAGCTGACTTTAAACGACAGCGAATATCGTTAAAAATTTTACAGAATAGCATATTCGATAAATTTTCGTTATACTTATTTTAACGATTCGATTATCGTTATAAAAGTTAGTGAATCGCACTACTGAAGTAAGCAAGATTTCGGCGCAGATTGTCGTACATTAAAATATTACGTGCACATGAAACGCAACAAAAATTGTTTCATTGCGCCGATAGTGTGATCTTAGGTTTAGAGAAAAAACAAGATATTACAAAGCTAAAACAATATATGTTCGCGTAATTATAATGTCTCGAATATAGCGAAAACAGTGTTTTTTTTAGCACGAAGCAAAGATGCAATTGTACTAGCTTTTCCATCCCTGTTCCAGAAAATGGGTAAAAAAAAAGCAAAAAATACCGGCACTACCAAAGGAAAAGACTTTTTGTGTTCGAGGAAGAAATTATGAAAATATTGTCGTTATAGTAGATTAATATTAAGAGATTAGCGTGGACCCCACCGCCACTTCTAACCCCTGCTCTTCAACAACAACAGAAATTACATTGATTGTTCGCTGCATAGTCAGTGGACAAGGGCAAAGGCACAAAATGGACAGACCCGCATAGAGATTGGTGATAATCAGGAAAAAGGAGGCGTTGGTGTTTAGATTGTTCCACTACTCCAGCTAAAGCAAAGACAACAACAACAATATTGCTATAATGGTTATGTAATTTAACAACTGGTTTTTAATGAAAATCGTTTGTACGTTTTTCTTTTTCTTTTCTAGGCAGTTTGAAACTTTTTGTGCGTGCATTAAAGAACATGTAAGTGTGTGTAAGAAAAAATATGTGTGCGTGTGTATGTGCTGAGTATTTCTCTCATTTTTTAAACCCTTAAGCGCCACATTATGTTAAACTCATTAACTTAACGAGCTCTATTGTAAAACATAAAACGATTATTAACAAATCAGTGATTTTTTGTGCGCTCATGTTTAAATATATTTTGTCAACGACAAAAGGGCAAAATTTTTATTTAAAAAAAATGTCCTTTTTTTAACTCGCTGTGTGTTTTTGCATATACAAACTTACACAATCAAGTACAGAAGAATTTCTTTTGTTGGCTGATATTTTCATATACATCACAACAAACACATCACATCACATCAAATACGGAAAAGTATGAATTTTATAAAATTACAAACACGAACAAAAGACACTTGATTATGAATAACTTGACTTGGTACAAAACAATCCAGAAATGACTGACTAACTGACTGACAGACTTTGTGTTACCGATTCACTGGGAAGGCTACAAGCAAGGAGCTATTGGAGATGATGGAAATAACAATATGCTTTTGATCTATAATTTAGTAAATTAGCTTTGAAGACAAAATCATAGAAATTTTATTTATCATAATTTTAGTTTTTTTTTTTTTTTGTTATTGTTATTATTGTATTTATTATATTTATTTATTTTATTTATAATGTTGCCAGCTGAGTGAGTTAGAAAATAAAATATTGGGTATTTCATTTAAAAGTGCGGGATTTTTCGCAACTTTTAAGCGTCTATGGTGACCGATTGGTAGAATAGAAATTTAATCGAAGTGTTAACCATCGTTTTCCATGAACTTTTTTATCTTTCTGTCAACATGAACTATAAGGCGGATGTGAAAAAGTTTTTCAACCACTTAATAGTTGTTAACGGGTCTTGCATGCAACAAGTGTTGTCATGATGGTATATTATCGCTATAATTGAATCAATTGTATTTAGTACAGGCTTTTTAAGCCGCACCAAATATCTCTTGCACGTTGAAATCGATGGAATATATTCAATAAAAGCTTCGGTGAGCAATTTAAGTACTGCATCTGCACTTTTTCAAATCGAAGAAGTAAGTCTTTAGGTCCACACCACGCGTTCAATGTGCTGATGCGTCAAGTAGAATAATTGTTGAATTGTAGTGACAAGTAACACAGCGTAGAATGAATATACGATGAATTACTTTTATATGCGTCGCATGCGTCCTTAAAAAAGGTATTGAAGGTATCAACGCATAGAACGCGTGGTGAGGACTCCCCAGCTTAAAGCAAAACTTTTCGCATAAGAAGCCTCATAGTTTGAGTTTGAGTGTCCCGGTAGGCTAGCTAGTAGTGAGCTAGTCTATCAACCCCGGGGTTGCGGGTTCGATTCCCGCCAGAGACTCTGGTTTCTTTCCTGCAGACAAGCGTCAAGCTTCGCGGGGATTAGCATAGGGAATTAAAAAAAAAAAAAAAAGTTGTACACAGAAAAAATTGTCAGTAGTCTTCTATCAATTGTTTGCTTGATTCTATGAATTTGGTGATTAGAGACAATTTTAACTTTTTTCTGTGTATTCATAGACAGATGTCTAACCTTCAAATAGCTTTTTAATTTATTAAAGACACAAACCATGTGTAAAGATAAGAAGACATCGGTTGTAAGTTCAGCATTTTTTAATTAAACACCCAATACTTGAAAGCTGAAAACCCTCATTAATTTAATTCTGACAAGAAGAAACAAGTAATGCGACTAAGCAAAATATTTTAAAAGAAAAAAAATATAGGGCAACAAGCAGAAAGTGTTCAGTGTTTCATGCAAGTGGTCTTGATAAGAAGGGTGAACTTATGATCGAACTTACAAAAGGGTTAGCTGTCAAACGAACTGTTACACAGCGCACAGACAGGTATTTGGCACTAAAAGTCGCTCAGAATGAATTTTTTTTATATTAGCACTACACCCTTTTTACTGTTATTTTTCGAAAGTCAGGTAACCCCTCCAAACAATAGAGCCAACATGGCGCGCTTGAACCTTTCACCAGCTGCATGAAGTCAATCGTTCGTCAAACGTGTTTTATGTGATTGTTCGATATGCTCAAAACTTTACTGTCTTTAAATATTTATTTTATGGGATAAAGTAGATTTTGGGTAAGTTTCTATCATGGATTGTGTACAATCAAGTTTGTGCTTTATCTAAAACTTATTGGTGGAAAGATCAGCAGAGATATCGGAGATTTACAAAAATATAATATACCGGTTAAAAATAATGCTAGATTCCATGTGCTTTGGTATTAAAATCAACACCGAAAAGTTCGAGGCTTACTGTAAGGAAACAATTTCACCCTGTTACCGACATTGCACAAGGTGTTGCGTCATGGAGCAGCCGTAATAAGGAGAGCGATTCTGGCAATCGGTCAATTCGCTGAAGAAGCGGCAGAAACCCGTGATAAACATGTTCGCACATACAGGCTGGATTATTCTAGAAAATTTTCGAGAATAGAATGCAACCAAGATGTGCTAAACAGGTTTCTTTCGACGTAAGACCCTCAAAAAAGAAGAAACCCCTTTGATTGTAGTCTTAAATTTACTTGAAGAAAACGAAACTTGTGAAAATTACGAATAAATAAGATTCATAATTATGTTTGTGCCTTTGTCTACCCTTAAATATCTTTAAATTCTATAAAATCCCAATATAAAATTTTAAATGAAAAAAACATATTTTTGAGCGACTTTTAGGGCCACCTACCTGTCTGTGCAGCGGTCACGTTTTGACATTTCTTATCAGTTTACTCTGGCAAGTCATCATGAATAGATTCACAGTTAAACAATGCTGACAAGTTGTCAAATTTACTTTGAAAATTAGTCATCGATTTGATTTGATGTTTAATCGCAAAATTGTGTTCATCGATTAGGATAATTTTTGGCTTAACGGGTTTTGTAAATAAACATGCTGGTCGTATCATCGGACCTTGTTTTTTTTTAAATGAAGTAGAAGCTCGAGTGACGGTCAATGGAGAACGTTGCCGCATTATGATGAATGGTTTTTTTTTTTTTTATTGTTTTGTTTTAAAACAGGAATGGCATTAATCCAGACGAAATGTGATTTCAAGGGAATGTCGCTACGTGCCAAACGACATATCAAAACATATTAAAATTAAAATATGGCGATAAGTTGATTTCGAAATATGGGCCTGTGAATTGGTCTTTCCCCATTTTAGCGATTATTTTCAGTGAGGCTACGTCAAGTCACTGATCTATGCTGATAAAACAGAAACAATTGATGACGCCTTGGAGGCCAACATTGTTCGAGTAATTCCTGACTTACGGCCAGTAATACTCGAAAAGTAGTCCAAAAATGGACGTACGGAATTCGCTTCTTCAAGAATAAACTCTCGTTTCAAATATAACCGAAATCATTTTTAAATGTTAATGCCATGTTTATTGATTCTTCGAATAAAATCATTTTTTTGATTCAAATTTAATTATTTGTGTTATTTTTATAAATTTCTAGATGTATCAGGCTTAAAAAACACTCTTTACTTTTAATACCATAAATTTGTGAATATTCGTGGTTATTCCAAAATACGCGTCGAAGAAGTGAACATTTACATGAAAACAAAAACAAAACCAAACCAAAGTGACGAAAATTGTTTTTATTATCTATACAATTCTAAAATAAAATTAACGCGAGAGTTATAACGCGTTTCTTTCCCTATTAAAAACTGTAAATTTTGTATGATAAACAAAAACAATTTTTGTCAATTTCGTTTTGTTTTGTTTTTGTTTTCATGTAAATGTTCACTTCTTCGACGCGTATTTTGGAATAACCACCGTTGTTTTTATTCATCTAAAAATCACAATTAATAAAGTTGTGTCTATGTAATCATCAAAAATTCGGGTTAAATGCCAGTGCCGTCTTAAAAATCAACCAAACTTCGGGGTCGGGTTCAGTCTTAAAGGACTCGTTCGGTTGGACACAACAATTTTTCCAAATGACATGTGTATAAAGTCCCTGTGAAATAATGGTAGAACAATAAATGCTTTAAGCACATTTTGGGCAAATGTTTTGTTCTTATGTTACATCTGGTAGACGCGATTACGCTAAGGTCGGGTTTTTAAGATGTGGATTAAGTTTAAACTTGGTTAAACATAGTCTGAAACTCGGATTTTCCCGGCTAAATGTGATTTCATTAAAGCTGGTACTTCAAATTTTAAATACACACTTTGTATTTGATCTGAAATACCCTACCTAAGTGCTTTATTTTGGAAGGAAAAAGGGAGTTTTTTTTGGAAATATTTGAACTATTTTGAAATCGTTGCCAGAAATTTCTACTACCAATATTCTACAAAACCTTACAATTGTTAAAGTGCAAACAATTAAGTTTTGTGGAAAAAATTTTAGGCAGTCGTTATTTTTTGCTTATATCTCCGCCATTTTAGAAACATTCTGGCTGAATTTAAATAGCAATCTATTCCAGACTATAAGTAACAGAAAAACATAAGAAACTTGGTCCCCTTATTTCTCAAATCTTATGAAAATTGATTTCAACTTCCACAAATCAACATCCTAGAAATAGTTTAGGTTCGCGCTAGTGTGTAAAAATGGCTTTTTCAGCTGCTAAAAAAACTTTTTATAAATCTAAAATATTTTTTTTTTTTTTGGAATAAGAGTTACAGTTTTATATGAGTCGTTCAGTGTATAAAGGGAATGAGTCCATTTTTGGCGTTTTTGAGATTTAGCGTGGATACACTTCCTTTTATGACTAACAATGTATGGTAAAAATTTTGTTGTCAAATTTCAACGGTAACCCCCTTTTAAAGACAAAACATTTTTTTGTACGAAACACAAAATTTTTATTTTCATTGGAAAAAGGGAATAAGTCCACGCTTGCATTTATATTGCATTAATCACTTCTTAACTTTGCTTTCCAGGAGTTTCAAAACAATGCTAGAGCCATGTTTGTTTGGCCAGAAACGGAGGGCTCAAGAGGCTCGCAAGATATCACATCTTGTTTTGTCAAATACATAAAAATGTTTGCTGATACGCACGATCGGATTGTTTTGTGGTCAACATGCTAAATAAAGGAACAGTTTCGAGTGGTTAAAATTACCAGTTTTGATTTTTTTCTCTACAAAATCTTTGGAAAATAACGTATGCAATCGCAAAACCAACACCGCGGTAAAACCGGTAAACTGGCTCCAAATGAGTTGGATCAAACTTGATAGATCGAAACCATGGGTAATACAATATAAAAATAATATCCATAAAAAATTTGGATATGAAAATATAAACATAAGAAAGAAAGGTAAAGTAATGTTATTGAATAGCTTGAGTCAAAGTCTATTGTATCCTGAAACTAGATCTTTAACAAAAGAAAAGAAAAAGGAAATAATTGATTTATTAAAATATATCCCTCCAGCGTACCATACTTTCTATAAAAACTTGAAAACAGTATCAAGTCAGGAAGATTATTCTGAAGAAGACATCTTATTTTGTTAAATTTGTTATACTTACGATTCATTTAAAAAGAAGAAATTTTTTAGTTAATTTTTGTTTTAAAAAGAAGAAATGTTTTATGTTATTTTTTTAACTTCATTAAAAATAAAACTGTGCGAATGCACTGAACTAAAATTAGCTGCAGCCTTTCTTTTGCCAAATTATAAAAAATGTACTCTTTCCAAAATATACTAATTCGAGGTAAGCGAGGTATTTAGATGGGTATTTTTTCTTTTTATTTCCGAACGAATGCTCAAAGTCAAAGCATAATTAATTTGAATTTTTACGCTATCGATTTTAACCACAAAAAATTTGGTGGACTTATTCCCTTTTTCCACTGAAACTCTTATCAATAAAAATGTTTGTTTATCATATTAACAGGTTTTGTGAACACATACACTAACATACTAACATTATATATTTACAAATTATAAAAGAAGCCCTAATAATTAATTTTGCAATTTTAGTTTTGAGTTTTCTTGCAACAACTAGTTTTAAAGTCAACGTCAACTGTTCTGTCGTTTTTCTCCATTTCAAATTTTTGGACTCATTCCCTTTATCCACTGAACGACTCATATACAACTGGACATATTTTTATGCCAAAGTTATTTTTTTCTAAAGTAATGCTAGAAACACAACTGGGACGAACGACGAATTATTCGCAACGAATATTCGTCACCAGAAATAGAACATATTGTTGTATATGAAACAGAGAACTGCAAAATCACAATTTTTCTTGATTTATTCATACGCTAAAATTTACATTCACTCTTTGCTTGCAAAACAAAGTTATTTGCATTTATTCGTTTTTTATTGAAAGTGCTTTAATTGCATTTTTGTTGCTCACTCAATATAACAGAACTGTGTAAATTCAATAGAACACATACTTACTGCCTGTTTAACGATATCAAACGTCATCGTTCGCATAGAAAATTACATTTAAAACAAAAACAAAATTCGGACATTGTTCGAAGTTTGTTTTTGTTTTTAATGTAATTTTCTATGCGAACGATGACGTTCGAAATCCATGAACTGGCTGTTATAAAGGGTGTTTTTTTAAGCTTGATAGAACTTTAAATTGTAAAAAGTAACACAAAAAATAAAATTTTGATGAAATATTTTTTTTTATCGTTTCAGTATACTCTGACAAATCATCATAAATAGACTCACGCTTGAACAACGCTACGAAATTATCCAAATTTACTTTGAAAATCAGTCGTCGATTCGCGCAACTTATAGACGACTTCGTCATTTTTATGGCGTACATAATCGTCCATCTGAACAAGCCATTCGTCGAACTGTGGATAGATTTCGTACCACATACTCTCTAGAGGATGCAATAACACCAACACGTCGAAGGAATGTGCGTACTGAAGAGAATATCGCCGCTGTAAACGAAAGTGTGGAAGAAGATCCAAATTTATCGATTCGTCGTCGGTCGCAGGAATTGGGGCTCTGTCCGTCCACTACGTGGAAAATTTTGCGCAAAGATCTCGGCCTACACCCGTATAAGATCCAGCTGGTGCAGGAATTGAAGCCACGAGACCATTATATGCGTCGTTCTTTCGCCGATTGGGCTCTAGAGCAGTTGGCAACTGACCCGTTGTTTTATCGCAAAATTGTGTTCAGCGATGAGGCGCATTTTTGGCTTAACGGGTTTGTTAATAAGCAAAATTGCCGCATATGGAGCGAGACCAATCCACAAGAGACCCTACAGACTCCATTACATCCAGAAAAATGCACCGTTTGGTGCGGTTTTCACGCTGGTGGCATTATCGGACCTTATTTCTTCAAAAATGAGGCCGGAGCTCGCGTTACGGTCAATGGAGATCGTTACCGCACCATGATCAATGATTTTTTGTTTGAAAATATGGATGACATTGATCCGGAGGAGATGTGGTTTCAACAGGATTGCGCTACGTGCCATACGGCGAACGCAACCATCGACTTATTGAAATCAAAATTTGGCGATAAGTTGATTTCGAGAAATGGACCTGTCAATTGGCCTCCAAGGTCGTGCGATTTGACACCTCTCGATTATTTCCTGTGGGGCTACGTGAAGTCACTGGTTTATGCTGATAAACCAGCAACAATTGACGCCTTGGAGGCCAGCATTGTTCGTGTTATTCGTGACATACGGCCAGCAGTGCTCGAAAAAGTGGCCCAAAATTGGACGTCCAGAATGCGCTTCGTCAAGAACAGCCGCGGTGCCCATATGCCCGAAATCATTTTCAAATGTTAATGTCACGTATTGATCTTTCGAATAAAAAAAAATTTTTGATTACAATTTAATTTTTTGTGTTATTTTTTACAATTTCAAGTTCTATCGGGCTTAAAAAAACACCCTTTACTTTTGCAGTCAAGTAGTCATTGTCCACTCGATGAGACGCTTGTTAAGTGCCAATTCACACGTTGCAAGTCTTATTGATCAGCTTGCTACCTTATAGGCGAGAGAGAGTGAGAGAGAAACGTTTATTTTCCTCTCTTCACTCTCGTTATAAAGTAGCAAGCTGATCAATAAGACATGCAACGTGTGAATTGGGACTAACATTAACAACAATAACAAAATAAACCACTCTCATGCTTTGTTAAAATTAACAACAATAACAAGAATACATTGTACCTACATACAGAACTACTGTACTTTTTAAGATAAAAAAGTCTATTTCTATGGAAATTGTTTGTATGTATGTACCTACATATGTGCGTTTAGTTTCATTTAAATTTATTTTTTCTTGTACTACATATGTACGTAGTTAATGCTGAATGAATACATGAGTAATATTTGCTTCATTTCTGGCTTTTTTGCTTGTAATTTTTTTTCTTTACCACAACAATCATTGTCGCAAAGAACACACAAACATCTTTATTAAAAAACGAAGCTAACGTTTGTATAAATAATTTCAAAAGATTTTAGTTTGTATAAATAACAAAGCACGATGTGCAATATTTGAATGACTGCAAACCAGCAGCGAATATTTGCGGTTGCGCAAGTTTGATTGTATGACCGCAAGCGAGTGTATTTGTTGTTGTTGATTAAATGCGATTTTTTTTCAATCGCATAAAGCTGTTCTCTGTTCTGGAATCATTGATTCATTTGTTGTATTTTGTAATTTCGAAATCACTAATTATTAAATCTTTGTAAGATTTTAATATTTCAATGTCAGTTGGTATTCTTTTGTAGATTTTTTTTTACTATTAGTGGTACTGTACATGAAAGTACACACAATCATTGCGTAGACCGAAATTCGTCGTGCGTAACGAACTCTGCGATAGGTTTATTTCTATTTCTTACGCAGACGAACGACGAATTAATTGGGAAAGGGACAGCGCAGCATGAAAGCAAAGCTCAAGAATTATTAAAAATCGTGAAATCTGTAAAGAATAACAGGGACAATTCGCTTCTATTGCGAACTTGGCTAAAATTCGCGAACAAAATTGCAAAATTTTAAACAAACACTAAAATTTATTAGAAATCGCTAAATGAGTGAAAAAAGAAAACAAAATGTTGGAAAATTACAAAAAAAAAATTTACAAAAATGGCAAAAATTCGCAAACAATTTTAATATTTCAAAAAAGCCATAAAATTTATTAAAAAAAAGTGCCTTAAACTATAAGGAATGGCAAAAATTCGGTAAAAATTGCAAAATTAGCGAAAATTCGCAAAAATTTGCTAACGCGGCATGATACCAAAGTCTACTATTTATTATAAGTCGTAAAAGCTGTGAAGAATCACAAAGACAAATTGCTTCTTTTGCGAACTTGGCTAAAATTCGCGAAAAATTGGAAATTTTTAAATAAACAAAAAAAAAATTTCCAAAAATGGCGAAAAATCGCGAAAAATTTTAATATGTATTTCAAACAAGCCATAAAATTGATAAAAAGTCCCTAAAACTATTAGGAATGGCTAAAATTCGGTAAAAATTGCTAAATTAGCGGCAAGTCGCAAATATTTGCTAACAGCGGCATGATACCAAAGTCTACTATTTATTATTATACATCGTGAAAGCTGTAAAGAATTAAAAAACTTACTGGACCAAATCGCGAACATGGCTGAAATTCGCGAAAAATTGCAAAATTTGAAACAAACCTAAAAACTAATTTGAGATCGCAAAATCGAAATGCAGAAAACCAAAAAAGCTGAAGAAATCCATTTCGAGTGGATACGGATTTTGGGACATACCCGATTAATAGTTTTTTAAAAATTAAAAAAATGTTAGGTTCACGCACTTATTGTGTCTCATTTGACGAATTTACGCAACGAATTCATCGTACTATGCAAAGTTCGTCGTTCGTCCCAGTTGTGTTTCTAGCATAAACCTAAAGAACAAAAAGTACCACAAACTTCCCTCTTATAGATTCTTATCTCCTTGGGGTTTTGCATTTTGAATTTTTTGTTTCTAAGTCCAATAATAACGGATATTCAAAAAGTACCAGTTAAAGAACAAAAAAGTACCAAAAAGCGCTTTTATAGATTCTCATTTACTCTGGACCTTGCATGTGTAATTTTATGTTTCTACGTCCAATACTAAAGGAAATTCAAAAAGTACCAATTAAAGAACAAATAAGTACCCTCAAAGATTCTTATCCACTTAGGACATTGCATGTTAAATTTTATGTTTTAAGGTCCAAAATTAACGATTTTTAAAAAAAATACCAGTTTTACAACCAAGAAGTTAAAACAAATATTAAATTTCACGTATATCCGCTTTTTTGGTACTATTTTTTCCCCAATTAAAGTACAAAAAATTTCAGTATTGTAGTGGGAGGCCATAATTTAGTACGAATATGCCAATGAATGGAGAAAAATGTTTTGAAAAAAAGTACCAAAAATAGTTACTATTTTCACCTCTTAAACGTTCGAATTTCGAAAAAGTAGAGTATTTGTATTCGTATTTGTTTGATAAGTTTCGTACGTGGTATAAACTTTATTTCTATGTTTATTGCTTCAAAAGATAGATGGGGTGACAAAAAAGTACCAAAATTCAGGTTTTACCCGTTAACTCCCTAAAAGAGCCGAATTTCAAAAAAAGTACCAGACACCTGTCCGCTTATCTCTTTTAGTTTTGAAGACATAAGGTTATCGAATTTACCCGTTTTAACCCCCTAAGCATTCGAATTTCCAAAAATCCCGTCTTAGTGGATCGATTTGGGGAGAGACCCACCTCTAGTCCAAATTTCAAGTTTTTAATTTCAGGCGTTAAGACTGTGCGATGATGAATCAGTCAGTCAGATACAGGGGTGTGCCGGAAATCGAAAACGTTAAACGCAAGAATTTGCAAGCTGTTTTAAAAACACTTTTATTCTAATTTCTAAAATTTTTGTTATAAAATTCAGTTTAATACAGTAATATTTGTATAATACATATATGCCATAAAATTATTTTATTACAGAAAACTTATTAAAAAACGACTTTTGAAATTCTTGCGTTTTACGTTTTCGATTTCCAGCACATCCCTGATAGATTATATTTAATTGACAGTAGAAAAATTAATAGTAAAAAAAAAACAGATAAACAGCGATTCTCTTCTAGTATTTATCGCCGCTTTTAAAGATTGTAGATTGTATGAATGTTTTTTACAGCAGTTGAATAAGGCAGTTATTTTCAAAAAGGAAAAGAGGAAGCGGTTGGGATGCAGTATACGTATTTGTTGCTTCTAAATCTTAAAATATTTTTTTGCTGGGCAATATGATTGATTATTGCAATACAACCCAACCCTTCAAACTATCAAACATTTGCGCCCCCAAATTAACATTTCTCAATCAATAAGCAAATATTATTTATTTTCCGCATCAATTTATTCAATAAGCAATATGCCATATAAATCCATAAACTTTTTTTTTACCTTCAATATTTCCTTAACACAACAAACAAACAAAAAAAAATCATAATTTTCGATATTGAATTTATTGACTACAGAACACATCGTGCAACAAATACTATTAATCTTTTCACTTGTATGGAATAGAATAAAAATTCTATAGAATTTGCAATAATTTATGAATTCATGTTGCCACGTTCAGAAAACAAATCCTGGCAACAAAGTGTTAATCCAAATTCAAATACAATTTCGTTCAAATAATAGAAATATTTTCATACCATCCATTCATTTGCAAATAGAATTGTTCAATGGCTTTTGGGTAATAAATCCGATTTAGTTTTTGTAAAAGAAAGCGTGTGTGTATTTGTATTTATGTCTGTCCGTCTGTCTTTCTGCCCATCCCTCTGTCTGTCTGTCCGTCTGCCCGTCTTTTTGTGTGTGGGTAATTGTCTTATTGTTACTGGAATATTCATTAACGTTTTCTGCTGATGAATAGTTAATAAGCAACAGAGAAAAAAAAACAAAGCAAGCATCTACATTTCATAACTGTAAATGGGAAACTTGTTAAATTGTGTCTTATGTCTGTCCGAGTTGCGTTTAAAATGCCCAGACCGGGTTTATTAGAAACAGCCCTTTTCTTCACTCCGTTAATCATTCGTTCGAATACGGAATAATGTACGTGTGCAGGCATATTTATTTAATCTTGTTAGTGATGGTCAATCAGTTGTATTTGTTTGTTTGTATTAGTATGTTGTATGTGAATATTTTGTATGTTAGTATGCATGTTTATATATGTAGTATAAGAATTTTGAAAAAAACAATATAATAGAACAACCACCAATAAAACCCAACACCACCACCACCACCACTACTACTCTCAATATATTTTCCATTATACAAATACAAAAAAAAAAAAAACAAATATAAATACAAATACAAATACATATGTTAGAAGTCATCAGCTCTTGCACAGAAGACATAAAAGCATATTTCACAACAACGTATGTTGGAAAATTAGTGGGTGGGAGCAAAAGATTTTTCCTTTTTGGATTAAAATTAAGACTTTTTTTTTGGCAAAATTAACAATTTTGTTTACTCTTTTAAAGAATTTTCTATTTTAAAAAAACTTTAAGTAATAAACGATAGTAATAACTACTTTTAGCTATTATTTGGATTTTATGGCCTAGTGTACATTGTAAAACTTGATGTTTCCTAAGAACATGCTATTTTTCTAACGGCTATAATCTGGAAAGCAATTGGAAAAAATCTGTAAGCAAAATTTAAGTCTAAAGTACACGGAATGTGAAAGACCACATGCGCATGTGGTTCTGACATTATTTTGACGTCATCGCACAACACACAATGACAATTGTGGCTTTGTTAAAATAACGTGAGAACCACACGCTCATGTGGCTTTTCACATTTGGTATACTCTAGGCGTAATGCGACAAAACTGCATCTAGTTCCTCAAAATTGCTAAAATGACGAAAATGTTTGCCTCATAGCTGCCAAACTGTGAAATATTCAGTAAAGTAATTTTCAGACAAAAATGAGAAACATTTCGCGGAAATGACTAAACAAAAAGCATTGAAGGATGTGGTATTGAATACAACAGCTTAGCAGGGTTGCAAAGACATACTGATTATAAGTGATTTGTTTTTTATTGGAGTTTTAGGGGTTTTTTTTTTTGTTTTGTATATAAGTGATTTTTTTAATTTTAGTGATTTTTTTTATTTAAGTGATTTTTTTATTTTAGAGATTTTTTATTTAAGTGATTTTTTGTTTGTTTTAGTGATTTTGTTTTAGGGTTTTTTTTTTTGTTTTGTGTATAAGTGATTTTTTAATTTTAGTGATTTTTTATTTAAGTGATTTTTTTTATTTTAGAGATTTTTTATCAAAGTGATTTTTTGTTTGTTTTAGTGATATCCTTTTATTTGAGTTTTAGGATATTTTTTGTATATAAGTGAGGTTTTTATTTTAGTGATTTTTTTATTTAAGTGATTTTTTTATTTTAGAGATTTTTTTATTTAAGTGATTTTTTTTTTTTTTTTTTGTTTTAGTGATTTCTTTTTTATTTGAGTTTTAAGCTATTTTTTTAAGACCATATTTACATAATGCAATTAACGCCGCAACTTTCGCATGCAAGTTGGAAAAGTTGGAAAAATGCTCTAAATGTGGTCTAAGTGATTTTTTTTTTTATTTTAGAGATTTTTTTATTTAAGTGATTTCTTTTTATTTGTGTTTTATGGTATTTTTTTGTATATAAGTGAGGTTTTTATTTTAGTGATTTTTTTTTATTTAAGTGATTTTTTTGTTTTAGAGATTTTTTTTTAAGTAATTTTTTTTGTTTTTTTTTTTTTTTTGTTTTAGTGATTTCTTTTTTATTTGAGTTTAAGGCTATTTTTTCTATATAATTGAGGTTTTTATTTTAGTGATTTTTTTTGTTTAAGCGATTTTCTTATTTGAGTTTTAAGGTTTTTTTTTTTTTTTTTTGTATATTAGTGATTTTTTTAATTTTATTGATTTTTTTATTTAAGTGATTTTTTATTTTAGTGATTTTTTTATTTAAGTGATTTTTTGTTTGTTTTAGTGATATCTTTTTATTTGAGTTTTAGGCTATTTTTTTTTTAAGACCATATTTACATAATGCAATTAACGCCGCAACTTTTGTTTGATACCAAGAGATGTAGGGAATAAAACGGGGTTGGAACAGTTGGAAAAATGCTCTAAATGTGGTCTAAGTGATTTTTTATTTAAGTGATTTTTTTTATTTTAGAGATTTTTTTATTTAAGTGATTTCTTTTTATTTGTGTTTTAGGCTATTTTTTGTATATAAGTGAGGTTTTTATTTTAGTGATTTTTTTATTTAAGTGATTTTTTATTTTAGTGATTTCTTTTTTATTTGAGTTTTAGGTTATTTTTTTGCGTATTAAAGAAAATCTTAGCTTAAAAGGCTGTGTTTAATTTTTCAAAGAAAACACTTGGTGTTCCTTAGTTACTTATTTTTATTAAAGAACTTCTTTTTCGGATTTTTTGGTTCAGCGAATTTTTTTTTTTCTAAAATTTTGTGATTTTCTTATTTAAGCAATTTTTTCTGAAATTTCGCAATTTTTTTAATTCCAGCGATTTTTCTACAATTTTTATTTAAGCGATTTTTTTTTAAATTTTGCGAATGATATTCTTAATACTACTTAAGTTTTTAATTTTAATGTATTTTTTTTTTTAGTTTGTACGATATTTTATAGCTTTAGCGACTTTTTCAATTCACACGATTTTCGCGTCAAAATTTTTATTGTCATTTCGGCGGCTTTTTCCACTTTTTCTTTATCGACTTTTTACATTTAATATTTTGGTATGGTTACTTAAATTATATAATTTGTTTAAAACCTGACTAATATTTGTCGATTATACATTTATTTTATAAAATTTTACTGAATATTTATTTGTGATTCCACTTTTCTTACGTTTAGAGTTCGAAGCGGAATATTGTATTAATTACTTAACTGACAAAATTATATTCGCCAAAAACTGACGACGAAAAAAAAATAATGTGTGTGAAGTTAGCTCCGTCAGTTAGCTTCTTTTTTTTGCCTATCAAGTTTCCTGTACACAAGCAACTTCTGTTAACATAGTTCATACTCAAAGACTGTTAAGAAAGACAACAGAATGGATGTTTTTTGCCAAAAATAAATAATTTGAGACAAAAATAAATTTAAAAACGTTAATTCAGAATTATTAATAAAACATTTATTTTTTAATTTCAAAAGATTTTGTTATTCGTGCTTAATTCCCAGTTTTTATTCTTGATAAAAACACTTGAAATTTATTGTTGATGGGATAAGCTATTCCTATGCATTTCACTGGTTGCTTAAGCCAGATCATCAGGAAACTTCATCCATAAAGATTTTAGACAAACTAAAGATATTTAACCAAATAAAACTGTTAAACGTATAAGACTTATAGCAACAGTTTTACTTGTAACAATATCAAAGCTTGAACAAAATACATCAACAATAAAAAAGTGGGTTTATCTCGTCTTACACTCCCCACTACAATTAGTTGAAATTCTCTCAACATTAATTGTAGTTGTAAAAAAAGTCCTACTTTCAGAACCCGAAAATGGGTCAAAATCGAAATGGTGCTCTAATATGGACTAATCAAACTATCAACCCTATTAGTCCATATTAGAGCACCATTTCGATTTTGACCCATTTTCGGGTTCTGAAAGTAGGACTTTTTTTACAACTACAATTAATGTTGAGAGAATTTCAACTAATTGTAGTGGGGAGTGTAAGACGAGATAAACCCACTTTTTTATTGTTGATGTATTTTGTTCAAGCTTTGATATTGTTACAAGTAAAACTGTTGCTATAAGTCTTATACGTTTAACAGTTTTATTTGGTTAAATATCTTTAGTTTGTCTAAAATCTTTATGGATGAAGTTTCCTGATGATCTGGCCTAAGCAACCAGTGAAATGCATAGGAATAGCTTATCCCATCAACAATAAATTTCAAGTGTTTTTATCAAGAATAAAAACTGGGAATTAAGCACGAATAACAAAATCTTTTGAAATTAAAATTTTGTATTCCCAAAAATTGAAATTACTTTTTGATAATAAACAGGCAAGTGCACGGCCTAAAAAAACACTTAATTGACAACATCTTTTGTAAGTTGTTGTTTGTTTTTTATTTTGTTTTTCTTAACCTACTTACAACTACAATTAATGTTGAGAGAATTTCAACTAATTGTAGTGGGGAGTGTAAGACGAGATAAACCCACTTTTTTATTGTTGATGTATTTTGTTCAAGCTTTGATATTGTTACAAGTAAAACTGTTGCTATAAGTCTTATACGTTTAACAGTTTTATTTGGTTAAATATCTTTAGTTTGTCTAAAATCTTTATGGATGAAGTTTCCTGATGATCTGGCCTAAGCAACCAGTGAAATGCATAGGAATAGCTTATCCCATCAACAATAAATTTCTAGTGTTTTTATCAAGAATAAAAACTGGGAATTAAGCACGAATAACAAAATCTTTTGAAATTAAAAAATAAATGTTTTATTAATAATTCTGAATTAACGTTTTTAAATTTATTTTTGTCTCAAATTATTTATTTTTGGCAAAAAACATCCATTCTGTTGTCTTAACAGTCTTTGAGTATGAACTATGTTAACAGAAGTTGCTTGTATACAGGAAACTTGATAGGCAAAAAAACGAAGCTAACTGACGGAGCTAACTTCACACACATAAAAAAATAATAGAAAGCAAACATTTTCTCCAACCCAATGTCACAATTCCTCCAAAAGATGTGCGTAATTGTGTTCGTATATTAAATACGTAAAATAAATAATATCCTGCAACCGTGCGTCATAATTTTTCGTTTAATACAGGGCCGGCCCTCTTACATTAAAACACACAAACATGCACTAACAACACATACGTTAATACGCACGCACAACAAACCCAAACACAGTCAAATTATATTCGCACACAATAGATTTGACTTGAAAACAAAAGTAGCTGCAACAGCAACAACAACAAAATAAAGAAAAACATAAAATTTGTTCATTTGTCGCTCCTTTCGCTATCGTTTGGACGTCCTCTCATGTGTTTATTCATCAGATTTATTATTTGAAAGCAAAAAGGTTGCTGTTGTCGGTTGTTTGTTGTGTGTTAGTTCAAATGTTTCCTGTAGAGCAAAATGCATGTGTATTCCTTACACATATTACATATTTTTATAACATTTGTTTGAGTTTGTGTTGTTGTAGAAAGTTCTTTAATTTGATAAATGTGTCCATGCTTTTAAGTCTATTAGCATACACGCATTCACTCGATTTATTACAGGGAATGGAATGTTGGGATTTTGTTTTGCCTCCTCGTCCTCCTCCTCACTGCTTGTCCTCCACTTAAATTTTACTTCTTAATTTTTCCATTTGATTGTATTTTTCTATTTAGATTTAGATTAGATGCTTTTTAATATCCACTGATTTCTTTTATTTTTCCTTTTTTTATTATTAAAATGTAAAAGTTGATTTTTGTCATGTGACTTTTTGCTGGAACTTGTTTTGTGTTGAAGAGGGGTTGTCATAAAACGTTTCCAATTCATTACACTCGTCTTTTTTTTTTTTTTTTGTCTTTGTTGGAAAAAGTGGTTAAACAATTTTTTTGGATTTATCTTTCGTTTTATAAGAAGAATAATTCTTTTTTTTCCTTTCGTTTTTGAAGCGGTTATGACATATTAAAAAGAAACGTGTGCATATTCTCGGAAATGAAATTATGTTATTTGAAATGTGAACAGAAAAATATTACTTTTTGAAATAAAGTTACAAATGTTAATATTATTCATAAAAGAAGTGAATTATAGACATGTCATTTTTTTGCGTTGGTCCTAAGGCAAGTTTTTTCTCTTGATACAAATTATGTTATTTCTTTTGAAATTAATAGAAAAAATGTCAAAAATTCGTTAAAATGAATTTTCATAATTCAACCAACCGTTTTTCTTGGTGTGCTCTTAAGCGAAAAAGTTTTAATAAGTGGCAATTCTTAGAAGAAGTCTTTAAAAACAAACTTTTTTGAATAATTACTTTTTTCCCTAAACAAAAAAAAAAAACATTCTTCGAAATGTTGATTAGAATTGTTTGAAATTTTAAAATCAACTTCAAAACTTTTTTAAAGAAAGATACAAACGCAAGAGCAAAAGTTTTAAAATAAATCATACAGAACAGACTAGACTAGTGTACGTAACGTGCATTTTTGGTGTCGCAGACTAGACTAGTGTACGTAACGTGCACTTTTTGTGTCACGCGTAACTGGCGCGTAAATCAGTAGCGAAAGCGATCACTTTAAATCAGTGTTCAAAAATAAACATTATTTTGCGTACGGCTCACACACCTAGAAACGATAACTATTTTTTAGTGTTTGTGGATTAATACACAACCCTTAATGCTATTCAAAACTATTTTCAAGAAAGTAACCGACATTATACAGTGTTCTCTTCTTTCGTTAAAAAATAAATCAATTGTAATAGTTCTGTAGACAATATTATATAATATTTATTTTTGTGTTTGAAGATCACATACAGAGCAGGCGCGGATTCAGGGGGGGCGAAATAAGGAAATTACACCCCCCCCCCCCCTAAATTGTAAAAATATGTTTTGTTTATTTCGATAATACAAGAATTCCCAATAATAATAATATTTTTTTTAAATGTACAAAACTTTTGGAAATCCCAGCAAGGTTTTTTTTTTGTTTTTTTTTTATTGAATTTCTAACGAAATTTTCAATAAGTCTCCAAATCTTAATCCTAAGCGTTATTTATTCGATATTTCCAATGAAACCTCTAGTTTACCGTATTCAAATACTTATTATTCTACATTCAATCCCAGCAGGTGCCATCTATATCGAAAGACTAAACGTTTAACTTGAAAATGCGCGCGGTTGAATTATTAATAAGCCTTCCCAGCAAACAATATGAGTCCTAAAAGAGTCTTTTAGGACTCCTTTTTACGAGCAAAACGCTCATAAGAAAAGCTCCTAAAACCCTCAGATATGAGCGTGTTTTCCTATGAAACCGTAAAAAAAATTTGTACTGAATATGAGCGTTTTAGGACTCCTAAATTCACGATTTGTATGGAAAATTGTGAGCCTTTTTGCTCACAAATCCTTCATAACAACCTCTTAAAAGAGTCATAAAAGAGGGATTTCAGAGCCAAAAAAGAGTGTTATAAGAGTGTTTCTTTTTCGTGAAATTAGGGTACTCATTTTATATGTAAATTTGTGCTTTTGAGCTTTTAATGGAAAAGTTTTATCAATATATGTTTTGTGCATGGAAATCATAATCATTTTAAACAAATTTCAGCGGACAAAACCACCTAATTTTCTTTTAACAAAGGCTTCAAATGGATAGTTTTTTATTTAAAAACACAGAAATAAACTTGCTTTTTGCACAATTTTTCAAAGATTTTATCAAAACCACAACCGAACAGTGCAAAATTATCAAAATAATGACAGACAAACGCAAAATATTGAAATTATAAAGAAAAAGAAAACAAGCTACCGTTGCCCCACAGAAAGCCCTCATAAATAAGAGTTTTCTAGGAGTGTGCTCCTAAATTGCTCATAAAAATGAGTCTTTTCGGAGTCCTCATTTCTACAGGCTCCGAAATCAATCAGAATTGCTCATAAATTAGGAGGGTAATCATAAAACCCTCAAGAAAAGGAACCTTTTAAGAGTCATATTTATGTTTGTATGTGTTATATGAATCGAAATTCTATTCGATCATTTTCGACGAAAGCACTGATTTGTCGGGGAAAGGCCAGATTTCCTTATCTTTAAGATATTTCAACATACAACAAAAAGTTGGTAGGGAAGAATTTATTGGCGTTGTTAAAAATGCATTTGAAGAGCCTTCAAAGGATATTGATGACGATGATGTGTCTATTGATGCGAAGGAACTATCATCAATAGTTGTTAAAGCTTTGACAAATTTTGGTCTTGACCCAAGAAATTGTGTAGGAATTGAAACAGATGGGTGGTTTCTCTGACATCAGAGTCAGAGAAAACGGAGCTGCTAAAAAATTCTGGAAACCGTGGTAATGCGAAACAAACGCCTTGCTATTTCCATAAATCAAACAACACAATTTCTAAAAGCAATAAAGTGCCATTAATACAAAAAGTTGTAACATTTTTTAAAGAAACGACAAAATTTTTTAAATATAATCATCCCAAGCGAAACGCAGTTTTAGCAAAGTATTTGGGAGCCAAACTCTCTGCATTATGCGAGACAAGTTGGGTGGACCGTCACGACTCAATTTTAACTTTGCAACAAGTGTCCATCATATAGTAGAAGCTTTGGAAAAATATCTGAGTGGAAAGGTAGTATCTCTACCTTTATATTAAGGAACTCACTTAATACTTTTAAATTTATTTGCGGTATATACATATTAAGTGTCATACCTTTTGTAACACAGCCGGTTAGTATCATTTTACAAAAGCACGATATAGATCTTTAAAAAGGATCAAGCCTTATCAAAACTGTAATCCTGTGCCTTGAAGAGAAATTAAAAAAAGCTGAAGAACAATTCAAAGCGATTTTTGAAAAAGTAAAAGTTATTTGCTTTCAAATCCAGTTTCCAATCAAAAAAACAAGATTTGAACGAAATAATCGCATCGAAAATGTTGAAGATTACTGCCAAATTGTAGGTTACATTCTCTTATTCAATTTATTTTAGAAGATATCAAAACACCTTTCCCAACAGATATCCTAAATGTATTGAACACACCTAAACTTCTACCTCAAAGTGTAATCAAGTCATATGGGCAAATCCTGCGTAACGAACGATACATTCGCACTTGTTTTCTGATTGATGCATAAACATTTCTTGGCCTTTCAAAAGAGATAGCTTCAACTTATATATAGTATTTAGTGACATTAATAAGTACTTGCGAAATAATTGATCACAAAACTTTGCGCACGCCACAAAAAGTGGAATCAACTTAAAAAGTTGAAGTGTGTTTTCCTAATTTTTAGCGAATTTTCGCGTGAGAGGGTAAGAGTAATTGTAAACAAACTTTTACTTTGTGATCGTCATTGATTAAAACTTAAAAACCACGAGTTATTTCTATATGCACTTTATATGCAAAAATCTATATAAACGTTCATATAAAAATTAAATTGCTTTTGTTTGTTTGTTAACTATAGCCTCCTAAACTACTGAACTGATTGCAGTAATTTCCTGATTGCCTGGCAATTAACATTTGCTATAAAAACATATTTGTAAATTTTTATGTGCGCGTGGCTCCTCTCATGCAAAAACATCAAAATAAATCACATCAACATATGAAAAATACAACACGCCACTGCTCATAAGAGATGGCAGCACCAAAACAGCCAACAAAATACAACACGTTACTATTTTTATGTAGATGGCAGCACCAAAAAAAAACACAAAACATAACGCCAAAATGCGCCTCTTAGCGGACGTGGTTAAAGCACCTTGGTGTTACATTCATTGGGGTGATTTGTGATGCATACAAAGATTGGAATAAACAATAGAATTATAGGGCTCTTGAAGTTTTCAGATTTTAAGAGTCTGGGGTACTCACTAGAGTACCTGTGTTTATCTAGTAGTAGCACGGGTGATCGTAGACCCGGTGACACGACACCGGTCTGATTATTTGTTGAGGTCGCCTTAGGCATACTCTCATTTGTTAGAGAATGCATTTTATGCCACGAATATGTGGCTTTTTTATGAAAAACAGTATTTTTCTGGAATTAAGGTGGCTTTGGCTTTAAGATAAGTTTTGTAATAAATACATTCCGTGTGGAGTAAGAGTGTTGTACGCTGGTGATGTTCCGCCCGTCTTGAAATCGTTAGATTGGCGAAAGGTCTAATCTAATAAATGAGAATCAGTGAAGTGGTTCGATTTGTGACGATGATTCATCTGTTTGCTTTTGCTAGTCAACAGAAGCTGCTGCCTGTTCATCAAGCAGCGGAAGTTAGATAGCTCCAGCTCCCAAACAAGGATCTGAGTGTATAGTTTTTACCGAACTATACACTTAACTGCAACCTGTTTGTGTGTTAGCCGAGCACACACAGGTGTATTTGGTAAGTGCTTTTACGTAACCCACCAAGTGATTGAGTTCCATCAGGAGACAAGGCCATAGTGCAGGTGCTCCTGTATATCGATATCGCAGTTGTACGATGAGTTATTTACAGAACAGTTGCAGTAAAATTTGGAACATAAAGTTTGGTTATCAATACATGACTGGAACAGTGAGCGTTAAACCTTCCACAGAAGAACAATATAAATAAATATTTTAATATCTGGAAAAGGATAGAAGTATTTTAATTTGGTAAAAATGGTTTTGTTTTCAATACAAGATATATGTTTATATGTTTTATTAATTAAATTGCAAACGTGGTAGCGAAGCGCAGCGGGTAAAGCTTATAAACATAAAATAGCATTAATTTTATTTTCTTATCGCTTAAAATATCTTAATTTCTACACAGTGGTAATAGTTTTTTAAAACCCCCTTCCAATTTATCACCACTCTTATCAACAGCAAATTTATAAACCCCCCAAAAATTCTCAGATAGAGTCGTTGCAATTTTATCTCTTCATAGTGCGTCGAAGAATTCTTATGGGATGTACTTTGACAGCCATCAGTAAATTGTAAAAAGGGGAAAATATTTTGTAACCCTTTATGATTTTATTTTTTTAATAATCAAGTTAAGGCGACTAATTTCCCTGGATATTTAGTTATCAAGAAGCAAAATTGTGTCTCTTGATTCAAAGAGTTAATCAAATAAAATGGCAAATTATAAGAAAGAGCTTTCTGTGGAAAATAAATTAGCCAAGACAAAGGCATGGGAGATACAAGACCGACTATTTTAAAAACTTAAATGTATAAAGGCTTTATTATAACATCGGTTCCCAAATGGGGGCATCGTGAGAAATTTCCAGGAAGTCCGCAAAGCAGAAATTTATTAAAAATCTACTTTTTATTAATGTGGTGTTTATAGAACACGAGCGCCTTACTCGTCCGTTCAACTTACATTTAAAACAAAAACAAAATTTCGAAATTTGAGGTGACCATATTATTATTTTTCTCTGCGTGTAAAAACATGTAAGAGTGCTTTGTTCGGCTATGACAAATCGTTAATACCCTTAACCTAATGTAATGCAGCGTCTTAGACCACTTACCCACTAACACACATTATCAAACAGCATTAAAAAAACGACATGGCAAAAACAATACACCCTTGACACCAGGTGGTGAAGTACTTTTTTATACCCTTCACCGAAGGTAACAGGGTATACATAACTTTGTCATTTCGCTTGTAATTTCTACAATATTGATCTTACACCCTATAAACTAAATATATTCTGGATCTTTATGAGTAGGGAAGTTTAAATCTGGTTGTGCGTCTGTCTGTCCGTCTGTTGATACATTTATGTCAGGTATGCTCATTGTAATTTTGCTATTTGCCATATTGGTCCAGAAATGGCTGAGATATGAGCAAAGAACCACTACCTCTTACTTTTTCCATAAATCCTTTGTTGTTGTTGTTTTTGTTGCTGTTTTTATAATACTTTTTCCTGTATATCTGGAGAACGGCAAGAGCCAAATTAGGTACAAACATTAAGGTTATCAATACACAGCATCCCACAAAATGTGGCCGGGATTGGAGAAGTGGGAGTGCTACGTCCCGTGCAGAAAACATTTTATAAAAACTTGGAAACTGTCATGTGACCGATGGGCGTATTCATCTATCAAAAATATATCAAAAGATCGGAAATCTTTAGTAGAACAAATTTTTTTTTAAACATCCATTTTCGGGAACCATATTTCTACTCGAGTACAAGTTTCATCACCAAACTAAATGGTAAACTTCTTTTTAAAGGTGACGGTGTATAAATCGGTTAAAAATACTCGAGTTATGGCCAAAATACTAAAATTCAGTTAAAACTAAACTTGCTAAATATAAATTAACCTTTTAATATATTTAATAGCACGCAAACATATGCAAATAATTAAATAAAATTTAGCGAAAAATACTATTGGGGTATTCACAAGGTGTGCTATCATGCTATATTGTCATAATGTTCTAACATTTTACAATGGTTTAAAAATATTGTTTTTGCTTTGTGAACAAAAAGTGTTTTATATTAAGAAAACTTTGCTTGCTATGTTTATTGTACTGTCGTTATTAATCCGAAGAGACCTGCGCCGAACGGCTGAGCCAAGCCGCAATAGTTTTTGTAAGCCGTCGCCGTTGATTGTAAAATTTTATCCGGCTAACAACCGAATTTCACCAGCAGCTAGCAATTTTTGCAATAAATCACTTGCGGCGTCAAGTTATATAGTATAAGGACTCTGCTGTTTGGTAAAACAAAATAAAATTTATTTGTGATTTGCGTCTGAAAAATCGAAAATAGGCAGGTATGTTCTAATTTAATTTATTAATTCATGCAGTAGAATTAAATAATATTTTTATTTTAGGTAAATATTTATTTTTTATATTTGTTTTAAATCAGTTGATTTAAATTCAAAATAGCACACTGAATTATGATTTTAAAACATTTGACTTTCTAACACCTTGTAAATCCCCCATATATAAATATATATATTTATATACATGTATTTAGCTATAAATAATGGTTGATTTTTTTAGCTAATATCTTTTTGGCAACACTGGTTTAAACAACTGACGCACGTTTCGTGTTTTGTTTCACTGTCAAACATCTTCAGTTTGGTCTATAATTTAACCATGAATCGTCTTACAAACGAACAACGCTTGCAAATTATTGAATTTGATTATCAAAATGCGTGCTCTGTTAAGAAAGTTCATCGCGCGCTTCTTCCATTTTATGGTCAGTTTAATCGACCCACTCAAGCGGCTATTCGGGCTTTTGTGACTAAATTTCGCACCAAATTTACATTGTTGGACATTAAACCACCAACACGCTTACGTTTGGTGCGATTTATGGGCTGGTGGCATCATTGGACCGTACTTCTTAAAAGATGATGCGAATCGTAACGTAACTGTGAATGGTAAGCGCTACTGTGAGATGATAACCCATTTTTTTGCCCAAAATGCAAGAGCTTGACTTGCATGACATGTGGTTTCAACAAGACGGTGCCACATGCCACACACAGCACGCTTATTGAGAGGCGAGTTCGGTGAATATTTTATTCCACGTTCGTGTCCGGTCAATTGGCCGCCTAGATCTTGCGATTTTACGTCTTTAGACAATTTTTTGTGGGGCTATGTTAAAGTTCATGACTATACACACATGCCCGCTTCAATTGTCATTGGAAGACAACATTGAAGCATATATTCATGAGAAACCGGCCGAAATGTTGGAAAGAGTATGCCAAAATTGGACTAAGCAGATGAACCATTTGAGGCGCAGTCACGGTCAGCATTTGCATGAAATAATCTTCAAACATTAAATTATATGAACCGTACATTTTTCTGAATTTTATGTGTTTTTTTTACTTTCCTATAGCTCTTAATAAATCACCCGATATATATCAACTTCTGTTCTTTCCCATCCATGGTAAAGGATATATAAGATTCGGCATAGCCAAATATAGCACTCTTACTTGTTTATAATACCGTTTGTAACAAAATCAACGTAAGGATACGAGTATACAAATTTGTGTTCAAGGTGTCCTCGGGAACCCTTGCCTATATTGGCATATGGATCAAGAACAATTTTTGCTTTAAAAGACCACATTTGGTGAATTAATACAGCTTTTCTAATTTTTAGTCGAGTAGGCATTACTTTTTACTTGTCCTCATTTCCTTTTTTTCATTTTACAATTTGCTAAAAAATAATTAAGAACATGGTTACATTCCATTCACAATTTGCATAAATTTAAAAAAAACCCCTCCTTTTTAATACCCTTTAACCACTTTAATTTGATGGTGTTTAATAAATCTACTTTTATTTAAAGGCTCTTGAACACGTATATCACAATCTGGCGGTTGTTACCTAAAACTTAAACGCAACATAAATGATGATGGCAATATGAATGGTTGGGGTTGGTGTTGGTTGTGCTGGTGTTGTTGTTGGTGCTGGAAGTAGGGGTGGCGGCAAATAAATATAAAACGGAAAATGTTTATTAAATTAATCAAATCAAATCAGGTATTCATAGTGTGTTTGCACAGTTGCTGTTGGATGAAAAGCTTCGGAAAACTCATTCGCTCACTTGCCCAGCCAGCAGTGGTGGTAAATTTATGTTTATTTCAGCATTTGCTTAAACCTCTTTCATTTATCACAACAGCGGCAGAATAAAAATAAAAGACCGACAAAAAAATAATGAATATGATGTTTGCAAAACAAAAGAAAACAGAAATCCAAATAGAAAATAGAAAAATTAGAAGAAGTCATGTATTATGTTTTGCGTGTTTAGCTTAAACTACTAAAGCTCTTAGACACACACACACAGACATAAGCATAAGCATAAACACTCAAGCCGAGTTCAACTTAAAACACATACAAACAAATAAACATAATTATTGTTTGTTTTCGAATAAACACAAGATTTGTCCTTGCATTTGAAAGAGGAACAAATACGCCGAAAGGAAAGAAGATTGGCAGAGAGAAAATAACACAAATCTTAAAATCATACCAATATTTCACATTAAGCATTATAAAATATTGTTTCCTTTTGTCGACTTCTTATCAGAGTTGTTGAATCTGAGAGAAAAAGTCAAAGAAAAGTAAGTCAGTCATCCAGCCAGCCACCCAGTCAACCAGCCACCCAGTTAAGCAGTTAGTTTATAGAGATATAAAATTTGTAGAATGAGCTTTAGAAGACTTTTGATATTTTCAAGATGCTGTTCATATACACAACTGCCTCTGAACAACAGAAACAGAATAAAAAAAAAGAAAAATAAAAAAAAAATTATAATGCTGCTGTTAAAATGAAATAAAAATAAAATGAAGTATCTAAAGAATCAAATAAAGGCAAATGTGAATAGTCATCAGACGTTTCCTTCCGGTATTAAAGGTTGTTTATGATGTTCTTTCTCAACGTATGAGTTCGAGTATGAGTACTCGTTTAGTTGCCATACAACAATAAATACTGGTTTGCTCGCTTTGCTTACATTTGGCGAGGAGTATTTGCTCAAAAACTCTACTCAGTTTTAGACTTCAACAACATAAAACAGCAATAACAGCATATGTTGGGACAGTGGAAACCGTTATCGAAGGCACAAGGATCTGACTTTGAAGCTTGCTGCCAGATCTAGACAAGTTCTTCTTTAAGCATACAATACGGTGAAAAAGAGAAAGGTAACTTTAGGCAAATTTAATGTGATTTTTTTTTTTGCAAGTGGTAACTCTGAAATTTGTCATCTGTCACTTTTTGTTATCTCGATTATTACAACTGGAGCGCTTTACGCATTATAATTGTGAAAGCAAAAAATTTAAAAAGTTATGCTGACACCGCTCGCAAACATCGAAGAATTTTCAGGTGAGAAAGTGCACCTGATGGGTCAAAATTTCGAAAAGTGGTCAGAAAATGTGAAGAAACTGGGCTGGTTATGGACAGTAAGACTCCTGTGCGTCAACGTACCGGTCGGTCTTTTGAAAACAATGCTGCTGTTCATGAGAGTGTCATCGAAAATCCGAAAACATAAATTCGGCATCATTCTCAAGAAACTTAAATTTCACGAAGCGCTAGCAGCGAATTCTGACTAAAGACCTCAACCTTCAGAACATAGAAAGCGCCGGCAGTTCGTTCAATGGGTAATGGAGCGAAGTGAAGTCAATGCCAATTTTAAAAAAAAAAAATAACAATTTTCCATCTGAATGGCTTCGTGAATACAAAAAAATTTTCGAGTTTGGGGCTCAGAAAATCCTCATGGGAAACAAATGCACCCACAACGAGCAAACATCTGGTGCGGATTTTGGTCTGGCGGCGTGATTGGGTCCTACCTTTTTGAAGATGAGACCGAAATTGCAGTGACTGTGAACGGCATTCGTAACAGGATGATGATAACGGAGTTCTTGTGGCCTCAACTGGACGGCATGGATCTGGACGACATATGGTTATAGAAAGACGGAGCCACCTGCCGCACTATACATTAAACAATCGCTTTATTGCAGCAACGATGTCCAGAACAAATTACCTCAAGAACCTCTGATGACAACAGGCCACGAAGATCATGCGATTTAACGCGAAGCAATTTGTAAGCCCAAATCCTAGATCAAACGCGTCATCGGTGAAAGAGTCATGGAAAATTTCATGAAAACAGTATTAACCTGTCATTCGAGCCGTGGAGACACACCATTTGGCGGACATTTTATTCCACACTTAATCGGAACATGTTTTCTTTTCACTCCAATCATACAAATCGTAACTATTTAAAAAAAGACGTGTTTTTATTTTTAAATAAAAAAACGAATTCTTACTGAGAAACCCATTACAACGTGTCCATTCACTTTAGTGGCCAAATATTGTCCTATATCTGATGGCAATATCTGGTGTACCTTTGAATAGGCATTTTTCATTTATAACGCTGACTTATGAAGTGGATTTTGACAGATCTATAATAGATTGAGGAGAAGGGAAAGAAACCCCAAGAGAAAAATAGCAACTCTTAAAAAAACTCGACTTTGCTGTATAAATCCGGCTGCTTAGAAAGATGTAAGAAAGCATATGTATATCCGCTTTTAAATACCTTTATGTTTGTTTATTGACAGACCGAACACTCTATCGATCCACACAAATGTTTTCTGTTCATATTTTCACACAAAACGCACAGATAACAAAAGCGAAAATTTTCTGTTTTCTTCTTATCACATTTCAACACTGCGTGACCCATTTACGTATTTATAATAACTACCAGGGGTTGAAGTCGACCACAACGTTAATATCTCTGTAACATTAAAGTAATAATAAGAGGTCTTTATACCTTAAAGAGCGGGCATATTGTTTTACACGGTGTTGAGGCATACAAATACTCTAAAAAAAAACCAAAAAAAAATAAAGCCGAAGCGGTTTCAATAGAACGGTTAGTACAGATTTGCTAACATCAAGTACAGAATATTTGATTCAAGTACGGATTAGTCAGATGGCCCCGTAGTTAAGATAATCCTAAATCGGAATTGAATGATGTACATAAATAAAAGAAAATCTCAAACTGTGCTTGGATCAAAAAATTTTAAGTTTGTTTTAATACCGAAATAAGCCAAAAATTTAATTGATTCTAACGTAAACACTTACCTCAGAGAACGGGAAATAACAGAGAGAATGTTATTATTTGCTTACCCCGTTACACATGATTGTTTCAATTTTGTTGTATCGCGTCTTTTGTTAACAGAAGAACTCTCAATCATAAGAACCAGCAGCTTGCCCGATGTGGGTTGATGTTTTTAACTAAATAACTTTAACAAATAGAATTCTGGAATTTTTGCTTCTTATTTTGTTTTTGTTTTAGAATAAATTTTTACAAACACACGCGTATACACGCATAAAGAATAAAGAGTGCCAGGACCAACGAAACGTTTGAACTTTTATTAACTTGCTTTAAGAATTTTATACTTATTATAGTTATTTTCCAAAAGTAATTGCATTTTGAATTATTTAAGTACGACGCGTACTAAAAGAAAGTGTAAAAAACTTCGATTTAGTACGAGTTTTTTCTTTGTGTGTACTTTAGTTGATCGTGTATTTACACCAGCGCTTTTTAATACTTTAATACGATTTCGTACTGCTAATATTACGAAATTTACCTGCTATTTCTACATACACGCAATGAAATCATAAACCGTAATATGTTTGAAAATTCTCTGTTAAACATTCTTTTGTTAGAGATGACCACAAAGAAATAAATATTTTCTTTACGTGTACACAACAGGAATGTAACTAAAATTATGTAACAAATACGCATGCATGTGGGAGGCAAAAACTTGAATCATTAGCTTCCAGCCTAAAAGGATATCGTTTACTTTCAGTGCCAAAATTCGAGTATTACTATTGCCCATTATCAAATATGTGTGTACTTTAATGTTGAGACGCCCTGATTTAAACACTTACAACACGAATGTCAACAAAATTCTCTTAAAAGGAGTGTGTAACACAAAAACATAAATTAGCAGCATGTGGCTTCCTAATGACTAAACACACTTATACCCTAATTAATCTCTTCTGTTCTCTTTTTAGGGATAGCTGTTATTAAACATCACAACCAAGGCGAATTCACTTTACAGGTGGAGGGTTTAACCCAGCTCAGCTAATTTTTTCATACTTAGAGACAGAAATGATAAAAGTTGTTTATGTTTTTTGACTTAGCGACCAACTGAAGCAACAATTTAAAAAATAATGTGGTTTTTTATTGTTGTATTTGATGTATATGAATTAGCATTGATCATAGCCGAAGATACGGGATAAGGTGAGCTCGTCGCTCTCTTAATATTTTTGTTAAGTTTTTCTTGGGATTTAAAAATTAATCAACAAGGTTTCGTTATAATGTGCTTAATTCCCATTTCATACTTTTGATAAACTGAAGTTTATTGTTGATGGGATAAGCTATTCCTATGCGCATTTCACTGGTTGCTTAGGCCAGATCGTCAGGAAACTTCATCCTCACAAGGTAACCTGGTGTACCTGGTGTACCAGGTTACCTTGTAACAATATTAAAGCTTAAACAAAGACAGAAATTGATTTTTTTTGTCAACTCTAAATGTAGTTGTAAGTGGGTAAAGAAAAAACAAAAATCAACACAAATTACTTTATTTTATTTTGCAAGTTCAATTTTATTTACACTGCCACATGCATTAAGGTCTAACAGAATAACGAAGTAGAAGTAGTAGCTAAAGCTGAAGAATGCTCTGTAGCGCACTAAAGATCAAAGTTTCTAATTTTTCGTTTCAACTTCAACTGCACGACTACTAACTTCATCTACATATTCTGTTGACACTACTTTGAAACTACTGTTTTTATATTATGACAGCTTGCAGCGCTATTCGTAACGTTAAACTACAGCGACTATTCTGTTCCCCACTTAATGTTTGCCTATAAAATTAAGAAAATTGAAGGCATGCACATTTTTTGGCTTATACATACAATTTGGAAATATGAATGCGTCTCTCTTTCTCTTCGAAAGAGAGAAAAAAGCACCTGTCAAAATATCTAAATCGCTGATTAAACAGTGCAACAAAATTCGGTTCATCGCCGCAAGCCCCAATACTTGCAACGCGAAATAAAACTAGACTAGTGGTAGAGCAAATCTGCCAAAGGGTTTCGAAAAGTTAACTCGGGTTCCCGAAAGTTACAAAAGGACAAAAATTATCCATTAAAATGAGTGTTAGAGTGTTTATATATTCTAAGAAAAAAATCACCATACAATTCTACTGAAGACATCTGAAATAGTATTTAAGCTCAGAAGTACATGTAGTATATTTTTTTTTGAGTTATACCAAACGCCTTTTCAAAAAATTCAAAAACTTTAGGGGCCGATATTTCGGGAACCCGAGCTAACTTTTCAAAACGTTTCAAAGTTTCATTTCGCGTTGCAAATATTGAGGCTGTTTTTTTTTTTTTTTTGTTGCACAGTTTTAAGTCTTTACTTTCTGTTCTGTTCTGTTCTGTTCTGTTCTGTTCCGTGCCGTTCTGTTTCAAAATCGAAATCAAAAAATAGTGTATTTCAACATAAATATCTGTGGCATTTTGACAAAACATCTTAAGTCGGGATAAGATAGCAAAAAAAGTTTTAAAAAAAAAATCGTTCTAAAAATCATTTATATCAAATAATAAAAAAAAACCGAAATTAAAGTAAAATTCCGTTTATAATACAAAATTTTAAAATCGTAAACAAAAATGGTTTTTAAAGGAAAATTCGTATAATTAACAGCATTTTTTTCAACTTTTTAAATTTGACTTAAGATGTTTTGTCAAAAGGACACAGATATGTATTTTTATACCCTCCACCACAATTAGTTGTGAAGAGGGTATATTAAGTTTGTCATTCCGTGTGAAACTTTTTTATTATTCATCTCAGACCCTATAAAGTATATATATTCTAGGTCCTTGAGTAATTTTAAGTCGATTTAGCCATGTCCGTCTGTCTGTCCGTCTGTTGAAAACACGCTCACTTTCGAAAAACTCAAAAGAAATAAACAAACTTGGTGTCCAATTGCTTGTAGTTATCCTTAGCAGTTTGGGATTGAAATCCATCAAAATCGGTTCAATAGGATCTGAGCTATGAATCAAAATGTGGAACCACCACCTAAAAAAAATTGATAATTTTGTTACAAAAACTAATATAAATGGTGAAAAAATGCACAGAATGATATAAGATTTCGCAACAGTTCGTTTTATTTAACTGGAAATTACGCTGTAAAATATCTTGAAGATCCGTCCATGATTTACCCTAGGCCACATATAAGCCCTACTCCCGGAAAACAGTATAGTAAGCCTAAAACCCTAACTAACAATGCTATCATAACAAATTTTGGCACGTCTCAGTTAAAAAGGACTAGAAATGAAACTGTTAAGTTTCGTGGAGATCGGTCCATAATTTACCATAGGCTCCATATAAAACCTACTTCCAGAAAACAGTTTAGTACGCCTAAATCCGTAAAAAATAATGCTATCATAACAAAATTTGGTACATCAAAATTTTTTGGAACTAAAAATAAGACTGTGAAATTTCGTGAAGATCGGTCCATAATTTACCATAGGCCCCATATAAACCTTACTCCCGGAAACCAGCTTAGTACGCCTAAAAACGTAAAAAAGAACGCTATCATAACAAAATTTGGTACATCACAGTTTTATTGAACGAGAAATAAGACTTTAAAATTTTGTGAAGAACGGTCCATCATTTACCATAGGCCCCATATAAACCTTACTCCCGGAAAACAGCTTAGTAAACCTAAATACGTAAAAAATAATGCTATCATAATAAAATTTGGAACATATAAGTTTTACAGGACTAGAAATAAGACTGTGAAATTTCGTGAAGATCAGTTCATAATTTACCCTAGGCCCCATATAAACCTTACTCCCGGAAAACAGCTTAGTACGCCTAAAAACGTAAAAAATAACGCTATCAGAACAAAATTTGATACATCACAGTTTTATAGAACCAGAAATGACACTGTGAAATTTGGTGAAGATCGGTGCATAGCTTACCATAGGCCTCATATAAAGCCCACTCTGGTTAAATAATTAAATACGCGGTAAACTTTTTTCCAGTTTAGCTTCATATGGCCAGAAAAAATGTTATGCAATTTTGTGATATACGGTCCATAATTTTCCTTAGATTCCATTTTAGCAGCCTTTTGAAATTTACTGCAAACGCTTAAACTAATTGCACCGCTGTATTGAAATTTATGTTTTTTAATACCAGAAATCGTTCTGCAGAATTTGGGATGATTGGTTCATAGCTTACCATGGCTTTTATATAATTTGTTCTCTTGAAAATCATTTAAGTTCATCTTAAACTGATATTCTACTCAAACTTTTTAAAATTGATTCTGATTGTCGATTAATAATTTTATATAGGTCTAAACCGCAACAAATTTTAATGCAGATGTCTGTTTTTACAAAGATTATAATAATAAATAGACATCATACAGATATTAGTCCTAAAATATTCGAAGTGCCGGTGGAGGGTATCAAAGATTCGGCACAGCCGAATATAGCACTCTAACTTGTTTTTTATTTATTTTGCTGTCACTTACAATTACTTAACAATTTTTTGATTTTAACAAACAGAACCGCAACAGAACAGAAAAACTAATCAATTTCAAAGGATTTTTAATAACAAAAACAAATCAGCTGATTCGTAACAGAACAGAAAGAAAAGGCTAACTGAGACTTTATGCTGTACTTAATTCCTGATTGTAAGTTCCACACGTACGAAATTTTGAGAGAGAATTATTTAAAAAAAAAATCTTATATTTTAAAATTTTATAAAAAAAATTTCCAAAAAATTACTTTGATAATAAATTTGCAAGTGCCCATGCATAAAAAACTGAACTGGCAGTTTTTATTTTTTTTTTCTAGTTTCGTTTTTTGCTTAACCCGCTTTCAACTACAATTAATGTTGGGTGAATTCCATCCAACTTTAAAAGATAAACTCACTGTTTATTGTTGGTATTTGGTTTAAGTTTTGATATTGTTGTAATGAAAAATGTTAAGTGTTTGAAATTCAAATTCACTCTGTAGTTTTGTTGGCAAATCCAATATTTTAAACGTTTCTGAAGCTTTTTTTGGGTAAAGGTTTCCTGATGATCCCACCTAAGCAACCAAAGAAATGAGTATAGAAACTAGCTTATCTTCCAACAATAAATTTCAGCGCATTTATCAAAAATGAAAATTGGGAATTAAGCACGAAAAAAATCATATTAATTAAAAATATTTCCAAAAATTGCTTTGATGAGAACTTTTTTGTTTTTAGAGATTTTATACCCCAGTCGTTTCACTATCCTGCGGACAAAGTGACTAGTATTTAACTAGAAATATTCTGGTTGGTTTTAACTTTAAACTAGTTGCACTTTTGGTTTTTTTTTCATCTATCAAACTATCGTTTTTAACATTATGCATTTTTATAACAGTTTAAAACTATTTTTTTATACTTTTTGCTTTTTAATACTATGTTCACACTTGGGTTCTTAAACGCGTTTAAGCAGCTCGAACGTGATTAAACTCTAATCACTTCAAAATCGAGATGATTGCCCATACATTGAAGTGATGTGTTAATCACTTCAAATTGACATGATTACAACTAAAGCACTTCATAAACCACATAGAATCCGCCGCACATACCTCAAACTGAGTGCAATGTAGATTCGCCAACATGATCGTGTACAACCGGCCACGATTTCTGCTTAATGTTTTTATTTTTTTCCTTGAATAATTAATAAATTTTCACAATTTCATCATTCAAATGATTTAAATAATATTCTGATAACTTAATAAAAGCATTTTTATCCATTTTTAATACTTTAAATAAATATAAATTTGTTTGTTGTGTTTTTTTCTTAATCATCTGTCATCTTAATCATCTCAAATGTAGTGTGAACGGCTTTGATTAACTTAATCAACATTTTGCTGAAACGCGTTTAAAAACCCAAATGTGAACATAGCATAAACGAAAGCGGAGCAACAGCGCGAGGAAGTTTCAAAGATATCATATCTCTTTATTTTAGAGAGAATATTATTAATTGTTTTCCTGTTACAGATGTTTCAGTTTTGTTGTATTCCCCTTTGTCTACAGGAGAACTGTCAATTATACGACACCAGCAAAATGGTCCGATATGGTTTTCGGCATCATTCTGCTTTGAAAGGTTAATGTTTTTAACTAGATAATTTAAGCAAAGAGGATTCGGGAATTTTATCTTCACTTTTTTCTTTAAACATAAATATAGTTTTATCAACTTTGAAACCAATCAGAAATGTATGATTTTTTTCTAATGTTGTGCTTGTTGTTGTTTCTGCAACAAACGTCATCACGTATAAAAAAGTGCAGTCGAAATTTCATCATCTTTCTGGTTTTTGTACTTTTTCGAAGCGTAACAACAAGTAATACGCTAGTCCAAATCCTAACTAATTAAAATTTTAGCTGCAGGGTATGTTCACAACTGCAATTAATTCCCACATTTCTCCAACTAGTGATTCGTTGAAAAGTTTACAGTGTTGTTGACAAAATTTCAGTTTAATGAATCCAGTGATTTAAAGGAAACTTTAATTATACAAATAAGCAGAAGCAGGGTTAAAAAAACTGCAGTTGAAACGAAAAACTGCCAAACAAAAAACGAAAATGTGTGTACAGCTTTTCGCTTTTTGAGTTGATTTGATAGCGACTGCTTATATTTAATGAATCAGAAGTAAAAGCAATGGTTTTTTTTTTGCCAATGACAAATAAAGAACGGGAAGAAATGGCAGTTTTTCTACTTTGACTGCAGTTTTTTAAACGCTGAGTAGAAGCGTGTTAAGTCCAAGCTCAGACACTTCGAATATTATTCTTTCATTTTATAACGCTATGCCTTTAAGGGCCAATTTCACGAAGTTCAGTTTGAATTAGTTATAAGTTACAACTGTCAAAAACATATTTGGGCTATTCACAACGTGTGCTATCAAGTCATATCGTCATAATGTCCTAAATAATATTTTACAATTGTTTAAAAAAATATTGTTGTGTTTGAAACAAAATAAAAATTTTAATGCTGTGTTCATAATTTCGTCCTAACTGTACATGAGAAATCTAAATTATAAGCGCTTGCCCACAGCAGCCGTAATGATTTCTTGTAATTATTTTAAGACATATGACTTTACAACTTTATGACTACCTTGTGAATAGCCCAATTGTTCACTGGAAGTCATAGTTAGTTTTAACTGAGCTTGGTGAAATTGTCCATAAGTTGTATACTCTTCGTGTTTAAGTTGAATCCTTAATTTAATACCTTGTATCCTTTATTACAAGTCTCTCTGTAGTAAAACATAAAACATTTATATGATAAATTTAAAGCTCAAACTGATATAAAGCTGGGAATGGGGGGCCTAACAGATTGCCAATATATATTCCACTGTTTTGCACACATTTTTTTTATGTCATATGAAAAAATGTTTCAGCTCGTTGTCATTTTTCTCGACGTCTTTATGGTTTTATCTCTTTTTAATATTGAAACATGTCCGCCCCGGAAGGTTAAATAGAAGATGCCAGAAATAAAAAAGCAAAACACGAATATATGAACACTTATGAATCTCTAATGTTTTTATGCAGCACAAATTTTACAAAATTTTCATACAGTGCGATGGCATAGAAGACAGCAGTACAAGTGTTTTTCTGGAGTTCGAAATAATGAGAAGGAGAGAGAGAGAGAGAGAACATTACAACATTTGCACAAATAGCAAATATTGTAGTATATTTTTCTTTTATTTGCAGAGCAAACAATTTTCGTTTTTTTTTTTTGTTTTTTTCTTAGGTAATTGACTTTGTAATTTATTCTAATTGCTCGAGTGAAATTTTGCAAATAAATAAATGGAGAAATGAAAAATAAAAGAAAACTAAACTAAAGAGAAATGAACTAGAAAAAAACATGTCTAGAAAGGATATTGTTTAATAATGTTTACATTACATTATTATTTTTATTTAGTAGCAGAGACTGTCTACACAGTTTGATTTATTGAATTAAAAATAAAAAAATAGAATAAAATGTAAAACTAGACAGACACAGACACCATGTTGTTAAAACCTATTTCCAGTTGTTCTCTGATTCCTTTTGGGGTTTTTAGTTTATAAATTTTTGGCAAATTTTCCTCTTTAAATACATATAAATTGTTTATAAGCAAACAATAACTATAAAACTTTGCCAGCTCGAAAATAGATTTTCAATTATTTGCAAAGCAAAATGTTATTTCGAATTCTGTTGAATGTTTGTAATCATATGAAGTTCAGTGTTCAGAAGAAGACTAAATTGCTTTGCTCGAGTTTGCTCTTCTGCCGCACTAACAAACTACAAAATATCCTAAACACATAAATTGAATTATTTATTTGCCACTAATTGATGTGTTTGTTGCTTCTATTGGTCTTGTTGGTGCTGCTGCTGGTGTTGATGTTGTTGTTATTGCAGTTACTAATAATGTTGCTGGTGCTTGTGTTGTTGTTGTGTTAAAGCATTAATTTAACTGAAAGCAATATTGTTGAAATTTTAATTGAAATTCTATTTTTTTTTTTTCAATGAATTGGAAAATGCAATTAAAGTAGGGTGATCGTTTATTCGACTTTTTTTTAAACCCGGTTTTCGAATAATTTTTTGAATAACTTTTAAAGTTTGATATTCAAATTTGTGGAAAATTTAAAAAAAAAACAATGGAAAGTAACACCAAACAAGTCACATTACAGTTATAAAGACGAATGGATCGTTTATATTTCTAACACTTCATATGTAGGGGACTTTTCACTTTAACACGGTGATGTCCTAAGTGGGGGTTAATTGGCGCCTTTTTGATATTTTGTAACAGGTCACTGAATTAACCTAAACGGAAACATTAATTTTCGGTTAAATTAAGCCCTGTAGCAAATATTGTCCCGAGCGAACCATATTAATGTGATAGATCTCCTTCATAGATATAAAGAAATATAAACAGAATTCAGTCACCTGACTTATTTTGTGTCAATTATCTTTCTTGTGAAGTAACTACACTTTAATCATTTTATCACCAGTTGGTATGTCTTGTTTTCAGCTGTCACAATTGGTTCCATTTAATTATAATATTGGGTTGACTTGTCACGGCATAGGTTCTTCAAGAACAATTGATACAAATTTCCCGCAGGAAGGTGAAAAAAAAGGTTACTCTACAAAAAATTTAAGGAATGTAACAAGTATCTCTTTTGTGTATGCTCAGCTTGTAACTCAACCAGACATAACTTATTTTCACAATCACTTTTCATAGGTGCTCTCTAACCGAATCAAGTCTGATCACCGCTATATCTATTATGTATTGACTTCAACAAAAATGTCTTAGTCGCAATCAATAGGACTGCAATCTGGATTGCTGTGAAATGGAAAGGTTTCCCAGTCAAAATAATTAGGAATATGTATGAAAACACCGAGCTAAAGGTACTTCTTGTTGTCTTTGGCCCCGTGATGATAAAGGATTTTTTAAACACTAGGAAAACCTGGCCTATGCCGATAAAATATGCCTTCTCATAGACTATCTGATATGCAGGACAAAACTGATGGACTTGTATAACCAAGAGATTAACATTGATAATGCTCATACCATGCGCCTAAGTAACACCACTAATGAATATATCACAATTAAAAATTCGTGAATAAAATTTGCTTACTAGGGAGCGTGATAGCGAGGTATAAAGCAAAAAAATGTTAGCTTTAGCGCCAACCTTCATACAAAACTTTTTATGAAATCTAATAAGAAAAACCTTCTCCTGCAAAACTTTGTTTTTGTCGCTTGAGCTTTTCTTGTGGTAATGACTCGACTTTTTCCAAAAATTTAAATATTTTGTCCTTTTTTAAATGGTTTATTTATGCGAGATCCGCCAACGCACAAAATTGGGAATTGATCGTTTAAATTCATTTTTTTCTTGGCTTATTTGGAAACAAACTCAATTAAAAAGACCTTATGCTATTGGTGCTACCAGCAATAAAATTTCAGGCTATATGTCTAAACAAGGAAGCGTAACAAGTAAAGAGTACCTAAGCTGACGAATGGGTTTCGTGGAATTTCCAAAATGAAAAAGTACTAAAAAAGTTCAATAGTTTTGACTTTTCCATCACTGATGGCGATGCTATCAGAAACCGCAAGCCCCTATAACGCAAATAAATTTAGATTGAAACCCTTAAGGCAGTAGATGATGTGGATGCCATTGCACTACAACCGACTGTTGAAAGACAGAAAAAACCGGGTATTCAACCGGTTAAAACCCCTAATTGATCACCCTAACTGTAGAGAAAGCAATTCATTTGCAATTTAAATTTTGTCGTTTTTAAAATTAAATAAATTTTTTTTCAATCTATTACAACAATTTTATTGTGCACAATTATTTTAATAGTGAGAATTAATTGCTTAATTATTAAAAAAAAGTCCTCGGGAAAGTACAAATTTGGCTCTTAATTAGAAATATATTTTAAGTCCACGCACTATGGGACTTGGTTTAAAGCGCAGAACGTTCGCAGACGGTTTTTAAAATATTTGTTGAATAAAATTTAACACGTCAAACAACACAATTTTCTATATTAACACCTCTGACGAAACTATTTTTAGCGAAAAATATTTATACATATTATTGTCACCGGCAACACGATACGGGATACTTGATTATGTGAAGGCAGAAAAGTGTCTCTGGTCAGCGTGGATCAACATCTTTAAGATAAGGAAGACCTGTAAGTTTCATCCTGCCTTGCCAAGTATTGGATGCACCTTTTTTCCCAAGTTGCACAAAAAGGTAAAATATACGAGTATGTATTCGTACATACGACCGCGGGAATGGTACACAACCGCAGTGGTTTTTTCGGAAACCAAGAAAAATTCTTGGATTCGAGCAAATGAAATTTCATGAATTTTGGCATTGATTTGTTAGTGCAAAGTTTTGCACATTCTAGTCAAAAGAGCATTTTATTAAGTTCAAAGAGTATGTTCCACCTCTTTGAAGCATATTTGGATAATTGCAAATTTTGTGTTAAATGCACAAATAACTCTGACATGATTCTTAACCGCATAACCAGGGAATGCAATGCAATGCATGTTTATCCTTGTGCCACCAGTGGAGTTATAAACAATATAACGGGTGGTTACAATTTAAAGGCCGATGATGTATGTGAACAACACCTAAACGTCAAGTTCTGCACTTCATTGGACTCAATTTCAGACTAACTCAACTTGAACCATGGAAAGATATCGAGCCCTAACCGCGATACTGACGTAAGCGACATTATTTTAAATGTTCGTTTTTTTTTAATAAATGACTTTATTGGCAACACGTACTTCATTTCCTAAAATATCATGGTCACATAAGGTACCGTTACGATTTTATAGCAAGAACAATTTCATATAAAATTTATATGAAATAAAATAAAAAAGCTCTCTCCTGTAAAATTTGATTTTTGTCGCTTACGTTATTTTAGTGGTAAGGGGTCGATATACAATCGAGCGTTATAGTTTTTCAGGCCTTTAAAGAAAATGGGCGTTCAAATCAAAATGCATATCGTTCACTTCGTGATTTTCTCGGTCAATTTAATCGTCAAAATGTGCGTGAGAACATCAGTGCCTTAACTCTTCGACGCGCCCAACAATTGCACCTCTCACGCTCGTCGTTGATGAACATTATGCATAAGGACTTGCATTTACAAGCTTAAAAGGTGCAATTGACTCAAGAACAAAAGCCTCTTAATCATTCCAAACGTCGTCAATGGTCAGAATGGTGGCAAGAAATGGCAACAGTGGATGATCAATTTGAGAAGAAAATCATCTTCAGTGATGAGGCACATTTTCACCTCAGTGGATTCTTCAATAAGCAGAATTGACGCATTTGGGCGAATGATAATCCAAGAGTCAAATATTTAGAATCAAACTACCTACTAAGCGACCGCCAGTATGGCTTTCGTAGAGGTCGCTCTACTGGAGACTTACTAGCTCTGTTATCGGAAAAATGGTGCCATTCCATTCACCATTTTGGCGAAAGTAAGGTAATTGCTTTGGATATTTCTAAGGCATTTGACAGAGTCTGGCATGGTGCACTCTTGTCAAAACTTGCTGCATTTGGTGTCGGTGATAATTTCTCTCGATTTATATCGAGTTTTCTCAGAGATCGCACTATACGAGTTGTTATAGATGGGGTTTCGTCAAACGAGTTCAAGATTCATTCAGGGGTGCCGCAAGGCTCCGTTCTTTCTCCTACTCTATTTCTTATCTTTCTAAACGACCTCCATTGTCAAACTTACAATCCTATCTACTCTTTTGCAGATGACAGCAACCTTTGCAACTCGTTCTCATTCGAATGTAGACCAAGCGTATCCGATGTCGCTGCTATGAGGCAGAATATGAATGATACGCTTGGCCGAGACCTTGACATAATCTCGGAATGGGGTCGTGCGAATAGGGTCGATTTTAATGCCCGAAAACCCAATGTTGCATGCTGACGCATAAACGCGCGACAAATCAAGGTGCCTCATCTGTACATATGGGTGGTATAATTATTGAGGAATCAGAATCTCTTGATGTTCTGGGCATGAGGATACAATGTGATGTCCGATGGACAGACCATATATTCAAGGTGTCGAAAGAAGCATTCAAGTGCCTCGGTTTTCTAAGACGGTGTAAGATATACTTCACTCCATCTGATCTCCTTACTATTTATACCACCTATATCCGACCGCGTATGGAATACAACTCTCATGTGTGGGCCGGTGCTTCAAAGTCTATTTTGGAGCTTCTCGACCGCGTGCAGGAGAGGGCGAAGGTTCTCATTGGTGACAGTAGGGTATCCAATTCTATTGACTCCCTCGAGCACCGTCGCAATGTGGGTTGTATTTGTCTGTTTTATCGTTACTACAATGGGATGTGTTCTGACGAAATTAGGGATCTGGTTCCCGAAACCCGTACGTTTGTTCGTAATACACGTTTTTCCTCAAGAGCCCATCCTTATGTGGTCGATTGGCAGGTGAATCGTACAACGCATTACAGAGAGAATTCATTTTTTTCCCGCACAGTTCGTATGTGGAATAACCTTCCTGCAGAAGTCTTCCCTCTCACTTACAACATGATTAAGTTCAAATCGAATGTTCACAAACACTACTCCCTCTATCCTCCTTCCCACAACCTATTTTCCTAGTTCCAACACAATGCAATGCATTAGTAGGGGTCATCTGCTGAGTGCTGGTCCTAACAGTAAAAAAAAAAAAAAAAAAAAGAGTGATTGACGAAAAACCAATGAACCCACAAAGAGTGACTGTTTGGTGCGGTTTATGGTCTGGCGGCAATATCGGGCCGTATTTTTTCCAAAATGATTCCGGTCAGGCAGTTACTGTGAATGGTGTTCGCTTTCGTGAGATGCTAACGAACTTTTTATTGCACGAATTGGAAGATATGGATATGGACGATATGTGGTTTCAGCAGGACGGTGCCACTTGCCACACAGCTAACGAAACAATGGCTCTTTTGCGCGACAAATTCAATGGCCGTGTTATCTCACGTCGTGGCGATGTCAACTGGCCGCCAAGATGATGTGATTTAACACCGCTGGACTTCTTTCTTTAGGGTTTATTATTATCTAGCGTATGGAATTATATAAAAGAAAGAACATTTACATAAGTCAAAGGTATTAGAACGATTCTAAATTGTTTACAAATTCAATGAGTTTAACTATGAAACTGCGTCTGTCGTCAAAGTGTGGATATCGCTCAATGGTCCTTTGAAGGATAAGATTGGGCATTCTTTAATGATGTGATCGGTTGTTTGACGGGGGGCTCCACATGGACATTTGGGATCATCTACTTGGCCCCATTTGTAGACAGTTTCCAGGGTTCTACCGGTACCAGTTCGCAATCTGTTCAGGTTACACCATGCTTTCCTCGGTAATTGAAGGACTGCTTCGCTGCTTCGTTCTTCAAATAATGGGATGGATCTGTGTGAGTTAGACCATAGACTAGACCAAGCTGCGTTGATATCAAAGTTTTCTATGAGTAGGTCCTTGGCGAGGTCTAATGGAGCATGTCTGGACTGCAGCCTTCGGCTGGGAGGGTAACATGAGTCGTTATTAAGAGGGATTTGGTTATTGATTTGTATCTTGTTATACTTTCGTAACAATGCCTGCTTTCTCCTCAACTGTCAAAATTTGGACCATCGGATGGAGGTGTGCCGCCGAGATCGCGGCGGCCATTTGGACGATATTTTGTTCCATACATAATTGAACCATACCAATATTATCATAATAAAACGAAATGACAATAATTTCCTAAATATTTTGCGTTTTATTCAAAATCAAATATACGTTCAAGAGCATTGATTTATTAGTGCATATTTTTGCATATTGCACCCTTTACGGCATTGCATTGCCTATTTTTGTCAAAAGCGCATATTTGAAGCATATTTTTAAGTTTATAGAGCATATTTCAGTTTTTGAAACACATTTTGATACTTGTTGATTTTTTTTTAATTTTTACAAGTGCAGAACAAAAAAAATAATTCAAATTAAGTTACCAGTGCCCATGTTCTGTAACTCTCGCGTCGAGAAAGTTTTCGATTGAAATGTGTGAAATGAAACAAAAATGTCATAAATTGAAACAAACAGCTGTTTTTCTCACTTAACTGTGTCTGTAACTATTTCTGGCGAGTACAAGCTGTCACTTAGAAAATTACTCGCCAATTTACAGATAAAGTGTTTCTGTAACATTTTGGTGAGAAAAGTTCCCGCTTTAAACTGTCAAATAAACTCACGAATAAAAATGGGGCGAGAAAAAATTTTAACACTAAAAAACAATTAAAAATGCAAAATGCAAAGAATAATAATAATAATAATATTTTATTATTGGCACATTTTTCATTGTTTTATTATTTTGCTTTTAACATTTTTATAAAATATACGAATGTCTTCAAAGCTCGTTTGCAAACAACAAACATTAAAGTCGCTCTTTACACAATTTGTCATAGCCGACGATTGTGCTTTCGCCGCCGTCGTTGAAAAATTTTCAAATTTAGTAAATTTTGGTCGCCGTCAACGATATGTGTTACTGGCGTTTTGAACGTCTGCAATGTCACATCGGCTTCGAGTGCAATATTATGACATTTATAACGTAACGACGTAATCTTTTTTGATAGTTTTCGACATGAGTTACAGACACACATTATTCTCACTTTTCAAGAAACGATGGAATATTTTGTTTCACATCTTTTCGATGAAAGAAGTTCTCACTAAAGTTACAGAACATGGGTACAGATGGCTTTCCTTTTATACCCACATGACCATAGATGTGTAACACATAAAAATATTAAGTATACCGGTTGACTCAGAATCAGTTTCTGAATCGATATAACGATGCCTGTCCTTTTAGCAATTGTCTGTCCATGTAAACTTTTTTTTAATGCAATTTCGTACATGGGCATTTCCGTCAAAAGATCCACCGTGACCGAAAATTTAAAAGTTTTAATAACTGATTGTTTTACGATATTGTTTTAGAGAAATATTTTGATTTTACTAAATTTATAAATTTACTCATAAATTTGTTCACTTATATGAACAATCAGACTGCAAAGTTGTGCAAACGTAATTTCTTATATGTTAAAATGTTTTATTGTATGTTTTCTTTAATATTTATCTTTCTTACGAGGTGATATTTGATAAAAATTATTCCAAAAAAATTTTCTTACATGGTCTGTAATCTAAGGAAGAGTTCAAAAAGAAATATGTTATTCGGATTAACGGTAAATTTTTATTTTATTTTAATCATTATTCAGTTAAATTATTACGGAAAAAATTTCACGTTCGAAATGTCACGTATCGACCCAGATTTTGGCTTAAAAAAAAAGAAAATACAAAATATTTTGCAATCAAACCAAGACATTTTAATGTTACATTGCTACGTAAACTTCTGAAAGTAGTTTGACTAAAAAATTGTGCCAGGTTTCGCTGAATTACTCCTTTTTATACATGACCACAAAAACTACTTCTATTTTTTTCACGTTCGAACCGTTACTTCTTTTGCTATTATCTTTGGCCTAGAATCGCACCCTCCTAAACTTTAGCATAGATAACAGTGCTTTCTTAGTGCTATAATTTAAGGGTTAAGAGAACGTAAAAATATTTTTTGTTTAAAATATTATTGCATTTTTGATGCGTACCACTGTCACGTTCAACACTTTGGAATAACCCACATGCGTTTTAATTGTCATAAGGACGAAGCACTGAAGAATTTACGAACATGCCCAATATTACAAAATTGTTTTAAGTGCATATTTTCGGTTTCCCTGATTACAAGTAAAGAAGTTTTCAATTCAAATTAACCCATACAGGTAGAATTGTTCCTATTTGTAAGTCTCCTAAAAGCAGCAAAATATTAAATTTCATTTCACTAATAAACACCTGAGAAAACTTGTTCGTTTGCCCCCGTAAATTTTTAGTGACTAACTCTGACTATTAAATTAACCAAAAACATCTTGAAACTTTTTTTTTTTTTTTGTTTATAGATAATAAATATAAATTTCAGCCAATTTAAATTTAATATCTTGAATTACATGTGAACAAGATAATGAAATATGTTTTTACATTTTCTCCAATAAGAAAACAGAAAATCAAATAAAATCTAATCTTATATGTAAATCTTTTAACAACTTAATAAATTTTTTTTTTTATCAAAAGACCCCAATAGAATTAATTGCATACATAAACTTAAGCTTAAATGTCATTATTTGAAACCAAATCTGGCATCATTAACATCTAAATAAATTAAGTTTGACAAAACGACTTAAAAGCAAATAAATTTCATCATTACACATACACATTTTTATAATTAAACTTACAACGAAAAAAAAGATAAAATTAAAAAAAAAAATAAAAAAAATGACTCGTACATACATAAAAATAGTATTCAAGTGGGTGTAAGTTACATGTTTCTAGAGAAATAAAAAAAAAAATCAGAAAATGAAATTGAAAATTAAGATCATAAATTCATGATAAATAAACATGAAATCGAATGAATGGATGGATGGCTGGTTTAGATGAACAAGTGAGTGGATGGATAAATGAATGAATGACTACACGAAAAACTACATTTACAAGACTTAAGAAACTACACATGATGTAAAAATTGTTCTTATGAAATAAACTTTGTACATAAATAAAATAAAATTGATTTTTAATGAATACTTTTGTGTTGAGTGTTGGCTTTTGGTAGACATAAGTTCTAGAAGATGCTTAGTAAAAAAAGGAAGAAAGAGAGAAAGTTGTTAAAGGTATTTTCAAGAAAGATGATACGTGGTAAAGAAAACTTGAAGAAAGTGTTAAAAAGAAATACGAGATTTTATTATTTCCAAGAAAAACTTAATAGAAGTTTGTTAAAAATCAAAACATGTAAGAGTGCTATATTCGGTTATACCATATTTTATATACCCTTCAACACGGTATCATAAGAATAGAAAGTTATTTAAACATGTACCGTTCTTTAGATATATTAAACTCTTTAACTTCTCCAATCCCGCCGTGAATTAATAGCCAAGGGATGTGTACAAAATTTGGACTCTTACTGTTCTTTAAATATACCCTGCAGGAAATTTGGTTCAATTGGTTTCAAGGCACTTATCCCGTGACAAGTGAAAACAATTTTAAAATAAAAAGGAACAAATTGTGATAGATTAAAACAGAACATATCACTTAACTGGTGATAATGTGTAGGAGTAGTAACTCCAGAAGGTAATTGACAAACAACTTGTCATGTAACGGGATTTTGAGTGTGTAATGACTAATCGATTCTACCTGGTTCTATTACTTTAAATGAAGGGGATCCGTCCTAATAACATGGTTCATTCGGGTCAATATCTGCGAGAGGCATTATTTAAACTGAAATTTAATGCTTCCATTTAGGTTGTTTCTGTGACCTGTTACAAAGCGTCAAAAAGGTGCCAATTAACCCCCTCGTAGGACATCGCCATGATAAAGTGACAGGTCCCCTTCATATAAAGTGCTAGAACTCGCACCGGTCCCTATCACTATAGAACTGTCACGTGACAAGTTTAGTGTTAGTTCCCTTTCCTCTAGAGTAATCGATTCCACCTGGGTCTATTACTTTTAATGAAGGGGATCCGTCCTAATAACATGGTTCATTCGGGTCAATATCTGCGACAGGCATTATTTAAACTGAAATTTTATGTTTCCATTTAGGTTGTTTCAGTGACCTGTTACATAGCGTCAAAAAGGTGCCAATTAACCCCCTCGTAGGACATCGCCATGATGAAGTGACAGGTCCCCTTCATATAAAGTGCTAGAACTCGAACCGGTCCCTATCACTATAGAACTGTCACGTGACAAATTAACTATTACTATTTTATGCCCCACCCACTTCTACAATACCGGCTACAATTTGTCGAATAATGATAACGAAGATGCCTGAACCTAATTTTGAAACTTGGCTCTTGCCGTTTCCAGATATAAAGAAGTCTGTTATGACTTTGCATTGGAATTATCATGCCCACTTCTTTAATTCTGTTCACATTTTGTCAGATGTTGTGTATTGATAATCAAGATGTTAGTCACTTATTTTGAAACCTTCCCTTTTATCGTTCTCCAGGCAAACAGAAATCTATATTGTATTTTTATGGGAAGAGCCACGCCCGCTGCTTCAACCCCGCCCACTTCTAAAGAGAGATTGTGTATAAATAATCCAGCTATGTATATCAAATTTGGACAATTCCTTTTTAAATATAAATTGATCTTCTTTTTGCCACGGCCACTTCTTCAATCCCGCCCACATTTTATCGGATGTTGTCTATTGGCATGCCTGTACCTAATTCGGAAACGTTGGCTCTTTCAGTTCTTCAGATATTCAGAAATTCATATTGTCTTTGAATGGGAATTGCCATGCCTACTTCTCCCATTCCGCCCGCATTTTGTCGTATGCTTTCTATTGATAACCAAGATGATAGTATCCAAGTTGGGAACTTGGGTTCTTGCCGTTTTCCAGATATACCGAGATCTACAATATCTTTGTATGATAAGTGCCACGCCTGCTTCTCCAACCCACGCCTATTTTCAAAGAGAGATTGTGTAAAAATAATCCAACTTATATACCAAATTTGGACAATTTTGCTCTGACCTTTCTTTAAATTCACTTCTCCAATCCCGCCCACATTTTGTCGGGTGTTGTCTATTGACAACTGAAATACATAATCCGAAAACTTTGGATCTTACCCCTCTCGAAATAAACAGAAATCTATAATGCATTTGTATAAGAAGTGCCATGCCCACTTCTCCAATCTCGCCCACATTTAGTAGGATTTTGTGTATTGATAAACAACAAGGTATTTATGGTCAAAATTGGAGGCAGTCTTGGTTTTTTTGCTCATATCACAACCATTTGTGGACCGTCCTGGCTGGATAATGTTAAAGAATATAAGAACAAAAAAATTGAGCAGATAGTTACACTCGTCAGCTTTTATATGCATTTAATAAAACGCTTCTTGTTTTATTGGAATATACAATTCATGCATTTCATAAGCCAAATGGTACGTTTGAAGTAAAAATTTTTAATGGGGTGATAATCCCAAATTTTACGTCCAAATTATGAAAAATTTGCACTCTTGAAAAGATTATTGCTTAGCCGATCAACTAGCGGCTTACAAATTCTTAAATATTTTAGTATTAAACTTTTTGAAGAGAAATTTGAAGACAGAAGATTTCGAATATAAGCCATAATAATTGATATACATTTTCTTTTCCCCATCATCCATCATTGAAAATTTCTTTAACAGTTCATTTGAATATTTTCTGTCAAGAACATGAAAACATTAAAAAGTTTGAACACATCATTTGATTAAGTCTTATCATCCATTTGAAAATACCGCAAATTACATACAATTTACATGCATTTTACAAATACAATATTTGTTTTTACTACTTTCTTCATTTTCCATCAATTTGCTTAAGAAAACATTTACATGAAGAAAATTTACACACACAAAAAAGTACAAAAAAAAATGAAATAAAATTAGCAGTAGAAATATAAAAAAATTACAGAAAGAAAAAAACCTCAAGGAAAGAAAAAAATCAAATTACAAACTTTTTTTTTTTTTCTTTACATATGCACATACAACAAACTTACGAACGGATAAAATACAGAAAAAAAAATACATACTCAAATTACAATTTATAACTTACAAAATTAAATCCAACACACTCAATATGTGAAAATGACAAATACACTTACAAAAGTCGTTAATAATGAATGTTACACATAATCAAACATAATAATCATCATCATCGCTGTCGTCGTCTTTAGCAAACATGATGATGATGATGATGAACAGCTAACATATTACTGGATTTCAAACTTACCTAGAATGAGAAGAGCGGAAAAGAGAAAAATATTATTATTAAGTTTACAGTTAGAGGAAAGACATTAGATGACAGGAAATGCTAGACTTTATTTATATTCATATATAATACATATAAAAAACACAATTTATGTGTGAGTTAATTAGAGTTTTCTCCCGCGATTTCCCCGGAATTAATTGTGCGATTCCCGGAAAATTTTGAACAAAAACTTTTTTAACCTTTAGTAAATCTGTGTGGAAGTCGTATCTTTAGTGTTTTTTTCCAGCCGAATTTCACCAAAATATTAATATGTATTTGCTGCGGTTTTAGGTTTATTAAGCTAATTGGGCTTTTTTAGGGCCTATGGAAAATTATAGACCGACTTTCACGAAATTCTTATACCCTTCACCGAAGGTAAGTTTGTGATTTCGGTTGTAATTTCAACATTATTATAGCTGACCCGACAGACGTTGTCCTGTCCAAATTAGGAAAAATGCTTGCGTTCGATTTTTAAAATCCGTTGATACGAATAGATACGAACATTTGAAAGAAAAATTAGTCAAATCGATGGACCCGTTTTCTGATTTTAGGTAAATTGAAAAAAGTGGGCGGCAAAATTTTCTTTCCGTAAAAACCTAAGTTGGACCATGGCGATGATTTTAAAGAAAAAATCGTCCAAATCGGTCAAGCCGTTCTCTAGTTATGCGCTTAATAAAAAAGATTGGGCTTAAAAGTAGGCGTGGTACATTTTTATTTCGATGAAAACGTAAAATGGATTAATACGAACATTTAAAAGAAAAATTAGTCAAATCGATGGAGCCGATTTTTGATTTTAGGTAAATCGAAAAAAGTGGGCGGGGCAAAATTTTCTTTCCTTAAAAATCTAATTTGGACCATGGCAATCATTTTAAAGAAAAAATCGTCAAAATCGGTCAAGCCGTTCTCAAGTTATGCGCTTAATAGAAAAAGTGGGCGTAAAAGTAGGCGTGATAAATTATTATTTCGATAAAAACTTAAAATGGATTAATACGAACATTTGAAAGAAAAATTTGTCAAATCGATGGAGCCGTTTTCTGATTTTAGGTAATTCGAAAAGTGGGCGGAGCAAAATTTTCCTTTCGTATAAATCTAAGTTGGACCATGGCGATTAAAGAAAAAAATCGTCCAAATTATATAGATGTCATTGGTGGTGCAATATGAAAATTGGATTTTGCCACGCCCCTCCGCCCGCAGACCGAAAATCAAAAATCAGACTTCACAGTGTCACCCGCCTGAATATTCTGAAGATTCCCTGAAAATTTTATCAAAATCGGCCCAGCTGTTTTGGAGTCCATACGTTACATACATTACCCATACACACATCCTATTTTATATATATATATAGATTACGGGTCCTTATAAGTACGGAAGTTGATTTAACGATGTATGTCTGTCCGTTTGTATGGTTAAATAGGTTTTCCGAGGACCCCAGACATAATGGAGACTATGTTGTTATATATTTATGTCACATATACTCCGTTAAAGTCTGCTATTAAAATTCAGAAAAATCTGGAGAACGACAAAAGCCAAAGTTTCCAAATTAGAAACAATCATCTTGGTTATCGATTGAAGAAGTGGGTGTGGCACTTTCCAAACAAAGGCATTACAAATTTCTGTATATCTAGAGAACGGAAAAAGCCAAAGTTTCAAAATTAGATATACAAATCTCGGTTATCAATACACAACATCCCACAAAATGTGAGCAGCATTGCGAAAATGGGCGTGGTACAAATTTTTTTTATATCTTAAGAACAGTAAGAGAAAAATTATCCAAATTTTGCACACATGGGTTATTAATATTGGCAGGATTAGAGAAGTGGGCGTGGCACTTCCTATTCAAGGACATGTTTATTTTTAGAGAGAGAGAAGGTACAAGAATTCTGGTTATGAATAGACAACATCCGACAAAATGTAGGCGGGATTGGAGAAGTGAATGTCGCACAAACTAGATTTGTGTCTATCTAAAGAGCGGGATTAGCCGAATTTAGAACAATATTAAAGCGTACAAAAGTATTTTCCGAGAGTGGGTTTTATATGGGGCCTATAATAAATTATGACTCGGTCTTGACGAAATTTAGAAGTGTAACTTCTCATGGAACTAGATTAGACCGAATTTCATCACAAAAGTGTTATTATTTGTTAGCTGGTAGTGAGCTAGTCTATCAGAGCCGGGGTTGTGGGTTCGATCCCCGCCGTAGACTCTGGTTTCTTTACTGCATACAAGCGTAAAGCTTCGCGGGATTAGCTTAGGGAATTAAAATTAAAAAAAAAAAAAATTATTTCCGAGAATAGTCTTGTGTAGGGCCCAAAGTAAATTATGGACCGATCTTTACGATATTGGGGGACATGTAATGGGTTATCCAGAAATTGTTTGAAAAGCCTCCGATCCGGCAAGGCTGTCAGCTGTTAAAAGTCCGTCATCTCAAGTGTCTTTTATGTAGTAAAAGGTTTGTTTTTTACGAATTTGGATCGTAAAACAACCGAAAAACACGAAAAAATAATTAAAACTTAATGCATAATTAAAACTTAATAAAGTGGTGGTTCAAACGTGGCAGACTTTTCAAGCATAGCTGGCTGATTCTTGTCGTCATAATGGACCTACTGTGCAGGGAATTGGCAAGATTATAAATTAATTTAAAGAGACTGGAAGCATTAAAGATGTCGTCAGGCCTCTGCATCATCGGAATGTATGCACTGCCGAAAATTTCGCTTGTGTTGATAAAAGTGTGTCGAATAATTCGAACTTGTCGATTCCATGGCTCTGAGCGCTATAACCATTTGATAACCCCGTTTTTTGGGCTGCAATTGAGGATAATGAACTGGGACAATATGTGGTTTAAACAAGATGGTATCACGAGCCCGACAACAGGACCGATTTGGGTTTATTGCATGGGAAGTTTCTAGAACGCGTAATTTCACGCTTTCCCCGAAATCAGAAAAGTACGGGAAAACAAAAACCCTAGTGTTAATAGAAAGAAATACGTGTTAATGCGTATGTGAGTGTGTGCACATGTGTATTAGTTTAACAAATTACTTAAAGCAAAATGTAGTAAAGTAAAAAGTTTTTTATTCCTTTCACTTTTGCCAATTATACTTTTAAGTAAGAAATAAACTTAATCTTAGTATTTAATACTATTTGAGCATGTTCATTCTACTTCTACTTTTACTTATTCTTGTTTTAGTTTTATCTTTACTGAATTTGTTTTGTATTTTATTTTTACTTGTCTTGTAATACAATGTGTGAAAAATTGTTAACACGGACAACAAATGGAAAAAGTTGTAATAATTTTTGTTACACTTAAAGAAAAAAGAAGGTAATAAATTATAATATTTTTTCATAGACAAAATTTAAAAAAAAAAAAAATTGCTTAAAATATATTCTTGCTTAGACGTCTATTCGACAAAGATTTTCCAGGAATTCCTGGGAAATTTGGTTATACGGCTCATGTCAAGATTCTTCTTTTTTCTTCTTTGAACATGAATTGGCGTTCAAATGAATCATGTCATGTTGACGCCATGTTTTTTATTTTGTTTTATTTGATATTGAAAACAAAAACAAAATTAAACAACGAATAAGAAAACAAAACGTAAAGACAGTACATGCATCTGTTTACACGTTTCTTTTCCCCTCGTCCCTCTCGCCTATAAAGTAGCAATATTGTCAATAAGACATGAGCCGTATGAACACAAACTAAACAAATTAGATCCGGATTGCAACTACACGCAGAGAAAAAACATGTTTCAAACAAAACCATTTTTAATGAAAAGTTTTAAACATATTATGGTAAATGTAACCATATTATGGACACCGGCAACCATATAATGTGCGGAGGCAACCAAAATATGGTTGTGGCTTCTTGATGGAGGACTAATGTAACCATACTATGGTTGCCGGTGACAATAATATGTTTTAAACTGTTCGCTTAAAATACATTTGTTTGAGGTGAACATATTGAAAAATGTTTTTTCGCTGAATGTAAAGAATTTAAACAGTTTAAATGGGAATTTGTGATAGCCCGGCCTATGTCGAGATAAATTAGGGTTGTCAGATTCAAATTTTGCAAAATTCTTTACAGTCACTAAAAAAAACTTGATTTTGAAAATCACAACTTTATTTTAAATATGACCACAAGCGACAAGGCCCATTTCCTTTTCTGTGGATTTTTTGAATAAGCAAAATTATTGTTTCTGGGACACTGAAAATACGCGTATAACACGGACAGAAAAAATAAAAATTGGTTTCAATTAAAAAATTTGTGATATTAATTAAAAATTCAATTAAATTTGCACGAGTAAAGAAATAAACAGTATCAATTAAATGTTTAATTCACTTGATTAAATATTTTATTAAAACTGATTTTGTTTTTGATTAATGCTTTAATTGGTAAAAAATTTTGGAGAATTTTTTTTCTGTGCTCGAAAAGTCAGTCAAGCAAACGCCAAAATGATTTTACGCAAACGAACCCTAGGGCCTGGCTGGGACTCATTGTATTTTATATTGAGATTTTTGTGGTTGTAGAAAAACTCACGCTAACGAACCCCTGGGCCTGGCTGGGACTTCTTTTATATGTATGGAGTTTTATGGCTATAGCAGGAACATTTTGTTGGGAAATAGAATAATTCTTCGAAAAAACAGTAAGAAAGAATTCTTATGTGTTGCGTATGCTTTTTGAAACGTTTCATTTTGATTTTATTTACTGCAGTTCATATGTAATATGGTAGGGCCTGGCCAGGCCCTGGTGGACACAATATACACAAAATTTTTATTTGGACAATTGCCACGCCCACGGCGTTTAAATTTACACTTTTTTCTCAGTTTCTTGTAAAAAACAGATTGATTGAGGAAAACATAAAGTTTCGTTCTAATATATTTAATAATTAATTTCAAAAGATTTTGTTATTCGTGCTTAATTCCCAGTTTTTATTATTGATAAAAACACTTGAAATTTATTGTTGATGGGATAAGCTATTCCTATGCATTTCACTGGTTGCTTAGGCCAGATCATCAGGAAACTTCATCCATAAAGGTTTTAGACAAACTAAAGATATTAAACCAAATAAAACTGTTAAACGTATAAGAATTATAGCAACAGTTCTACTTGTAACAATATCAAAGTTTAAACAAAACACATCAACAATAAACAACAGTGGGTTCATCTCATCTTACATTTCCCCACTACAATTAGTTGAAATTCTCTCAACATTAATTGTAGTTGTAAGTAGGTTAAGAAAAACAAAATGAAAAAAAAAAAAAAAACAACAACTTACAAAAGATGTTGTCAATTAAGTGTTTTTTAGGCCGTGCACCGCCTGTTTATTATCAAAAAGTAATTTAAATTTTTGGGAATACAAAATTTTAATTTCAAAAGATTTTGTTATTCGTGCTTAATTCCCAGTTTTTATTATTGATAAAAACACTTGAAATTTATTGTTGATGGGATAAGCTATTCCTATGCATTTCACTGGTTGCTTAGGCCAGATCATCAGGAAACTTCATCCATAAAGGTTTTAGACAAACTAAAAATATTAAACCAAATAAAACTGTTAAACGTATAAGAATTATAGCAACAGTTCTACTTGTAACAATATCAAAGTTTAAACAAAACACATCAACAATAAACAACAGTGGGTTCATCTCATCTTACATTTCCCCACTACAATTAGTTGAAATTCTCTCAACATTAATTGTAGTTGTAAGTAGGTTAAGAAAAACAAAATGAAAAAAAAAAAAAAACAACAACTTACAAAAGATGTTGTCAATTAAGTGTTTTTTAGGCCGTGCACCGCCTGTTTATTATCAAAAAGTAATTTAAATTTTTGGGAATACAAAATTTTAATTTCAAAAGATTTTGTTATTCGTGCTTAATTCCCAGTTTTTATTATTGATAAAAACACTTGAAATTTATTGTTGATGGGATAAGCTATTCCTATGCATTTCACTGGTTGCTTAGGCCAGATCATCAGGAAACTTCATCCATAAAGGTTTTAGACAAACTAAAGATATTAAACCAAATAAAACTGTTAAACGTATAAGAATTATAGCAACAGTTCTACTTGTAACAATATCAAAGTTTAAACAAAACACATCAACAATAAACAACAGTGGGTTCATCTCATCTTACATTTCCCCACTACAATTAGTTGAAATTCTCTCAACATTAATTGTAGTTGTAAGTAGGTTAAGAAAAACAAAATGAAAAAAAAAAAAAAAAAACAACAACTTACAAAAGATGTTGTCAATTAAGTGTTTTTTAGGGCGTGCACCGCCTGTTTATTATCAAAAAGTAATTTAAATTTTTGGGAATACAAAATTTTAATTTCAAAAGATTTTGTTATTCGTGCTTAATTCCCAGTTTTTATTATTGATAAAAACACTTGAAATTTATTGTTGATGGGATAAGCTATTCCTATGCATTTCACTGGTTGCTTAGGCCAGATCATCAGGAAACTTCATCCATAAAGGTTTAAGACAAACTAAAGATATTAAACCAAATAAAACTGTTAAACGTATAAGAATTATAGCAACAGTTCTACTTGTAACAATATCAAAGTTTAAACAAAACACATCAACAATAAACAACAGTGGGTTCATCTCATCTTACATTTCCCCACTACAATTAGTTGAAATTCTCTCAACATTAATTGTAGTTGTAAGTAGGTTAAGAAAAACAAAATGAAAAAAAAAAACAACAACTTACAAAAGATGTTGTCAATTAAGTGTTTTTTAGGCCGTGCACCGCCTGTTTATTATCAAAAAGTAATTTAAATTTTTGGGAATACAATTTAATTTAATATTTAATAATTATATTTAAAAAAAACTGGACAAAAGTCAAAAATGCCTGGCCAGGACCTGGTGTTCGCTTAAGGGTTAAAATTACAGGATGGTTAAAGTTTATGCTACAGGCGCCATTCAGCCTTATTTTTCAAAAAAGCCGGGGGCCAAAGGTCTACTGTGAACGATGAACACTACAGAGCAATGCTTAATGACTTCCTTCTACCAAAACTGGACAAATTAGGACTGGAGATAATGTGGATCCAACAGAAAAGAGCAACGGCACATACTAAACGACCTACAATCAAAATTCTGAGAGCTGCATTACCGATTCACCTAACCTTTTGTGTTGGTAGCTTGCACTGATCGGAAAAATCGCTTACTTTAACCGTTTAATACAGCTTTTTATGGGGTTTTTCCTAAAGTCACGAGTCTATGTCAAAAAGCCTCAGGGAGTCCTCAAAGAGAGTAACCATCAGAAATGCGCAAACCTATAGCCGCAAGTTTTGGCAAGAGTGATGAAAAATTCCATAAGGCCCTACTAACGCGTGATTTTTTAGCTATAATCTTTTGGCAACACTGGTTTAAACAGCTGACGCACGTTTCGTGTTTTGTTGCACTGTCAAGCATCTTCAGTTTGGTCTATAATTTAACCATGAATCGTCTTACAAACGAACAACGCTTGCAAATTATTGAATTTTATTATCAAAATGCGTGCTCTGTTAAGAAAGTTCACCGCGCGATTCTTGTGTTCAGCGACGAAGCTAATTTTTGGCTCAATGGGTACGTTAATAAGCAGAATTGTCAATTTTGGAGTGAAGATAGCCAGAAGCATTGCAAGAGCTACCAATGCATCCAGAAAAAGTCACAGTTTGGTGCGGTTAATGGGCTGGTGGCATCATTGGTGGTCATTAATTCTGTCGTCGGCCACTTGGCCAATCTACTTAATGAAAACAATTTTGACATCAAATAAATACAGTCTAAATGCAAAACTAAAGTTTTCATTTATTAAAAAAAAATACAGTCAAAAAACATCGGATGACAACATTTACCCCAACTTGTAAAAGAGCTAATGGTATAGGGTACTTTACACTATCAAACACGTTTTTAGTTTTTTGGAGAAAATACGACCCTGTTAGGAAAAATTGTTATTGTTTTTGAAAATTATCAAACAATAATTAGATTAAGGAAGCATTTTCGTCAAAATACTTAAGACCTGTGTGAAAGTGTAAAAGGGCCTTAAATATGGATCGGTTTTAATAAAATCGATTTTAACTTTACTTTTCATACTAAATTTTAATCAGTAATAGCCTTGTTTTTCTTATTCAGTGAAACATGAATTATTCTCTATTTTTAATATTTAAAGTCGGCTGAATCGGTTAAATTTAAAAGAGTTGTCGTAGGGCTCTGTTGACGGGCCGATGTGATCGCTTTTCAACATCAAACCTTTTTCTGTAATTGAAAACTTTATAACAAAATTTATTACAACACTAGTAATAAGTCGAAAAGTAACGAAGCCTTAGAAATTTCGGTTTATTAATTAATTTTCTAAATAATTTCAGTTTTTGTATAAAAAGTACTTTTTGCTTAAATGCTACCTTTCGCAAAAAAAACTATTTTTTAAAGCGTTTTTGCACTTTTAGAGAAATATTATTTTATTCATATTTCATTTCCTGAAAGCTTAAAATTTTGTTTCGATGTTACAATTGTTTGCAAAATAAATTATAGTCTACCTTTATTATCCAACAAATCCCTAAAAGACCATTCAAAAAAGCATGCAACTTGATACATATTTTTTGTTGTTGTTGTTGCTGCTGCTTGTTGCTACAAAAACGATAATAAAATAAATAAATGAAAATTTGTCGAAATTGTAAAATAAATGTGGAGAATTACTGAATTGCAATTCTTCCATCTCATTCATGATGTTGATGATGGTGCACAAACTATAAAATTTAAAATATTTTATTGCCAGTCGTATTTATTTTAAATAAAATACAAAAGTATATATCCTGAGTACATAAGCATATGTACATATATAAAATAAAATACAATGAAAATGAAATTTAGGAAGCAAAAAACCATATAAAATAAATTTACATTAAATTGCTTGTTTCCTTCTATAACTTTTATGTTTTATGTTCATGGCTGTTGCTTTTCTTTTATATTTCGATAAATAATTTTTTTTTTTTTTTGTTAAATCCCATCACTGCTCGCCGCTGCTTTTCAAACTAAATAAGCGAACAAGTTGAAATTGGCGGAAAATTTTTATGGCCATATTAAGGGTGAAATTTTTGCACAGGCAATTTGGCAAAGAAATGAAAAATACAAAACAAAAAACAACAAGCAACAGCATGATTTACGTACCAAATGTCAAGTTTGCTGTAAGCACTTGCTCTTTGCAAAGCTACAACTACTACACCGAAACAGAAACAGTGTTATTTGGACTATAAATTTTGTATGAAATTTTGCATTTACTCAATGGATACGAAAAATACCGCTAACTGTTATACTTGAATACACAGGCATACACACACACACACTCACTTACTCATTCAAACGAAGAGAAGAACACAACATAATTTTAAAACAACATGTTGTATTTTGTAGCATATTTTGAGGGTTGCCAGCCATTTACTTCGTCAGTCAACCAGTCAACGAAAACACATTCACTCATTCATGATTTTGTTTATGCGAATAGACAGATGCACTGTGGGGAAATAAGCGTTATAAATAATGCAAAAGTAAAAAATATGCAGTTTCTAAACGAATTCGAGCATTCGAAATTTAGAAAATTTAGAAATGTTAAACATGTTATGTGTAACATAAACATATTATTGTCACCGACAACCATATTGTGGTTAAATCAGTCCTTCATCAAAAAGCCACAACCATATTATGGTTACATCAAAACATAATATAGTTAATAATAACTAAAATATGTTAAACACTTATAATAGCATCGTTGTTTTTCAACAAAAGCATGTTGCGCTTAGAAAAGAGGAAAATACTATTGTGAATTTGAAAACATATTATTTTCATATTTAACCATAACATGTGTAGAGGCAACCATAATATGGTTGTGGCTTTTTTAAACATAACATGTTTAAAATTTGCTTTAAAAATAGTTTTGTTGGAGGTGACCATATTTAAACATGTTTTTCTCTGCGTTTATCAAATAGCGAAGGCTGAATAGAACCCGAGAACTCTTAAGTCACATCAAATAACGAAAAATCTTAATCTAGAATATATAATGCGAAACCCAAAATATCGAATATTGCAGACAATTCTTCAAGTCAATATTGAACAAAAACTTTTTAGAGGCAGAACCTTGATGTCCTGATTTTAAGATATTCAACAATGTACAGAATTCCAGATTGCAAAGAATCCAATAAGTGTTGCACGGAAAAAAGTATCTGTGTAAGATTTACGTAGTGATTGATTCTGGAAAATAAAGACGTAAGACAACTTATAAGATACAAAAAAATATGAAGACGCAAACCACCTTAGCTGACAATCGCACGATTTAAAATCGCAAAACGCCAGAATTTATGTTTTGAAACTCGTGCGTTTAGCTGGCGATCTGCCATAGTTGCATGCAAATATTCTAGTTTCCTTGAGCATACTTTTGCGATTTTAGTCTGGGATCAAACTATGAAAGTTTCCTTTCAGAAAGTCTGAGTTTATTGGTGAGATATAGAAAACATGTTTTTCTTCTCTCCTCTCTCCTCTCTCACCCATAAACTCAGACTTTCTGAAAGAAAACTTTCATAGTGTGAACCCAGACATAAGTAGCCAAATTTCTTGCTATTGAGCTTTACAGAATACTTTTTATGCGCTTTAAGTCAGAATCGCCAATTTAAAACGTTTTAAAATTGTTAGAACATGCCCGTATAATCTTCTTTTAAAATCTTAGTTTTTTAAGTTTAAATGATGAAGCAGAGTTGAGTCTTCAACTTCAAGCAAAAATTCTAAAGCCCATAATTAAAACGTCGGCAGTAACTTCAAATTCTCTCTCATTTCTTTCTTTTTCCTTTGTTCTTATTTTTCTTTGTTTACAAAATGTATGAAATTGAATGAAAGTATGGTAGCCTTGTTAAGAGAATAAGTGTCTTAATGTGAGAGCATTAGAAAAAACGTCCTCAAAATAAAATTGATTTTATTTCTCGACCGCATTCTCTGGCTTAATTTTATGTCAAACTGTATGAAAAACATCGTTCGGCCCCAGTTCTGTTTCATCATTTATGATCAGTTTTTTTTTTTTTGTTTTGTTTTGGAAAGTGCGTAGCCTATTTGTTTAAGCCTGGGTTTTTAAGACTTCAGTTAAACTAGTTTTAGTTAATCTGAAAACAGATTTGTGCCGCCATTAACAAGTTTCCATACACAATTTTTACGGAACCGCTTAGTTTTGCTTTAAATGTTGGGCTTTAATGAAATAAAAAATCACATTTTGCCGAAAAAAATACGAGTTTCAGACTACGTTAAACTAAGTTCAAACTTAATCCACAACTCAAAAACCCCTTATTGTATTAAATTTGCGGGCATTTATGAAGCGAAAAATTGATTTTTGTAAAAGCTGCGTATGTACTTTGGAAAATTGTTTCTAGCAACAGTGGAAAGTTCTTCAATATATAAAATGGAAGCAATTTTTGCCTTCTTTAAATAAGTTAACCAATTTTTTGTATTTTTTTTATTTATAAAAGACCTTTTGCAAAAAAAGTTAAGGCAGTGATTTTCTTTAGCAAAAAAATTAAGGTTCTTTGGAAAATTGGAAAAAGTTCGGCTTAAAAGGTTGGTGTTAAATTCATTTTATAATTTGTTCACCTGTTTTTTTTAGAAAATCCCCCACTGTGTGTTGTGTTTATATTTACAACAAGACGACAACCGAATAAATTCAAAACTCTATGGCATTGAAACTGTTATAACAATAAAATATCTGTAATAAAACTTTAAAAATAAATACACTGTGAATCTAGAAAAGAGAGACACAACCCCAAAAATCAATAAAAACATGTGTTACTCAGTTGTAAAAAAAAATATTATTTTTTTTTTTTTACTTTCTTGTTGGTGCTGTTCAAAATTGTTTATGTCTCTATTTTCATAGACAAATAATCACAGACAGGAGGGGTGCAAATTAAGGATAACAAAAAGTACCAACAAAGAAAAGCAAAAGAAAATTTAACTTTTGAGAAAAAAATTTTTTTTTTTTTTTTATTTTAGCAAAATTCTAAAGCGAGCACTAAAATAATCACAAACTTTGTTTAAGTTTTTGATTGAGTTAAAAAAGGTACGCAAAATTGTACTTTATTTTCGGGTAAAGGCTGTTTTCATTTTTGAACCATTTAAAAAAAAAAACTTCAATTGAAACCACTATTGATGCCTTTTTTATTCGCTAGTGCAAACACTTTGGCAAGCAAACAGTCACACGCAAGACCAACCACTTTTACTTTTTAAGGATTTTTTTGTATGTGTGTCTGAGCTTTTTTTCTTGTGCAGATACAAACAAGGATCTAGTAACAATTCTTAACATGTTTTAATGTTTTCTTTTTTGTTTTTTAATCTGTTTCATTTGTGTGTTTTATATCCTGTTTCAGTTGTCTTTCATTTGGAATGAAATGTCTTGTTTGTTTGTTGTGCTTATTTCTACTCCTTCTGTTTCTCTGTCTAATTGCCCTTTCGTTTTTTAATGAAATATAAATTGCTGGTAGTTGTAAAATTAACACACAAAAACAAGAACAGAAAAATATAAAAACAACTCTCTTTCTCTTCCTCTCTGTACGTGCTAAAAAACACTTGTATTAAAAGAAAAGTTAACAGTTGTCAGCAAATTTTCAAAATAAAAAAATTTAAAAAAAAAACACAATTTGAAAATTAACAAAAAAAAAAACCAAAACCTACAACAAAAGCCAACAAATAAAAACCGGCTAAAGGAAGCTTTAAATATTCCTTTTTTTAAGGATTATGTCTGTTGTCTCGTTAATACACTCAACTTGCTCTCTTTGTTGTATTTTATTTACAAACAAAAAGGAAATTCCTTTGTAGTGGATGTGTTTTTTGTTTGTTTCATTCATTCATTCCATTATGGGTGTCGTTTGTTAAACGTATTTGAAATTTGATTAGACAGGATAATAGTAATTATATTGTTTTGGATAATATTTCAATTTTTTTTCGTAGAAAAATTACAAACGATTAATTGTAGTCGAGTAAGAGGTTGTTTAAATGGTTTATAACTTAAATATAAAATATAATAAAAAAAAAAATTAATGAAAAGGAATTTTAAAGAAATTTTAAAAAATTTTTTGGTGTAGGAAAATTTCAAAATATCTTTTAAAGAAAGTTCATTTCGATTTAAAAAAAAAAAAAACTTTAAATAACAAAGACCTGCAAAATTTGGAAAAAGTCAAAACTCTGGGCCTAAAGTATACTTTTCTGAGGGTATGAGTTGCGCTTAATCCCATTGTGAACTCAAAAACCGGAAAAGTCCAGGTTATCGCTTTATTCATGGTATTTTTTTTTTTTTTTTTGTATTTGTTTTTTAAGATTTATTTATATTTAAAAAAAATATAAATATAAATTAAACATAATAAATAAAAATATAAAAACAACAAATAATTTCTTAAAAAAACAAAATGTATTCAAAATTATAAGAAAAAAATAAAGTATGGGCTTCCTAACAGTATTAACATTTTTGATACTTCAATGGGCTGAAAAAAGTACGAAAAAGAGGAAATAAGGAAAATTGTATTTCTTTTTTTGACTTCTTCGGGCTGCATGTGGTAGTAATTAAATTTTTTATAACATTGAATTTAGAAACATAAAATTGTAGGTGCAGTGTTCTGAGTGAATAAGAATTTATAAGAATGAAAAATTTTGGTACTTTTTTGTTCTTCTTTTTTAATTTTTGTTAATATTGGACTTAGAAACATTAGAACATTAGAAACATTAAATTATTGATTTGATGTTCTAAGTAGATGAGAATTTGTAAATTAATCTTTTTGGTACTTTTTCGTTCTTTAACTGGTACTTTTTGAATATCCATTAGTAGTGGACCTAGAAACATAAACTAAAACATGCATGGTCCTGAGTGAATAAGAATCTGTAAAGGGGATTCTTTGGTACTTTTTCGTTAACTGGTACTTTTTGAATATCCTTAAGTATTGGACCTAGAAACATAACATAAAACATGCATGTTCATGAGTGAATAAGAATCTGTAAGGGGGATCTTTTTGGCACTTTTTGGTTCTTTAACTGGTACTTTTTGAATATCCGTTAGTAGTGGACCTAGAAACATACTATAAAATATTTATAAGCCTGAGCGAATAAGAATCGTTAAACGCGATTTTTTGGTACTGTTATGTTCTTCAGCTGGTACTTTTTCTATTTCCGCTAGTATTGGTACTTGAAACATAAAATCAAACATGCACGCCCTGAGTAAATCTGTAAGGGGGAACCTTTTTGTACTTGTTTGTTTTTTAACTGGTCCTTTTGAAATTTCCTTAAATATTGGTCTCTAAAAAACATAAAGTTAAACATGCAATGTCTTGAGTGGATGAGAATCTATAAAAGGGAACTTTAAGGTTCTTTTTAGTTTTTAAACTGGTACTTTTTTAATTATCATTAATATTGGACCTAGGAACCTAAAAGTAAACATGCACGCCCTGAGTAAATCTGTAAGGGGGAACCTTTTTGTACTTGTTTGTTCTTCAACTGGTACTTTTGAAATTTCCTTTAATATTGGTCTATAAAAAAACATAAAGTTAAACATGCAATGTCTTGAGTGGATGAGAATCTATAAAAGGGAACTTTAAGGTTCTTTTTAGTTGTAAAACTGGTACTTTTTTTAATTCTCGTTAATATTGGACCCAAAAACCTAAAAGTAAACATTTAATATCCTGAGTGGATGAAAATCTATAAGAGGGAAACATGCTGGTACTTTTTGTCCTTCGACTGGTATCTATTGAATTTTCCTAAATAGTAGACCTTAAAACATGATATTTAACATGTAAATTCCTGAGTGAATGAGAATATGTAAGAAGGATCTTAATGGTACTTTTTCGTTCTTCAACTGGTACTTTTTAAATTTTTATTACTTCTGCATCTAGAAACATATAATTCAACATGAAAAGTCCCGAGTGATTGAGAAACTATAAGAGGAGTAGCCTTTTTGGTACTTTTTTTTGTTTTGATTTGGTACTTTCGGATTTTTTTATATTGTTGAACTAGCAAAATTAAATAAAACATTAACGGATTTGACTTTAAGATAACATAGTGACCGAAAGTTTGTCCCTCGCCAAATCGATCCACTAAGACGAAGAAAAAAACAAATGCTCGAAAAATGTAAACTCATACATACTTATATGCTTGTTTTCTTCATATTTGCATAAATAATTATGGTCGAATTTCGACCTCTGGACAAAACCAAGTATCTTGAAATTATCGGCAATCACTTGCTATGACTCTTTCGTAAATAACCGGCAATATATCAATTTCATTCCAAAAAAAAAAACAAGTAAGAAAGTATAGTCGGTCAAGCCTGACCACATGATGCCCTACACCACAGTATTTAAAAAGACATCATGCTTATGTGTCCATATTAATATGGATTTATCTATGTTTATAAACTTCATTAAATCGGTTTAAAAGTTTGTGGGAGGCAGAAATTGCCTCCTATCTTCCCCCGTGGTCTTACGGTTCGGCCTATTTTCAAAAGGCTTGGTCCTTGTACCAATAAGAACCTTTGTCCCAAATTGTATTAAGTAATCTCTAAAATTGCGACCTGTACTTTGCGCACAAGGTTACATGGACAGCCAGCCTGCCAGACGGACATCGATAGTTCGACTCAGAAAGTGATTCTAAGTCTATCGGTATACTTTAAGGTGGGTCTAGGACCAATATTTTAAGGCGATACACACATCAGCACAAATGCATAATACCCTCTCCACTATTTATGGTGTGGGTATAAAAATCATCATTCGTTCAGTAAATTTGTAAACCTTAAAATAAAACTGGGAAATACACCAGCCAGGATAAACTAAATTGATTGAAACAATTGGTAGTTAGGCAAAGCAAGATCTGGGTTATAAAATGGCTAAATATAAACTTGGCCTTCGCTGTTTTTCTAATAGTTGTTTAGTGCTGCAGCAACATGAGTACAAGCTTCGAATTTTATCGTTTTCCTTCCTTAAGCATGGCATAGACTACTCCAGCATACTTGCACAAGCAAACGATGTTCTCGAAACACATACCATTCAAGCATACTGATGCAATATTCATTTCTCTAAGCATTTTGTATGGATCAGTTGTTGCAACCAGTGTTCATCGTATTTCTAATTGATATTATTTTGAAACTAAAAATTTAAGAAAATTCGTAATGAATAGTTCCATAATTCGCTCACATTAGCTAATAATCTTTTTTCTAAACGATAAACTGCAGATAAAATGTTTCTGTCTTCAAAAAGTAAACGAATAATCAAGATCAAGGCCTTGATGTATTAAAAATTATATAAAAGTTTCTCGGTACATACATGTTGAAAATGAACAAAATACTTAAAAATTAACAGGAAATAGCCAGTTCTGTTGTTTTTACTTATTTTGCAGGATCTTTCTGTGGCTGACACGGCTGTTTATCTTCATTTAGTGTGCTCTCTGCCTCTTTAGCTATAAAATCAGAACTTGTGTTTTTTCCTCGAAAATCCAGGGACGGAAATACAATTTTTTCAATTCCCGCTTTCCGGGCTATTTAATGCGGTACTTTTTTTTCTCGAAAACATTAATTACACGAGGGAAAAGTACTGTCACTGCAATTTATTTTTAGGCAAAAGTTATTAAGCCGATATTTTACTAACATTTCCAAATTATAAAAATAAATTTAAGCAGAAGAATTTAGAGCTTTCATTCTACGCAGGCAAAAGCACAGGTTATTATTTTTTCCTTAACTGTTAAAGTCATTGACTCTGACGTCTTAGAAATTAATGGCCTGTTCGTCGATAGCGAATGAAGACTTACATGTAAAACAAAAACAATATTTTATAATTTGTTTTTGTTTTAAATGTAATTTATGCGAACGAAGTCTTCATTCGCTATCGACGAACAGGCCTTAAAGGTCCAAATAGACGTGACATAACCATACCAACACTGTATTACCATAACCACTGTATTACCAAAATACGGTCATCGTTACGGCAATTGTATTATGGTTATGTCACGTCTAATTGGACCTTTAAGGCCTGTTCGTCGATAGCGAATGAAGACTTCGTTCGCATAAATTACATTTAAAACAAAAACAAATTATAAAATATTGTTTTTGTTTTACATGTAAGTCTTCATTCGCTATCGACGAACAGGCCATTAATTTCTTAAGTCTGCTATAAAGTAATTACTAGGGATGAGATTTTCATGCACTAAAAACTCCAAAATATGCATTAAAAAAATAAAATATATGCACTACAAACTTGACCATTTTCAAGAAAAACTCGGTTTTTTTATTTTATTTAAAACAAAACAAAATAAAAAATTCTATTGTTGTTTTTATTCTATTGTCATTTAAAGGTATAATATTTTTTAAAACTAAATTTTAAAAACTACATAATTTAAATTTTTGTTTGCATAATCAAATAAATACTTTTTTATCAAAAGTAAGCCTGTGTCTGTTAAAAAGCGTTTGTATATGGAAAATTATCTCTCAACATCAACCGAAGTTGAGGCATTCTTGAAGGATGCCAAATCATTGGAAGAATATTAATTTTCTAATTCAGATCCCACATTTGATTTCAGTACTGAAATTCTGTAACTTTATTGTCGTTAAGTATTCAAAATTCGTTAGCTAACGAACATTGTCGTTAAGAGCTATTCTGTAATGAAATTTTAACAATTTTTATCGACAAAAAATGTCAGTAGCTTACGACACAAAAAAAGTTCTTGTTAAATAATAACGACAACAAATGTACTGTTAACAGATTAAAAATATAGAGTAAAGTAGCCAATTTTTAACACAAAAAAAGTAAGAAAGTGTAGTCGATCAAGTCCGACTCTACATTGCAGTATATGGGCGATCATGTTTTCGCCAAAAAGAGTATGTTGTGAGGTTAATATTCACATAAGACATTTTTGTGCCAATATTATCGTATCTACTACCATTATTAGTGTATTCGTATAGGAGCTGGGTCAATTATGGACCGATTCTAAAAAAAATTGTTCTGGTGATTTATGTAGGTTGCGACAAAATATTTTTGGATCTTATTCAACTCAAATGTCTATAAAACAAAATGGCTATTAATAGGCACAAGCCCCTATTCCGGAAAGAAGTTTTCATGTGGGATATTAAAATTAAATAACTGCTTGTCACCATTACAAAAAGGATTCGACCTTGTGACAATAAACGCATATGTGCCAAATTTTATAAAATTATTTTTAAAATTGCGACCTGTAATATGCGCACAAGGTTATCTTGGACAGACTACCAGTCATCCTGATAGAAGGACGGGCTTCGTTAAATGGATTCTGACATTGATTCTGAGTCAATCGGTACACTAAAAGGCAGGCCCAGAATCTTTATTTAAATGTGTTACACACATTCGTACAAACACATAATATCCTCTTCACATACAGTAGTGTAGGTATAAAAAGTAAGAGCAGAAATATTGTGCTAGAGTGGCTCAGTCACCTGGAAATTTTTCCCTATGTATAGAAAGATTTAAAACCAACATATTTGTTTAGAAATATAATCAATATTTACGCGTTTTCATTCATGTTTTGTTAAAATAAATGCAATAAAGTAAATTTATTTTGTATTTTTTTATTAATTTAAAAAAATTTTCACTTTGACGTTCTTATATTTTTACCGATATTTGTCGTCAATATTTCTAAACAAAAATAATTGTTTATTTAAAATACAGAATAACAAATTCGTTAAAGTAATCGAGATTTCTCGTTAATAAACGATATCGGTAGTTAAATTAAAAAAGTTACAGAATTGAGGTACAGATCAAAAATAGTTGAAATTTGTTTGATTTTTTGAAATCCTGTATTTTTTTTGCAGCATCGGTAGCAACAAGTTCTTCAATAACATTCTTAAATTGCTCAAAGTTTTTTGAATAGAATTCTGAAGCATCTATCCAGGTTCCCCTTCTTGTTAACACTGGCTGCGGTGGTGGCGATATCAAGAGATGCATTTCATTAAAAATTGGCTTCTAATTTCCTCTGCAACTCGGCGTAAGCCATGTGCCAAGCAAGTAACATGTAACAGTTTTAGATAACTTGTTTTAGGACAATTGGCAGCCTTAACCATGTAAAATGCTGCATCGGTTAAAAATTTAAGGATTGAGAGTGGTCAAAATCTTGTATTTTAAGCAGAGCTTAAAAAATTTTTTTTTTAATGGTTTTTTTTATACAATTTGGAAATTTTTTGAAGAACTTTTTTTATAATATGGAAATTAAAAAAAATATATCACTCAAAAATGTTAAAAAATGCAAAAATATGCATTTAAGACCAAAGTATGCAAATATATGCATTTTCACCAAAATATGCAACAATATGCGAAAACAAATCGACGCCATTTTAACGCAAATTTGATGATTCGGTAAGATAATTGGTCGACATCTATTTTAGACTATCGACAAAAAACATGCATTTGCATGGAAATCGCATCCCTAGTAATTACGAACTAAAATAACATTCCGAGATTTTGATTGTTCATGGAAATCTCCCAATAAAAAATTTTATCATATTGCGAAGCACTAATGGTACATTTAAAAAAATAAGCGCAGAATTATGCGCTACCCAATAAGACATACAGAAATGCAGTAAAGTAAGTGAAAAAACTCTCAACAACTTTTGTAAAAAAGAAAATAAAATTTCAAATGCTACGGCATTCCCTTACTACGAAGCAGGTTTGTAAGGGAGAATACTAAAAAATAACTGTATCAAAACATTCAGTGTGTAAAGCTGATCGTTACATCCAACTATTTTTTTATGCGCTGAATAATGCGCTTCATGTGTCAAAAATGTATTGCTTCAAAGTGGGAACTCGCCATATAAAATTCATGTCTTCCGTATGCGCAATGGTAAGCGCAACTCTTATGTTTCTCCCTTACAAACCTGCTTCGTTGGAAGCTCCATTTTTTACTGGGCTGTTAATTACGCATTGGTCATGAAGGTGAAGCACTTCAAAGTACTGTTCTTATTCAAGCTGTCAATAGTAAATTTATTAAGAAAATTACATTTAATTGTATTATAAGCTCTTTAAAAATAAAACAGCTTTAAATAAAAATTTAATACCAAAAATTACCCATTTAAAAATCATTAAAAATTTTAAATTCTATCCTCTTTATTTTTTTTATATAATGCTTAATTCTCTGCATTCCGACCACACATTCCATAAAACAGAACTGGGAACTAAACTAAGTAAAATATGTGTCCTTGAGAGAAGAAATTACACAAGCTTATACACACAGACACACACTCTTACAGAGACTCCTTTCTATTGCCATTCATACACATACATACAATATAATTTCATTAACTAAATAAATAAAGTAGATTCATGTGAAACTCATGCCATATTTATTAGTTTCCAAGCTACAATTATTTATAGAATTTTAAAAATTTGCAACAATTATTCAACTGTTATTAATTGAAGACGGAAGGAACAAAAGCGAAGCGGCGCGAACAACAACGACAAACAGAAACAGCAACGTCAAAAGCAGGAACAACAATAAAACAAGACAACACTGTGTTTAATACATTAACACACACAAATTCAAATAAAATAGATTCGTTTGGAAAAAAAATAAAGAAAGATGCCTCCTGCTATAAAAATAACTGTTTTGAAAGAGAACAAAATCTACAACAATCTACAAATAACAGCAGCAGCAATAGCAACAAGCTCGTAAACAATAAATTGTTGGTACAAGAAGCAACACAAACAAATTTAAAATATGTAAGCTAAAAAAAAAAAGATATAAGGACATATATGAAATGGTGAAAAATGGAAAATTTACTACAACCAATCTAAATGTACAACTGTTTGTATCTGTGTGCGAAGAGCAATGAATTTATGTGTGATACTACGTATGAGTAAGTATTTGTATCAGTATCAGTTTTCAAGGATATCTACAAACACACACACAAACATTCACACTCCTTGTTACACATACTTATACAACATAATTGCTATTAAAACTGGTTGTGTACGAGGTGATTATAGACTTTCTCTCTCTCTTTCTCTTGAATCTCTGTTTAAATGTATGAGTGTTTCAAGGTATAAGTAAAACGCATTACACAATACTACCAACAACTGTAACAGCAAACAAAAAAAAAATTATTTATTGTGTAATGAAAATTTAATTTCTTTAATACAAATTAACAACGGCAGCAACAGCAGTGGCATTATTAAACAGCGGGTTACAAAACAGTCAACGGCATAAAAAATAAATGCTAAAACAGTTGTCGTAATAAAATAAACACATTCGCACGCACATGCCAACACTTATATAAATTCATTTATATATGAACTGTAAAAAAATAGACATTAAAGGAAAAGAGCAGAGCTTTAAAAGGGGTTTTTTTTTTGTCTGGAAAGACAACAATTAGAAATAATTTGTTTTTAAATTTAAAAAAGTGTGAAACTTAAATTTTAAAAACTTTTGGTACATTTTTAAACAAAGATGCATACAAAATCCGCCCTTTTTTCTATCGCGGTCATAGGCCAATTTGTAAAATAAATCCAGACTTTTGGATTAATTCTGAATTTTTAACACTTCCTTAAAATAAAGTTTCGGTCGCCTTAACAACGTTTGGAACTCAACAACAGTATCCCGTCAATTTTACATCAAAACATATTTATCCAACGTTAAGTTAATTATGCTTTACGGTTGTGGGACTTAAAATGCAGTAACTCCCGACATAAGCGATATTTGCATGTCTTTGTTAACAGGTATTTGCTCAAAATTCTCAACATTTTTTTTCTGTTAGGACCAGCACTCAGGGGATGACCCCTACTAATGCATTGCATTGTGGTGGAACTACGAAAATAAGTTGTGGGAAGCAGGATAGAGGGAGTAGTGTTTGTGAACATTCGATTTGTAGTTAACCATGTTGTAAGTGAGAGCGAAGACTTCTGCACGAAGGTTATTCCACATACGAACAGTCCGGGAAAAAAACGAATTATCTCTGTAATGCATTGTACGATTCACCTGCCAATCGACCACATAAGGATGGGCTCTTGAGGAAAAACGTGTATTACAAACAAACGTACGGGTTTCGGGAACCAGATCCCTAATTTCCTCAGAACACATCCCATTGTAGTAACGATAAAACAGGCAAATACAACCCACATTGCGACGGTGCTCAAGGGAGTCAATAGAATTGGATACCCTGCTGTCACCAATGAGAACCTTCGCCCTCTCCTGCCCTCTGAAGCACCGGCCAACACATGAGAGTTGTATTCCATACGCGGTCGAATACAGGTGGTATAAATACTAAGGAGATCAGATGGAGTGAAGTATATCTTACACCGTCTTAAAAAACCGAGTCACATCCATCGGACATCACATTGTATCCTCATGCCCAGAACAACAAGAGGTTCTGATTCTTCAATAATTATACCACCCATATATACATATATGCGTAAAATCGACCCTATTCGCACGACCCCATTCCGAGTCTATATCAAGGTCTCGGCCAAGCGTATCATTCATATTCTGCCTCATAGCACCGACATCGGATACGCTTGGTCTGCATTCAAATGAGTATGAATAGCAAAGGTTGGCGTCATCTGCAAAAGAGTAGATAGGGTTGGAAGTTTGACAAAGGAGGTCATTTAGAAAGATAAGAAATAGAGTAGGAGAAAGAACGGAGCCTTGCGGCACCCCTGAATGAATCTTGAACTCGTTTGACGAAACCCCATCTATAACAACTCGTATAGTGCGATCTCTGAGAAAACTAGATATAAATTGAGGGAAATTATCACCGACACCAAATGCAGCAAGTTTTGACAAGAGTGCACCATGCCAAACTCTGGAACGGCACAATTCTTCCGATAACAGATCTAGTAAGTCTCCAGTAGAGCGACCTCTACGAAAGCCATACTGGCGGTCGCTTAGTAGGTGGTTTGATTATAAATATTTGACAAGATGGTAATTTACCATACTCTTCATAACTTTGGAAAGTGCCGAACAAATTGCAATTGGGCGGTAATTTTCAGAGTTATTAGCCATTCCTTTTTTAGAAATTGGCGTTACGTTAGCAATTTTCCAGCAAACTGGAAATTCCGCGGCACGGTATAAAGTGTTGAAAAGATATGTTTATGTCGAGAACAATATCTTACTCTAGCCTATAGTCACTCACACAACAAACTGCAATTAACCTGGGAATACCAAGGATTGGCCACAGCCTAAGAAACGGCGGAAATCCCAAGGCAGCCGTAGAAGAGGACGTCCTGCAAATACTTGGAAGACACAGGTAAACAAGGAGATAACGAATTCGAGAAAATGTTGGATTTAATTAAGAACCTGGCCTCAGATAGGATTGAATACCGAAAATTTGTTACGGCCCTATGCTCCTTATAGAAACCACGGGGACATATAAGTATATAAAATAGAAAAGTGTTTATAAAGCATTTTAAGTTAGACTTAAGACGATCTGACATTTTTTTTAAATTTAAAATAATTGTTAAAAACATCTATGTAAATTTATATTCTGAGATACATTTTGGTTAATAAAGAAACACAGACAAAAAAGTACTTTTCGCTTTGGCTCAACCTACTCCCAAATAAGACAAATCTGTTTTTTCTACGAATACTGCAACAAAACATTGGTTCTCATTAGGCAACGAACACCAAATAAGACAAGACAACAAAACCAAAAAAAAGGAAGGAATCAAAGATTAGCACGGTTCTCCACCACTACACCAAATATACAGAGGGCGTTGTTCTAATCTGGCCCATTACCCTAGGACCTGCTACAGCTGACCCATCACTTAAAGGGTGGTCCAGCCAAAACGCACGATGTTAATTGTAAATAAAACAAGTTTTTAAATAATCATCTGAATATTTTTTTCTATGATAGAAGGATCTATGACAATTATGTGTGAAACAAAATATTGGCCAAATGCTCGCAACGGCTTCGGTTGCATATCTCTATCCGATGGTCCATATTTTCAAGGACTCTGCGATATAACTGAGGTTCAATGTCGTTAATGGGCCGAGTTATCTCATCCTTAAACTCTAGAATTGTTGTTGGCTTATTGAGGTACACTTTTTCTTTTAAATATCCACAAAAAAGAAGTCCAACGGTGTCAAATCACATGATCGTGGCGACCTATTAACAACGCCATTACGTGAGTTAACAGGGCGCAAAAGAGCCATTATTTTGTTGACTGTGTGGCAACCACCACATATCGTCCAGGTCCACATCCTCAATTTCTGACCACAAGAAGTCCGTTATCATCTCTTCTCGTCGATAGCGAGCCCCATTGACGTCGCTAGCCTATAAACCGCACCAAACAGTCACTCTTTGGGGATGTATCGGCTTTCCAAGCATCACTCGTTTGCACACAATTCTCCCGACTATGGACACATTTGGTAGATTATGATGACCAAAAAAATCACGAAGTGCACGAAATGTTTTTTGATTTGAACGCCGATTTCCGTTAAAGGCCTCGACAATCTAAAAGCGTTGCTTAACTGTGTAACATACCATGTAAAAACTAAAACAAAGAAATGTCAAATTAAGTTGGGCAAAAACTTGACGTCACACCTTAGACTCACAACATCGTGCATTATGGCTGAAACAACTTTACTTAGCTGGAACAACAACCGATTAACGAACTGATAGAAGGCAACAAAAAAAACAATACTGAATCGAGAACAAGGATAGGGAAATCTTACATGGGAAAACGCGAAAACAACTGCAACTGATCGCGTAAGATGGAGATGCTTTGTAGAAGTCATATTCTCCAAAAGGGGATAATGTAGGAAAAAAATTGGTGTGGGTTACATCAACGAACATCGTTGCAATTATAAGGTTCGTTTTAGTCCTTTTTGTTTAATTCTATGTGGATATTTTATATCAAACCACATGTATTTTCCGCATCTAATGTTTTGTCGCAGTATTAGTCAAAACAAAAAAGGATGTGATTAAGATTTGTTCCCGTAATTTTGTTTTTTCCCAAATTAGGGTTTATTAACCCAGCATTCTTTTAATTCAATTCAACTTTAAATTTTTAATTTTCAAAATTTTATTTATTTGTTCGTAATTTCGTTTCTTATTTAAAGCCTGAGAGTCTGAACACAATGTAACGATAATTTATTGAGGTGCGGTTTTTCATACGATTTTGAAGTAAAAAACCGCAGTGCGGAACGGCATAAAATTAAAATCTATTTTATTTTCATTGCGGACTTTCTTTCTCTCTCAACAAAGCGAGTTTAATTCGCCTTGTTTCTCAATTTTTGATACTCGTTCTCTTTCTGATGTTGCCATAGTTTTTGAATAATTGGCTATGTTCACAACATTATTGAAAACAAACAACTTGATAAAAATGTGTGCACAAATAAATTAAGAAAAATTTAAACAAAAAATGACAAATATTTCCGTCGCCGTCTTCCGTTGTATTATGTTTCTTTTTCTCTTCCGCAACGAGAAATCGCACCGCACCGCAAACATTGTGTTTAGACTCTTAAATCATAATTGATTTCGACCGGCATTCAAATTTATTCTTAGATTATTCCTATAATCGATTTTATAAATTCTGAAACACCTTCTGCTTTTCTCAAATAGATTTAAAAAGTCTCCTTTTTGTTTTTCAAAATTTCAATATCGCAATTAAAACTCTTCAACCAACAAAAATTATATTAACTTTACAAAACATTCCACAATAAAATAAAAAAGCAAAACACAAGATGACAGTCTTTTACGGTCTGTCGACAAGTTCATACAAATTCATTTAAACTAACACCTACACAAACAACAACAAAAAAATTTACTTTAATTCAAAATATTGCCAGTCCTCATTATCAACACCAAACAAATGACTGGCAACACAAATGAGGGAAGAAACGTAAAACAAACCAAGGAACCATCCAATCAACCAACCAGTCAGCCCAACAACAACAGCAACAATAAACTGATGAGGTGTTAAAGTAGGTGTTTTTAAGGAGGTGTATCAACACAAGGATGTAACTTGTACTTTATACCAATTTCCATTGCCACTAATATGGCTGCTGTTTGGTGATGAGAAGATGAATGGCTGCAAGTTTTTCCGTTGTCGTTGGTTTTTTCTATGCTTTTCTTCTGTAGTTTTTTTTTACCTTCTTCTTTACTGATTCTTACAAATCTAATTGTATTAAATACCATAAAGACTCCAAGAATAGCAAAAACAAAAAAAAAAAAAATGGAATAGAAACGAAACGAAAAACAAACAAATGATTTAAGAAAAATTTCCTTCAGATTGCACAAGATTTCTTAACTCACTATGGCAACGTCTTTGTATACTTTTGCAGCAGAGCTGAGCTGTCATTTATTTCAAAAAAACAAAAAACCAAAAAAAAAATAAAGCGTTTAAGCAGCTTCAAACCAACAACACAAAGACGAAAAACTTAAAGAATGAGAATTTATAACGAGGGTTTTTGGATTAAAGGCATTTCAACACAAAATAGTCAAAACGGATACAAAAATGTTTGAAAAAGCATCTTACGAAAGAACAAATCCTACAATAAAACAAAAAGCGTGAGAAGAAAACGAATAAAAATTAAGTAAAAGAAAAACGTTTAATGCTGTCAGTAGATATTTTACAGTTATTTGTTTTATTTTATTTTCTCCTTCTTCTGAATGTTAAAGAAAACGCACAAACTGAAGCACAGCAATATGCCATGCCTCGCCAAGTCACTTTCTAAAGCCAGAATGAGTTAAATTCTCTTAGCGAAATGGACAGACAGCCAGATATAAAATGATATAAAACATTTTAAGTCGAAATCTTAAAGAAAAAGTAAAAAAACAACAAGAACTACAGAAACAACGCAGGGTGGTGAAAAATATCTATAAATACTGCTTAGAGTTCGATGCTGTAAAACTGATACTGACTCTGCTGAGGTTGATGCGTTTGCAGGCTGATGTTGCTGTTATTCCTGCTCTGACTATTAACTATGTATTTACAACAATTACAAAAACAAACATATATACATAGTATGTATGTATGTTTTTATCTATGCTGCTGTTGCCTTATAACAAGGTAAAGTGTAAGAGTCGAGACAAGCGAGCAATAAATTTTTCAATGTCAGTCGAACGACACACACTCTAGACTTCTTGCACATATTTTTATAAACCAACATTTATTTTGTAGCAATAAAATACGTACGTAATAAACATCGCCGTATAAACGCAACAAAAACTTTCAAATTATCAACCCCCACATTCACTCACACCCTTCTTGAAAGACGTTCATTTGACGGAACAGAGAAAAGTCAAGGAACGGTAAGAAAATATCCGAAATTTCAAAAAAGTTTCCGACAGAAAATTTTAAAACTTTTTTTTAACATATGTAAGTAAAAAGTACCTTTTAAGTAAAAAGTACCTTTTAAGTAAAAAGTAACTTTTAAGTAAAAAGTACCTTTTAAGTAAAAAGTACCTTTTAAGTAAAAAGTACCTTTTAAGTAAAAAGTACCTTTTAAGTAAAAAGTACCTTTCAAGTAAAAAGTACCTTTTAAGTAAAAAGTACCTTTTAAGTAAAAAGTACCTTTTAAGTAAAAAGTACCTTTTAAGTAAAAAGTACCTTTTAAGTAAAAAGTACCTTTTAAGTAAAAAGTACCTTTTAAGTAAAAAGTACCTTTTAAGTAAAAAGTACCTTTTAAGTAAAAAGTACCTTTTAAGTAAAAAGTACCTTTTAAGTAAAAAGTACCTTTTAAGTAAAAAGTACCTTTTAAGTAAAAAGTACCTTTTAAGTAAAAAGTACCTTTTAAGTAAAAAGTACCTTTTAAGTGAAAAGTACCTTTAAAGTAAAAAGTACCTTTTAAGTAAAAAGTACCTTTTAAGTAAAAAGTACCTTTTAAGTAAAAAGTACCTTTTAAGTGAAAAGTACCTTTTAAGTGAAAAGTACCTTTAAAGTAAAAAGTACCTTTTAAGTAAAAAGTACCTTTTAAGTAAAAAGTACCTTTTAAGTAAAAAGTACCTTTTAAGTAAAAAGTACCTTTTAAGTAAAAAGTACCTTTTAAGTAAAAAATACCTTTTAAGTAAAAAGTACATTTTAAGTAAAAAGTACCTTTCTTTTAAGAAAAAAAGATCTTGTAAGAAAAAAGTACCTTTTATAAAAGTAGTACCTATTAAGAAAAAAGTACCTTTAAAGAAAAAAGTACCTTTAAAAAAAAGTACCTTTTAAGAAGAAAGTACATTTTAAGAAAAAACTACCTTTTAAGAAATAAGTATCTTTAAAGAAAAAGTACCTTTTAAGAAAAAACATAACGTTAAAGAAAAAAGTACCGTTTAAGAAATGCGTACCTTTTGTACATTTAAAGAAAAAGTACCTTATAAGAAAAATTACCTTTTAAGAAAAAGTATGTACCTTTTAAGAAAAAATTTTCTTTTAGAAAAAAGTAGCTTTTAAGAAAAAGCACCTTTTAATAAAAAAGTAGCTTTTAAGAAAAAATTACCTTTTATGAAAAAAGTAGCTTAAAACAAATAAATACTTTTTAAAAATAATGTATCTTCTATACAAAAAGTATTTTTTAAGAAAATAGTACCTTTTTAGAAAAAAGTACCTTTTAGAAAAGAAGTATCTGTTAAGAAAAAAGTTCCTTTTAAAAAAAATAACCTTTTAAGAAAAAAGTACCAATTAAGAAAAAAATACCTTTTAAGAAAAAAGTATCTTGTAAGAAAAAAGTACCTTTTAAGAAAAAAGTACGTTTTAAGAAAAAAGTACCTTTTAAGAAAAAAGTACCTTTTAAGAAAAAAGTACCTTTTAAGAAAAAAGTACCTTTTAAGAAAAAAGTTACTTTTAAGAAAAAAGTACCTTTTAAGAAAAAAGTACCTTTTAAGAAAAAAGTATCTTTTAAGAAAAAAATACCTTTTAAAAAAAACTACCTTTTTAGAAATAAGTATCTTTTAAGAAAAAGTACCTTTTAAGAAAAAAATAACTTTAAAGAAAAAAGTACCTTTTAAGAAAAAGTACCTTATATGAAAAAAGTACCTATTAAGAAAAAGTATGTACCTTTTAAGAAAAAATTGCCTTTACGAAAAAAGTACCTTTTAAGAAAAAAGTATCTTTTAAGAAAAAGAACCTTTTAATAAAAAGTAGCTTTTAAGAAAAAATTACCCTTTTAAGAAAAAACTACCTTTTATGAAAAAAGTACCTTAAATGAAAAAACTACCTTAAAACAAATAAATACTTTTTTTAAATAATGTATCTTCTATACAGTATGCTTTTTAACAAAGAACTGAACACTATACAATTTTCGGCTCTTTCTTGAAAATAGTTACAAACGGTTGCTACACAAACACTAAAAAAATAGATATCGTTCCTGGATATGGGAGCCAAACGCTGAATAATTTTCTGTTTATTTTCCAACACTGCTTTTAACAACAAAGTAGCTTGTAATAAAATAATTTTTTTCACAAAACACGATTTGCATTATTTATTGCCTAAATACATTTTTTTTTTTTTACATTTTACCCGTTTTAATGAACTTATTTTAAAATCAAACAGTTAAAGCCCTCGCCAATAAATTATTTCTCCCCAATATGGAGTTGTGAATTGTGTATTCTTTCACACCAATAAATTCTATTATCCAACAACAAGAACAACACACATGTACACATGTAAATGCCATGATCTGGCTGAAAATAATAGTAGGAGAACAAGTTCTATTAAATAATAAAAACTAGTTTTAATTAAAAACTATTTAAAATACAATTTAAAGCCCAAATGAACTCTTGCGCAACACGACTGTTTAAAAAGTTAAACGCCATAAAACAAAATGTTTACGTCAAGCGTCATTTAAAGCCAATAAAGCCAATTTAACTTTACTTCCCAATATTTAATAGCTCCACACAACAACAACATCAAAGTCAATAATTTATTTTACTTTAAACTACCAACACAATTAAACAGGTAATTTAATATGAAAAAAGCCTTTAAGGCAAAAATCTAGATAATTTCAAAAAGTACTTTAAAGTAAATTTAACATTTATCATTTGTGACTTGAAATATTTGCCGTTTTTTCTCTACTAAAACAACAACAACAGCAAGTAATTATTTATTATTGCTGCAGAATATTTCTTTTTAGACGTTTTATTATATAATCGCTTTAATTGTGTCTAAATCATCAGCAGTATCATCCTCATCAACACTGAAGCACAGTGTGCGTCTTTATCCACGTTTTTCTTCTTCTGGTTTTTTTTTTTGGCTTAAGCATGTGTTAGGTTGGGTTCCTCATTTTTAAAATTTCTTGTTTGGTCTTGTGCTAAACAACAAACAACTGAATTTTCTTTACAGATTAAATGTTGTTGCTGTGCTTTTGTAGATATTCGACTGTGGCAGCAGCGTTGCAACCCCAACCTCAACCTTGCCATCGTTTCATTTACAGCAGAACGAAAAAAATAAATAAAAAGTAGATTCCTTGCGATTTGAAAAATGTCTAGAAAAGTTGATAAGTTGGTATTCTCTGTTCGTAGTCGAGTCGTAATCGCAAATCGTACGTATGAAGCGATAATAAAGCATAATGGTATGAAACATTGAACGCAAATAGTGCATAGATAAAAATTAAAATTAAAACAAAATAAGTGAGAAAATCAAATAAGCAAAACAAGACCAACAAACCAATAAAAAAAAACAAATTAATGTAAGGAAAGAAGCAATATCGTAAATGTATGGAGATACAGAAATGGATATCCACACTGATGACTACGTTTAAATAATATTGAGATTGCGAGTGGGATACTTAAGAGTTTTTCTAGATGATGCTGTATGTAATATGGCGTTAAGACAGTGGTTGAAAATACTAAAATTTAGAACAGGTGAAAATTATTATTTAAGAAGAAGTGCATTTCTGTAGAAAATTTACCTTTTTTGAAAAAGAATATTTAAAAATGCCCAATTTGCGAAAAATATATAATTTTTTTATGTTAAAGAGATAAGAATCGTAAATCTCATTTCTTAGAAAATAAAATTTTCTAAAAATAACTTGTTTAGTATAACAACTAAATCAAAAAGTGTTTCGTTCCTAAGGTAACGATAATAAGCCCCAGCGAATAGCAATACACTTCCCCATACTCGAAATATTTTCGAATTTTCTTTTTTGACTTGATTCGCTTCATCTCTAAGCCCTACATTTCAGAAAAAAGTATCTAAATTATTTTTTTTTTCATAAAAAAATACTATTTTTTCAAAATAAATACCTTTTTTACTAAAAGTAAGTTTTTGCAAAAAGTACCAAATTACAAAAAGTACGTTTTTACAAAAAGAACAAACACTTTTTTAAAAATTTACCTTTTAGAAAAAGTTCCTACAAAAAATGGTATACTTTTACCAAAGAGACGCTTTGACAAAACAAAACAATAGTAGAATATTTTTATAATGCATTTTGAGTAAAACGATCCATTTACAACAAATAAATTTTTACATGAAAATAAGGTGGCATGTCATAACGTCCAGTGTCATAGTGTCCATGGACACTATGGTGTTGAGCTAAGCAAAGCTTCTAAAATCTGCCTTGTTTCCGAACGAAGGCCGACTACGCAGATAAGCTTTAGTAAGCGAAGCCGGTTTCTTTTATACCATAGCAGAGGAAATCCTTGCGCCCGGCCGAAGGCCGGCTTTGCAGAGAAGCTTTAGTTAGCGAAGCCAACCAATGGCAGACTTAGGATTTCTCGATACTAATTACCACAGTCTTTATTTTTTTAAATTAAATTTCCAAACCTGCTTATCTTTTGACCTCTGCGTCACACAGCTTGGCAGTAAAGGAACCAGCAACCTTTTAATGACGCATTAGGAAACACATTTTCTATAGCCTGCCTTAAAGCCGTTTCATAGTCTGTATGAAAAGCCAAAGATTCGAATTGCAACAAATTTTTTTCAATAAATAATAATGTTTTTTCTGAAGTTTTAATAATAACTTGAAATTATAACGGTATTTTAAAAAAAATTTTACACATTTTAATATTTTTGGTTATAAGTTAAGTTGTGGACATTATGACACTTCGCGGACGTTATGACACTGCTCTAATGGACATTATGACACTTTTAAAAGTGTCATTAAGTCCATGGACACTGTGACACTTTTTGGAGTGTGACACTGGACGTTACGACATGCCACCGAAAATAACTTTAAAAATTTAATATTTTTATTTATTTTTATATTTATATTTTTACAAACGAATACCTATTTACGAAAAAGTACCGGCTTATGAGGAGCACCGTTTTATGAAAAAGTACCGTTTTATGAAAAAGTGCCGTTTAATAAAAAAGTACCGTTTTTTGAAGAAGTACCGTTTTATGAAGAAGTACCGTTTTATGAAAAAGTACCGTTTTATGGAAAAGCAACGTTTTTTGAAAAATTTACGTTTTATAAAAAAGGGCTGATTCATAAAAAAGTACCGTTTTATGAAGAAGTACCGTTTTATGAAAAAGTACCGGTTTATGAAAAAACACAGTTTTATGAAGAAGTACTTTTTTATGAAGAAGTACCGCTTCATAAAAAAGTACCGTTTCAAAAAAAGTGCTGTTTTATGAAAAAGTACCGTTTTATGAAAAAGTACCGTTTTATAAAAAGGTACCGGTTTATGAAAAACACAGTTTTATTAAAAAGTACCGTACTAAAAAGTCCATTTTAAATAAAAAATACGTTTTTACACAAAAAGGTATATTTTCAATGTTAAATTAATCCTTCAATTTTATTGAAATATCTAATTAAGCACGAATAACAAAATCTTTTGAAATTAAAATTTTGTATTCCCAAAAATTGAAATTACTTTTTGATTATCTACCATACTTTTAACATACTTTAAAATATTTAATACGGTTTCCGAATGTGTTTTTCATGTATAAAAAACCAAATAACAAAATCAATTTATACCTGAAATCATTTGGCGGCGGTAATAGAAACTAATTTTTACAAAAAGTACATTTTTTCAAAATAAAGTACATCTTTTATAAAGATGTTAACAACTAGATTAAGATTTTTTCCCATAAAAAAAAACGCTTTCTCAGAAATATTTAAAAAAATTTAGTTTTCTTTTAATTTTCCGCAAAAAAAAGCAATTTCCCTTAAATTAATTTTCAATTATGCAAATTTTCTTAACGATCAGTTGAAAACACCTTAAAATCATGGCCACACTGTGCATTGCATTCGTTCCATCCAACTTTATTCTCTATGGAAGCTTTAAGTAAATGTTTCCAAGTTTTTCCCCCCGTATTTTGTTCCGTTTCGTTTCATTTTGTATTGCAATGACTCAACGGCAAAACAAGCGAAAAAGGTACAAGACTTATTGCTGCTGAATGTTGGTCTGTAGACATGATGAAGAATGTCTTGCTGTTGGATGCATTCACTGCTGTTGTTGCCGCTGCTGCTGCAAGAGCAGCTGCTGACTCCAACTTTAGCTATTGTGAGGTATTTTAATCGTGCTATCGAGACTTCATTAGTGAAACAAAATCCAACATTTCCTTTTTGGCATCTTCATGAGAAGATGCTGATGCGACTGACTGTTGGTGTTGTTGTTGCTGACTGAATGTTGTATGTGGATGATTGTTTTGCATGGATGACTGCTGCTTGTGCTTTACTTGCTCCCTGTATGTTGTTGGTAAATGAATTTGAATTGAAGGCGTTTTTCCCATTGGTTAATATGTTCGTCTATACGTCTGTCTGTCTGTCTGTCTGTCAGCCAAGTTTGTGTGTTTGAGAGTGTGTCTGAATATATAACAACCACAACAACAACTGTTGTTGTCGGCATACACGTCTATATGTGATTATTTTTTATTTGTAGCTTTTTTTAAGAGTTTTGTAAGTATTTGCGTAGTGACAAGAAAACTCAGACATACAGAAGTGTTTAGAAAAAGAGCACATTAAGAAGAAAAGGGTTTTTTCCTTATTATTTTTTGCATTATAAAGAAATTATGTTAGTAGCAGAAAATTTATGTCAATTATATTCAAGAAAATGAATTGTTTATGATCGTTAAATTTAAAGTAGTAGAGATTTTTTCTAAATAAAACTCAAACTTAAGAAAAAAGTGCTATTTCCATACTCTCTACTATAAACAATTTTAATGTGACTTTAATGTTCAAAACAAATAACAACAAAATTAAAAAGAAGTAAAACAACAAAAAATAAACATGAATACAAAAAAGAATTAAGTGTATATGAGAAAGAGTTTTAAAGTGAATTCGATACTTGTGTCAATGAATTGTTTACAGCAAAAACAACAACAACAATTTGTCTTCTAAACAATTTTTTTTTTTTAATTTTTTCCACTTGATAAGTTTTAACTTTAAATAAAATTTTTAAACAAAAAATTAAATTAAATAAACAATTTAGTAAAAACAAACAAACAATTTCATTCAATATTTTCTTTTTCATAACAAATTTCACAGGAAAAACACTGTTGTTCTAAATTCTAAATTTATTTGATATTTTTAAATAAAAACTATATTTAAAATTTGTTTATAATTAAACCAAATAATAGTCAACACATGTTTGCAACATTTAACAATATTTATGCATTAGTTTAAATTTTAGAAAAGAAAAATAAAAACAGAACAAGAAAATCAAATTTTTAGGGCAGGAAGCGGGGGGGTGTGTGTTTTGGGTTTAATGGCTTTTTGAAATTTTTGAAAAATGTTAAAAATTTAAAACCATTATTGCAGGGAATACTTAGAAACATTTTTTTTTTTTCTATCATGGTATTGGTATGATAAGCGTTTTTGCATTTTTTGTTGCTGTTGTTGCAATAGTATTTTACGTTAATGTTTTGTAAAATGTTTCGTTTACACCTTCCCTGTGAAATAACACAGACTACAGGGATATAAAATGCAAGTGCATATTTGAAAGTGTGTGGGTGTGTGTGTTTGTATGTGCACATGGGTGTTTGTATAAGTGCTTTAAGTGTTTGAATGTAAAATACAATATTGTCAAGTGCATGACCACCATTTGGCTTTAAAAAACATGAAATGAACTCCATTATTACTGTTTCAAAGCATACACCTAAACTAAAGGGGAGTAATCAGGCAAAATTGTTACATAATTTTCATTTGAGAATTAATATCAAGATTAAATGATTTAAAGCAATTATATTAATTTTAATCCAAATTTTTAATATTTTTAATTAGGCTTAAGTTCATGAAATTTAATTTTTATTAAATTATTTTTATGAAGAAAGTAATTTTACAACATGAAAATCAATTAAAATTGTTATTGATAATCTTTCATTCTTGACGTGGCTCGGGCTCGAACCCTGGCCGGCAGGTTACCATGACATGTTTCGATCGCAACCACTCGATCTCCTCAGATGGATTTGCCGTCTTACACTCGCAGCCATCGACGACTGCTGACGTCAATAGTCAAACATCAATCCTTAAACCAAATTGTATTTTAACATTTGGTAGATCGAAATTTGCTTTCCTGAATGATTATCCACTTTAATTGATTTTACATGTTCTTTCCTTTACTTCTGTTTTTTCGTACTTTCGTCAAGAATTTTTCTTGAAGTCCAAGTACATTTTTTGTTTTTTCACTTTGTCTTTCTCTTTTCTGTTGACCTTTTTCAGCACAACTTGAAGGACAAATGTACACATAGAGCTCGTGCCTTAGCTTTAACAATAATTAGTATTGTGGTTATTTTGTTGAACTATTTATGGTTTTTAATCCAAATTTTTAATATTTTTAATTAGGCTTAAGTTCATGAAATTTAATTTTTATTAAATTATTTTTATGAAGAAAGGAATTTTACAACATGAAAATCAATTAAAATTGTTATTGATAATCTTTCATTCTTGACGTGGCTCGGGCTCGAACCCTGGCCGGCAGGTTACCATGACATGTTTCGATCGCAACCACTCGATCTCCTCAGATGGATTTGCCGTCTTACACTCGCAGCCATCGACGACTGCTGACGTCACTAGTCAAACATCAATCCTTAAACCAAATTGTATTTTAACATTTGGTAGATCGAAATTTGCTTTTCCTGAATGATTATCCATTTCAATTGATTTTTACATGTTTTTTCCTTTACTTCTGTTTTTTCGTAATTAATTTTAATTTAACAGCCTGGCCTGTGTTTTTAACAACAAACAGCTGATTTGTGCCCAACTTGAAATTTTCGGCACGACAAGTCTAACTCGCATTTCGAATTTTTATTTTATTAATTTTATAGTTTTTATATGAATTTCTGCCCCACTATAAGATATTCGGCCTTATTATGAATGTCATTGTTATAGTCGAAAACCTGTCTTTTTTTCAAAATTGCTATAGCCCTTATGACACTACATTTTTAATGCATTGTTCAAGTTTTGGTGAACACTGCAAATATAAAGTAATAGAAAAATTTACCAAGTGTGAAGGGTTTAGCTGTATTAAGATAAATGGCAAACTGTCAAAAAGTTTACTAAAGTTATCGATAACAAATGAAGTTATGTCAATAAAAATGTAAAATTGTTCAACTTAAAATTGACATTTCAAGCTTGAAACATTAAAAGTGTTGCTGAATCAGCGGTTTATGGGCAAATTCAGCGATTTACCGCTTTTTGTTTTTAGGTTTCTCATAAACAAAAAGTTGGCAACATTTAATAAAATTAACAGAACAGGGCGGGCTAAGTTGTTTCAATTGTACTATTTTGTTGCTACTTTTTAAACTAAGATTTATAATACCTTTTTGTGGTGTTTTTTTTAGGACATAAATAAAATTAATTTCAACTAAAAAAATCTTTTAGTACAATCAGGTACAATTTATAAAGGTTGGTGGTACAATTTTAAAAATTCTCAACGCCATCCCTGAAACAAAACCATAACAAGAGAAAAAAACTAAAAAACTTTGCTTACATTTTTTATAGTTTGCTCTTTCTAGCATTAACTGTTTCTTTCTATCAACTCTGTATTAATTAATGAATAAAAAATGTAGTGTCATAAGGGCTTATTAAGATTATCGTAAACGACACAAATACAACAAACATTTTATGTGTTTTACAATGTCGTTGTCGAAAATTTTGTTTTAAATTAACAAAAATTTCAAAAAACTATGACTTTGACCACGACAACGACTCTTGTAATAAGATCGATTATGGGACCACAAATGTCAAAGTCACTCGCTTGTGTTGTGGTAACGAGATTTTTTCTCTAATGTTTAAGGGTGGTCCAACCATAATGCACGATATTAATTGTGGGGTCACACCTTAACGTCAAGTTTTCTCCCCAACTAAATTTGGCAGTTCTTTGTTTCAGTGTTTGACAAAGTCAACCATAAAGTGGTACACAAATAAGCAGCGCTTTAAGACTGTTGAAGACTTAAACAAAAAAGCGGCGTGGAAATCAAAATGCATTTAGTGCACTTATTGACTTTTTTGGCCAGCATAATCGACCAAATGTGTCCACAAATTTCAGCAAACCAGGTCTGTGGGAAATATGAAAACAGTTCTGCATGCTCGCCCAGGGCTGGCAGCGTCATGGGGCCGTACTTTTTCGAAAATAAGGTCGTCCAAAAAGTTACTGTGAATGGGGTTTGCTATCGCGAGATAATAACGAAATTCTTGTGGCCGGAAATTGAGCATATGGACCTGAGCAATACGTGGTTCCAACTGGATGGTGCTACTTGCTACACAGCCAACGAAGCAATGGCTCTTTTGCGCGGGAAATTCAACGGTCGTGTTATCTTAAGTCGTGGCGTTGTTAATTGGTCGTCACGATCATGTGATTTGACACCGTTGGACTTCGTTCTTTAGGGATAATTAACAACAAAAATTTACTTCAAAAAGCCATTCAAGAGCTAAAGGATTATACAATTCGGCACATTAACGACATTCAAACTCAATTATGTCTCAGAGTCATTGAAAATATGGACCATCGTATAGAAATAAGCCACCAAAGCCGTAGCGAGAGTTTGGCCGATATTTTGGTTCACACACAACTGAAATAGATCCTTCATATCATATTAAAAAAATATTAAGATAATTCTCTTAAAACTTTTTGGTTTTATTAACAATTAAGATCGTGTGTTTTGGTTGGACCACCCTTTACTTGAAACACCAGCAAACACTAAATATTTTTTTTAATAATATTTCTTTAAAAAAAAAAACACCTCTAATAAAATTTTTTTTGTTTAATAAACAATTTTTCACAAAATTCTATTGTTGCAAACAGATGTTTTTTTGTTTAATGCTTTGCTGCCATTTGTAGCAACTCCAGTAGCACAGAGCTGTGTTGTTATGGCTTAATTTACATGTTTGACCGATTTTTATCAGTGTTCGAAAATGTACATTATTTAGCGTTCGGTTTACACACCCAGGAACGATATCTACTTTTTTATTGTTTGTGTAGACGAACACAACCCTTTATAGCTTTCGTAACAATTTTCAAGAAAGAGCCGAAAATTATTTAGTGTTCTGTTCTTCATTAAAACCAGAACAATTGTAGTCATACCGTAGACAAACATTACATTTTAATGTTCTATAGTGTTTCTATTTTTGCATTGATAAAGAAATGAACAAACAAAAAATTTAGCAACGGTCGCAGCACAAACGAGCTTGTGTGTGTATTGTGTATATGTTTTGTTTGTGTAAAATTATTTTGTTGGCTTTTTGTTTCTTTTTTTCGTATGTGTATTTTGTTTTTGAAAATATCTTTGGTTTTTTACCAGCCAAAAGCGACTAACATTATTGAACTGAACCGAAAGAAATGAAGTTTGTGGTTTTTGCAAAAAAAAACCGAACGGAATTAAATGTTCTCATCTTTTTGTCGAGTTGGATAAGAACAGTGGCCTAATTCTGGCAGTCGTGAACGAGTACTTTCTCGATTCGAAAGCAATTTTATTTCTAATTTTTTCAGTAGATACTGAACGAATCGAAATTATATTTTCAGTATTGTGAATCCCAAATTAAAGCTTTACAACACTGAAAAAATAATTTCGATTTGTTCAGTATTGACTGAAATAATAAGATATGAAATTGCTTTCGAATCGAGAAAGTACCCGATCACGACTGCCAGAACTAGGCCCCAGTATTACTTTTTTGCTCGAAGATGACAAACAGGAACACGATATTTTTTTAATGATTTTCTACACAACCACTATTAGCGTTTCTGTTTTCCACAAATCTACCGAACCGAACACTAAGGAGCGATATTTAGTGTTTATTTTCGAACACTGGTATAAAGTTATACTTTGTTTAGGCCGATTTTAAATGGCAACACGTTTTACAAATCGATCTATTTTGAATAAAACTTGTTCCAATGTAAAATCAAATACAAACTTCATTCTGTTTAAATCAAACTAAATAAAAGATGTTGATGACCTTTAATTTAATCAAAAAAAAAAAAAAAATAAAAACTTTTATTTATATCAGTAAAAAGACACTGTAAAAAATGACAAATAAAAAATTATTTTAATTTAATCATAAAAAATTTATTTCGTTATAAACATAAATTTAAACAAACAGAATCTGGGAATTTATTTCTCCTAGTGAGTAACATTTTATTATATAAATTTTCATATTAATTCGAATGTGTATTCTAAGTCGTAACAGAAATATACAAACAAAAATTCTGATAGTGCAAAGAAAATATTCCTGGAAAATATTGAACGAATAAGACAATTTAAGTACGAAAACTTTATAAATTGTAATTTGATTTAGAATACACATTCGATTTAATATGAAAATTTAAATCATAAATTTAAACTTTATTTTCTTGAAATTTTACTACATGTACCGCCGCCTCATAAATGATTTATTTTCGAACAGTGGGTTCCTCAAACTGCTTGTCAAAACCAGTGTGTAAAAAACTGCAGTCAAAGTAGAAAACCCGCCATTTCCTCCACTTCTTCGTTTGTCATTGGCCAAAAAAAAAACTGTTGCTTTTACTTCTGATCCATTAAATACAACCAGTCGCAGTCAAACCCACTCCAAAAGCTAAAAGTTGTACAAAAATTTTCGTTTTTTGTTCAACAGTTTTTGGATTCGATTGCAGTTTTTTTAAGCCCTGGTCAAAACTCGTTTAAAAATTGACAGGCGTGACACGGACTGCATACAAATGTTAGGCAGTGGGGCGCTTATGAGCAAAATAACAAGTGACTTGTTGTCGCTCGCTTAAGTTTTCGATCGACATCGTTGGCCAGGCTGTAGTATTCGGATTTCTGTAGTTTTTTTTTTTTTTTTTTTTTTTTTTTTTTTTGAGGGGGAGATTGTTAGAACTTCGAAAAAATTCAAATTTGATTAAAAATTTACCAAAACTCCGTCCTTAAATGACCACCAATATAATTGTAAATGTGTCTGTAAGTCTGGTATGCATTAGCACTTGTGCTTCCCTGTATTGTCTGTCTGTGGCTCTGTTTATCTCTTCGTCTGTCGTCCAACCTTTTGCCTGTATCATATTTAAAGCTGCTTGTTAAATCAACAACATTGGAGGAGTGTAAAAACTTTTTTTTTTTTGTTGCAATTTCTATGCGCTATTTATGGTACGTTTCTTTGTTTGTTTGTTTGTCTCTTTAACGCTCGGTTCTATGCCCCTCTGTCAATGTTATGGCAGTTAAGTATTGTGGCATGGTACGTCTGTCGCCTATAACGTTTCGTGTCGCGCACGAGGTTTTTTTTACAAAATTTCCATAAATTCATTTTAGTCATTATTGCTTGTTTGCTTTTTATTCAGTTCCGCTTTGTTTTCGTTTCTCCGCCTCTTTGTCACTTTGGCAAACAACAACAAAAACAAAACAAAAAGTTTTTTTTTTTCTTCAGGACATTATTAGAATTTGTTTTAAAAGTGTAAAAGACCACACACACACACACACGCAGCCCAATCAACCAACACAAGCAACTACTACATAACAATCTGTGAAATAGAGGAAAAAAACACATACGCCCCACTATTTCCGTTAACTTCCTGTTGCATGCCATGTCAGAAATTTTTGTTAAAACGATAAATTAGTTATTGTTAGAGAAATGCGGTTGATGATGAGGTAAAAGAAATGACTGATAAAAATACAACAACCAATAAAACATTTTTCCTCTAACAACAACAACAAAAACTGAAGAAAAAAACAGAAGAAATATTTCAAATGTTTATGATTGCGGTTAATGTGGTTGGTTTAAAAACATGCTGATGATGATGATGACGTTGAGATAATACGGTTTTTTTAAAAATTTTTTTTTTTTTTTTTTTGTTTTAGTTAAAATGTGAAAAAATAAGTCAATTACGTTTGTTTTTCACTTGAAATTCTGTATTAGATTGTAGGTCGCCTTAAGTATTTTATTATTTAATGCCATTGTCAGCTCTATTTTCTAGAGTGGGAATAAATTTAGTTGAATTGTTCTTTAAAGCCAAAAGCAAAATTCAACAAAAAATTTTCAAACTAAATAAAAAAAAAATTACAAATAAAGCACGAAAGTTGTTGCTATTTTTTGTTTTTTTTTTTATCCATTAATTTTGGGAATTTAAAATTTGTTATTTATAATTATGATAATAAATCTCTTGTACAAGCGTTTAAATGTTTGCCTGCTGTTTGGTTTGTTCAATTTGATAAATGGCGTTTTCTTTTCTGAGTAAAATTCTGCATTTATTCTGCCTTTTACGTTTTTTTATGTTCTTTTCTGAAAAACATTTGTTATTTTAAAAGTGTGAAGCGTTCTTTGCTAATAATGTTCCCTTTAAAGTTGAAAAAATGCTACATGTTCAACACTCATTTTAAAGAAAGGGGCATGAGTGCAGCACTAGATCAAGGCGAATTCAGTACAAGGTTGTGGCAAGTTTTGAGCCGTAAACACTAACAATGCAATACAAAAAACATCTGTTGTTTCTGTTGGCTTTGGATTGTTGTGGTCTTGCCACCACCTGTAATTGAATTTACCTTGCGCTAATTGTACTTTATTGTTTAATGCCGAAATTTGTATTCTTTTGTAAACGAAAAATATGAAGCACTTCTTAAAATTTAGGGGAGCATTTAAAAATGTTGCCAAGTCTCATGTAACACTTATGCAGCACTTTTTTTAGAAAAGAAAACGCCATAAATTAATCGTTTTAATGACGTAAAAGAATTTGAACTTTTTTTGCTCACAATCAGAGCAACAATTTCGTATTTTCTTCTATCTTTGCAGAACTATTGACGAAGGATTATATATCTAATAAAGTATCCCTGATGATGTTGGGAATCTCCAACGAAACGTCGGAAAAATAAATTATGAAATAATCTTTTATTTGCATAGAATACATGACCTTAATAAGCCCGATTTAGAATTTTCTAAACAAATCAATAAAAAAGTTTTTCATATATTTTCCTTTCATTTTCAAACAGTCATGGAAAATTCAGTACTATGGTACTATATTCAGTACTTGTTCCTTTCAAAAATACCACGGTACCCCCACGTCCGTTTTAGAACTCTTTTCTTGTCATGCTTCTTTGTTTAGAAATTTAGGGTTTAATTTTTTTTTTTTTCTTTAGCATTGACAATCAGGGCGTGGAGTCGTCAACTCCGTAACAACTCCGACTCCAACCGCTGAAATTATGTATATGAGACGGGTCTTTATTTGACTTTAAACGCTTTTTTTAACCGGCCCATTTTAAATGGTTAAATAAGGCAAGAAAAGGATGCAGTAGACATTTCGAATCAATATTTTTAATATTGCATCGCCAATTTCGAAGTGTTTTTATTTTGGAAATTATAAGAATATTTTTTTAAATTTGTATGCCGAAAAATGTTGGAGTCGGAGTCGGAATTTGTTGTGGGTACTTCGACTCCGACTCCGGTACAAAAATCTCAACTCCGACTCCGGTACAAAAATTTCAACTCCGACTCCACAGCCCTGTTGACAACATTGCCTGCACAAAATTTATTCTTATCAAAAGTATACATGCTTGTTGGTATGTTTTAATGTCAGATATTTTCATCAGGGGGGCTACTCGCTATTGCGATGCGAAAGAAAATGGTAGCAAATCTAGCGATTAGTACTCTTTAATGCATTTGCGCATTTGTCTTTCGCATCTATTATTTTTTTTCTTTTCGCAAATCATCACTTTTTACTTTATTTAAATTTTCCAATTTCAAAATTTTAACATTTCATTTCTGTCAATCTGCGTCATCTTTCATTTTTGTTGCCAGTATTGCACCATTTTCAAAACATTTTACGAAAGTGATAGAGAGTACCAAGTTGGCATTTAGCTTTCGCATCGAAATTATTTTCGCATCGCAATAGAGAGTAGCTCCCCTGAATTTTGCTGTTCAAATTTTGCCAGCTCGGTTCATAAATGGCTGGATAAGAACAAAAAAAAAAAAAAAATTATGTATTTTAGTTTTTTATGTTTAAAGGCCCAACCAGAATGTGCATAAGCAAACTTAAGCTACTGTCAAAAATAAACGAAAAACATTAAAAAAAAAACAAATACAAAATAAAAAACTTTTGATTTCGTACGAAATGTGCGATTAGTTTCGCACAGCAAATTACAGTTTCATTAAATTTAACAAAAAGTTCCCTTAAGTTCAACATGGTTTTACACATATGATTTACATGTATTCGCTCAGTTACTTAAGCCACGTTATTCACATCTGGTTAGGCTTTAAGTTTATTTTCCAAAAAAAAATATATGTTTGAAAAAAGTACCAAAATGTTGAAAAAGTACTCTTTTGCTTAGTGGTCAATACCATCTAAATTTTTAAACTTACGTTAATAAGCAGAATTGTCGATTTTGGAGTGAAGATCAGCCAGAAGCATTGCAAGAGCAACCAATGCATCCAGAAAAAGTCACAGTTTGGTGCGGTTTATGGGCTGGTGGCATCATTGGACCGTACTTCTTCAAAGATGATGCCCAAAATGCAAGAGCTTGACTTGCATGACATGTGGTATTAACAAGACGGTGCCACATGCCACACAGCACGCTTAACAGTGGACTTATTGAGAGGCGAGTTCGGTGAACATTTTATTTCACGTGCGGGACCGGTCAATTGGCCGCCTAGATCGTGCGATTTAACGCCTTTAGACTATTTTTTGTGGGGCTATATTAAAGCTCATGTCTATACACACCAGAGAACTGCAAAAATCACTATTTTTCTTGATTTATGCATACGCTCAAATTTACATTCACTCAAAACAAAGTTCAACGTTGGTAAGTATTACATCGTTTCGTACACATTTGATTTTTGCATGTGTGCGTTTTTTATTGAAAGTGCTTTGTTTGCATGTAAAGTCAAAAGGCACACATTCTTATACTTTTGCATTCAAGTAGTCATTGTCCACTCGATGAGACGCTTTGTTAACATTAGCAACAATAACAACAATAAACCACTCGATGAGACGCTTTGTTATCATTAACAACAACAATAACAAGAATACATTGTACATACAGAACTACTGTAAAGTCTTCTGTGTCTATGAAAATTGTTTGTACCTACATACATATGTGCGTTTAGTTTCATTTCAATTTTTTTTTTCTTGTACTACATAGTAACTGCTGAATGCCTACATGAGTAATAATTGCTTGATTTCTGGCTTTTTTGTTTGTATTTTTTTTTTCTTTGCCAATACAATCATTGTCGGACCAAACACACAAACATCTTAATTGACAAACGAAGCTAAACGATGGAATAAATAACAAAGCACGATGTGCATTATTTGAACGACTGCAAACCAGCAGCGAATGTTTGCGGTTGCGCAAGTTTGATTGTATGACCGCAAGCGAGTGTATTTGTTGGTGTTCATTTACTGCCATTTTTTTTTTTTTTTTGCAATCGAACAAAACCGTTCTCTGATACACACATGCCCGCTTCAATTGACGCATTGGAAGACAACATTGAAGCATTTATTCATGAGATACCGGCCGAAATGTTGGAAAGAGTATGCCAAAATGGACTAAGCGGATGGACCATTTGAGGCGCAGTCACGGTCAACATTTGCATGAAATAATCTTCAAACATTAAATTATATGGACCGTACTATCGATTCATATAAAGATTTCATGCATTTTTCTGAATTTTATGTGTTTTTTTCAAAAACTTTCCTATAGCTCTTAAAAACTCACCCGACATATTTATGTCAAATATACTCCGCTAAATGACTAAGATATGAAACCACAACTGTCTCTGATTTTACCCATAAGTCCTTTGTGGTTGTTTTTCTTTTCCTGTAAATGGAAAACGACAACAGCCAAAGTTTCCAAATTCGGAACAACTACCTTCGTTATAAATTCACAACCCCTCTAAATAAATGGGCAGTATTAGAAAAGTGCGCGCACTTTTCATACAAAGGCATTATAGATTGTTGTGTATCTCGAAAACGGCAACAACCAAAATTAATCATCAATACACAATATCCGAGAAAATGTGACCGGAATTGGAGAAGTGGGCGTGGTACAAAAGAAGGTATTTGTATAATTTTCTGTCTTTATCGCACCATGGGGAAGGGTATATAAGATTCGAAATAGCCGAACTCTAACTTGTTTCCATTTAAAATCCATTGTAAAAATGAGAAATAATAGAAAACTCCATAGGAGTTTTTATTCATAATTTGGGGTTGGGTTCGATAAAAAAAAAAAAAAAAAAAAAAATGTTGACGTTAAAAAGCATTTCATTTAACATTTTCTTTTGTTTTTAAAAATTAATTATCAAGGTTTCGTTATAATGTGCTTAATTCCCATTTCATACTATTGACAAACTGAAGTTTATTGTTGATGGGATAAGCTATTCCCATGCGCATTTCACTGGTTGCTTAGGCCAGTTCATCAGGAAACTTCATCCATAAAGATTTAAGAAAAACTAAAGATATTATACAAATAAAACTGTTAAGCGAATAAGAATTATAAGCATCAGTTGACCTGTAACAATATTAAAGTTTAAACAAAAACAACAACAATAAACAGTGAGTTTATCTTTTCTTACAGTCCCGACCACAATTGCTTGATTTTTTGTCAACTCTAAATGTAGTTGTAATTGGGTAAAGAAAAAACAAAAATAAATCAAATTTCCTTATTTTATTTTGCCAGTTCAGTTTTGTTTACACTGCCACATGCATATTAGTTATCAAAACTTTTCTTGGGATTCAACTAATAAGCCCCAAAGTCAATAATAAACCCCAAATAATGTTGGCATTAAAATAACCTCAAAATAGTAAAATTAAGCAATTTAAATATGTAAATAAAAATACTAAAATGTTCACATTTCAACCATGAAAACATCAGCGGATAATTTAAGTAAAAGAAGTTATTTTCTACCCCTTTCATTTAATAGATGAAAAATAAAAAGACTAGTATTAAGGATTGTAAGGAGCCTCCGGTTACCCCGGGCTTACAGCTGGGGAGCAACTCAGTCGCGTCCAGAGTCCTTTACTTAAATTGACTAATAACACGATCGTTTTAATTTGGGTTGATTTTCTCATTTCTTCCTGTTTTATTTACTTCTTCAGTAATTCAGTTTTGGTCTCCACAGGATATCAGTAAATAAACCCCTGTGTTCCCAATGAATTATTCTCTAATAAAACTTTCATTAGTCATTATCCTTTTCATTGTATGCAAATGCCTAATACTTGTAGACATCCTGTTTTCGTCACATTCATTAAAATAAAAGAAAAACTATTAATAAATTTACTGTTTAAAGTAAAAAACTTGCAGCAGAAATAGTTTTCGCTTTTGTAGAAAAACTCTACATAAATCTCAAATAGTTGCCAAATTTATTTTTAAGTGTATGTGCCAACTATTTTATATCCTTGTTATTTTCGAAATTTGTTTGTTGCACAACAAACCAACAAACAAACGCAAACATCGTCGTTATACCCAACAATCAGGAAAGATACAGTTAAAAGCTTTTTTTTTTTAATTTCATGACAAAACTTTTAAATTACTATTTTTTTTATTTTTCGTTCAGTTCTCTTTTTGGTTTTTATGGATTTTTTGTTATTTTAGATATTTTTTCCTTTAACAATTTTTATTTTTTTTTTTTTATTTTTTAACATTGCCACTTATTTAAAAATATAAATGTTTGCAACATAAAAATATAAATGGCATAATAAAAAAAAAAATGAAAAACAAAAAACTTTTTCGGTTTGCACTTGGAAAAAGCGAATTAAAAAAATCAGTGGCTGTCATAAAAAAGCGAAAAGCAAAAAAAAACAACGAATATGAAATGTGCAAAAAAAAACCCATGAAAACCAAATTACCAACTAAAAGTTGACAATTGTAGCGTGCGGCACGCCTAAATGCATTAGTCAAGCCAGGACACATCATCATACTCTCATCATTTAGTGTTAATACTTCGTTCGGGCTTTTGTTTATACTTAAATGGAAAAATGTTAATGTTTTTTATGCACAATTTTTAATTTATGGCATTGTTGTTTTTGTCATACTTTCATACTACTCCGGCTGGTACTTAGCAATTATGTTGGAGGGGGGAGGACTTTTCCAACTATTTATTGATAAAAGAAATTTCACAGGAATTCGTGGCATAAATACAACAGCAACAACAACAACAACGAAAAATATCAAAACGATAATGAAATACGTGTTTAAGTTAAAACAATTGATATTATTTACATGGTTAAAAAAGAAAGGATTTCATGATTATTTTAAAAGTGTCATATTTCATTGGTTTTTTGCTTGTAAAAAGTAATAAATCAAAAATTTGCATGATTTAAAGACATGATTTTAACTCATGCGACGAAAGTGTTGCAAGTCATAACTCAATCGTTGATAAATCAAGGCAGCTTTTGATTGCTAAAGTCTACTTTGAAAGCAAAGTCATTTTAGGGTTAAAATCAATTTTAAAGCAAACAAAGAAACAAAGGGGCCGTTTTGGGCTATTCTTGAGCAAATTACTAACTGCCTGTTGGTAGAATTTTGAAATTTTGTTTTGTTTTAAATGTGAGTTGAACGAGTCACTTTCGCGCTCGCGTTCTACAAACAGGCAGTTAGTGAAATCTTTCTTTTGAGACCACCGTACTCGATATCGAATATGCACTTATTAAAGCTATAAATCTTTAAACAAATTTCGATTGGAACACTATCGAAAGCCGCAATCTGCTTTTCGATACGTCACGCGATTTTATTCGATCACATGTGCGACGATTTGGCCCCAGTTCTTGGCATATTTGACTGCCAAATGAAGGCCGTTTTAAACACCAAAACGAAGATTAAATCCAAATAACCATTAAAGGAAAACATTAACTAATAAGTTTTCGTTTTAATATGCTTAATTTCCTATTCTTACTCTTGATAAACACACTGAAATTAATTATTGTTGGGATAAGCTAGTTCCTATTCGCATTTCACTAGTTGCTTAGGCTAAAGATATTATACAAATAAAACTGTAAAGCGAATGAGAATTACAAACAACCAAGCAAGTTTTATTTGCAACGATATCAGCAAAACAAAACAACAACAATAAAGAGTGAGTTTATCTTTGTTTTACATTTCCGACTACAATAAGTTGGTTTTTTCAAACATGTTATTCCTTTACTTCTGTTTTTTCGTACTTTTGTCAAGAATTCTTCTTGAAGTTCAAAGTACATATTTTTTGTTTTTTCATTTTTTTTTTTTTGTCTTTCTTTTCCTTGTTGACCTTTTCAGCACAACTTGAAGAACAAATGCAAACATAGAGCTCGTGCCTTAGCTTTAACAATAATTAGTATTGTGGTTATTTTATTGAACTATTTATGGTTTTTAATCCAAATTTTTAATATTTTTAATTAGGCTTAAGTTCATTAAATTTAATTTTCATTAAATTATTTTTATGAAGAAATTTTTTTTTTTTTTTTTTTTTTTTTTGACATGAAAAACGAATTTACCACATAAGTTGATATTTAAATAAATTGTTGAAATTGTCCATAATGTAGTTGTAAGGGGGTAAAGAAAAAACAAAAATAAAAACATATTACTTTATTTTATTGTTTTCGCAAGAGTCTAGATTTACAAGTTTCATCTGTTGATGCTCAACTTCTTTGCAATTCCCTTTAAAAGATGACAATATGATCACACGCAGCAATCGGTTTCAAATTTTATGGGTTCAAAACAACAACGATCTTATTTACAGCGAATCAAAGAGAAAAAGAAAAGAAAAAAATTTTATGCAGGCATCGTTGTGCATATACCTACGAATGAAAACACAAAACGTACTGACAGAGTACAGGATTTTCTGTGCCAACCCCCTTACTTCTTTCTTCTCTCTCCTTAAAACAGAAGAGTTTAGCATCAAAAGATGAAGCGTGTGAACGCAGAGAAATTAACGCGATTTGCCAGTTCAGATTTATTGCACTGCCACTTGCATATTTGTTACCAAAGTTCTTCTTGGGAGTCAAACATTTACGACTATCGTAAATTTTTTTCTGCCGAATTTTTGCTTTTTTATCAAAAAAAAAAATCGAACAAATTTTCCAGGGAACTATTATTCAAGATATGTTTACTCTTATTTACCAATATTCAAGACAATGTTGTGAATTTCGGGTCATTTTGACGAAAAGTCTAGTCTAGGGTTAATGTCAAATATAAAGTGGTTGTCATTCTTATCGTGAATACAACTTCCCTAGAAATTTGTTTTCTCTATTCCAAAAAAAAAAACTAATGGGTAAAACATTTTGAAGAAATACAGTGTTAAATTGTTAAGCACGAAATGCTTGTATATTTTAATTTTTGGACTCAATTTAATACCAATACCATTTAAGGATTAAATGAAATTCGCATTTTGGCAGCTCCGTTATCCAAGAAACTGCTGCAGCAGACCCATCATCTACTGAGCTGGAACCACAACCGATTAGATAACAACTGCAAGAAATCCTGTTAGATTGATATGCTTTGTAGAAGCCATATGCTTTTAAGGAGGGTCATGAAGAAGAAAAAAATCTTGGGTTTAAAATAACCCCGAAGTAAACAATTAACAAAATTGATTAATCGAAAATAGTCTTAAGCAGTGCTCGAAAATAAACAGTACATTATTTAACGTTCGGCTCACACACCCAGGAACGATATCTATTTTTTTAGTGATTGTGTAGACATACACAACCCTTAATACCGTTCGTAACTATTTTCAAGAAAGAACCGAACATTATATAATGTTCGGTTCTTCGTTAAAAAACAGAACAATTGTAGTGATACTGTAGAAAAACATTATATTTGAATGTTCTATAATGTTTTTTTCGTGTGTGTATTTTGTTTTTGTAAAAATGTTTTTTTACCAGCCAAAAGGGACGAACATTAACGAGCCGTACCGAACACACTGAAGTTTGTGGATTTTCAAAAAAAAACCGAACGGAATTAAATGTTCACATCTTTTGTTGAGTTTGATGAAAACAATAATATTTTTGTGTTCGAAAGATGACTAACAGGGAAACGTTATTTTTTTAATGATTTTCTACACAAACACTATTAGCGTTTGTGTTTTCCACAAATCTACCGAACCGAACATTAAAAAACGATATTTAGTGTTTATTTTCGAACACTGGTTCTAAGACATGTGTGTAAAGATAAATTCGAATTTAACTAGCAAAGACGCAAAACATATTTTTTTAACATTGCTCATTTTGCAGTTAACAGAGCAATGTTAACGACATAACAGTCATGGAGACACAAAATTATGATTTGAATGACCATTTTGAACAAATATGGAGTTGCACATACATATGTGTATACCACCACAAAGGAATGGTAGTCCAGACGGTCCTAAATACGATTTCAAAAGTTACATTTCTGAAATAATTTTGGTATTTGAGAAAATTAATTTTGAAAAAGGTCATATTTTTTTGAAATTTCTCGAGAAAATCAATGGCCATTGTGGACAAAAATTGAGTGTTTCTTTTATTTTAATGTACAAGAGATGGTTTGTGATGTTTGGAAAGGTTAGTTTTGACAACGAAGAGGAAGACCGCACAAGATCAGCGTTAAAAGTATGAAGATGATGATTCGGAGGCAATAAGTTTGTTTATGCCAGACTCAAGAAAAACTCGCAAACCATTGGAGCTACTCAAAACGTGTACAAACAGCGGAGTTCATTTAAAAGGTAAGTTAATTAGGAACTCCGAGACGAGGGACTTTAAAAGATGATTTTGCATGACTGAAATGACGAGTGAACGCCATAAAAAGAAAACATTTTTGCATCGACGCATACAAATTGGAGCCTTTTGTTTGGTGACCTTTGGCACATATCTCAGCTATTTGTGACCGAACTACCTGAATTTTAATAGCAAACTATTACGGGCTTTATGTGATACAAAATTGATGGCAATCTAATTAGTACATTATATTTATCTGGCATTTTCAGTCACCCATTTTAACCAAATTCACCATTTCACCAGACAGACCGACATCGTTAAATCAACTTCGCTTTTCTAAGAACCCCTTATAGATATACTTTATAGGGTCTAAGTTCAAGATTGCAACACTACTGACAACCACTTTGTAATAAAAGACCAATGCAAACTCAGCTTTTTGTCGGTTAAATAAAACGTGGAAATCCCCCAAATTTCGAAAAATACAAACATCCGTATTTTCAATGCCTGCGTAGAATCCATACAGCTGTATAAAAGCGAAACATGGCTTATGATGAATACTATAGCGAAAATACTGCAAGTTTAAATTAACAAATGTTTGCGCATAATATGCCGCATCTTTTGGCCTAACGTTATTACCAACATTGAACTCTGTCGACTTACAAACGAAAAGCCCATAATACGGCAAATCAAAAGAAGAAAGTGAAAATGAATTGGCCACACATTCCGAAGACCAATTGGTAGTACCAGAAGCACTGCATTGCAATGGAATCCCCAAGAAAGCCGAATCTCAGGCCACCCAAAGAGCACCAGGGGCCTGGTTCTGGCAGTCGTGATCGAGTACTTTCTCGTTTCGAAAGCAATTTAATATCTAATTATTTCAGTCAATACTAAACGAATCGTAATTATTTTTTCAGTGTTGTAAATCATTAATTTGAGTTTCACAATACTGAAAAAATAATTTCGATTCGTTCAGTATTGACTGAAAGAATTAGAAATAAAATTTCTTTCGAATCCAGAAAGTACTCGATCACGATTGCCAGAATTCCTACTTCCTACAGGAAGAAATCATTTAACGAAATAAAAGTTGTATGTTATAATAGAATAAGTTGAAATTTTCTTGTAAAAAACCCAATGTTCCCAAGTGAAATGAATTACGCAAAAAAGGTCAATATTCTAGAAATTACAAGCGGAATGAAAAACTTATATACAGGAGTGTTCTGTTTTCGATTCCCAGTACACCCCTTATATACCCTTTCCAACTGTGGTACTTTTATAAAATATTTTTAAAAGTTTAGTTTTTTTAAGTTTCAATCTTAAGTGCTTTCTTCTTCTTTTTATTTAATAAGTTTTTAATAAATCCTTCTTTAAATACTTAATAATTTATTCGATTAACTATTGGGTTAGCAAAAGAGAAGGAAAGGAGTTTCAGCGCAAAAATTTTTTTTTCGTTAAATGTGTTGATATTTAGATAGATAAATTCTTCGAAATTTAAAAAATCTGTACCATAAAGACACCTCTTATGCAGCATATAAATCCCAAATATGTAAATAATAGATTTAAAAATCCAAATATCTAAATCTGAATTTCGGCAGCATTTGTTAACAAAACAATTTAGCATAAATTAAACTTGAACATCAGTAGAAAATCAGCTTAAATAAAATTTGAATATTTTGCAATTTAGTTCACTCAAATACTAGATTAATCAACAGTCGAAATTATAACAATATTAGCAACTCCACACAACACAACACAAAACAGTCACATTTGTGGAGATGTGACTGTGAAAATACGGCTGTCAGTGTTAAAATTATTTTAAACTTGATCTTGAATTCAAAATTCATGACATGTGTTCGTTTGCCGACAACTTCAAAGGGTTATTATAACTATAAAATTCACTTCGTTATGTTAATCTCATTCTTTCTTCTTCTTTACTATCTCTTTTGCTCTCGCTCTTCATCTGTGGTATTTGACATACGGCAGAAAAGTTTTTTTTTTATTTTCAGCAAAAAACAAAATTTAAAATTCCAATGACTATATTTACATAATTTTAATTTGCACAATAAGAAACGGGAAACAAGAAATTCAGAAATACAGGAATACAACAAAAACAACAATACAATATGAAACAAGGAACAAGCAACATGATGTGTAATGTTAATGTTAATTAAAAATTATAAATTATATAAAAAAAAAAACAAAACGAGAATGTAAAATTGAGCGGTTGTTAAAGTTGCAAGACACAAATGTTGGCAGAAGAGAAGACACTACATACGTTTTAAGTCGCTTAGTATGTGTGTGTTTCTGCATGTGTTGGCGTCTGCTTTAAAATCCCAAAGGACACCTTTCACTTGTTACTACATTTACATACTCGTAACGAAACAAATTGTATTAAAAAAATAAGTTAAGGAATATTATATTAGCAGAAAAAAAGCTTAGTTCAAGGGTACTTCCTTTCATAACTAGCCAACTAACCAATCAGCCAGCCGGCGCACAGTGGGCTTTTTTCGTGTAAACATATATAGAAATTTATGTCAAATACTTAAGTTCAGAAATAAAATAATGAAAATAAAATCGCAGAGATTCTAAGAAGACTTCCAAAAGGTTAAGGTTTATGAGTAAAAGTTAAACATTTATGGGTAAACGTTTGATGCAGTCGTGGTTTTCTGCTCATACACAGTAAAAATTCTCTAAAATTTTTCACCAATTAAAGCATTAATCAAAAATAATATCAGTTTTAATTAAAGATTTAATCAAGTGAATTAAACGTTTAATCAAGTGAATTAAACGTTTAATCAAGTGAATTAAACGTTTAATCGAGTCAACTGAACATTTTATTGATACTAATTATTTCTTAACTGGTGCAAATTTAATTAATTTTTTAATTAATATTACAAATATATGAAGTTTACAAATTATTACAAATTTTTTAATTGAAATCAATTTTTATTTTTTTCTGTGTATCCCAGGCATTTGAAGACCCATCAGGTTGTATTTCAATAGCAGTCTATTCTGAACTATATGTGATATAAATACATAACAATCTTGGCCCTGTCATATGTGGACAAACGGACGGCAACTTCGCTATTCCTAATAATCGATCATGTATGTACATACTTTATAGGACATAAGAATGATTACACGGTGCTACAAAATTTCCTTTTTTGCAAGCACTTTCAAAGTGACCTAGTGTATGTTAAAGGTCTAGATGAGTGTATTACAAAACCGGTTTTAAAAGTTTCAATATACCTCCAAATTCCCGAGTTATGGACCAAAGAAATTTTTTTGAGGCTGCTACTTTTAAACATTTATAACTTTTTTATTTATTAACCGATTTTTTAAATTCAAACGGTTTTGGAAAGCAAAAGAATTGTTATTTTTAAATATATATACTTCTCAGACAATATAAGCACAAATATGAATAGATTTTTTCAATTATATGGAAAATTTTTAGTTTTTTTTAAACTTTTAAAATTTCTACGAGACTTTTTTCCGAATTTAGTTTAAAGGCAACAAATATATTAAAGACAGTATTTTTCTGAGTAAAATGAGACGTCATTTGTTAAAATCGGTTGAGAAATGAGGAAATTATAGTACCTTTGCGAACAAAAGAGTGGAAACCTGTTTCGATTAGATTAGCATGATTTAATAAAATAACTTTAATCTAATAAAACATAACGAATTATATATTTGTATCACCAATTTATACATGATTTTTTTTTAAAAATGTTTACTTAATCTTTTACGTTTAAAATACAAATCATCAGTTTCTCGCTTTAGTGACCAGCAGTAATTAGCTAACATCCTGATTTGACTTTTTCCTTCAAATCTCTTTTCAATTGTTAATAACTCTTGATGGAAACGTTCGCCTTGTTCGTCACTTAATTGGCCTAGATTATTTGGAAAAAAATCTAAATGGGAATGCAGAAAATGTATTTTTAAAGACATTCTGCACCCCATTTCTTCGTAAGCATCCAGAAACTCACTAACAACATGAACGTAGGCAGCGCTTCTCTTATTACCTAAAAAATTTTCCGACAATGACTTGAAACTTATCCATGCTCTCTCTTCAACTGCATTTAACAATTTCGTAAAATTTTCATCAAGAAACATTTTTCGGATTTGTGGTCCAACAAAAATGCCTAGAAATAAAAATATAAAAAAAATTGTCAATGTCTCTTAAATGATTGAAAATAAAATACACCTTCTTTTATTTTGGCTTCACTTAGTCTCGGAAATAGAGACTTTAAGTACAAAAAAGCCTCACTCTCTTGGTCTAGTCGTTTCACAAATTGTTTCATATATCCCAGCTTTAAATGTAATGGCGGCAAAATAATCTTCTCGGGCCGGACTAGTGGAATATTAATAACATTTTTTTCGCTTAGTTTAAATGACTTTCTTGGTGGCCAGTCTTTACATTTATAATGGTCCTTTGCACGACTATTCCATTCACAAAGATAACAGGGATACTTAGTGAAACCTCCCTGCATTCCAAAAAGAATTGTTAATACTTTTTTTTTTTTGGATTTTGCGAGGGATATATTCAAATAACATTTACCTACCGTATTGTATTAAAAGAAAAATTGCTTATGCTTTACTGATGCCCCATATTTTGTATGGTCTCGAGATTGTGTCTGGTACTTTAGCTCTCCAAACTAGTAGATTAAACCGAATTTTGAACACTGTTGTTAGATATGTCTATAATGTTAGAAGAAGAATGCATATTTCTGGTTATGTGAGAACATTTCTCGGATGTAGCTTTAAACACTTTGTTTTATACCGCAATATACTATTTTTCTACAGGGTTCTTAGGAATGGTTATCCTACTCAGCTTTGCTCTGAATTTCAGTTTACCCACTCTACAAGAAATCCACAAATTGTTATTCCCAGGATAAGATTTAGCTGTTTCGAGAGGTCTTTTCTTGTAAGGGTAGCTCGATGTTGGAATTGTTTGCCTAGAGATCTTCGCTTATTTTCCCACTCGAATAATGCATTTCGTTTAAAACTGTTGACATACTTTTCTTTTCGTTGAGCTAACTTAATTTAAGTATCTCTTAAATTTTTTTATCTTTCGTGTTTGAGCTTTCCAAATGTCAGTTTAAAACATTATACAAAATTAAATGTACATATTTAAATATAAGTAATTACTTCGCATATTCATACTTCTGGTCTTTATAAACGCATAGATCTTACTAAGCTATCCACTTTGGGGTCTGGTGGTTATTATTGTTATTTTATTATTAATATTGTATTAGGCTGGGGAGCCAACTTGTAAATAATGTTAAATAATAATTTTATTGTTTGTATAAATTTATTTTTTTATTAATTGTGCTTATTCAGAATATGAATTTACAATTGTAATATATAATTTTTGGCCTCCTAGGCTTTTTATATTACTTGGATGAAATAAATAAATAAATAAATACTTTTAAATCAGAGATGATTTGCCACTGATGTTTGCTGTAATTAATTACGTTAAGAATTTTGTCTAATGTGGCATATGTTTCTTTCATATCAGTCGCATATGCTATGGGAACTGATGGTAACTCGTTTTCATTATGTGCTTTCAAACCTAGAAATTCGTGATTTTAAAATTGGCTATTAAAATAAAATATTGTTACTTATAAGAAACATACTTTTACATGAACCATCCAAGAATAGCCGCCAATCTTCTGAACGATGCTCGTGACTGAGGCAAACAAATAACTCATCAACATCGGTGCAATAAACAAGATTATTATATTTATCATCATGTTTGAAAATTTGTTCGAATGACGCTAGTTGTATATTTTTTCTTCCAAAAGTACCTTGAAAATTACTTTCGCAGGCATTCCATTGTTTAAAACGTGAAGCCAAAGTTTCAGCTTGTCTCCAAGATAAACCTAAGTCTCGCACAAGATCACGAAAATCTTCATTTGTAATTAAATGACGTTCGGAAGAGACTGCTTTCAAAGGCACATATGGTGTGTCATTTCCATCACCATCACAAATTTCATTAATGGGCGAAGTAACACTTTCCACTTCTATACTTTTTGTTTCTGCAACATCAATTTCTCTTAGAACTGGCTTACATACAGTTGATACATTAGGATATGGAATGCGATCACGGGTTTTATAGCGATGACCAACAACATTTGTTTGGCAAAAGTAACACTCTTCTGGTTTATGAAAATGCTGACGGTGCCAAATCATTGGGACTGAGAATATTGAACCCTGTTCACATTTTTTAGACATCCATTTTTTGAGTGTCGATGAGCATTTTGAGCAAACATATTGGGGTTCATACCAAGCACTCCTTACGTACGACCGATTAAAATATAGATTATAAGCTTCTACCACAGCTTTATTTTTTACCAATTCGATACGATGTTTTTTGTCAACAAATAAGCCACAAATGTAACAAAAAAGATTACGCTTATTACACATTCTAAAGGTGGCCAAACTTCACTTAAGCACAATATTATTGAAAAAAAATACTTTAATTTAAAAAAACCAGTTTTTTCTAATTCGACTTTAAAAACACTAACTAAAAAACAGAAGTTTTGCAATTATCAAAAAAACTAACGGTATTTTTAAAAAGTACTTTCAATAATGTTTATTTTAGTGATGGGTCCGTGAGGGGATATTGACTCACACTCACTCACATCAAGAGAAAAATTTTTTTAGTTTTTTTGTACCTATTAATTCAAATTTACTTGTTTAAAATGAGCGATTTGTATTGTATTTACAAAAGAAAAAAAATAGTATTTTTTTAGGAATTTTAATTGTTTTTTTGTTATAATAGCTCCTCATAAAAAGTACTATAACTTCCTCATTTCTCAACCGATTTTAACAAATGACGTCTCATTTTACTCAGAAAAATACTGTCTTTAATATATTTGTTGCCTTTAAACTAAATTCGGAAAAAAGTCTCGTAGAAATTTTAAAAGTTTAAAAAAAACTAAAAATTTTCCATATAATTGAAAAAATCTATTCATATTTGTGCTAATATTGTCTGAGAAGTATATATATTTAAAAATAACAATTCTTTTGCTTTCCAAAACCGTTTGAATTTAAAAAATCGGTTAATAAATAAAAAAGTTTAAAAGTAGCAGCCTCAAAAAAATTTCTTTGGTCCATAACTCGGGAATTTGGAGGTATATTGAAACTTTTAAGCCCGGATTCGTAACATGCTCACCAACACCTTTAACGCACACTAGGTCATTTCAGAAGTGCTTTTCGAGTGTAGCACAGTGTTATTGTAGAAATTACAAACGTTAAGACAAAGTTCTAAAAAAAAAACAAGTAATACTTATGGGCATTTCCACAGACAAGTCTACGTTTTGTCAAGACTTTTAAATTTTTCTTAAAGAAAATTCTTATTTTTCTTTTTTCTTTTTACCCACTAGAAACTACGATTCAAGTGGGAAAAACCCCAATGTAAGCAAACATAAACTCACTGCATATTGTTGGTATTAAGTCTAAGCTTTATTATCGATTACAAGTAAGACTTGAACTTTTGTAATTCTCATTCGTTTTACAGTTTTATTTGTTTATTTTTAGCTTTACGAAAATCTTTGGAAAAATGTTTCCTGATAATTTGGTCTAAGAAACCAGTGAAATGCGCATTGAAACTAGCTTTCCATCAGCAAAAATTTCAGTGTATTTATCAAAAATAAAAATTGGGAATTTAGCACGTCATAGAGAAATTTTATTAGTTTTGTATTCCAAAAAATAACTTTGATAGAAAATTTATATAATTCTATACTTTTTTGGATTTTGGTGCTAAGCGCAACTTACATTACATTTAGTTAGAGAGGAAAAATTTTAACAACACAGGTCTAAAATACAAGCTTAATTGCTTGGCGGCGTAACGTGATAAAAGGAGGGCTTTTCTGTGGATGCACCCATATATGCATTCCACTAGCGGTGAAGGATAGAAAAGCCTTTTTCAATGAGAATTTTTGTTTAAAACCTATCTTTAAGAAACATTACTAAAATTAAAAGCTTTCGGCTGCAATTTTTTACTAAAAGCTTTTTAAAAAGCTTTTGCAATATGTTTTCTGTTGAACTCAACTCTTTACAGTCTCAAGTATTTTTAGGACATTTTGAAAAATTCAACAAAGTTGGCTTAATAAACTAAAAGCTTTTCATTAGAGCTTAAGCTTATTTGTGTTTAAAGGGCCAAATTAACCATACAAATTGCGCTCTGCAGAATAGAACTCAATAAAACATATTAAATAATGAAATAAATATATATTTCTTTATATTCAACAAAAAAAACAAGTAAGAAAGTATAGTCGGTCAAGCCCGGCCATATGATACCCTACACCACAGTATTAAAAAACACATCATGCTTATATGTCCATATAAATATGGATTTATCTATGCTTATAAAACTTATTAAAATCGGGTTAAAAGTTTGTGAGGGGCAGAAATTGCCCCCTACCTCTCCTTGTGGTCCTATTTTTGAAAAACTGTACAGCTTATGTGTCTATATAGATATGGATCTATCTATGGCTTAAATTTCATTAAAATCGGTTTCAGAGGCAGAAATTGGCCCTATCTCCCCTCGTGGTCCTATTTTTTAAAAAATACATCCCTTTTGTGTCCATGAAGATATGGTGTATGTTAGTTTTAAATTTTATTAAAATCGGTTTGATAGTTTCTGAGAGGAAGAAATTTCCCCCTATCTTCCCTCGTGGTGCTACGATTTGGCCCATTTTCAATAGGCTTGGTCCTTGAGTCAATAAGAACCTATGTCCCAAATTTTATCAAATTATCTCCAAAATTGCGACCTATGCTTTGCGCACAAGGTTACATGGACATCCAGCCAGCCAGCCAGCCGGACATCGTTAGTTCGACTCAGTATACTTTAAGGTGGGTCTAGGACCAATATTTTAAGGCGTTACATACATCAGCACAAATGCATAATACCCTCTCCACTATTGTGGTGTGGGTATAAATATTTCAATCAAAGTAAAATTTGTACAATTTTCCATTTGTTAAAAGCAAGACTTGAGTGTTTTATTTATATAATATCTTCAGTTTTTCCACAGTCTTTTGACAAACCCATTGCACCTGTGATGAAGAAGATAAAAAGCTTTTTCAATGAGATTTATTATTTAAAATCTTACTTTGTCTGGGTTCACACTATGAAAGTTTTCTTTCAGAAAGTGTAAGTTTATTGGTGAGAGGGGAGAGAATAGCAGCATGTTCTCTTCCTCTCTCACCCATAAGCTCAGACTTTCTGAAAGAAAACTTTCATAGTGTGAACCCAGACTATAAGAAACATTATTAAAATTTAAAGCTTTCAGCTGCAATTTTTTTCAAGCGCTTTTTTAAAAAGCTTTTGTAGTATGTTTTCTGTTTAACTCAACTCTTTAAAGTCTCAAGAATTTTTAAATTTAATTGAAAATTTAAACAAAGTTGGCTTATTAAAAAAAAAGCTTTTTATTTGAGCTTTAGCTTATTTGTGTTTAAAGGGCAAAATTAACCATACAAAATGCTTTGCACACACGTATTTTGTGTTGTTTATTGAGGTGTTTAATGTTTGAACAAACATTTGAATAATGTTTGAAGAAATATTAAAAGCTTTTAATACTTGACAGACATGTTGGATATTTGTCAAACTTTTTGTCTAGTGCTAAATGAAAAATCATTTCAGCGAAAACTTTGCAGAATAAAAACGTTGAAGAAGAAGTATTAAAATAATTTTCAGTCAAAAATTCTAATTTTATAAGCAGCAGTGTTTACCACAAAACAGCTCGTTTATTAAACTACTATTTGTTTTTTTTTTTTTTTTTTATTTGTTCTCTGTTTTAATCTAATAGCCGAAGCACTGCCGTCGTTTGCATGCGTTGAAAACAAAACAAAAATGAAAAATTAATGTTTGTACGAACTATGTTTGCGTTGTTTATTTGTGAACACAAACCAGAAACAAAGTGTGTGATTGCCAAGCTATTTGTGTGGTTTAATTTGCTCTTAAGCAAAGAAAGTTTAAAACGTTTCAAAATCTTAACGAAATTTAAATTTGTAAGAGGAAATTTTAAGCAGGAGTAAACGATATTTCTTTCAAAATGTACCACAAACCAAAAATTTGATTGTTTTGAATATATAAAGACTTGGTTCAACTTTATTTTTCAAAGCGAAAATAAGAAATGTACCACAGTGCATTTTTCGGGTGCTGTGCTACCTCTAACTACTGCAGCCGGGAAATAAAAACACAAAGAAATGCCGCCTGGTTTTTTATTAAAATTTTTGGCTAAAGCAACACCCTCAAACTTTTCAAATTGAAATACAAAAAATATAAAATTGAACAGCAAAAAGACAAAGTTCAGCAGACACAACACACTTTGTGAAAAAAAGGACACTAAATTAAATAATAAAATATGAATTTTATATTCAAATACAACAGTTACAAAACAAATTTTTATCTCATTTTAAAATTTGCTATTTGCTGGGTAGTTTGTAACTTTTGGAAACCTTATCGAATTTAGTATTTCACCCTCTAAACCTTCCAAAAAATTTTTAGCTCAAGTTATTTAATGTCATTTTAGGCCTTTTTTTGTGTTTTTCTTTTTGTTGAAAGGTGGGGAATTGAGCAACAACCAATATTCTAATTACATTTATTTAAATTGTATGCCACACAGCTACAGGTTTTATATTACTCGAACTGTTACAGTTATATTATTTCAAGTTTCCCTTTTTTTCCTCTTCTTTGCAACAAAACGCAGGGGATTTGATGTTCTAGGAAGTGGTGGCTGGCAGGGGCGGATGAGGTGGAAACAAATCCTAGTCATCGTACGGTTATGACAATTTAGCATATTAAAAACCAATTTTTCATGCAAAACAACTACAAAAACATAAATTATAATAAAAAGGAAACAACAATAATAATAATAATAATAACAACTTACTACCATTCATTCATTCTCCTCAAAGCTTTCAAAGACAGACTGACGGAAGGACGGACATTTAGAATTATGCACAGATAAACAATATGGAAGACACAATTTCAACTAAATTAAAATGAAATTAATTATAAAAAGGAAACAATAGCAATATTTTTTTCTATTATTATTCTGAAATGTTTTTCTCCTCAAGCTTAAAATAGCAAAATTGAAGTAATAAATTTTTCTTTTTTTTTGGGGTAAAAAGAAAGCAAAATGTTTAAAAGGAATGATAGCTGTGTCGTGGGTAGTGTAGAAAGTGATTGGGTTAAGCAGATTAGTGCTCAGAACGACAAGTCCTCTCTTAAATCGTCTTTATAGTCTTCAAGAAGGCTTTCGACATCCTGAACCCCTATGCAATGCAGGCAGAGAAAAGCATGTTTAAATACGATCACACCCGACAAAACTATTTTTAAAGAAAATTTTAAACATATTGGCCCATAATCATAGTCAAACGCTAAAGTCGGTTCTTTTTTAAAAACAACTTTAAAAGAAAAACATTAGTGGTATTCACACCGATCTTGTTAGTTTGTTAGTCGTTAATCGTTACTTTTTTACACGCATTTTATTTTTGTATATTTAACGCGCTAATGGATTAACATTTAACAAATTAACGACACGGCACCCCTGATAAAATAGTTGGTAACTCACAATCAGCTGTTGCAGTTTCTAAATACATATTTATATAAAAAGAAGTAATTTGTGATACATTTCTAAAAAAATATTTGTGTTTTGGCAAATTTTCGTGTACATTGAGAGTATGTATGTTAATTAAATGATTTTTTTTTATTTTAAAGTTACCAGACTAACAAAGTTTTAAAAAAGGGGTCGTTGATTAAAGTATGTTTTAAATTGAACCGACTTTAACTGGGTGCCACCTCAAATGTAGAAAATTTTTCATACAACATACAAGAAAATATAAGCAAGTGGCAACTCTAAGCAGCTGACATTGATAATTCAAATATAAATAAAACACTGCATACCTTTTAGCGTTGAAAATTTTAAAAACGCAATGTGAATTTGTGTAGAAAGCAACAACAAAATTACAAAATATTTTTGACTTTGTTTTTGCTTGCATTGTAATTTTTGGCAATGCGTTTGTGTTAACCCTGCAAATAAAATTGGACCACCTGATCCATTTTGATAAAATGGACTACTCCATGGACTGGTCCGATGTAATGCAAGCATGGACCATGTTATTGTTAAAAAGTGTTTGTAGTGAGACGACTTGTCTTCGTTTTTTAACGACATGCTTTCGTTTTTAAACGACTTCAAAACAAATCCTCTTGAGTATACCATGGAGTAGTTTTAAAACTACTCCTTAGTGGTCCAAAGGTGGGTTATATGGTCCTCTCCTAGGACATAGTAATGTTAAATAGACCAGGTTTTTTCCATACGTTTGGGTTACTTTTGGACTAGTCCTGGTCCCTTGTGGACTACTCTTTACACGTGTGTTTGGACTTGTCCTATTATTTGCAGGGCAAATATGAAAGATTGCCTCCAAATCAATAATAATTGCAAAATATCGACCAATATCTTGTGACATAAACATTTTTAACTTTTTGCAAGAACTTTTTTTTGGCGAAAACAGCTGATGCTGTTGTTAAATCAGTTAAAAACAACTTGGTTTCAAAATTAACACCGCGTTTAACGTGTAAAGTATGCTTTTGCTTGTCTATAGTAGATCAAAACATATTTTTTTATAAAAGTTTACTTTAGAACTCTTAAAGTATGCTTTATTTATGACTATAGTTATGGGCCATTATGTCTAACAATAATTAATATTGTGGTTTTTTTGTTGAAGTGTTTATGGTTTTTAATCCAAATTTTTCAAATTTCATTGAATTTAATTTTTATAAAATTTTTAAAATTTTTTATGAAGAAAGGAATTTTACAACATGAAATTAATTTAAATTTATTGATAATTTTCATTCTTGACTGAGCTGGGAATCGAACCCAGGTTTTCATGGACAGGTTACCTTTACATGTTTCGATTGTATAACCAATCAATCTCTTCAGAGGGGTTTGCCGTTTAACACTCACCGGCATTGACGACGGCTGGCAGTCAATAGTCAAACATCAATCTTTAAACCAAATGGTATTTAAACTTTGATAGATCGATATTTGCTTTGAATGATTATCTACTTTAATTGATTTACATGTTCTTCCTTACATCTGTTTTTTTTTTTTAAACGGAAACCCACCTCTGAAGAGATTGAGTGGTTACAATCGAAACATATATGGGCAACATGTCCGTGAAAACCTGGGTTCGGTTCTCAGCTCAGTCAAAACTGAAAAATTATCAATAAATTTTTATTAATTTCATATTTCAAAATTCCTTTCTTCATAAAATTAATTTAATAAAAATTTAATTTAATGAACTTTAGCCTGATTAAAATATCAAAATATAATGTTTAACTTAACCATATAATTGACACCGACAATCATATTATGGTTAAATTAGTCCACCATCAAGAAGCCACAACCATATTATGGTTGCCTCTAAACATGTTCTGGTTAAATATGACCATAATTTGTTTTTAAATTAACAATAGTATTTGCCCCTTTTCCAAGAGCCACATGCTATGGCTGAAAATTAACCATGCTATTGTAAGTGTTAAACATATTTTAGTTATTATTAACCATAACATGTTCGGAGGCTACCATAATAAGGTTGTGGCTTCTGTGTGGCAAACACCTGATCAAAGCCCTGTACAAGGCTTGTACATTTCGATTTTGTAATAAAAACGTTCTGAGTAACCACGTTGAGGTTGTATTCAACATTGTTCTTGATTTTATTGTGAGAAATTCTACCCGAGAAAATAAAAGAATAAAATGCGGACTTACACAACAACTAGAAAGCCTTGAATACTCTGAGGATAGCTGCCTTTAATCGAACAATCTTAACAATTTAGCAGCCAAACTTAAAACCCTCAAAATCAAAACTGCAAAGGCTGGTCTTGAGATAAAAACAGTGTTCTAAATAACCCGTACATTATTTAACGTTCGGCTCACACACCCAAGAACGATATTTTTTTTTGTGATTATGTAGACGAACACAGCCCTTATTTAACGTTCGGCTCACACACCCAAGAACGATATTTTTTTTTTTTTTGTGATTATGTAGACGAACACAACCCTTTTACCGTTCGTAACTATTTTCAAGCAGGAGCCGAACATAATATAATGTTCTGTTCTCGTTAAAAAACAGAAAATTATAGTCATACCGTAGACAAACATTATATTTTAATGTTCTATAGTGTTTCTTTTTTAATTGAAAATTGAAAAAGAAATGAACAAACAAAAAGTTTTAGCAACGACCGCAGCACGAACAGCTTTTGTGTGTATTGTGAATATGTTTTGCTGGTGTAAAATTATTTTGCTGGCTTTTTATTTTTTCTTATCGTATTTTGTTTTTTTAAAAAATGTTTGGTTTTTTACCAGCCAAAAGGACGAACATTAATGAGCCGAACCGAAAGAATGAAGTTTATAGATTTAAGAAAAAAACTGAACGGAAGTAAATGTTCTCATCTTTTGTTGAGTTTGATAAAAAAACACTATTATTTTTGCGTTCTAAAGATGACTACCAGGCAAACGTTATTTTTGTTAATGATTTTCTACACAAACACCATTAGCGTTTAAGTTTTCCACAAATCTACCGAACCGAACACTAAGGAGCGATATTAAGTGTTTATTTTCGATACAGGCCATTGAGCTAGAAGAAGTTAAATCACGAATTTTCGTTTAACTTATAAAACCTCCCACGTTCTACGATTATTAATTTCAGTTTTATGCATAAATAAAGTTATCATTATTCTTCAAAACCCATGCCACCTTCACCAAAAAAAACCAAGAAACTTTATTTAGATGTCATTTTAGCAACTGAAACTTCATATTCAAATTAATAGTTCAAATAAGAAATTCAACTGCAAACTAAAAAGGGAAAAATTTCAACAATTCCTTGTTGATTTACTTGAAAAGGAGGTGAAATGCCAACCTCCAAAAAATAAAACAAAGAAAGCAAATTTCTAAGCCAATGGAATGTATTAAGGAAATCACGTTATATCTTTTTACAAACATCAAACGTAATAAAAAAAAAAAAAAAAAAAAAAAAACAATCAGAAACTAAAACTAAAAATACTCGCAGTTAAATAAAAACTTGTGCTTTTAATCAATTTCTTCTTCACTTAGACTTCGATAACTTTATCACAGATACACACCTGCTGCTGCCTTTCAACTCCCCGAGAGCTGTTAGCAATCTGAACTGGCATTTATTCAGTTGAAAATGATAGTTTTGTGAAATGTTTGTATAAAATGCATGTTAAAAAACAGTTACCAACAACTGTAGAATCAAAATTTGTTTTAAAAACACAAAAAAAAACAACAACTTCAAAAACAAACAAAAATCACACAATTTCATTCATTCATTCAGAGAAGAAACAAACCGAAAAGTTAGAATTGAAATCATGAATTCATTATGACTGAATAAAAACGTATGATTGAAGAAAAACTATTCGAATTTGAGGCACCAGGAGGCGTGTAGTCATATAAAACGGCAATACTTTTGGCATGCAATGGAACAAGTGGTGGGGGAGAGACCGGAGTCATGAATTTTTGTTTTACTTTTTCTGAGTGCATAATAAAAATCTATGTTGATGAATGAATGAATGAATATTTAAACTACTCTCTCATACACTTATAGAAAATTAAAAACGAAAACAACAAAAAATAAAGAAGTTTAAATTATAATTATTACCATTGCAACTCACGAATTATTATTGAATAGTATTTTGAACGTGATAAAAGTTTAATAAATTAATTATGGAAACATTATACAGCCATGATGACCTAAATATGAAAATGAAAAAAATATTTAATAGTTTTCATACGAAAATCAAAGGGGATTTGGAAATTAAAATCAGATTTAAAAGCTTGTTGTATGAATAGGAATTTGAAAGGATAATTTAGTTGCCGGCAGCCGGGAGTTTTTAATCATTCTTAGAAAAGAAAAATAAGCTGCACAATAAAGGATTTTTCTAAAAGTCTTCTATGAATCTTTTATAAGTTTTTTATTTTTATATGTATCGGGTTTTAAGAAAAACACATTAAATTCAGAAAAATGCATGAAATCTTTGTTTGAATCGATATTACGGTCCATATAATTTAATGTTTGAAGATTATTTCATGCAAATGTTAACCGGACTGCGCCTCAAATGGTCCATCCACTTAGTCCAATTTTGGCATACTCTTTCCAACATTTCGGCCGGTATCTCATGAATAAATGCTTCAATGTTGTCTTCCCATGCATCAATTGAAGCGGGCATGTGTGTATAGACATGAGCTTTAACAAAGCCCCACAAAAAATAGTCTTAAGGAGGTAAATCGCACGATCTAGGCGGCCAATTGACCGGTCCCGAACGTGAAATAAAATGTTCACCGAACTCGCCTCTCAATAAGTCCATTGTTAAGCGTGCTGTGTGGCATGTGGCAACGTCTTGTTGAAACCACATGTCATACAAGTCAAGCTCTTGCATTTTGGGCATCATCTTTGAAGAAGTACGGTCCAATGATGCCACCAGCCTATAAACCGCATCAAACTGTGACTTTTTCTGGATGCATTGGTAGCTCTTGCAATGCTTCTGGCTGATCTTCACTCCAAAATCGACAATTCTGCTTATTAACGTACCCATTGAGCCAAAAATGAGCTTCGTCGCTGAACACAAGAAGCGCGCGATGAACTTTCTTAGCAGAGCACGCATTTTGATAACAAAATTCAATAATTTGCAAGCGTTGTTGGTTTGTAAGACGATTCATGGTTAAATTATTGACCAAACTGAAGATGTTTGATAGTGAAACACAATACGAAACGTGCGTCAGCTGTTTAAACCAGTGTTGCCACAAAGATAATAGCTAAAAAATCACACGATATATCCCAGTAAAAAATGTGCTCCAAAAGGAGCAGGTTTTATGTATGAATTCATACCTCAAATCGCTTCAAACCTGCTGATGGGATGCCGGATTTTTGTATGGGGTGTTCCCGGTTTGGAGGACTATTTTCTGCTGACAATAAGCGCTTCTTTTAATATGCAAAAAAAGCACTCCTAAGGTGCTTTTTAGGGGCTTACTATATTAACATATTCATTAATCTTTTGCTTTTACTTGTTTAATTGCCTTTTTCAATCATTTTCGTATATTTTTATTTTTTTCGGTTTACAACCTTCTTCGTTGTCAGCTCTAAAATAGCAGCTTTTTTATATATTTTATTCTATATCATTTACTGCTGTATAAAAGCTCTTTTATTGAAGCGCTCCATTATGCGCTTTTTCTTTTAAGTGCTTCAAAAAACCCAAATTTTTTTTACTGGGTATAGAAATAAATTAAGTCGATTAACAAGTAATTTTTTTATAAAAATCAGTAATTAGCCGTTTAGAACAGTATAAATAGCCAGGCAGTGTTGCCAGATGAGGAAACTAGTTCTTATTAGTGTTCGAAAATAAACTGTATATTATTTAGCGTTTGAGCCACGAGCAACACAAGCAGGATCGGTATATATTTGTATAGTGTTTGTGTAGATAAACACAACCCTTAATACCATTCGTAACTTTTATCAAGAAACAGCCGAACATTTTATAGTGTTCTGTTCTTCGTTAAAAAACAGAACAATTGTAGCGATACTGTAGACAAACATCATATTTTAATGTTCTGTAATTTTTCTTTTTTACATTGATAAAGAAATGAACAAACCAAAAATTTTAGCAACGACCGCAGCACGAACAGCTTGTGTGTGTATTGTGTAAAATTAATTGAAAGGAATTTTACAACATGAAATGAATTAAAATTTATTGATACTTTTTCATTCTGGACTGAACTGGGAATCGAACCTAGGTTTTCACGGACAGGTTGTCCTGGCGTTTCGATTGTAACCACACAATCTCTTCAGAGGTTTTTGCTGTTTTACATTCACCACCATTGACGACGGCTGGCAGTACAAAGTCAAATATCAATCTTTAAAACAAATGATATTTTAACTTTGGTAGATCGAAATCAGCTTTGAATGATTATCTAATTTAATTGATTAACATGTTATTCCTTACTTCTGTTTTTTGTACATTTTTCTGTTTTTGTCTTTCTTATTACACAGTGCAACAAAATTCGGGTCATTGCCGCCAGCCTAAATACTTGCAACGCGAAATAAAACTACACTATTGGTAGAGCAAATCTGCCAAAGGGTTTTGAAAAGTTAGCCCGGGTTCCCGAAATAACGGCCCCTAAAGTTTTTGAAAGGGCGTTTGGTATAAGTCAAAAAAAAAACTATACTAAATGTACTTCCGAGCTAAAATATTATTTCAAAGGTCTTCAGTAGAATTGAATGCTGATTCCTTTCTTAGAATTTATTAACCCTCTAACACTAATTTTAAGGGGTAATTGTTGTCTTTTTTTAACTTCCCCACAAAAGTGTACTAAAACGGCACTTTGGAGGGTTAACATGTTACGCGCATATTTTCTGCATCAAATTTTACTAGGGGTCTTCAAAGAACAACAACTCGTGCAATGTATGTAAAACGGATTTTCGACATTTCGGGCATTGAAATTTTTTAATTTCTTGAAAAGACGTTTGGTACAAGTCATAAAAATATACTTAATGTACCTTCTGAGCTAAGAGACTATTTCAGATGTCTTCAGTAGAATTGTATGGCGATTCTTTTCTTAGAATATATTAACCTTCTAAAACTCATTTTAAGGGGTTAGGTTAGGTTAGGTTAGGTTAGAGTGGCCGGTCACAAAGACTCCGCATAGACCAAATAGGTCCCTAGCGTTACCACAATTGTACGATAACCCACAGAAGAAAGTTAAAAGGTCAGTCAGATGTGATGGTATCCAGAGTACCCCACACTCTCTTGACGAATTCCAGGAGTCTCATTAACCCAATTCCAGAGACTTCCCCGAGATCTTGGAGATAATGATCTCCCAGACAGTTCGCCCTGGAGCGCACGAGTGCCGGACAGTAGCATAGCAAGTGCTCTACTGTCTCCTTTTACCCTGGTACCCCACAAAATCTACAATTGTCACTATTCAACCGCCCCGCCCTATAGGCGTATACCGCAGTCCAACAACAACCCGTTATAAAACCTATCAGAAGTCTACAATCCCTTCTCGATAGCGACAGAATAATTCTCGACGACACCGGATCGTAGGATCCCCACATTACCTTGGAAACCCTGCACGTTCTTGTGTTTTCCCAAAACGCCTCTGATCTCCTCCGTATAGCAGAGTCCGTATCTCTCCTTATATTCTGAATTGGAGCCGGGATGACCACCATCCTATCGTGTGGTAAACGGGCCCCCCGTTTCGCCAATTCGTCCACCTCTTCGTTGCCGTCTATGGCCTGGTGACCGCGAACCCAGTAGATATGCACTCTCCTATTGACACAGAGTCTATCTATCGAGTCCTTACACTCCTGGACGACAGAGGAGTATGAATATTCAGTGGTTATAGCCTTGATCGCCGCCTGACTATCAATGAAAAAGTTTACCTGCGAGTTCTCGGTGCCGGAAACACGTGCCAAATCAGAAACGCTGCAGTAATCGGGAAGCTTATACGATTCCCGAGTACCCAGTTCTCGGCAGAAGACTGCAGCTCCAACTCCATCCTCCATTTTGGAACCATCAGTGTAGAATCTGAAGGTCCCTTGGCCAGATCGGAGTCCTACCAACCAGCCGTCCTCCTCTAGGGTAACCCGCGGTTTCCTTCCAAGTGTCAGTCTCGGAATGGTGTAGTCACTGCTACAATCTATTCCCCTTATAATACTACCGTGACCATAGAGTCCATATGCAAATTGTCCCGTCGCCTTTAAGCGGATCGCAGACCTCCTTGCAGTTCCTTCTGCCACTAGATGAATCGGCTGCAAGTCCAGGATCACATCCAGTGTCGCAGTCGGTGTACTACGCAGTGCACCGGTTATACTAAGTTCGGCGAATCTCTGTACGCCCGTTAGCATATTCCGGTACGATATCTTATCCAAGGCCGTCCACCACACAAGTATCCCGAAGAGTAGGATTGGTAATTGTAGAAGGGGTAATTGTTGTCCTTTTTTAAACCTTCCCACAAAAGTATACTAAAACGAGAGGGCTACATGAAATTACATGAAATTTTTGAATTTTTCAAAAACCAGTTTTACATACATTGCACGAATGTTGTAAAATTCCTTTCTTCATAAAAATAATTTAATGAAAATTTAATCTAATGAACTTAAGCCTGGTTAAAATATCAAAATTTGGATTAAAAACCATTAACAGTTCAATTAATTAACCACAATACATTCTTATTTTAAATAGTTTTATTTAATTTTCCAAAAGTTTACTTTTTATGACAAGAGGCTTTTCCAAAATGATCGATTTTTATATGGCTTTGTCAAACAAATGGTCCTTGTACATATGAAATAAAGAAAATTCCATTGATTACTTATTATTTTTACAAACTCGTGTCTTGTCATCAAGTACTAAAAGTTTACACCTAGACAACACCGATTTGTTCACGAAAAGCTTTCAAGGCGTGATTTTGGTGTCATCTGTGACAACAGATACAATAGTACTTGCAAGAAACGCAAAAAAAATTCGTTGAATGCTTCAATCCCATTTTTATTGTACTAAAATTCATTGCGTTGATAAAGGGTGTTATAGAAAATGTCACTCACAAGCGTGGGTGTGTACACCCCTTTTATGTCATGAAAATTATTTGTTTTTAAGATTTTATTTATTTTTCTGTTTTATTTTTAACTCTTAATTTGATTTCATTAAAGAATTATTCAGAGATTTCGTTATCGTTTTGGTTTGTCTTTAAATCGTTTAAAAGCACTTTCCTACCACTTCACTCCGAAATATCTGGGCATAGTCCTTGACAGAACGATATCGTTCAAAAACCACTCAGTCGAAACAATTCAACAAAATTAGGTCGAGATACATCATCATCATCTAGAAACTTGCTGGAACGAGCTGGTGCATATTTACTAACTGCCTACGAACGTCTACATAATCAATGGTTTACTCGATCTCCGAATATGGCGCCCCAGCCAGGAATTTATACCCAACTGAACACTATTAAATTGATAACAGGGTCACTAAAGGCAACACCGACGGATGGGTTACCTATGCTAGCGAATCTTATATCTCCAACGCTAAGAATATGACAGGCTCTTCTCCAAGACTACATCAAGATTGCCACAAATACCAAACAGCCCTCTAAATTTAGAACCATCTAGCCTTTATGAGTAGGGTTTATGATATATATAACATCTTGTGAGCTAAACAACCATACAACGACAACTTAAATATCCATTCGACTTGGTCGACACATCAACCCACATAGCAGGATATTTAAATCTAATCTCTACACTACTACAGGCAGATCATTGGAAACACCAAACAGCGAGAGACTCTCCAATGACGCCAGCTGCACAGAAAAACTTTTGCCCAAAATTGTTGAATTAAATAATTAATTGGTACATATTAATTTTTTCAATAAATTTCTTGAATCAAAACACATAAATTTAAACGTTTGTGTTTATGTTGTGTATTTTTTAGTTTATGCAATTAATGTTTTATTTGACTTAATTTGTGTGGCATGAGTCGAAAAAAAATACGTTAATTGATATGATCAATTCTTTTGCAGGGGCAAAATTAGTAAAAAAAAAACTTAATTGTCTGAACAAATTGTTTAATTAAAGTCAATTTGCTTTTTTTTCTATGCGCTTGTGTAGCGATAAATCACAATCAATCGACATTATATTTTCCAGGAAATATCAAGGAAATACAAATCCTGACACCTGACGCAATATCCTGGCTCAACTCATTAAATTTGTAGGATAAATTGCTTAAGAAATTATAGCTTTAGTCTTTAGTTAAAGAAAAAACGCTTAATAAAAATACGTTTTCACGAGGTAAACACCCAAAAATCAAAAGAGACTATCACGTTTTGTTTAGCAAAATTGAAAGCTGTTCACATATAAGAAAAACACTGATAAACCCTAATCGGTATTTTATTAAACTGTATCTTTTGTGTGCTCCGGTAGCCACTTGGTAGTACATATTTAAGCTTGACTATCAGTTAGAGGGTTGTAGGTTCGATTCCCGCCAGGGACTCGTGGCTGAAAGTCTACGTTATTATTCACAGAAAAAATATCTCAAGAACATTTTTAGCAACACAGTTTGGTAAAAATCACATTTTAGGTCATCAAACTTTTTATTTGATTCAATGAAAACATTTGTCAAAGTTGCGCTTTGCAAAATAGAACTCAAAAAAAAAATATTTAATAATGAAATTATTCATATTCAGTAAAAAAAAATATTTGAATCAAAGTAAAGACAGTATTTTTAATCTCTTGTCCATATCGTTGCAGGTAAGTTTTGAGTGTTTGTAATTCTCATTCGCTTTACAGTTTTATGTTACAATAAATTTAGTTTTTCCATATTTTTTGGAAAAAGGTTTCCAATCAAGGGTTGGTTAAATAAACTCTCTTGTACCCTAATAGTAACTTTAATTTCAGCCATCGTTTCTTCCCACTGATTTTTCTCAGTGTCTTTATAGTTTTGAAAACTGCCAACTTATTCAAATAAAAGCTTACAAAAGCATAGACATACACAGCAAATTTATTATAGATTAATTATGGCAAATAGTAATTTGAATATGTGTTTCTGACAAGTTACTACCACTTGTAACCTCTTTACACATACATACACATGCCAAACAACTAAATATTATTTCTTTCTACGCTTTGTAAATTATGATTTTGTTAAATCAGCGGTTTATCCATGTTAACATATTAATTATGAATTACAAATGAACGTTGTGAATTATGATTGATGTTATTTAACATTTAGGGGTGTTGAATTGTTGCCACAATGCCCCGCACCAGCTAAAACGATGAACATATAGCTACAGCAACAAAATCTACATATTCAAAGATGTCATATGAAAAGTGATATATTAATTTTAGAAATTGGGGGAGCAGCTTCACAAAAAAAAAAACAAAATATTTTTTATGGATAGAAAGCCATAATTTATCTTAAGAACGCAATTCGTTAGAGAGCTGTGTAATTAAGTGAAGACGGAGGAGCACAGCAACTAGTGTTAGGAGTTTTATTTAAACGAGTGGTTGTTACAATAAAAATTGCTTTTATATTTTAGTTAAATTAAAATGGAAGGAATGCTGAAAAATTGAATTTGCTTCTTTGGGGGAAATTTAATTTTAAATTGTTGAAAATTAAATAAACAAGCTTTATTTACTTATTATTTTTTATTAGGCTTAAGTTCATTAAATTTAATTTTCATTAAATTATTTTTATGAAGAAAGGAATTTTACAACATGAAAATCAATTAAAATTTATTGATAATTTTTCATTCTTGACTCAATCTGGGCTCGAACCCAGGTGTTTACGGACAGGTTACCCTGACATGTTTCGATTGCAACCACTCAATCTCCTCAGAGGGCTTGCCGTTTAACACTCGCAGCCATCGACGACTGCTGACGTCATTAGTCAAACATCAATCCTTAAACCAAATTGTATTCAACCTTTGGTAGATCGAAATTTGCTTCGAATGATTATCTATTTTAATTCATTTTAATATGTTATTCCTTTACTTCTGTTTTTTCGTACTTTTGTCAAGAATTCTTCTTGAAGTTCAAAGTACATATATTTTGTTTTTTAATTTTTTGTCTTTCTTATTCTTGTTGACCTTTTCAGCACAACTTGAAGGACAAATGCAAACATAGAGCTCGTGCCTCAGCTTTAACAATTATTAGTGTTGTGGTTATTTAATTGAACTATTTATGGTTTTTAATCCAAATTTTTTATTATTTTTAATTAGGCTTAAGTTCATTAAATTTAATTTTCATTAAATTATTTTTATGAAGAAAGGAATTTTACAACATGAAAATCAATTAAAATTTATTGATAATTTTTCATTCTTGACTCAATCTGGGCTCGAACCCAGGTGTTTACGGACAGGTTACCCTGACATGTTTCGATTGCAACCACTCAATCTCCTCAGAGGGCTTGCCGTTTAACACTCGCAGCCATCGACGACTGCTGACGTCATTAGTCAAACATCAATCCTTAAACCAAATTGTATTCAACCTTTGGTAGATCGAAATTTGCTTCGAATGATTATCTATTTTAATTCATTTTAACATGTTATTCCTTTACTTCTGTTTTTTCGTACTTTTGTCAAGAATTCTTCTTGAAGTTCAAAGTACATATATTTTGTTTTTTCATTTTTTGTCTTTCTTATTCTTGTTGACCTTTTCAGCACAACTTGAAGGACAAATGCAAACATAGAGCTCGTGCCTCAGCTTTAACAATTATTAGTGTTGTGGTTATTTAATTGAACTATTTATGGTTTTTAATCCAAATTTTTTATTATTTTTAATTAGGCTTAAGTTCATTAAATTTAATTTTCATTAAATTATTTTTATGAAGAAAGGAATTTTACAACATGAAAATCAATTAAAATTTATTGATAATTTTTCATTCTTGACTCAATCTGGGCTCGAACCCAGGTGTTTACGGACAGGTTACCCTGACATGTTTCGATTGCAACCACTCAATCTCCTCAGAGGGCTTGCCGTTTAACACTCGCAGCCATCGACGACTGCTGACGTCATTAGTCAAACATCAATCCTTAAACCAAATTGTATTCAACCTTTGGTAGATCGAAATTTGCTTCGAATGATTATCTATTTTAATTCATTTTAACATGTTATTCCTTTACTTCTGTTTTTTCGTACTTTTGTCAAGAATTCTTCTTGAAGTTCAAAGTACATATATTTTGTTTTTTCATTTTTTGTCTTTCTTATTCTTGTTGACCTTTTCAGCACAACTTGAAGGACAAATGCAAACATAGAGCTCGTGCCTCAGCTTTAACAATTATTAGTGTTGTGGTTATTTAATTGAACTATTTATGGTTTTTAATCCAAATTTTTTATTATTTTTAATTAGGCTTAAGTTCATTAAATTTAATTTTCATTAAATTATTTTTATGAAGAAAGGAATTTTACAACATAAAAATCAATTAAAATTTATTGATAATTTTTCATTCTTGACTCAATCTGGGCTCGAACCCAGGTGTTTACGGACAGGTTACCCTGACATGTTTCGATTGCAACCACTCAATCTCCTCAGAGGGCTTGCCGTTTAACACTCGCAGCCATCGACGACTGCTGACGTCATTAGTCAAACATCAATCCTTAAACCAAATTGTATTCAACCTTTGGTAGATCGAAATTTGCTTCGAATGATTATCTATTTTAATTCATTTTAACATGTTATTCCTTTACTTCTGTTTTTTCGTACTTTTGTCAAGAATTCTTCTTGAAGTTCAAAGTACATATATTTTGTTTTTTCATTTTTTGTCTTTCTTATTCTTGTTGACCTTTTCAGCACAACTTGAAGGACAAATGCAAACATAGAGCTTTACGTTATTACATACTTAATTAATATCGAAACAAAAAAAAATTGTAAGAAAAGTTGGTAGTGAGACTGTGTATCAGGGTGAGCGTTTGCGGCTTCGATTCCCACCAGAACCTTTGGTTTGTTTTACTACATCAGGTATTTTTCACGATAAAGCTCTGAGCTTGAATTGTTCGGTATATGAAGAAAGACTATCAGCCCAATTAAAAAAAAAAAATTCCGCAGAAAATTTTTATCTTTTCGCATTTCTCCTAATACAAATGAAAATTCCGCAAAATCTTTAGAAATTTGTAAATTTATCGATAACTTTTTTATAGATTAGTAAATTTATCGATAAATTTTCTTAATAGATTTACCTTTATTGCAAATAAATAAAATTATCGATGACTTTATCACAGATTAGCAAATTATGGATAACATTTTATTCCTTGTAAATTAATCGGTCACATTTCTAAAGATTAGTAATGAAATCAATTACTTTTTTTAATTACCACTGTAATCGATAAATTTTCGAAGTTATAGAAGAGTAGCATAATAAGTTAAATTCTGTAGATTTCTACGAGTTTGTAAAGTTGCCGACATTTTTTGTCGTCAACTTGTAAAACTTGTCGATAGCTTTTCCATAAATATATAAGATACAATAACTACAGGTTAGTTACGTTATCGAAAACTTTTCTACGGATGAAATAAGTTATCGGTAACCATATTGCAGATTACCTAAGTTATCGATATCATTTCTAGCGATAAGTACTGTTATCGACAATGATATGTTAGCAATAAGTTTTCTAAAGTTTTATTTATTAAGTAGTCGATTATCTTTTATAGTTCAGTAGAGTTATTAAAAACTTTTCTACGAATAATTAAAGTTATAACATTATTAATTAATATTCTATAGATTAGTTTATTTATCGATAAATTATCTGTAGACTAGTATAGCTATCAATAATGTTTCTAGTTATTCGAGAAGTTATCGATAACGTCGTTATATTTTCTATCGAGTAATACATTTATCGATAACTTTCCTATTCAAATATAATACTTTTGATAAGTTTTCTACAGATTCATAAGGTTATCGATTACGTTTTAAAGTTCAGCTAAGTTATTACCATTTTTTCTATGAATAAGTAAAATTATCGATAACTTCTCTATGGATTAAAAAAATTATTTATTCATATTCTATAGATTAATTTATTTATCGATATATTATCTTAAGACTAGTATAGCTATTAGAGAAGTTATCGATAAATTTTTTGCAAATATGTACAGTATTGTTATATTTTCTATCGATTAGTACATTTATCGATAACTTTCCTATAAAAATATAATACTATCGATAAGTTTTCTAAAGATTTACAAAGTTGTCGATTACCTTTTCAAGTTCAGTAAAGTTATTGACGTATTTTCTATGAATAAGTAAAATAATCGATAACTTCTCAATGGATTAAAAAAAATTATTTATTCAATTTCTATAGATAAGTTGAGTTATCGATAACTTTTCTGTAGACTAGTAAGTACAGGTAGCAATTACTTTTTTAATGCTATGTTCGCACGAGAGTTCGTATTACATACTTTGCTCTCTGTCTGTATAACCTTTTCGGATTGCCATGTTCTTAGGGCAACTTTCTAATCGGTATCGACATTTTTTCCTCTTTTTATACCCTCCACCACAATTAGTTGTGAAGAGGGTATATTTAGTTTGTCATTCCGTGTGAAACTTTTTTATTATTCATCTCAGACCCCATAAAGTAAATATATTCTGGGTAATTCTTGAGTAATTCTAAGTCGATTTAGCCATGTCCGTCTGCTTGTCCGTCTGTTGAAAACACGCTCACTTTCGAACAACTCAAAAGAATTGAACAAACTTGATGCCAAATTGCTTGTAGTTATCCTAAGCAGTTTGGGATTGAAATTCAGCAAAATCGGTTCTGTAGGACCAGAGCTATGAATCAAAATGTGGAACCACCACCTAAAAAAATTTATAATTTTGTTACAAAATATAACATAAATGCTGGAACAAGGCACGGAATGAGATAAGATTTTGCAAAAATTTGTTTTATTTGACTGGAAATCACGCTGTTAAATTTCGTGAAGATCCGTCCATAATTTACCCTAAGCCCCATATAAACACTACTCCCGGAAAACCGTTTAGTACGCCTTAAACCGTAAAAAATAACGGTAGCGTAACAAAATTTGGTACGTCACAGTTTTTTAGGACTAGAAATAACACTGTGAAATTTTGTGACGATCGGTCCATAATTTACCTTAGGCCCCATATAAACCCTGGCTCAGCGAATAAAGGCCTAACGAACTAACGCCTAAAAAAAAATGAAATAATGCCTAAAAATTGCAACAAAAAATTATATAGGAATTAGGCGGTTGTTCATTATGAAAGAATGTCTAATAGTTTAGGCATTCCTTCATTAAAATTGTTAGGTGATTTTTCATAATGAAAGAAAGCCTAACAATCAAAAATGAAAAAACGCCTAATTAGATATTTATTCATTTTTGATTGTTAGGCTTTCTTTCATTAATGTTAGGCGATTTTTCATTTTGCTAAAAGTGTGATTTTTATTACTATTATGCGTGAATTCATTGAAAACTAACAGTTGTATTTACGGTTAGACAAATGTTTTTGCAATTTGTTATCAATTGTCGTCATTCGTTAAACTTCTATCACTGAATACAAATATGCAAGAATTATTTACACCATTCATGATTTATTATGAAAAGCAATGGTTACGAAAGGTAAGTTCCCTTTTACAAAATGTTAAAATAATGGTATTAATTTTCCCTTTTACAAAATGCATACACTATCTTGTAAACATTCTGTAAAAGGGAAAATTATTAGTTTTTAAAATTATAAAAGTAATTGATTTTTAATTTGTTATTGTTTGTTTTTTTTTTTTTTAAGGTGACACCCGAAGTATTTTCGGTTTTCTTAAAAAGAACACGGACTACATCAGCTGTCGAGGCTTATAACGGCGTTATTGGCCGCATCATTCAAAAAAATGGAAATTTTTTCAAATTTGTTAAAGCTCTTATTGATGAAGAGTTTAATAAGAGTATAGATTTTGAGCTTCTTATATGCAGTGGTGGATCCCATGGCACTTCAAAAAAAAAGAAGACCGTCTATGAGCAAAAATCAAGTTACATTGAAGAAGCCAGTCATAAACTCTTGGAGGGAAAAATTACTCCCAAAGAATTTATGCAAAGAATGGTTTTCGGAAAAAGTAAAATTTGTGTTGACCTAGAACCAGATGAGGACATATTTGAAACAAATGGGCATAACAGTGATAACGAGGACGATAATGATAGCGAAGATGAAAATGATGATGACGACGATACTGTTGATCCAAACATACCAAGTCATTATTTTGGCGAAACTGATACTGCGATGTGCATAGTGTGTTTGGTTTCAAAGCCAAATATATTACTTTTGCCATGTCGGCATTTAAAAATTTGCTTGAACTGTTATAATGAACTAAAAGCTAACGCAGGTGAAAATTTTTTCAAATGTCCGCTATGTAGAGCTATAGTTGTTGAAAATTTAACTGTATTTACATAACTTATAGTTAAATATAATTTAAAAATACATTTTTTCCTTTCAAAATATATTTTCAGCATTTTAATTCCAGTTGTTAGGTTTTCTTTCATTAGGTGTTAATTCATAATGAAAGAAACCCTAACAATTTAGACTTTCTTTCATTTTTATAATTAGACTTTCCTTCATTTTTAAAGTTAGACGTTCTTTCACTTTCTTCTTAGGCGTTCTTGTTTAGGCATTCTTTCATTTCGAAAAATTAGGCGTTAGTTCGTTAGACCTTTATACGCTGAGCCATAAACCCTACTACCGGAAAACAGTTTAGTACGCCTAAAACCGTAAAAAATAATGCAATCATAACAAATTTTGGCTCGTCACAGTTTTATAGGACTATAAATGAAACTGTGAAATTTCGTAAAGATCGGTACATAAGTTACCCTAGGCCCCATAGAAACCCTACTTCCGGAAAACAGTTTAGTACATAAAATCATAATTAATAATGCTATCATAACAGAAATTGGTACGTCACAGTTTTAAAGGACTAGAAATGACGCTGTGAAATTTCGTGATGATCGGTCCATAATTTACCCTAGGCCCCATATAAACCCTACTACCGGAACACAGTTTAGTCGCCTAAAACCATAATTAATAACAAATCGTCACAGTTTAAGATAATAATAACATCATACAAATATTACTCCTTAAACATTCGAACTGTCGGTGGAGGGTATCAAAGATTCGGCACAGCCGAATATAGCACTCTAACTTGTTCTTTTTATTTTCGTTTGTTTTGCTAACAGGTCAACCTAAATCAGTGATCAAAGCGTTTTCTATTTGCCATAAATGCTTATGCTCAAACAAAATGTATGAAGTTTACCCAAATAGCGCGGCGTGAACGCTATCCAATTGGAAAATCCAATTTGGACAGTGCCTTAAGTGGTGAAGTTGGCTGCTTTTGTTTAAAAAAAAGCAATTTAGCTATTTTTTAGTCAGTCTTGTGGTTTTATCTACATTTATATTTATATTTTGTGGCTTTTATTAAACCATATAAGTTCCCATTATTGTTCAAGACCAGTGATGACAACTTTTTGAGAGCAAAAAGCACTTTAAAATTTAAAAAAAGCACTAAAAAGCACTATTTCGAACAAAAAAAAGCACTTAGCCATTTAAACAATTTATTTAAGCACAAAACGAGTTGCATTCGGCTGTGCAAAATATAACATACCTCCAAAATTAAAAAAAAGGAGACGGCTTTGATTGGGGAATTTTATTTAAAATTTAATAAAAAAATATATATTTACAACACGATTTTCGTAACTCTAAAAAATCGTACCTGTTGCAATTACCGAAAATTTGCAATGATCGACCATTGTTTATTTAAATTAAAAACATTATATTTTATCGTTTGAATAATTCTAAATTTGAATCGTGCAAAGTTTAATAAAACAATTGGCGTATGATATTGTCCAATTATTTTAACCAATGTACGCTTCTGAATAAAGAACACACATAAGGTGCAAAATAGGAAAAACATGTGTGTTTTTATTCTGATATTTAGTCAACCTTTTTGCAAAAGCACTAGAGGGAGAAGTATACAACACGCGGTTATTCGGAGTCGAGTGTCGTGCGTTTGAAAACTAAAGCGCAAAGTGATGGAAAATTTAAATATTTAACTGGTACTGACCACCAATTTTGGTACTGTTTTAAAATATATTTTTGTTTTGGAAAATAAACTTTTTTTGCTCATATCTCAACAATTTATGGTCCGAGCTGACTAAATTTCAGCAGCGAAATTCTAAAGAGGATATCTAACATTAAAATATACCAACAAGCAGTGCTGCCTTAACCTTTTGACAATAATAATATTTGTGTACGCAATGTTGTAAACAGTGCTGTGAAGTTAGAGTTGTAGAGTCGGAGTAAAGGTTTGTAAACCGGAGTCGAAGTCGTAGTACCCAAAAAATATTTAAAAATATATTCTAATAATTTCAAAATAAAAATACTTCTAAATTGGCGATTCAATATTGAAAATATTAATTCGAAATTTTTACTGAATCTTTTTCTTGCATGTGTGTGAAGATAAATACGTATTTAACTAGCGGGGACATCCACCACATTTTCTTAGCAGCAACTGTTTGCAGTTAACATTGCACTTAACAGTGCTGCTATAATAGAATAAAGTAAATTCAGGACGATTTTCAGGGAAATGGAACTGGCTGCACATAAAAATATAGTTCTTTACAGGATTCTGCTAGTGGTATATCTGAAATAATTCTGAAAATTAGGCAAATTGAATGTAAAAAAAGTGCTATTTTGAAAAATGTTTAAAGTGGACTTTATGGACATTGGACAATTTGGAGAAATGGTGATGGGTAACAAAATAACACCATATAGGAATGGGGGAGAAATGAGTCCTAAAGAGGATTCTGGTAGTGGGATATCTGAAATAATATTGGAATTTCAGAAATTCGGATTTGAAAAATTTCGTTTTTTACGAAAATTTCAGGCGAAGATTAGTGACCATTTTGGAAAAATATGGAATGGTAACAGAAACAAACTATATGGAAATGGTGCTCCAAGGGGTCCTATTTAGGACCCTATTAGTGGTTTATCTCAAATAATTCTGAAAATAAGGAAAATTTAATTTTTAAAAAGTGCTATTTTGAAAAATGTTCAAAGTGGACTTTATGGACATTGGACAATTTGGAGAAATGGTGATGGGTAACAAAATAACACCATATAGGAATGGGGGAGAAAAGAGTCCTAAAGAGGATTCTGGTAGTGGGATATCTGAAATAATATTGGAATTTCAGAAATTCGGATTTGAAAAATTTCGTTTTTTACGATCATTTCTGGCGAAGACATCCGATTTAGTACTCTTTTTGTTATGCTTCCATGTTTAGAAATTTAGCTTTGAAATTTTGGAAAAATATTTTTGAAAGGAAAAATTACTGAAAATTGTACCATAGTACTGAATTTTCCATCACTGAAAGCGCATGACAAATAGCAGGTTACACAACTCTCGTTATAAAAGCATTTTCTGTCAGCTGTTTTTAATTTATTTGACACTTTGCTTATACCAAGTTACGGCTCTTTTTTGTTTTCAAAGTCTTTGCGTCCTTTTTTACGGTTTCCGACTGCATGTTTTCACAATCACAATTCCTAATATTTTCCAAGCCATTTTCTATTTTTGAAACAGTGTCTACATCTTTAACGATTTGCCTGAAGCAATAAATTATTCTAATATACTGATGCTCGCAGACGATGTTAAAATTTTTTTAAGCCTCAAGCACTTACCAGATAATAATTATCTCCAAAAGGACTTGGATAATTTTTATAATTGGTGTAACATTAATTTAATGAAACTTAACCTCAAAAAATGCAAGCACATGACTTTTTCGAGAAGGCGTGACGCTCTTGGTCACTATTATATCAGTGGTCACAAACTGGAATCAGTAAACGTAATTATGGATCTTGGTGTTTTGTTGGATGGAAAATTAAACTTTGTACAACATATCATGATGGCTGTTAATAAAGCTCGAGGAATCTTGGCTTTCATCAAACGATGGGCAAAAGAATTTAAGAACCCCTTTATTACCAAAAAATTATTCATGTCACTTGTAAGACCGATTTTAGAGTATGGCTCAATTGTATGGGACCCCTACTATAACGTTCACATTAATCTTATCGAATCTGTTCAGAAACAGTTTTTACTTTTTTGTTTAAGAGATGCTTAAAGAGGCTATTATGCGCTTCCATCTTATTCATCACGACTTGCTTTGATTCGACTGCCAACATTAAAAAGCCGAAGAATTATGCTTAACGTTTCATTTCTTGTAAATCTTTTAAACGGAAATGTTTTATCAGATTTTCTTTTAAGTAAAATATCATTGAATGTTCCTCAACGCACATTAAGATTTAATCAACCACTATATGTTAAAACTTTTAGAACAAACTACGAGATGGCAGACCCGTTTAGGAAATTATGTTGTTGTTTTAATGAAATGTTTAATTTTGTAGATTTTTCTTTAAATGTTAATGTTATTAAACGTAATAGTATTTTAAGTTTAAACATGTAACTGCAGTTATATTGAGAAAAATTGTTAAATTTAATAGTTAGTCTGTAAGGATTGTATCTATAGACTTAATTTAATAAATAAATAAATAAATAAATAAAAAAAATGTTTACTGAAAACAAATAAATCATTTTTATTACGAATTCCTAATATGTTGTTAACGCTAAAAAGTGTGACGTTATGTAAAATTTCCAAATTTCTAGGAAGCCTTGCTCTAACCGCGTTAAAAAAACTATCTTTTATCACTTTTTTATCATTTTAAATCTTAAAATATTTGCAGGCCTTCTTAAAATTGTACCCCAAATAGCAAATCTCATCTGAGTCATCCTCTTTATAATCGAAGTTTTAAAAAATTATAGAAAAAAATAAAAATTGTAAAAAGCACTAAAGGCACTAACGAAAAATTGAAAAAGCACCAAGTTAGAGCTTTTTCTTAGTTTGGCACTAAGGATAAAATTTGAGCGTTTTGAGGCATCAAAAAGCACCATAAATAGTGCCAAAAGCACTCAGTTGGCATCGCAGTTCAAGACACAACATTGACGCTCTTACTTAAGTTTGTCATTGCAACGTTAAAGCTAGGCGCTAGAAAATCTAACGCGTTACATGGCTCGTTAATTTTTTGTAATTTTTCTTAATAACCCTTCCTCCTTAATAACCTTCTGATTATCAATATTTTCTTATAATGTCTTTTTTTGATTCAATTAATTTTTAAAAATTTAAATTTAGTTTCTTTACTTTTTTGCTTGTGTGTATTTTTTGTATGTTATTTTAAGTGCCTTGACAGCTGGTGATGACAAAAACTCGATAAAAATTAGAGATCATATTGGTTTTAAGTATAACACAGGGTTAAAGAAAAATAATTAATTACAATTTGGGCGACAAAAAAACGTTGACGTGCGAACATATGCTATAAAGTAATCGAACAACTTCCTTAAAGAAATAAATATTTTTGTCAACTTTTCCATAGAAGATAAAAGTTATTGAATAAAAAAAAACTTATTACAACTTTTATGTTATCGAATATGCAATTTTTTATTAAATTTTGGGTAAAAAAATGTTTGTGGCTTTAAAAGCTATTACATTCTAAAATAACTCTAAAGAGATTCCATGCTAACGCCAACCCTCGCCGCTAAATAATAACTACCAAAACATTTACTATTAACACACATTTCTTATCTATTTTTTTCGCCAAAGACTCGACATAAAAACCACCAATAAAACACTGGCTCCGACCCCATGTGTAAATTGCTTAATTTAACAGCCCTTTTTAGCTCATTTTCTCTACGCTTTACAGCAATTAGGATTTCTTCCTACCATTTGATGATCCTGGCAGGACTATAAAAAAAAATTCTTCGAAAAATAAAAGAAGGAAATGTGTATATAAAAATAAAATAAAAACACATAAAAAAAGAATCACAAAACAATCAAAACCGAAGGAGTTGTAATTAAGTCTATTATAATTTCTACGTTGTAAAATAAACAGAAAACATACAAAAAGATGATGTTGGGCCAAAAACAAAAAACAAAAAAAGGGCAAAAATTCCATTTATTACAATTTTTACTCCACAATACGACATAATTATCCATTTAACATGGTTTGGAGTGCATTAAAAAATCTACCACAAGAGTACAACAACAAAAAGCAACAGCAGCAGCAGCAGCGTTGAAAGAAGATAACAAAAAAAAACATTAACAACCAAAATAAAGTGATGGTGGCAGGCGGCAACAGCAACAGTGGCAAGAGCAGCAGCATCAGCAGGCAGGCCACACACATTCATAAAGTTCACAAAATAATTGTCATGTTAAGATTACAATTTTCATTTTCATTCCCACTGCCTTAAAAAACACATTTGTTGGCTGTTTTGGCTGTTTGACTGTTTGCTTTAATAAGTACTCGCACCAAACGTACAAGTTCGAGTACGTTCTTTGCTGGTTCATATTTTCAAATGAGATTTAGTTTTTTTGTGAACTTTTTCACATCTTTTTGGTTGTTTCTATTTTAAATTACATTAAACGGTGCGTCACGTAGACACCTAAAAGTGGAAGTGTGCACTTGTGTGTTCTGTGTGCTGTTGTTGCGGTGTGGCCTGTTAAGTCTTATTTCTCCTTTTTGGTCTTAGTTGTAATCGTTTAAATGTACTTGTTTTCCCTGGCAATAGTGAGTAGTCCAGTTCCCAGCATTTGTTGGTTGTCTTGTTGCTTGCTGCCTGCTTAGACACCTGTATCCCTTTTTTGGCTTCAAATTCATGTCGTGCCCCATGTAGTTGCAGTGGCGAGTAGACACAATATTTTAATGTAAATGTTGTTGTGTTGCTTGTGTGTAGTTATAGTTGTTTTTCGTATGCTACTTTTAGCCATTTTTATTTTCTGTTCTTGTTATTTCTTGCCATGAACAAATATTCAGTGTGCTTTTAAATTATCTGTGTATTTTTTTTTTGTAATTTTCCTTTAGTTATTTGTACTTTTTATTTACCCGTTGGTTTCTCGTATGCTAAAAAATGTTGCTATTTCTATTTGTACATTTGGCACTACAGGGAATCGTAAAATAAGCAAAAATTACACTTTAGATTGTTGGCGAATTGTCAGGTTACACTGATTCCTAAAGAGTGCAGGAATGTGGAAATTATTTGAGATATTTTAAAATTTTAAATAAAATGTATGTATATAGATAGGTAAGGTTAGGTTCCGTGGACATTTATCGAGTAACAGCTGCTCACTTGGGCTAGTTCTATCCCAGATAGATCCTTCACACATGCATGAACTGATTTTTCCACTAATGTCCCATATCCAGGACATTGACATTGGAAATAGTAATTTTCAAATAACATTCTTAAAAAATAATCAAAAATATATTGCATAAATCGTATTTTTTTGCATATAAACATGTTTATAAACATGTTGGCAAATACAATCTAAAGCAGTGTTCGAAAATAAACAGTACATTATTAAGCGTTCGGCTCACACACCGAAGAACGATATCTATTTTTTTAGTGTTTGTGTAAACATACACAAACCTTAATACCGTTCGTAACTATTTTCAAGAAAGAACCGAACATTATATAATTAAATCGTTAAAAAACAGAACAATTGTAGTGATACTGTAGAAAAACATTATATTTTAATGTTCTATAATGTTTTTTTCGTGTGTGTATTTTGTTTTTGTAAAAAATGTTTGGTTTTTTTTTATCAGCAAAAAGCGACGAACATCAACGAGCCGAACCGAACACCTTGAAGTTCGTGGATTTTCAAAAAAAACCGAACGGAATTTAATGTTCTCATCATTTGTTGAGTATGATGAAAACAGCATTATTTTTGTGTTCGAAAGATGACAAACAGGGAAACGTTATTTTTTTTAATGAATTTCTACACAAACACTATTAGCGTTTGTGTTTTCCACAAATCTACCGAACCGAACATTAAAGAACGATATTTAGTGTTTATTTTCGAACACTGATCTAAAGTAATGTTCTTTATTTCTAATTTAAAATATGTTTGTAAACAAGTTGCCAAATACAATCTAAGCTTATGTTCTTTTTTCAATTTAAAATATGTTTATAAGCATGTTGCCATATACAATCTACACTTGTTCTTTTTTTCAATTTAAAATATGTTTATAAACATGTTCCCGAAAACAATCTAAGCTATTTCCCTTTACAATTTAAAATATGTTTATAAACATGTTTCCAAAAACAATCTAAGTTCTTGCTCTTTACAATTTAAAATATGTATATAAACATGTTGTTAAATGCAATCTAGGTTGTTCTTTTTGCAGTTTTAAATACGTGTATAAACATGTTACAAAATGCAATCTAAACTTATGGTTTTTTCAATTTGAAATATGTCGCCAAATACAATCTTAGCTAATGTTATTTTTTCAATTTAAAATATGTTTGTAAACATGTTGTCAAATGAAATCTAAGCTAATGTTATTTTTTAAATTTAAAATATGTTTGTAAACATGTTGCCAGGTGCAATCTAAACTAATGTTCTTTTTTCAATTTAAAAAATGTTTATAAGCATGTTGCCAAATGAAATCTAAGTAAATGTTTTTGTAAACATGTTGCCAGGTGCAATCTAAACTAATGCAATCTGAAGGAACATTAAAGTGGTATTAAATGTTTGGTGCTTTTTAGCTTGCGACGGGTTGTTATTGCAATAATTTTGTGGGCGGTATTTTAAGAAACTTTGCAATGCTAGATGCAAATTAAAAATTGTTGGTCATGAAAATGTACTCAAAAGATGTATGTTCCATTATTTTGTGAAATTGTTTAAAAAGCAGTGCAAAATAAAATATTATCGAAGCATTTAAAGATTTGTTAGACGATTCTAAATTATTGTTTACAAATGTTGGAAATGTTCGCGTATCAGGGATGCAACCCAATGCATTTTATTTTTTAGATTTTAGAACCATATTTTTCCCGGAGCAAAGCTAAAGCATATTTACTTAAATTTTTTTAAAGGCAAAAGTAGTTTTTTTATTATAATGAAATTGAAACAATTCCTTCAGTTCCAGAAAAAACTAAATCTCCTTTAACGAACACCTGCCTTAAGCGGAGACCACGCTACGGCGGACACCATTGCCTGGTCCTGATAGCGTTCCATAAGAAAAGCTTTGACATCCACCTTACAAATGTGCATTTAAATGGCCCGTTGTGTGTCCTTTCATAAGAGATTTCACTTTAGTTTTTTTTTTTGACATTTTGGGGATTTTCGGGAATTTTTAGGATTTTTAAAATTAAGTTTTGGAATATTTTATAATTTTAGTTCCACAATCTATATTTTTTTATGTTTGAAACATGTTTAAGGGTGACATCATGTTGCAGAAAGGTAACCGAAACATGTTTATTTTTTTTCTTTTTTGTTACTGAAATATGCCTATAACAGATGTATATAAGCATATAAATAAAATAAATCGATAAAAAAAATTACAAAATATGGCCAAACCGTTTGTTTTTGCAAATTCAAAGCCTCAATTTTTATGATCAAATAGCTTTAAGCATGTTGCCAAAGCAAAAGCTTTTAGAGAAATAACTAGATAAAAATTACGAAAAATATGGCTCAAAAATGTTACTGAAACATGTGGCTGCTACATCTTGCAAAATCAACTATGCTACAAGATCAAAATTGTGTAATGGAAATCGTGTAATCGGTATATGAATGAACATTCTACACATTGACACAGCACACTAGCAAAACAAAAATTTAACTGGCTGCACGTTTCTGTTGTTGTTATTTGTTGTACCTAATGTAAAACGTACAACATTTTTATTTTATTGCTTCATCTCGTCGTTTCATTTTATATAACTGAACACAAATATACACATTTTAGCTTAAAACAAAAAGCAAAAAACTAGAAAAAAACTCAATTCGAAATTTTGTGTAGATTTTTGGTTTTGCTGTTGTAGTACCAAATGGGCAAAAATACTAGAAAAAATACACCTTAAAACACACACACCGAAACACAGGCGGACATGTTCGTTTATGCTTAAGAGTGTTTGGGTGTGTGTTTGTGTTAGTAACATAAAAGCAACCTCATGGATGCAACCAACATAAAATTGTTTGTTACTTTGCTGCTGATGACGAGGACGTTGATGCTGTTACCGTTACCGTTACCATTGTCGTTGTTGTTGTTTTTTCTAATGCCGCCATAGATGTTGATGATGATGTTGCTGCTGTTGTGTTTTGTTTTATTTCATATTTAGAGCATTTTTTGTGCAAACGTAGTTGATTGTGTAGGTGGTGTAGTTGCCACTCATAAAATATGTCCTTTTATGAGTCGGAATAAAAACAACAACATCGGCAACAACTCCCAAACCTCTATAGTATGTAAACCCGAAGCCCTTAACTCCCCTTCCGTTCTCTTTAGAACGTTTGCTCTCCGATTTTTTATATTTTATTATTTACAAACATAAACAACGTTCCCATTTTGTTGGGCAAATAAAAAAAAAAGTCAAAATGGATCTTAAAAAGGAAAAAAAAAACCCTCCCAACAGACTCACTCTTGCACATCCTCAAATACACCTATAAAATTTGTTAAATGTACGTTTTGTTGTTGTTTGAGTTGTTGTGTTTACGTTTTGGCCATGATGTGAATATAAGCTTGTGTGTGAAAGAGGATGTGAATATATAAAACCTGGTTTGTTAAGGTCTCATTTGCCCGGTTGTGTTTAATTTTTTCTTTTATTAAGATTTTTGCATGGTACTATTGTTGTTGGTGTTGATGTTCCTGTTGTTATAAACATACTTAATTCTTAAACTCCATTACATAAACATACACACATGTCTATTATCATATGTGTTGGTTGTTGCAAGTGTATGTGTAATTTGTATATTTTATTTCCTCAGTTATACAGTCAAAAGTTACGATGAAATGATACCTCCTTTAACTATCTTTATATAAATCTTTTATTTAACTATGACGATATTTATGTGTGCAAGAGATAACTGAACACATGTAGGTTTATGGTTTGAAAAGTACACTAAGAAAAATCAGTTGGACAAATAATACGCAGCAGCGTTTGGCCAGGAAAAATAATTGTGCATTGCTGATGGCACTTATCATAATTTTTTTTTTTTTATAGAATAGCAGGTAGCTGAAACATATTTAATGACATAAGCCTAGTACTCTATTCGAACTTGCGAAAAAATGTTGAGCAACAATTGTTTGACATTGTTATTTTTTTTTTTTTGTAACGCTTGTTAAAAAAACCACAACACAATGTTCAGATGCTGCTAAATATGGGCTGCACGTGTTTCACCTGAAAAACCAAAATGTTGCCAGAAACATTTCGTATGTTTTTGGCAATATTAACAGAGAACAACTCTATCAACATTTCTGTTGTATTTCGCAGGAATTTTTTAATATTGAGTTTGTCAACATTTCGTAATAAATACTGAATAGAGCACCAAAGCTTAAGCCAAGTACTGCGAAATAAGTGCAATTTATACATTTTCGCAGTTTTGAAAAAATGTTGCCAGAAATATTTCCTAACTTTTACACAAAATAAATGAAGTACAACTCTGTCAACATTATTTTATGAGATTTCGCGTAAACATTTTGAATGGAATTAATACATGGGTTTTTCATAAAGCCTGGTACTCTGTTCAACATTTCACGTGAAATGCTGTGAAAACTCATATGAAAAAATTTGTGCGGAATATCTATAACATAATGTTGATAAAGTTGCACTTTGTTCATTTTGTGAAAAAGTTCCGAAATGTTTCTGGCAACATTTTTTTCCAATTGCGAAATAATGTAAGCTGCACTTATTTCACGTAGAATTTTAACCAAACGCCAAAAAAATAAGAACTGATTATTTAATAAGAAATAAAAATTAAAATAACACAACCGGTAACAGTTTTTTATCCATATTTACTTTCTTTTTTATTAAATTTTGTATTAAAAAAAAAAAAAAATTTAGTAAAATACATGTGGGGTTTGTTTACATACGCAAAATAATGTCGCATACTTTACAGGAATATAAACGTCAAATTGTTGAAACTCGCAAGATGGGTAACATTGATACATGTCAAATTTTCGTGTAAAATAATTAATGTTGCTCAACATTTTTCTTAAATTTCAACAGACTACAAGGCTTAAAGCCTGGTACTCTGTTTAACATTTCACGTGAAATGCTGTCAAAACCCATATGAAAAAAACTTGTGTGGAATATCTATGAAATAATGTTGATAGAGTTGTACTCTGTTCATTTTGTGAAAAAGATTCCGAAATGTTTATGGCAACATTTTATTACAACTGCGAAATAAAGTAAGCTGCACTTATTTCACGTGGAATTTTAAGCAAAGGCAAAAAAGGATAAACTGATTATTTAATAAGAAATAAAAAATTAATGTAACACAACCGGTAACAGTTTTTTATCCATATTTTCTTTCTTTTTTTTTAATTTTTTATTAAAAAAAATTATTTTTAGTAAAATACATGTGGGGTTTGTTTACATACGCAAAACAATGTCGCATACTTTGCAGGAATAAAATCGGCAAATTGTACAAACACGCATGATAGGTAATATCGATACATGTCAAAAATTTCGTGTGAAATAATAAATGTTGCTCAACATTTTTCACAAATTTGAACGGAGTACTAGGCTTAAAGCAAGAAAATGTCCTGCTTTTTTAAAAAAAAATGTTTACAAACATGCTTCCGCAACATCTTCTTAAGACATCTTGATTCGTAAATTTTATAAATGATTTGTTTACATCATTTGCAAAGCCTTTTTAATAAAACATGTTGCCTAAAAAAAAGTTTATAAACATCCGACAGCCATGCCAAGAATGCAAAATGATTCTAGAACAAATTTGATATGCCTTTAAAACTGCTTCTAGCAGAGAAGATGTTGATATTTATAATGCTGGTATATTCAAGCAACATGTTTAATTATGTAGAGAGTAATTTCATCATGTTAATTTAACTTTTACTTCTGTTTCTCAATATGCCGCAAATTAAGTTTTTATATTGTGAGTATTTTTTGCCTTACAATTGTTGTTATTGTTTTGGTATTTCTTTATTTTATGTATCTATTTAAATTAAGCACAAAAAATTCTGATCACACTAAAACGTCGATTACGTCTTATAGTGGTCCGGACGAAACGCCGATACGTTTCTTGGAGTGCTGACTGTATATAGGAGTGGATTTGGGCTACAGCTCCAGAATACCTGCCAAGGATCCAAACACCTCGCTGATATTCCCCGAGAGAACGCCGATTGCGTTTCTGGGTTTATAGAGTGTATAGGGTAGCTTCGGGATTTAAGTGGGGAACAGAATAGTCGCTGTAGTACAACGTTACGAAAAGCGCTGCAAACTGTCGAAACTTAAGAACGGCAGTTTCAAAATGGTGTCAACAGAATACGTAGTTATAGTATTCGTTGCAGTTGAAGTTGAAGCGCAAAATTCGAAATTTTTAACTTTGTTGCGCTACAGACCATTTTTTAGCTTCAGCGACTACTACTACTTCTTAATTCTGTTCCAGGCCTTAGTGGTAAAATATCAACCAAGTATCCAAAAGACTTGGTGATATTATAAAAGCTAGAACAAGAGGTAAAAAAGGTACAGATATTTATACCAACAGAAAGCACTTTTAACCATATAAATACCCTTTGCTTATTCGTTATTTCCATCGTTATAAAACGTCCTTTTATTTAGTACAAAAAATTACTAAATTTTCAAACAATTAAGTTAATTACTAATCTTTCAAAACAGTTGAAGTAATTTAATTAAAATCAGTCGTCCAATTTGGTTTTAAAACAACGATTCGACTTAGAACATTTACAAGTTAAAAGCAAAGAAAAATTTTAAATATAATACTTGGTGGCGTCTCACTTTGTCAATTCGTCTTAAGCGGCTCATACACTTACAATGAAATTGTTCAATTTTACGTACTGTACAATTATATCGCCAATGTGTATGTGATATTCGATAATGGAACAATATATTGGCAACAATCAAAAGACTTTTTATTTTTATTGCACAAGGAAAAGAAAGTAGAATGTGTTGGCAACATTGTACAATGCTGTTTATGTGCGACTTATTGCATAATATAGGACAAAATGGAAATATGGTGAATACCATATACAATAAAATTGCATGTGTATGGGCCGCTTTAGGGCATATCATCATTCAAAATAGAAACCAGGGATCGAAAATCCGCTGCCTTCTGTTCAGACATGAACACACACTAAGTTGTTGGATTATGATATCGTCATTTAAATATTGGTTTGGCGCATATCATGGTGATATAACAATGATATGCTCCAAACCATTTATCAGCTAACGATATAGCAAAATCTTAATAGACTAATGCAACATGCTGCTGTTATATCTTTGCTTACAGATATTCACCAACAACATGTTGCTACTTTAAATTCAATACCAGCAGTATGATGATTATCTAGGACGAAAACCTCTACAGCGGGAGAAGACCGATGGCCAAAATGATAGAGTTTAAAAAAAATTTAACTAAGTACCTTTAGTCCTGTTCCTGGTCCTTGTCAAATTTTCAAAATCAGAAGTTTTACAAAAAAAAAAAAAAAATTAATAAGCATTTTTTGTAATCTACTTATAAAACAGGTGAAATTGCTCTTTTCTCCCAGTGTTTCCGTTGTTGTCTCTTGTTTTGTTATTCTGGTTATTATTTTTTACTTTCGTTGTTGTTAATGTGTTGATATGGTTTTATGACCTTTGTGGCATGTTATATTGCCCTATGCTCCTGCTACAACAAACAAGCGTTAGTAAATGTAAAAAAGGTAGCAAAATAAAATAAACCTTATAACACTCTTAAGCACAAACAGACCCGCTTACACTTTACATCCCCCTGACTTGCAACAAAACTAGATGAATACATCTTGTAATGTATTACAAGTTTTGGTTGCTGCTGCTTCTTTTCGTTTTTTTTTTTTTTTGTAATTTTTTACTCGGTATAAAAATATTTTTTTGTTTTGTTTCTTATTTTTTAGTCCTTTAGGAGTCATAATCCTAAGATTATATTCATGTTCAACATCGCGTTAAGTAAACGGGGGTAAACACAAGTACAATTGTAGGTGGAGTTGCAAAATGTTGTTTATTGTGTGTGTCGTGTTTAGTGCGGCACCTCCGTCATGTATCAGGTGTACGAATATGAAAGCAGACATTAATTCAGTTGATAATTAATTTATTTAAATTTTCAATTCTATTTCAAATGAAATTGAGTTTTAAATAAAAAAAAAAACATTCATGGAATCTGTGCTGATGTTTCTGATACTTTTTTTTACGCGATTTAAGAGACAATTTTTGTTGGGAACATGAAACTGTAGTAAAAAAATCCTTTTAAATCTCAATAGTGTAGTTTGAATGTTAAATAAGGCTAAAGAAAAATTTTATAAATATTAAAAAATAAATTGAGCATTTCGAAAAATAAATATTTCGTATTATGGGATTTAAAAAAAAATCTTTTCATTAAATTTTTAAAAGAATATTAAACTTTTTTAGTTTTATTAGCCCAAAGCTTGAAATCATATCTTAAAAACCTTTTAAATAACGAAGTTTTTAAAATAACTTCAGTGTTAATTAAACTTGTTGTAAAGTTTGGAACTTTTGAGGCTGACATATGCGGGACTCCCAAAATTGGTTTGTGTCTTTTATAACTTCTATTCCATTTAGGAGGGTAAACATCTGACTTGCATTCATATATAGCCATTGAACGAATTAACAATGAATTTTGTTTTTCTTTGCAAATGTGGTATTTTGTATCCGACCCAATGCGTTTACGTACCCTTCGCTGCTTCCGGTTTTTGGTTAATAGCAGTAAGTAATTCGACATTAGAGATGGTTTGTGGCCAAAATATAAGTAAATTACTTCATCAAGATTGTCGTTAAACTTGATAAGGACTTATAACAGCTACACAAGCAGCAATTTCAAAACGTTTGCCAGCATCAGGGTCTATCTAAGAGCAATGAAGTTAAGTTATATTACAACAATCAGCCGAATCAACGCTATAGCTGATTATTCATGGCGCCAAGGTTTTGTACTTTGTGGGTCCAGCTGGGCTCCATCTATTAAAGGCCTGCATAAATGTGTTTGAAAATCAAGCACACAACAAAAATTTTATGTATGTTCAAAACGTTTGTGTGCAACCACAATCACAAATGCTATACGGCAGTGATAACCAAGCCCCGAACGCACGCACAGAGCGATACTATATGCTTGTGTGCGGTCGCAGAGACTGATGATAGTCTGATGTTTTGAAACGAACAAAGTTGTTGTATACATGTGAATTGCCGACCGTGTCTGTGTGCAAAATACGATTAATGATTGCCTCGCGAGGCTATGGAGAGGCTATCACTGCTATACGGAACTGTTCGTCGCACAATTTAAATAGTGTTGTGAAGGTACAAGAAATCAAAAATAAAAACACTTTAGACAGTAACTTTAAGTACAGTAAAAAACGTTTGCCTAAACTTGTTCTTGAAAAAATCTTTTCCGTTGAATAGTCGTACTTTCATGGAGTTCTTCGGAGCAGAGAAATGGTAATGGGCTAGAGGAGCATGACAGTTAACTGGTCGTGTTGATATTTTTTTTTGTCAATCATGGAAAGTCTATGCACGTGTAAGGTGTATGCATACCTAGGATGCGGCAAACATCCAAAATTACTGGGGTCTAATGATTTCAAGGAGTCCCAAGTTGTACCTCAGTACTTAACGGGAGTTTGTAGCCCCCAGCTTAACAAGTTGGACTATTGGTGAGGTCTCCATTAGTATGCTTTTCCAAGAAATGCTTTCTTAATCCCGAACATTCGGAAGATGGCCCTGTCCTTTTTTTAAGGAATACTTTCAAAGAGCACGAGGTGGCTGTGTTTACACCTATAACACAGGTAACTACGGGGTATCATTATCCGTAGGGGAGCCCATGTGGAGTTTGCACCTGCTGCGATGTTTACATCATCGATTTGCAATGAAGGTTAGATAGATAGCTCCAGTTCCTAAACATGGAGATGTGTATAATTTTGTCGATAATACATTCAGATTGTATGGAAAATAATTTTCGCATACATCAGGGTACTTGTCAAATTCATATATCGGGTGATTTTTTTGCTATTAGCTTTTTGGCAACACTGGTTTAAACAGCTGACGCACGTTTCGTGTTTTGTTTCATTGTCAAACATCTTCAGTTTGGTCTATAATTTAACCATGAATCGTCTTACAAAATTATTGAATTTTATTATCAAAATGCGTGCTCTGTTAAGAAAGTTCATCGCGCGCTTCTTGTGTTCAGCGACGAAGCTCATTTTTTGCTCAATGGGTACGTTAATAAGCAGAATTGTCGATTTTGGAGTGAAGATCAGCCAGAAGCATTGCAAGAGCTACCAATGCATCCAGAAAAAGTCACATTTTGGTGCGGTTTATGGGCTGGTGGCATCATTGGACCGTACTTCTTCAAAGATGATGCGAATCGTAACGTAACTGTGAATGGTGAGCGCTACCGTGAGATGATATCCAACTTTTTTTTGCCCAAATTGCAAGAGCTTGACTTGCATGATATGTGGTTTCAACACGACGGTGCCACATGCCACACAGCACGCTTAACAATGGACTTATTGAGAGGCGAGGCCGCCTATATCGTGCGATTTAACTCCTTTAGACCATTTTTTGTGGGGCTATGTAAAAGCTCATGTCTATACACACATGCCCGCTTCATTTGACGCATTGGAAGACAACATTGAAGCATTTATTCATGAGAAACCGGACGAAATGTTGGAAAGAGTATGCCAAAATTGGAATAAGCGGATGGACCATTTGAGGCGCAGTCACGGTCAATATTTTCATGAAATAATCTTCAAACATTAAATTATATGGACCGTACTATCGATTCAAATAAAAAATTTCATGCATTTTTCTGAGTTTTATGTCTTTTTCTTTAACTTTCCTATAGCTCTTAAAAAATCACACGATATAAATCATTAAGAGGTTGAGATAAACCATGAGATTAGCCCACAGTGCAGTTGTTCATGTATGTAAATCAAAATCACAACTCTTCTTATCGCATCATAGTGTTTACCCAGCAAGCTTCGATAAAGCTGAATAAAGCATTCTTGCTTGAAAAGATATTTATTTATAATTCCGGTTAAGAGAGATAAACACGGACAGTCGTTGCAAAGCAAAATTCAAATCGATGTAAAAAATTTATTTCCGCTTCCCAGATAATTTGTGTTGCCGGTTAACCGAATCAGGAATAATCAAGGCCCCACTGTATTTCTCCACTTTAATTTATAAATATTGACTTCCATGACATGAGCACGGAAGATAATATTTAAGAGTCTCTTAAGGAAAAATAATCTTGTTGAAATCATTAACTACTTATTTAACACTTTCCAGCTGTTTCATTTTATTTTATAACCAGAAAATATTTGCTGCTAATGAGACTTTGTGTGGCACACTTCTCCGTTTAGAATTTCACCCTAAGGGTGGATTATTAAAAAAAAATAACGCAACGCCTTCTAATTTAGTTTTTAAAATTAAGCTATTTGCTGCAAAGTTCAGTGGGCATTTAAACAGGCGTAAATAATGTGACACACAGCGCAATATCCGGCCGAAAATATAACGAATTTCCGCTTGTTACTTAAGAAAAAAAAACTTTACGAATATTTAATAATAAAAAAAAGTAAAAGAAAAAGTAAAGAACAATTGTCAATATCTGCAAGAGAGAAAAAAAAACAGAAATTAATCATCAAACTGCTTGTACAACAGGCAGTTAAAAGAAAAACTCCATATTTAAAGAGTCTCCTTATTAAATATATTTTTTACTCGCAGTTTTTTGTTTTCCTTTAATTCACTCCAGACATTTTGTTTGAAGTATTTTTCAAGTTTAAATTAAATCAATCAATTCAAAGTTATTCACTGTGATTCCATCATTCGTTCAACTCCATTCAAATTCATACCAACAACTCTTATCCAGCAGATAAGATTTCATTAAGAGCAATATGGGCGTAAATAATCAAAAGAAAAAAAAAAATCTGTGTAAAAGAAAAAAAAAGTAAAACAAATTACTTACAAATCATAACTTCTTACAATAACTTTTCAGATTCATTTTCCTACAGATTTAATTTTTTTTTTTTATTATTTTTTAGTTCCCTTTATTTTAACAGTGACTGTTCATGGCAAATGGAAATTAAAGTAACACAGGCTATTTTCTCAAGAATGCACTGCAATGCAGAGGACAAAGTTTTTCCCAGTTTATTCTCCATTTTTTTTTCCATTTTTCTCCATTTCACTCTGGCAAAAGTGTCGACAAAGTAATACGACTTTGTGGTACTTGAAAAAATTTATTTTATTTTCTTAAACATTATTTAACACTGCAATGATAATTTTACCAATTTTTGTCTTCCTCTTCGACTTCTTGAAGCAACAAAGTGTTTTCTTAACAATTTGTAGGCTTTAAGGCGAAAGTATTGCAATACTTTCGCCCAGAATTTCAGCAAAAAAAAGAAAAAAAAAGAGAAAAACAAGCAAAAGTTGTCACAAGAAATACCATGATAATTGTTGTGGCGGCTGTGGTGGGATAGATGGTGGTACTGGTGCATGTGCTGACGACAGAGTTCCTAGATTAAACTTTTCGAATATTTTTGTAACAATAATAATTTTGCATTAAAATGTTAATGCCTTTTTGCATCAACGACCACAAAGCATCGAGGGAAATGCAAAAATTTCTTAAAGGTAGTTAAAAAAGAGTGAAGGAGTTTTTCTTTTTGGGAGGGATAAGAAGAATAAATTTTATTTCAAAATTAAAATGAAAAGATAAAATGTCGCTGAATTTGCTGAGATGCGATAGAAACTAACGACTTTAATTCTATTGTATGACATTTTTGCAGCATTAACCGTAAGTAGAGCAAACGTTTGTTTTTAGCAACGAGTTAAGCGTTTGCATGTACGATATACATGCATGAACTCGTCCATGCAATCAAACATTTTCTGCAGAAACTTTCTTTAATTGTCTTTTAAAACTGCATTCGTGTCCATACAATGAAACTTTTACTTTGCAGCATTTCAAATGCCTTCTCCCTTTCTCGCTTTTCCTCTTAATAACAAACTTACAAAATCTTTTTGTAAACGAAAAGAAGTAAGACCTGATATATTCGGCTATGCCGAATCTTATATACCTTTCACCATGTTACGATTAGAGCAGAAAGTTTTATAAGTCTGGGTTCTCACTATGAAAGTTTTCCTTTAGAAAGTGTGAGTTTATTGGTGAGAGGGGAGAGAATAGCAGCATGTTCTCTTCCTCTCTCAGCTCAGACTTTCAGAAAGAAAACTTTTATAGTGTAAACCCAGACTAAGTACCGTTCTTAAGATATAAATAAATTAACTTTTTTGTCATGCCTACTTATCCAATCCCGCCCACGTTTTGTCGGATGTTTGTTATTGATAACCAAGATGTTTTTACCTAAACTTTGGCTCCTCCTGCCGTTCTCCAGATATACAGAAACCTATAAGGCCTTTGTATGGAAAGTGCCACGCTCACTTGTCCAATCTTGCCCAAATATTGTCGCATGTTGTGTTTTGATAACAAAGATGCGTGATCAAGATATACATCACAAATTTAAAATCAAAAAAAAAACAGCAACAACAAGGTATTTTTTGTTAAAACAAGAGGCTTTTTGCTCATTTCTCAGCCATTTGTGGACCGATCAGGTTGAATTTAAATAGCAAACAGTTCCGGACTATATGTGACATAAATATGTATGTACCAAGTCCCCACCATATCTAGGGTCTTCAGAAACCCATATAAACGGCACACGGACATCGTGCCCCGGTAGGCTTGCTGGTCCATCAGCGCCGGGGTTGCGGGTTCTATTCCCGCCAGAGACTCTGGTTTCTTTCCTACAGACAAGCATAGAGCTTCGCGGAATAAGCTCCTTATAATCTCCTTATATCTTTGGTGAAAGGTCTAAAAAGTACACCTTTCCATTCCCCTTTTAAACTCAAATGTTTCGCAGCAAATGTTGAGGCGAGTTAAGTGCCTATAGCATGGTGGTCATAACCAGTGGGTGAAAAACTATGCGCTTAGGTTTGTCATTTGAGTGTATAACTCGGCATACGCTTTTTCATGTATGGGTAATTCCAAAGTGTTGAACGTGACAGTCGTACGCATCAAAAATTCAATAACATTTTAAACAAAAAATATTTTTACGTTCTCTTAACCCTTAAATTATAGCACTAAGAAAGCACTGTTATTTACGCTAAAGTTTATGGAGGGAGCGATTTTAGGCCAAAGATAATGGCAAAAGAAGTAGCGGTTCGAACGTGAAAAAAACAGAAGTAGTTTTTGTGGCCATGTATAAAAAGGCGTAATTTAGCGAAACCTGGTACAATTTTTCAGTCAAACTACTTTCAGAAGTTTACGTAGCAATGTAACATTAAAATGTCTTTGGTTTGATTCCAAATCGTCTGTATTTTCTTTTTTTTAAGCCAAAATCTGGGTCGATACGTGACATTTCGAACGTGAATTTTTTTCCGTAATAATTTAACAAAATAATGAACTAGTAGTAGTAGGACAGTGAAATCTTGGGAAGACGCGAAAACAAGTGCAACAAATCCTGTAATAGGGAGAACTTTGTGGAAGCCATACGCTCCTAAAGGGGGTAATGAAGAAAAAAATATGAAAAAAGAAATATTCAATGCTTATCGGCTAATAACACTGTTAAAAAAAAAAAATTTCCTCAATACTTGCAACGCGAAGTGAAACTAGACTATTGATGATGTGATGTTCCGCTATTCTCCAGCTAGGGAGCAAAAGGTTTTTTTAATGACTTCCAACGGACTCTGTTGTGGGCTGCTCTTAATGCCTCGTTCCATGAAAACGCTGCAATTGTCAGCTCACGTATGGATGCGATGCGCCAAGTGGTTTTTAGACGTCCACGACGCCGAGAACCTTGGGGGTTGTACTGCAGCGCTGCCTTTGCTACCTCGTTATCGGATCTCAGTGTATGACCAATCCCTCCAAATTTCCTTTTCAGGATGACGTACTGGATTAGCTGTTGGTTTGTGCTTCGAAGCAACTCAGCGTCAGTTATTGAGTTGGGCCAAAAACATCGAATAATCCTTCGTAAGAAACGGCTAGTGAAAACTTGCAGTCGTCATACGTCGCTTTTGGATAGGCCCCATGTTTCACATCCGTATAGGAGTATAGGTTTTACACATGTGTTAAATACTTTGGTCTTCAGTTGTGTTGATATGTCGGATGGTACCCATACTTTTTTTAAACAATGTAGAGACGCAGAAACGTCTTCGTTTGCACCACTGTTCGTTGTGATTGCGCAGCCAAGGTTATGTTATTATTGTCGAGAGTTAGAGAGGTGGTATTGGTGGTGTTAATTCTCATTAGTTTGGTTATCCGCCACTTTATTCTCAAACCAACTTTGAGAGCGTTGTTATGGAGAGCCTTCATTTTGTTCTCTATATGTTCGAACCTATGTGCTAGGAGACATAAATCATCAGCACAGTCAAGATCTTTAAGTTGTGAGAAGGGCGTCCACTGAATGCCGTCTGGTGCTTCAATGTTTGTTATTGACATGACATCATCTTGCACAAGCAGGAAAAGAAGTGGCAACAAAACACAACCCTGGCGTACTCCCGCATCAATAGTAAATGTTTCAGACGTTTGACCCTTGTATAGCACCTGAATTTGGGAGTTGGAGAACAAAAGTTTTATAACGTCTATAACAGATTCCCAGACTACTAGACTTTTTTTTAACTTCCACACAAAAGTATACTAAACGGCACTTTAGAGGGTTAAAATGTTCTACGAATACATTCAGCATCAAATTTTACTAGGGATCGTCTAAGACCAAAACATCGTGCAATGTATGTAAAACGGATTTTCGAAATTCGGGGCCTTGAAATTTTTGAATTTTTCGAAACCCCGTTTTATATACATTGCACGATTTTTTGGTCTTAAAAGATCCCTAGTGAAATTTGATGCAGAAAATATTCGTAGAACATTTTAACCCTCTAAATTACCGTTTTAGTATAATTTTGTGGGGAAGTAAAATAAAAGGAAAAATAAAACCCCTTAAAATGAGTGTCAGAGGGTTAATATATTCTCAGCATAGAATCGCCATATCGTTGGTCTCATGTAGAAAGGCCCTAACTCACATAAATGCAACTTTTTAGTAGAAGGCAAAAACATAATAGAAACAGTATGTATCATAATGTAAAATGGCTTGTTCAATTGCTTGTTAAACTGATATTTTTGATGCTGTTGTATTAAATTTTTGTGACGACGTGTATTTGTGGAAAATGTATTGGAATCACTAACAAACTCAATTTCGAAAAAAAAAGTTAGGGCCTTTCTACATGAGACCGACGATATAATTACTAAAGACATCTTAAATAGTATTTTAGCTCAGAAGTACATTTAGTATATTTAGGGGGCGATATTTCGAGAACCCGAGCTAACGTTTAAAAACCCTTTGGCAGATTTGCTCTACCAATAGTCTAGTTTCATTTCGCGTTACAAGAATTGAGGCTGGCGGCGATGACCCGAATTTTGTTGCACTGTGTAATTTACCATACAAATAAACCATTAAAAGCCCCATCATAAAAGTTTTAACCTGCCAAACTTTAATTTTTGTGTGTTTCACGTTTTATCCTCTGCAAAAATTCCCCACTGGGTTTTTTAAAATTACAACAAGGTAATATTTAGTATACATATTTTAAAGTAGTCCCCATTCTCCCAAGGATTAACAAAAGCTGTTTGTGCCATTAAAAAAAATTACCTTAAAATGTTGACAATTTTCTTAGCAATTTAGAAATAAATTGAGCTTTTTATTTTCTCTTAAATTAAACAGAAATTGAAAAATGTTTGTAATTTATTGTTTCTCCAGCCATGGTAATAAACGCAGTTACAGAGGAAGGGAATGGTCCCCATGCTTAACTAATAACCTAAATTAATCATTTAACGAATTTTAATATTTCCTTGTGCCAAATCAATCTTCATTTGCATTTCTAAAAAAAAAAAACTAAAACATCGATATCTAATGATTTCTTTCAATGGCTGCTATCAAAATATCAAAGATCAATTATTCATTGTGAATCGAAAAAAAAACAGCAACAACAAAGCATGAAGCTAACATTTTCTCATGGAATAAAGAGAACTCAATAAAGTCCATTTAGTATTTTTTGTTGCTTTTTCTAAAGATTTTTTTTATTTTAAACAAAGTGGCAACATGCGGGCCATTTATTACCTTATTAACAGTTTTTCTTCTATTAGTTTAATTATTTTTAAAGCTGCTTTGTTATTGTTCTTTGTTTAGGTCTTATTATCTTTAACACTTTGTTTTTGTGCCCTGCTTTAGCACTTTTTTGTACTTCCCACATATGAGAAGAAGTATTTATTATACAGTTTATTCACAATAAATCTATTAATCTACATAAATGATCAATGATAAAAAATAAATAAAGACTTTTAAATTGATGAACAAATAAACCTAAAGATTTATGACTTCATCTTAAACAATAAATTATTTTGTATTCAGTCAGCTTTTTTACGTACTCCGGGTACTTTTTTGTTTATATTTTTTTAAGTTCGTTTTGTATGACAAGAGGAAAAAAGGGGAAAAAGGAAGTAGCCAAAAGCAAACAAAGGCTGATGTTAAAGACACTAAATCAATAAAAAAGAAACGCAAAGACTTCAAACGCCTTTTTTGATTTAAATACTTTTAATTGGAAGTTTAAATCTAAACAAACATTCATTTATACACATGACTACATGCCGCCAATTTAGTCGTAAAAATTATAACTCTTATGTGTAATTGTTGTTTTCTTTGTTGCTTAATTTAAACATCAGTTTGTATTGTTGAACTGCTTAACACAGCAGTTTTTTTAAGGGGGTAGTGTGAATAGGCAGATTTTAAGATACCCGATAACTTTTTGTTTAAATTTCATAAAATATTCCAAATTTTGTTCAATTTACAATACGATTAAGAAAAGAGAATAAGAAAAGGAGCAATTTGGAAATGCATATTTTTATTCATGGATGCCCCGGCTCGATTCCCGACCAAAAATCTGGTATGGTTTACTACAACGGGCTAGAGGTCTACGTTACTATTGCTCAGTAAATTAAATAAGAAATTTATTCAAAATACTTGATCAAGAAACTTGGTGTGTATAAAAGTTCTGCATAAATCTAATTCAAAATTAGACACACAACAAAAATCAAATGTCTGTACAAAACGTTTGTCTACATTCACAATAACCGATTCTATGCGGAACTGCTCGTCGCACCATTTTTAATAGTGTTGTGAGGGTACCAGAATTGAAACAAATACACTTCAGGCAGTACTTGTTTCTTTCAAAACCTTTCAATCCAATAATAAAATGTTTGATTATACTCTTAGTATTTAAAATTAACTTAATAATTACTAAACTGTTAATGTTTTCTCGTTTGTTGTTGTTGTTGCGCCGAGATCTAAAAAAGAGTGTTGATGAGTTGCCAATTCTTGTTTGGTGCACATTCAACTCCGAGTCGTTCTGGTGTGTAAAGCCGATTGTCAGTCGTATGTATCGGACGCATACAAAAAAATTTTAATGTTTACTTATATGTCGTACACCTACAACGAATTGTTTTTGCAAAGAGTTATCGTTGCAATATTATCAAAGAACTAAACATACAAATTAAATATTTTCTATGCACAAATCTCACAAGAAAAAGAAAACAAAAAATGTGTGTACTTTTTATTCCCTTGTTAATTTTTGAGAGTATTTTTTATACCAGCACTTTTCCAAACCATTTTAAATTGAAAATATTTTGAAATCGAACCTTTTCTCAAACGACAAAAGTTGGATAACACTATGCAAGTTGAAAAATATGACAAACCGGACACATGGCGTTTTGAAATAATTCGGGTGCGATGAATCCAATGGTGCTCGCCGTTTTTTCAGATTAGCTCTGGTTTTCGAGATATACCGTTATTTCGAAAATGGATGACGTTGCACAACATATATTCGCGTAACTCAAAAACGGTTTAGTCTATTTTCGAAATAACGGTATATCTCGAAAACCAGAGCCAATCTAAAAAAAACCGAGAGCACCACTGGATTCAGCGTACCCGAATTATGGTAAAACAACACGTGCTCAGCTTGTCACGAAAAAAAAGTGTCAATTTCTTGCACAGTGTAATGATTTGAAAATCAAAGCATTCCCAATAAAAAAGGGAAATTATTTTCAAATTGAGAAATGCTTTCAAACGTTATTCTCAAATGTATTCCAAATGTGAATTTTATAACAATGTGGAAGATAAATGAAAAATATAAATTTTTGTTTTTTTAATTTTAATTCATTACACTGGTTTACAGCCAAAAAATACCAAGAACACCACATGCCTAGATAAGTTAATTGGGACGTCCTGAACACAAAAACCGCTGTAATTTTTTTTTTCTAAGTACCGTTTTTTAGATAACGGTACTTTTGTGTTTTTCGGTGTATGGTCCCACTCAAACCCTTGTGGAGCCCAACCAAAAAGTCAGATCGAAATAAATGGCATATCGTTAAAAAAGTAATTGAATGCCTTTTCCGTCGATATGCTTGAAAAATTCTACAATATATTCATCTTATATCAAATTCCGTGTTTTGTTAAATACTGATGGACGCCGAATATAGTGTGTGAGCAATGAAGAAGAAAATATTGTCGTTCCACAAAATCCTTAATAAAAACTTTACTTTTCAACCGATTTTATTCAAAGCACGCTTAAAATGTTGGTAATTAAATATACTTTTTGGTTAAAAATAAAACATTCCAGATCTTTCATGTGCTATTTATCGAAGCAATTTTATTCATGATTTTTTTTTTTTTTTGCATTTGTTGAGTACGAAAATATTGTCGTTCCACAAAATCCTTAATAAAAACTTTAGTTTTCATCCGATTTTTTTCAAATTACGGTTCGGTTGGGCTCCACAAGGGTTTGAGTGGGACCATACACCGAAAAACACAAAAGTATCGTTATCTAAAAAACGGTACTTAGGAAAAAATATTACAGCGGTTTTCGTGTTCAGGAGGTACCAATTAACTTATCTAGGCATGTGGCGTTCTTGGTACTTTATAAATAAGATGGTCAATATTTTTAATTTAAAGTACATTTTTACTCAAAACTACACTTGTTTTCTTAAAAATTTGTTTTATAGAAAAAAGGCCGTCTTTACTAAAAACATACTTTTTATTTAAAAAAAAGTTTTTTTATAGCGCTGCTTAGTGTTCGGTTCGGTAGATTTGTGGAAAACACAAACGCTAATAGTGTTTGTGTGGAAAATCATTAAAAAAAATAACGTTTCCCTGTTTGTCATCTTTCGAACACAAAAATAATACTGTTCTTATCCAACTCAACAAAAAGATGAAAACATATAATTCCGTTCAGTTTTTTTTTTAACAACAAAATTCATTGTGTTCATTAATGCTCGTTTGTTTCTGTTGTGCGTAGCGCCCTTTTGGCTGGTAAAAAAAAACCAAAAAATTTTTACAAAAACAAAATACACATACGAAAAAAAAGCCAACAAAATTATTATACCCAAACAAAACATATTCACAATACACACGCAAGCAACGATGCGAGAAGTGCAGATCTGTCTGCATTTTGCAGATTTTATCCCCAAAAATATCAAAATGCGGATTTGAAGATTTTTGGTATAAAATTGAAGATTTTTAAACTCGGCGAAAACTTCTTTACATTGTCGCTTATGTTTCTTCTATTTCCACATTTTGCATTGACGAAATATATCAACCATTCATGGAAGAACCGTTTGAAAATAGATTCTTTAGTAGGAATTTAATTTACAAAAATTCACATTGTCTTGACACATTAATATCGCCAGACTTATGTTATCTGATTTTATATGAAACTAGCTGACCCGACAGATGTTGTCTTGACCAAATTAGGAAAAATGTTTGCGGTCGATTTTTACAATCCGTAAAAAAGAAACGAACATTTGAGAAAAAAATTAGTCAAATCGATGGAGCCGTTTTCTGATTTTAAGTAAATCGAACAAAGTGGGCGGGGCGAAATTTTCGTTCCGTAAAATCCTTAGTTGGACCATGGCGATGTTTTTAAAGAAAAAATCGTCCAAATCGGTCAAGCCGTTCTCAAGTTATGCGCCTAATAGAAAATTGGGCGTAAAAGTAGGCGTGGTACATTTTTCTTTTGATGAAAACGTAAAATGGATTAATACGAACATTTAAAAGAAAAATTAGTCAAATCGATGGAGCCGTTTTTTGATTTTAGGTTAATCGAAAAAAGTGGGCGGGGCAAAATTCTTTTTTCGTGAAAACCAAAGTTAGACCATGGCAATCATTTAAAAAAAAATCGTCCAAATCGGTCAAGCCGTTCTCAAGTTATGCGCTTAGTAGAAAAGGTGGGCGTAAAAGTAGGCGTGGTAAATTTTTCTTTCGATAAAAACTTAAAATGGATTAATACGAATATTTGAAAGAAAAATTTGCCAAATCAAAGGAGCCGTTTTCTAATTTTAGGTAATTCAAAAAAAGTGGACGTAAAAGTGGGCACTGCAAAATTTTATTTTCGTATAAATCTAAGTTGGACCATGGCGATCATTTTAAGGAAAAAATCATCCAAATTATATTGATGTCATTGATCGTTCCGTTAAATCCTAAGTTGGACCATGGCGATGTTTTTAAAGAAAAAATCGTCCAAATCGGTCAAGCCGTGTCAAGCAAGTTAATAGAAAAAGTGGGCGTAAAAGTAGGCGTGGTTCATTTTTCTTTTGATAAAAACGTAAAATGGATTAATACGAACATTTAAAAGAAAAATTAGTCAAATCGATGGAGCCGTTTTTTGATTTTAGGTTAATCGAAAAAAGTGGGCGGGGCAAAATTCTCTTTCCGTAAAAACCTAAGTTAGACCATCATTTTAAAAAAAATCGTCCAAATCGGTCACGCCTTTCTCAAGTTATGCGCTTAATAGAAAAGGTGGGCGTAAAAGTAGGCGTGGTAAATTTTTCTTTCGATAAAAACTTAAAATGAATTAATACGAATATTTGAAAGAAAAATTTGCCAAATCAATGGAGCCGTTTTCTAATTTTAGGTAATTCAAAAAAAGTGGACGTAAAAGTGGGCGCGGCAAAATTTTATTTTCGTATAAATCTAAGTTGGACCATGGCGATCATTTTAAAGAAAAAATGATCCAAATTATATTGATGTCATTGATGATGCAATATGAAAATTGGATTTTGCCACGCCCCTCCGCCCGCAGACCGCAAATCAGAAATCAGACTTCACAGTGTCACCCGCCTGAATATTCTGAAGATTCCCTGAAATCATAATCAAAATCGGCCCAGCCGTTTTCGAGCCCATACGGTTCATACATACATACATACAAACATACTGTTTTATATATATAGAAGAAGATAGATAGATAGAAGATAATAGATAATATGCATATCGAGCACTAAAATCTCTCCTGTACAATTGGTTTTTGGCACTTACGTAAGGGGTCGATATGTACGTGGCTTCTATTAGTGAACTAATAAATAAAAAAATATATTCATATGTACTTATGTATAAATATCTTTAATAGTTGCAATATTTGATAGTTCAAATATCATGTCGAGCAATTAACTTTTAATTTGTTGTTTAAAATAACAAAGGTGTGCTAAATCCTAACTCAGCATGAGAAGTTAAATTTGAAAAGATTATCAGCCGTGTTCTGAAAATCGCATTCGAGTGAAATTAAAATATTTAATATATGCATCCTATTGGAGGTATTTCCCCCCTGCGCCTACCCGCTTTATTTTTATTTTCAAAAGTGTATACCATTAAAGTGATTTCTACAAAGTTTGAACATTCTTACTATAACAGTTCTTAAGATATGCGATATTAAACATTGGCGTCCTATGGGGGGTAACACTTCCCGCGCTGCTATATTATTTCAATTTTGGGGCTCTAAAGATCCTACTACCAAAAGTTCAACAAAATGCGTGCAGCGTCTCTTAATTATATTTCTATTTAAGAGGGGTACTGCTCCTCCTCTGTCTACCCCGCCCATTTTTATATTGAAATTTATAATTTACCATACCAGTAGCTTTAACCACGGTTGAAGACTCTCCCTTTAATAGTTCTTCAGTTGAGCGATATTTAATATATGCATCCTATGGGAGGTATTTCCCCCCTGCGCCTACCCGCATTATTTTTATTTTCAATAGTGTAGTATACCATTAGAGTGATTTCTACAAAGTTTGAACATTCTCACTACAACAGTTCTTAAGATAAGCGATATTAAATATTGGCGTCCTATGGGGGGAACCACTTCCACCGCTGCTATATTATTTCAATTTTGGGGCTCAGAAGATCCTACTACCAAAAGTTCAATAAAATGCGTGCAGCGGCTCTTAAGATATGCGATATTTAGTATTGGCATCCTATGGGGGGTACCAATTCCCCTGCCCCTATCGAAAAAATAAATAGCCTTTTTCATTTTTAGGGCTCACGTGATGTTACTGTAAAAATTTCAGGAAAACCGGTTCAGTAGTTTAGGTGTCTATAAGCCAACAAACATACAAACATTTTTCATTTTTATATATAGGTTTTTACTCTCAAATTCATACTTTTTCCGTTCAAATTAAATTTTTTAAAAATCAAACTCAATTTTTTTCAAAGCAACTTCAATTTTATTCGGAACAAATTAAATTATTTTCGACACATATTCATTTTTTTTCATTTTAAATTCAATTTTTTTCTTTTTGAATTAAATTTTATTTTTTTCTAATTAAATTTTTTTCACTTCAAATTAATTTTTCGACGAATTCAATATGGAGAGATTTAAAGCCTGTTTTTTTTCTTCTTTTATTCGTGATTCCTTTTCTATTATTGTGTTATTTATAATACTGGAAAATATTTTCCAGTACAATAATAAAAACACCGATTATTGAATGTACTTAAAAACATTTTGTAACGGTAAACATAAAATGCTAAAAAGTGTTTGACTACTGAGTCAATTAGTTGGTAGATAAAGTGAAATTAAAGTTGTTACAATTTTAAAGAAATTCTTATTTTGTAACTTATATTTAAACTAAACAAATAACATAATGTCATCCAGCGAAGAAAGTAGTCGCGCTACTAGTTCTGGTGTATCGAATTTACGAAATTATCGTCGGCTTCAGTTTCTAACAGATAGTTCTTCCGAGGAAAATATTTCTGAAATAACATCGCCTCATCGCAGAAGACGTGAAAAATATAACCATATTAGCGTAGACAAAAAAAATATTTTGATCAAGTTTTATAACGAAGGAAAAACCATTGTTGAATCAGCCGAAATAGCTGGTATAAATAAAAATACAGCTACATCCATTATAAACCGCTACAAGAAGGAAGGTTGCGTTATCATGAAAAACCGTGGTGGAAGACGTCATTCCAAATTGACTCCCGAAATATTGGAAAAAATTGAAGAGATAATTGAAAGAAATCCATGTATAACATTAAAAGGTATTCGCGGAAAGATTCTAGAAATGCATCATGTGGATTTAAGTACAACCAGCATACATACTGCATTAAAATCTTAACGAATAACCTTAAAAACTGCGACAATTAACATAGATCGTTTAAATTCCGATGCTACAATTCAACGACGCATACCGTATGCAATGAATTTTGCTCCAAACGCCCCGGAAATAAGGGAAAAAATAATATTTATTGACGAATCCGGTTTCAATTACCACCTTCGAAGAAACAAGGCTAGATCCAAAGTAAATACTGCAGCACATGTAATTGTTCCTACCGTTAGAGGACGCGATGTTTCCCTTATTGCAGCTATGAACATACATGGAATTGTACATAAAAAAGTAATTGCCAATTCCTCGGTTAATACCAATATTTTCACATCTTTCCTTGAAGAATTATTCGATAAATTAACTGAATCCAACATCACAGGTGCTTGGCTGATCCTTGACAATGCAAAGATACACAAAACGCAAGTGGTGAAAGATAAAATTTCTGAGTCCGGTCATATTTTAGTTTTTCTTCCTCCATATTCCCCTGTGCTAAACCCAATTGAAAAAGTTTTCTCAAAAACTAAACTCTGTGCTCGTAATATGCTAGCTGATTCAGAGAGTAACATGGACTTGGTCACCATAATCAACCGATCAGTAGAATCCGTAACACCTTCAGATTGCAACAATTATTATGTTGATATGACTATGAATTTGTCATTAGCTGCAACCGGAGAACCCTTACATTAAAAAATGTATATAGCAAGTAATAGAAGCTTATTCGTAATTTAATATTTTTTTAAGTATTTTGCTTTTAATTAAAAAAAAATTAATTTGAAGTTAAAAAAATTTAATTTAAAATGAAAAAAAATTAATTTGAAATGAAAATTATTCAATATGATTTGTAAAAAGTTTAATTTGTGTTGAAAATAATTTAATTTGTTTTGAATAAAATTGAAATTACATACTTTGAAAAAAATTGAGTTTGATTTGAAAAAATTTGAATTTGAATCGAAAAAGCGTTAATTTGAGAATAAAAACCTATATATAGATTCTTCGAAATGAATTATTCTATTGTTTTCTTAATAAACTACATAAAAAGTGTAAGAAGATTTTTAATATCTTGGCGCAGATTTTGCAGATTTTTTGATGAAATATTATGTTTTTTTTTTTTGCTGATTTTACATCTAAAAGTTATGGCAACACTCCACACAAGCTGTTCGTGGTGCGGTCGTTGCTAAAATTTGTTGTTTGTTCATTTCTTTATCAATGTAAAAAACGAAACATTAAAGAACAACAAAATATAATGTTTGTCGCTACAATTGTTCTGTTTTTGAACGAAGAACAGAACATTATATAATGTTCGGTTCTTTCTTGAAAATAATAACGAACGGTATTAAGGTTTGTGTTCTTCTACACAAACACTAAAAAATAGATAACGTCCCTGGGCTTGTGAGCCAAACGCTAAATAATGTTCTGTTTATTTTCGTACACTGTTTAAAACACATACATTTTCTCAAGGCGAATTGACTAGAAGGTGGGGTCAAGTCAACATGTGGTGTTTTTTTTCTGTGGTCGACTTGTCAAAGTTTGTATACAAACTAGTTTTTTATGTAAACAAACCTGTTTTTTTTACTAGCAATATTTTTGACAACCCGACCACAGCAGCATTGTAGTTGTAGAGTTGACCTCACCTTCTAGTCAATTCGCCTTGCATTTTCTTTTACAAGATTACTAAAACATAGAATAACTTTGTAACAGTCCCGTAATTATCTGTTCTCCATTAACTTTTCAAAAAAAAAAAATAAAAACGTTTGTTTTTAAAAATAAATTCCTTCAAATCATTTTTTAATTTATTTAATCATAAAAACTTGATTGCAAAAAAACAAGCATGATGTCAAAAATTGCAGTTGTTTTTCTCTGATTTTTTCACTTTAATGGGTCAGCAGTTTTAATCTTATTTTTGCTACTGAAAAAAAAAACACTTATTTCTGCGAACTTCACATTTTATACAAAAATATTTATTTTAACATTTTATTGACAAAAATAAAAATGCTTCTAAGAGCGTTTTAATATTTTTGCTTTTAGAGACTTTTAATGATACAACTTTTTTGGACACTATTAAAAAAATTGTGATGGCCATTTAGTGAGTTGGTTGGTTTAAATAAAAGTTGCTTGTTTGGTTGGTTGGTATTAGAAAAGAAAGCGTTGACAAGATGTTGTTAGTTAAGCTTATGTTTTTGTTATGTTTTTTTTTTCGCAAACTCCCTCTATAAAGCAAAAATTTCAGACAAAGGGAAAACGTTATAGAATAAATATGTAGGTATAGGAGAAAAAAAGTTTTCAACATGTTAGAAAATTGTTAGTAACTTGTTTCTGACAGCTGTCGTTGGGTAAATCTTTATATAATTTTACTTTTTTTTCTTGTTCTTTTTTGGTGTCTAAGCTCCTTAAAAAAAGTTGTTGATTATAAAAATAAAATGATTTACTAAGAATTGTATTAAAGGCAACAAAAAAAAAAAAAAAACAGTCACAAAAAAATTTTTGAAAAAAAAGCAAAGCAAAGGACGTTTGGAAATGTCAGAGAATTAAGGAAAGTAAACTCGTTTCAAAAAGTATTGATAGGTGTAAGAATTGTAAATGCTATGATTTATGATTAACTTGTAATTAATTATTTATTTTTTACACTTCTATTTTACTTTTATACCCTCCGCCTAGAAACTTTTCATAGTTGGTTTTTTTTTATAAAGCATTATTTTCATTTGCAATAAAATTCCAATTATTTAAGGTTCACTAACTTGTCGTAGTTTATTTGCCCACGTAGCAAGTTCCAATAACTTTAGCAGCTATCGATGCTCACAACACCCATCTATCTACTGCAAATACACACGTGTGTTTGGGGTTGGTATTTCTAGCTAATGCACATTTACACTACGTTTTTTTTTTTTTTCAATTTTCCAATACAAATATCTTTGATTTTTTACGGAAGGATCAGAAGGCGGCAGCGATATTAGCCGTTGCAAGCATTGATTTTAAACCTCTACTAAACCATTTACCTTTTGGTCTTGGTGTTGGTTTTTGTGTGGATGTAGTTGCTTTTGCTAATGTGGTTGGTTGGCTGTAGCCTCTTAATGTTGTTCTTTCTACTCTTGGGTGCATGCATGTGTATTGAATGTAATAAAAAATAAAGGAACAAGTAATTTTTTACGTATTTATTTTATTTTTATATCACATTTGGAGGGTGTATTACAATTTCCATTTTTATTGCGTTATTTCAATTTTGTTTTCTCTTGAAAGTTGTAGTGTGTGTTCTGCATACATCGATTCAAACACTTACAATTGCACACACAAACAAACATATTATTTCATTTTACCGTTTTAGCATAAACAGTTAGACATACTGCCAATGAAGTTCGCTCGTGCTTTTATATTTTTATAGTCTCATTGCTAGACGACGACGTTTGATTGTATTGCTGTTTTTTGCTACTTCTTTAAGGATTATTTTATTATTTCTTATTCCGTGCACTTGTTCAATTCCTTCTTAAAGTCAACTTGTGTGGGTTTTACTTCCTATTTGATTTTTTATTATTTTGAATTAATATACGAAAATTTTACATCAAACGAGCTTAGGAACACATACTGACAGACAGACAGACAGACAGACAGACAGACGAACGAACAAACGGACGGACGGAAGAACAGACAGATAGATATACTTCTCTATAAATACAAATGTTAGGAGACTCTTGAGAAATTCAATTTTCCTACTTTGTCGTATTGCTTATTCTTTAATCTCATCTAGTGGTTACAGTGGAGAAAATAAATTTTAAGTTAATTTTAAAAATTTTTTTTAACATTTTGGATACATTTTCTCTGCTTAAAGAACGTTTAAGCAGATTTAAATCATAATTTAATGATATTTTACTTTTAATCCGAATCTTACTTTGCTCCACTGTCGAATCAACATTTATATATTACTGTGTGCCGTCGGTAGGGAAATAAGTAAGTGGCAGTACCATATCGTATTCTGCTAATATTTTTTTATATTTACTTTAAATTTGCTTACTAACTTAGTTGACTTTTCATGCCTTCTTATTTCTTAGAAACATCTTACCATGTCTGCTGCAACGAGTTCTCCAACTGCCAATAAACCAAATGTATGGAAGTAGTCGAACTAGGCCTTTTTAAAAGCAGGCCTTATTAAAGCCGTTTTCTTTTCTGAGTAAAATTCTGCATTTATTCTGCTTTTTACATTTTTTTATGTTCTTTTCTGAAAAATATGTGTTATTTTAAAAGTTAAAGCGTTGTTCCGTTTAAAATTAAAAAAAATGCTACATGTTCAACACTCATTTTAATTAAAGGGGCATGAGTGCAGCACTAGATCAAGGCGAATTCAGTACAATACAAAACCCAACTGTCGTTTCTGTTGGCTTTGGATTTTTGTAGTCTTGCCACCACCTGTAATTGTACTATATTGTTGAATGCCGAAATTTGTGTTCTTTTGTTAACGCAAATTATGAAACACTTCTTAAAAATTAGGGCAGCATTTAAAAATGTTTCCAAGTCACATGTAACACAAAAGAAAACGCCATAAGAGTTAAACAGCTCCAAGCAGATTAAATAACTTTATTTTATTTTTTTAAAAGTGTTTTCTTTCCAATAAAAAATATATGTTTTTTTTTTAAAGGTAACTGATATTGTAAAATTATTTGTTGATTTAAGCAAAAACTTTTAATTCTTAATGGTAATTTTGTCTCAAAAGTATACTTTTCTATATACAATTAAATTTTTATTCTAAAAAGGTAGATACTTTTATTAAAAAGGGTTCCTTTCATTAATTTTTATTTATTTAAAAAAATACTTTTAATTTAAAAACGGTACTTTTTATTTTAAAAGCTACTTTTTATATAAAAGTTCTTTTTATTGAAGAAGCAACTCTTTATTTAAAATGTACTTTTTATTCAAAAAGTTACTTTTTATTTATAGAGGTGCTTTTTATTTAAAAAAGTACTTTTTATTTAAAAAGATACTTTTTATATAAAAGGTACTTTTTATTTAAAAAGGTACTTTTTATTTAAAAAGGTACTTTTTATTAAAAAGGTAATTTTTATTTAAAAAGGTACTTTTTATTTAAAAAGGTACTTTTTATTTAAAAAGGTACTTTTTATTTAAAAAGGTACTTTTTATTTAAAAAGGTACTTTTTATTTAAAAATTTTTATTTAAAAAGATACTTTTTATTTAAAAATGTACTTTTTATTAAAAAGGTAATTTTTATTTAAAAAGGTACTTTTCATTTAAAAAGGTACTTTTTATTTAAAAAGGTACTTTTGATTTAAAAATGTACTTTTGATTTAAAAAGGTACTTTTTATTTAAAAAGGTACTTTTTATTTAAAAAAAATACTTTTTATTTAATAAGGTACTTTTTATTTAAAAATGTCCTTTTTATTTAAATATGTACTTTTTATTTAAAAAGGTACTTTTTATTTAAAAAGGAACTTATTATTTTAAATGGTACTTTTTATTTAAGAAGGTAATTTTTATTTAAAAAGGTATTTTTTACGAAAAAAAAGTCCTTTTTATAAAAAAAGGTACTTTCTATTTAGGTAGTTTTTATAAAAAAGGTACTTTTTATTTAAAAGGTTACTTTTTGTTTAAAAAGGTATTTTTTATTTAAAAAGGTACTTTTTATTCAAAATGTACTTTTTATTTAACAAGGTACTTTTTGTTTAAAAAGGTACATTTTATTTAAAAAAGTACTTTTTATTTAAAAAGGTACTTTTTATTTAAAAAGGTACTTTTTATTTAAAAAGGTACTTTTTATTTAAAAAGGTACTTTTTTTTTTTTTTTTTTTTTTTATTTATTCAAACTTTATTCATATATACAACAAAATAAATGAATTGCCTCAGCGTCACTTGGACATTATTGAGGCGAGCTGGCAAAATATTTACAGTCTTTAATTTTTTAACAATTAAATTAAATAAGTTAGTTTTAATAAAGAAAAAAAAAAAAATTACAAAAATGTTAAAAAAAAAAAAAAAAAATTAAAAGGTTTTTTTTGTACACACTTTAATATAAAATTATTTAACTTTGCATTAATTATATGAGAAGTGTTTCTAAATTACGAAGCAAGTAGTTTTTCACTCTATTCTTAAATACAGAAATTCTTTCAATATTCCTTATATCTTGAGGGAGATTATTAAACTCAAAAGAACCCATATATTCAACGCGTTGCTTTGTAGATTCCAACCGACATCTCGCTATTCTAAGATTCATGTTATTTCTGGTGTTAAATCTTGTTTGGTTTCGTTGAAAAGAAATTGTGTGGTGACCAATGTTATGGATTGATTTAAAAACATACAGAAGTAACTGCAACTTATAAAGTCCGTTTACGGGTAAAATTGTTGTGGTAATATTCTTGTACAGGGACATTGTAGAAAACGTTAACGGCAAATTGTAAACCGCCTTTAAAGCTTTATTTTGAGTCCTTTGCAGCGATTTTAGTTCATTACTCTTCCTACTTGCATATACCATGGGCAGATAATTTAGGTGACTATGTATTAAAGATTGATAAAGTATTAGTTTCGTTTGCTTATCAAACCTATTTTTAAACTTGTAAATCAATCCCAGAGCACAAACTATTTTACTTTTAAGATTTTGAATATGCAGATTCCATGATAGATTATTTTGAAAATAAACTCCAAGATATCTTATTGAATCGCTTTCAAAAATTTCTTTTCCACCAACAAAAATGCTAAAGTGTATATTGTTTATTAAATACGGACGAAATCTTAGTAGCCTTGTTTTTTCAGTATTTAACATAAGTTTATTTAGTCTTATGAACTCTCCAATTAAAGCTGCATCTTTCTCCATGTAGGCTTTCACAACTGCTTCATACTTATAAGGGTAAAAAAGACATATATCATCCGCATACATATACAGTTTACCAAATAACCTAATGTTCTGCATGTCATTTAGATAGACACTGAATAGCAATGGTCCTAAAACGCTTCCCTGAGGTACTCCATACTCAACCTGACCTATTTTACTTTTGCTATCGTCTATTGCAACATATTGCTTACGGTTTGTTAAGTAATTATTTAATAGTCTTACTGCATCTGCACTAACTCCATAATATTTTAACTGCCTCTAATTTTTTGTTTTTGTTTATTTTTTGTATATGGGCATTTCCAGCGAAAAGTCTACTTTTTGTAACGTAACGCCAGAAGTATTTTGAATTGTTTCTCAAAAACTTTTATATGTACTTTTTATTTAAAAAGGTACTTTTTATTTAAAAAGGTACTTTTTATTTAAAAAGGTACTTTTTATTTAAAAAGGTACTTTTTATTTAAAAAGGTACTAATTATTTAAAAAGGTACTTTTTATTTAAAAGGTTACGTTTTATTTAAAAAGGTACTTTTTATTTAAAAAGGTACTTTTTATTTAAAAAGGTACTTTTTATTTAAGAAGGTACTTTTTATTTAAAAAAGTACTTAAAAGGGGTTTTTTTTCAAAGATAGACTATATATTAAAAGTTTTTTTTTTTTTTTGTATTTTTGAAAACAAGTACTTTCAATTCAAAAACGTATTTTTTATTCCAAACCGGTACTTTTTCTTCAAAAAAGTGCTTTTTTCAAAAAGTTTCTTTTTGTTATTGTCGATTAAGCAACGCCACTCATGTTAAAATATACAAAATTTTTCTATTTTTATTTTATATTTTAACATGAGTGGCTTTGTCAGATTTCGCTGCTGGCAACTCAACTTTAGTTTAGTGTTCATTACTAATCGACCCATGAAAATAAGCTATGTCAAATAAGGCCTATAGTACAAAGACCGTCTGATTTTCGCACACCCTCTCCTCTGACGTGCCCAAAACCAATTTCTCCTTTTTTTAATTCAACAATCGACATTTGAAAATTGTAAATTGCAGGCAGGCAAATAAACGTACCCAGTTTTTCATTTTCCCTCCAATGCTCCTGCCATTTCCTTTGGGTTCGCTTACATTTTCCATTCTATTCCTTTAGCGTTCGTATCATTGCTTCATTTTCATTTTTTGCATATTGAAATGAATAAAAATGTAGTTTAATCGATTTCGATTTTCCACTTAACAGTTGACAAAATTTATTTGAAATATTCTTGAATTTTATTGCAACTGTTAAAGTGGAATAAGTTGCCAACATAAAACGTGTTTTTGTTTTTTTTTTTGTCGCATTTTTTTCGAATGCGAAGCATAGCGGTGTACGACAACGTAAGAAACGATTATTGTATTTATTAAAAACAATTTATGCTGTGCCAAGCCAAAAAGAAACGGGGAAAAATGAAACGAACTCCAAAGAAACCACGATGCCACACTACAACACAAGCAACCAACCGCTAACAAAAACAACCACAACCAGGAATGTAACAAATAAATTAGAAGAAGCAAAAAAGAAATGGGTGGGTGGGTGTTAAAGGGCCGGTATTTGGAAACGTTTAAGCAAATCCATGGGTAAATATAATAAAATATAATTTGTGAGATCTTTCTTTTATTTGTGCTTGTGTTTTTTGCTTTTCTTTTTACAAATTTATTTGCGGTTTATTTTCTTAAAATAATTCTGAGGAAGATAATTGCTTGTCATTGGAATTTCATTGGAACTTTGAGAGAGACAAATATACAAAACTTAATCTCTGGCATTAGATGGCTTTGGCAAACATTTAATGATAGTTTTAGTTTATTCTTATCGTCCGTCGATAATCTTTTAGGATTATATAAAAACTATGTTTTTACTCGTAGCTGTAACTAAAATCTTAAAAATATATTTTCAATTTCATGAATAAATTCTTAATAACAAAGATATTTCTGGTTTTATTTTTGTTGTTGTTGTTGCCTAGAAACCATTTACAGTTAGATATTATTATTTTTGTTATTTTATATTAAAGCAATTGTTTAATATTCTAGAGAAATGTTTATTATACTCGTGTATTTTACGGCAAATAGTTTAACTGACTTTATGAACCAAAAATGCACAGAGCTTGCTGTTTTAAAATTCTTTCTAGATTGTGCCACATTGTGGGTCACATCTGCTGTTTTGCAGATACAATTAATATTGTAATTAATTAAGATTATTGATTTTTTATATCTTTTGTTTTTCTAGAAAAGCTGAAAGCTTAATGCGAAAAAAAGCTATCAAAAGAGCTTAATTTATGCCAACTCATGAAGGAAGATGAAATAAGTTAATTAAAGAAAAACAATATCATTTTTAAATGCATATTTTCTATAAATATTTATCTATGAAGATTGTTTTAGCTTGAATACTTACTTTTTCTTCAAAAAGGTACTTTTTATTCTAAAAGCTACTATACTTGTAGTTTTAAAAGATGCTTTTTTTTTTTTAAAAGGTACTTTTTGTTTAAACGATACTTTTTGTTAAAAGGTGGATTTTATTCATAGAGATACATGGCATTCAAAAAGTGCTATTTATTAAAAAGGTCAATTTTATTCATAAGGATATTTTTGATTCAAAAAAGTACTTTTATGTTAAAAATTTACCTTTTATTTAAATTATTTAGAAAGTTACTTTCTCGCGATATAGCCGAGGTACACGTAAAATTCAAAAAATATCATTATTGAAAAAATTAAGGCCCTAAATTGGTAAAACGCAAACTCAGCGCCAACAATTATATTGAAAGAAAAAACAAAATCGAAAATATTTCATAATTTTGTTGTTGTTTCCTATAGAAATGTATGTATATTGAATTTTTAAATTTTAAACGCTGCATATCTTGTGGCGTTGATAATTTTAAAACGCAATATGTATTTCTGTAGAATGCAACAACAAAATTTTGACAACTTTTTAACATTGTTTTTGGTTTCAATGTTATTTGTTATATGATTGGTAGTTTTTTGAAATTTGTACATTTTGTGGACGAACAAGGGCAAAAATATAGTTTTGGCACTTCTACGGTAACCCAATTGTCTTCTAAAATAATAAGGATAGGAAAAAAATTTTAATCGTGTTCTCCTCTCCTCTCCTTAAAAAGCTCTCAAACACATTTTGGTACTTGTCGTAAAATCGAATACATATATAAATATTGTTGGTACTCTAAAGATTGTATGGAGTTTATAAAGGAAATTTAAAAAAATGATGTTTCAGTTAAATATTCAAAATTGTACTTTTTATTTAAAAATGTACTTTTTATTCAAAAAGGTACTTTTAATTCAAAAAGGTACCTTTTATTCAAAAAGGGCCTTTAAATTTCAAAAAGGTACTTTTTATTCAAAAATTTACTTTTTATTCAAAAAGGTACTTTTTATTCGAAAAGGTACTTTTTATGCAAAAATGTACTTTTTGTTCAAAAAGGTACTTTTTATTCAAAAAGCTACTTTTTATTCAAAAAGCTACTTTTTATTCAAAAAGCTACTTTTTATTCAAAAAGCTACTTTTTATTCAAAAAGCTACTTTTTATTCAAAAAGCTACTTTTTATTCAAAAAGCTACTTTTTATTCAAAAAGGTACTTTTTATTCGAAAAGGTACTTTTTATTCAAAAATGTACTTTTTATTCAAAAAGGTACTTTTTATTCAAAAAGGTACTTTTTATTCAAAAAGGTACTTTTTATTCAAAAAGGTACTTTTTATTCAAAAAGGTACTTTTTATTCCAAAAGGTACTTTTTATTCAAAAATGTACTTTTTATTCAAAAAGGTACTTTTTATTCAAAAAGGTACTTTTTATTCAAAAAGCTACTTTTTATTCCAAAAGGTACTTTTTGTTCGTAAAGGTACTTTTTATATAAAAAGGTACTTTTCCAAAAAGTACTTTTCATACAATAAAGTACTTTTTCTAAAAAGTAATTGTTCAAAAAAGGTAATTTTTCCAAAAAGGTACTTTTTCCAAAAAGGTAATTTTTATTCAAAAAGGTACTTTTTCCAAAAAATACTTTTTATACATTAAAGTACATTTTCCAACATGGTGCTTTTTCCAAAAAGGTCCTTTTTCTTAAAAGGTACTTTTTCCAAAATGTACTATTTCCATAAGGTACTCTTTCCAAAAAGGTACTTTCGCCAAAACGCTACTTTTTCCAAACGGTTAATTTTCAAAAAGGCATTTATTTCATATGTTTGCGAAGGTATTTTACATTTTGTATGAAAATTATGTTGATTTTAAAATGCAACGTTTAACAAGCACTTTTTTCCAATTGGTGTAAAAGTAGCTTTGAAAGAAATACTTTTTCTGAAAAAGGTTTATTTTTATACAAATATATTTTCCTAAAAGAAATTTTTTAAAAATATTGTTTTTTCTTCATTGGCTTTCCTTTAAACAAACGTTTTAGGCGTTTAAACGTTAAACATTTTTAAAAGGTACTTTTAACCAAACATAAAATTTTTGAAAAGTCCTCTTTTAGGATTGTACTTCCGAAAATCTTGACGTTGTTAAATATGCTTTTTTGAAAATTATTCTAAAAAATTTTTAGTAGTTTACTTTTTGAGGGAGTAATTTTTGAGAAAGTTTTCTTCCAAACTGCTGCTTTAGGTACTTTTTAATTTTCTTTTAATTCTTACAAATACCTCAAAAAGTACGTATTCAAAAACTTTTATTTCAAAAAAAAAAGCTTTTAATTAAAAAAAAAAACTTGAATTTCTGCAATTTTTTAACTTTAAACAAATTTTCTGCCACAAGATTCGTAATAAGCTGTTTCGTTAGTTTTCCTTATTGCAGCCATATAATTAAGCGTATTAAATTTCGAGTAAAACATTTCCTTGTTGCATTTGAATAGGAAGAAGAAAATAAAACAAAAAATTGCATGCAACCCACCAACTATAATTTGAATAGTTTGTGAGATGCAACTTGTACCATTGAAGGAAGCAAATGAAAAGAACTACATTATATCTGCTTATTATCTGCCACTGTTGGTTGCATCAACGAACAACGCTAAATAATAAAAAAGATTAAAAAATTATACATTTTTAATTTACGAAACATGGCACATTGATGTGCCATAAAAGTGACAATATTAGCAGACATAATTATCATATAATAATTACAAAAAAGGGAATTAACAAAAACACAGCCAAAGATAAAGTTGCAAAAATAAAACAGAAATGAAATTAAAACATTAATAATAAAGCTACTGCTGTTAATAATATGCATACATACGTTTATATATGTGTGTGTGTGTGGTGTAGCATGACAGGGAAATAAAAAGGGAACCCCTTCTGCCAGACTTTCTTCCTCCACGGTTGTCTAAACTCCTTATCGGTCTTGCGATGCGATTGAAGCTGATTCTATACAGCGATTTGTCATATTTTGTGTTAATTTTGTAATACAAAGAATGAGAGGCGTGTAATTAAATTTTATGTGTCTTCTTCTGTTTTTTTATTTGCATCTTTTCCCCTGAATCACCATCATCCAGACAAAGACCAAAATATGAAGGGAACAAAATTGTTCCCATTTGTGCATAAATAAATTGAATGCACATCACAGGGCACAATGCAAGTGAGTTGTGTTGCATACAACTCGCAGAAAAAAAATGAGCAGCATCAGCAGTAAATATACACATGGACAGACGGACAGCAGGCCAGGCAGGCAGTTAGACAGACGTAAAAAACTGTCTAACTGCTGCCTATGTATCGTCCTGGTTGATTGTATGCGTTTATTTGCCTCATCTACCCTGCAAATAATAGGACCAGTCCAAACACGCGTGTAAAGAGTAGTCCACAAGGGACCAGGACTAGTCCACAAGTAACCCAAACGTATGGAAAAAACCTGGTCTATTTAACATTACGATGTCGTAGGAGAGGACCATATAACCCACCTTTGGACCACTAAGGAGTAGTTTTAAAACTACTCCATGGTATATAACCCACCTTTGGACCAGTAAGGAGTAGTTTTAAAACTACTCCATGGTATACTCAAGAGGATTAGTTTTGAAGTCGTTTAAACACGAAAGCATGTCGTTAAAAAACGAAGACATGTCGTCTCACTACAAACACTTTTTAACAATGGCATGGTCCATGCTTGCATTACATCGGACTAGTCCATGGAGTAGTCCATTTTATCAAAATGGGTCAGGTGGTCCAATTTTATTTGCAGGGTACACACACACATACACACAGAAATACGCAGATAAAAAGATACTTGCACAAATCCGAAACACACATTTAGTTTAACAGTAATTCAGTCATATTTAGAATTGTATACAATTTATTTGTTGTTGTTATTAAAAAAAAAAAAAGTTTTTATTTATTTGTCGTTGCTGTTGTTGCATGAGTGATGTATTCAAATTACATTTTATTAGTGTGCACTCACATACACAACATTTATCCCCTCGGTACTGACCTTAATTTTAATATAATTTTTTCATCTCTTTTTACATTTATTAAGGCATTTTTTTTTTTTGCATGTGCACTAAAATTTTCCTGTTTTATTGTAAATTTTAATCCTTAGCCAAATGAATATACAAACACTTTTGTATTCACACATTTGTAATAACACACACACATGCATTTTCTATATAAAAATTTGTTCAAATGTTTATAAATTCCTCATCATCATCATGATGATGCCAATCATCTCAATTTTCACCAACAACTACCACCCACCCACCCTTTGGCCCAAATCTAATATCACTTTTATATCTCTGCCTATTTGACACTACCGCCCTCCTAACACCCAACTCCCATAGAACGTTGTAGTGAAACGAACACGTAACCCACCCTGTTCCTCCTTCATCCACCCATCCACCTTTTCTACAGTTTTCCATTTAGGGTTTGGTAATATTTTCGTTTTTTTTCTAGCTGCATTTTGTTGCAGCAGGCAGGCAACACAGCTGTTACAATTTTTATTCAAAATAGACAAAACCCCAAACGAACGAACGAACGAAAAAAAAGGTTTTACTCAATTTTATTAGTTCTTCAAAAAACTTTGACATTGTTTTTGTCAATTTTCGTTTTCGTTTTTGCTAATTGTAATAAAAGTTTATTGCCAGTTATCAACATAGTGCAATCTAAGTATCACTATCACTTGTTTTAACTACATAAATGTGTCTATGGAGCTGTATTTTGAAGCAGAGGTTCTTGAACTTTTCAAAACAGTAAGTGATCAGGTATAAAAAGAAATTTATATTAATATTTAAAAAATTTTTAGAAGAGAATTTTCCTGTGCGTTAAAGTTTCTACGTTTAAACAAAATCTGCTATAGGAGAATTTTTTAGGCGAAGGTTCGAGAAAGGCTTGTCTACCCTTAGGCCGCTTCTGAAATGGCCGTCCTCCTTCTAAAGCTCAAAGCCATGCTTGATGCGCTAAGCAAAATAGCCATAATGAAATTCAACTCAAAGCATGTTTTATCTATCTAATAAGACAATTGTTCTGAGTTTTGTTCCTTCTTTAAGATCTCACACCGGTCAATTTCGTCTTTTGCTTGCTCTCAATGTTGCCGTTTCGGCATATTTTCATAATTTTTAATATAAAATATTTTAAAATAGTGTAGATGTGATAAATCTTTAAAAAAATTTTATAATTTGAAACAGTGTTCGGTTCGGTAGATTTGTGGTAAACACAAACGCTAATAGTGTGTGTGTAGAAAATTATTAAAAAAAAAAACAATGTTTCCTTGTTATTCATCTTTCGAACACAAAAATAATACTGTTTTTATCAAACTCAAAAAAAGATGAGAACATTTAATTCCGTTCGGTTTTTTTTTTAACCCACAAACTTCATTGTGTTCGGTTCGGTTCATTAACCTTCGTCCCTTTTGGCTGGTAAAAAAAAACCAAACATTTTTTACAGAAACAAAATACACATACATACTAATAAAAACAAAAAGCCAGCAAAAGCATTCACAAAACATATTCACAATACACACACAAGCTGTTCGTGGTGCGGTCGTTGCTAAAATGTAAATAGGAAACACTATAGAACATTAAAATATAATGTTTGTCTACAGTATCACTACAATTGTTCTGTTTTTTTACGAAGAACAGGGGCCTGATTCTGGCAGTCGTGATCGAGTACTTTCACGATTCGAAAGCAATTTAATATCTAATTATTTCAGTCAACACTGAACGAATCTGAATTGTTTTTTCGGTGTTGTAAAGCATTAACTTGAGTTTCATAATACTGAAAAAATAATTGCGATTCGTTCAGTATCGAATGAAATAAAATTGCTTTCGAATCGAGAAAGTACTCGATTACGAGTGCCAGAATTAGGGCCCAGAACAATATTTTATGTTTGGCTCTTTCTTGAAAAAAGTTGCGAACGGTATTAAGGGTTGTGTTCGTCTATACAATCACTAAAAAATTATATATTGTTCTTGGGTGTGTGAGCCAAACGCTAAATAATCTACTGTTTATTTTCGAACACTGGTTTAAAAGCAAAATTTTTCATTTAGCAGAGTTTGGCATTATATTTTTGTAAATTAACTAGCATTTAAGAGCATTTCTATCGTGGACATATTAATATCGTCCGCTCAGTATTGGTTTGGCGCATATCCAAAAAGTCGTTGTGGAGATAAACGACAATTAATGCTTACATGGAGTTAATTTTTGTGAACTTTCATGAATGAAGTTAGCAACTAATAGTATTTTATTGAAATTAAAAATTACTGTTTGTGACGTATACGCCACTTTTTTCATTTAAAAAAAAAAAAAAGAATTTTGTGCTGCATACGTATACTTAATAATGTGTTTTGAGTTGTTGTCATTTTATTTTGCTTTTGCTTTAACTACTTTATTTTTCTTAGGGAAATAAAGCGAAACAAGAGTGAAATTTATTTTCTTGTTGTCAGTTCATTTTTGCTTTAATTACTTTTTTTTCTTACTGCAATAATGAAGAAAAGCAAAAATGAAATTTATTTTGCACTTTTCTGTGAGGTATTTTCTGCAACTGACAAACACTGGCGTGTAGAGTAAAACAATTCTTAATAAGCTTTAAAATAATTAATATGGAGCAAAAATTAATGCTTAACATCTCAGAAACCATAAAAGACTTCATAAAAACAGGTTTTGTGTTCAGATATTCAAATTATTTATACCTCATATCTAACTATTTTTTTTAAATGGTCGGTAGGTCAAACCCAAAATGAGCTGACAAAATGCCAAAGCGTATGATTCCAGATTTCAACAAAATCTTTTCATCTTACAGTTTCTATAAAAATTTTATGTTTCTTAGTTCAATATTATTGAAAGTGCAAAAAGTACCAAACGTGCAACGGGAAAGTAAAAGAAAGAAATTTAATTTCCCGTATTTCCACATTTTCATACTTTTTTCTCCCCATTAAAATAGCAAACAATTTATTATTGTAGTGGGAGAAAAAAAGTTTGTAAAAAAGTACCAAAAATAGTTAAAATTATCACCTCTTAAACTTTCGAATTTCGAAAAAGTACCAAATTTATTTTTGTATTTTTAAGATAAGTTACACATGTGATATCATATTTTTTGTTCTATGTTTATTGGTTTCAAAGATGGATGGGTTTACGAAAAATGTTCCAAAACACAGGTTTTACTCATTTATTCCCCAAAATGGCCGCGTATTTTTTAAGAAACATCTAGTCAATAGTACTAAGGGCACAAGTAGATTCTCAATCACAAATACATGTAAACGTCTACAGTAGAAAGCATTGCCTGGAATATAAGTGGTCAGTAGTACTGGTGACGAAGTCTATAGTGAATCAGTAAAGTTCAATGTTAGCTTACTTGAATCCAACATAGGTCCCTTTTTGATACCCTAAGCCAATGACCTGTCCGGAGGCTCAGCTACTCCTTAGATCGCACTACTTAGTGTTACTTTTTCGTTGCCCTAATGAAAAGAAAGCACTACTTTTAGTTCTATTTTGGATAAAAGATCCAAGCTAGACAGTCCTGCCTTCCCAAAGTATATCTTTCTTATATTCCGTAGACCAGGACAGAAATTACACGAGGTTTCTTCCCCATCTTTATCATGACAATTTGTACAGTAGTCATTAAATTAGAGTCCTGACCTCGAAACATGAGTCCCTATCGCCTAGTATCTAGTTATAAACAGAAGTCGCATCCTTAACTTGCTACAAGCCTTGTTTGCAACCTGTGGGGTAAACGCGTTTTTTAATTCGAAAGAAAAAGTTTACAACTTCGCACAATTTGTACTGCGATTATTTTTAACACTTTGAAAAGTAATTCTCTATTCAACACTTTAAGAATCCCTGCCTATCAAAACTGCCTCATGCAATCCATATTAGTTTTATTAATGAAAATTGTATTACATCTCTGGCGTTTGTTGTAAAGAGAAAGTTCATTTAGTTGTAAATTTTTTAAAATTGCCACAGCAACAAACACAGTCATACATGTGCAAATATTCATATACTGGAAAATAATTCATGTGAAAAAGAGTTGTGGCACTTTTATTACGTGGGTGGATGGCTGGGTGTGTTGGAAATCAAATAATTTTTAATTGATCTTAAATACAATCTCCTATAGCATGCGAGTGAATAAACGAATGAATGAATGAAAGTACTAAAGGATTTTTGTCGGCCTGGTCTTTATAATAAAACACCATCACTATTATTTACCATTGAGGATTGATAAATTGATAAATGTGGCACATTTTGAAATTAATGACAGCTACTTAATAAAACGAACTTATAAAAAAAAAAAGTAAAAGTGGAAAGTTTATGAAAGACAGAATGAATGGCGGACTACATTGGTGTTATCTTATTACCGCCTGCTTCTGGCCATTCCAGTCAGTCATTTATTCACTCATTCAGACATTCATCTATTGGATCGGATAACAACCACTATTAAATTAAAAATTAAAACAAATTTGTCAAAGTACATTTTTATACTCATTTAACAATCTGTTCATTTACTTGTTCCGTTTATGACTTTGTGTTGGTCCTGTTTTAACACAAAAGGGAGTATTTTAAAGTCAACTGTTAACATTTATTGCTGTGTTGGTGTGAACATATTTTTGAAGCATTTGTTTAATCCTTGAAACAAGTGCAGTTACCGTTTGCCATTCCTTTTTTCATATTTAAAATCCCTGTTAAAATTAATTAAATTCCTCAATATTGGCTCCATTAAATTGATAAATTTAAAGCGATTTAGGAAATGTTGGGAGTTTAGGAAATCTATCTAAACAAAACAATATTTTATTTGAAAATATATGTATAAAAAAATTATAATGCTACAAGGCAAATTAAGTACAGCAATCGGCTTAATTTAATACATCAATTAAAAAGGACTTTTTAATTTTTTTTTATTGCCATTTTACAGTGATTTTTCTCTAACATGGGGTCTCCACCTGAGGTAAAATATAAGATTTTTATATCAGCAGACGTAAAATTCAATCGCAGAGAGTATAATCTTACATGTGGACTCTCAAATAGTTTACTAACACTACACCCAGAGAAAAAACATGTTTAAATATGGTTACCTCCAAAAAAAACTAATTTTATGAAAATTTTAAACATATTTTATTTAATTTAACCATTTAATTATCATCGTCAACAATATTATGATTAAATTAGTCTCCCATCAAGAAGCCACAAACATATTTTGGTTGCCTCCGAACCTGTTATGGTTTATAATAACTAAAATATGTTTAACAGCATGGTTGGTTTTCAACCATAGCATGTTGCATTTGGAAAAGAGGAAAATATTCAGCCTTATTCTGGTTGTCGTTATCGTCATCGACAGTGTCGTTTTTTGTAATAGATTAATGTGACACACAGCCTGTGTTCTTTAATCTTCTACAAAAAAACGACACTGTTGATAACTACAGCGACAACCGGAATAAGGCTGATTATTGTTACTTTAAATGGGTCGATATCATGAATTGACTACAATCGAGGATTGAAAGCGGCCAAGTGTGAAAATAGGTTTAAATAATTATTTTTCGGTTGATACTGTTTTATAAGACCTTTTTATATATTAATAAGCAAAGGGCCATGTATATTTAAGGATTTTAATGATTTTAGCACCCCACGGGAATGACAATAGTCCAACGGAAATGATATTTGTGCGGCACGGTAATGACTGAGCAGCATGGTAATGACGTTTTATCATGTATTGCAGCTAAATAAAACACATACAGCAATTTATGGAAACACATTTAATAAAATGCATACGTTATGTCCATTCTTTGGATTATAATTCCAGGTGTACTTTTTAAGTTTGGGGAACATCAAATTTCTTAAATAATTACCATAGATTGAATAATCTCAAATATACATTGAAAAGGTAATTCCTGTGTTCCTTTTGTCATTACCGTGGTTTAGATTATTCCCATGGTAATGACTGCACGGTAATGATGGAAACGTGAGTATTCTTGGATTTAAATGTGAAAATCTTCAAAAATTTTTATAAAATATATTAGAATCTAATAAAGACTTAAAAAATGAACAAACCAATACAACGAATTTGGAAATTATAATATAAATAACGGAAAAATATACTTACCACGGGAATGACAAAATTTCAGGAACATGCGCAAAAAACACTAAACACTTCAAAAGCTCTCAAACAACTGACTACATTTTTCACTTCTGTCAATACACTTTAAAACTAACGGGAATTGTCGTTACATTGACAGTTAACACCTAACCAAAAAACCGGTTTAAAGCATTTTTTTTAATAAACAAATTGGCCCACGGGGAATGACGAAAAAAATTAGCCACGGACTAAAATGTCTCAAAATCATAAGTTTTAAAATAAAATTATATTTATGAAATTAAAATTGAGTTGGTTTATTCTTCTCGAATAACTTGACGTACTTCATTTATAATATATATTTTGAGATACTAATGAAAATCTGTGTTTTTTGAACACAAAACCTTTGGACGCACACCATGGTAATGACGATTTGCACCGTGCGACCAAATTTTTTCATAAAAATATCTAAAATATTTTATTTTGATTTCCGCGCCTCGTTGAAGGACATTTTGTTTTATTTAATCCTGTTCTCAGAATTTTAATTTTGTAATATTTTTAATACAAAATGCGTCGGGCCACAGAATGTAGTCATTTCGTGATATCGACCCAAATACAAATTAAAAAATTTTCTTCAAAGTAAAAAACCATCGTAAACTTGACATGTGTGAAGATAAATATGAAAAGTTAAATTAATTTTTAAAAAATATCGCATGCGATAAAAAATATATTTAAAAATATCGCATGCGTATTATAAAGAAAATACGACTATTTAAACGAAATTTTACAGTTTTTATGAAAAATCAATAATATTTATTTAATACTAGAAACTTATTAGATATTTTATTAGTCTTTTTACATTAATATTTACGATTTTTGAAAAAATATGACTTAAAGTGAAATTCTCATGAAAGTGCTCTGTGAGGGATATGGCCACTGTGTCCAAATCCTTCGAGTTTGGACAAGACTACAATAATCTATAAGCACTATATCCAAATTGTATTTGTGAAAATTTTTTTTTTAAATTTGACTTATTAGAGTGGAGGGATATGGCCACTGTGACCAAATCCTAACAGAGCACTTTCATGAGAATTTCACTCAGTCATATTTTTTGAAAAATCGTAAATTTTAATAAAAAAAAGACTAATAAAATATCTAATTAGTTTCTAATATTAAATAAAAATTATTGATTTTTCATAAAAAGTGTAAAATTTCGTGTAAATAGTCGTACATATTTTCTTTATAATACGCATGCGATATTTTTTAATATATATTTTTTATCGCATGCGATATTTTTTAAAAATGAATTTAACTTTTCATATTTATCTTCACACACGTGTAAATTTGATCCAATTTGATTTACTTTGTAAGATTATTTATATACAGTAGACAAATATTAACAAGTTTATGCAATTCAGAACTTACACCGGATAATGGTGAATATTCAGACAATTTCCTTAAGACTAGATTGTAATAAAGACTTTTTCGCTTGGGTTGAAAGACAGCATGCCCCGACAACTTTCGCCTACAAAAATTTTAAAGTCATGAGTATTCTCCTGAGCAAAATCCATCAAAGAGCAAAGTTCTTGACTTATTTAAATGAAAATGAAAAAGTCTTCAAAGCGATTTGATTTATGTAGCATTTATCAGAAATGTCAACCCTGTGTTAATTTGTTAAGAGCAAATAAAAATTGAAGAAATATAAAAAGGAAACGAGATGCTTCCCTCTGTCACTTTGTGATTATTAATATTTACGAGCTGCTGTCGAATTCAAATTAATTACACAGGAATCAATTTATATGGCAAAACCCCAAGGGAACTATTTACATAATTTTCCACACACCAACGAGAAATAAATTAAAAACAAAAAATATATGTGAAATGCATTTGGGAAATTATTTTAAGAAAAGCAAAAAATATTTATCAAGGCCATATGTACTTTATTAAAAATCTTTTCTTTTTCTGCATTAATCTAAGCTTAACGCCTTGAACCAGTGTTACCAGAGAAAAAAATTTGAAATATCGACGCAGCTAATGAAAAAATTTTATTTTTCCTTACACCCCGAAAAAGTTTTTTCCCTGCAAAAATCCATTGGTGTTCTACGAAACACGTTTAAGCATCTACAAAAAATTAATAATTTTTGTTATCGAAAAATGCTAATAATGTTTATTTCATAGAATTTTACTTAAAAAAAAATGACAATTAAAAACAGAGTAAACTGTATTATTTTCTAAATGTTAAGGGTTTTTTTTAATATTCTCTCATTGGAATCATATGAAATTTTTTTTTATTGCAAACATAAATAAATCTATAGTTTGAATACTTTTCTCCAAAAATTGTCGGGTTCTAAATGGCTCTAAAGCTTATATTTATTGAAATCTAAAAGTTCATGCTTGGAAATCTATAGTAAATGATAGCATTCTTTCTTGAGAAGACTGTGCATATTTTGGCTCAAAAACATTTAAAATAGTTTAAATTTTATCACTATTTAGCTAAGGTAAGGTTAGGCTAAGAAGGGTTATGTGCCCAAGGGCACACTTCCACCCGAAGACCAATGCGGTCTATTGTGAATCCCTTCAATTAAAAAAAGGTAGAGAAAGAGAAAAGTGAAGAAAAGAAATAAGAGGTGGATAGAATTAAAAATGTAAGAAGGTACCACGTAGAACTATTACTCTCTCTACAGTCCCCTCAACAGAAACAACCGCACTTTTTCCCTAACAAACCCCAGTATATCAACTGGACTTGAGTAACTACTTTGATATAAAATTCCCTACAGTTTTAAATTATAATTTTCCTATCCTTTTCAGAACAGATAAGATTCATAGGCCAAATAATAATATGTATACTACATATACATATTTCATTCACGTGTAAAAATAAACCTTTTTATGCATTTAAAACAGTGAAGGGCACACACATACTATCACATTTATGCTTGTGTTGACGAAATAACAACAAAGCAACAGCCGAACGTTCATTGTCACAGCCCGTTGCTAATTGCGGTATGACAGAAAAGCTTAATATTTATAAAAAATCGTTAAAGCTGTAACACCTAATTTTCACGATGATTTAAAAGACATGTCTTTTTTGTAGTTCACTTTTAAAGAAACTTCCAAAAACATGTAAAATTTTCACAATGTTTCTTTTTTTGTTTGATTTTTTCTGTTTTCCTTATTTATGTATGTATGTATTGAATTTTTTTTAAATAAAATTTGTTTATTTTTTTATATTTTATAAAGCAATTGTCATTTTGAAATAAAAATACAACATAAATAAAAAAAACAAAATTAAGTGCAAAGAGGAATGTCAAAAAAATCACAGAAAATACGATTTATGTCTTTTTTTCTACCCTGCTTACTTCACTCCCCCGCTCGCTATCAAACTAAAAAAGACATGTTTCAAAAATAGGGGAAAAAATCATCATGAAAATTGGGTGTATGTAATCAGATGTAAAAATCGCTTCTATCGCGAACATGGCTAAAATTCGCGAAAAATTGCATATTAGGAAACAAACCCTAAAATTTATTTAAACTCGCTTAATCGGTTAATAACAAAATTTCGGCAAAAAACAAAAAAAAAATTGGAAAAAATTATTAAATTTCCTAAGACTAATGCCCAATTTTCAGCATAGTATTTAAATCAATATTAAGTTAATTTTCATAACAAACTTAAATCGTATTTAAAACAGATTGGTTTTTTGAGTTTTATTTGAAAAGTCTTATTTAATTAAGATAAAAGTATGGTAGCACTACTAAGTACAAAAAAAAAATATAAAAAAGTGTATTTATTTACAAGGTGGTCTGAAAAAAAAAACAGCTGACTGTTAATGCTTTGCCTGTTGTTGTGATATTGAAGTCACCTTGCTAAAATATTACAATGGAAACTAAAGTTGAAATTAAGAGTACCACATCGGTGAATTAAGTTTCACTTAAGTATTTAGTGAAGAAGAGAATTTTGTGTTTAAAACGATTTTAAAAATAAATATGTTTTAATATCAATCCTGAAATTTGGCCATAAAAGAAATGGCGAAAATTCGATAAAAAAAAAAGGAAAATTTAGCGAAAATCCGCAAAAAGTTGCTAATAGCGGCATGTTTTATATTTTTTAAAAATCGTTAAAGCTGTAAAAAATCAGAAACTTGCAGGAAAAATGCTTAAAAATCGCACATTTCCACTAATTCAGCCAATCTTATGGAATTTTAGCTATTTTTTATAGTTTTAGGGACTTTTAATCAATATGGCTTGTTTGAAATATTAAATATTTTCGCGAGTTTTCGCTTTTTTTTTTAGCAAATTTTTGCAATTTTCGCTTAGCTTTGTTGCTCTTTTTCCATTTTATTAATTCAGCATTATTATTATTGAAAAATTAAAAAGGAATGAACTGTTTCAACACCAATAAAACAAACGACAAAATCAAAGTCAATTTATATCGATGGCGTCGTCAACGTTACATACGGCATACATCAAATACATCGACGCTTTTCGATAATTCTTGATATTGACAATGGGCATACCGATTTACAACATTCGAAACAAAACGATATCGTTTCGTTTTGATGACGCTTAATGGAATAATGGTGAATATTAATTATTTGCTGGCGTTATGTTACAAAAAGTAAACTTTTCGTTGGAAATACCCATATCTGAAGTTTAGAACCCATTCCCTAATCTTCTTCTTCAAAAAAAGCCTATGGGATGTCTAACTGTTTCCAAACAATCAGTATCCACCGTTTCCGAGAACAGTCTCGCCTACTCATCGAACATTTCATTACATTCAGCTTAGTCTTACTATATACTCCCCCAAAGAGTTCCGTTCGAGTTAATCTACAATCATCAACTAGCTTGAAATCAGGTCTGCCAGGTACTTTTTTCCTTGTTCCCAAAAAATAAAAATAAAATCCCCAAAAATAAAACCCCCACAAAACCTTAAAAAGTTAATATTATTTTTCTATATAATTAGAAATCCCCAAATAAAAGTGTTTAGTAAAAATAATTATTTTATTTAGTTTGTAGCGACTGGTTTCGGCATGTTATTTTAAATTTTTTTATGCGATTTCAATGAGGAATTGCAAGCAGACCAATAAGCTGTTTTTGAAGACGAATGAGCCAACTTATGAGAATTTGGAGCCTGTCCAATCGGGTTTTAGCCATCCTTAAAATCAACAATAAAAATACATATATCCGTCATTTAATACTTCGGCTTTTTACCAAACTTTATTATATTGTCTTACATATTTACTTACATATTTTTGGGGAAGACATATTTGCTTAAAAATTGTCTTTAAAAAATCAAAAATTGTATGAGTTGTCAACGGTTTTAGATACTTATTTTTTAAAACACTCGCTCAAGAATAATAACACAGGTTTATTAAGTACCTTTTACACATTCTACACAAATGGTAATCTTATTTAGGACCCTCTACACCGTATTCGTTGTTGATAGGAGTAAGATAAAAGTTTCGCTACTTTTTTGATATTTTGTATACGAAAAATAGAAAAATAAGCGTAAATAATTAAAAAAGGGAAAATATATTCACCCCTATCGTGAATAATTTTCCCTCGTAATTATTCCCCTTTTCACATATTTGTGATCATGAAAAAAAGGTAATTTAAATGAGAATAATAACAGGAAAAAATGTTCCCTTAGATTTTCACTTTACTTTTGCTAGCGAACAGAACATGAATGTAGGTAGTTCTTCCTTTAAATCAAATATTAAGGTCTAGATCCGTTAATAAGGCACAACCCGATATATTGGTCAACAAAATGCAAAACAACAGGTCGTTTGCCTGCGGATTTATGAAGCTTTCGAAAGAATTTTGGAAAATATTTTACTACATAAAATTTAAAAAGTGAAAAAATGCTAACGTTGCAATCAAGCTATCCCTCCAATACTTAATGGGGGTATTCACGTCACAAGTTGCACCCTTGCAAAAAAGCAAAAGTGCAAAAATATAACAACAACCACAAAGACATTTATTTGGGCACAACTAATTGTCTGTGTGGTTGTTGTTATATTTTTGCATTTTTGCCAGGGTGCAACTTGTGACGTGAATACCCTTAATATTTTGCTTCATCATTTTAACTTTTCTTTAAAATATATACGTGTTTATTTTTGAGCAAAAGTTTCATTGATTTTTAATTTTTTTTAATATTTCTTCTTTTTTACAATCACTGGAACTGATAGCGTGAAAAATTGTTCACATGAGATTCACGATTGCTTTTTTCCCTTCGAGGGGAATGAAAATTTCATGGGAACAAAAGTTCCACTTGTTATTCACGATAGGGGTGATTAAAAATGTGTAAAATCCCCAAAAAATCCCCGAATTCTTTTTTAATCACCAAAAAAAATCCCCAAATTAATTTTTTTTGTCCTTTTTGTTCGCATGAAATCCCCAACTTTGTAGATAAATCCCCACTACTGGCAGCCCTGTTTAGAATTCACATAACAACAGCCCACTAGGCCCGAAGAGACTGATGGTTACGATATGATTCTACATTTATTATAAAAAATAATTTTTATTTTCTTTACAAAACTCACCGTCTGATATAATTTTTTTGTTTTAAAGGAAAAAGTGATTTATCTTTGTTTTAATGGAGTAAAAAAAATTTGAATTTATTAAGAAACCCCAAACAGAAATAATTTTTCACCCTCTACTATAAAAGTGTGTTTTTCTTAAGATGCATAATTTTAAATTTAAACCTTCGTTTTAATACAAATAAAAAACACAAATTCCTACGAAAGTGCAAATAAAAACGTTTTAACCTTCTCTAGAAAACGTAAAACGCACAAAAATTTAGTTTCCTTATTAATAAAAGCAAAACAAATACGTTTCGAATTGATTGAAAAATGTGTTAATTTTTCCTTTCGTATAAATTCTGTGACATACCCGATAAAGGCAGAATGAAAAGTTATAGAATTTTTATAAAAAGACAAAAATGTTGACTTACCGGTGTTGAATAGGGATGAGCTGTCAATCGTACTCCATCCGTTTCCAGCTGTTCCCGAATAACCATATCCAATTCACTGGGTGGTGGTGTTTCGCATAAAATTTCCGTACTGCCCGCCAATGAGTTGGGATCATTTAACATAAAATAGACAGAGGCAGCACCCTTTTCACGCAATTGTCGAATACTTTTCAACAGTTTGTGTCGATGTGAGGGATTTTCAACACCGATGGCGTCTAAATCTGGATCACCGACTTGTTTGCAAATTTCCAAATCATCATAACCATTATCTAGGAAACTTTCGGCATATTGAGCTAAACCAAGAGCACGCAACCACTCACAAACGATATTACTGACGGCCATGTTGTTGATGGTGTTGTGATAGCGATAATGATGATTATGATGGTGATGATGGTGGCAATGATGACGTTGCTTGAGTTGGAGTGCTCGTTGGTTGTATTTTGTTTGGTTGGTCTGCTAATGTTGCAAAAACGTTGCAGGATTTTCACGTTTATAGTTGGTTGTTGTTTGGTTTTTTTTTTTATTATTATTTTGTTGTTTGTTAATTTCGCCAACTTTCGGCCAACAAGGTGTGTTGTTTAAATAAGTTTGTTTGCTTCTATGTGTGTGTATTCTAAAGTATTTTAGCCAGAGCCGACAAACAAACGTGGAGCAAACAATAGACGAATGTATGCACAAGTTTATCGGTTAGTTGGTTGTTTTAGTTGTAGAGAATTAAATTAACAAGGTGCCGTTTTCTGGCTGTATGTTGTGTTATACATTTACCGTTACAAAATGGTGACTATTAACGGTTTAAGTCTTTTAGCTTTTATTTTCCTTCGTTGGCTGATTATGTTTGTTGTTGGTGTAGCAAAAACTACTTCTACACTTGCCAATTGCCCTTTAACATGGGTAATTTTTGTCTGGGAAAAAACATCACGTGCACGCTTTGATGTTGTTTTAACCGTTTTTCTATTACAATTTTCAAACTTTTTTTGTGTTTTGTTTTTGTTTTTGCTTCGTTTTCTATTTTTCTATTAAAGGTAACGTTTTTTTAATTTTATATTGTTATTTTTTACACTTTTTTGCACTTAAAAAAATAACAAACAAAAAAATAAAAAAGAAATTGTTGTAGTTGATGTTAATGATGATGACGTTGAGGTTATTATTTGTAAAAACAGGAGGGTGGTAATGTAAATTTTATTATTGTTGTTGTTTTTACTCGTTTTATTAATACTTGTAGTTTACATTAATTTTATTTAACTACATGCTGCTTTATTTGATGTTTCTTTTCTTGCGTTTTTTTTTCTCAGTTACATTTATTTTCACCAGCTTGTTAGAAGAAATTTGTTCATCAGCTTTACCAACAACAATAAAAATACAACATTTTTAGAAATTTATTTTTAAAAAATAACGAAAACTCTTAATTTTAATTTACTCGTTCAAAAATACCTGCAAGTAAAATAAAACAAAAAAACAAATACAATGAGTACAGAGAAAAAATTTAAGGATCTTAATGAAAATTTCCAAAACACATGCAATTTCCGCTCAAAAACGCATACACAACCAAAAAAAAACAGTTAACAATAAAATTAGCAGCAACAACAAATTCACATATAAACATGTTGTATTACGTTAGAATTGATTGCCTGTATCCTGGCCAAGACCATTAAAGGTATTACAAGTTCGTTAATATTTGGTTGTTTAAATAGATTTGGCAACAAAAAAAAAATAATGCGAAGAAATAAGTTTATTTTTAAGAAAGGAAGGAGCAAAAGTTTATACACACAGAAAACAAATTGGTTGGAAAACGGTTGCAGTATTAAAATATTGATCAAGAAATACAATTTACTATTGCAACTATTAAAAATGTATAGTTCTAACTGATTTTTAATTCTCTGGATCATTAAAACGTTATGCTAACTGAAATATGATTCCTTCAATTCTTTTATTAGTTATGATAACTAATTTAATTTAGTTTTAAAAATTAGTACAAATGGTTATAATCACAACCGAATTTAATACAGGGCAATACTGAATATTGGTCTTTGCAATTAATAATTTGATTTCGTCAATAAATTTTGTAATATAAATGTTAATTCATTTATTGCAGCTAATAATCGATTGCTAGTATAGTTTCAATTCGATTACAACAACTGAAAATATAATTATTTGGTATTCACAACCAAAAAAAAAAGTTATATGTCCCAATTGTTTACTAAATTTTCTGTCAAAACATTAAATATAATAAAATAATTTTAATTTTATATTAAAATAAATAAGTTTGTGTTAAAAAATTGAAAATGTGCAAAAACTTAATAAATAGGGGTAAGTTATTTACGTATTTTTATAATTATGTACATTTGCACGTATATATGTGTGTATGTATTATATTTCTTATAAATACATACATACTATATGTACCCACCTAGCATTTTCAATCAAAAGAATCAAATGGGAATCTCATGAAGAGCATTCATCGTCGACGAGCGCAATTTTTAATCGTAAAAGATTCCTCGCACGGGAGAAACTTTTACACAAGCTGATTCCTCTGCGAGATACTTCTACAACACAGCGAAAGACGCTTTTATCACAGTGCAAAAAAATTTGGGACATTGCCGCCAGCCTCAACACTTGCAACGCTAAATGAAACTAGAATGTACTTGAGCTAAAAAATAATTTCAGATGTCTTCTTTTCTTAGAATATATTATCCCTCTAACACTCATTTTAAGGAGTAATTTTTGTCCTTTTTTAACTTCCCAACAAAAGTATACTAAAACGACACTTTTAGAGGTTTAAAAAGTTCCACGAATATTTTCTGCATCAAATTTTACTAGGGGTCTTCTAAGAACAAAACATCGTGCAATGTATGTAAAACGGGTTTTCGAAATTCCTGGCCTTGAAATTTTTGAATTTCTTGAAAACCCATTTTACATAAAGTGCATGAACTTTTTGTCTTAAAATTTGATGCAAAAAATATTCGTGGAACATTCTAACCCTCTAAAGTGCCGTTTTAGAATACTTTTGTTGGGAAGTTAAAAAAAGGGCAAAAATTACCCCTTAAAATGAGTTATAGAGAATTAATATATCCTAAGAAAAGAATCGCAATACGATTTTACTGAAGACATCTGAAATTATTTTTTAGCTCAGAAGTACATTAAGTATATTTTTTTTGACTTATACCAAACGCCTATTCAAAAAATTCAAAAACTTTAAAGGCCCATATTTCGGGAACTAAAGCTAACTTTTCAAAACCCTTTGGCAGATTTGCTCTAATAATGTTCTAGTTTCATTTTGCGTTGCAAGTATTGATGCTGGTTTTTTTGTTGCACAGTGTATTGATCGTAGGCGAATTCGTTTGAGATTTCTGTAAAGATTTTCTAATGAGTGAATGAATGAATCTTATGAGACTATTGGAGGAATTCCCTTACAACTTGTAGAATGCTTACACATATAACTGAGCCACCTAAACAAGCTTCTTTTTCATACAATTTATACGAAACAAACCTTAAGATAAGGAATTCAACAACAATCGTGTTGGAAAATCTTATTTGGCAGATCCTTACGTCGGCTTGTTTAAATAAAATTGTATTAACAAGTGAATTTTCATGTTTTAAAAACGCCCTTATTTAGGTAGCTCAGTAATTGTTATATGACTCATAAGGAGATCCGCAAAAGGTTCATTCCAGGTTTAAAAGACAAGCGTGTCAGAAAATGTATAAAAAACGAATAAATAAAAAATTTTGATCATCAGAAGATTCTTTGAGGAGTTAGACAATCGTCTTACAAACATCTTATGCTATCTGGGCAATATCTTAGACCTACATGTACATATTGTTTATATTTTGCTCCGCGTGTACATTGGTCAAACAAATATGTTATAAGTACATTAGATGAAAATCGCTGTTTTTTTAGTGATTTTCATATTAATTTACAGCTTCAATCACTGTTCGTATTGTAAAAACCACATGTTAATTATTCTGTTTAACTTCAGACACTAGAACAAGACGACATTGAAGCCAAAGATTGCTTTTGTTGGTACATTAAGGTATAAGCTGTACAACTTTGGAAATCCGTTGGATGATGTGGAAAGCTGCATGTAGGTGTTTGTATAAAATTAAATAATTTGCTAACTACATATACATAAAAATATTAATAAATAAATAGTTTTAACAAAAAATGGAGATTATGGGAATAATTTTGACTTTCTGTCTAATAAATCGGGAAAATGGTTCATGTAACCGGTTAAAAAAATATATTGATAACGACAATCAAATCTCTTGTTATGAACACCAATTATGTGTTAATTCAGTTGCACCTATCATTTATTCGGGTATAAGCTCAATTTTGTTTCTAATAATCATACTTACAACTAACAATTTCTGTTGTTATGACTGATTGTGTACTAAAGTTCAAATGTTGCTATCAAAAATATTATGCCAAGCAACGAAATTTTCAGTAATTGTAACCGAATTGTGTGATAGTACATGCAACCGACGAAATTCGATTGGCGCCAAATTCGGTTGTGATCACGAATCTGTTTTCTCTGTGTATAAATTATCAAACCCAGCTTAAAAATTTTGAGTATGACATTTTCATACTTTTGGTGAAAAGTGTATAATTTTAAAGGAAGCACAAATCTGTGACATTTTGACAAAACATCTCAAGTCGAGATAAGATAGCAAAAAGGTTTAAAAAAATTAAATAATAAAATAAGCCAAAATTAAGGAAAAATTTTGTATTTTGAATGAAAGTTCTTATGATTAACAACATTTTTTTTTAACTTTTTAAATTTGACTTAAGATGTTTGTCAAATTGCCACAGAAATAAAAATTTCTTCTCAGAAGTAGAGTTCAACAGAAGCGTTTCGATACGCAAAAAAATGTCAGGGAATTCTCGGGAAAAATATTTTAAAATTTTAAGAGGGGGTTTCTATTCAATGTCGTTAGGTTAAATTTATTTGCAGTACTGTATTTCATGTTACAGTACTTTTCGTTTATAGTCACAACGCTTTTAGGCGCATAAGTGATATAGTTCATTTTATCTGTTTATTTTGCCGCTATAAGTTAATTTAATATAAAGTATTAACGTTAAAGTCCATTTAGCGACATGTGCTTAAGTCCATATATGCCATTTATCAACAGTAGTCAAAGGGAAGAGTAAAGCAAATTAATGGCTTTATTGTCACATTAGCAAAATTTACTAAGTTCTTTTTAGTTTTCGAATCAAAAATCTATCCAAAGAAAGAATGAATTAAATCATTTAATTTTTGTTATCAACTCTCTACTCGTAAAAAATATGTATTTGCCGTTGGTATCAGTTATGAAATATCTTGTTATTATTTAATTTTTTTTTTGTTTTTTTAACAGTTTGCAACTCTGTTGTAAAACCATAAGCCTGATGTCGGTGTAATTTATATGAATTTGCTATTTCCTTTATTCACATAACTGGAGTATATTCGAATTCGGTTATATGCGTCATAGTAGCATATATGTGAATTAGCCTTATAGTCCACGTTATGGTTGAAACTAAAGAATGTGACTATAAATTGTTTTAGAAAAACCTCTTGATTCAAACAAAATAACTTAAATATGAAAACTATTGTAATGCTTTTTATACAAAAAATATCCTGTTCGGAATAATGATCTGCGAAAACATAATGAAATGTATTTAAAACAAGTAAGAGTGGCTATGCCGAATCTTATATACCCTTCACCATGATGAGATAAGAACAAAAAGTTATATACATAAATAACGTTCTTTAGATAGGTATAAATAAATATTCATTGAGCCACGCCAACTTTTCATTTCGTCATACCGAAGAATATAAAAAAACAAAAAATTTATATTTGTACCTTAGCCCGTTTCCTCTTTTGCCAAAGTTGATGTTTGAAATTCGTTTTATAATCTTAAAATCGTTTTTTAGAACATAAAAAAATTAAATAAAAATAATGAAAAAAAATTCTTTTTGGGATTCGAACTGGCAATATCAACAGTCTCAAGAGAGAACTTAACAACTTGGCTACGAATGCTTTTACTGAGGAAGCGTTAAATAAAAATATATTGAGGTATGAGTTTGCTTCTCTATTTGAGCTGCATATCATATACATTAGAGCGACTCACCAAAAAAAGTGCTCGATGTACCCTCCTAAAAATTAACTTTGGACTTTTTTAAGATGACATTTTGAATATTTCGGCTCCAGCTTTGACCTCTCGTGAGCTGGACCAGTTTGAAAAAGGGTCCATTTTTGCATGTTTTGTTAATTTAAGAATCTGTTTCCTTACCAACATATACAAATTGGGTATCGTAAGAAAGGTTTTTTTAAGGCGCGTCCAACTGTGTATACAATTTGTCCAAGGACGATCATCCATGTCCTTTTTTTTAAGGATTTTCTGTAAAAAAAAAAGGTTTTTGAATTTTTTGTTCGGGGTTGTTTGTAATAAAAGTGCCAAATTAACATATTTTAATCTTCAGTCGATTTAATTAAACACGTGTCTCAGCTTTTTTTCAAATCGTGCCAGTTCGCGTTTTGACAAAAATGCAACGGTGTGGCAACCCTTCGTTTAAAATAGGACAATATGGGTATCAAATGTTATCTTTTGGCAAGTATATCATCTTTGTATGTAAATAGTTTAGATTTTTGCAAATTAGATGCATTTTACACGGTGCTCTGGAATATATATATATGTAAATGCAATTTTGTAGTAACTCTAATATGATACCGGATTTAGTTTCTAGATCATGTATGGATGAAAATAGGACTAAAGAAAGAAAAAAAGAAATGATCCACGACTTTTTCGCGGCATATTTTTTTCGCAAATTAAAAAAAAAATTCAAGTCGTGGATCATTTCTTTTTTTCATTCTTTAGTCCTATTTTCATCCATTCCGGTATCATATTAAAGTTACTACAAAATTGCATTTATATATATTCCAGAGCACCGTGTAAAATGCATGTAATTTGCAAAAATCTAAACTATTTACATACAAAGATGATATACTTGCCAAAATATAAAATTTGATACCCATATTGCCCTATTTTAAACGAAGGGTTGCCACCCCTTTGCATTTTTGTCAAAACGAGAACTAGCACTTTTTAAAAAAAAAAGCTGAGACACGTATTTAATTAAATCGACTAAAGATTAAAATATGTTAATTTGGCACTTTTATTACAAACAACCCCAAACAAAAAATTCAAAAACCGTTTTTTTTTTTTACAGAAAATCCTTAAAAAAAGGGACATGGATGATCGTCCTTGGACAAATTGTATACACAGTTGGACGCGCCTTAAAAAAATCTTTCTTACGATACCCAGTTTGTATATGTTGGTAAGGAAACAGATTCTTAAATTAACAAAACATGCAAAAATATACCCTTTTTCAAACTGGTCCAGCTCACGAGAGGTCAAAGCTGGAGCCGAAATATTCAAAATGTCATCTTAAAAAAGTCCAAGGTTAATTTTTAGGAGGGTACATCGAGCACGAATTTTGCTTCCATACAACTTGAGTCGCTCTAATATACATGCATTAATGTGTATGTGTATGCGTAAAATTAAACACATTACAAATCCACCACTTGTAGTGAAGGGCATAAAAAACAACAAAAAAAAACACATTACCAACACTGTATTACCATAGCCACTGTGTGACCGTAGAAACCAAAATTGAATTGGTTTGTATGGTATGTTTATGTCGTTTTGGTAACACAGTGTTGGTGTGGTAATGTCACGTCTAATTGGATCTTTAAAGGAAAAAATTTGAGGCAGTCGTGGTTTTTTATTCATATCTCAGCCATTTGTGGGCCGATCTTGCTGAATTTCAATAGCAAACAATGCCGGACCATATGTGACATAAATGTATAATAACCTGGCCCCCATCATATATGGGGTCTTCGGAAAATCCATTTCAACGGACAGACGGACATCGTCAAATCAACTTCGCTTCCAATAAGGATCCAGAATATATATACTGTAAAGGGTTTAACATCAATATTATAGAAATTACAAACGGAATGAAAAACTTATATATACCCTTTTTACCATCTGTGGTGAAGGGTATGAAAATCGCCAATTTTTTGCAAAGAAACCGATTTGGCATATTTTATAATTATGCGATTCCCAAAGTTTTCTATTGTGTCATATTGGTTGTATTTGCTAAAACGGTTTGAATGTAGCACTCATAAAATGAAAGGAAATACGACCTATATGACACAATAAAACCCATTTTGAATTGCCTAAATATTTATTATTTTTTTCATTAAAAAGCTTATACACTTTTTCAAATTCCTTTTTTCCAGAAAATTTCGATAACACAGTGCAAAAATATTCAGGTCATCGCCGCCAGCCCCAATACTTGCAACGCGAAATGGCACAAGACTATTGATAGAGCAAAGGGGTTTAAAAAGGTAGCTTGGGATCCCGAAATATCGACCCTTTAAGTTTTTGAATTTTTTGGAAAAGGCGTTTGGTAAAAGTCAAAAAAAATATACTAAATGTTCTTCTGAGCTAAAATTCTTTTTCAGATGTCTGGAGTAGAATTGTATGGCGATTTTTTGCTTAGGATAAGTTAACCCTCTAACACTAATATTAAGGGGTCATTTTTGTCTTTGTTTAACTTCCCCACAAAAGTATACTAAAACGGCACTTTAGAGGGTTAAAATTTTCCACGAATATTTTCTGTACCAAATTTTACTAGGTATGTAAAACGGATTTTCGAAAAATTCATAAACTTCAAGCCCCGGAATTTCGAAAATCCGTTTTGCATACATTGCACGAACTTTTGGTCTTAGAAGACCCCTAGTAAAATTTGATACAGAAAATATTCGTGGAAAATGTTAACCCTTCGTTGGTTTTTTGAAATTTTTCTAAACAATAAAACTTTTCATTTGATCAGGGTTGCATTTTAACAAAAGCATATTCATGTGTGATAGTGTAAATACAAACTGTTATGTTGAATTTAATATTTAGACAGTTTCAACAAAACTCATTGGATTTCTTTTAAGGTATACTTTAACCGATTAATTACTTCCCGATTAACTGATCGGTAAATTAAAATTGGCGATTTTCGATTAACGATTAACAGGTTAATTTCAGCCGTTTAACCGATGTAACAATATACATATTTAAAATTTTGTAAATTACATCTTTAAGAAATTGTTAGAGCAATAAGAAGAAAACAATCAAATCGAAACGAATATAACTTCCCCCCTCACCAATAACAATGTTAATAAGGACACGCATATATGCACATAAGCACAACATTACTAAACATTATTTTTTATTTTTTGGATTTTTTTTTTTTGTGTTTTCGCCAAAAAAGAAAATAATTTAAAACAACTTTTAACTTTTTACGAAGGCACAAAACAAAATATTGGTACAAGTATGAGTGAATTACACAATAGTTGCATGAAAGTGTGAGACGGAGAGTTTAAGTTGATTTTGTAAAACATACATTTACAAAACGACATGTGTATTAAGGTGTATAAATGTATGTTCTTTTTCACCTTACCTCACCTCACCTCACCCTACCAAAATATACAAACACACACGTTGCTTTCTAGCTGCTGTTCCTATTAACGTTAATTGAATTTATAGCCATGACTATACTAACATTTTACAACAAAACAATAGCAGCAGCAACAACAACAACAACAAAAATAATTTTAAAAACAATAATGATGGCATATTATACCAGTGTACCAGAACTACTGATTAGTAAGTTTTGGTAAGAGACCCCATGAAGGGAAGGATACATACAAGTGGCGTGAGGAGGAGTTTAGTTTTAAGTTAAAAAAAAAAGAAAAAATAATTCCACAGAACGAGAAGTTGCTTCGAAAGTAGTTGTTAGAATACACTATAATTTTGTTTGAATGGTCGTAAATGTTTTTAAACGGCTTAGCACACATACACACACACACTGATAAAGATGGGTGTATTACACAAACTTTTACACCATACACATGACGTGCACCCTGTTATTATTATTACTCTTCATATTTCACGGTCTTAATCTGGAAGCGCGTTATTTTTAACGGTGTATCTAAAGTTTAGTTCAAACAGCTACGGCAGCTACAAGAACAAATATGTACATTAGCATTTAAGTAAGCACCACAGCAAAAGTAACAACAACAAGAGCAACACCATCGTAGTTAATAACAGCGATTTTTTACGCGAAATGAAAATCATATAAAGTCTTGGCACGTACAATTAAATGAGAGTGTATTAGATTTAATTTATTTAATATTTATTTTTATGCTGCTGTTGTTGTTATTATTTTTCTCATTTACAACAACAAATAAATATTTAAAAAAAAACTTGCAGTTTAAATAGCAATAATAGCACCAGCAGCAAAGGCAGAGGAAGCAGATTTACCGGCAATGTTGCCAATGCTCTTAGATCTTGTTTCAAATGGTTAATAACACTGTGCAACACATAAAAAGCAAAGTCCATCTCGTGTGATGTTTCTATTGAAACTAACAAGCCCCCTTTTTGGGTTTTTTTAGTTTAGTTGCTGTTGGGATTTTTGGGCTTATGTAAATTTTGGCTAAAACTTGATTTTTTCCAAGGTACATGCAATTTTTCTTACGGCTATATCTCGAAAACCAATTTGAATTTTGTTTTGCGGTGTTGGGCGCAATTGTAGCTGCAGGCTAGGAGAAAAAGTGTTAAACAAACGATGCCGAGAAACTTCTTCTAAGTGCCCCAAAATTGCTAAAATGTCTAAAAACTATAAATGTGTAAAGGGTGGTTAAGTTTTAAGGGCCGATGTTGAATGTGAACCACGCCTTAACGTCAGGTTTTTTCTGCATTGCATTTGACATTTCTCAATTTCAGAATAACTCAATTTGAACCATTGAAAGATACAGAATCGAGCAAGAGTGATTGTCGAAAACCCAATGCATCCATAAAGAGTGACTGTTTGGTGCGGTTTTGGGCTGGCGACATCATCGTGCTCTATTTTTACCAAAATAAGTCCGGTCAGGCAGTTACTGTGAATGGTGTTTGCTATCGTGAGATGATAACGAGCTTTTTATGGTGCGAATTGGAAGATATGAATGCGGACGATATGTGGTTTCAACAGGACGCTGCCACTTGCCACACAGCTAACAAAACAATGGCTATTTTGCGCGACAAATTCAATATCCGTGCCAAGATAATGTGATTTGACACCGTTGTACTTCTTTCTCTGGGGTTATTTGAAAGAAACGGTGTACGTCGATAAGCCAGCAACGATTCAAGAGCTAAAGTATGAGCTAATTCATACCAATATTATCATAATAAAAAGAAGTGACAATAACTTTCTAAATAATTTGTGTTTTATTCAAAATCAACACCGGTCCTTAAAATTTCACCACCCTTTATATCTTTATTCACCATTTTTGGCTCAAAGCTGCTGCCAAATTGTGCAAAAATCCAGTAAATTGATCTTCAGAAAAAATTCCGAGTATTGTTTTACTGGAAAATTCTTTTTTCACATTTTCCATCTGTATTTTACATCGTAGTCAAGAAATAATAAAATAAAATAAAAAATATAGCAAATGGAAAAAAAATGATAAAATTTTGTTTCCATTTTTACTTATCGAAACTTGAGAGTATTTCAAAAAATTCCACACGAGAAGGAGTTTGCACTCGACGACTTCAAGAATGTTGCACAGTGTTGTAAACCTGTGTTTATGCTGATAACATTTTTTTAATGTTGCAAACAATCTTAACATTTAAAATAATTCTAATAAAAATATATTTCTTTTATTTTTTCTTTAAAAGTGTAGAAGGGAATCGTAAAATAAAAATAAAGAAGACGTAAATATCTGCAAAAAATCAAGATTCTATGACACATTTTGAACACAAATTTACCCAAAAATCTTTACTAGGTTTTCTCATTTAACAAATTTTGTTATTCTTATACCCTTCAGCGAAGGTTAGTTTGTCTTTCCATTTGTAATTTCTACAATATTGATTCTAGACCCTGTAAAGAATATATATTCTAGAACCTTATGAAAATATAATTTCAAATCACGATGACGGTCTGTCTATGTTTCCGTTGAAATGGGTTTTCCGAAGACCCCATTTATGATGGGGACCAAGTGCTTATATATTTATGTCTCATATAGTGCGGAATTGTTTGCTATTGAAATTCAGCGTGATCGTCCCACAAATGGCTGAGATATGAGAAGTAACTACGACTGCCTCTAATTTTACCCATAAATCCCATTTTGTTGTTGTTTTTTTCTAATATTTATGTATATCTGGATAATGACAGGAGCCAAAGATTCCAAATAAAACTTAACAGCCGAAAAAATGTGGGCGGGGTTGTACAAGTGGGCGTGGCACTCCCCATACAAAGACATTATAGATTTCTGTATGTCTGGAGAACGGCAAGAGACAAAGTTTCAAAATTATGTACAAGCATCTTGGTTATCAGAACACAATATCAGACAAAATGTGGACGGGCTTAGAAAAAAGGGCGTGGCAGAAAATAGATTTATTTATATTTATATAAGTTGTGCTGAAAAAGGTCAACAGAAAAGAGAAAGACAAAATGAAAAAACAAAAAAATGTACTTGGACTTCAAGAAAAATTCTTGACAAAAGTACAGAAGTAAGGAAAAAACATGTAAAATCAATTAAAATGGATAATCATTTAGGAAAGCAAATTTCGATCTACCAAATGTTTAAATACAATTTGGTTTAAGGATTGATGTTTGACTATTGACGTCAGCAGTCGTCGATGGCTGCGAGTGTAAGACGGCAAATCCATCTGAGGAGATCGAGTGGTTGCGATCGAAACATGTCATGGTAACCTGCCGGCCAGGGTTCGAGCCCGAGCCACGTCAAGAATGAAAGATTATCAATAACAATTTTAATAAATTTTCATGTTGTAAAATTCCTTTCTTCATAAAAATAATTTAATGAAAATTAAATTTCATGAACTTAAGCCTAATTAAAAATATTAAAAATTTGGATTAAAAACCATAAATAGTTCGACAAAATAACCACAATACTAATTATTTATTTATATCTTAAGAACGGTAAAACAAATTTTGTCCAAATTTTGTGCACATAGCCGGGTTATCATTAGACACCCTTTTCATAAAAATATGGACGGGATTAGAGAAGTGGGCGTGGCACTTCCCATACAAAAACATTATGGATTTCTGTATATCGGAAGAACAGAAGAAGTCAAATTTCCTAAATTTGGTACAAACATCTTGGTTATCAATACATACAATTCGCTTGGGCGAATGGACGTGGCACAATTAGATTTATTTATATCTAAAGATTGTTTTTTGTATGATTTTCTTATCGCACCATGTCAAGTAGTCATGTTTTTGAATTTTTTAGCCAAAAGGTATAGAAAGCCTGGGATCAAATTATGGCATTCGATATCGGTCGAAATTTCCATTTAAATGGTATTGTAATTTCGACCGGTAACGAATGCTGTAATTTGACCCATAAACTGTAAACATTTTTACACCTTTCGGCTACAAAAATTTTAATTCGTACCGCTTTGCATTTTTTAATTTCTCTTCTCTTTTAATTTTTTAATGCAAGCAGAGAAGAAAAATGTTTCATCATCCATCATGTTGGATGATTGGTAACTCTCACTTTAAGACTAGTTGGATTAAAAGATTAAAAATTCACAAGGGTTTTGAGTGGGAATATGGCTATTCACTTTAATAAATGAAAATATTATATTTATTTTTTATTAAGATTAATTGTGAAATTGAAGATAAACACGTTAAATAAATTTTATAGATTAAATATTTCCAATTAATAAGCGTGATGCAGCTTTTTTTAACTTTCCGTAATTTATTAAAGATATAGATTTCTTCCAAGTGAAAAAGTACTGTAAAGGTGGAAGTACATAACACGCGTTAGTTCGTCGACGAGTATCGTGCGTTTAAAAACTTAAGCGCGTAAAATATTGCAAGTTACACAACACGCGGTGGAAAAGCCATTCCTGTCAGCTGTTTTTTATTTGTTTACTTATTTGTGCTTTAAAAACGGGTTCGAAAGTATATCAAGATTTTGTTATTTTATTGAATTTATTCTTTTTATAAAAATATTGTATGTTTTTTTAAGCTCTTCAATAAGTTTTTCTTTCATGATTCACAAATTTGTTAAATTATTCTTTTTATTGTCAGCTGATTACTTGTCAAAAATACACAACGCGTTAAAAAGTTCAAAGTTAACCAACTTGCCGGCGCAAACGCGTCAAAATATTTTGCATGTAGCTTGTTCTATAAAAATACACTAGTTTAACTTTTTTTGACAGAAGACGACAGAGCGTGCGCTCAGTAACGCGTGTTATGTACTTCTACTTTAACGGCAATTCAGTCTTAAACGCCCAGTTAGCTGACAGTAACAGTAACGTAACCGTACAGTAAAAAAAGAAAAATCAGTTTTCTACATATTTAGACGTTACGGTTAAGTTACATCTTACTGCTAACTAAAATCGTTCTAATGGTTTTACATACAACAAAATGAAGCAGCTGATTTGCGACTTGCCGTTACTCTGACTTAGTGAATGAAAACTTTATTTTCTTATGAAAATAAAATAATAAAATACCAAGGAAGTTTTATGCGAAACAAGAAATGTTCGAAAGCACAATTCTCAGTTTAACGAATACTAATTCACTGATGACTTAACTTTTAAATTTTTTTAAAGCTTATAGTAATAAGGAAAAGCTTATCTATGAAAAGTTAAAGCTCCTGTAGGCGGAGATGTCCGTCTATGTGTTAACGGTTGTCACACAGAAAAAATTTTTGCGCCAGTAAAAGAATTAATCAAAAATAAAATCAGTTTTAATTAAATATTTAATCAGGTGAATTAAACTTTTAATCAAGTGTATTAAATGTTTAATTGACAATATTTCAATTCTTTTTACTGGCGCAAAAATTTTTTCTGTGCAGCAGCCGTATTCTGTAATTCGCTAAAGCTAAAACTCTATCGATAAAAATCTATAAAGTTGATTTAGCGATTTTTGGCTACGAATGCAATTCTGTAACGTGCATTGCTAAATTTTGCAATGCCATAAAAATCTAGTTCGCCGCAATATAAGCTTTTAATGTCATCGCTAAAATTTTCAACTTTTGTATTCTCTAAGGCATTTTAGCGATCGAGATTAAGCTTTAGCTAAGCGAATTACAGGATACGGCTGCAGATCTCACAATATTGTAAAGCGGCTCATACACTTGCAATAAAATTGTTCAATTTTAGATATTATACAATTATGTATATATATGTATATATATGCCAATGTGGATGTGATATTCAAAGTTGCCACAAAATATTGGCAACAATCAAACGACTATTGATTTTTATTCCACAACGAAAAGATAGTGAAATGTGTTGGCAACATTGTACAAGGCTGTTTATGTTATTCCTATACACACAGAAAAAAATCAAGTTAAAAACGTCGAAAACAAGGTTGATTTAAATTTTTTCGGCGGTGATTTTGCTTCATACGGGTTTCATGTTAATTCAACCTGATTTTACAATAACTGCGAACAAAATGTATGTTAGAGCGAAATGTAATTTATATTGAAATAACAATCGGAATCACGTTGAATGAAAGTTATTTCCAGTTGAAACAACGTGAATTTCATGTAGAATCAAATGGGTTTGAGTGTATTTTAACAGTGTGAAGAAGCTTCAGACAACATTTGCATTTATGTAAGAATTATTCAAAACCCTGTAACACATGTTTCACTTATTTTGTATTCTCCTTTGTTAACAGAAGCATCAGCAGAATCGCCCGATATGGTCATCACTCTACTTTGAAAACTTGATGTACTATTTAAATAAACAATTTTAATTAAAAGAATACGGGAATTGTCTTCTTTTTATAACATATTTTAAAAGTGAAAATAAAAAATGTACATAATTAAGTAGGTATGCATGTTAATTTAACAAGATAAACTTTTGATTTTAATACAAAACAGGTTTTTATGGGTTCAATATTGAATCCAGATTTATTTATATTTTAATATTTTTTATTTTTTTATTTTTTTAACAGTGAATAATATGAAATAAACGTAATTTAAGGTTATTTTGATATTTTTTTATTAAAAATTAATATGAAATAATGATAAATTTAAGTAAAGGGCATAATTTTATTGAAATTTAACATGATTCTCAATCAACATTTTTCCATGTTAATTTTACATGGGTATTTTTTTCTGTGTGTAGGTTATGTTCACCTTTTTATTGAATGAATGAAACCATCGTGCGACTTATGGCATAATATAGGACAAAATGGAAATAATATGGCGAATATCATATACAATAATATAGCAAGTGTATGGGCCGCTTAAGCAGCGTTGCCAATAGAAATATTTTTCTTTCAATGCTGCCATTGACATCTGTCAAATAAGAATGAGCTTAATGTTCACACAGTTGCAAGACATTTTTAGGCAATTTTAATGACAACATTGTAAGATCTGACCACCGTCTGTACGAAGCTTTAGAAAAGATAAGCTATCCGTTAGTTGAGCTTTTACTGTATATTTTGTTTAAATACATTTTTCTTAATCATTAAAATTAAATCCTTCTTATTTACAATGTTTTTGCACATTTTGTTTTTTTAGTAAATTATCACTTTTTTACATAGAGTTTTACGACCACACACACACACACGAACCGACTGAATAACACACTCATAAAATACCAACAACCTTCAAGGTGAGAAAATATATTAAACAAACATTTTTTAATGCGATGTTAACGATGTTACGGACAATGTAGACGACGGCAACAGCAATAACAGCAATTATTATTATTATTATTATTACAATGATGATGATGACAATTATAGTGATGATGATAATAATTTACAGCGTAAAAATTCATTTATTTGTGGCAGAATTCTCCAATGGTTTTAAATACATACCAACTCATTTCCTTTATTAACTTAAACAAATGCGCGTAAATATGAAAATTTTCGCAAATAGCACGAAAAGCACGAGGAGCAGGAGGAAGATGGGTAAGAGGAGGAGGAGGAGGAGCAGGAAATATTTACCGTGTGCAAAGAAAGAAAAATTATAAATGTTTAAATACTAATACGGTCTGTGGCACTTGTGGACGTGGAGTTGGTAGGAGAATGAGTACGAGTTGGCATGATGTTGCTGATGATGAGCAGCGTATTTTTTTTAAATTCTTTTGATGACTTGGTGGTCTGGCTGGTGTTTAACGTTTAAAGTGTGAAATAAATTCTGAAGACATGTCAAGTGCGTAAATGATTCGTTGGCTCGGATGGCTGGTTGTTCGGTTGGTTTAATGATGAATCTGTAAAGAAAGTACAAGTTGAAAAATTAAATGAGCGAAATTCTGTTAATTTTTTCTTTTTTTTATAATTTAATATAAACCAAAGTACGGAAACAGAGACACACTCATACACACAAACACATAAAATCAAAAAAAAAAAAAAACAATATGAATGGGAATTAAAAAATAATAATAAGAAAAATATGTTAAATTATTACTCAAACGCAGTCATTAAAAAATAATGATTTATGCTTAAAATTGACACTTTAAAATGCCATTACAGCAGAGGGGGGCTGGCACCGGATTTATATTAAAAATAAAAATGCTTAATTAAAATTATAGAAGAAAAAAACCAGCATCTTGATTGTTTACAGTAAAAAAGACCCGAATAAATCTGCATTAAATGCAAATCAATAAAAAAATTTCAAGAGTTTAAAATTTCAATTTATGGAAATCTCGTTAGTAAATAAAAAGACAAACAAAAAGAAACCCTCATAATACATTTAATAAAAATTTGATTTAAACACAAGTTTAATGTTTCATTTGCAAGGAAAATTTCATGGGAAAAGATGACTTCTTGAAGATAAAAACTTGTTAGATCCGGGTACTGTGGAAAGTTAACTGTAAATGATACCCCGAACAAGAAATAGAAAACCCCCTGTGGCTTTTTCGGTTTGCTCTTCTCTCTTAACTTTCAAATGTATTGAAAGAAAACAAAACAAAAAATTAACCATCATGTTCGATAGTTGGTAACTCTCACTCTTAGACTTGTTGAATTAAATGATTCCCAACCCACAAGGGTTTTAAGTGGAAATATGTCTCTTTAATTTAGTAAACAAAAAAAAACAAAAAGTTATAACTTTTTCATTAAGATTCATTGAAAAGAAGAAAAGAAGTTTAATAATTTTTATAAATTTGATATCTGAAATTAATAAGCGTGATACAGCTTTTTTATGACTTTTCAAAATTGATTTTAGATTTTATCATTAACCGCACACACACACACACACACACACACATCCACACGCCCTCTATCTGACACCAAATCCGGACTGACTGATTGAGCAGCAAACCCATACGGACGAGTGCGTTTAATTTTTCAATCTTTTTCTTTGTATTTTATGGCTGTAAAAAGTACCTTTTTGTATTTATAATTTTTATTTTGTTGTTATTTTATTACTACATATTATTGTTAAGTTAAACTTATTTTACTTCTTTTGTCTTTGTTAAAAATTATTCCCTTCATAACTGATTAAAATCGCTTTTTTAATTCATACTCTTACACGTCTGTTTGTCCGTCCGTCCGTCCATCCATCAGCCCCAGCTATCCATCCATTTGTGTGTCTTTGCTTGCTACACAATTCATTTTATTAATAATTTTGTGTATTTTATTTGCTTTCTAGTATTATTTGTCAAATCATGACAATAACAATAGAAGAAACCCTTGGCACGCTTTTCTTAGAAATTTATTATTGGATTTTGAACTTCATAAATTTTTATGGGATTTTAAGTGAAAAAATCTCTTTGCTTTCGATTTGTTTAAGATTTTTTAATATTTTAAAATTTTATAGCCCCTCCATACTGGTCGATGTTGGGAGCATTAAAGAAGAAAAAAAAAACTAATAAAATAAAATAGTTGCTTTGTTTGCATTCGAATAATTTGTTAAAGCAATAAAATTGTTTCATAAGAAAGTATTTCTTTACAAACAAATTTTCAAACTACTGGGTCGATTACGGATAGCAACACAACTGAAGTTTAGTTGCCAGCAGCGAAATTAGGGCGCGCCGCTCAAGGTAAAATATACAAAATTTTTTTTTTTTTTATTTTATATTTTTCCTGAGCGGCGTTCCCTGATGATTTCGCTGCTGGCAACTCAACTTCAGTTCTGTTGCTATCCGCCATCGACCCATAAAATTTAAAAAAATAAGAATTTTTCTAATTTTACTTTAAAAAGGGTACATTTTTCTAAACAAAAGGTACTTTTTCCCATTGACTAATTAAAGGTTTCGTAAATGAGAAAACAAAAAAATTATAAATCCTACAGTTCTTGGGAAAAGGCTTATTACAGTATTTATCGCTTATATGCACAAAGGTTATAAGCATTTTAAGCTTTTTTGCATACCAACTTGTTCAATTAAAGTTGAATATTCCAAATAGTCGAACTTAATTTGTGGATATAAACATTTCGCCTTTATGTACATACCAAATTTTTACATTACAATATAATACAAATCCTTTCAAAAAATTCTCATATAAGTCACGTTATAAACTTAAAGCGATTTCAAAAACTTTTAGGCCCGTTTTCACAACTTACCGATAGCTTAAAGTAGACTTTAAATAAAAAGTGTTCCAATATTAAAATTTTACTTTAACCTACAGTGACCGATAAAGTAAATTAAAGTTCATCCTACCTGATAGGCTAAAGTAAAGTTGTAATAATGGAACACTTTTTATACGGCCGATAAAATCCTACCTTTAGGTTTCGGTAAGTTGTGAAAACGGGCCTAAATGTATTAACGCATTTTTGCTGGAAGTAAACTAGTTTTTATTCATGATGCGGATGAATTAAGGCGAGTTTTTTCTATATCGAATTTTAAAGCATTTCTCGTTTATAAGCACTAAAAGACGTGCAAAGTATGAACCAGCGAGAATAGATTTTTATAAAAAAATAGGTTAAAGTAAAAAAAATTTTTCCAAAAGGGACCTACATTTTTTTCTAAGTAATTTTTCTTAACCTTTATGTGCTCGGAAGTCTACATTTGTAGTCATTTTGATTAGAATAGCGAATAAATATTAAAAACATCAGTCAAACAATTTGAGGTTTATGGTAGCTTCCTAAAATATTGTCTTAAGCAGATTTAAACGTTAGTGATGTAAAAATAATTATTTTGTAGGTGCTAAGGGGATGTTTTTAAAATGATCATCTCGTGGAAGCTTTATTTGTTGTTTATTACATTTGCACACCTTGTTTTTCTTTTATTTTTGCTAAAAAAAGAATTCTTTGCATCACGTGTATGCTGATAGCGCATCAAAGTAATGACATTTCATCGAAAACAATGTTCATCAAAAATTTTAAAAAGGTACTATTTAAAAAAGAAAGAACAAGTAAGTAAGAGTGTTTAATTCGGTCAGGCCGATATAGCCCCTGATTATATGCACAATGGTGAAGGAGTAATAAAACATAAAGTTATATGGATTCCGTTTTTTATAACATTTAAAATACTATCTGCTATACTTGCTATTACTTGTGAATTTTGTTTAGAGAAATTTTCAGGCACTTTTTTATCTTTTCCATAGAGAACATTTACTTTCTCAACTATAATAAATCTTTTTAGCACGCTCACTTCTCCAATCGCGCCCACGTTTTGTCGGATGTTGTCTATTGATAACCAATGGTTGTACCGTATTTGGAAACTTTGGCTCCTGCCATTCTCTTTATATCGGTACATAAATTTATACTGAAATTGTACTAGAGGTGCCACGCCTACGCCCACTTCACCAATCCCGCCCATAGTTTTCGAGAGGTTGTGTATTGATAACCCAGCAATTTTTAACAAATTTGTGCCATTTTTCCGTTACCGTTCTAATGATATAAATAAATCTTTTTTGTATCACGCCCACTTTTGCACTTCCGTCCGCATTAAAAAATCAGATTTCTAAAAAAAACTTGAGTGCCCCGGTAGGCTAGCTAGTAGTGAGCTGGTCTATCAACCCCGGGGTCGTGGGTTCGATTCCCGCCAGAGACTCTGGTTTCTTTCCTGCAGACAAGCGTAAAGCTTCGCGGTGATTAGCATAGGGAATTTAAAAAAAAAAAAAAAAAAAAATGGCATAATCATTTTCTTAAAATATGTTTTTGTTTATTTAATGCATGTTGTCTTTATAAAATTTTTTGCTGATACTTTTTTTAAAAAAAGTACTTTTTAAATATTTTTATGTTAATTCGACCTTTAAATTTTCAATCCTATATTAATTGAAAAGCTTTAGGCCACATTAATAATTTGATAAAAAAAAGTACTTTTTTAAAAAAAGTATTTAATAAGGTCCTTTTTTCAAAAAAGTGTTTTTAATTTAACCTAAGTTTTTAAAAAAACATAATTTAAAAAAAACGACGTTTTCTTACCATTTACATTTTAAAAATATACTTTTCTTTAATAAATGAACCTTTTCGTGAAAAGGGTAAAAATAAGCATTTTTCTTTCCTAAAAATTTACAGCCGTTTTAATAACAAAAATTTTGCCACAGTTTGTACACTACGTACAACGAGCTGCTAACTAGAATGCCGATTAAGCTTAGCAGCTTGTTGGCACTAGTGCTGGGATATATCGATATTACTATCGACTGAATGTTTGTACTTGTGCAGGCAAACTTTAATTATTTTTTATAAGGCTACAGTCCATTGTTTTTATCACTTTATTAAATGTATGAGACGTTTGTATATACGCACGTTATTTTAGATGGCAGTTTTTTTTCAAATTGATAAGTACCTTTCTGAAAGAACCGAAGTAACAGGGACTATAAGATATTCCATTGCAACTTTAAAACATTTTCTAAACCCAAAAAGGTAATCAATCTAGCGGACTTATCCTCTAATGGTCGTTCATTGTTTTGTCCTATGCTCGCAATTGCAATTGCATTGGGATTTGCATTTTTTTTTTTACAACATTACAAAAATATTTGACACTTCAGTCCCTATATAAACATGTACAAATTTCGACTTGCAGGCCTTTAATTAGTAGTAAAAAGCACTGCTAAGCAATCCATACCACTTGCCATTCTTGTTGTTTGTATTCATTGCTGTAATTCAGCGCGAATTAATAATAGCAAGTGAAAATTTGCGGCAAAAAAACTGTGTGTGTATAGCTGCTGTTAGATGTCTTCATAGCTGTATTTTAAATAATAAAAAATATCGATATTTATATTTTTCCTATCGGTATTTTCAGTATTTTAAGACTACACAGAAAAAATTATTTTTCCAATTCAAACAAAAAATTTGTAGAATCAAACAAATTTTTGTCTGAAATCGGTCCTATAAACAAATTTGCATATTCAAACAATTTATTTGCATTTTGTTTTTTGAAAAATACACTGATTTTTTCAAACAAATAATTTAACTGAATCAAACAAAAAGTTTACTGAAATTCATATACTAAATTTCAAAAAAAAAAAAAAAAAGTTTTTGCGCACAAGCAATGACGCGCATACAAGTAAGCACTGTATGAGAAGATGATGGCAGAGCAGAGCCGCCGGCTGGCTTTGAGACACATTTTTTTTGTTGGAATAATTTTTGAACGAAGTCTTATTTATACACACAACACAATGTTTTTCTCTATCACTCTCTGTTGCTGTATCCTTTCCTTTGCTAAAGAAGAGATGTAACCAAAAACGGCAGCACCCCGACTCGATATGTTTTTCGTCATCATTCTATTTTTGTATTTGATGTATTTAACCAAACAGTTTTAAAAAATTGAATACGGGATTTTGTTTCTTGTAATGTTGTTTCTGCTATTGTTTTTCTTAGAGTTGCACTTTTTTAAAGCGTCCAAAAATAGACTGTGTGTGTTTTTTGTTGTTGTTCTTATATTTCACATAAAGCAGTGTTGCTTACGATCAAATAAAAAAATGCAAAAAGACGGCAACATTAAAGAGCGTTAAAAATTTCATATAAAATTATGAAAACTTGACACCAATAACGCGTTTATTATATTTTTGAAGAGTTGTCAACATTTTTGTTGGTTAAATAAAAATCAAACAAAAATATTGTTTGAATCAGTAAAAAAATTTATAGATATTAAAAAAATTTTCAAACAAGCCTTTGTTTGAAAATATTTCGGCAATAATTTTTTCTGTGTACCGATAATATTGATAGTTTCCCAGCACTAGTTGGCACATATTTAATTCATAACGAACTTTTCTTAATAAATCAACTCTGAATTTTTATGATGCCACATTGAATTACTCAAAAATGCAACACGTTTTGCATTAATCATCGCTGAATTTATCATTTTTCCTTTTTTTTTGTTCTTCCCCTCACATATAAAAATTTTAAAAAGTTTTTAAAATTAAAATAAATTAAGTAAAATACAGTAAATTAAAAAAACATTTAATTAAAAAAAAACCAACAAAATTGTTTGACATTAAGCGGTTGTTTTTCACAAGTTTGAAAACGTTTGGCAGCTCGATAACAAGAGTTTAGCAAAACGTTAGCCAGAGTTTGTTTAGTGTATTATGAATAAACTTTTTGCTAACTTTATGCCAAATTTTCATTATGAATACGGCTGTTACTTTTTCTTAAAACGTTTTCTCTAAAATATAATTATTTTTAAAAACTACTTTTTCTTAGCCATATTCCACTTCTTAAAAATTTAATTTTTCTTAAGAAGGTACTTTTGTTAAAAAAAAAGTACTTTTTCTTTAAATTTCAGTTTTTCTTAAAAAGGCACTTCTTTTAAAAATGTACTTTTTCTTCAAATGAATTTTTATCAAAAACATACTTTTTATAATAATTGTGTAAACGTACTTTTTTCAAAGCGTTTTTTTTTTTTTTTTTTTGATAAAAATATGTTTTTCTCTTAAAAATTTAATTTTTTTTAAGTACTTTTTTCTCAAAATGTCACAATTTAAAAGGGACTATTTCTTTAAATAGTTAGCAACACTGTTTCTAGAAAATATAATTAGGATTTTTTTTTTACAAACAGATTATTTACTGAAGTACTCTATTAAAGGCACAACTTACATAATTATTCATTAAATAGTTTCATTCTTTTATTTTCCTATGAAATTCTTTTAACTCAAGGATAAATTAACAAACAGTTTAGCAAAGAGTTTTCTCAAGTAGTTTGTTTCACTTACTCGTATTTCTCGACATTACAAGACAAGTGTTAATTGAAATTCGAAACCTAAACAAATTTGTTAAACATTTTGTCAGTTTGTGTGTTTACAAGAGCACTTAAAAAAAACATTTAATAACTAGTAGTAGATGACAAAATTAAAACATTTGAATTATTTAGAAAAATATTGGAAAAACAAGTGTTTGCGTGTCGTTGTCATGGGCTTCTTAAGTGCTTTGTAAATACGAGAAATTTATAATCAATCAGATTATGAGGGATTTTAAGCACTGCAACCAACTCGACTTGGTTATATACATAAATATTTTTACAGTCAAAAAAATATGTATTTTAACAATGTTAATGACATTTTTTATGGGAGTTGGGTCAATAACCCATAATTTTTTTTTTTTTTTTTTTTAATATTGATATTATATAAACTTTTATTTATAGTCTTAAAACACCGATATAGTTATTACCAAACTATAGTTTCTTCTAACCTTCAAAAACTAATTGATAAAAGTACACGATCTTAAAACAACATTACAACTTTATAGTTTACTTGTTAATTGTAAAAAATTTTACTATTCATCATTCATTTATATGCGATATTTATCTTTAGATTATCTCACGATTTTCTCTGACAGTTTTCTTACGATACTTCCAAACAAAACTTTAAACTCCCAATTTTAAAAGAAAAAAACGTGTGTCAAGTAAAAACACTTTAATATAAACACAATGAATTTTTTTTAATAAATTGTATTTACACATACACAGTATTGATATGATCAGGAAAACTTCACATACTGACACACACACTAGTATTCATATACATAATCAATATTCAATACATTGAGTTTTATTAGTTTTAAAATTAATATTGATTCTCTCACTTCTGTCTTTGCAATCGAGATTGCAGTAAACGAGAGGTATTGTGTGTATGTGTGTGTTTGCGCTAGTTTTTTTCTAAGTTTTTTGTTGTTGTACTTAATCAATATTTATTAAGGCACAATAGTGTATATTCAAACACACACTTATACAAGCACAAATACAGAAACATGGAATATGAATTTTTGTTCAAGAATGTTAGTAAAAAAAAAAACACCTGCATTTGTTATGATGCTGCAAGGGTAGCAAAAACTCCTGACTTCTTCGAAATCGGTATTACGTATTCGGAAGATTTGGCGTCCTATGCTCCAGTGGGAGTTAAAGGAACATATATATAATATATTCGGAAGATGTTATTGTGTATATAGGAATTAAAACACAACGCGGTTGGTTTGTTTAATTCACTTTTATTACACAGTACAACAGCCAATCTGGGGGGTGAGAAATTCCAAGTCAGGGTGATGGTACTAGGTCAGTATAGTAAAACCCTCAAAGGGTTTGGCGTTCGTATGTGTCAGTTTTTTTTTATGACATTTTAAATTTTTTCCTTATCTTGATGTTTTTTCGCTTCGTTGTAACATTTTGGCAAAAACGTAGTTTAACATAACTCGAGAACCACTTGTCCGATTTTGATGAAACAAATTTGGAAAAATTAAGAACTACAATTTCTTTAATCCGTTCATATACCGTTTTCCTATATGTGCAACACTTTCGAAGTTAAAAATGAATGTATGAAGAAAAAAAATATTTTTTGCCCAAAAAATTTAAATTTTTTATTTTTTATTCATAAAAAATCCAAAACAGTAAAAAAAAGTTTCAAGTCCTATTACTTTCACGTGAAGTCGCATAACCTATGAAATAAATGTGACATAAATCATGAAAATCGATGAACGCGTTTCGCTTTTATTAACAATTAAGTGAAGGTATGCATTTCAAAAATTTGCTCGAGATATGCACAAAATACTTTGCAAAAACATTTATGACTTTTTTTATGATTCTTAGAATTCAAAAAAAAAAGTAATAAACAAAAGCTTATTTGATTTTTATGATTGCGGTAGCACAGTAATAAGCGGTAATAAATGTGCGTGGACAATTGAAAGGAAAAAAGGAAAGTGCACTTTTTTAATTATTTGGGGTTTTCCGTTGGCTACCTGTATGATTTTTTTACAGAAATTCCACCCACATCTATTAGTGCTCATGTTTTGGAACGTACCTGTCAGTTAAATATTGAAAAATACGTAGTATTTATAGGTGTTCACTTATCGATTTTTGTCATTCAACAAGTGCCGACGAACGCGAACAGTAAAAGCGATTTTTCTCCAGTTTTTTAAAAGTGAACAAAAGAGAACAGAATATGGAACTGTGCAAGCCAGATATAAATAGCTTTTGCTACTGCTGTGGTCAATATGTCTCAACACATAAAAAAAGGGGAAATTTCAGTACTGATTTTGTTCAAACATACGAGATGTACTTCAACCAAAATGTTATAGTGAACGAAAATTGGGTACCAAATATAGTGTGTAAAAGCTGCTACAACCGTCTAATGGATTGGAAAAATAGAAGACGTGAAAGTATGCCATTCGGTATCCCAATGACTTGGACTAATCCTGGCGAAGGTCACAATCCATTGAATTGCTATGCATGTGCGAATAAAGGAGCCGCAAAAAGGATAAGAAAATCGTATAATTACGTTGGTGTTGCACTTGCCGCAACACCATTGCCTCATTCGGACCACATTCCTGTGCCAAAAACTTCTAGCCCAGATATTTTCTCTTCTACGACTGCTCCGACATATCATGCACGTGATGATCCCCCATATGAGCCATCAGTATCCAATGAGCCAATTTTAATAAATCAAAATAAGCTTGATTCAATTGTTGCCAAGTTGGAATTAACACAGCATAAATCGGAAGAGCTGGCTTCCATTTTAAAATCAAAAAATTTGTTGGCACCCGGGGTGAAAGTCACAGCTTATCGAAGTAGTCAGGCAACACTCCAAAGTTTATTCCTTGTGAATGATGAAAAAACTATGTGTGGTTCAGAAACTGATGATAGCGATGAATGCGATGCCACTAGTCCCGAACAACCACCATCGAAAAAGTCTAGGCAATATTTATTAAAATAAATAAATAAAATAAAAATAAAAAATTATAAAAATGTTTACTTAATTTTTTTAGTAGTTTATGGCCAGAAGTCTAGAGTTATTGGGGAAAATTTATAAAAAAGGCGATAAATTACCCTTTTTTGAATAAAAACAAATATCAATATTCTTGTCTAAATGGGATACCTTCACTTAATTGTAAATAAAAGCAGAACGCGTTAATCGATTTCTATGATCTTTGTCGCATTTTGTTTATACGTTATGTGATTTTACATGAAATTAATAACACTTGATCCTTTTTTCCGTTTTGGATTTTTTATGAATTTAAAAAAAAAAAAATTTAATTTTTAGGCAAACAAATTTTTTTATTCTCCACAAATTTATTTTTACCGGCAAAACTTTTTATTATAAAGAAAAACGTTATATGAACGGATTAAAGAAATTGTAATTCTAAATTTTTTTGAGTTTGTTTTAGCAAAATCGGACAGGTGGTTCTCGAGTTATGTTAAACTACGTTTTTACCAAAATGTTACAACTAAGCGAAAAAACATCAAGATAAGGAAAAAATTTTAAATGTCATAAAAAAAAACTGGCACATACGAACGCCAAACCCTTTGAGGGTATTACTATACTGACCTAGTACCATCACCCTGACTTGGAATTTCTCACCCCCCAGACAATAATCCCAAAAATGTTCCATAGTGTTATTTATTAAAGTTCATTAGGTTTTAATTTACAATTGAAGCACAGCCGCGAATAACGTTTTAAGTTACAAAATAATAATTTTTCAGGAGAGCACAAAAACGTTTTTTGACAGGCAGGATTATTTGTTTTAAAAAACGTTTTTTTTTCTATTATTTAAAATAATGATAATAAAAACTTTTATGCAAAAGGCTTTTAAAACATTAAACCGCACTGCAAGACCATTTCGGTTACATTATTTTAATAGTAACTTACAACGTTCTTCCACGGGCTGACACTTTGTATGCCATTTTGAAGACGTTAAGGTGATTAATTTTGGGTGATTTGATGTTCGAACTGTGTAAGAGAGTAAAGTAAATGATTATCTGCTAAAAAAAAAACAGTTTTTGCAAAATGTGGCGTTTACAATTCATTAATTTTTAACAATATGTTCACCATTTTTATTTATAGCTAGCTGACCCGACAGACGTTGTCCTGTCCAAATTAGGAAAAATGTTTGCGTTCGGTTTTTAAAATCCGTTAAAAAGATACGAACATTTGAAAGAAAAATTAGTCAAATCGATGGAGCCGTTTTCTGATTTGAGGTAAATCGAAAAAATGGGCGTTAAAGTAGGCGGGCCAAAATTTTCTTTCCGTAAAAATCTAAGTTAGACCATGGCGATGATTTTAAAGAAAAAATCATCCAAATCGGTCAAGCCGTTCTCAAGTTATGCGCTTAATAGGAAAAGTGGGCGTAAAAGTAGGCGTAGTACATTTTTTTTCGATGAAAACGTAAAATAGATTAATACGAACATTTATAAGAAAAATTAGTCAAATCGATGGAGCCGTTTTTTTATTTTAGGTAAATCGAAAAAAGTGGGCGGGGCAAAATTTTCTTTCCGTAAAAACCTAAGTTGGACCATGGCGATGATTTAAAAAAAAATCGTCCATATCGGTCAAGCTGTTCGCAAGTTATGCGCTTAATAGAAAAAGTGGGCGTAAAAGTAGGCGTGGTAAATTTGTCTTTCGATGAAAACTTAAAATGAATTAATACGAACATTTGAAGGAAAAATTTGTCAAATCGATAGAGCCGTTTTCTGATTTTATGTAATTCGGAAAAAGTGCGCGTAACAGTGGGCGCGGCAAAATTTTGTTTTCGTATAAATCTAAGTTGGACCATGGCGATCATTTTAAAGAAAAAATCGTCCAAATGATATAGATGTCATTGGTGGTGCAATATGAAAATTGGATTTTGCCGCGCCCCTCCGGGTTTTACGGGCCGCCCTCGTACCTTAAAAAACTTATATCAAAAATTTTAAATGCATTTTTTTATTGTTGTTTGATAGTAAAGTTTTCTATCACTCTTGACAATTTTTTTTTAACACCATTTCTTTATGTGTTTAACTATTATTTTCTGTTAATCTTTCTTTACTTTCTTTCTTATTTTACTGCAAACAGTTTATTTGTCAAGTTGTTTTGAAGTGTGTGTGTGTGTGTGTGTGTGGGTTCGTATAAATAAAAATCTTGTGAAAATATTTTTCATTTAAGAATTTTTTGTCTTCGAAAACAAATACAAAATTGGTGCAATTTACTACAACAAAAGGCTTTTTAGAATAGAATTAAATATTTAGTTGCATTTAAAAAGCACTTTCACTTGTTCCTTTGTGTGTGTGTGTGTGTGTTTTTTTTTTTAGAAAATTCTTACTTCCAGGGTTTTTTTGCTTCTAGATGTCATCTTGCTTGGCATATCAATTACTTTCTTTTAGTTGTCTTTCTAAATAAATATTTTGTTTGATTAATAATTCCGATGATGTTTGTTTTGTTTATTTGTTTGTTTGTTTGTTTCGGTTGTTTACTAAATAAACACAAATTTAATTGACTTTCTATTCGTGTGCTCTTTAAAACATTTAACCTGAGTTGATTTATGATATTTCAGATAAAATTATTTTAAAAGGTTTTAATTAATCATTTGCAGGTTGTTTGGTGAAGTTAAATATTTTTACACTTCATTTGGGGTTAACGAAAGGACGACCAAAAAGATAGTGATTGATTTATGAAGGGTTTATTTAAATTTATTGAAAATTTAAGTAATAAACTCTTTAAAAGCCGTTGCCAGTAAACAATAAATTAAAATTATGACAGCAAATATTTACCAAAGAATTTATTTTAATCAGATAATTTAAACAATAATAAGGGCGAAGTGCAAAATTGTAAATACCTTCAAATTTTATAGCAAATAAGAAAAATATTTGGGGTACTATTTTTAAAAGGCTTATACAAAGAAAAAAATCTCAAAAATTGTTTACCAATTAAAGTATTAATCAAAAATAAAATCAGTTTTTATTAAAAACTAGCTGGCTCGGCAAACGTTGCTTTGCAATATAACTTATTTCTTTTAGATGTTACAGTGTCTGCATGCCAAATTTCAAGAAAATCAGTTGATTAGTTAAGAAGATATAGGGAAGGGGAGCTTTTACTCCTCTTGTGCTATTTCATGCCCTTTCTCTTTCAGATGTTACAGTGTCTGCATGCCAAATTTCAAGAAAATCAGTTGATTAGTTAAGAAGATATAGGGAAGGGGAGCTTTTACTCCTCTTGTCCTATTTCATGCCCTTTCTCTTTCAGAGGTTACAGTGTCTGCATGCCAAATTTCAAGAAAATCAGTTGATTAGTTAAGAAGATATAGGGAAGGGGAGCTTTTACTCCTCTTGTGCTATTTCATGCCCTTTCTCTTTCAGATGTTACAGTGTCTGCATGCCAAATTTCAAGAAAATCAGTTGATTAGTTAAGAAGATATAGGGAAGGGGAGCTTTTACTCCTCTTGTCCTATTTCATGCCCTTTCTCTTTCAGAGGTTACAGTGTCTGCATGCCAAATTTCAAGAAAATCAGTTGATTAGTTAAGAAGATATAGGGAAGGGGAGCTTTTACTCCTCTTGTCCTATTTCATGCCCTTTCTCTTTCAGATGTTACAGTGTCTGCATGCCAAATTTCAAGAAAATCAGTTGATTAGTTAAGAAGATATAGGGAAGGGGAGCTTTTACTCCTCTTGTCCTATTTCATGCCCTTTCTCTTTCAGATGTCACAGTGTCTGCATGCCAAATTTCAAGAAAATCAGTTGATTAGTTAAGAAGATATAGGGAAGGGGAGCTTTTACTCCTCTTGTGCTATTTCATGCCCTTTCTCTTTCAGATGTTACAGTGTCTGCATGCCAAATTTCAAGAAAATCAGTTGATTAGTTAAGAAGATATAGGGAAGGGGAGCTTTTACTCCTCTTGTCCTATTTCATGCCCTTTCTCTTTTAGATGTTACAGTGTCTGCATGCCAAATTTAAAGAAAACCGGTTGATTAGTTATGAAGATCTAGGGAAGGGAGCTTTTCATATATAATAAAAACTATACGCTATAGCCATAACACTATTTGGCTGCGAAATTTCTAGAAGATATTAGGAGGGCGAGGTTTTACCCTTCTTGCCCTATTTTACATCCTATTCCCTATTTCCTTTCAGATGTAACAGTGTCTGCATGCCAAATTTTAAGAAAACCCGCTCATTAGTTTAAAAGGTATAGGGAAGGGGAGCTTTTACCGCTATTGCCCTATCTCACGCTCTATTTCCCTAAATAATAAAAATTTAAGGCTACAGTTCTTTCCAGATGTTACACTATTTTCCTGCAAAATTATAATGTTTAAAAATATAATCAAAATTTTATAAAAATAATGTAACTTCTGTTCCGAGGTTAAGGGTCAATTGCATTTTTTATATAATTTAATTAATATACAATTTTTATACCCTCCACCACTACACAGAAATATATAAAAATTGATTTTATTTAAAAAATTTGTGATATCTATAAAAAATTAATTAATTAAATTAAACAAATTAATAGTATAAATTAAAAGTTGAATTCACTTGATTAAACGTTTAATTCACTTGAATAAATTTTTAATTAAAACTGATTTTTATTTTGATTAATGCTTTAATTGAAAAAAATTTGCGAGAATTTTTTCTGTGTAGTATTGAATGACGGTATACTAAGTTTGTCATTAAAACTTCCAAGTTGTTTTAGCCATGTCCATCTGTCTGTCCATTTGCCCCGTATGTTGAAATCACACTCACTTTCGAACGATTCAAAATTAAGGAACACTATTGGCTTCAACTTGTTTCAAGTTCTCTTTAGCAGCACAATCGGTACAGTACGAATAAAACTATGAGCCCAAATGTGAAAGCGCTCCCTAAGAAATTGAAATTCTTGTGAAAAACTCAGCTCAATTGCTGACGGAATGCTCCGATTACCATTAATTGTGCACAAGTTCGATTTATATCACAAAAAATCGTACCAAGATTTTTTAGGAAAACCGGTTCATAGTTTACAAAACGCTTTATATAAAGCCTACTCTCGGAAAACACTTCAGTATGCCGAAGGTAATAACGAATGATACTGTAGTAAAATTGGGTGGGTCATAGTTTCGTACGATTAAAAGGTTCGTAATTTACTATAGGCGCCATATAAAGTCCACACTCGGAAAACACTTTAGAACGCCTAAAACCGTAACGAACAAAACTATTGCAAATCTTGTAATATATATTTGTTCCTTTCACTCCTCGGGGGAGCATATATATGGCCATAACAAGGTAGTTCCAATTATCTCGATTTTTGGCTCGAGGCTTGATTTCGTTCACTTAATACAAGGGTATTCAATTAATTAACCGTTATTCGATTATTCGAATAATTTTGGGCGATTAGCAGTTCTAATAATTTATAATTGCTTATTTTCGATCAACGAATAATTCGAATAATTTATGCCGATTAAACGATTATTCGAAAAAAATTTTTGCAGAGTATAAGTTTTTTCCTTAATGTAAAAAACCAAGCCGAGGCTTTTACCACAATGATTTAGATAAAGATGATTTTTTTGAGACGAATGAAAACAACCTTCTGCCAGACCTTAACAAGACAATTAAAATCATTAAAATTGTTAAAAAAAAAATCAGAAAGAGATTCAAGTGGTATAGTGGAAGACTACCAATTTTTAGAAAATACAATAAACGCTTTACTTTCAATCTATCCAACGTCAACAATACACGCAAAGAAAAAACATGCTTGTGGTAAACATATTCTAAGAGCAACATATTATGATAAGAATTATGATTGTAGTCACCATATTAAGATTATTATTGAATCATATTATGACTTAATATACTCGTACTATTACATGATAATATTTTTCCCTTAATCATATTATTATTCTGTTAATCATACTAAGTTAAGAAGTAATCAAATTATTGTCATGTTAATCATAATAAGCTAAGAAATTAATCATATTATTGTCATGTTAATCATAATAAGCTAAGAAGTAATCATATTATCATCATGTTAATCATAATAAAATTAGAAGCAATCATATTATGATACAGCACCTTTCATAGCTGTCATAAAAATACAAAATAAATTAAAATATTTTTGCATCGATTTTTTATTTTGTGACTTTTTACAATTTTTCTTAATGTTATTCAAATATCGGAGTTCAATATAAGGCTTGCAAAAGAGCAAATGCAAAATCTATGGTTTTCATGGGCAACCACGTATGTCCATTTTGCCGATTTTGAGATGTTGATGTCATATTGCCTAATTTTAAACGCTCTTTACATGTTTCATAAAATTTTTGAAAAAGATGGATCAATTCCGATTTTTTTAACGTAATGACAAAGTTTAAAAAGTGCAATCCCCAGCCCATTTGATATCGAATGGTTTTTAGGCTTTCCTGAAACATTTGTTTTAAGACATACGCGGTTGCCCATGAAAACCACAGAAATATCGTAGCACTTTTATAAAATATAACGAAATCTCTGTGTGTTTTGTTGTTGGATTTTACCAAAAAAAACTATGATATTTTGCATTTGCACTATTACATCACTAATACTTGAATGAACTCCGCTAATATTTTATTTTTTTAATTTCTTTAGACTTATTTTTTATGGAATTTTATCTTTTAATTGTTTAACCGCTCACAAATAAAAAAAACGACACAATTTCTTCAAACTTATTTTACAAATGGCGCTAACATAATATGATTAGAGTAAAAATAGTTTGATTGCATCTTTAACATAATATGATAAATGTATAGAAAGTTATCATGTTATGGATATTAAATATCATGATATGGTTGCGAGAAATATAATATGTTTAGAAAGTTATTATAATTAAGTTGTTAGAAAAAAAAAATATTTTTCGGTCAACAATACTCAAATTCATAATTGCGATAAACATTGATATGTTTACAGTAACTATAATATTGTTAATATTAAATAAAAATAACAATTATTTGTGTACGACAACAATATATTGTTACATTAAACATTGTGTTGTTGCCGTAACCATGCCCAACCATATGTTTTCTCTGCGTGTAAGTGAAAGAATTTTTTCTAAATCAAGATTCATCAAAACAAAAGAAAGAAATCGTTTGAAACGTAAACATTTAAACTGTATACTCTTTTTTAAAGATTATTTTCTTTCTTTTATTTCATGAAGTACCTTTTGTTAAATTGTTGTTACTTTTTAATAAAATTTTTATGTTAAAAAATATAATTTTTGGTCTTATTTTTAAACCAGGGCTGTCAGACTTGGGGATTTATCCCCAAAGTTGGGGATTTTATGCGAGCAAAAAGGACAAAGAAAGTCATTTGGGGATTGGGGATTTAAAAAAAAATTCGGGGATTTTTTGGGGATTTTACACTCTTTAAATATATTTTCCCTTTTATTATTTATGCTTATTTTTCTTTGTCTCGTATTAAAAATATGAAAAAAGTATCATAACTTTTGTCTTACTCTTATCAACAACTTATACGGTGTAAAAGGTCCTTATTAAGATTACCATTTTAGTTAAAAGGTAGTGTTAAAGGTACTTTATAAATTAATGTTATTTTTCCTTCAGGGTACAAACAAAATAAAATAATTTTTTTTACAAAAAATTTTTATTTGGGGATTTCTAATTAAAATTTTTCTTACTATTTTTACTTTTTAAAAAAAAAATTTTAAATTTGGTCAGAAAAGAAAAACAAACAGAAAAATATTTACTTATTAAGGTTTTTTTTTTTCTTTATTTGGGGATTTTTGGGGATATTTTTATAATTTTTTGGGGACAAGGAAAAAAAGTACCTGGCAGCCCTGTTTTAAACTCCCATATTCATAAAAAAAAAAAATTGTTGATTTAGAAAAGTTTCATTGAATAAATTTTTGTAAAAAATGCGTTTCATAAACCTTTTGTAAACCTACCCAGCAAAAACTTACATTGCAAAGTAATGAGTTAAAAAGCTAATATAACGACTCTTCACTACTTATACATTGGCATTTTAACTCATTATTTTAACACGGTGATGTCATTGGAGGCAAGTACTTACCACCCTCGCTTACAAATAGGGAGTTAAATAAGTCATTACCACATTCGCTTACAAATAGGGAGTTAAATAAGTCATTACCACATTCGCTTACAAATAGGGACTTAAATAACTTATTACTCCGATGTCACCAAAATTACAACTAACATGTCATGACTATAAAATTTCAGTACAGCATAATTTTTCATATTCAAATTTATTACAAATTGTTTTTTATTTATAATAAAAAAAAAACAAATTGTAAGAACAAATATTTTAAATCAATTTGTCTTAGATTTGAAAAAACTTCAACCGTAGATGCATTTTATTACGAATGAATTATAAATTTCGTTAATCAACTCATACACAAGTACTTAGGTATCAGATTATATGTCAGCCATTACCAAACTACTTCTATGTAATGCAGATGGTATGAAGTAGTCATTGAAAAGTAAGTTGTTCAGTAATGGCAAGTCATTACCAAGTTTTTGCTGGGTAAAACTATACAAAATTTAAATTATTCGATTAACTGAATAATATTAAATTGTTTGAATTTTATTCGAATCAATTTATGCCTCGAGTAATTATTTGCGCGATTAATCGATTATAACAAAACATCGATTAATAGAATACCCTACTTAATACGCAATCTTGAAAGTTTTGAAGTCAGTTGCCGCTTCCAGGTATGAGCTGGTATCCCGGTTCGTCTGCTTCCCCGTGGGTTCCAGTCAAGGCACTTCTTGGGAATGTCATCGTCTGGTTCAAGGAGGGTGTGACCTATCCAACACCATTTCCGCTTACTTATTTCCGTTCTAACAGGCTGCTGGTTTTCCTCCTTCAAGAGTTGGTTGTTGGCTATTGTTACACAGAAAAAATTATTGCCGAATTATTTTCAAACAAACGCTTGTTTGAAAATTTTTTTAATTTCTACAAATTTTTTTACTGATTCAATTAAAATTTTTGTTTGATTTTTATTTAACCAACAAAAATGTTGACAACAATTCAAAAATATAATACACGCGTTATTGGTTTCAAGTTTTCATAATTTTGTATGAAATATTTAACGCTTTTTAATGTTGTCGTCTTTTTGCATTTTTTCTTTGATCGTAAGCAACACTTCCTAATCTGAAATATAAAAACTACAACAAAAAACACATATAGTCAATTTTTGGACACTTTAAAAAAGTACAACAGTAAGAAAGATGAAGAGATTTGAAGTAAAAAAAAAAAAAAATAGCAGGTAAAAAAACGTTTCACTCTTTTTAAACAACAGAAACAACAAAAACATTATAAGAAACAAAATAAATTTTTGGTTGGTTTTAAAGTTGGTTAAAAAAAAACCAAAATCCCGTATTCAATTTTTTCAAACTGTTTGCTTAAATATTTACATCAAATACAAAAATATAATGATGACGAAAAACATATCGAGTCGGTCTGTCGCCGTTTTTGGGTTACATTTCTTCTTCATTAGCAAAGGAAAGGATACAGCAACAGTGAGTGATGACGAAAAACATTGTGTGTATAAAAAAAGACTTCGTTCAAAAATTATTCCAACAAAAAAATGTGTCTCAAAGCCAGCCGGCCGCTCTGCTCTCTCTGCCATCATCCTCTAATACAATGCCTGCTTGTGTGCGCATCATTGCTTGTGCAAAAACCTTTTTTTTTTTTGATTTTGAAATTTAGTATATGAATTTCAGTAAACTTTTTGTTTGATTCAGTTAAATTATTTGTTTGAAAAAATCAGTGTTTTTTTCAATAAACAAAATGCAAATAAATTGTTTGAATATGCGAATTTGTTTATAGGACCGATTTCAGACAAAAAATTGTTTGATTCTACAAATTTTTTGTTTGAATTGGAAAAATAATTTTTTCTGTGTTACAGGCCAAAAAATCACTTGTAGCCTTGTTTCAGGTCTCGCATCCATATTACAGAGTGGACTTTATGTAATGATTGCTCCATAATTAACTATAGACCCCATATAAAGAGTAGTCTTGAAAAAAAACTCGGCACTCGATATCGATCGAAATTACAATGGAAATTTTGATCGATGTTGAATGCCGTTATTTGGGCCACGAGATCATTAAAACTAAGTAGAGCACTTTACGTAGATTTCAAATTAACTTAAGAGAAATAGTTTCAAATTTTAGAAAACATTATAAAGACAGTCACGGATATTCAAAAACGTAAGAGAACGATGAAATGTAAGAAGCATTAAGGCCATGTATAAGTAATTTTTTTCCATAGAGTCTAAAATTTACTAAAACTACAACATTTTTGTTCGCCTACAAGAAAACGTACTAAAGGGATTATCAATTAATGGACGCCGACTTATCGCAGCATGTCAGTCAACGATAATATTTTGAACGCATTGACAATCCGCTTCAGGGTTTGAAAATTATTATCTTTTTGCCTTAAGTTTTGAACAGACAAGTTACGCTCATAAAAATGAATCCCAAATTAATTTTCCCAATTCTCTTCGAGCCATAACAAATCAATTATATTCGGTGCAATTACAAACTACTGTTGGATTAAAGTGTAACGAGGATTTATTTTTCTAAGTTTGAAATGAAATATTTACTCCTCAAGACAGAAACAAAAAGATAATTTAAATTAAAAGCTTAAGAATCAACGTGTTTTTCTAAGTTTTCTTTAACATGTTGCTGTTATAATCTCGAGCCTATAGCTAATGAACTTAAGGAATCTTAAAAATTGATTTACAATTGAAGGCAACAAAAGAGACAAAAAGAAGAAGTAAAAAACGTTACAAGTTAAAAAGGAAAAACAATTTATTTTGTTTGACTTAAGCAACATTCATGCGGTGGTATGAACACTATAAATCTAATGAACATTTACAACAATGCAGGAATGCAGTTTAATAAGAAACAACTGCAACAAACAGCAAGAACTTGCGACAATGTTGTAGACTTGAAACTGGTTTCATTATTTTCCTTTGTTTTTTTTTAATTTTTTTTTTTATTGGAGCTTTTGTGAACATTTAACACAACTTGTAGATATTTTGTAACATGCTGGCTTTATCCGGTTACCGGTCTTCTTCGTCTTTGTATTTTACTTGTGCAGCATCTAAATGCTGCATGCATTCAAACAACCAAACCAACCTAAACGCAGATCTACAAGAGATCCCACAGCAGCGGCAGCAATAACCCTTTTTTATTTTTGCAATCACACATTTTAACAAAACCAAAATCGAAATCAAGCAAAAAGAACCAAATCGAAACAGTGGAGCAATTGCAAAAAATAGATTATAAATTCTCGTGTTTTAAAAATTTGCTTTTGGGAATTATGAGATTTGCATAACCGTTATAACTCAATTTTAGGAAAACAGTTAGTTTTTCTTATTGAAAATATTCATAAACAACGCTTTTGTTCTAAAAAGTGGTCCAACCAAAACCCACGATGTTAATTGTTAATAAAACAAAAGTTTTAAGAGAAATATCTTTATTATATTTGTTTTTATTATAGAAGGATCTATGACAATTATGTGTCGGCCAAATGCTCGCCACAGCTCCGGTGGCTTATTTTTATAGATGGTCCATATTTTCAATGACTCTGAGACATGATTGAAGTTGAATGTCGTTGATGTGCCGAATTATCTTATTCTGTAGCTATTGAATTGTTCTTGGGTTATTGGCATACACTTTTTTTTTAAATATCCCCAAAGAAAGAAGTCCAACGGTGTCAAATCATATGACCGTGATAACAAGGTCATTGAATTTCTCTCGCAAAAAGGCCATTGTTTCGTTGGCTGTGTGGCAAGTGGCACCATCCTATTGGAACCACATATTGTCCTGATTCAAATCCTCAATGTCTGGCCACAAGAAGTTCGGTACCATCTCGCGATAGAGAACACCATTCAGAGCAACTGTTTGGCCGACCTCATTTTTTTAAAAGTACGTCCCAATAACGCCGCCAGCCTGTAAACCGCAACAAACTGCTACTTTTTGTGGATTGGCATTTGCAAATGCGGCCAATTCTGCTTGTTAACAAACCACTGAGGTGAAAGTGTGCCTCAAGAAGTGCACGAAAAGCATTTTGAATTTAACGCCCATTTTCGTAAAGGGCTTCAACAATCTTAACACGCTGCTTAATTGTGTGCCTCTCCATGGTTGGATTTGTCAAACACTGAAATAAAGAAATGTCATATTAAGGTGTGCGAAAAAATTGACATTATGATGTGACTCACAACTAACATCGTGCATTATGGTTAGACCACCGTTTAAAGCAAAAAAAAAAAAAAATGGTGTTTTCTTTTCTACAAAAAAGTGTGACATACTATTTAAAAAAATGCAATTTGGTGTATGTTTCATAAAAATTTTGCTTTCAAAAAAGGTTGAGTTTTTTAGAATAAAACAAGCCACCCTTTTCAGGAGCAAAATTTTTAAGAAACAGACTTCAATTTGCATTTTTTTTAAATAAAATGTCACATTTTTTTGTAGAAAAGAAAACACCTTAAAACAACAGATCAAATTTTTGCCAGGTTTTACATTTCTTTTTCTCGAATGGCCTTATGAGATCCAGACGATTCATAAAAATTGTAAAATGTATGTCCTTTTAGCGAAACTAACCCACTGTGTTACAAAAGAAAACGCAGAGTAGAAGAAAAAAAGGCAACATACGCTGTGAAGCGACTAACACTCTGTCGTATCGACATTTTTCTGAAACAATGTTATAACACTGACAAAATGACTGTCTGACTAACTGACTGCCTGTATACGTTCGGACTTTGTTGTTCAGTGGTCTCCGATATCTTTGTCTGCCATCTTCTTTGGTGGGAATTTTTTAAAGGTTTTTTTTCTTTTTTGGTTTTATTTTTCTTTGTTACTGCTGTTGTTGCTGTTTCGTTTTGAGTAATGTTGCAAGTATTTGGCCCAATTGCACATCACATCAGCAGTAGCTGCTCGCTCGTTGACTCAGTCGGCTGTGCATCTTTGAATTACACCAGCTTTATGTATGAAATGCATCCCAGTAATAACAACCGGTTTGACTAGTAGTAGAGCACAATTAAAGTTGCTCTCATCTTCATGCCTGTTTCGATATTTTGTTCATTCTTTTTTTTCGGTTGTATCTTTTGGTTCATTCTCTGGTTCGTTTGATTGTTGGTTGTTTCATTTCGTACTTTACTAGCCAACTTAAGTAGTTGTAATCGCAGAAGGCCATTACCGTAAAAAAAAGAATTTTTTTTAAACATAATTTCAAACAACAAAAAAATCCAGCGAATGTATTAAAAATTTGCAACACTAAAGAACCAGAACAAGAATTTAAGACACACCAACCAATATCTAGTCGTCGCTCACTCATCTACTCATTGAATAGACAGACTACAACAAGTTCGTTTACGAACTTGGAGCAGCAGAAATTTCCTTTTTGCAAGGCTTTCTTTTAATTTATTGTGGATGTTGTTGTTTTTTTTTTTTGCTGTTGCTGCCTCAGCTACTTGTACTTCGAGTTGTGTGCATTTATTCTTGGTTACATTTTATTGCAGAAAATAATGTGTAATTAGAAGAGAATGTGCATTTTTTTCTTCTTCGTCATTTTAGTTTATTGTTGCTTTTGGTTTTCGTAATTGTTTTGCTCGGTCTTTAGGAAAGAGACAGATCGAAAAAATCGTAACACACAAAAGGTTTAATGAAAATTCTTTTAAAACATCGCAAAAATTTCTATAATAAATCGCAAAAAAAAATATCGTAGCTGAGGTGTTTACGTAACGTAGGTGTTTACGGTTCTTGTTCAAATCGTGGATAGGAACATTTTCAATAGGCTTGGCAAGGGGAAGATTGTTGTTCTGATTCTTACCGACCTTCAAACGGATCTACTACTTCTAAAGGATCTACTATTTAACAATAACACTGCTTTTGAACATGAGTTGAGCAAATGATCCAGACTACTCAATAATCTATCAAATTAATTTTTTTTTTTTAATTTATTAATAAATTTTTCAACATCGAATGTGAGCCACACCTAAACGTCAAGTTTTTGTTATGCATTTCATTTGGAATTTCTCAATTTCAGACTAACTCAATTTGAGCCATGGAAACATACACAATCAAGCAACGCGTTAAAGTTATTCAGGCTTATTTTGAAAATGAGCGTTTATATCAAAATACATATCGAGCACTTCGTGATTCAGTGATGAGGCACATTTTCACCTCAGTGGATTCGTCAATAAACAAAATTGCCGCATTTGGGCGAATGATTATCCAAGAGAGATTGTCGAAAAACCAATGCACCCATTAGGTTTATGGGCTGGCGGCATCAACGGGCCGTATTTTTTCCAAAATGAGGCCGGTCAGGCAGTTATTGTGAAGGTGTTCGCTATCGTGAGATGATAACAAACTTTTTATGACCTGAATTGGACGATATGGATGTGGACAATATGTGGTTTCAACAGGACGGTGGCACTTGTCGCACAGTTAACGAAACAATGGCTCTTAATCAACTTCGATTTAAAGTGACACTTCACGTCGTTAAATAACTCCCAGTGATCTTTAAACTCGATAATACAAATGAGGAGATTCAAAATATTGACATTTGATTTTGCTGATTAGTTTTTGATAAAGGATCCATTTTAAGTCCTTTATTTTCAATTACTGAATCATAAATCACAAATAAGAAGAAGCCATAAGAGGTCTCTGGAATGTAACATACCAGCAGTTTTTCCACTTCTTCATTTGTCATGAGCCTAAAAAACCCCTGTTCTTTCACTTCTAATTCATTAAATGTAAACAATCGCTGTCAAACCAACTTAAAAAGCGAAAACTTGTTAACCAATTTTAGTTTTTTGTTCGACAGTTTTTGGTTTCCACTTCAGTTCAGATTAAACAGCTTCCTCTATCCTCCTTCCCATAACCAATTTTCCTAGTTCCAACACAATGCAATGCATTAGTAGGGGTCATTCCCTAAGTGCTCTTCCTAACAATTTCTTTTCTTTTTAAAAGAAAAACATTTTTTAAGTTTTTTTCGTTTACACTCCTCCCGTTATAAAATGTTGCAAGAACATAAAAAAGTCTTATTGAAAATTTATTGTGTATTTACGAGTATAAACAGACAAATAAAAAACCATAAATGATGCTGTAATGAAAAAATATAGATATAATTACTCCGAAAGCTTAAACGCCAACATGTAATAATTTTGTTTGTGTCTTCATTAAGTCAATTAGATGACAGGATGCAAGGACTCTTTAAAACATATTAAAGTTTTTTTTTTTTTTTGGTTAAAATAATAACGTTGATTGGTTTTGTAAAAGACTTTAAAGAGTTTTAATTTCAAATTGTTGGAAAGAACCGAAAATAAAACAGTTATTTAGAAATCAGATAAAATAAATAAATTTCTGAACAGAGAATATCACAGCTTTAACACAAGTTTGGAAAACAGTTTGGAGAAGAAGGTTTAAAGGTCTTGTGATTTAATGTCCAACTTTTAGGAAAGTATGTTAACTTAAAGTCTTAATTAGTTAAGATAAAAAAAAAGTACAGTAGGACTACTAAATACAAAAAAAAATTCATTCAAAAAGTGTATTTAGTTACAAGTTGCATAACAGCTCTGTAGTAAATGTAAAAACAGCTGTGCATGCTGGCCCAGTTCGTTCTACGTCCTTTAGCCGTACTACTTCGAAAATGAGGTCGGCAAAGCAGTTACCGTGAATGGTTTTCGCTATCGCGAGATGATAACGTTCTTCTTGTAGCTGATAATGGGCTTCACTTGGCTCTTTTGCGCGCGAAATTCAATGGCCATGTTACCTCACGTCGTGGCCATTTTAATTTGCCGCCACGATCATGTGATTTGGCACGGTTGGACTTCTTTCTTTGGGGATATTTTCAAGAAAAAGTGCACGTCAAAAGGCCAAGAACCATTCAAGAGCTAAAGGATGAGATAATTCGGCACATTAACGATATGGAACCTCAATTATGTCTCAAAGTCATTGAAAATATGGACCAACGGATAGAAATAAGACAGCGAAGTCGTGGCGAGCATTAGGCCGATATTTTGTTTCACACAGAACTGTCATAGATCCTTCTATAGTACTATAAAATTTTAATCCGAAAACTTATTGATTTCTTTTCAATTAACATCGTGCGTTTTGGACCACGCTTTGTAAAATGTGATTTTTGATATTGTGTAAATTTACCGGTTGTAATACAAATGTGCCGTTATTCTCTTTATTGCGCGTTTTTTTTTATTGCGAGCCCCATACGCCTCTTTTCTAAATTGATTAAGCTTTTTGTGCTGCATATACGTACTAACTGTTGTATATTGAGTTGTTGACATTTTATTTTGCTGTTTTTCTTGCGGCAATGAAGCGAAGCTAAAGTGAAATTTATTTCGTACATTTTTGTATGAGAATTCGCTGCATTCGGCAAACAGTGGCGAATAGAGCATAACAATACTTAAAAAACTTTATAATAGTTCATATGGAGCAAAATGTATGCTTAATATCCCAGAAATCTTTACAAATTTCGTAAAACAGGTTTCGGATTCAGAACGGTGGTATTTAAAATATATATTTCCCATAACTTACAAAATTTTTTTTAAAAATGGTCGTTAGGTCAAACCAATAATGAGCTGACGATATGTATTATAGTTTTTCCTTTCCCGGACTTTTTCATATTCCGGGAAAGCCGGATTGATTTTTCAGTTCGTCAAACTTACTTATTTATTATGATTTAAAAAAAATCTTGAGAAAAATTTTGTTCCAAACAAATGGATGAATCAGCCTTTAAGAAATCATTTGCTTTATTTATACAATGCTTCTATATTAAATACGATTAAGCAGTGCTAAAACGAACAAATTTTGAAAGCCAATTCAATTTAAAAAAAAAATGTATCAAACCAAAATCCCCCAGAGATGGACACAAATAAATTATCTGAGCTCTCCAGCCACTTAAAATTTTTTTTTTATTTTAACTATTTTTACTAGTGACGCACACGCACAAAATTCCAAAATGAAAAAATAGTTTGTTAACAAATTTTTGGGTGTTACAAAAACACATTCAAAAAAATCGCTTTCAATTAATATTTCAATGAATAAAAAATATGAATGAAGAGCATATTGAACGTGTTAATAAGAATACTTTTATACAGGATACTAACACACTTACACATTTCGATAGATATGGAAGGAAATGTGTGGTAAAATGATTGAAAGGGTCTTCATCGTTACAATTTCATATTTTTTTTTTCTTCTATATGACTCATTATGAATCCGAAACTAACATACAAACATAAAAGTTTTTCCATTTTTGTTATTTTTCTGTCTCTTGTAGTTTGTATTTTTTGGTTTTTTTATTAAAGAAAGTTGTCAAATTTCATTATGAAACATGGACATTAATAACGAAAACAACTGGCGAAGAATAAACTAGTCTTATGGCCAACAAATATGTACGTTTGTATGTATTACAATGTTTCACAGTTGGTTTAACAAATACTATACACACTCTCGCACTGACAAACACTCATAGATAGTTTGAGTGGAACCCCCCATACATACTCGTAAATACTTGTAGTAACATATTTACACTTTCAACACAAAAAGTTTTTGAAACAAATTATGGATTTGTGGCACTGTTGATTCCAAAAACATGACAGTCCCTAATTAATAAACTATGTTGTTTTTGTTTTTTTTTTCTAATACAAAACATGAAAAATGTTTATGTTATTATATGTATATTTAAGGAATTTCTTGGTTTGGGGATTAAGAGGTTTTCCCTAATTTTAAATAGATAAGGGAGTCACCATTCTAGGGCGAAAGGAATAAGAATGTAAGGAATTTTTATCAGGAAAAATGTCCCTCTTGCAGCCAGACTGCTTGATTGAACTTTCTTCTGTTCAATAGCAGAGTCTAGGCATAGTTTAAATTTTAGCTCTTCTTATTTTAAAAGTGAATTTTAAGAACTTTAATTCAAACTATTTCTAAAATATGCAATTGAAAAACAAACAGTCTTAAAACTATTAATACACCGACTGAAGACAGAAATCTAAGAAACGGATCGAAAGCCAAAATAAAAACCACAGAGAAAAAAATAAAAGTTCATTTCAATTAAAAAATTTGCGATATTAGCAAACCAGCAAACAAATTCTTAATCATTTCAGCGTCTGCTATATATGTATATTAATTAAATATTTTTCGATATTAACAACATTTTCTGCTGTTATGTTGTTGATATAAGTAAACCTTTAATTCACTTGATTAAATTTTTAATTAAAACTGATTTTATTTTTGATTAATTGTTTTAAAGAATCAGAGTTTTTCTTCAGTAAAACTTACGACTGACAGTTTAAGAACCATCAAAAAATTTTAAGCGTTATTGCAACAGAACAGTTTGATGTTGCATTGTGACATTAATGGGCCTGTTAATCGATTTCAAACGAAGGTAGCTTAAATGTAAAACTTAAACAATCAGCCATGTCGCAGAGTACAATTCCGTTCGGAAACGTATTTTGGTACTTCAGAAAATGACGAAACAATTTTTCGGAAAGAAACCATTTTTGTTTTCATGAACGGAATAAGAGTTTTCTGTATCTGAAAGGCCATAAAACTATCAAAATACACTTTTTATCAATAAACAAATATGTTTTCTTCGGTTCATTCCAAACAGAATTGTTCTCTGTGACCTGGCTGAATATTTTATAATTTGTTTTTGTTTTAAATGTAAGTTAAGCCAACGAAGTCTTCATTCGGAAATAATATTTTAAGAACAGCATTTCAAAACAGTGTCAAAAAGAAAAAGAAGGACACTCTTATTAGAAGATTCCGTTTTTTATCGTTACCAAATATAAAGTTTCTCTAACGATTAAAGAGACCTTTCAAACAGTTCATGAGAAAAGCAGGGGATGAATTTAACAGACAAAATTTTCTGATCTACTGTTTTTCCGAAAGGAATTTCTATTAGAGAGGTTCAAAAAGGCGAAAACGCACAATTTCGGTATCATTGTAAACAATTGAGGAAGGCGTCAACAGTTAGCGCTAATCCAAACAAGTTTCTATTCCCGAAAACTTATGTTTCTCTTCGGGAAAAAAAGTTGGTGAAAATAATTTTCAAAATTCTAAGACAGTTTTAAGACAGGAAATTTCGGGAATTCCTCTCCAAAACTTTCGTGGCAATAAACGACACAAACAGTCAGCTTATCAATGTCGAAAAAAAAACATGTCTACCATTATAAAAGCATGTTGGTTTTAAGTGCAATATACATACATTGGTTCCTGTTGAACCTATAAGGAGCCTAGGTCCTCTGCAACAATGTCACGTAAATATTCCCAAACGCAACTGTGCAACTTTGACGAAGTATTGCATTCCTAAAGTCATTCGGTTTACAGGTGCTATGAAAATAAATTCAACTTGTTGTCAAGTTAAAGTACTTGATTAAGCCCCTGCTTTAGTCGTTTAGGAAGGCAGCACATTTTTCGACCATAGAAGTCTATAATGCATCATACCGCAATTTAAGAAGCTGAACTTTGTTTTCATTTGTCAAGAAAGGGTCTAAAGAAATGCACATAGTTTAAGCAATTTTTCTTGGAAAAAATCTAGAAAATAAAACTCTTTATAACATTTTTCGAAATCCAGCTAATCCCTAAAAGAAAGATCTACAATATTGCATAAGCCTCAGCAAAGTTGTAATGCTGGATATTGATTTTTCTTTAACTTAAGGAATTTACTAAACTTCTGTCTCTACCGGCCAAGGAATACAACGTCAACATGCTGACGAAACATTTCCTCATCGGATAAGTCATCCAAACTTCTACGTCATACAGTTCGAGATTCCCCCGAGTCGCATTAGACAGGACCTACGTATATACGAGGAGAGCATACAGATGTATGTGCAGGATCCATTCGATCCCAGCTCGTATATGACAGCTTTGAACCATCTTCATAGATACGCCACAAATTCCCGGGTAGCAGGATACCACATGAATATCTTACTAAGAGGTCGCCCTAAGCCTATAGCATACGCTGAAATGATTCTGCCGCGTTAAACAGGAATCATGATAGCACAAATAAGATCATGATGGAGCAACCGGTTGAATGTCATCTGATCCAGCATAGACTGTACCGTCCCCAACTTAGGCCCAGCATGTAGTCAGGGTCCTAGTTACACCCGCCACCCCCCACATGTTTAATTGTTCAGGCAGGCTTTCTTTGGAACCAACATGTCAAAGTAGCTGAATAACTTGGACTTGATCCGGCAAAACACCTCGACCAAATTTTGTATATTGGTTATGCTGTTAGAACAACAACAACTAAACTTTGTTTTTATGATTTTATTTAGATCCCTGCCACACAAATATTTAGATTTTAATAGAAGGAATAAACTTTTCTGCCCCATCTAATAGTTATTTCAAGCTGCCATAAATTTAAACATATGTATGTTTAACTATAAAAATATCTTATGAATGAAAACCTCTTATACGTTACAAAAGTTTAACAATCACAATTACAACATTTTCGAAGAAAAAAAACACATAAAAAAGAGATTTTCATAGACATTATACTTTAAGGATTAAGCAGTATTAAATAGATCTGCCCAACAAATTAGACAAACATTAACGAAAATTCATCATTTCACGGGTTTTTGTTACAAGGCAACAAGAAGAAAAAAAGAAAAAAGCAAAAAAACAAAAAAACAACAGCAACATAAACATTTCCTGACATTTGCACGAAAATGTCACACAAAGCAAAGAGAAAGAAAGACAAACGACAGGCAGTCGGTGAGTGAAAACAAGAAGGCAAGGAATGTATAATAACATTCAAACTAAATACAATAATATGACAGCCCAACTTAACACACACAGGGAGACAGACCAACCGACAGACAGACATACAGTCGTGAAGAGAAAATATGCAAGAAAACAAGAAGGAGGAGGAGACTTAACAAAACATCAAGAAATAACATACATAATGTAATGTAACAAATGTCAGGATAATTTAAATTGGACACAAAAACAAGCGACAGCTAAAGACACCGATACACATTTTTCCCGTATGTTCGAGTAGTGTAAGTACTGGATTGTGTTTAGTGAATGAGTTTTAAACGACCCCTACCACATGACATTAAAAGAGCAAACCCTATTACGGACTTATGTGAATTTTTTTCAAAGTGAACCGAAACTCTCAGGTATTATCAACGAGCAATCAATTAATTATAACCTTAATTTTCGTAGTTTGAGGTAAGAGCCAGGCAAATAATAGAAGTTAATCTAGGTAGGGCTTCTTTATGGCAACACTTTTGTAAGGCGAACAACAGCAAAAGAGAAAAGAATGCATCTGGTGTTTTTTGTAATGGCAAATTAAATAAATTAAGCCTATTAGACTTAAAACAATTAATTTTCCTTTTTAAATGTCATTTAACAGACGCCTCAAAACACTGAAAAAATTCTTAAAATTGTATCAAAAGTTTAATTAATTATGCAAGTCTTTAAAACCGTTCCCACAGCTGGAGTTTGAACACTTGCTGTAAAATTAAAGAAATGAAATAAATTGTTTGTTATAAAAACAAGGACAGAATCCTTTCGCTAAATCTCAATCGCTTAAGAAATCAATCAAAGTCAATGAGTTTATGGAATTTCTTATGTTGTAGATTTAAAGAGGCCTACGGATTGTTATTACAAAAGAAAATATCCCTTTTTCTTGACATGTTTTTGGAAGCTAAAAGAAAGGATTTTTTAAAGCACATGTGGACCATTAAGGAAAGATTTCGAAAACAATTTGGCCCCTATTTAAAGTTGCGTTCGACAAACAATTTTATCTTTCTATCGAACATCGAATGCAAATTTTGTTTTACTTCTGAGTGAAGGTAGAAGTACATAACACGCGTTAGTTCGCGCGCGCTCTGTCGTCTTCTGTCAAAAAAAGTTAAACTAGTGTATTGTCATAGAACAAGCTACATGCAAAATATTTTGACGTGTTTGCGCCGGAAAGTTGGTTAACTTTGAACTTATTAACGCGTTGTTTATTTTTGACAAGTAATCAGCTGACAATAAAAAGAATAATTTAACAAATTTGTGGATCATGATAGAAAAACTTTTTGAAGAGCTTAAAAAACACACAATATTTATATAAAAAGAATAAATTCAATGAAATAACAAAATCTTGATATACTTTCGAACCCGTTTTTAAAGCACAAATAAGTAAACAAATAAAAAACAGCTGACAGGAATGGCTTTTGTAACGCGTGTTGTGTAACTTGCAATTTTTTACGCGCTAAAGTTTTTAAACGCACGAAACTCGTACTTCCACCTTGAACCACACTGTCGAAAATTTTGTTGTGCATCGCGTTTTTAAACGAAAACTGTTTTGTTTTCGACGACAGTTCGAAAATAAACATAAAATATCGTTTCTCATTGTTCGTTTTGGTAGATTTGTGGAAAACACAAACGCTAATAGTGTTTGTGTAGTAAATCATTAAATAAAAATAACGTTTCTCAGTTTGTGATCTTCGACTTCAACTCAAAAAAAGATAAGAACATTTAATTGTGTTCTGTATTTTTTTAAGACACAAACATTGTTGTGTTCGTGAATATTATTTTTGTCAAGCTAATAGGGCCTAAATTTCTTCAATGTAAATAAAATTCAATTTTAAATTACAATATTTTGTTCCCGACGTTTCGTCGATTCGTCGTTCGGTTTATCGCATTAATGTTTGTTCGTTTCAGTTGTACTTTTGGCTGGTACAAAACACCAAAAATTGTTAACAAAAAAAAATCATATACGAAAATAATACAAAAAGCCAGTTTGACCATGGGTGAGGCCAAAAATTGAAATTTGTCGTACCGTGTAATGTCAGTTACTTTGTTGAAAATAGTAACGAAAACGAAACTAAACAAATAGATATTGTTGATGGATGCGTGAGCCGAACTCTAAAAAATTTTCTCTTTATTTTCGAACTCTGCTTTCAACGCTACAAATAAAAAGTTTGTAAATGTTTTTGTTTTGGAGGACCAAATACCATTTTCGTAAATGCTTTAAATTTTTTTTATTTAAAGTGGCAGCTGATAGAAATGTACTTTTGTAAATAAACGAAATCACAAAAATGCTTTTTTATGGAATGTAGTGCCCCGTTAGGCTAGCTGGTAGTGAGCTAGTCTATCAGCGCCGGGGTTGCGGGTTCGATTCACGTCAGAGACTCTGGTTGCTTTCCTGCAAACAAGCGAAAAGTTTCGCTTAGGAAATTAAAAAAAAAAAAAATTAATTAAAAAAAATAAAAAAGTACCAAATGAAAATTCGTTCGATCGGCTAATTCGTTGCTAAAAGTTCTTTCAAATCATTTTAAGAGAATGAAGGAAGAGATTGAATTAATAGAATGAAGGAAGGGAATGAAGGAAGAGAATGCTCTCGAGAATGTCTGTGAAATGGTGTACTATTCCTTTTTAAACCCACACCGCAATAGTAGAGGGTATTATGCGTTTGTGGTGATGTATGTAACACTAAAAAATATGGGTCGACTGAGAATAGCTTGCTGAGTCGATCTAACTATGTTCGTCCATCCGCCTGGCTGGCTGGATAGCTGTCTGTCCATGTAACCTTGTGCGCAAAGTACAGGTTGCAATTTTGAAGATAAGTTGATGAAATTTTGTACATATGTGCGCTTTAATTGTCATAAAAACGAAGGCTTTTAAAAAAGGTAAGAATCGGTCCATAATTTTTTATAGCCTCCATACAAACTTCTTTCAAGAATGGAGTCTTTGTGCCATGTACAGCTCCTGTACAAATATTACCCCCGAAAATAGACGTACAATTTGGAGACGATGACTTTGAGCTGCTCAAGACAAAAATGTGTACTGTAAGGTACAGAATTGACCATAGGTCTCATATAAACCCCTCTGTAAAATCGCTTTAAGACAAACAATACTATTCGGGACAAAGAACTCTTAAATGAATCTTATCCCAACAACATAATTTTGTTTTGCCGGTCTCTGATTGGCCAAATACCGACTATACTTTCTTTTAGTTGCGTTTCACTGGCTTTTAAATATTCAGCAACATTTAAGTTAAACAACATCTTTAGAATTTTTTGCTTCCTCTGAGATTTTATGATTTCCCATCAGGTTACCGGACTTAGTTCATACTAAAAAAAATGTTTTAAGAAGATAATCCAAGACTTTCAAATTCTTGTAGCAAACTTTTGCAATGAAGTTTTAAAGATGATTATTAAGAAGTAGGCGCGGGGGATGGTTAGGCATATAGAAGAATAACATATCCAGTAAATATTTCTTTCTTTGACATAAAGAAGAATAATAAGAGGAGACAAAACTATCTTTTTTTCTTTCATTCAATAGTGTTTGGAAGCATTCTTTCGTAAGAAAATTGGATTCCACTTAAACAAAAAACGAAAAACCTGTATCATCAATTATGCACATCGATATAAAAAAAGTGTTTTTTAGCATCAGAATGTGCTTCTTTCAGAAAGTGTAAGCTTATTGGTGAGAGGGGAGAGACTAGCAGCATGTTCTCTTCCTCTCTCATCCATAAGCTCAGACTTTCTGAAAGAAAACTTTCATAGTGTGAACCCAGACTTAGGCCGAGGCCACGCAATGAGCGGCTAAGCGTCAAGCGGCTGAGCGATGAGCGTCAAAGCGTCAAGTTTGAGCGGCTTATTACTGAGCGTCACTTCCGAGCGGTTAGTTGTTAAAATGCCATTGTAAATAGTGGCATGTTCAATGTTATTACGCAAAAATCGTATTCATACAAATGTAATGCGTTTTTTAAGAAAAAAAAAATTGCAACCTGTTCGTCGATTTCGAGCGAAGACTTCGATCGCTTAACTTACATTTAAAACAAAAACAAATTATAAACAAGTAAGAAAGTATAGTCGGTCAAGCCCGACCATATGGCGCCCTACAACACAGAATTAATAAACACATCATGCTAATGTGTCCATATTTATCAAGCTAGGGGAATTAAACCATTTATATACAAATCTATCCAATACAATACTGCCGTATGTCTGTGAAATGCTTTGATTTGCTGTTGCTAAAAGTTAACACCAAATTGACAAAACAAACTAAAAATAATTTCTCGGTCATATTTTTATAATTTGATAATCTGTCTTGCCATAATTCGGTTGGCTTTGTACGGATGAAATCATAAGCTCCATATTAACTTTTGCGATGTTTATTTTTTGACGCTCAGAAAACAACTAAAAATTAGAACAAGTTTTATTTCTGAGCGACGCCGCTTAGCCGCTCAAAAATTTCGCTCGCATGCCGCTCATTTCGTGGCCACTTCAATAGTATTTCATATGTTTTAATTTTTTGACGCTCATCGCTCAACCGCTTGACGCTTAGGACAGCAAATCCAAGCATTTAAAACTGAGCCGATCTTGTACTGCAAGCTGCTAATACAACCTAGAAAAGAGCAAATGGTTGCTTTAGCTTCAACTCTAAACTTCATTTATTTTATTGAGCTCAGAAGAACCTCGTGAAATTACACAAAAAAGTTGTCACAATTAAACATTTTTGAAGAGATAGTGTTGTTACTATCGAATCTTGTCAAATTAAATTTTAAAGTAAAAACCTCATTTCACAAAACTCAAACTGTTTCTCTGTTATTCAATATTGTACTCCCTTTCAAATGCTCCACCATTGAAGAGAGGAAACAATTGAATCACGATGTTAAAGTTGCATTCACCGCATCCTTGGCCTCGGGCCCAAAAGGAAAACCATACAAAGAGTATGAAATTTTTGTATTTGTTTGCTTCAGGCTATTTACTTTTAATTTGCAATAAAAAACAAGGGTTGAAATAATTAAGACTAAAAGTAAAATAATTTTGGGGATAATTTTTGTACAGTGGGATGATATAATCGACAGATTTGAGTTATTAAAAGTTGTTAAGGGGAGAGGAAATTTGAATTAGCCGATAACTAATTTAAAGGTAAGGGAGAAAAGCAATTAGCAAAAGTGATTAAATAAAATGGTCAAAGAGAGAAATGTTAAAGAATTTTAAAGTCAAATAAAATTTAAATTTAATAAACGAATTATTAAAAATTGTGTTAAAGTGAAAAGAGAAAAAAACTCAGTAAGGACATATAATCAAAGTGATAGTAAGAGAAGCGTGTGTCACCGTGTGTTTCAGGCACATTTTCTTGATTTTAAACATTTTTCCAATCTGATTTTATACCCACACCATAATAATGCATTGATGTGTGTAACACCTTCAAATATTTATATGTATTAACCTTAAAGTATACCGATTGACTCAGAATCACCTTCTGGGTCGATGTCCGTCCGTCTGGCTGTTCATGTAGCCTTGTGCGCAAAGTACAGGCCGCAATTTTGAAGAGAATTTGCTTAAATTTGGTACATAGGTTCTAATTGGCAGAAAATACAAGTCTATTGAAAATGGGGCAAATCGTTCCATAATTTTATATAGCCCCCTTACAAGCTGGTTTCCGGAATAGGGTATTTGTGCCCATTATCAAACCATATTTATATGGACACATCAGCTATGCATTTTTAAAAAAATAAAACCACGAGTAGAGTTCGTCCTTCTCCGCAATAGTCTAACAGGTTTTTATGAAATTTAAAACATAGAAAGATCCCTTTTCATATTGCCATACACTCTCGAAAACTTGTTTTTATATACTGTGGTGTAGGGTATCATATGGTCGGGATTGGCCGACTCTACTTTTTTTCTTGTGTAAATATCAATTGTTTTGATTTAAAAATAAACAGAAAATTAATCTCCGCTTTTGATGCTTGTCTGATTGGTAAAGAAAGAAAAAAAGGGTTGCTGTTCGAAAGACAAATTAAGCCTTTAATCTGACTTTGACAAAGAGGATTGTGTCAAGATTTCTCACTGCTATTTTTTAAAGTCGTATGTTGTTCTCTTTTTATTCATTTAATCTTATAGATGCTTATTGTCAAAACAAACTTTTTTCTTAAATCTATACAAAATGTTAAATATTTAGAAGAAATGCTTAGATTATCCACAAGCTGCTTAAGAAAAATTGGCCTAGAGAGAATAGATTACGAAATTTTATAACCAACTAGGCCTGGCAACAGATTCAAATTTTTTTTTAAAGATATGATGAGTTTCTTTTCCAAACAGGTATTTTTAAAAAAATCATACGATGGTGAATTTTAAAAGCACCTGACAATCGCATTGAGTCACCAGGGCAAAAGTCTCTAGGATTCAGACTTGACAACACTGCTGAATTAGAAGATTTTTTTTTATCTTACATCGTCTGAATTGCAACTCGTCTACCATTCGATTAACATAGCGTTTACATTTGCATTGTTTTGCCAACTAATATGTATATGCTTACTGGCTTGCCAGTACTGGCAAATGTAAACGCTGTGTAAGATAAAATTCCTATCCCCGTCCTTAATTTAATTTAAAAATTTAAAAAAAATTTTTTCCGGATTTAATAGTGGAGAATTTTGGAAATTACTCTGCAAGGGGCTTTTGTTGATTTTTTTTTTTTTTTTTTTTGTTGCAATTCTTCTGTCAATTTCTAAGAAATTTGTGGGTCGATTGCGGGTGGCAACTGAACTGAAGTTGAGTTGCCGGCAACGAAATCAGGCAATGCCGCTCATGTAAAATATATAAATTAAAAAAAAAAATTGTTATACATATATTAAAATGAGCGGTGATGCCTGATTTCGCTACACTCTCTGAAGTTGAGTTGTCATCCGCAATCGACCCTTAAGAGGATGGAACTATTAATTAAGTAAGTTTTTACAGTTTACAGACCCTGTTCAAATAGATTAATTCTCAATTGTTTTTGTTTGGCTGCAAGTCCAAGTAAATAAATAAAATTAAAAACTCATGATTTTTGTTTTTATATTTTTATTTTTATTTCCCAATATTTCGGTTAGCGTAACGAACCATCTTACACTGAAAGAATTTTCTTCACAGATCCAATGGATTTTGGCATTAATCCAATGAAAAATTACATTAAAATTCAACCTATGTAACCCTTCATTGGATTAATGAAGAATGTTACATTAGCCCTCCGTTAATGAAATGTTTCATAAAATCCATGAAAATTTTGCATTAGTTTAATGTCAAACGTTTAAAGAAATTTTTCCATTATTGTAATATAAATCTTTTTATATTTGAATCAAATTTTTAATTTATTTTATCCATTTTTTCAATGTGCGTTTTGAGATGTTGTGATTTTTATTTTTTTTTTTTTTTTATTCCTGTTTCAAATCATCAAGTTTTATGTATTTTATTTCGTTTACATCATGTTATGTTCTACTTTCCTAACCTTACCTTTTAGTAAATTGTACTGAATTAATTTTCCAGCCCGCGACGACCTTCACCTGCCTCTTTCCATTTTTTGACTTGTACTGCCGCGTAAGTTTTGTGTATTTAAATTAACAATTAAAGAAAAAAGAATGTGAGAATTGGTTGCTCTTGTTTTTATACCCTCCACCACAATTAGTTGTGAAGAGGGTATATTAAGTTTGTCATTCCGTGTGAAATTTTTTTATTATTCACCTCAGACCCCATAAAGTATATATATTCTGGGTCCTTGAGTAATTCTAAGTCGATTTAGCCATGTCCGTCTGTCTGTCCGTCTGTTGAAAACACGCTCACTTTCGAACAACTCAAAAGAAATGAACAAACTTGGTGCCAAATTGCTTATAGTTATCCTAAGCAGTTTGGGATTGAAATCCAGCAAAATCGGTTCAGTAGGACAAGAGCTATGAATCAAAATTTGGAACCACCACCTAAAAAAATTTATAATTTTGTTACAAAATATAACATAAATGCTGGAACAAGGCACGGAATGAGATAAGATTTTGCAAAAATTTGTTTTATTTGACTGGAAATCACGCTGTTAAATTTCGTAAAGATCCGTCCATAATTTACCCTAAGCGCCATATAAACACTACTCCCGGAAAACAGTTTAGTACGTCTAAAACCGTAAAAAATAACGCTAGCGTAACAAAATTTGGTTCGTCACAGTTTTTTAGGATTAGAAATAACACTGTGAAATTTCGTGACGATCGGTCCATAATTTACCTTAGGCCCCATATAAACCCTACTACCGGAAAACAGTTTAGTACGCCTAAAACCGTAAAAAATAATGCAATCATAACAAATTTTGGCTCGTCACAGTTTTATAGGACTATAAATGAAACTGTGAAATTTCGTGAAGATCGGTACATAATTTACCCTAGGCCCCATAGAAACCCTACTCCCGGAAAACAGTTTAGTCGCCTAAAACCATAATTAATAATGCTATCATAACAGAAATTGGCTCGTCACAGTTTTATAGGACTATAAATGAAACTGTGAAATTTCGTGATGATCGGTCCATAATTTACCCTAGGCCCCATATAAAGCCTACTACCGGAAAACAGTTTAGTCGCCTAAAACCATAATTAATAACAAATCGTCACAGTTTGAGGTAATAATAACATCATACATATATTACTCCTTAAACATTCGAGCTGTCGGTGGAGGGTATCAAAGATTCGGCACAGCCGAATATAGCACTCTAACTTGTTTCTTTTGCGTTGTTTGTTTTTGAACCTTAATATTTCTTACATTCAGCTAAAACAGTTATAGGAAGAACATTTTTTAGTTAAAAGTATTTTGAAGTTAAAGAATCGTATCTTGCTTTCGTTGATTTAGTGATATTTATCATGGAAAATATGATGTTACAAAAGTTTCCTTTTTTTTCATTAACTTAAAAATATTTGAATATTTTAATTAATAGTTCATTTTAATCTTTAAAAACCTATTGAAATTATGTATAACAATAAGTTGAATTTTTCTTTTGAAAGAGATATTAAGTTAAGTGTAATGCAAAATATTAACGAAATTCCGAAACTCAATTTCGTAGTGTTGATGAAATTGTTTCATTATATTTGTAAAATTTCATTCCCGTAGTGAAATTTTTCATTGAATTAATGAAAAAATTTTATGATATTGATTCATTGCATTTATGAGGCATAATTTTTTCAGTGTTGGGATATGTAAACGATTAAAAAATAATAGCAAAACTTCACAAAAACATTTGTTTCACTTGCTACTAGCCAATTAAAAATGGAGCTTCCAACGAAGCAGGTTTGTAAGGGAGAAACATCAACGTTTCGCTTACCATTGCGCTTACAGAAGACATGAATTTTATATGGCGAGTTCCCACTTTGAAGCAATACATTTTTGACACATAAAGCGCATTATTCAGCGCATATAAAAATTGTTGGATGTAACGATCAGCCTTACACACTGAATGTTTTGATACAGTTATTTTTAAGTATTCTCCCTTACAAACCAGCTTCGTAGTAAGGGAATGCCGTAGCACATGATTTTTTTTTTTTTTTTTTTTTTAATAAAAGTTGTTGAGAGTTCTTTCACTTACTTTACTGCATTTCTGTATGTCTTATTGCGTAGCGCATAATTGTGCGCTTGTTTTTTTAAATGTACCATTAGTGCTTCGCAAAATGATAACATTTTTTATTGGGTAGATTTTCTTAATTATTAATTTTCAGAGCAGTACATAGTTTGATCTCTTTAAACTTTCGACATCGAACTTAACAAAAATATCACCTGAATTACTTTTACCAATCTAATGGCATAAACTTACAACATAATATTGGAAGTTGTGAACAAATACATACATAAGTATTTGAAAAGTTTCATTAATATTTCAAATAAAATTTACTACAATCTTTGCTCTAGAGAAAATCAGGTATAAAAAACCTTTATAGTCATTTTTTCTTTTCTTAAAAAATTCTAGTAAACAATTTTCAGATTTTCCCAAATAAATATAACATTTTATTTAAATTACTCTAAATCTTAATAAAATACTTTCCAAGAAATGTTTCAACTCCTTTTGAATGACAATTTTAAAGACAAACGAAATTAAAAAATCCAGAAGGAGAAACGAAATATTTAAAGAAAATAAGTGAAAAGGAATAAATGTTATTGATTAGAAAAAAACAAGACAAAACGAACAGATGAAACAAACAAAATTTAAAAAAAAAAAAAATTTTTAATTTAATGATATGAAATGTTTTTTTGTTGCTGTTGAATGGTATTTAAGCGACAGCAAAAAATTATTTCGGGAGAAGGTTGAAAGATTACACAAACATACACTAAAAAAAAAAAAAATAATAAATAAACAAATAATAAATTGAACAAATGTTACAAAACAAAAGCAACAACAAAAAATCGTTAAAAAAAAGAGGGCAAAATGTGAAAGAAAGGTGTGTTTGTTGTTTAAAGATACTCTTAATAACGAGAGAGATTTTAGAATTTGTTGAAGTGTTTTTAGGAATTGAGGTTGATTCAGTTGTTTTATTAAGACCATATGGTATAATAAGTACCACTATACCTTATACTTATTCTACCATGATTAAGACGATATGAAAAATCAGTTCTAAAACCTTAATTGTTTTGTGTGCAAAGATTAGTATACTGCCGCAACTGTGTTGACGAAAATGAGGAGGAGAATGTATATCGCCTTCTAAGTCACTGTCCTGTACTGGCGAGAAGACGACTACCCGAAATGGGATCCGCCACCTTTGACGGATTGTACGACGTCACTGGCGTTGAACTAGGGCACATTTTAAAGTTCATTAGAAATTCGAGTTGGTTTTGCGGTGTCGCTTCCGTTTAGTGCAACTTCCTGGTATCCCAATAGATCATTAGGTCTTATGGCCATTTTCTCAATGTATCGACAAACTGCCTGTTACTTAATGTCAACATAAATTTATTAGAACGATAAACTGTCCGTTAACGATTTTGGGTTTCTTAATATACCAACAAAAAACCATGTTTTTAACTGGCAATGCCACTCAAAATGCATGTAAAAGTTCGGAGTCAGCTGATTGAATTTATCTGTATGGCAAATATAAGGAAAATAAATAATTGGCAGATGAGTGCCAGTTAGCTTTGCGATAAAATCGAAGCAAATGAGACATTGAGAAAACCAAAATTCTTTAATGTGCAGTTTTTCGTTGGGAAAAAAGATAATTGCCTAATGAGAAAATGGCGATTAGTGTGTCAGATCGATACTGACTGCCATTTCTACCTATCCTAGCCTAACTTTAAGATAAGCGGCCGGAATGAATCAATATTCTTTCGCCTCTAATTTTTAATGCATTATTCTTTTAAATTATAGCTTTAGTTTGTTGCGATTTAATGCGGTTCCAACACGGCGGATTTGCCTGATCGTTACTAAATTTGGTGCAGAATAGTTATATATGAGTAGTTGCGTTGCAAACCTCGTTCGTAACAAAATTAAAAATACCAAACAACAATCGGGAATCGTCTCACAGTTCTATTAACGCTTTATGAGCAGAAATATACCGATGACATCCATACGTGTCCTTGGAAAAACAAGGAAGAGGACATGCATTGATACATTTAGTGTATAGCTTCTCATAAAACGCCAAAAAACTGTTAGAATCAATTGTGATCTCATATTTTTAATTTTGTAACAAAAGAGTTTTGCACCTCACCTGCTCATATATTTTCATATCTTACAAATGTTCGCAGCTCTTTTTTTGACTGTTCCGTACCTAATATCACCCCTCAGGGGTTAGTAGGGATAATCTTGAGGATATTTCACCTGGAGAAATCAACTGCAGTCACTACCTATGATTCGGAAGAAGTCCAAAATGGATCGATTTCAAGAGATCTATACTATCACTTGGGTTCGAAGTTGTCCAGAAATCTTATCACGGGAGTCTCAGTAGCTCTGGTGGTACGGCACCAGACTGACTATTGGTTGAGGCCTCCGTAAGTATGCTTATTGCGGGAAATACTTTCTGTCTTTTAGGAAGCAGGAGTTTCGCTTGTTGGTTGAAAAAATACTTTCGGAGATCACGTGGTGCTTGTGGTTTAAACCCAAAGCCGCGGAGTGTGCTATCTTTCCTCTCAAGGGTTGATTTTTTTTCTTACTTATGGGAGAGTTCGGCCTGAGAAAGGAACATCCCTAAGTGCTGTTGCTACTTAACAGAAGCTGCTACCATCTCTTCAAAAGCAGCAGAGCTAAGATAGCGCTAGCTACTTAACAAGGGGTGAGTGTATGATCTTACAGAATTATGCAAACAAATCGCTAACTGGGTGTCCTGTTTCATTTCACGCTCGTGGGGCCACTGGTAAACTCATTGTTTGTCAGCCAGTGGTTAAGATCTACCATAAGATAAGTCCATATGACAGGTGCTTATGTAAATCTTTTCCAGATCCGTTCCGTAATATTTAAAACAAAACTTGTTCAATCGGGCATGTTTTAGAAATCGAAGTAAAGCCGAGCTGAAATCGAACACGATATTAATTTCAATTATTTACGAAATGACTGTAGTTTTTCTTTTCCTTTTTTGTTCTTGTAAAGATAATTTGTTCTCAAAGTATCAAGTATACAAAAAGGAATATTTCTATGAACTTTCATTACAGTTCTTCTTTACGTTCTTAAATCCTTTCTTGTAGACTTATGACCCCTTTCAGACTCGGCAAGTTAGTTGTGCAAGTTACTTGTCGAGAACAACAAAGTCTACAAGCCAAGAGTTTCGCAAGTAAGTTGCCGAGTTTGAAAGGGGTCTATAGAACATGCCCAAAAATATTGTTAGTGGTTTGTATAAAAAACCTAATTATAAAAACTACACTTTCTCAAAAATTGGGAGATTAAAAGTTGTAACCGCCCTAAAGGCTTAAGGCTCAGTAAGCCGGGAGTAACAATAAGTTAACTTTACCGTGAAAAAGTAAGACCAATCTACATATGATGTTACGTCTCAATCTGTAAGAAATAGATTGGTTTCCACTTTTTTACGGTAAGGTTAAGTTACAGTTTCTCTCAGCTAACTGAACCTTAGCTCTTCATATTGAAAATTGATTTTCAGACTGCCCTCGCATCCATCACTCATGGGTGTGTATAAATGTAGCGAGAGTTAGTCTGTTTGGGCAAAGCATGGAGACTTAAGTTTATGTACAAAATTTGCTGGAATGTAATGTAATATGCTCCATATGGGTTAAGTTGGTTTTGTGTCTCTGCCTTTTCGTTTTTTCTACGGTTTTTTTTTTAACAACAAAAAATAAAAAATGTAACAAAACTAAATACATGTCTACTACTTCTTTAGTTGTGTGTACTTTTCTCTTTTAAAATATTTCTTACCTTTAACTTTAAGGAGTTGAAATCTGTCTTGAGTTGGAAATTGTTGATACAACAAACGAATAAACGAACCATTCAGCCAACATTGTGTTTAAACGAAAGACACAAAATTTTTGTTTCTATTTGTTTGTTTCTTTTGCTGCTGATTTTGCTGATGATGTTCATGAGGATGATGATAATGATGCTGCTGTTAGTGTTGCTGTTGGTTTTGTTGATGCTTGTTAGTTTTCTTTGCTGTTTCGTTCCCTGAAGTTCAATTTAAAGACATTTTTGTCGAAGCTGCCTGCAGTTGCTGTTGTTGTTGTTGTTACCGTCGTCGTTTGAAAAAAGTAAAATAAACGTAGAAGATACAAAAAATAAACACACACATCCACTTTATAAACCTGCTTTTCTTAAGATTTTTCGTTTAATTTTTTTGTTTCTTTTACTGATTATGATGACGATGATGATGGTGCTGCGTTGAACTCGCTCGATCTTTGTCTGGTTATGTGCGGTGTGTGGTAGATGCAGAATTTAAAACTGCGTCTCTACTTCTACAATAATTTCTGTTGTTTTTGTATACCTATACGTATTGTACATTTTTGTTGTTGCTGCCGCAAGGTTTACTCCACATTAAATACATGTGGATGTCGGTTACCTTTATTTTCTTTCTGTGTGTGAATAAAGGCAAAGTGTACCCAATGAAATTTGTTTTTATTCACAGGGACTGTCACTGGAGTACTTAACTCTACAGTCCTGCTGTACTCCTGTGCTGCTAATGCTACCACCACAACTATTGCAGCAACAACCACAAAGAACAATATGGAAATGCAAAAATTTCAAAAGCAACTAAAACAATTGTTTTATTTTTATATTTCTTTTTTTTTTTTTAAATAAAATGTATTAATATAAGAAAAAAAAACAAAATAATACTGCATATAAAAGCAAGTAATGTCAATATTGGCTCTTTAATAAAAAAAAAACGCTTGATTATTGGATGATAAAGTAGTTCTAAGGAACAGAAACGTTTAACATTTTAAGAAAAATTAACTGCCTGTTTTTGCAAACTAAAATTAGAAATTTATATTGTTGTTTCAATAGAAATTCCAAAGCGAACATTTTTATTTTATTTTGAACAACAGGCATATGGGCAAATCCCAGAAACAGTCCACCAGCCAAAAAATTTTAAAATTATATTTTTTTTTGATGGTATATAAGACTAGATGTATAATTTCATTTTTATATTAAAAAATATGTATTTCAATGATCATTAATGCAATAGTTTTTACCAAATCCTACCTCACTGCTGATTTCTTAATGTTATACGTGAATTTAGCATTATTTTAGGTGATTTTTGTGATTAAAATAGCACTTACAGCAGACTTATCAAAATATAAAGTTCGTTAAAAAAAAGTTAATATTCATTAGATAAGAAATTAGTTTATGAAATGCAATTCATAAAAATATAAATTGTTTTGTTAAAATAAAGAAAATATAATAATAAAATACTACTGGAAAAACTGTAGCGTGCGTTATGTAACGTGCGTCACAAAGGGTTCACGGCTTTTGTCAAAAAATCACAAAATTTTTTGGCTGCGAATAAGTGCGTTTAGAATTCTCTTATAGTCATCTTTCTTTTAGAAATTTGATTTTGTATACCTTATCATGCCAAATTCGCTAAAAACTAGGAAAACGTACTTCAACTTTTGAAGTTACTTCCACTTTTTGTAGCGTGCGTCACAAAACTTTATGATCAATTATTTCGCAAAAAATACTTGCTAAGTAATTATGATATATGCCATTCGTAAGTACATATTAATGTCACTAAATACTATATATAAGTTGAAGCTATCTCTTTTGAAATGCCAAAAAAAGTTTATATATCAATCAGAAAACGCGTGCGAATGTAGCGTTCGTCACGCAGGATTTGCCCATATGGGCATTTCCGTCAAAAGGTCCACCGTGACCAAAAATTTAAAAGTTTTTAAAAGCTGATTATTTTACGATATTCTTATAAAGAAATATTTAGATTTTACTAATTTTATAAATTTACTTCTAAATTTGTTCGCTTAAATGAACAATCAGACTGCAAAGTTGTGCAATCGTAATTTCTTATATGTGAGAATGTTTTATTGTATGTTTTCTTTAATATTTATCTTTCTTAAAAGAGGTGATATTTGATGAAAATTATTCCAAAAAAATTTTCTTACAACGTCTGTAATATAAGGAAGAGTTCAAAAAGAAATATGTTATTCGGATAAACGGTAAATTTTTATTTTGTTTTAATCATTATTCAGTTGAATTATTACGGAAAAAAATTCACGTTCGAAATGTCACGTATCGACCCAGAGTTTGGCTTAAAAAAAAGAAAATACAGACGATTTTGGAATCAAACCAAAAACATTTTAATGTTTCATTGCTACGTAAAATTCTGAAAGTAATTTTACTAAAAAATTGTGCCAGGTTTCGTTGAATTACGCCTTTTTATACATGGCCACAAAAAATAATTCTATTTTTTGCACGTTCGAACCGCTACTTCTTTTGCCATTATCTTTGGCCTAGAATCGCGCCCTCCATAAACTTTAGCATAGATAACAGTGCTTTCTTAGTGCTATAATTTAAGGGCTAAGAAAACAAAAAAATATTTTTTGTTTAAAATGTTATTGCATTTTTGAGGCGTACGACAGTCACGTTGAACACTTTGGAATTACCCATATTGATAGAAGATTTGAGTGTAGGAATATTTTCGAAAGATTTCATTTTAAATTTGCACAATTACACTATTTTACAAAAAGATAATATTTTGATTCAATAAATTGGTAACATTTAGTCTTTGAAATAAGTTTCGGCATTAACAACATTCTCTCAAAATGGTCCGATTACATCCAGAGAAAAACATGTTTAAATATGGTCAACTCCAACAAACAAAATTTTAAAAATATTATGTTTAATTTAACCACATTATTGTCGCCGACAACCATATTATGGTTTAACACTTATAATATAGAGGTTCTTTATCAGCCATAGCATGTTGCTCTTGGAAGAGAGCAAAACACTGTTGTTAATTTAAAAACAATTTTTTTTTCTTATTTAACCATAACATGACAAAGGACTAATGTAACCATAATATGGTTGTCGATGACAATAATATAATTAAATTAAACATAATATGTTTAGAATTTTCTTTAAAAATAGCTTTTTAGTTTATGTTAATACAGTGAAAAAAATAATCTTTTGTATCGCTGCACTAAACGAACCCTAACCTACAGATAATGTTTTGTAACGAAATTCCTAGGGGTTAACGATTCGCCTTTTTGCCGATACGATACTGATACTGAAAATTTAATATCGCCGATACCGAAACGCATATTGAATTTGAATATAAGATAAAATCAACAAAACTCAATTGGACTACTTTGTTTTTTATTAATACAAAATAACAATGTTATTGATTATTAATATTTATTACAAGTATTTAATAAGATTTAAAAAACAAATAATTACATACGTTTAATTAAGAAATAAGTTATTAATATTTATAATTAACATTAATAAGGTTATTGTTTAGAAAATAAAGTATTCTCAACTTGTATGCAGATAGACATTTTGCAAGTCTGTTTAAACCAGACCTGCAGTGTAAAATAGTCCTCATATGCGGCAGAACTTATTTGAGAACTTAAGAATTTCTACGCCATTTTCTTCAAGTTTGGGTAGAACATGTCTTTTCGCCAGTCAACAAGCTTTTTTGAAATTATTAGAAGAACGAAGTTTCTTTCTTCTTTTCTAGCGCAATCACAGCATAGAATAGAAAGAGGCTCATCCTCCTTGGATTCTCTTATAATTTTTTCACAAATAGTCTAAAGGCCAGGGGGTTACTTCGTATTTCGATTCGAAAGAAATAATTTACGAGTTCGAACAATTTGTACTGTGTTTTACGATTTTCGCAATCGTTCGAAACGATGACAGGGTTTTTTTTAAATTGAAAATTTGATGAAAACTGTTTGTTCGTAATAGAGAGGGGCTGTTAAGAAAATGAGTTTTTGTTTTCGATAAAGTATAACAAACACCAGTTTATTCGAAACAAATATTACGAAAATTGTAATTCACAGTTCAAATGGTCCGAATTCGTAAATAATTTCCTTCGAATCGAAATACGCCAGTTCTTTTAGATTTATCTCGAAATTGTACCACCTGTACGTGCGACCGTGTTTTCAACACTTTCAGAATGCAGTAGTTAAATAAGGCGTTTTTTCGATACGATTGAAGTCGATTGTTTTTGAAATATTCGAGAAAAGGTTTAATTTTTTTCTAAAGCCTTAAATCTTTTATTTATAGCTAATGCGAAGTCAGCCATCTCCATTTCTTTTAATTCATTTATTCTATGAAACAATTTCATTATACTGTTTTAATTATATGCTCTGCTTTTGAATGTGTTTTTTATCTTAGGGCCGTTTTTATAACTTGGCGTTGGCTATTTCTATCAGTCAACTTAATCTTAACTTTAGCTAACTTCATAATGGCCTTTAGTGGCTATTCAAAAAATAAGCATAGAAAAATAAATTGTTTGTTAAAAAATAATCTAAAAAATGTAAGAAGTATCGTCGTATCCACAGCAAAATATCGCCGATAACGATATATCGGAAAATCTCAAGTATCGCCGATAGATCGGTATCAGTAGTAGTTGCATCCCTAGAAATTTCTTTTATTTCGAGCAAGGCGAATTCATAAAGGTGACATTTTCGACTCATCTGTTTATTGTTTATTTTTTGTGTGTATACTGAATGTCAAGTTTGTTTACATTTTGTGAAAAAATTAATTCAAATTTAAAATCAATAAAAATTTAAATAGTTAAAAAAAAACTTATTTTAATTTTACAAAATAAAAAAAGTGAATATAAAATAAAAACACAAGAAATTACAAATGCGTAAGGAATAAGTGGAGCCACAATTAATTTGCAATTGAGGACTTTCTAAAGCAGTTGTGTATATTTTATTAACAAAAAAATTTCCTTTTTTATATTTCCAACAAATATTTTTGACATTCACTCTAACTTTTTACAAAAACAAAATACATAGTATTTTTCAATAAAAAGAGATAGCTAGCATAACTCTATCTCATGATGCGGTCACCTTTATAAATTCGCCTTGATTTCGAGTCATGTACAAATTTTCAGATATTCTATTTATATAATTTTTGGGAATTATTCAAAAGTGGTTTCATCGATTATGGCCACGATCTTAAAATAAAATTTTTTGAATAATTTTCGTTAGCATATCAAAAAAATTAATCAATTTAAGTTCAAAAAAAATTGTCGTCTTAAATTAACTACTTCGCTGGTGAAACTGTCATGGATATATGCAAATTAAATAGAATTTTTGTTTGTTTTTTGGTTTATAATTTTTAGATATGTACCTATCAAGGCGAATTCAGAGCAGGTGAACTGTAGAGATCAGCTGACTATTTTCTGCTCTGTGCCTTTTGATCTATTTGTCTTGTTAGTTTGTCAAACATTTGTTTTTACAACAAATGTTGACAAATAAACTAGATATTTTTCTACCAAATTTACCTGGGCCCTGCTTCTCAAAAATACAAGTAAATTTTGTAGAAACCAAAACAGAAACAGGGCCCTGCTATAGATTTACCTGGAATCGGGTGTGTTTTTAACTGCATGAAAACTTTCGGTATCGGATAACTATTTTTTGACACAGCTGAGCATATTATATAATACAATATTTCTGTTCAGTAATGTTTGGCCAGTCATCGTAAGTCTTTATCGCTGGAACAACGCTTCCAAATTATGGAAATTAACTTTGAAAAATATAAATTCGTTTGAGAAATTTATAGAGATAAAATTGACTGTGTGGTGCGGTTTATACACTCTTTAGAAATAAGCAAGGAGCTGCCGATACGGTTATCGGCAAGCGTTATCGAGCTATTCTGACTAAATTTGTGTTTCCAAAAATTATTCAGCTAAACATCAGCGACATTTGGTTCATACAAGATGGCACAACTTGCCATACAGCGCGCTTAAAAATCGATTTATTGCAAAATCGATTTGATGAGAACTTTTTTCCAGAATTGGTCCTGTTTACTGGCCCCATCGTTCATGCGATTTGACATCTCTGGATTATTTTGTATGAGGCTATGTGAAGTCATTGGTTTATGCCGATAAACCAACAACTTTTTAAGTATTGGAAGCCAATATTCAAGCCCTTATTAACGCCATACGGCTAGAGAATGGTAAATCGTTTTCGATTCCAATCGAAAATCGATTTTGTGGTAAAAAAAAATCGATTTTTTGAAATCGAATTAACGTATGCAATTCTATACTGAAATCAATTATTGGGCTTTTAATATCGACTTTTTTATTTTCATCAAAATTTTGGAAATTGTTCATTTTAATCGTAATTTAATCGATAAATTATGGGCATGCATAATATAACTTGAGATTTGTTGTGCTTACCTACGTGTGTAGGTGGTTGTTTATGCAGTTTTCCAAGTTATAAGCTGTAGTTTTACGTATTTACGTATCAGTACCCTTGGTATACTTTCAATTTAAATATAGGGGCTCTTAAAGTCACGGAACACCGAAAGTCAGATTTGTGAAAATCAGCATATTATAGAAATACAACAGGTGAATTAAACCATGGCATTCTTGCGAAAATACGCTAATATTCAAACAGACCAGTGTGTGAGCGATATTTAAATCTAGTGATAGGCAAAGTGAAAAAACATATACGATTTTTTTCAAGAATGACATGCAAACAGTCGCCACCGATCAGGAACTATTGTCATAATCCTTTGAAATACTATTCATACATTCAGCCTTGTCACAGAAATCAATTCCGATCAAAAGTGATTTCGTTTTATGTGAAGCAAGAAAGGAAAATACCTACTTTCAATCGATTTTAAAATCAATTTTGAGACACGAATAGTTGATTTCAAAAACCGAAATAAAAAAGTCGATCGAAAAATCGAGAATCGATTTTGAAATCCATTTACCATTCCCTACATGCGGCCAGATTTATTGGAAAAAGTACATAGTTAAAAATTGGACTTATCCAGTTGTCCTCGTGGCCACGGCGAACATATGTATGCTTGAAGTCATATTTTAAAAATTAATGGCATGAAATTATGTTCTAGCTTATACCTACCTACCTAATAAAAAAAATTCATTCCAACAATTTTTCTGTCTTGTATTATCGTTCTCACGCAGCTTAAAAAAAACTAAATTTAAATATTTTTACTCTAAATGGAGAGTATTAAAGATTCGGCCCAGCCGACTATAGCACTTTAACTTGTTTTTTATAGGTACATTTTTTACTTTGATTTACAAAATTTAATTTTTTGGCAAAAAAAAAGCACCAAATTGGCATTACAATACAAAATATGTTTGGGCTCATATACTGAGCATCCAAACTTGCACACACACACTTACTACTAGGTATAATCTTTAGCTCATGCATGGGGAGTATGAAGCTCTAAGCGAACGTAAAAGATGTAGAAAAAGAAAAAACCTGTTTAGTGGCGCTTATTTCCTTCCTTTCAACCTTCTTTGTTTTGTATTAGAGTTTTTGTTGTAGATTTTTTGGTCGGTTGATTCAGTTTGAAATGGCACAAAGCGAACGAACAGCGACCAAAAAATTATTTTTAACGATTATTATATTTTATACATTTTTTGTTCTTTTTTTTATAAAAAATTAAATAATAGCCAACAACAAAAGACGGTTAAGCTTTTGTTACTTTAAGTTTTTCTGAAAAGTGTGAGTGAGTGTGTGTGATTTTTTTTCACATAATAAAACAACAATTAATCATAATAACAATAAATAAAGAAAAAAAAAATAACTTTTGATTTAACATTCTCAGACAGTATATCGAATGGACACACGAATGATGGGAATTTTGCTTTTCTTATTAACAAACTAATTTAGATGCTTAATAGGTAGTATTAGCAACAACAAAAATACCCTAATAGAAATTGTTAAGAAAGAGCAACAACAATTGAAAATTTTATTAAGCAGACACTTGGTTCAATCATCATACACGGTTTAATAATTTTGAGATTTGACCTTTAATCCGTTGACCTTTATTGTTATTGCTGCTTGTGTTGTTGTTTTTTTTTTTAGAATAAAAATGCGTATAGCTACCATCTGCCAATTGTTTTCATACTTTTCTTAATGAAGTTGTTTTTGTTACCGTTGTTTATTAATGTTTTTTATTACAATCAACCATCCCTTTCTTTTGTTTTTGTTATTTCTTCTTTTTATTGTAACAACAACCATTTCATTTTTATGATTTTATTAAACTTAATAGGTATTTTTAGGTAGGTATTTATTTTTTGTACTTTTTTGCACGCTAATCTTAAAAATTAGTTTTGTAAATTGAATTCAAAATTAAAAAATTTTATTATAATAACATTTTTACATAAAAAACTTAGCACTTTTTTACAACAACAGAAAAAAAACACAAGAACACAAATAGGTTTAATAATTCTCTTAGGAATAAGCACTTTTTTACTTTCTAAATTTTTTATCTTCATAAATTTATAAAAAAAAATTCAAACAAAAGACAAGAAAAAAATTACCAGCCAAGTCCTCCCAAGTCTGGAATTTAATAAAAACACTTAAATGTCAGCAAAACCTTAAAGAGGGGAAGACTTTAAAACACCATACATTTTCAATTAAATTGTTGTTGTAGCTTTCTGATCGTTTTCAAATAAATTTCACACACTTGGACAATTGTGTTGCCCTTTTATCAAATTATGTAGGTACTCCTGTTTTTGCAATTGTTGTTTGTGTACTCCTTTTATTTATTTCTTTTTGAATAAAACGTTTTGCTTTGTCTAACGAACAAGGTAAAAATTGCATGTGCACACAACCAAACAAAAATAGAAGTTGCAAAAAAAAAAAATTTTTAATTGAAAAAAACTAATTTTGGCAACCAAACCTTAAAAACTTCACTAACTTTTTTTTGTTTTTATATTTTATACGGGCGGGCGAAACATTTCCATTTACATATTTATTTTTTTAGACACTAAAATACTGTTTGGTTTTTTCTTTTATTTTAACTTCATTTTTTTTAAACTGAATAAATGCTCCTTTTTGTTTATCCACTTTTAAACCGATTCTACACCGCGCGACGAAACATCCATACTCGCGTGTGTTCAAATTCAAACTGAATTCGTTTCCGAGAAATTCACTTCACTAAATGTTATACCGTTTCGAAAAGAATGTGAAGGTGAAGCAAGTGTCGCAAAAATTACCGTTTTGTATAGAATGAGAGGGGAAGGCGAATGTCAGAGAACTGTCTTAAAATATTAACAGAAGATGGCGCACCTATTAAGTTTCATGTAGTGTTATACATACTCCAGGCATGCCAGACTTTGTAAAAGAAGGAAATATACATTTTATATGAATGGTATTGTACGTTTTCACTTACGTGTAACAAAGCAAGTATTGTGCTTGATTTATGGTGTTTTCTTTTCTAAAAAAAAAATTATGCATTATAGCTGTGTAATATATTTATTAGGTTACACGAACCCTTACAAAATGAGTCATTTTTCTAAATTACAATGGAACAAAATAATAGCTACGTTTTACACTCAACACTAATGTGTATTTAGCGTGTTAAATATTGAATGCAAAGTTTGTACTAAAAGCGATATTCACCACGCTTGTAGCAATTTTCAACATTAAATTTTCTTTGCATTCCATAAGCGTTAACAGCACTGATTTTCAATAATTAATGTCAGCTGTTGTTAAAAATTTTTGGGACAAAAAAAATATAATCATTCGTAAAACTGCTCTGGACGGGGAAGCAGCTCGCGCTCGTTGTCATTATTTTAAGGACAATCAGGTCGTTCTTGTTTGTCTGTCTTTCGTGCGTTTTGCGTTTCACCGCATTGGTGGATGTGTGGCGTCGTGTAACCGTAAATTGTTACGGTTTTTCGGGTCTCAGCATTAATTACATGCCTTCGTTTTAACCTTACTTTTTACTTGTGAAAACAATGTGGAATTAAGTGGCCAACGATTTTGTACTCAAATTGATAGATATTGGTGGAGGACCATTTAAAACTCTTTAACTACTGGTAGAGTTCCAGTCAAAACTCTTAAAAGGAAAAACTAAAACTAGCTACTGGTGGAAGACCATTCAAAATTCCATTCGAAAGTATCCGTGGAGTGGATGTCAGGATTTCCAGCTTCCTATACGACGGTATAGTTCGTTCTGTGCAATCCTTGGAGCACCTCCTTTTATAGAAAGCAACTGTATGTGAAGGAATAGCATACAAATCTTTTAGTCCTGGCATATAAACCTAAGGTTTTGCCATTGCAAGCATATAGTTTCTAACATATCTTGCACACAAATCCAAAAAAAAAAAAAAAAAAAAAAAAAAAATATAATTATTAAATAAAAGTAAAACAAGCGAAAAACAAAAAGTTTTTATATCCATCACAATATAACTAAAAATCACAATATAACGCAAATTGTCCGCAAACACAAGAAAAAAAATACTTGCTTGCATAAAAAAGTACTTTACGCAGGTGCAAAAAAGGGTATTATCTCACACTCAGTTATAACTGCGGGTAAGAAATGGAACAAATTTGCCATTTATTGCTGCAACATGTTTAGAAAGGAAAACGACAACTTCTCACATTTTTGCATATATTTTTAGAATGGAACAAAAACCCGCACGAATGGTAGCATATATGGAACATTGTTGTCAGAAAAGAAAACACCATTAATCATTACATAGCGTCTTCACCTGACAATTTTTTGTCATACCAAACGTCAAAGTCTATATAAAAAAACTTGAACATTTTTGTCAACGTTATAAAAAAATTGTCAGTTGAAGACGCTATGTTAGGTCTATGCAAAACGACTGCAATTTTTTTCGTGCAATTGTTTTTGACATCTTTTTTGATTTTAAACAAATGCGGTTGTTTTGGCACATTTTTCATGTTTTACACATTTTGAAATAATCTTTGATTAAAAATAAACTTTTCAACAGAGTCAAAGTAGGAACTTACAATTCCATGCTTTCTTCTCATAATTTGTTTAAAGCTGAAGTGGACGAATGGACTTCAAGTGGAGATTTAAAAACAAAGTTAGAACGCACATTCCTAAAAAGGAGTTAGTAGTCGTGAAAAGTTTGTGTTAAAACATTTTTTACGACTTTTAAATTAGATTTTCGATAGTAAAACACAAAATAAAGTGCAATTTCCCTTAGAGCAAACATAACTCATAAACATACGTATTAATTTTTGAATCCCAGGAAAAACTTTGATATACGTATTTGTTATTTTTTATATATACAGCCATGTCACAGAGTACAATTCCGTTCGGAAACGGAATTCATTCCGTGTTTTGGTGCTTCAGAAAGTGACGAAAAATTGTTCGGTATGAAATCATTTTTGTTTTCATGAACGGATTGGAAGTTTTTTTTTACTAATCGACAGTGTCGAAAGTGCCCTGTAAAATACGACGATTGCCTCAAAGAGCAAAAAATCTACCCAAAAATTTGAATATTCGGAAAAGTTTGCAAAAGTAGAAAAAATTAGTGGAAATTTTGTATATATATCAAACAAGCCATCAAATTGATTAAAATTATCTTAAACAAAAACGATTGGCGAAAATTCCGTAAAAATTGCCAACTTAGCGGAACTTCCCAAAATTTTAGTAACAGCGGTCTAATAGCAAAACCTTATGTTTATTAAAAATTGTAAAAACTTTAAAGAATCAGAAAACCTTCATCGCGAATATAGCTTTCATTCGAGAACAATTGCAAAATTTAAAACAAACCCTTAAATGTATTTGAAATCGGCAAAAAAAAAGTAAATGTCGGAATACACATAACATAAAAAGCATTAAAAAAATTAGATAAGATTATGTCAGTTGCTAAAAACAAGAAAGGACATTCCCGAAACAAATATTTTTTGTTTGTTTTTCAAAAACACGTTCTTATTATTTTCTTTAAAATAAGAAATACTGCTTATAAAAAACTTGACCCTTTTTTAAATGAAATTCCCTTTTTGACCTCTTTTTCTTGAAAATCCCATTTGTAGCCCTTTTTTAAAATTTCCAACGATAACCCTGTCTACATAGACCTTATCAAGGCGAATTCATAAAGGTGACATTTTCCAGTCATCTGTTTATTGTTTATTTTTTTGTATGTATACCGAATGTCAAGCTTTGTTTACATATTGTGAAAAAAATAATTCAAATTTAAAATTAAATAAAAATTTAAATAGTTGAAAAAAAACTTATTTAAATTATATAAAACAAAAAAAGTGAAAAAATATAAACACAAGAAATTAATGATGCGTAAGGAATAAGTGGAGCCACAATTAATTTGCAATTGAGGAGTTTCTTAAGCAATTGTGTATATTTTATTAACAAAAAAAGTTCCTTTTTTATATTTTCAACAAATATTTTTGACATTCACTCTAACTTTTTACAAAAACAAAATACATACATAGTATTTTTCAATAAAAAGGGATAGCTAGCATAGCTCTATCTCATGATGCGGTCACCTTTATAAATTCGCCTTGGACCTTATGGTTAGCCCATGGTGGTTGCTACTTGTTTTCCCATACATTTTTCGTGTCCAAAAAACTCAAACAAAAACTCATTTAACTCCAAAACATGTAATAAATTGTCGATAATGTATGAATACAAATCTGAAATATCCATTAATGGTGATAGATTTTGTCGAAAAAAAGTAAAATATTAACCAACGAGAATTCACAAGTCAATTCGCCTTGATATTTATCAAAATAACAAGACTTATTTACACAGCGTTTACATTTCACGGTACTGGCAAGACAGTTAGAAAATACATATTAAGCTGGCGATACGCTATCGTATTGTTTGTCAAAACAATAGTGTGTGCTGTGTGTGTGCCAACCTGTAGAAAATAGAATTTTATTACCAGCTTACGTGACAGTTGTAGATAGTGATGGGCTGCTTGTATTTTAAATGAAATGCGGGTAATATCACTCTTTTTGTTTGGTACTTTTTCAGTAATAATATCTGTGGAATTTCGACAAAATAACTTTCAATACATACATATTGTACATAAAATACATACATGAAATAGACAAATTCTTAACAATGTGGGCAGGTATTTTGTAAATGTAGATGGATGCTTTTTCAATTTATATACCTTCTCGAATTTGTATAACTGAGCAAAATAATTTAGGTTTTATTCTGTTGTGAATTTTGGTTTTTATTAGAGACATTGCACTAAAAATATGCTCAATACTTAAAATCGAAGTTAGATAAGAGTAAAACTATTTATATCTAATAAGCTAAAATATGTGTTACTTGATTTTTGTCGGATTTCAAATATTGTATACAGAAAATGGAGATATATTTTTAATATCTCCTCAACTGGTTTAAAAGCTCTTTTAAAAATGTTCAATAGATATTTTCGTTAGCTTAATATTTTGCTGTATTAAACTTTCAAATTCATATCCAAAATACGGATTTGGTGGCTAACTATGTTTAAAGGAAGTATTTTGATCGGAATTGAAAACTACTAACACTTATTCTAGTAAACATGGCTTCTTTGTTACAAATCTTCAAAACACTAGAATATAAGATCTTGATCATAGCACATTACTCATAGTGGAAACATAGTATTAGATTTTAATAAATTTTTGAGCCTAAGGTCTTTTTTTATAAAAGTTAAAAGTTTTTTTTATAAAAAAAGACCTTAGGCTCAAAAATTTATTAAAGTTTAAAAAATAAAGGTCGAATAAAATACATAATTTATATAGTATTAGATGTTTAACTTTGATAATAAATTTGCAGGTACCCGCTTAAAAAAAATGAAATGGCAAATTGTTATTTTTTTTTCCTACGAAATCAATAAAATAAAGCAATTCCAGTCAGGGAAAGCCAACCAGTTGTAGGAGAATGTAAAGAAAGATAAACTCAATGTTTATTGTTGGTGTTTTGCTTTAGCTTTGATATTGGTTCAAGTAGAATTTTGACTGATTATAATTTTTATTCGCTTTACAGTTTTATTTGTATAACATTTTTAGCTTTTCTAAAAGCTTTGGATAAAGGTTTCCTGAATACAAAGCAACCATTGAAATGCGCATAGAAACTAGCTTTTCCTCAACAATAAATTTCAGTGTATTTATCAAAATTAAAAATTGGAAATTTAGCACGTCAGAGATAATAAATTAATAATGAATTTTGTATTTCCGATAATAACTTGACATTAAAAAAAAAATAAATCAATTAAAATTAGTATTAACATTGGGTAAGAAATTTGATTGTTTTCAAGTCACGTTCATAAGGTATATGAGTCAAAGAGACCGCATTCGTAATCCCAAATTGTCAAAAGTTGTTTTTATTTTGTATGTTTAAGCCAAAAATGTACATGTGTAAGTTTAATTTCCTTTATTTTACATGAAGACGATTTTGACAGTTTGGACTTTTCTGTTTCATTTCAAGTATCAATTAATTAACACTTGTTTAAGGCCAGTTTACACGGTAATACAATGTATTACGACATGTCGAAAGATTATGTAGATTGAGAAAAATCTTATCATGTAAAAGCAAAATGTATTGAGTAAGAGAGAATACGGATACAAAATCTGACAAGCGGTCGGTAAATGGTTTTTTTCTAAACCATTTTAGAAACCTATGTATTCTCATCACACCAGAGGTGTATTTTAACAGAGTATATTGAAGGTGATAGCATTTTTAAGCGATTACAAAAACAACTAAAATCAACTCAGGAAATTTTCATGTTGTTTTTGTAAATATTTAAAACTGCAACCATCTGATTTATTGTTATTATTTTGCATTTTACTTATACCATCCGTGTAAACATGAACTATACTTACAAAAGATTTTTATTTTTTTCTTTTAAACACGGAGAGAATTTCATAATATTTTGATTCTACAAAGTCGTAATACATTGTATTACCGTGTAAACTGGCCTTTACAAATACATTCATATATTTAAAATTTGATGCGAATTTGCTTTCAAATTGTCGTTTCAATTATTTGTTTCAAATTACAGCCAGGAAAACTGATGTTTGCAATTTTAATCATAAAATTTTTAGTTTGTCTTTATAAATATTCTGCCGCCATGGCTCTTGATGACATCTTGAAAATAAATTGCAATAAAATTGCGTGCAGCCTACGTCACAGCGTTCAATTCTTGCAAACTTTTACAAGCAGTATGTATAAATAACTAAAAAGCCAAACTTGAACGTGTGACTGCAGAGTTTGTAACGTTTTTTCATGAAAGTATGTGGCAACCTCTATCGCTTTCGTGCTATCAATTACTTGTGTGTGATATTTATGTATTCGAAACAGCTGATAAATAATTATTTTTATTTTGAAATTGTGAAATAAAACATTTAAAAGCGTAAATTGTAAGTAAATTTATTTCTAAAATGTGTATTGTTTAAATATTCTAAGAGATAAATCTAAAATTAAATTTGCCAACTGTTCAATTAAAGTTTGTTAACATCATAGACCCTGACGATTTATGGCTTAGAGTTGGTTGTTAGGATGCAAAAATTTAATTAGTATGTAATTGTTTTGTTTTATTAGCAGCTTCATATCAAAACATAATGCAAATAAGCTTACAATTACATTCATACTTAATTGATAATGTTTTGCATTATTTGTATATTTCAGTGATAGGATTTTACATTTATGTTCAATCGCAAACAAAGTTTTGCCTTAAACAATCCAAAATAACATACATTTCCACAATTGTACCTACCTGAAGTCTTCTTTTTATTAGGGTGCGGCGAATGTGTGTTTAGCAAATGCAACTAAACAAATTAAAATTTTGCGGATGCGATTATTTGACCAAAAAAATCTTCGCTTGTATCAGTTGCGACTAACGAAACCCAATAGGCACTCAAAAAGTAAATTTCAATTGCTTAAAATTTAACTGGAAATAAATTCGACAATTTGTTTTTGTTTAAATGTAATTTTCTATACGAACGTTGACGTTCGAAATCCTAAACAGGCTGTAAACGTATTTTTATATGCTTGTCAAGTTTTGAAAATATTTTACTAATCAGTTGTTTTCGGTTAATTGAGTCCCGCTTAATTGAGTTTCCCGTTTTATTGCATTAAAAATCATGAAACGAAATCATTCAGTATAACTGTCTATGTAAAAATAACTGTTTAGTTGAGTTCCGTTTAATTGCGTCGCCCGCTTAATTATTCCGCAAAATAAGACCGCATTGCGAAAAACAAGAGCAAATGTTTCGGTTAATTGCGTCCGTCTACTTAACTTAATGGGTTTTTGCTCTACAAACGTAGAGCACACAAATTATTTTGCGGCAAGAAAGATTGTACGATGAACGTTCCTGATTTTTATTTTGTTTTAAAAAACCTAAACCCTTTATTAACTTAATAAATAAAGAAATGAGTTTTATTTTCTATCTACACATGGGTGTTTCGCTTTATTGCACATCTTGCTCAATTAAGCGATTTTCGTTTTAATTGCGTCGGCGAGTCAATTAACCGAGTACTCCTTAATTGAGTTCCCGTTTATTTGCGTCAAAAGTCGTTCATTTTTAGAAACTCAATTAAGCGGAAATAATGTATTCACTTGATTTCAAGTTCCCATATTTACTGGAGAATGCTATCAAAATAAAGTGTAACAAAACGATGGCTTAATATAAAAAAGACCTAACTCGATTTTTTGTTTGTTTACAGGGGAAGAAAAAAAACTTAGTAAAATCCGTAAAATTTAAGATAAAAAAATGTATATTTTAATTTTGAAAAAAAAATGTCCAACAAATTTTGTACTTAGCCTTTTAAAAATATTAAATCAAGATACATGTGGCATAAGCTACCAGAATAAAAAAAGTTATTTTTAACAAATTGAGTTACGCCTTTTTTATATTAACCCATCGAAAAGTATTTCTCAACCCTTGAAACTTGAAATTCGAACTTGAATACCAATTGTTTTGCTATTGATTTCCAGCAAAATTCCTTATTGGGAAGGTTAATAAAAGTGTTGACAAAATTAGCCATATGTATTTTTCGTATAAACCCCCTTACCGCAATCAGTTAAAGGCAAATAAATCTCATATATGTAGGTAATGATTTCTTAATATTCTGCAAAATTGACTTCTTCTGGCGGATCCATGATTGGCCAAGGGTTTCAAATAGGGTACAGTCTTGAAAATTTGCATTCAAAAAGAGTGTGGTGTAGGGTTCCATATAGCGTGCTTGACCGACTATACTTCCTTGTTCGTTTTAAGTTTGTGTATACATATACAATTTACAAAACATTGGTACATAATTCTTACCTTATTAACACTATAAGATAAAAATCTGTCACGTACGGTATGTCACGAACGATATTAAATTTTGGTCATTATAAAACCATCAAAAAAATTTTTTTTTTTTTAAATTTCGGGTGGTTATAAAGAAAAAATATTTGGTTTAACGTAACAAATAAAAAAAAAAAAAAATAGCTCACACTCTTCCGTTTTATGTCACGTACAATATGCACCTATTTTGCTCGGTATTTTGGACAACAAGGTGGCGAAAGTTATCATTTTTTTTAAATATGGGATCTTCTAAACAATCTGAAAATTTAGGGATACTGGATCTGCTTTGATATAGACATTTGATCGGCTTGTTTTTTTACGACCAGTGTGTTTGGCGTATTCAACGGATGGAGTCTCCCTGAATTTTTTAATTTATTTCTTCACAGTTGACGAAGTTGAAACTCTATTCCAAACATATTTTGAATTAAATTTTCGAACTGCAGCCGCCTAGCTTTCATTATTTTTGAAATATTGTTTATAGCTGCTTTACACTATCACACAAGTCTTACGAATTTGAAAAAAATACAAACCTGTCATGATAAGTGTACAACGGCATTTAATAGTGAAGACACGTTGTTCTATCATATAACGCTCCATTTTTACTAGCCCTTAACTGTCAGCAGTCGAATTTTTTAGAGTTGCCAACACTACTGCACAAATGGCTATTTTTGCAAAATCTGAAGGCTTATAAATGTCACTTAAGACGACATGGAAATGCCCATATGATGTTATTACAAAAAGACCTTAAATTTGTAAATTTCTTCAAAGAAAATAGATTTTTACTACAGAAGACAATGGAATGAATCAATTTGATTTTAATTTTGTTTTTTCTTTTTACCCACTTACAACTACAATTCGAGTCGGAAAGAACCCAACCAATTGTAGGGGAATGTAAAGGCCCAAATACACTTGTCAAATGCTTGTCCAGCCGGCGAATTAATCGTGTACGTGTGCTTGACGAATTATTCGCCGTCATATCTAAATTATTTGATTTTCCATCCAGCATCGTCGGTGTGACACATACAAACATATTTTCACTAATACTACCACAATGCTTGATGAGTATTTTGATCAATGTATTTGGGCCTTATGAAAAGATAAACTCACTGTTTGTTGTTGGTGTTTTGTTTAAGCTTTGATATTGTTACAAGTAAGACTTTGAGTGTTTAAAATTCTTATTCGCTTTAGGGTTTTATTTGTATAATATTTTTAGCTTTTCTTAAATCTTTGGAAGAGGTTTCCTGATGAGCTGGCCTAAGCAACCAGTGAAATGCGCATAGAAGCTAGCTTTCCCTCAACAATAAATTTCAGTGTATTTATCAAATATGAAAAATTGGGAATTTAGCACGTCATACAAAAATTTAGAAATGTTTGCTGTTTGCAGTTTGTTGCAGAATTTAAAAAACTCTAGTGCCATTAAAAATCTAGAGCATTTTATTTTAGTTAAGAATATGTTCGTTTCAATTGATTTTATAAACTCTTACTACCGGACATGCTCTGACAATCGCAAAATGCCTAACATTTGCGATTCTGACTTGAAATCTTATAAAAGGTGTTTTGTAAATCGCAATCGCCAGAAGCTTGGTGGCTTCAAATCGGAAAAGTGTGCTCAAGGGAACCAGAATATTTTTTAAGAAACTATGGCAGCTCGCAAGCACAACGCACGAGTTTCAGAACCACAAAAAATAAATGTGGCGTTTTCCGATTTCCGTATATATGTAGCATCTTTTAAAATTAAACGAAACCTTTTTCAAAATAAACGAAACTTAATTTAATTACAGTTAAACATTTTTCAAATTAAATTAAACAATTTTTGAAGTTTTGTATGGGATTTGTTTTTTTTTTTTTTTTTTTTTTTTTTTTTTGCTTTGCGTTACTGATTAATGAAGAGCTTGTCTTCTCGCCATTGTAATGAGTTTTGTAGCTCTGGGCTGCTCTTAATATTGTCTAAGAGCTCCCAAAGAAATACGGGCCGAACTCACAGTGTAAAGCAGGGGTCTAATCACCGCATACGATATCGAGCAAAATTCATCGAAATTATTTATTTTGGTATCTTGGAACTCGATATCGAATGAAATGTATTGAATTTGAAATAATAGCATTAGACATCGAGTAACTCGACATTACATTTATCGAGTTTTCATTCGATACGCCAGTGTCTATCGTATACAAAAAAATTCAATAGTTTATTCGATACGATAGTATCGAATGCGGTGATTAGACCCCAGGGTTGTTAGGCTTTTTTCTTCAGAAATCGTCATAAGTTTTAACAAAATTTGTCAAAATCGCCAAGAACATTTAACAAAATCGTCAACAAATCGTCAAATAATAATTGTAAATTTTTCTGTACATACAATATACTTCATTGCTGTCCAAAGGAAAGCTAAGGCAAAATGTAACGAGAAGATACAATATAATAGTCTGGTAGTGTATAAAGTCATTTCTGAAAAATTGAAAGAATAGAACTATTACAAAAAAGCTTTATAAAATACCTAACAGAAATTTAGCTCATAGAATAAATTCGAAAAATAAAAATAATAAAAAATGTTGGAAAAATTTATTTATTTCATTTATCCATATTCACATCGATATTCAAGGTTCTGTCTATATCAACAGTCAACAGTTTACTCGACTTGAAACGTTTTATTACGTCCAATTTTAGTTTCAAACAAATGCACTTTCTACTCTTTGCACACATTTTTCTACAAAACTTCTTATTAAGATCCAATTTCTTACTTCCTAATACGTAACAATACTTAGAATAACTTACCTAACAGATTAAATGAGAATTCGCCTTTTTACACGCAAATAGAAAAATTCTTCACATGACTTCAGCGAAAAATGCAATCGTGTAGCGACGCAAATCGAAATCATAAAAACGCAAAGCGGATTAAACCAATTTTTAAAAAGCGACGCAAATAGGACCGACGCATAACGGGGCTCTAGTGTATATTTTTGGCAGTATCGATTAGGGATTGCTGTTCGGTTTTAACCGAAACCGCGGTTTTAAATGCCTAAAAACCGAAACCGAAAACCGACAAAAAAAAATCGGTTTTAGCTTTAACTTTAACAATGTATGTATGCTTGAAGAAATTGCTAATTAAACATCATACTCGTACTTAATATACAAAAACTTTATACATAACAGCCTTCATCAATGACAAGGTATTTAAAATTCTTTAAATTCAAAATAAGTACTAAGAAGAACAAATGTTATCTTTATAACTCTTAAGTACACACCTTATTTGTGAGGCATAAACTGCCACTAGGGCTACTTGAATTTTGTATGGAGTTTTTTGTGGCTATAGAAAAAACTCACACTAACGAACCCCTGGGCAAGGCTGGGACTACTTTTATATGTATGGAGTTTTATGGCTATAGCAGGAACATTTTGTTGGGAAATAAAATAATTTTTCGAAAAAACAGAAAAGGAAGAATTCTTATGTGCTGTGTATGCTTTTTTAAAAAGTTTCATTTTGATTTTATGAACTGCAGTACATATATTATAGGGAAGGGCCTGACCAGGCCCAGGTGGATACAATATGCACAAAATTTTCATTTGGCCAATTGCGGAATTGAGGAATACATAAAGTTTCGTTCTAATATACTTAATAATTATATGAAAAAAAACTAGAAAAAGTCAAAAAATGCCTGGTAAGGCCCAGGGCGAACAAAAGTACCTGTATTACAACAAATAAAAAACTTGCAAAAAAAAATATATATGTTTATGAATAAATTTTCCTTTGATATTTTCAAAACCGAAAACCGAACCGAAACCGGCCGGTTTTAATCATTTTAAAACCGAAACCGCGGTTTCACATTTTTACGGTTTTTAGCAAACTCTAGTATCGATGGCATTCATATAATTGTAGAGTTCGAATTAATAATGCCTCTAATGAAAGCCACCTGGTTTGTGATGGGGGCAGAATTTTTTTTGTTTAATTTCCAATAACTTTTAAGTTTTGGACTGTTCCCAATATAATTGTAAATATTTCTTGTGAGTGTTTTATTGATGCCAGAAAATCGTCATAACACTATCGGGCATGTTCTGACAATCGCAAAACGCTTAAAATTGGCGATTCTGACTTAAAATTGCAAATTAGGTGTTCTGTAAATCGCAATAGCAAGAAGCTTGGCGACTTCAAATTGCAAAAGAGAACTAGAATATTTGTAAAAAAACTACGGCTGATCGCAAGCTAAACGCACGAATGAAAGAACACCATAAAATAAATCTGGCGTTTTGCGATTTCAAGTCGTGCGATTGTCAGAACATGGCCGTATTACTTTTAGTAAAAAAAATCGTCAATCGTCATTTAACTGTATTTTCTCAAAAAAATCGTCAAAATGACGAAAAATCATCACATCTAACAACCCTGGTGTAAAGAGAAAAAAATGAATGGTAAACAACGCCAGAATTGTTTATCTCAGCAATTAAAGTCACGTTCCTTCCCCAAACGGTTAGCACAACAAAATGAGCTCTTCCAACTACTTTAGCAAAAAAAAACCCTACAACATTTTTAAAATGGTCAAATTTAATTTAATAAATGTTTCACTGTATTTAAATAAAGGTTCGTTTATTTTTAATAAAGTTTCGTTTGTTTTGAAAAGGTTTTGTTAAATTTGAAAAAGATTTTATTTAAACTGAAAATGCCAAATACTAAAACGATTAAACAAAATAATGCACATTATAAAGAGAAAAAATGTTTTTTTATATATTTAAATAAAATAATTTATCACAACTTTTTTAAAAAAAAGAACATTTTTATCGAAATAATCAAAGTTTAAAACAATTGTCGACAGAAGTACATTGTGCTCAATCCAAACAATGTAACAATTGTTATCTAAAGAAGTCTTACAAACAACATACTATACTTGTGCACTTAAAGCTAAGAAATCATCCTTAAAGAAGAAGATAAACATCTGTGATGTATATTTCAGACAATTAACATCAGTGTTTTTTAACACCTGCAGAAAAAATAAAATTGTTGAACATTTATTTTACATATTTCTCATTTTAATTTTGACCAACTTACGTCTGTTACAAAAACGACCAAAGAAACCATCCTTGCATTTGCAAGTTTTATTAGGCATACAATCGCCATGTTTACATTTTCTCTTACATGTATATCTTTGGCGATGGCCAATTTCACAATGATCACCAGTAAGACCCTCAGCACACCGACAAAGATTTGTGCCAATACAGCGACCACCATGCATGCAAGATATTTCACATTTAGCTTAAGTGAAAGTAAATGGAAATAGAAAGAAAAAAATGTATTATTATGTCGATAAGATTTCAAGTGTATTTTTAATAAATTTAACTTACAAAATTCACATCTTAGTCCATAGTATCCTCTTGGGCATTCGCATTTGTCCTTTTGCACGCATTTGCCACCATTTAAGCATTTTTCTGAACAAATACCTAAAAGTTAATGGGAGAAGCTGTTATGACAATCAATCTGATATTATTTTTTAAAAATCTTTGGAATTTAAAGATTTATACAAAGAAAGTGAAATAAATGGATTTAAGCTTTAATATTGAATATTCTATATTATCTTTCAGAATATGTTGCGTCAAACGAAATATTTTTGCAGCCTTAAAGGCGAACAACATTTCTGCAAAACAGCATTATATTCAACCTCTGCTTCTTCCCAATCAAAACGAAATATTCGCCCTTCGCCGCTAACTGATGAAATTATACGTGTCGATCATGCTGGTGAATTAGGTGCCGATCGTATTTATGCCGGACAAATGGCCGTTTTGGGTAATGCACCCATGGGCAAAACTATTGCTCATATGTGGGAACAGGAAAAGGAACATCGACGCCAATTTGAAGGATTAATACGCAAACATCGTGTCCGGCCTACAGTTATGACTCCACTTTGGAATGTAGCTGGTTTTGTTTTGGGCGCTGGTAAGATTTTTATCAAGAGCCTCTTAGATTTAAATCGATTTCTAGTAGAAAAATATATTTAAAATTCTAGGAACGGCTTTAATGGGTGAAAAGGCAGCAATGGCCTGCACTGTTGCTGTGGAAACTGTTATTGTGGAGCACTATAATGAGCAACTAAGACAGATTATGGATTCACCAAATCCGGATAAGGTGAGATTAGAAAATTTATTTTACATAAATATTTTTCAAACATTTATATCCTTTTAAACATTTTCAGGAACTACTCGAAATCATTACAAAATTTCGTGATGAGGAGCAGGAACACCACGACACCGGCATTGACTGTGGCGCGGAGCAGGCCCCTTTTTATAAAGCCATGACTGAAGTCATAAAATTTGGCTGTAAAACGGCTATATCGATATCAAAAAAGATTTAAATTTTTTATTCTACAAAATTTCCATTACGCTTTTTTATAATTATATTTCGCTGTACATAGTTAACATATGAACGCACATTAGACCGATTCATAAAAATGTGATCATGCTACACGGCTCAAAATATATCGGTTTGGTTGAATAGTCGACACAAATAGCTTAAATATGATTCTTAACCTCAAAACATAATTTTGTTCTGGCGGATCCATAATTGGCCATGCAGTACACTTTCAAAAATTTTTATATACTGTGGTGTAGGATATCATATGGTCGGGATTGACGGATTACATTTACAAAACATATACATATATCGAGCCCTAGCCGCGAAAATAACGTAAGCACCAAAAATCAAATTTTACAGGAGAGAGTTTTTTTATTTTATTTCATAAAAATTTTGTATGAAATTAGTCGCTTACGGTAAAATTATTCTTACTATAAAATCATAACGGTGCCTTATGTTACCATGACACTTTAGGAGATGATGCAAGTGTTGCCAATAAAGCCATTGGTTAAAAAAAAAACGAAAATTGAATTTGATGTAGCTTACGTTATTTTCGCGGTTATGTCACGAACGTTATTAAATTTTTTTCATTTTAAAACCATAAAAAAAAAAATATTTTTTTATTACAAATTATAAAGTTCAGTTATAATTAACTATTAGTTATAACTGTCAAATGGAATATTTCGAGTCGTGAAATGAGTTGTATACAAGCTTTTGTAAACCGCTGCCTCAGGATATTCTGGCCTTCCACGATATCAAATCTGGATTTGTGGAATTTTACACATCATATTCCTTTAAATATGAATATCCGATTGCATAAATTTAGTTGGCTAGGACACACAATGAGAAAGCCAGCAAATGATTTAATTCGACAGTCCGTGGAATATAACCCCCAAGGATCCAGGAGACCTGGCAGACCTGCGAATACTTCGAGATGCCAAATTGAGAACGAGTTGCACGAGCATGGCTTGTCCTGGAACGAGATGAAAACGATGTGCACCGATAGAATACAGTGGAAAACATTTGCTGTGGGCTTATGTTCCACAGGTAACTATGAAAAACATATTGGTATGTAACTGGAAGTTAAAGTAATTGTTAGTTTTAACTGAACTTGGTACAAAGGCCTTTAATGTAAGAAATAAAAAAAATAAAAATAATCAGCTCTCACAATTCGCAGATTTTCGTATATTTGAACATTAATCTCAAGATCACTTTTATTTTATGTCACGTACGATATGCACCTATTTTGCACCATATTTTGGACAACAAGGTTCCGAATGTGAATTTATTTTCATGGAAATGCCCACATGTATTTTTTTTTTTTATAAAAATGTTTGCTGTGTTAAGTTACGTACAATTTACTCACTTCGCATTATTAGTAACAACAATTACATTGGGATCATGTTTTATTCTTAATTATTTTTAGAAGTGCTACCAGAAGCCTTTAAAGTAGATACAAGAATGCAAGGCTTTGGTTTCCATTGACACTCCGTGTTAATTAGAAATACAGTTGGAATGCGGCTGGAAAACTCTTTGACGCCAGAAAGACCTTCTATAAGGCCTCTTTATAACTTTGTTTTCCCGCTGTTAATATTCGGGCAAATCGCTTTTTTTTTCCTTATGAGAAATTTGAATGTGAATTTATTCAAATTTTTCATATTTGAAAAATTCACATATGATTTTTGTTTGTTTCCTCATTCCTCATGAGTGAGGAAATTTAAAATATTTTTTCTTCACCCTGATGAGGATGAAAAAGCAGTAAAATTTTTAAATTTTCACGTTCGCTCGTGACTGAAAAATGAGTGAACGTTTCGGTACTCTGGTATTTACTTCACAAGCATTACTAGCATTTGTGTTTTACAAATTTCTACCGTACACAAAAGAACAATATTTACCTCCGTATTTATAAAAAATTATTAAATTTAACAAACGTTTATTAAGGAGAATTTTCATACAAAATTTGTTTTGTAAACCTTTATTAAATTTAAATTTTTTTTATAAATACAGGCGTTGATGTTTATTTTCGAACACTAGTTTAAATTTTGTTCAAAGCAACGATGATGTCGTAACTAAGAGAATAAAAAAAGAATTTTAACAAAATTGGCCGTGTGGCAAAATTACTTTCTTTCTCTTAATACAAAGATTGTCGGTCTAATGTATACACGGTTTATTTCTTTAGTTCTAGTTTAAGTTTAATAAATTTAAGACTTACTCATACAAAATTTTTATTATTCTATTATTACTTACCACCCTCGCATTGAGTGCCCTGATAACCATCTGGACATGAACAGACCGATGGCGCTGTGCAATTTCCGCCATTCATGCATTGGGGAAAACAAAATGCCTTTTCGCAGTACTGCCCAATGTAACCGGAACGACATTGGCAAATGTTGCGATGATTGCAGAAACCATGTTCGCCACATTTTAAATGGCATTCAGGATCGGGACCTTTAAATTTGTTTAAATTTTTTTTTTTTTTTTTTTTTTTTGTTAATTTCTTAGTACTTTAAAATAATTTGACATACATAATTTCAAGCGCTAATTAGGTGAAACATTTAAAAGGCAGGGGAGATAAGCATTTTAAGGGAAATGTTGTTTAACAAGGAAATGAAAGTAAGTTGTATTGTATGTTTCTTAAATAGTTTGAGTTTTGTTTAAGTGGAGGAGTATTTTAATTAAGCATAATAGATGTCTTCAGACGTTAAAGGAAAAGGGAGCTTAAAAACAAACAAGTAAATGGCAGACGTGAGAAAAGATGTAAGCTCATAAACATAGTAATTAGTCATTGAAAGGAGTCTAGTTCAACAATGTATTTCAATTGTTTATAATTATGTGATTTTTGTATGTGCGGGGGTGTTGACAAATCCTACAAAGATTTTTCTTTTTTCAAATATACGGGGTGCGTTTAATAATTAAAAAAAAAATACAAGCATTTATTGCAATTAGTTTAAATTAAATTTCTGTACTTATCTTTTAAATTCAAGCTTTAAATTTAAATTTAAATTTAATTTTAAATTTATTTATTTCAAAAAGTTTTAAATTTTTTGTGATTATATTAGTTGCGTTCGAGAACACAAGTTTTTACTATTTTTTACTAAACTTTACTGCATTTTACGAAATTGCGTTCGAGTACACAAAATGCAGTAAATGAGAACATAAATTGAGAGCGAAAAGAGACAGTTCTTGTCTGAGTATTTACAAATTTTAACTGCATAAATTTTTGCAGTAAAATTTAGTAAATCAAAAAAACATATGTATGTATGTTTCAAAAGGTAAACAAACAAAAGTAACAAATAAAAATCATACAAATTGTGAAAAAATTGTTAAATAAAAGAAAAGTTGAAATAAAAATTAAACCAAAACAAAAAGTGAATAAATATTAACTGCCGCATTCATAAAAAATAAAATAAGTTTGAAATGTGTTTTAAGGAAAAAATTTCATAAAAATCATTTCATAAAATGCATTTCAAACAAGGACCGGAAATTACGAACGGAAAACACAAAATTAAATTTTATTTTCTAAATAAAAAATTTTTGTGTGTGAAAAAAAGAATATTGTTTTTCTGTGTTTAAAATTTAAACGAAAAAGAAAAGAAACATTTTTTTTGAAAACAAAATTTATAGTTTCAAAAAAAAGCAAAAACTTTTTTTGTAAAAAAAAAACAAATAAAAATTTTCAAAAAACTTTTTTTTTTGTTGAAAAATATTTTTTAAAACGTTTTTTTTAGAATTTTTTTTTTATGTATGTATTTTTAAAAAATTAAATATGTATGTATGTATTTTCAGAAGCCTCTTCATAAATTTGATTTGAATTTGTTATGAAGAATGAAATTTTTACGACAATGCTTAAATATAATTATTTTGTTTTTGTTTTTTGATGTTTTTAAGAAAACGTTTTATTTTAAAAACTTTATTTTATGTTTTTAAGAAAACGTTTTATTTCAAAAACTTTATTTTATTTATTTTTTTCGACGGCATGAATGTTAATTTTTTTAGAGTTGTAAAAGTGTGAAGTATTTGGGTACTTAAGTAATCAATAGCAAAAAAAATTATTCATGTTCTTTTAAATAATTTAACCCGCTACAAATTAGTAAAATCAAATAAAAAACAAACAAATATGAAAGATTAAGGCCCCTATTACGGTTTACAACTCAACTCAGTTGAGTTGTAATAAATACAACTGGTTGTGATCAGTTGTAATTTTTGTTATGTTTTTGTTCACTGCAATTTAGCAAAGTTGTAAACCTTAAAACAAAAATTAAGAAATTACAACTCAACTGAGTTGAGTTGTAAACCGTAATAGGGGCCTACATAAAATAGTTTGTTTGTATTTTACAAAAATGTTCGTGTTATAAAAAGTATTTAATCGAGTACCGATAAAAAAACGAGTTAAATAGTCAAAAGTGTCAATATTTTTCAACACTTCAATTATTTGCCATCAGCTGTTGCCTTTATTTTACGAATTTTTACAAATTTTGCGTTCGCGTACTTTTTTGGACAACAGCTTTTTGTGAGAGACAATTTTTAGTTTACTCATTTACTGCATTTTACTGTTAAAGTACTCAAACGCACCTATTCTAACATGAATTTCAATTGCATGTGTGTGTTAGGTGGAAAAAATTTTTGGGGAACATTCTAGGTAATTCGATTTAAAAAGTTATTTTAAAAATATAATTGCAGTCTGCACTTTTGGTATTAAAAATTCTTGTATATGGCAGAATCGGGACAAAGTTTAACAGTTTTTTTAATACGTTTGTCTTAATACCAATGTTGCAGATGACAAACGTTAGTTTAATACAATTTAATTATACTGTGATATTTTTTACTTTTATTTATATTTTTGCATTTGTTTTGTTTAATTAAATTTATGTTTTATTCAAAATGCAGAACTATTGACGAAAGATTATATGTGAGTAATATTATTCCTGTAGAACTAAGTTATCGTTGTTGTTATTAAACTATTATTTTTCAATTGTATATTTATTTTGATGTTGCCAGATCTAATAAAATATCCCTGATGATGTTGGGAATCTCCAACGAAACGTCGGAAAAATAAATTATGAAATAATCTTTTATTTGCATAGTCTGGGTTCACACTATGAAAGTTTTCTTTCAGAAAGTCTGAGTTTATAGATGAGAGGGGAAGAGATCATGCTTTTTTCTCTCCTCTCTCACCCATAAACTCAGACTTTCTGAAAGAAAACTATCATAGTGTGATCCCAGACATAGAATACATGACCTTAATAAGCCCGATTTAGAATTTTCTAAACAAATCAATAATAAAATAAGGAAAAGGTCGATAAAAAACACTTAAATATATGTTACAGTGCTAAGTTTGGTACAAAAAATTTTATTTTCTTCACAAATTATCGACTAACTACACAATCACATACAAAAAAATGCCATTGAAACATTTACACGCGAAATATCCTTAAATCTTTTCTTTCCAAAATTAATATCACCTCTTTTAAATCGAAATTTTAAAAATAAAATAAAAAAAAAAAAAAAAAACTGAATTTAAAATCTGTTTGTTTTTAGAAGTTGATACACACAGAGAGAACATAAATATACACTACCTTGCATAGATGTAATTAGTGTGGGATTGGAAGCGTCTAGGCTATCATACACACCTCTATGTGCACACTCCTTTTTGAAATTCAAACGCAACGGAGTGCCAGGCAACGGATTGCCGCTGCGATTGTGTATGGTGAGACCTATATTAAACATGGCTGTGCCCGAATTATTACCGCTGCAGGGTAGAAAGACGCTGAAATCTTAGAAAAAACAAAAAACAAAACACAAAATCCATCACAAATTCTTCAACTAAATACATTTAACCTTACTTTTCTCTTCGTTCGGTATTCGGCCCTTGGGTTTAATCGACACAGTGGGTGCTTTCAATATACTCTCATCCATTGTTTCGAGCAAATCGAAATGGTAGAAATATTTGCGGTGTCCCGACTTCCAGGTGAAGTTGACATAATTAAGCTCGGCTGGTATTATCAAATAGTCGTAATATCTACTGTCCAAAATGTGATTTAGAACATGACCATTGTGTATGGCAAAGATAGGGCCATGCAAAGAGTTCTGGGGAAAAAACAAATCTTTAAAATATCAGGAAGTTTGTTAGTTGTTGTTGTAAGGAGTGGATTTTAAATGAGCAAAATGTTTTTTTCTCAAACATTACCAGTTAAGGCTTTCAATTGTTGTTCATTGATCCACAAGGAGATGTTGTCATCTGGATCGTTGGATCTATTGCGCTTTCTGTGATGAGCCCGACGTTGTTTTTTATCGCCCTTACGTCCTCCACCGGCTAAAGCTTTCGAAACACCTGTTAAACTGCTACTACCATTATTGAAATGTACGAAGACATCTCCTACAGCAGATTTGTGTTTCTTTTCATTATAATTATGATTGTTGTTGTTGTTGCTGTTGCTGTTGCTGTTCTTGTTATGATTTGGATTGTTCTTCTTATTACGTTTTTTTATCACTTCATAAGATGATACACTACCGCCATCACTGTTCCCTCTGTTATGATGCTGCTGCGAATGATGGTGATGATGATGAGCGCCCACTTCATTTATTTGCTGTTGCTGTTGAGCATCATGTTTCTGTTGCTGTTGTCTAGCCTCTATGCCATCAATCCATATTGCAAAATACAACATCATCAGCAATAGATAAATAAACTTCCATCGAAACATTGAGACATTCCCTCGTCTTCCTTCACACTCCTGCAGTCTGTGAAAATCATGGTCATGGGATCTGTAAATGTTTTTATTGTCGCAGTTGTTATGGTTTTGGCTCTTCAGCATAATTCTAAAAAAAGGAAAAAAAAAAATTAAAGAAGTTGTCGTTGGAAAAGGAAGGAATGGGATTTTTGTTGTTGTGTTCTGTTTAAAAAAAGTGCAACTAAATCGTTATTAAATTGTTGAGCTTTATTTTTCTATTTTGTAATTTATAGTTTGTAGTCAACAATTAAAAATCAGAGTGTGATCGCGTTTGAATGTGTTTACATTAAAAATTCCATAGAAATCATAATCAGCTCAAATAGATATTCCTAGAAATAAAGTTTTCTGAACTTTTTTTGCTTAATAGATGTGTTTTTTTGTTCCATAACTTTAAAGTGTCAGATAGGAAGATAGACCATTAATATGAAGGGAGAATGCAAAAAATATACTTGTGCATTTTTAAAACCTTTTCTTTAGCTTAACTTCGGAAAATCAAATCTTGTAACGTTAATTTAACCGCCTTATACTCAATGCAAAGTGATGAAACTTTGCTGGCATACATATTCCCGATGATAATACATGAATACATGGGCGTAGCCAGGATAAAATTTAGGGGGGGGGGACCGTCAAATTTTTTTTAAAAAATGTTCTTTTTTAAGAAAAGCGTTTCTTAAAAAATTTTTTTTTAAATTTTCTTATTTTATTTAAATCCCATAACATTAATTTTATAATAGAAAAAAATAATTTTATTAAGGGCGCACACTGCGGCCAAAAGCCCTTTTTTCACGGACCAATTCATATCGCCTCAGCTACAATTGTGAGGTACACTAAATTTGATGAGTGTAAATCTTATAACAAACTGCATGTTCCAACAAAATCTTGGTGGTAAAGGAGGGGGAGACGGTACTCCCATACAAAAAATTTCTTAATTTGCATATAAAGGGTGGTTAAATTGTAAGGGCCGATGTTGAATGTGAACCACACCTAAACGCCAAGTTTTTTTTCCGAATTTTATTTGACATTTCTCTATTTCAGACTTACTCAATTTGAACCATGGAGAGATACACAATCCAACAACGTGTTAAAGTTATCCAGACTTATTATGAAAATGGGCGTTCAAATCAAAATGCATATCGTGCACTTCGTGATTTTTTTGGTCAATTTGATCGTCCAAATGTGAAGAGCCGTCCACCTCAACTCGTCGTCGTGCCCAACAATTGCACCTCTCACCCTCGTCGTTGATGAACATTATGCATAAAGACTTGCATTTACACGCTTACAAGGTGCAATTGGCTCAAGAACTAAAGCCTCTTGACCATTCCAAACGTCGTGAATGGGCAGAATGGTGGCAAGAAATGGCAACAGTGGATGATCAATTTTCGAAGAAAATCATCTTCAGTGATGAGGCACATTTTCACCTCAGTGGATTCGTCAATAAACAGAATTGCCGCATTTGGGCGAATGAGAATCCAAGACTGATTGTCGAAAAACCAATGCACCCACAAAGAGTGACTGTTTGGTGCGGTTTATGGGCTGGCGGCATCATCGGGCCTTATTTTTTCCAAAATGAGGCCGGTCAGGCAGTTACTGTGAATGGTGTTCGCTATCGTGAGATGATAACGAACTTTTTATGGCCCGAATTGGAAGATATGGATGTGGACGATATGTGGTTTCAGCAGGACGGTGCCACTTGCCACACAGCTAACGAAACAATGGCTCTTTTGCGCAACAAATTCAATGGCCGTGTTATCTCACGTAATGGCGATGTCAATTGGCCGCCAAGATCATGTGATTTGACACCGTTGGACTTTTTTCTTTGGGGTTATTTGAAAGAAAAGGTGTACGTCGATAAGCCAGCAACAATTCAAGAGCTAAAGGATGAGATAATTCGGCACATTAACGGCATAGAACCTCCATTATGCCTCAGGGTCATCGAAAATTTGGACCATCGGATGGAGGTGTGCCGCCGTGGTCGCGGCGCCCATTTGGCCGATATTTTGTTCCATACATAATTGAGTAATACCAATATATCATAATAAAATAAAATTACAATAATTTCCTAAATAGTTTGTGTTTTATTCAAAATCAACATCGGCCCTTGAAATTTAACCTATCTAAATAACTGCAACAGTGAGGCACACAAAATTTGATGTGCGTAACTCTTATAACAAACTGCATGTTCTATCAAAATCTCGGAGGAATAAAAGAGGGAGACGGATACCCCCATTCAACGTATTTAATATTTTTTTTTTATATCTGCAGATCTACAATAGTAGTCCGTCTGCCTATATAGGAGGTATATAGGCAGACGGACCAACCCCATACAAAAAATTATTAATTTGCTTATGTGTATCTCAATAACTACAATAGTAGGCACACTTAATTTGAGGAGGTCCATAACAAAACGCAATAATTACACCATAACATTTTTTTGGATAAACGACAAAATGTAATTTAAGCAAGTAGCACATAATTTTTTTAAAAAACTATTATTGAAGTATTATTGTCTACAAAAAATAATATTAATCACAAATTAATTATTTTATCTGACAGTTTGTTTTAAAGTTATTTAGATAACAAATTTGGAATTATTGCGTTTTGGTCCGAATCCATAGTATTTATTTCATTTTGCTATGAATTGTACGAAAATATTACTCACAATCAACATAACAAAAGCAAAAGATATTAACTAAACAAAAATTCCTTACGTTTTACAGTTATCTCAGATTTACTACCAGAGCATAATTTATTTATCAAGTTGACTTTTTTAAAATTTCTTGTAAATATTTATTGCAAAGATGTGTAATTATTGCATTTTGCTCTGAACCAGTATATTTGATATTGATCTGCAGTGTAGTTATTGAGTTTTGGAATGCTTTATAATGAAGGTAATATAGATTTCAATGTGTAGAATGTGATTCAATCAAAAAATCAAAAAACTTGAAAAATGCAATTATTGCGTTTTGTTATGGACCTCCTCATTTGATGTACGTAGCTCATAGAACAAACAGCATGTCCAAAAAAATATTGGAAGTATGGAGGGGGAGACGGGTACCTCTCATAAACAAAATTATTAATTAATTAATATAATGTAATCTCAATTTTTGGGAACACAAAATTTTAATTTCAAAAGATTTTGTTATTCGTGCTTAATTCCCAAGATGAGATGAACCCACTGTTTATTGTTGATGTGTTTTGTTTAAACTTTGATATTGTTACAAGTAGAAATGTTGCTTATAAGTCTTATACGTTTAACAGTTTTATTTGGTTAAATATCTTTAGTTTTTCTAAAATCTTAATGGATGAGGTTTCCTGATGATCTGGCCTGAGCAACCAGTGAAATGCGCATAGGAATAGCTTATCCCATCGACAATAAATTTCAAGTGTTTTTATCAAGAATAAAAACTGGGAAACTCAAAAATGTATATCTTGATTAAGGTTGTTATTTCGTGAGAGCGTGAAAACTTAATATTTTCTAATCAGGCACTTTAGTTTTTAAATCATTATAAAATATAAATTTAACCACTCGTTGTAATTTTAATGTTAATAATTCGTTAAGCTCAAGGTTTAACCACGGTCACGCGTAACTCATGTGTGCTTCACGCGTGACTTGCGCGTAACAAATCACGACAAGAAATTTCTTATAATGTAGACCATTAATAAACCAATAATAGTTAATATAACTAAAGCTTCGTACAGACGATGGTCAGATATTACAATATTGTAATTTTTCTGACAATAGTGCCATTGTCAGATGCATTAATTTTACACATCTGCCAAATGAAAATGAGCTTACAATGTTCAGACAGTTGCAAGACATTTTTAGGCAATTTGAATGACAACATTGTAAGATCTGACCATCGCACAGAGGAGTATTTGGCCTGAAAAGCTGGCCAAAATTATTAAACGTGTTTTTTGAATGAAAAGTTTTAGTTTTTTGATAGTTTTAGGTGTAGTATGATATAAAAAGTCTAGTGGCAGATTTTGAAAAAATTACACTGCGCAACAAAAGTACACTGCGCAACAAAAAAATTTTTCTCTACCCTAGAAATAAAAGTATGTGGACTATATGGATTTTGATGCCCTTAATTCAAATCTGTTTTCCGTTTTTCTCTAGTACGTAAGGAATTTCTTTTAAAGGCGTGGCATACTTCACCCCCTAAATCGTTGGGTTGCCTTATATATTTTGCCATAACTTGAAAACGTGTTCTCCGATTTTAAAAGCAGGAGGATCAGAAGATGCACCGGAAAATTCTATTACTATTTTGGTGTTATTAAAAATTTAATGGCGAAAAAAAAATTTACATGCAAAATGCGTAAAATTTTTTGTTTTCAAAATGCAATAAAAAAATGTAAGAACCAAAAAGTTTAAATTTTCAAGATTTTTCTAAAAGCCACATTCCTAACAAATGTTGATTTTAAAGGTTTAAACTCATTCTTGACAGACTGTATGTACATACATACATACATATGATTTACGGTCTAATTAAAAAAAAAAAAATTTAAAATTGTAAGGCTCTTATAAAACAGTATTTTTTTATGAAAAAAGGCTTTATTATATTTATTTTATATTATTTAATACTTTTTAAACGAAAAGTTAAACAAATAAAAATTCCTTACTAATTATTATGTCATATGTGTATCCTCATTAGCTGCATCATCGGTGTCAGGAAGAAGAAGTGTGATGGTTTCTGATGAAAAAGCATTTTTATTATTCCGTTCTCTTTGCGTACTGCAGCTTATAAAAGGGTCACTGCTCAGAAATAACCTATTTAAGACATCTCGATTTGTATCGCTTCTGCTGAATTTCCTCGAATAATTCGTGCGATATAATCGTAAGTGCTTATTTCTGGCCTCGGCAGCTTCTTCTGACAATTGTCCAATTGGCAAGATTGCTTGCTTTATAACACTACTGCCATGAATAAGAATCTTGTGCATCGTAGGACTTATGGGGTGCCAGTTGTAAAGTTGCACATATATTTCGGCAGTTTTATGTGCATATTCCTCAAATTTCTTAATATTAATTCGGTGTCCGCTAGTTATTGCTTCCAATATTATTTTCAGGCGGTTGATTAATTCTTCATTTATTCCAGTGATTTTCGATGCAGTTGCTGGGTCCGAAAAAAATCTTCTTGATGTGTTGCCATCATTAGTGCTACCGTATCCTGGTTTTGGAACATCTACAAGTATTCCTATCTCGTCTTTAAGTCTTTTTTGGATGAATATCTTCCTCTCTTTAACAATTGCTTTATCTTCATCGCTCCTTGCTTGCGAACTGCCAAATACTGGTATTGTTACAGTTCCTTCCAGCCACTTAGCGTTTGTGCTTAAATAGGGGTCCTCTTTTCGTTGTGCCGAAAGCCAATATCTTTTGAAACAATTTTTGACATTTTTCAAACACTGCTTCAGTGCTAATATGTCCCCATCCCCTTGACATTTTGAAATTTCGTTCAATTTTCTGACCAAAAAATCCAATTTCTCGTCCATGGTTCCAGTATTAGATTTTTTCACTATTTGGAATAGCTGTAATCTTGTGTAAACTTGTTCCATGTGGACTCCCGAAGTTACAAAACGGTTTTGATAAAAAATGGGTGCAATAACCCTTTATAAGTATTTTCAAGCGCAAAATAGAAGAAATGTGAAAATTTAAAAAAATCGTCAAAAATAATGGCGCAAACTTGCGCACACTTTTTTTTTTGGATTCTAAAATTAGAGATTCCAAATTTTATTGTGGTATCAAACATAATACGTAGACATGCAAACCTCATTTGTGGAAAACACAAACGCTAATAGTGTTTGTGTAGAAATTCATTAAAAAAATAACGTTTCCCGGTTTGTCATCTTTCGAACACAAAAATAATGCTGTTTTCATCATACTCAACAAATGATGAGAACATTAAATTCCGTTCGGTTTTTTTTGAAAAACCACGAACTTCAATGTGTTCGGTTCGGCTCGATAATGTTCGTCGCTTTTTGCTGATAAAAAAAAAAAACCAAACATTTTTTACAAAAACAAAATACACACACGAAAAAAACATTATAGAACATTAAAATATAATGTTTTTCTACAGTATCACTACAATTGTTCTGTTTTTTAACGAAGAACCGAACATTATATAATGTTCGGTTATATAATGTTCGGTTCTTTCTTGAAAATAGTTACGAACGGTATTAAGGTTTGTGTATGTTTACACAAACACTAAAAAAATAGATATCGTTCTTCGGTGTGTGAGCCGAACGCTAAATAATGTACTGTTTATTTTCGAACACTGATTAAAATACCTATCGCTTCTTTATTGCAACATCGTCATATCTCAAAAAATTAAAAATAGACGATAGGGGTCGTACATTCTAGGGCCATCTAGACGTCAGAGCTCGAACGTTATATGGTCATTTGCCGTCTGGGCTAGAGTATAAATAGAATCGCAAAAGATGGCATAAGATGATTCTAAGTTCAGACTTTGCCAAGTGGATAACGCATCACGCGGAGAAAATTATAAACATTTAAGTGTGTTGATCACAGTAGTGAGGTGTGAATAAAAGCTGTAAATTACGGTTGTTAAAGTGATTAAGTTCTTAATAAATAAGTGTTGTGTTTATTTAGTTTTATTCAAGGTACATTAACACAAGGTAGACTCATAGGGGAGTGTAGACATGCTGCTCTATAAAAATAAGCGAGTGGAACCGAGTTGTCAAAATTGTTTTCATATAAAACACATGCGCACATGTACAAATTTTGGCTCATGTACACGAAATTTGACGTTTGGGTTCCAACTGGGGTAAACAGCTGACAAACATATGGGCCAACGAGTTTACCTTGTGTAAATATACCTTGGTTTTATTTGAACTGCAATCAGGGTTGATAAAGTTGGTACAATTGTACTTTTTTTGGTACAATTCAAAACTAAAAAGTACGCTGGTACGCCTGTGACTTATTTGGTACTATTTCCAAATTTTTCAAACCTACATATTTATAATTGATATAAAATTGCAACTCGTATTTACTCTCCAATGAATATAAGCGGAGTTTAGTGTTTGGAGCAAATAGTCTTGCGTTTTTTAAGAAATCTAAGGGAAGCTCTATTTTTTGTTGTTGGATTTAACAAAACAGCTATGACTTTTTGCATTTGCTCTTTTGCAAGACCATTTGCACCAAACACTGAACTCCGTTATTGTGAATAGATTTTTGCACTTGTTTATTGAACGATTGCGTATGCCGCATTCTAAATTAAGTATCAGCGGCAGCATAAAAGCGAGCATTTTCTATTGATATTGACAAGTTTTTAAAAGATATAAGAGACAACTTCTGCAAGAGTTCTACATTTATTTTGGAACGAATTCATATTATTTTCAAATATTCGTCATCAAGAAGGGTGTCACGTCAAGAAGTAATTAACATAATTTTGTAACAGTGGGAGCCCACTCCATTATTATTTTACTCCGTATTATTTTGAAGGAGATTTTACAAGCGGTAAATAAAATTTTATTATATTCGAACTTTCTACTCCTTTCCTGTTTCTGCAGAACATAATGAAAATTGTAAACTCAATAAATTTGGAAATGCAATCCGAAGATGCTCGTATGTACATATTTTTAGAACGCTTAAAAATTATATTTTCGTTTAAAATTCGAAATTGCATTTTGAGAAATATTCGTCAATTTTCCACAAAAAAGACGATAAATTCTAAAAAGTGTATGAAAACGCTCTCTGGCGGCAATCAAAAATAAATGGATTGCTCGACCCTTAAAACCGCATGATATAGGTCTGGTTAGACCAACTACAATTTGTTTGCCTCTATTCTTGAATATTTTGAAAAAATAACTACATATTTTGAAAAATTCGGGCCTCGAAATTAATTTTTGACCTATGGTTTCTTTGGCAAAGTTTCTTGGAATGACTTATAGAACAAGAATCGCGATGTGCTTTTGACGCAAAAAAATTTTACCCACCCTATTATTATGTATAATTAATTACTTTTTGCCATCTAAACTTTACATGTACAAATGAATTTGTTGTTGTGCATTAAATTTTTGTTTTTAAAAATGAAACAAAAAAATTTAAAAAAAAGTACGATTTTTTAAGTTCGTTGGTACGATATTGATTTTCTTATTTATTATCCCTGATTGCAATCAACGAACTCGAAACTGCTTATTGTTAAGGAAATAAACCAAAACGTCCTTGAAAGGCAGTAACGTAACAGTATTTAGAATTATTAAAATAGAAAAAAGTTAGGAGGTAAAAGAAAAGCATGTTAAAAAACTCGTACTTTCCCCATGCATGGGAAGGCTGTAATGGTTATTTTGCCAAAGAAAAATAAAGATACTGGCAATCTTAAGAATCTTCGACCAATAAGTATGCTTTCAAACATCAGTAAAGTATCCGAAATGTGTGCATTCAATAATTTAGTTAAATTCTGCGAAAATAACACAGTGCAACACGAAAAAAACTACATACGGACCACTTAGTAATAAAAGACTAAAAAAAAAGTCCCGTGTCTCCCAGTTTTGCCCAAAGTCATGCACTTTTTTTATGGGCCCGAGAAAATTATAATTTTTTTTTTGATGATGACACCGAGGCCCATAAAAAAAGTGCATGACTTTGGCCAAAACTGAGCTACCAAAAATTGCCTTATTGTTAATTTATGTTCATGATGTTATACTTATGTACATATAAAGTTCATACATACAGTGTCTCCAATTCTCCACTTTTATCGATTGTTTTGGTGACACAATCAACGAAGCGTCTACACTTTTGACTGCCTTGGACAAAAAAAAAAAAAAAGAAAAAAGAAATACAGGCCTGTTCTGAAATCACGTGATTTCAAATCACATGTGCTTTTAAAAACACACTTGTGATTTTGTGGTGTTCTGTAAAATACACCGGTTGTTGTGTTTTTCGGTGTGATTTTCAATTGTCGAAAGCACAAGAAAACACAAAAAAATTGTTCCACAAAATATTAAAGCTTTTTATGTTATTTTCAGACAATTTGTTTTTTTAATCGATTTAGTGATCTCAAATTAGTTTAAGGGTTTATTTAAAATTTTGCTTTTTTTCGCATAAGATGGCTAAAATATCTTCGCTATAGAAGCGATTTGTTCCTGTAAGTTTCCTGTACTAACAAAATAAAAATGCGTTCATATGCTGACTTCCCTTGTGAAAATAATGAGTTGTTGTAGTTGATTAGTAAGTAGAGCTTAACGAAATTTCTCACTACAATACATGCTAAATACTTGGTACCTAAGTAAAGTTTTTGCTGGGAAATACATCAAGTCGTTATCAATTTAATGTCTAGGTATATATTTTCATTTCAATAATTAGTACATATTATCCCATCGTAAATAAAATTCGAAATCTTGATTACACACACAGATACGGACTAACAACATCAACTTCCCTATTCCAAAGTCAGAGGCAAAAGTATAAAATAACACATTAAATGGCAACTCTCATTATTGTAACTGTATTTATTTGTGTCTTCTTATTTTGTTCTTTTTTTGCTCATGACATTTTTAACTTTTATTTTGTATCTTTAATCTCTTGCCATAACAGGACATAACAATACACCTGAAATGTTGCCTGTTCGTTTTTGTTGTTGTGGTTGGTGCGACCGTTGCTGTGTAAAGAATGTAACAAGTTTTGCAGTTAAACCTAATATGCCCATAATCGAACGGTAGTGTCTGGCCTTAACACAAACATCATCATTGACATCATGATTATAATTATGATGATGATAAACAAGGTAATTATTATCATCACGATTATCATTGCTGTAGTTGGTTTAATGTTTGATAAACAATGAAATTGAATGCAACAAAAAGTCAGACAGAGTTCAGCCTGGGAGACAGCAATGAAAAGAATAAAAGGCCCAGAAGAAGAAGTTTTAAAGAAGCAACTAGTGACAATAGTTTGTACAAGAAGCATTCAACCATAATAACACAGACCGACAGACGGACGGACAATAACACGATGGATGATAAACACAAAAACAAAAACAACAAAAAAGTTAACAAAATGTGTTAGATAAGGGAACAAAAACAGAAAAAGCACAAACGCACACCCAACCACCAATCGGTCAAATAAGCAAAACACGGCCTAAACAGAAGACAACAACGAACGACATCAACAATAATAGCAACAACCATTACCAACAAGAGGCTACGGCAACAACATGATCAACAGCAGGAAACGTTTGTTTTTTTACTTGTAAGATTTCTGTTTTTTTTTTTATACCCTTCACCGAAGGTAAAAGGGTATTTATTAGTTCATCATTCCGTTTGTTTTCTACAATATTGGTCTTAGACAATACAAAGTATATATCGTCATCTTAAATGCAAACGGACTTTACTACATTTTTGTTTTTTTTTTTTTTTTAAAGGAGAAGCAAAATACTTTACAAATCAATAACAACTTTCATATGGTCGCCATTTTTAAAAATTTGCGTGAGCATGTAGTTAAACAAAAATCAATCAAAAACTCAATTTCGAATTTTTGTGGAGTTACGTCCGTTTGCGTTTAAGGTGTACATATATTCTGGGTCCTTATGATAACTAACTTGATTTAACGATGTTCTTCTGTCTGTGTGTCCGTTTCAATGGGTTTTCCGAAGACCCCAGATACGATGAGGGCTAAGTTGTTATATATTGGGCGATTTTTTAAGAGCTATAGAAAAGTTTAAAAAAACACATAAAATTCAGAAAAATGCATGAAGCGGGCATGTGTGTATAGACATGAGCTTTAATATAGCCCCACAAAAAATAGTCTAAAGGCGTTAAATCGCACGATCTAGGCGGCCAATTGACCGGTCCCGAACGTGAAATAAAATGTTCACCGAACTCGCCTCTCAATAAGTTCATTGTTAAGCGTGCTGTGTGGCATGTGGCACCGTCTTGTTGAAACCACATGTCATGCAAGTCAAGCTCTTGCATTTTGGGCAAAAAAAGTTCGATATCATCTCACGGTAGCGCTCACCATTCACAGGTACGTTACGATTCGCATCATCTTTGAAGAAGTACGGTCCAATGATGCCACCAGTCCATAAACCGCACCAAACTGTGACTTTTTCTGGATGCATTGGTAGCTCTTGCAATGCTTCTGGCGGATCTTCACTCCAAAATCGACAATTCTGTTTATTAACGTAACCATTCAGTGGGTCGATTAAACTGACCATAAAATGGAAGAAGCGCGCGATGAACTTTCTTAACAGAGCACGCATTTTGATAATAAAATTCAATAATTTGCAAGCGTTGTTCGTTTGTAAGACGATTTATGGTTAAAATATGAACCAAACTGAAGATGTTTGGCAGTAAAACGCGTGCGTCAGCTGTTTAAACCAGTATTGCCAAAAAGATACTAGCTGAAAATCACCCGATATTTTACATATAGTCCCGGAAAGTTTGCTATTGAAATTTAGCTATTTCCGTCCAAAAATGGCTGAAATAAGAACATAAAATCACAACTTCCTCTAATTTTACCCATAAATCCCTTGTTCCCTGCAAAAGCCAAAGTTCCAAATTATGTACAAGCATCTTGCTTATCAAAACGCAATATCCTACAAAATATGGGCGGAATTAGAGAGGAGTGCGTGACATAATATAGATTTATTTTTATCTAAGGAACGCTAAGAGAAATTTGTCCAAATTGGGTATACAAAGCTGGGTGTATCTGTAATACACAAACTTTAAAAAAATATAGGAGGGATTGGAGAAGTCGGCGTGGCACAAAATAGGTGTATTTATATCTAAAAAAAACGGCATTTATTCATCTTTCTGTTCTTATAGCACCATGCTAAAGGGTATATAAGATTCGGCATAGCCAAATACTTGTTTTTATACCCTCCACCACAATTAGTTGTGAAGAGGGTATATTAAGTTTGTCATTCCGTGTGAAACTTTTTTATTATTCATCTCAGACCCCATAAAGTACATATAGTCTCGGTCCTTGAGTAATTCTAAGTCGATTTAGCCATGTCCGTCTGTCTGTCCGTCTGTTGAAAACACGCTCACTTTCGAACAACTCAAAAGAAATGAATAAACTTGGTGCCAAATTGCTTGTAGTTCTCCTAAGCAGTTTGGGATTGATATCCAGCAAAATCGGTTCAGTAGGACCAGAGCTATGAATCAAAATGTGGAACCACCACCTAAAAAAATTGATAATTTTGTTGCAAAAAATAACATAAATGCTGGAACAAGGCACGGAATGCGATAAGATTTAGCAAAAATTCGTTTTATTTGACTGGAAATCACGCTGTTAAATTTCGTGAAGATCCGTCCATAATTTACCCTAAGCCCCATATAAACACTTCTCTCGGAAAACAGTTTAGTACGCCTAAAACCGGTAAAAATATCGCTATCGTAACAAAATTTGGTGCGTCACAGTTTTTTAGGACTATAAATGATACTGTGAAATTTCATGTCGATCGGTCCATAATTTACCTTAGGCCCAATATAAACCCTACTACCGGAAAAAAGTTTAGTACGCCTAAAACCGTATAAAAAAATGCAATCATAACAAATTTTGGCTCGTCACAGTTTTATAGGACTTTAAATGATACTGTGAAATTTCGTGAAGATCGGTACATAATTTACCCTAGGCCCTATGGAAACCCAACTCCCGTAAAACAGTTTAGTACACCTAAAACCATAATGAATAATGCTATCATAACAGAAATTGGTACGTCACAGTTTTAAAGGACTAGAAATGACGCTGTGAAATTTTGTGATGATCGGTCCATATTTTACCCTAGGCCCCATATAAACCCTACTACCGGAAAACAGTTTAGCCGCTTAAAACCATAATTAATAATAAATCGTCACAGTTTAAGATAATAATAATAAATAGACATCATACGGATATTACTCCTTAAACATTCAAGCTGTTGGTGGAGGGTATCAAAGATTCGGCACAGCCGAATATGGCACTCTAACTTGTTTTTATTGTTGTTGTTGGTTTTACTTTGGTGTGATCATCTGTCTTTTGCAGTTTTTTTAAATGTGAGTCTTGCTGTCCAGTGTTTAGTTCAAACGGGTGCTTTTTCTGTTGTCTTGTGTTCTTTAAAACATTTAAAACGTGTTTAAGTGGTCGGTCACCAATGCACACAGGTAAGTATGTATATCGGGCGACCAGTGGTCATTATCTCCATCATCACCATCATCATCAACACCATCGTAATGATCAGCCGATACTTTTTATTGCATTTAAAATTATGGGATACTTGTTAATGCTGCTGCTGTTAACTCACTTTATTTTTTCCGTTGAACAGAGTTATCAAGGAATTTGTTCATAAGATTATACATTTTTACTAATGGGAGTATTACAATGGGTTTTCTCGTCTTTCTTTTGATGGCACAAACGAATTAAGCTAACTTCAGATACATTTGTCTTTGGTAAAACGTACTTCAGCCAGGTTGCTCTGGACTGTTAGTAAGATACATAAATAATAAAAAGCTCACAAAACAAAGCATATTAAACAAAAGCGTCATTGTGTATACGGGACTTACATTTTTTTTTTTTTTGGGATTTAAAAAAGTCCGAATGATTAATTTGTCAATTATTATCAACACGGAAATCCATGATCATTCTTCTAAGCAAAAGCAAATATTTTTTAAAATACAGCTTGATTCTGTATGCACTCCGTCTACGATTACAGCGGAAGCTGTGGAGATGAAAATGAGGAAGAAAACGTGCAACACTTCCTCTCTCACTGATCTGCATTGGCGAAAAATGTACGAGCCCACTGTTGCCAGAAATTTTTTGTAATAAATCTGAAAAATTGAACCAAAAAATCTGGAAAATCTGGAAAAAAATTTTTAAAATCTGCAAAAAATCTGGGAACTTAAATACTTTATTTTGGGGTTGATTTTGTTTTTATTTTCGGATTCGTACAACAAACGAAAACTTAAGCCGATATCTAACATTTTTTTGGTACATTAAAATTAAGAGTTATATACAAAAGAGAAAAAATATATATTATATGAATGTATGTATATATACATAAGGGCGGTTCGATTTGTATGGATAAAAAAAATTACAAATCGTATAGCAAAAACGTAATCTACGTAAAATTCTCCGAAGAAACCATGGGTCTTAAATGAAATCCTAAATTTTGAATTTTATATTTTATCTGAACGATTTTGCTTTGTTTTATTTATGTATATTAACTTAATATTGGTTCCACATTATCTGTTGAATGTGGCAAAACAATTTTTTTTTAACCAAAAGGCACGATTTTGGGAAAATTATTCTTGAGTCAAAATTTTTAATTTGGCATTTATTTTTCCAAAAGTGTAATAAATTGATACTTTTATATATCAAGTATTGGTAATCAAGAGTCAATTGTTTGCATATCTTCTTTGCATATTAAATTTGGAAACTGTTCATAAAATTTCAAATATTGATTTTTTTTTTGGATATTTGGATTAATTCCTTTTAAAAATTGTGATTGATCTCCAAAATCCAATCTTTTAAAAAGTTAGTCACAAAGTTCAATATAAAAGTCCAATTTTTACAATTTCTTCAATTTCAAAAAATCTGCAACTTGATAGCAAAAATCAGCAAATCTCACTTCGTCATTTTTGCAACGAAAAATCGGCAAAATGCAGAGAAATCTGCACTTCTGGCAACAGTGTACCAGCCAAATAGGGATCTCATTATTTCATGCATTGAATTAGAGCGAATTTTGAACTTCACAAAACGGTCGTGTTTGTTTTACGGTGAGTATTTTGTTTAAACAGAACAGTTTTTCAAATTACATTAATTTTCATTATTGTTGTTATTATTGGTAAAACCATAGTATTTACAGACGAATTTTGGAGATGGTACCCTATTTGAAACCGAGGGCAGTTATGGCTCACCAAAACAACGTTATGTTACGAGGTCAAAAGTCATATACATATGTAAGTGTAATTTGTGGCGAATATTATCTAGACACTCATTTATATTAGATTTTTGGTATTAAAGGGATTTTAGGGACGGTTGCTGAATTTTATATTAATATTAACTTTTAAAAGGACGTTAAACTATTTACGGATGTGGGGCGATTCCAAAAAAAAAACTACAGTAAAATATTTTTCAGGCAAATGATCTCTAAATACGTACTAAATTAGATAGTTTTTGAACACAATCTATTTTTGAAAAAAGTTTGTATGAGAGCTTTAAGCAATTTTAGACCAATTCTTACCATTTACATAGGCTTTTTAAAAATGTTTTTACCCAATTTTTATCAAATTATCAACAAAATTGCAACTTGTTTGTTGAGCAGAAAGCTTACATGGACGGGCGGACATCGTTAGATCCCGTTAAAATTATATTTTGTGTCGATCTAAAAGATAGGTTGGATTTGTATGTTTTATACACATTGGCGTAAATTGTTTAATTTGATGTTTCTAGGTCCAATATTAACGAAAACTCAAAAAGTATCAGTTAAAGATCAAAAAAGTACCAAAAAGCCCCTCTTACAGATTCGTATTCACTCAGGACCAATGCTAATGACAATTAAAAAAGTACCAGCTAAAGAACAAACAACTCAGAATTTCCATGTTTAATTTTATGTTATAAAAATTAAAAAAATGTAACAGTTAAGCTAAAGAAAGAAATTTTATTTTCCTTATTTTCCCTTTTTGGTACATTCTTCCCATTTAAGTATCAAAAATTTCAATATTGTAGTGGGAGCCCATTTATGGAGAAAAATACTTTGTAAAAAAAGTACAAACAATTGTTGCAAATTTAATCCTTAAACGTTCGAATTTCTAAAAAGTACCGAATTTCTATTTGTATTTTGTAGACAAGTTTCGAACATGATATAATGTTTATTTTTACGTTTGTTGGTTGAAAAGATAGACGGGCTGACAAAAAATACCAAAATTCAGGTTTTACTCGGTTACTCAATAAAAGGGCCGAATATCAAGAAAGAAACAGACACCTGTCCGCTTATTTTTCTAAAGAACAACGATATGTACTAAATTTTTTCTCTCTCTTTTGTTTTTTTTTTTTTTGATGACCGCCCCTGGACACTACCCTAAGCACTTTAGTGGAACCTTATAAAGCCTATGAACGTTAGAAGGTTCCATTCTTCATTTTTTAAATTGGACCGACAGTTCCGGAGATTACCTCTTACAAACATACATACATATTCTTCTTTTGACGGAAAAAGAATAGTTTTATGTCTGTTGTTTTGTTCTTGTAAAAAAAAGAATGCAGTCTTTTAAAACGCTGCCCCTTGGCTAAGATAATTTAGTGGTGTTTGGGTTTTTACTTTATTGTTATTTTTTTTTTCATTGCTATTGGTGTGATGTACTACAAAGTATACTTTTTGTTGTTGTTGTCTTAATTATTGTTGTTTTTGTTGTCGTCATCTTAAGTACATAAATGATTTGTGTATCGTTACCTGCACTCGTAAAGGAGCTAAGTCCATATACATATTTTCAAAATTCAGTTTTTGATGCAGTACACAAAAGTATGTTTTTTTTTTTGTTGCTTTGCAATGGTTCATAAAAGTGCTAAGATCAATAATACATATTAAAGGAAAAGTGCTGTCCCCGGTTAATATGAAATTTTATTACAAATGGTAACGCTTGTTAGTTGTAAACGTTTAATTAAGTAAAATAAGATTATTATTTTTTTAGAGCAGCATATTAATTTTCATAGTTTTTTTTATAGTTTGTGTGTTTGATAAACAATTTTTATATAATTAAATGCTGACAAATTCTCATATGGGCTTACTTTATCGAAAAGAATAACCTTTTAGAAAATAACACTTCTTAAAAATTACATTCTTTAGGGATGAGCAGGGAAACCAGAAATATTCTTTAAATATCGCGTTTTATGTGCATTAAATATGCGGATAAAACTTGAAAATATGCCCTGAAAATTGTTAAAAATATGCAAAAAAAAAAAAAAAAAAATTGTTCATTTGAAAATAAAATATTTAACAATTTAATAACATTTGCATTTAAAAAAAGACAATCCTAAAATTTAAGGCCAAATTAAGGAGTATTTACGGACGAATTTTCGAAACTTTACCCTATTTGGAAACTTATGCAGTCATGGGCTCACAAAAACAACGTTATGTAATGAGCAGGGCAAGGAAGTTCATGCACTTAAAATCGCAAAATATGCGCATAAAACATGCAATAAAAATCGTAAAATATGCAAAAATTAAAGTAAAAAATATGCATTAAAAATATATTTATTTAACCATATTTAACAAAAAAAAAACTTAAAACATAGTTTAAAAAGGTGGCATGTCATAACGTCCAGTGTCATAACGTCCATCAAATAAATGTCATAGCGTCCGCGGACGTTAGCGAAGCTGGTATTTGTTATACCATAGAGGAGATAATCCTTGCGCCCAAAAGTGTTTTCGTTATATATTTACTGCCTAATTTATAAAAAATAAAACATGTTAATAAAGGGTTTATTAAACGGATTTTGTATGAAAATCCGTTTCATAAAGCCTTTATTAACCGGTTTTATTTTATATAAATTAGGCCGTTAATATATACACCCAGAGCAGCAAAACTATTTAAAAAAAATTTTTGTCATATTATGTTTAATTTAACCAAATCATTGTCACCGACAACCATATTATGGTTAAATTATTTTCTTTAAAAATAGTTTTGTTGGTTGCGACCATAATAAAACATGTTTTCTCTGCGCATATGCAGATCTTGTTTTGTATTTAACTTCTTAAATAATTATGGATATTGGACACTTGAAAATGTCATAATGTCCATTTGCAAAGTGTGATAATGCCCACGGACATTATGACATTTTAAAAAGCGTCATAAAGTCCATGGACACTGTGACACTTTTTGGAGTGTCATAACGTCCATGGACACTATGACACTGGACGTTATGACATGGCACCTTTAAAAAGTAGTAGTAGATAAAGATATATTTACATATATGTATAAATAAATAAGTTTTTTTTTTTTAAGTTATCAAATGTAAAACTCATTCTATTTGGTCTTAAAACAGTTTAAAGCATTGAAAATGTTCGTTCGACCTCAACGGATGTAATAGGTGGATATTTAAAAATGGTCAACTCCTTTGTAGAATATTCATTGTCTACAATTTTGTCTTTACTGGAAGGTAAATTAAAAATATTACCAATTTCTTTAACTTTTTTAAAGCCAGCATTCTTTTTTAAAACTGCATAAATTTTGGATTTTATTTGACCTTATACTTTTCTTATTTTAATGACAGCGTCATCAACGAGTTTAACCGAGGTGTTCAATGATTTAAACCCCTGAAGTTCGGTTATTGTCTCCACTAGAAACCCATTGTTTGAGTGTATAAATTCTAATTGAGCCTTTATATTAGGTACATTTAAAATATTGTTTGCTTTTTTATCGCGACTGCATTATTTTCGTTAAAATTATTTACCACATCTTTAAATTCTTCAAAATTTTTGGCATAATACTCAACTGCCTGCAACCAGGTACCCCATCTTGTTACGTTTCAACATGGTTGAAACGCAAATATGACTTTAAAAACTTTCATGCATGGCATGAGCTTAGCATGTGACATGTAACATTTTTGAGTAAGATATCTTAAAAAAGGGCAAGTAGAGCAAAATTTTATTTTTATTAAAGGATTCTAAAAGAGAAATTGAATCTTTGAAAGTTCGAGCTATTGAAGCATGACCCACCTTTTCCAACTTTACAATATTTAACAAAAATTTGTGTTTATTCTGTTCTTCTTCTGCATTCAAGATCGAAACGTCCTTCAGTGTCCATTGCTTCGTCAATAGACAGCCACAAATTATGTCACTTAATTCTTTCAACAATGTCACATAGTTGGCGATATAAGTTTTTATAAGGGTTGTTTCCGTAGGAATGGTTTCATTGTTATATTTGTTTTAAAAAAATTCTATAATTTTGGTTGATTAGCTAATATAGAGGTATATCTGCAGACACCAGAGCATTATACAATTCAAAACTAAATTTGATAGTCTTATCCCCAAAAGTTGATTTTCTTGAAATTAAAGTTTGCGAAACGTTTTCATAAATCATAAATCTTTCTGTTTCTGGCTTTGAAGGTGCTGATTTACTTGAAATTTTTAAATGATTTTAACAAATTTAATACGGCAGTCGACGGTAAAAAAACTTGGAAGCAAATTCGTGATATTGGCATTGGTAAGTCAACTGTCAGGGCAGTGGATGCGGACGTCAACTTGTTGAACGAAGCCTTTGTTAACATCCCTCTGCCAAATGTTCAAACTGACTACTATGAAAAACTCACTTTCCCCGACACTAGTATAAGTAAATTTAATTTCCGCTGCCTATACCTGTTTGAAGTAGTTGAAGGTTTCTTTTCAGTTAAATCTAACGCTGTTGGCTTAGATGATATTAACCCTAGATTTGTGCGAATAATCTTGCCTTGGATAGTCCGTTTTGTCACCCACTTATTTAATACGATTATTACCACCAGCACTTTTCCAATGGATTGGAAACATGCCAAAATAGTTCCCGTGCCTAAGGCTGACAATGAGTACCGACCTATTGCAATCCTTCCCTTTTTATCCAAAGTATTTGAACGACTGTTACATAATCAGATTTCTGAGTATGTTAACGAAAACAATCTATTAACTGATCGTCAGTCCGGTTTTAGGCCACAGCGCAGCTGTATTACTGTCTTATCAGATGTGATAGAGGAAATCCGGGGAAACTTGGATGAAAGTAAAATATCGTTTCTGGTTCTACTGGACCATTCAAAGGCATTTGATACAGTGCATCATTCAATTTTATGTCTTAAATTGTCAAAAATGTTTAACTTCTCCATACTTGCTGTGAGGCTGATGTTGTCGTATCTTATAAACAGATCTCAATCCGTCACCAATGGCGAATCTATTTCTAATCCGTTACGGGTCACAAGAGGTGTTCCACAGGGTTCAATACTCGGACCCCTACTTTACTCGTTATATTCAAATGATCTTCCACAACAAATCCGATTTTGTAATGTTCAGATGTATGCTGACGATGTTCAGCTGTATCTAAGTAGTACCAAGGAGCTAATTTTGTCTAAGGTGCAGGAGCTGAATTATGATCTAAATAATATTTTCGTTTGGGCTTCAGCAAATGGCTTACGACTTAATCCAGGGAAATCTAAATGCTTAGTCATAAGCAAGAACATATTGGGGATAGAGGATGAGGTGAATATTTTCTTGGGAGGGTCAAAAATTGCAATTGTAAGTCAGGCTAAGAATTTAGGTGTAACATTTAATAAACGTTTAACTTGGTCAGATCATATTACACAAGTCTGTGGTAGAACCTACGGCATGCTACGGAGCTTATGGGTAACCCAATACTTTACTCCGCCGAAAGTTAGATTATTACTTGCGAAAACATATTTATTACCAACGCTTTTATATTCATCCGAAATATTTGCTGGTTGTAACTCAGGGGATACGAGGAAACTTAAAACAACATTTAACAACATCGTAAGATACGTTTTCGGACTGAGAAAATTTGATCATGTGTCACTTTTCTCCATTCGTATATTCGATATTACATTTGATAACTTCCTAATTTTCAAAAACTTAATATTTCTTTATAAAGTTATAATGACAAAGGAACCAAAGTATCTCTTTGATCGCTTACGATTTGCAAGATCACCAAGAGGTAAATTGTTAATTCAATTTAGATATCGTAGCCACGCTTCTGAATGTCAGTTCTTTATTCTTAGCATCCGTCTCTGGAATGAACTCCCTGATAATTTGCAGACTACTAGCAGCGCAATGAGGTTCAGAAAATTACTTAAAGAACATCTTTCGTAAATTTTATTAATGATATACAATATTCTATAAAAATTAGTTGAAAAGTTATTTTTTAATTATTTAATTTTTATTTATTTATTTTTCAATATTTTATAATTATTTAAATTTAATCTATTTTAATTTAAATCTAATTAATTTAAATCAATGTATGGTTAACTTTTCAGATTCTAATACTGTAATTTATAAGATATTATGTCTTGTTGTGTTAGAAAATCATATTTAATAAATACAAATACAAAAAATACAAATACAAACACCTTTTTGTAAACTTTGCAAAAAAGTACTTTTCCGACAACAAACATGCATTTGCATGAAGTCCCTTGCCCTTGGTAATGAGTTTAAATTTAATACAAGAGATGTTTGTGCCGAAAATTATCTAGATATTAACATCCATGTGAAATTTTTTGACTTAAAGGGACACAAAGACTTTAACTTTAACGGAAATTATGTAAGATTATAGACCGATTCTCACCGTTCTTATTTGATCAAATTATGCACAAAATTGCAACTTCTACTTTGCGCACAAGGTAAACCTGGACAGGAAACCAGCCAGACGGACGGACGGACATCGTGAGATCACTTAAAAAAGAGATTCTGAGTCGATCGGTATACATACTTAAAGATTGATCTAGATTTCTATGTATTATACACATCACCAAAAATCGTATATAATTGTTAGTTCCTAAATTTTTGCTAATATGTATGTATGTAAAATCTGAAAGTTTAAAATAAAATTTATCTTTAATGACAACCTGCTTTGTCTTACAATTTTAGAGTAAAACTTAAATTTAGATGGCGTAATTGAAGCAACACGTTGGATTTACAGATACATACATAGATACTTAAAACAGAAAAGCCATATGTAGACCAGCATTGTGAAAAAAAATATTTTTTTTTTTGCTGCGAAAGGAATCTAAAAAAATTGAACATGTATCAAAATATGCCTTAAAAAGATAAAATATGCATTAAAAAAGCTAAATATGCGCTAAAAATTTAAAAAATGCTGTAAAAATGTATTTTTAACTAAAAAAATGCCAAAAACTGCTGCAAACAGTAAAATATGCAAAAATATGCACTAACAAATCGATGCCAAAATTCATAAAAAGCTATAAAACGGATAAATATGTTGTTTCTCCCTTCTTTGGTTCCACAAGGAAAAACATGCAATTGCATATTTATCGTTTCCCTGGTGATGAGCAATGCTTTGATAAACGTATAAGTCCAAAATTTCATCGCCGGTTATGTTGTAGTGACCCGGTACCTAGCATAGCCTCTACAAACGAATTCACAAAACAGCAAAAGAGCCACCTGACAGTCCACATACACAGTGACTTTGAAGCCCCCAACAATTCTACAGCCTTTAAAATCCCTAGAAACTCCTCCAAAAATACACTGCATTTGTCGTGAATCCATGCCCCTTATAGGGCGGGTCCAGGCAATAACCACCAAATCCCATCTAAGATCCGCACGCGACCTATCGCAAAATTTCTTAACAGTCCCAGTTCCCTCAGTCTAAAATTACTTCTGGCTGGCATTTCCATCACATACATCCAAAGCCGCTTGAGAAGTACTTATAATGGCCCCTGTCATACCGACTAAAATACACCTCTAAGCCTAAGACAGAAGGTTCCTCCGACTTGCCAGCCTCTTTCAACTTATCAAACTCAGCATCAATACGTAAGACATGATATCGCTATCAATGTCGATGGCTTAGTAAGCGTTAAGAACCCTCTAAAATACGTTATTCTTCGTTAAATACATATGTATAAGCTATGTTATATTAAATTCCAAAAAAGTGAAAGAAAAAGTGCTAAGTCCTCATCCATTTGTTGCAAAAACTTTCTTCAATTCATTTTCTATGCCTTCTCTCTTTCTTTCAATAACAAACTTACAAAAACTGCTTGTACATGAAACAAACAACTTTCATCAACAAACTCAAATATTTCGTAAAAAGGATTGGGACTAAGTCCACACTAAAAGTAAAAAATATATAACAGAAATGGTGCTAAGTCACAAAAATCTTAGTTAAACAAAAATCCCTTATTTTAAGTTGTAAGTACACACAGAAAAAAATACCAATGTTAAAATAACATGGCGAAATGTTGATTGAGAATCATGGTAAATTTTTGCAAAAGTATGCCCTTTATTTAAATTTATCATTATTTTATATTAATTTTAAATGAAAAATATTAAAATAACCTTAAATCACGTTTATTTAATATTATTCACTGTTAAAATAACATTGTTCAATATTTCATCCATAAAAACCTGTTTTATATTAAAATTAAAAGTTTTTCTTGTAAAATTAACATGCATACATACGGGAATTGTCTTTTGTCTTACAAAAGAAGGCAATTCCCGTATTCTTTTAATTAAAATTATTTAGTTAAATAGTACATCAAGTTTTCAAAGTAGAATGATGACGAAACCCATATCGGGCCATTCTGCTGTTAACAAAGGAGATACAAAATAAGTGAAACATGTGTTACAGGGGTAAGTGTTTTGAGTTATAAAATAAATGCATATGTTGTCTCCACACTGTTATATCATACTACAACCAATTTGATTCTACATGAAATTCACGTTGTTTCAACTTGAAATAACTTTCATTCAACGTGATTCGGATTGTTATTTCAATATAAATGACATTTTGCTCTAACTTTACTGCAATGATAAATCAACATGAATAAAAGTTATTTTAAAAGAAAAAAATATTGTTTGCAAGTTATTGTAATATCATGTTAAATTAACATTAAACAACAATGAAGCAAAATCACTACTGAAAAATGTAAAATCAACCTTGTTTTGAACGAATTTACATTGATTTTTCTCTGTGTGTAATACACAGACAAAATATCTCATGAACATTTTTTTAAAAATAAAATTTTTATTTGATTCAATTAAAAAATTTATCAAAATTGCGCTTTGCAAAATAGTAATCAATAAAATATATTTAATAAGGAAGTTTAATATTTCTTCACACTCAATAAAAAAAGTATTTGATTCAAAGTAAAGACAGTATTTTTGCAACTCTTGTCCATTTTTTAATAACAAGACTTTACTGTTTTATTTATATAAAATCTTTAGTTTTTCCAAAGTCTTAGGAAAACCTTTTTCCTGATGATCTGGCCCAAGCAACCAGCAAAATGCGCATAGGAATAAGCTTATCCCCCAACAATAAATTCAAGTGTGATTGTCAAAGAAAAAAAATTGGTAATTTAGAACAACATAATTAATGAATAAATAAAGATTCGATAAACATTTTGTTTGATTTATTCAAAATTTCCAACAATTTGTTTAAACAAATCACGTAAACATTTTGTTTATAAAATAGTTTGCACAACAACTTTTTTTATTGACTCAAAATACATTTTTCACAATTCAAACTCATTTCACTTAAATCACAACTTTTACAAATGTTGGAAATCGCTATAAACTGTGATGATGAAACATCTTTCAAAACAAAGCAACAGTAGTCCAATATTAAATTTATAAAATGGATCAACACACACATCCGTGTTTCATTCTGGTTGCAAGTATTTCAATAAAGAACTGCAGGCGGCAAACATTTTTTTTTTGAAATTTCAGAATGGACTCAGTTGCATGGTCTAATGATGAGAAGCAGAGAGGGTATTTACCCAAGTAAACATCGTTTAAAGTAATTTGAGAAAAAGGGTACATTAAGCAACCGTTAATTCGATTTTTTCAATAAAATATTTATACCAGCACCACAATAGTGGAGAGGGTACAATGTGTTTGTGCTGATGTTTGTAAAACCTTAAAATAATGGTCCTAAGCCCACCTTTACCGATTGACTCAGAATCACTTTCTGAGTCGAAATAACGATGTTTGTCCTGCTGGCTGGCTGTTTTGGAGTTTAAAAAATTAATAAAAAATTTATATATGTATATGTCCTTTATTTATCTAAATATAAATAGAATTACATTTCTGAACACCATAAATACTTAAATAAAGTTCAGTGTGAACATAGGGCGTCAACAAATGCTCTCCATCTGATTCTATCTCTGGCAATTGTTTTTGTTTGATTCCAGGATACTCGAGCAAGTAAACATTCTTGTTTAAGGAAACGAACCCAGGTGTTACGGGGCCTACCTTGGCGACGTTGTCCTTGGGGGTTCCAGTCGAGGGCTGTTCTTGCAATTTCTGTTTGTGGTCTTCGCAATATGTGACCTATCCACGTCCACTTCCGTTTACGAATATCAATGTGTACTGGCAAGGAGTTTGCTCTTTGTAGCAGAGATTCATTTGAAATACGATCTGGCCAGTGGATGTTAAAGATCTGTCTTAGACATTTGTTGATGAAAGTTTGAATTTTTCTAGTGGTAGCTTGCGTTAAGCTCCATGTGGTGCAGCCGTAAAGTAATACTGACTTCACACTGCAGTTAAAAATGCGGATTTTGGTTTTCCGAGAAATATTATTTCTTCGCCAAATTTTAGATAAGGAAAAGAAGGCTACTCGAGCTTTATTAATGCGATCGGTAACGTCAGCATTTGAACCACCATCCTTAGTTATCTTGCTACCAAGATAACAAAAAGCATCCACATCTTTAATACGTTGGTCATTTATTATTAATGGGGTAACGATATCTGTACCTATGCGCATAAGTTTTGTTTTACTTATGTTAATTTTTAAACCAACTTTTTTGGCGTTTTTAGACATACTTGTAAGTTTAGCTCCTATATCCGAGAAACGATGGGCCATTAGACATATGCCATCGGCATAGTCTATGTCATATAGAAAATCAGACAATGTCCAACGAATACCGAATGGTGCATCTCTGTTGGTTTGTTCCAATACGCAAACGAGCAGTAGCAAAAACAACGTTGGAGACAGGACACAGCCTTGACGCACACCTGTGCCTGGAACAAATGACCGACTCTCATTTCCATTGAAACGTACCATACATTGAGCGTCCCTATATAGTTCGCGTATCATTTTTACTATTTTATCAGGAATTCCCTTGTAGGTTAATGCAGACCACATAGAGTTTCGGGATATAGTGTCGAATGCACGTTCAAAATCGACGAAAAGTAAATAAAGAGGAGTGTTATACTCAGCGGACTGTTCAATTATAATGCGCAAGGTAATAATGTGGTCAGCACACGATCGACCTTGTCTAAAACCAGCCTGCTCACCACGCAATATCTGATCCACAATAGGGGAGATTCTATGAAGAATGAGGGTTGCCATTACTTTACCAATGGCGTTTAGAATGGTTATATCGCGCCAATTTTTGCATTGCGTTAAATCCCCTTTCTTGGGTAGTGTGACCACTATACCTTCCTTCCATTCATCAGGTATATAGTCTAATGCCCATGCTTCTTGAATGATAGGAGTGAGAAACTGCGCTAAAGAACTAGCTCCATATTTTAAAAGTTCAGCAGGAATGTTGTCCGTGGCAGATGCTTTGTTGTTTTTCATCCTATTTAAAGCATCTTCAACTTCTGAGCATGACGGTGGCTCTGTAGATATGTCCCTTCTTAGGTTACGACGAGTTGTAAGAAAAAGAGTATCATCTTCCTGATTATCATTGTGGTTTGTTGAAGCTTGCAAGGAAAACAAATCGCGCCATCGCTCAAGTTGTTGTTTGGGTGATGTTAATTCAGTTCCATCGGCAGCTTTTAGAATCGTGGTACCTCTAATATTATTTCCACTCAGATGTTTTATGGCCGAATACACACCACGCAAGTTGCCTGTATTTGCGGCTTGTTCCGCCTGTTCAGCAATGCTATTATAATATTTTTCACGATCAGCGCGTACCAAGTTTCGAACTCGACGAAAAGACTGTCGATATTGCGATCTTGCTTGTTCTTTTTGTGCTTGAGTTTTAGCGTTTATACGTTCGCTGTGCAGTCGTTTAAGGTTTTGGATCTCAATCCAAGATTCATCGCTGATCCACGGCTTAACCTTGCAGTTTTGTGTTCCAAGCACCGATCTGGCAGTTTCCTTGCAAACAGACGATACGTATGCCCATGTGTTCTGAAGTTGGTTTTCGAGCAAGGCTGTCCTTAACTTTTCGTTATACATATGTAAAAAATTTAATTTACGTTTATTCTTATGTAACAAATTGATCATAACGTACAATTTCATCGTAAACCACTTTAAATTAATTATTTCTGTTTTTTATTGAATTTGTTATTTAAAAAAGCTTTTAGCTATTTTTAGCAATTTTTTCCGTAAATTTAGCCATTTTTGGTCACCAAGTTTTGGCAACACTGGTCCAAGTGACCACAATGAAAATTGAATTAGATCAGTTAATGTTTCCAGCGCTTAGTACGATAACCAAAGAAATATTTTCCATTCCAGACTCTTGGGCGACTGTGGAATGAAAATTTTCATGCCAAAATCTTATAAAAACAAAGGAACGAAATGAACTATATGAGCCAAATGTTTCAAGTCTAACCATAACAATAGACTTTTTCTTTAAAAAAAAAATGAAAAAAATTATTTAGTACTATTGGGTTCTAAAAAGTACGGTTTTAAACGTTTGTTGGTGCGATATTGGTTTTCTCATTTATCATCCCTGTTGACAACTAATCCAATTTTTTAAATTTGATTTAGCTCCTTTACAAGTGAAGGTAACGATATGTATTCTTTTCATATGTAGTTTATAAGTGTTGAAATTAACACATCTCCCTTTTTATTATTTTATTGTTGTATGTATTGTAATGTCCAAGCACACAGACACATACCAACCCATACACAAACACACCCTACACTCCACTTTCCCGAATAAAAAAAAGGAGTAGCTGTTAAGTAGATTAACATAAACACACATTTGGCCAAATTGCTACAAACAGACAAACATACAGGCAAACGGACTGATCCGGTCTGGCTGACTGGCTACTTCGTGTTTTAAAAACTAAAATGATTTTTGACACTTTTGTTTTTAAATGAGCCATAAATTTGTCATGATCATAAAAAGACTGAAGAGGAATTAGGAACCAAAAAATGGATTTTAACGCCTAAATTAACACTAAATTAAATGAGGCAATAAAGTTTTCAATATGAAAAAAGGTTGAATCTTGTATTTGTGTTTCGTAAAATGGAAAATGTTTGTTGATGTCAATGTTTGTGAAATTGTTTGTTTAATTGGATTTATTTAATTTAAACGATTTAAAACGAAACAAACATATTAATTTTTAAGGGCGTGGCTTTTTAACAATTTTTAAAATTTAAGAAAATATGTAGAAAATAACTAAATTTTGATATGGGGAGTGAAATAAAATGTTAAAAGTCTTAAGCAAGTGATTTTATATTGTTAAAAATTTAAAACAGAAGCAATGGTCGGCTTCAGCATGCGATCAATTAAACTTCTAAACGTTTTTTGTTGGACGCTACGCCAAGTCCGAATTCTAAAAGACAAATATTTAAAAAACATTAAGATTAACAAAATATTGATTTAAATCAACATTGCACTCTCACAATAATTAGGTTGCACTATTTTTTACCAGCTTTAGTGGTGATTAGTATAAATATTTTTCACTACCACTAAGCAAAATTGAGTGGCATTGCAAAATTTGTTCACTATCATTAACTGTAGTTGAATGCATAAAACCTGCACTCAATTCAAATAGTGCAAAATTTAAACTTGCAATAAAAAAGCTGCATATAAACATACTGTCACTTAAATTTTAAAAACGCAATTTTGCAAATGCATGGTTTTCGATGTTGGATGAAATGAAATTCTTGGCTCGATTCATTAAAAAGCTATTATTTGATTTAAAATTTAGTGCAAAATTTTTTAACATCACAATTACTCATGTTTAGAGAGACTGCTAATTTTCAATTCATCACTCAACATCAACAAAGTGATTTCAATAATTATGCACTATCATTAGGGCCTGTTCAGGGCTGTCAGATATGGCGATTTCTTGATAAACGTGGCGATTTTAAAACGTGTTTGGCGATGGAGTTTTCCATTTGGCGACTATTCTTTTTTTTTTTGCGATTTTTGATATAACTGGCGATTTACTTGGCTATTTTCACTATTTATATTATTTCAGATTTTTTTAACAGTTTGTAATTTTTTGGCAACTTTTTTTCACATGATTTAATTTAAAAAAAAGGAAAAAAATTTTACGAAAACTAAACAAAATTGACGTTTGGCGATTTCTGACATCCGGTTTGGCGGTCGATAACGAGCGAAGACTTCGTTCGCTTAAAATTCATTGAAAACCAAAACCTTTTAGAAAATACATATTGTTTTTGTTTTAAGCGAACGAAGTCTTCATACAATATCGACGAAAAGGACATAAGTGTGACTTAAAACTACAAAATTATTGCACTTCCCAACTATGGTTTATAAAATGTTAATACAAAATCAGTTAGGACTTAGAACATTTTAGCTTTAATAAAGTTCAAGTTCGACTTAAGTTTAGTTTAGGTTCTGTTCTAGTTCAGTTCTAGTTTAGTTCCAGTTCAGTTTAAGTTCAGTTCTAGTTTAGTCCTAGTTCAGTTCCTGTTCATTTCTAGTTCAGTTCTAGTTCAGTTCTAGTTCTAGTTCAGTTCAGTTCTAGTTCAGTTCTAGTTCAGTTCTAGTTCAGTTCTAGTTCAGTTCTAGTTCAGTTCTAGTTCAGTTCTAGTTCAGTTCTAGTTCAGTTCTAGTTCAGTTCTAGTTCAGTTCTAGTTCAGTTCTAGTTCAGTTCTAGTTCAGTTCTAGTTCAGTTCTAGTTCAGTTCTAGTTCAGTTCTAGTTCAGTTCTAGTTCAGTTCTAGTTCAGTTCTAGTTCAGTTCTAGTTCAGTTCTAGTTCAGTTCTAGTTCAGTTCTAGTTCAGTTCTAGTTCAGTTCTAGTTCAGTTCTAGTTCAGTTCTAGTTCAGTTCTAGTTCAGTTCTAGTTCAGTTCTAGTTCAGTTCTAGTTCAGTTCTAGTTCAGTTCTAGTTCAGTTCTAGTTCAGTTCTAGTTCAGTTCTAGTTCAGTTCTAGTTCAGTTCTAGTTCAGTTCTAGTTCAGTTCTAGTTCAGTTCTAGTTCTGTTCTAGTTCAGTTCTAGTTCAGTTCTAGTTCAGTTCTAGCTCAGTTCAGTTTAAGTTCAGTTCAAGTTCAGTTCTAGTTCAGTTCTAGCTCAGTTCTAGGTTAGTTCTAATTGAGTTTTAGATCAGTTCAGTTCTAGTTCAGTTCTAGTTCAGTTCTTGTTCAGTTCTAGTTCAGTTCTAGTTCAGTTCTAGTTCAGTTCTAGTTCAGTTCTAGTTCAGTTCTAGTTCAGTTCTAGTTCAGTTCTGGTTCAGTTCTAGTTCAGTTCTAGTTCAGTTCTAGTTCAGTTCTAGTTCAGTTCAGTTCTACTTCAGTTCTTCTAGTTCAGTTTGAGCTCAGTTCTAGTTCAGTTCTGGTTTAGTTCTAGTTCAGTTCTAGTTCAGTCCTGGTTCAGTTCTAGTTCAGTTCTAGTTCAGTTCTAGTTCAGTTCTAGTTCAGTTCTATTTCAGTTCTAGTTCAGTTCTAGTTCAGCTCTAGTTCAGTTCTAGTTCAGTTTTAGCTCAGTTCTAGTTCAGTTCAGTTCTATTATATTTTATATTATTTAAAACTTATGAATTTTGAAGTATAATATGTATGTCACATCCTGCAGACAAGCTTTAAAGCTTTGCGGATCTAATCCAAGAATATTTTTTTAATTTTAAAATCTGTATAAACTGAACTGAATAAAAAATAGTTTAGTTGTAGGTATGTTTTTGCTTAAATCAGCTTTAACTAATTCAGTTCACCTAAAACGTAAAAACTCTATGGCATTATCAAGCGTAGGGTTATTATTAAATCACCTATTGTCTGTGGACAACACTTTTACTTGTTACTATTTGTATTTCTTTATTTATTTGTTGTTATCACACTAATGCGTTCATTATGACTCTTGTTTTTGTTGTCGCTATTCTTAGTCGTCCTGGTCATGTTATTGTTTTTTTTTTTATATTAATGGTGTCTCTTAATACACCATCAGTAGCCATTCACTGTTGTTGTTTTTGTTTTTTTCTGCTGCTGGTGTCTGTTGTTCTTGTTGCACAACAGACAGGTGAAGAATCCAAAAAAGGAAACAAAAAAAGAATAAAAAAAATAATATAATATACTCGGACACCAACACCACCCATTCCAGCCATCCGTTTATCGTTTGTTCACACTCTACGATCACATGCTGATTTGTGTGTGTGTAAAAGTGCAACTAACTAAATGCTCGTCTGGCTGTCCGTCCATCCATCTGTCTGACTTGTCTACATAATGCTAGTCATTTGCAATGAGTGGTTTGTATTTATGTATGTATGTACGTGTCCAGAGTGTAGGATGTAAGAATATGTAATTGGATGTTTGTACGTGCATTGCTTCTTCTTTTACCAATATTTTTTGCCGGCCGGTTACGACGGACGATCCAACATTTTTCCATCTTTTTTTTTGCCTTGTTTCTGTTAATGTTGTTGTATGATTTATCAAGGTTTATTGCTGTTGTTGCATAAAAAACACACATACATAGGTTTTTCCCCATACTTTCGCAATACCAATCGGTAAACCAACAACATTTATATGTAGATACGTAATACATACGAATACATTTTCGAACATTTAGCAAACATTGCCAACTAAATTGATTGTTTTAGAATAAACGATTGATGATCGTTTAACTGATTGTCAATTGCCTGTCTATTCATTCGAATGTCTTGCTCGCTTGCTGGTTTGCAGTCTGTCTGCAACTCTTCATCCTGTATTTACGTACATACATATTTATGTTTGTATGTACGTGTTTTCGTTTGTCTGTTTGTTAACAGTCACAGTGACGTCTGAAAGTCTCGTATTGCCTAATTTTCGTTAATAAAAATGAACGTATTCAATGTTTGCCAAACAGCTTTTTTTTGCACGAATTCTGTATAGGCGAAGACAATTGTCAAGATGATCGTTATTATTTTTTTCATTAAGAAAAAAAAAAAAAAAAAATAAAAAGAAACAAGTTGTTGTGTATCCCGACCCTGAATAAAAATGATATACAATTCAGGCAAATCAATTCATTGTACATACACAGTTGTACACAGCTAACGACAAGAAAAAGTTTGTTTAATAAAACTTCAAATTTATACAAGAGTCTATTTTACCAACCTATATAATTTTTCTTTCATTCCCGAAATTTTGTTTTTGGGATTATTAAAGTAAACAGTTCCTACATAATAAAGCAATTCACAAAGTGTTTAATTGTGTCATGTTGTTATATTTGCTTTATTTTTATTAATGTCACATTCATAATATTAGAACACTTTGTGAATTGCCTTAATGCTTTTAAAATAACTAGTTTTCGCCTAATGGTCAAAATTCGACCATACATTTTTATTTAAATATGAAGAAAACTTAGTACATCTAAGAATATATGAATTAACATTTTTCGGGCATTTATTTTTTCCGTCTTAGTGGAACGATTTGGCAAAGGACCAACCTCCGGTTCATATTTTATCTTCCACGTGACTTAATTTAATTTTTTAATTTTAATATAAAAATATCAAAATAAATTACTTTGATAATAAACTGGCAAGTGCATGGCTAAAAAAGCTAAACTGGCAACATGCTTTATTTTTTGATTTCCTTAATTACAATAAAGCAAGTTGTTTTTGTTTTCATTTTGTTTCTTTTTAACATACTTACAAATACAATTGAAGCACAGCCGCGAATAACGTTGTAAACGCCACCTTTTGCAAAAACTGTTTTTTTTTGCACATAACCGTTAACCTTACTCTCTTACACAGTTTGAACATCAAATCAACCAAAACTATGCACCTTAACGCCTTCAAAATGGCGTACAAAGTGTCAGCCAGTGGAAGAACATTGCAAGTTACTAACAAAATGATGAAACCGAAATGATTTTGCAGTGCGGAATAATGTTTAAAAAGCCTTTTGCATTTAAGTTTTTATTATCATTATTTTTAATAATAGAAAAAAAAAAATTTTAAAACAAAAATCAAAAAAAGTTTTTTGCTCTCCTGTAAAATTATTATTTTGTAACTTAAAACGATATTCGCGGCTGTGCTTCAATTAATGTTGGAAGAATTCCAACCAATGTAAGAAAAGATAAACTTACTGTTTGTTTTTGTTTACGCTTTGATATTGTTACAAATAAAGCTGTTGGTTATAAATCTTATTCGCTTAACAGTTTTATTTGTTTAATATGTTTAGTTTTTCTAAAACCTTTGGATGAAGTTTCCTGACGATCTGGCCTAAACAACCAGTCAAATGCGCATAGGAATAGCTTATCTCTTCGGCAAGAAATTTCAGTGTTTTTATCAAGAATAGAAATTGGAAACTAAGCACAACAAACAAAATCTTGTGAATAAAAAATTTGTATTCCTAAAAAATTACTTTGATAATATCAGAAAATATCAATTGAAAAACAAAAAAGTATCAAAAAATATCCTTTGTAGATTGTCATCCACTCAGGAAATTGCATGATTAATTTTTTTTTACATATGTCCAATATTTACGAAAATTAAACAAAGTTCCAGATGTTGAACGAAAAAGTAACAAAAAGCTCCCCTTAATATTCTTATTCACTCAGGACGATGCTTAATTTTATATTTGTAGTAGTAACAAAAATTAAAAAAGTACCAGATGAAAAACAAAAAGTACCAACAACTCAGGACCCTGCACCTATAATATGGTTCTAAGTTCAATATTATAGAAAATGTAAAAATTTTCACATGCAGCACGGAAAAGTAAAAGTGAGAAATTTCATTTACCGTAAATATAGTCGAAATATTCGAAAACCGGTTGTTGAAAAATGTCGAATAATCGACCGCCTTTTTATACCCTCCACCACAATTAGTTGTGAAGAGGGTATATTAAGTTTGTCATTTCGTGTGCAACTTTTTTATTATTCATCTCAGACCCCATAAAGTATATATATTCTGGGTCCTTGAGTAATTCTAAGTCGATTTAGACATGTCCGTCTGTCTGTCCGTCTGTTGAAAACACGCTCACTTTCGAACAACTCAAAAGAAATGAACAATCCAGCAAAATCGGTTCAGTAGGACCAGAGCTATGAATCAAAAAATAACATAAATGCTGGAAAAAGGCACGGAATGAGATAAGATTTCGCAAAAATTTGTTTTATTTGCCTGGAAATCACGCTGTTAAATTTCGTGAAGATCCGTCCATAATTTACCCTAAGCCCCATATAAACACTACTCCGGGAAAACAGTTTAGTACGCCTAAAACCGTAAAGAATAACGCTAGCGTAACAAAATTTGGTACGTCACAGTTTTTTAGAGCTAGAAATAACACTGCGAAATTTCGTGACGATCGGTCCATAATTTACCCTAGGCCCCATAGAAACCCTACTCCCGGAAAACAGTTTAGTACACCTAAATCCATAATTAATAATGCTAGCATAACAGAAATTGGTACGTCATAGTTTTATAGGACTAGAAATGACGCTGTGAAATTTCGTGATGATCGGTCCATAATTTACCCAAGGCCCCATATAAATCCTACTACCGGAAAACAGTTTAGTCGCCTAAAACCATAATTAATAACAAATCGTCACAGTTAGAGATAATAATAACATCATACAGATATTACTCCTTAAACATTCGAACTGTCGGTGGAGGGTATCAAAGATTCGGCACAGCCGAATATAGCACTCTAACTTGTTTTATTTTATTATTTGATATTTGAAAAAAACCAATTTTGTATTTATGTGTTCTGCTTATGTGTATGTAGTGAATTTGAACGCCTATAACTCTGAAAGTATTGTGCACTTCCGTAAGTAAATAGCTTTCAAATGGTGTATACTATGTTCAAATTGGTATAATACAGCGGAGGAAAGTGTTCTTAGCTTTTTTGCCTTTGCCGATTATTATATAGATTATGTATTGTGAACAAAAAATTTTATAAAGACTGTACTTCAGAAATGGATTTCAAGATCAGCTCGAAATTCATCACACCTGCTATAACCCAGTAAAAACTTCGCCTACTTTTTCAAAATGAATAGCTTCTTTGACTCGTTATTTAGTAGCTTTCTTCTATAACTGCGTCTATAACAACTTCTATATGTATTTAAGTAAAAAAATAATGACTTACTTTTGAAAGCGTTCATTTTGGGACATCCCTTGTTAAATTCATTGATTCTTTCAGTAGAATTGAAGGTAGTGCTTTGATGCTTTTCTGATTACTCAACACATTATTTTGTAGGCGAAGTTTTTTCTTGGAAACGAACTTTTAGAAATCGGTAAATTTTCATCACATACCTGATTTATATGAATAACAATTCTACTTGTCCATTTTTTTGTCGCCAAGTGTATAAATCGAAATAAAAACATACAGACAAATGAAACCAAAGACAGACTTCAACTTATGGATGCACAGACGGACGGACATGCTCATCAATAAATTAAAATGATTTTTGCTACTTGTTTTATAAATTAAAATGCGTGTTGCTGCTGATGGTGTTGCTGGTGTTAAATTGATTTGATGTTGTTGCCTCGTTTTTGTTTTCAACTTGTTCTTTCACAACTCGAAAACTTTATCGATTTCCGTTGTTCTTGTTGGATTTTTTTTATTATTTTCATTTTTGCCCAATCAATTTAAACTCATATAAAATAAGAACAACAACAAAATGCACTTAAAACTAAAAAAAGAACAATCGATTTAAACTGCGTTTCTTATGGATACAATAACTTGCATATTGTTGTTTTTGTTGCTGCTGCTGATGTGTTGTAATTGCGGTTTAAATTTCAAATTTAAATTTACAATATTTTTTCTCTACGTAATTCTCTGCGATGTCTGGTCTTTTAATTTACAATTTAACACTTGTAAGTTGTTTTTATTATAAATTTTTTTTTTTTTGTAAATTGGAAGATTGTTCGAATGCATCAAGTTTATTTTCATTTTTTAAATTGGACGTACTTTAATTTAAAGTGGTTTCTTATTGAAATTTCATACAAACTCACAAACATACTCAGCTGTTTTTTTATAGCCATATTTTGTTGTATTTAAAATGATTAATATGAACATTTTTTTCCTTTTTTTTTGGTTTAGTTTTTTGTTAATTGTTTATTTTACAACAACAATTTAATAACCAAAACATGCAAAAAAATTTGCAGAAACGCCAGTAAACACCTTTTTAACTATTTATTTTGTTTTATTATCCAATTAACAGCAAACAAAAAACCCCAATAAAATAACCAAAAAAAAAGTTTTATAAGTTTGAGAGATCATCATGATCATCACCATCATGCTGATGATCATCACTCATGATGTATCTGAGTGTCTGTCTGTCTGTCCGTCTGTTTGTTTTAGATTGTGTTGTAAAAAACTCGAATCTTCAACAGATTTTCAGAAAAAAGACATCAAATTGGTAAATAAACACTCTCACACACTCTTAATTTAAATATTGTAGTTATTTTAACAACAAAAATAATTATAATAAAATTAATATAAACTAAAACAAAAATTTCACACAAAATCACTAACAACAAATAAATTTGAATTAGATATTAACAAATCTTTAAACCAAATAAAGCAATAATAACGATGTTGACTTATTGAAAACAGATAAAATGTTTTTGTTTAACTGGAATTAATTTAAACCAACTTTTTGAACAGACAGTCAAGTCAGTGTGCCGCTAATTAAACGTCAACAACTTGTTCAGATCGAACTTCACTTAAAACTAAACAGACGTTCTGTTCGCAAAGCAATCTTTGGGTCAGTTTCTGAAAACACACAGACACCGCAAGTGCTTGTCGTTCTTTCCTGCTTATTGTATTTGTCTGTTTTGGCTAGATGACTGCCGGGCTGGGCTGACTTACTGACTGGATGTAGTCAGCGTTGCCGTTGTGACAATAGTTTTTCCCTTTTTTGAGGCACTTGCCACTTGTTATGCCTCTTTTCTTGTTGTAATATTTGAAATTAATTTGTGCTACTCTCTGACCTTTTCAAATAATGTCACGAAATTTTATCAAGAGAAAATAACAACTAGTAAAAGTGTTTTATTCGGCTTGGCCAATTCTTATATTACCTAAAGGTGCATGTAGACGACATGTTATTTACATCTGACTTGTCAACTTTTCAAGTCACATGTAATTGTGCATGTCTGTCAAAATGGCTGTTTTACAGAAGGTTTATAATATTCGGTCACAAACGTACATGTAATTTGCTTCTGACATTGTCACTGTTTTTTCCCCATAGTTGTTGCAATTACATTACAACACTATTACATAAATTCTATGCAATAGTGGGATGATCATACATATCTCGGTATTGTAAAATATAAACTTCAGCCGGCTAATGATTCCGTCAATAGTGGACGCTGCTGCCGGTTTCCTAGCGGCATAGATTTCTGATGTCAGAGGGTTTGTCAGAAGAAAATAGAGCATACTCTAATTGAAATTTTGTCAGATGACTTTGCATCTGACTTTTACAGAAGCAAAGTTTAAAAGGTAACACACGCCATGTATGTATTTTGAAGAGAGAAATTTGACATGCCAGATGACAAAAACATGTCGTGTACGGTCGCCTTTAACCATAATATTGAAAACCTACTTTAAATATTCCCATTTGGTTTATTTCAATACTTAACACTATTTATATACATCAAAGTTGGTCCTTCTATCTTTTATGATAAAGGCGCTATTGTACCAAAACCTTTATTTCGGAAAGATAAATTTAGTTATTTAAACTAAGCCATTTATGAACCGATTTTCAGTATTAGAAAATCCTTTAAGGCAGGTCTGTAGAGTCATCAACAAATAGTCCTAACTCCGAACGCTAAAATTTTTTAAAGTCCGTCTCCGGCTCCTACTCTAAGCTTGGTGCTAAATGTACATGAGGCTGGTCCTTATTTGAATTTACCTTTTAAATGGTTAAATATAGCAAGAAAATTATGCTCTTAATATTTAAAATCTATATTTTAAATATTGCATTATCAATTTCGAAGAATTTTTATTTTTGAAAATGTTTTAAAATTTTTAATGCCAAACCATTTTGGAGTCAGATTCGCGAGTTTTTGTGGCTACTTCGTTTCCGACTCCAGTAGTTTTTTTTTTTTTTTGATTTGTGTGCAAGATATGTTAAAAACTATATGCTTGCAATGGCAAAACCTTAGGTTTATATGCCAGGACTAAAAGATTTGTATGCTATTCCTTCACATACAGTTGCTTTCTATAAAAGGAGGTGCTCCAAGGATTGCACAGAACGACCTATACCGTCGTATAGGAAGCTGGAAATCCTGAATTCCACTCCACGGATACTCTCCAATTGAATTTTGAATGGTCTTCCACCAGTAGCTAGTTTTTCCTTTTCCTTTTAAGAGTTTTGACTGGAACTCTACCAGTAGTTAACGAGTTTTAAATGGTCCTCCACCAATATCTATCAATTTGAGTACAAAATCGTTGGCCACTTATTTCCACATTGTTTCCACAAGTAAAAAGTAAGGTTAAAACGAAAGCATGTAATTAATGCTGAGACCCGAAAAACCGTAACAATTTACAGTTACACGACGCCACACATCAACCAATGCGGTGAAACGCAAAACGCACGTAAGACAGACAAACAAGAACGACCTGATTGTCCTTAAAATAATGACAACGAGCGCGAGCTGCTTCCCCGTCCAGAGCAGTTTTACGAATGCAGTACAGTTTTATGAGTCGCTCTAATATACATGTGAAGTACAAATGAAATTCCACATTCATGTATTTATAAATTGAATAACTTAATGTTACTGAACAATAAAAATTAATTTTTAGAGCAACAGCTGACATACATATGTACATGTCTATCAGCTTAATAAAATCTGGGGCAATAAGGAAAACGTGTTCTAATAAAAAAAGTCACTTCTTCTCAGATTTAGGGTTTTTAAGGAAGTAAACTTAAAATTTTATTCCAAATTAAAAAAAATAACCAAAGAGTAATGATGCTATAACTTCCCGAACAATCGTACAAAATAATTGAAACTCTGATCATGAGTATTTTAAACAAAGGTGACAATTACTCAAATTAAGCTTGAGTTGCTAGTTTCCTTTTTGCCACATAACTCGTAAAGCCTTCTTTGAAAAAAACCATGACCTTGTTTTCAAAATACCTTTTTTGTGACCCCGTTTTTTGAGAAATAATTTCTATAATTTCCAAAAGAAGCTAAATTCTTTGGGAAATGTTTCAACGGCAACGCTGACTGGGTAGACGTGTTTTGTTAGTTGTTTTGCAAATGTTGGTGTTGTTGGTTGGGAGCTCGAACTCATACTGTTGGCTTGTTGTCTTAAGATAGTTTTTTTTTCTTGTGCAAATCAGATAAAGATACGATAAATATCAGGGCGCGGAAAATCTATTATTAATTTGTTTACTGGTGCAAATTTAATTAATTTTTTAAATAATTTTTTAATCGAAATCGATTTTTATTTTTTCTGTGCATTTCTTGCTAGTAAAAATTTTATCGGACTTTATTTTGCAGAATTTTAGACAAGTTCAACAAAATGCTGATTTATAAAAATTGGGCTTTAACAAGAAATTTTGGGCACAGATACAAGATTCATGATCAATCAAACCCCCAAAAAAATGATGAAATAACCCCCCAAAAGTTTGTACAGAGAAAAACAAAAACGATTTTTGGGGCGTTATTCTATTTTGTTTGGGGTGTTATTTCATTTTTTTAATTGGGGTATTTATTCATATGAAATTATCCCCCAAAAAATCATTATGAAATAAAGCCCCAATACATTTTTTGGGGGATTATTTCATTTTCAAATTTATAATGAAAACGTTTTTGGGCGCAAGGATTTCTCCACTTTGGTATACAGAACACCGGCTTCGATAAAAAAAGCTACCCTGCATAACCGGCCTTCGGCCGGGCGCAAAGAATTCTTCCTCTATGGTATACCAAAGACCGGCTTTGCTAACAAAGGCTTCCATGCGTAACCGGGTCGAGTCGGTATTTTTATACTATAGAGGAGAAAATCCTGGCGCTATGCAGAGAAACTTTAGTTAGCGAAGCCGGTGTTTGGTATACCATAGAGAAAAAAGTCATTGCGCCCGGCCGAAGGGCGGCTATGCAGAAAAGCCTAAGTTGGCGAAGCTTGTGTTTGGTATATCATACCATGATATCTCTCGCGTGATTCTTTAAAGCAAAACTGTATAATTAATTGTATTACATATATTGGGGTCTTATTTCGTTTCAGAAATTGGGGTTTTATTTCATATGAAATAAGCCCCCAAAAATTAGGGAATTATTTCATTTATGTTTGGGGCGTTATTTCATTTCGTTTGAGGTTAATTTCATTTTCAAAATTGGGGCTTTATTGCATATAAAATAAGGCCCCGCGTTTTGGGGGGTATTTCATTATTTTTTTGGGGGTTATATTTTGGGGGGTTATTTCATGCCGCCATCAGCTTTACAACCTGGGGTGTGTTTTAGTTTTCTCCACAACTCTCAACCATTCCACTTTATTTCGAGTATGGATGCGCCAATCCATTGCTTCCAATTCTCGAAAATCATCATAAATGTTGTAGTAAGGGCCTTCCGCGGAAGACCTTTATTTCTTGAAGTTTGTGGGGTGGGTAAAGTCTAGAATAAGCTTTTGTGTCAATCTAGTTTGTGCTTTTTGTTGTATTTTTACACCGTCCATGATTGAGCTGTAACAGCTCTGCATTGCTCCTCAAGGTGTAGTCACCTCCTTGATTTTTTCTTGGGCCAAATATAATCGTCTTAGAATTTTTCTTTCGAAAACTCTTGGAGACTCTTCCTAAGAATTCATTATGGACCAAACTTCTTTAAATGAATGGTATTGATAATTTATAGCATGAAGGTTCTTGCTTGATAGTAGCTTTGATTTGAACATGTGATTATGTGCAAAAAAAGATTTGCTTTGACGGTAAAACTTGATCCTAATTGAATATAGTCTCTGGCATTGTTTTCGTTGCGTATTAGTACGCTGAAGTACTTAAACTTCTTTAAGTGCTTCTAGATTGCTGGGGAGGATGGGTAGAAAGACAGGTGTTTAGTTAATCTTAACACCCTCACCCAGAGGGTGATTTGAAAAATTATAAATTACGAAACAAAAAGGAAAAGCAATCAAAACAGTGGAAACTTTCATCGAACCAGAAAATCAAATCACCCCACTAGCACAATAGTCCTATATAAACCCAGTTCCCATCAGCCCGTTAAACAGCTAGGTCATACCCGAAACGAATCCCGTCTGATTCTCGATCCCGCAGTTCGACACAACTCTCGATTCGTCTTTGAACCTACTACCCAGCCATCTCAGCCTGCTGTTCTGGAACCTACTTGACACAGAATGCGCTAAGCTGTCTCTATCTTATCTACAAAAATCCGACGAGTCAGATCCCAGTAACACCTCCATTCACAGTTTGCTTATTGTGTACGCATTGATAACTGTTTTGGTACACTTTGGGATAGATAACTTTTAAAAATTTTAAACGAAGAATGCTTTTGAAAAAAGCTATAAACTCACCCATATAATAAGCCCTTACTGCAAAAATAATGTAATAAATGACTTTATTGGCAACACTTGAACTATCTCCTAAAATTTTATGGTCACATTAGGTACCGTTACGATTCTATAGCAAGAACAATTCTATAGTAAGCGACAAATTTCACACAAAATTTGTATGAAATAAAAAAACTCTCTCCTGTAAAAATTGATTTTTGGCGCTTACGTTTCTGCCTTTCAATAACGTTTTGGTTTATTTCCTTGATAATAAACCGTTTCGAGTTCTTTATTGCACTTTAAATAAAACTAATGGCGTTTATTCTGCCTTTTACATTTTTGTATGTTCTTTTCTGAAAAATATGTGTTATTTTAAAAGTGTAAAGCGCTCTTTTCTGATGATGTTCCCTTTAAAATTAAAAAAATACTTTATGTTCAACACTCATTTTAAAAAAAGGGGCATGAGTGCAGCACTAGATCACGGCGAATTCAGTACAAGGTGGTGGCAACTTTCGAGTCGTAAACACTAACAATGCAATACAAAAAACATCTGTTGTTTCTGTTGGCTTCGGATTGTTGTACTTTTGCCACCACCTGTAATTGAATTTACCTTGCGCTAATTGTACTTTATTGTTCAATGCCGAAATTTGTGTTCTTTCGAGAATTTACGGTGGGTTTGAAGTACAATTACCCTGCAAATAATATTGGACCTCCTGATCCATTTTGATAAAATGGACTACTCCATGGACTGGTCCGATGTAATGCAAGCGTGGACCATGTCATTGTTAAAAAGTGTTTGTAGTGAGACGACATGTCTTCGTTTTTTAACGACATGCTTTCGTTTTTAAACGACTTCAAAACTAATCCTTTTGTGTATACCATGGAGTAGTTTTAAAACTACTCCTTAGTGGTCCAAAGGTGGGTTATATGGTCCTCTCCTAGGACATCGTAATGTTAAATAGACCAGGTTTTTTCCATACGTTTGGGTTACTTTTGGACTAGTCCTGGTCCCTTGTGGACTACTCTTTACACGCGTGTTTGGACTGGTCCTATTGTTTGCAGGGTATGCACAACAATTTTAACATTACATCTGTACATTGTTTTTTACACTAGAAGTGTGCATAACTTTTACAATAACAATTTTAACTAATAAAATAACTAACAATACTTAATAACTAATCAATACAAGATAACACATAAATTAATCTAATTCTTAACCAATAATTATAACTAATTCTTAACTAAAGTTACTTTCGTAACAGTATATTTAAAAATATACAATTTTAACAAATCGCACCTGTTCCATTGATGGTGCTAAATTCAAAATTTATAAATTTTCAGTAGAAACTTTTTTTACAAAGAGGAATATTTTTTTCTTTTTTTTTAGAAACAGTAGAGAAATTGATTTAAAACTTTTACAGTGTGGAGATATGACCACTTGTTTTCTTGCATAAAGTTTACATTTGTACATTTTGAGGAAATATTACGATAATATGTACATTACAGGGTACCACTTTACAAGGAAAAAAAGTGCGCCGTAAACCCTCTAATATAAAGTATTTTTGCAAAGAGGTTTCCAATTTTTTTTTGCCGAACCTATTGGTCGTTTTTTTTACACTAGGATCGCCCGGTGGCCGAAATTCGACCACTTCACATTTACTTTTGAGAGAACCTGTGCGTTGTACAATAAAATCGTACACATTTTAAGAGAACGGCTAAATTCACTATTCACATATCTTTTTACGTGGGTCTATAGGATAAATTAAAATGCTTTTTAAACACTTTTATTCCAAAAATTTAGAAAAAAAATATATTGTGCATATCCCCGTAATTTATTTATAAGATTTTCATGAAATGTTATCAAAGTAAAAAATAGAAACACAGATCTTCGTAAAAAGTCATTAAAAAAGTTTCCGACTTTTATTTTTCTAAACGACGTTTTTGCGCGACTTTATTTTTTAAAATGTCGAAGGCAACCCTGTCCTAATACGTTTATACATGTGTGTTTGCAAGTGCAAAATGAAAACAAAAACATTTTGGGAGAACAACATAGAGCACACCGTCTTTTATGCATGCGTGCACATGTGTGTTTGCCCCCTGCAAATAATAGGACCAGTCCAAACACGCGTGTAAAGAGTAGTCCACAAGGGACCAGGACTAGTCCACAAGTAACCCAAACGTATGGAAAAAACCTGGTCTATTTAACATTACGATGTCCTAGGAGAGGACCATATAACCCACCTTTGGACCACTAAGGAGTAGTTTTAAAACTACTCCATGGTATATAACCCACCTTTGGACCAGTAAGGAGTAGTTTTAAAACTACTCCATGGTATACTCAAGAGGATTAGTTTTGAAGTCGTTTAAACACGAAAGCATGTCGTTAAAAAACGAAGACATGTCGTCTCACTACAAACACTTTTTAACAATGGCATGGTCCATGCTTGCATTACATCGGACTAGTCCATGGAGTAGTCCATTTTATCAAAATGGGTCAGGTGGTCCAATTTTATTTGCAGGGCCAGTATAATGCAAGAAAAAAACACATTTTGGGAGACCCTGCAAATAAAATTGGACCACCTGACCCATTTTGATAAAATGGACTACTCCATGGACTAGTCCGATGTAATGCAAGCATGGACCATGCCATTGTTAAAAAGTGTTTGTAGTGAGACGACATGTCTTCGTTTTTTAACGACATGCTTTCGTGTTTAAACGACTTCAAAACTAATCCTCTTGAGTATACCATGGAGTAGTTTTAAAACTACTCCTTATTGGTCCAAAGGTGGGTTATATACCATGGAGTAGTTTTAAAACTACTCCTTAGTGGTCCAAAGGTGGGTTATATGGTCCTCTCCTAGGACATCGTAATGTTAAATAGACCAGGTTTTTTCCATACGTTTGGGTTATTTGTGGACTAGTCCTGGTCCCTTGTGGACTACTCTTTACACGCGTGTTTGGGCTGGTCCTATTATTTGCAGGGGAATAACAAAACACACAACTTCTTTTTATACATGTATGTGCGTGTGTTTGCAAACAAATTTAAAACGCTTTTAAAACCATTTAATCCTCAAAATTTAGAAAAAAAATGTATATTGTGCATTTCTACACAAAAATACCTTTAAAACGATATATGTTTCATTAAAATCGGTGGACGTTAAGATACTTAAAAATCAACGATAAAAAAATTGCTTCCGTATTTATATATAAGATTTTTCGTTATATTTTAGGCAATTGCAGTCCGATCTTAAAGTGTTTTTGTCTCGAGGAGACCAATTTTTTGACCTCAATTATCTTGTTCTAGTATATATCCAGCAGATCTCTGTTCGTAACACCCTAATGTCAGAAAACTTAAGCTTACAAGAAACTATTAAACTTTATATTTCGATAATTTCATCAGAAACGTTTTTAAATTAAATTATACAAAAATATATACCGTTATGCCAAAAATGGAGGAGGTTGCACAACATACTTTGTATATTCGCGTAACTTAAAAACGGTTCATTTGATTGAATAAATTAATAAAAGCGAAATTCCGCAATAAAATTGCGTTTGTGGAAGATTATACCTTTTTCTAATATGCAGTTCAGATACATATATATTTTTTTTGGCAAAAAGGAAATAATTTTTTATTCAAAATTTCGAAATTTTTGCTATATGAGGGAGGGGCTTAAAGCACAAGGGGTTTAAGTGACTTATGTTAAATAATGAGACAAAAGCGGTTGTTTCGCTTGTGCTCCAAGCGAAGAAAGTATTTTAATGTCAAGTGCTTGAATTGTTTACCATATCTAGCATACGGATGAGAATCCTACATTCACCTCTTGTGATCTGAACAACTTCTCCGAACTTCACCTATAATTCCATATGTAAACTTAATTTTACAAAAAAGGCACTTAAACCCTTGTGCTTTAAGCCCCTCATATGAAATATTGGAAAATGCAGCTATGCCTCTAAAAATTGGTCATACCTACAACCCGTCTAGGAGCATACTACGCGTTGCAGATGCCAAGGATAAGAATTTCTTAAATTTGTGCCCCGCAAAGTAATAAATGGCCCAACGTAAGCGAAAAATTGACCAAAAAGTAAAAATGGAAATTATGAAGAATTGCTCAAAATAAGAAAACGAAAAATTGCCGAAAATGTTTATCAACTTTTTTAAAAATGGATTATTACTTAACACAGAAAAAATTCACCAAAGTTTTTTACCAATTAATGCATTAATCAAAAATAAAATCAGTTTTAATTACAAATTTAATTAAGTCAATTAAATGCCTTATCAAGTAAATTAAACGTTTTATTAAGTAAATTAAACGTTGGATTGATACTATTAATTTGTTCACTAGTGCAAATTTAATAAATTTTTTAATTAATATCATTAATCAAAAAGTAATTTCAATTTTTGGGAATACAAAATTTTAATTTCAAAAGATTTGGTTATTCGTGCTTAATTCCCAGTTTTTATTCGTGACAAAAACACTTGAAATTTATTGTTGATGGGATAAGCTATTCCTATGCGCATTTCACTGGTTGCTTAGGCCAGATCATCAGGAAACTTCATCCATAAAGATTTTAGAAAAACTAAAGATATTAAACCAAATAAAACTGTTAAACGTATAAGAATTATAGCAACAGTTCTACTTGTAATATCAAAGCTTAAACAAAACACATCAACAATAAACAACAGTGGGTTTATCTCATCTTACATTCCCCACTACAATTAATATCTTTAGTTTTTCTAAAATCTTTATGGATGAAGTTTCCTGATGATCTGGCCTAAGCAACCAGTGAAATGCGCATAGGAATAGCTTATCCCATCAACAATAAATTTCAAGTGTTTTTGTCAAGAATAAAAACTGGGAATTAAGCACGAATAACCAAATCTTTTGAAATTAATATCATTAATTTTTATTTGAAATCAATTTTTAATTTATATTTATTATGCAAAATCATATAAATATTACTTAAGCGTACATTTTTTCGGGACGTTATAATTTTAAATTTGGTGCTCCAAATATTTGAGTTTACTTCAGTTATGTAGTTTAACATAATACAAGAATTTATAGATAAATATTGAAATTATGCTTACAAATACATGACGGACGGACAGATGGAATTCGTTTAATCAACTTAGGTACTCGATCCGTAAGATCTTGATGGTGAAATTTTTTCAATTTCAATTTTCAATTTATTTATTGATCACAACCCAATACAAAGATGAATCTTATATTAAAGTACTGGATTATAAGAGTAGGTATACAAATCTTATTAAAAATAATTACAATAATAACTTAATTTTAACAAGTAAACATAATATAAACATTGTTGTAGTTGTTTCTTTGGCCAGAGTGATGAATTTATGAATATTATTTTTGTCAAGCTAATAGGGCCTAAATTTCTTCAATGTAAATAAAATTCAATTTTTAATTACAATATTTTGTTCCCGACGTTTCGTCGATTGTTTGTCGACTTTTTCAAGGGATTGTCTATTTAAAAATTATAAAAACAATAAAATAAATACAATAATGTACCACATAAACATTAAAGACTTACAATATGAAAATTTAATCACATTAAAAAGTTTTAGATGTACTCAGGATCATACAAATATAAAAATTAATTTTAATATTTAAAAAATACATATTACTTTAAACTTTAAATATATCACAGCTTAAGTAATGGCAACAATATAGCTCGCATTTACTTTGTTCGTGTCTTCCTTCAAATTCATTGTTCTATTAATTTGTTGTTGGATTCTTAGGCTTTCAATTGTGTACCTCTTTCTTTCTTTATTTTCTTTATCTAGAATTTTTACATCATCGAACCTAATTGTGTGACCAGTATGTAGGATGTGTTGTGCTAGTGCTGTTGTCTCTTTTCTCCGCATTATGTCCATCTTGTGTTCTCCCATTCTTGTCTCCAGTGTACGTTTTGTTGTTCCTATATAAATTAGCTCGCATGGCTGTTTGTCAATTCCTTCACATTGTAATTCGTATACAATGTTACTTTGTTTTTGTTTATTAATTGGCGCCTTAACTCTAGAAAAAATTGTACTTAATATCAAATTGGGTTTGTATGCAAAACAGATGTTTTTTGTTTTTATTGACGACCGTATAAAAACATAATAATTTGACAAATGTTAAACATACTTTAATTTTATTTTTAATTAATGAGCTGTTAATCTTTCTTTTTTTCTAAAATGTTCAAAGATTAATGTTTTGAATTGCGTTGTATTGTTGATTCTTTGCAAATCAACGGGTAGCTTATTCCAAATTTGAATGGTATAAAATAAAAATGTTGCTCTGATATCTGAGTCTTATACCGCTGCTGTTTGATTCGATTTCCCCTATTCGATCTAAAAAAAAGTAGTCTATCATATACATAGATATTTTGGTTGACGAGTGTATATAATTTTATGTTGGTATATTTATGACCTACATTGCAGTAAGGATTCAAAAGACACGCCAAACACTTGTTTGGTATAAAAAGATATTCTATTGAAACGTCTAATACCATATATGTACCGTGTTATGCTATTAAAAGCAACTTTAAGCTTTCGAGTACTAGCAGCATTACAGTTCACAACCATATAAAAGAGTTGGTACCAAATATGTTTTAGCTAGAAGCATTCTAATTTGAAGAGGTATAAACCACTGAGTACACCACAAATTTAACATTCCATATACTCTTGCCGTAGCAATATTAATATGGTTACTCCAATCCAAGTGATTGTTAAAAGTAACTCCAAGATTCTTTGTTGAGGTAACTATTTCAATTCTCTGATCCATTTAATAGCAAATCCGGAAATATCGGTATGGATCAGGGATGATAAATGAGAAAAGCAATATCGTACCAACGAACTTTTAAAATCGTACTTTTTCAGCCCCAATAATACTAAATCGTTTTTTTTTTAAATTTTTTGGTTTTATTTTTAAAAACAAAAATTTAATGCAACAAACACAAATTCATTTGTACATGTAAAGTTTAGATAGCAAAAAGTACATGATTATTAATTATACATAAAAATAGGGTGGGTTAAATTTTTTTGCGTCAAAAGCCCTTCGCGATTCTTGTTCTATAAGTCATTCCAAGAAACTTTGGCAAAGAAACCATAGGTCAAAAATTCGGGGCTCGAAATAATTTTTCAAAATGGTTAGTTTTCCAAAATATTCAAGAAAAGAGCAAACAAATTGTAGTTGATCTAACCAGACCTGAATCATGCGGTTTTAAGGGTCGAGCAATCCATTTATTTTTGATTGCCGCCAAAGAGCGTTTTCATACACTTTTTAGAATTTATCGTATTTTTTGTGGAAAATTGACAAATATTTCTCAAAATGCAATATCGAATTTTAAACGAAAATATAATTTTTAAGCGTTCTAAAAATATGTTCATACGAGCATCTTCGGATTGCGATTCCAAATTTAATGAGTTTACAATTTTTAATATGTTCTGCAGAAACAGGAAAGGAGTAGAAAGTTCGAATATAATAAAATTTTATTTAGCGCTTGTAAAATCTCCTTCAAAATAATACGGAGTAAAATAATAATGGAGTGGGCTCCCACTGTTACAAAATTCTGTTAATTACTTCTTGATGTAACACCCTTCTTGTTGACGAATATTTGAAAATATTATGATTTCGTTCCAAAATAAATTTGAATTGAGGGAAAGTCGTCTTTTCTACTATGTAGAACTCTTGCAGAAGTGGTCTCTTATATCTTTTAAAAACTTGTCAATATCATGAGAAAATGCACACTTATATGCTGCCGCTGATACTAAATTTAGAATGCGGCATAAGTAATCGTTCAATGAACAAGTGCAAAAATCTATTCACAATAACGGAGTTCAGTGTTTGGTGCAAATGGTCTTCCAAAAGAGAAAATGCAAAAAATCATAGCTGTTTTATTTTTTTTTTTTTTTAATTTTCCTAAGCTAATCCCTCGAAGCTCTTTGCTTGTCTGCAGGAAAGAAACCAGAGTCTCTGACGGGAATCGAACCCGCATCCTCGGCGCTGATAGACTAGATTTCATAAAAAAGCAAGCCTATTTGCTCCAAACACTAAACTTTGCTTATATTCATTGGACAGTAAATACGAGTTGCAATTTTATATCAATTATAAATATGTAGGTTTGAAAAATTTGGAAATAGTACCAAATGAGTCACAGGCGTACCAGCGTTCTTTTTAGTTTTGAATTGTACCAAAAAAAAGTACAATTGTACCAACTTTATCAACCCTGTTATGGATAGTGTTTTATTTGCTATCACGAAGCATTTTGATTTGTTTGGATTGAGACACAACCCGTTTGAAGTTGCCCAGTTATAAATATTTGTCAAATCCTTATTAATTTTTCGGACACATTCATTAATTTCGAAGGGGTTGCAGCTAATGTAAAGTTGTACGTCATCAGCATACATTTGTACATTACAATATTCCAACTTGGTTGGCAAGTCGTTAAGCTGTTATGATACTTGCTATTTTTTGTATTTTTTCTATATTGGAGAACAGTGCAAATATATTTGCATAGGAAAACTGACTAAGTGTAAAGAGTATGATCATATCATAAAAAATCTTGAAATGTCAAACAAATATACATGTGTTATCGATAAATAATCTAAGACTGTCAAAAAAATATAAAATTTTTTAACTTAAAATTGACATTTCCAGATTAATTGTTTGCACTGTTGCCAATTTTTTTAGTTTTTGATCAAAGGAAACGGTTTTTAACTTTTTTTTTTTGCGATTTTTAGCTTTTATGACGGTTTTTTGTGAGGAAAAAACGTGGGCAGTATTGTTTGTTTTGTTTACATTTTATCAAATTGTATTTCTTGTTCATTCTCGCATTTGTTGTTTCATTCAGTCAATCCTAAAAAAATCCAATACAAAAAATAGCAAGTATCATAACACCTTTAGCATATGCATAATACAATAAAGGCCCTAAAATAGAGCCTTGTAGTACGCCTCTAGTCAGTAATATACTACTTGACATCCTATTTGCATAAAAAACGGACTGTGACCTATTTGTTAACTATGACGACATTAACTTGGTAGCTGTCGATGAAATATTGAGACAGTTTTCTAGTTTAGAAGTAAGTATTTCCGTATTTACTGTGTCAAACGCTTTCGAATGATCCAGTAAGATTAAAAAAACAACTTCACCATTGTCAATATATGACCTCACGTCTTCAGTTACGTCAATTAACGCTGATACACAACTGTGAAGGGGTCGAAAACCAGACTGTCTGGGATTAAGAAGGTTGTTATCATTTAAAAATGCACTTAGTTGGTTGTGCAATATTCGTTCAAGTATCTTAGAAAGAAATGGAAGTATTGCTATTGGACGAAATTCAGTATCTGATTTTGGTGCAGGAACTATTTTGGCATGTTTCCAAATTGTTGGGTACGAAGACTTTGAAATAATGTTATTAAACAGGTTTGTAATATATGGTGGAATTGATGGAAATATTATTTTAATAAATCTGGGATGTATTCCGTCACTGCTTATAGCATTGGACTGAAAAAACTTGTGTAAACCTCAGTTCGAGTTACACATCTAAAATCAAATTTATCAGAAGTATTTGTCGTGGTATAATTTCTGTATGGATCCACATGTGCGACTGGCACTGGAAGGTCTACGAATTTACTATTAATTTCATCAATATCTATATCCTGATCAGCATTATGATAATCATTCGGATCACTAACCATTCCAATATTACGGATTTCCTTCCACTTACTTTTGCTGTCTAAACAGTTTGTGAATTTATCATTATAATAAGACGATTTTGCAGTCCTAATTTTAGTAGTGACTGTATTTCGTAATTAACGAAATGCTGACAATAGTTCAGCAGTCCTAAATCTCTTCCATCTAGTATAAGCTATATTCCGGAGCTCTATTAAATGTTTAATTTCCGGCGAGAACCATTGATAGTCGATTGGTAGTCGATGTAACTTTTCTCGTTTTCGTCTTTATAGGAACGAATTCTTCAAAAATTTGTACCAGATTTTCTTGTATAAATTTGAGTTGTTCATCCACTGTTGGCATATAGAAAGTAGAGTCCCATTGGATTTGTGTAATTCGTTCACTTAATGCGTCATAATTAAGGCTTTTAAAGTCCCTATACACGCAGAGAAAAAATATGGTTGGGCATGGTTACGGCAACAACACTATGTTTAATGTAACAATATATTGTTGTCGTACACAAATAATTGTTATTTTTATTTAATATCAACAATATTATAGTTACTGTAAACATATCAATGTTTATCGTAATTATGAATTTGAGTATTGTTGACCGAAAAATAATTATTTTTCTAACAACTTAATTATGATAACTTTCTAAACATATTATATTTCTCACAACCATATCATGATATTTAATAGCCATAACATGATAACTTTCTATACATTTATCATATTATGTTCAAGATGCAATCAAACTATTTTTACTCTAATCATATTATGTTAGCGCCATTTGTAAAATAGTTTTGAAGAAGTTGTGTCGTTTTTTTTTTGTGAGCGGTTAAACAATTAAAAGATAAAATTCCATAAAAAAAAATAAGTTTAAAGAAATTAAAAAATTAAAATATTAGCGGAGTTCATTCAAGTATTAGTGATGTAATAGTGCAAATGCAAAATTTCATAGTTTTTTTGTAAAATCCAACAACAAAACACACAGAGATTTCGTTATATTTTATAAAAGTGCTACGATATTTCTGTGGTTTTCATGGGCAACCGCGTATGTCTTAAAACAAATTGTTCAGGAAAGCCGAAAAACCATTCTAGATCAAACTATGGGGTAGGTATTGTACATTTTAAACTTTGTCATTACGTTAAAAAATCGGAATTGATCCATCTTTTTTCAAAAAAATGCAAAGAGCGTTCAAAATTAGGCAATATGGCATCACCATCTTAAAATCGAAAAAATGGACACACGCGGTTGCCCATGAAAACCACAGATTTTTCATTTGCTCTTTTGTAAGCCTTATATTGAACTCCGCTATTTGATTAACATTAAGAAAAATTGTAAAAAGCCACAAAATAAAAAATCGATTCAAAAATATTTAAATTTATTTTGTATTTTTATGACAGCTATGAAAGGTGATGTATCATAATATGATTGCTTCTAAATTTATTATGATTAACATGATGATAATATGATTACTTCTTAGCTTATAATGATTAACATGACAATAATATGATTAATTTCTTAGCTTATTATGATTAGCATGACAATAATTTGATTACTTCTAAACTTAGTTTGATTAACAGAAAAATAATATGATTAAGGGAAAAAAATTATGATGTAATAGTACGAGTATATTTAGTCATAATATGATTAAATAATAATCTTAATATGGTGACTACAATCATAATTCTTGTCATAATATGTTGCTCTTAGAATATGTTTACCACAACCATGTTTTTTCTTTGCGTGTAGGTAAATGTTTCCTCAGTAGTACTTGATTTAAAGTTATAGGACGTAAAAATCCAATCGTGCTTCGAAAACAAAGGAGCTGAAAGCTGCTCAAACAAAAGAATCTTCGAGAGGTAGTTGGTAAAAAAAATATCTAAAAGTGTACTTGTATATCTAGAAAAATGCGTAGGATTGATAGTATTCACAGGGTCCAGACCCATACTTTTCATTTCATCTGAGAGCCCTGATTCTAAGAGAATATTGCTATTAAAATCTCCAGATATTAAGATATTTGTATAGCCTACAGAGATTGAGGATAAGCTCAAAAAGAATGCATTGGTATCGATATACCGATTGGGTCTATAAACATTTCCAAGTAGTAATTTTTCATTCCTGTTATATAGTTCTAAAAATAAAAATTCTACTTTGTCAGCCCTTTTCGCTCTTTTAACAAATCTGCACTTTATATTATTTTTCACATAAATGGCAATACCACCACCATTACTATTTCTGTCAGCTCTAAATATTTTATAACCACGTAAACTATTACTGCCGTCTTTAATTTTCGGATCAAACAGTGTCTCAGAAACGCACACCACATGAACGTTTGAAGACTCAAATATCCCAGTTGGCCAAATGATCATAGACGCAAATGTCGTCAACGATGTCTTCCGAACATTTTTGAATTTGTCGCCTATATAACATTGATGGCGACAACTTAAGTAAGAAAACGTGTATATTGTCGTGTTAAAAATCGTATTTAAGACTTTTTTGGAGACATTTTTTTAAATTTGTCTTGAATAATAATTTATTGAGGACAACGTAAGTAACCATTGCATGCATTTTGTCGTGTTTCAAACCACACTAACGACAAAATGCATGCAATTGTCGCTTATCTTGTCTTCAATTAGACTTTATTGAGGACAACTTAGGCGACCATTGCATGCATTTTGTCGTGTTTCGAACCACTTTGACAACAAAATGAATGCAATGGTCGCTTACGTTGTCCTCTACTAAAAAAAATTCAAAACTTTAAATTTGTATGTAATTTAAAATTAATATTTCTTGATGTTTTGCTTTTATTATCAATATTTTTGATAATAAAAAAATTAAAAAATAAATAATCCTGCCTGTTAAATATAATTATTTTGTAACTTATAACGTTATTCGCGGCTGTGTTTCAATTGTGCCATTGGAATACGTGAATTGATAGGACAAGAAACACAAAAAATAAATGTTCCTGCTGACTTCATTGCCATATCGTAGGCTCAATATAATCTAAATCCACTTTTTAAGTAAATTGAGATTTTAATGCCGTGTGGAAGAGCAAGATACACCTCTTCGACCAGCATGTAGTTTTTCTTCACATTGAGTCTTAAAGTGTGTTGGTGTTCTCTCAAGCTGCGCATATGAAATATTAAAAGTTCTTGGAAGCTAGCAGGTTTGCATATTATGTCGACGATATGTTAAGTTCAGAACCCATTCCCTTATTTATCAAAAGCCTATTGGAGGTCTGACTGTATCCACACATCCAGTATCCACTATCTTCGAGCCCAGTCTCTCAAACTCATCGGCCATTTCATTAGTTTGGAATTCACTAATTGGAATTCAGAGCCCATCAAGGCCCTGGAAATCACTAGTTGGAATTCACAGCTCATCAAGATCCTAAGAGATTTAAGTAAATATATCCTCGAGGTATACCCATTTACCCGTTCCCCTTATTCTGGATGTATCGGCAAATCTGAAGTATCGCCAATATATCAGTATCGGTGTTCGTTTAATCCCTAATTGTCGCTTACTTATCGGCGACTAAATCGTAGATAGTGTCAACAATATTGTCATCAACGACACTATTAAGGTAATGTCGCTAATCGGGCATTAACGACTTTACGAGAAAAAAGTGACACCAGTGACAACTTTAACCACATTGTTACCCATATGATCATTAACGCATAATAATGTCGCTCACATTGTCGTTTACGACTTAAGTGCCCTTTGTTCGAAAAAGTCGTCGACGATTTGCATGGGCTGTCGCCAACATGTCGTCAGGGATTTACTTTGGGTCTTGTACGCGTCCTCGACGTTGTCTTGAAGACATGGTCAACTGGGTATATATCGAAATTCATCAATTTTGATTTCAAACCTTGCGCATTAATATGAACAACATTTAAACCATTTTTTTTGTTTAGTTAAAATTCGAATCATGTTATATAAATTCGAATCATGTTACAAACGAAATAACAAATTTATACAAAAACAATGTAGAAGATGTGCGGCAGTGTTTAACTGTCTGTTTGTAGAACGCGAGCACAAAAGTGACTCCCTTAACTTACATTTAAAACAAAAACAAATTTGAAATTTTGATTGAGATTTTTTTTTACTTTAGCGTGCAATATGGTTTTTTTTTCTTGTAATTATTTAAAAATGTGATTTTTAGATTTAAATAATAATCATTAACATTTTTTGTAATAATGGGACACTCAAAAAATTAAATGTTTACACTATAAAAAAAAATTTAACATTAAAAAAAAAATAGTAAAATCCACTGGAAATTTTGCTATTATTGCTAAAAAATAAACAATTTTTTGCTTTCAAATTTGTTAACATTTATTTATTCTTATTTATTTATTAAAACATTTCATACATACATATGTGGATAATAAATAGATTTTAATAGCTTTTGTAACAATGTGAGTTTCTGTTTATTATTTTTACTAATACAATGTCTGTCTTAGATCTAATGAATTATAATTATTGTTCATTTAATTGAAAGATTGATTGCAAATATTCCTTATTCTGTTCTTTGTTATTTCTGTTCTTTAGTAGTTTTTTGACTTCTTTATCTAAATCCCGGTGTTCCACTTTCCATTGATTTCGAATACTGGAGATGAACGGATCTGACGTTGCCAATAATATATTAAATAGATCTTCATTAGTGGAATTTCGTGAAATTTTTCTAGTATTGTGCTCTCTATAAAATCTGTAATCCTTAGTCCTTTTTTCCTGAGCTTCCTCTGATAAATCTCCAAGTGGAACCAAATGATATTTAATGACATCTTCTCCATGATAAAGGATTTTGTGAACTGTAGCAGACATACTTCTCCGTGGGTAATTGGTTGTATATATTTTTGCAGTTTCCTTAGCAAAATCTCCAAATTTTCTAGAGTCAATTCCTTCATTGCACGCAAGTACTTCTAGGATTATTTTAAATCTAAAAATGAGGTTAAAATCAACACCTGTTATTTCAGAGGCTGTTTCTGGATCTGAAAAGAATCTTCTTGCAGTATTGCCATCATTTGTATTGTATTTTATTTATATGCTGTAAAAAAACTGACACAAATTTAACAACGCATTACATAACTATAGGGTCATAAAATATTATTAGAGTCATAAAAACAGATAAAATAAAAAAAAACCAAACAAAATTTAAAAATCCCTTCTGAGGTGGGATTCACAATATACCTGTTTTGCGTAAACGCGTTGGTAAGCTCTTTATTCTACTATAAAATACGCTAGTGTGAACGTAGTGTAAAGGATAAGGATGAATCAGGATAGCTATACGTTTTTCTGATTTTGTAACATTAATAAACTTTTTTTTATGTACTACCTGTATTATGATCACGATCAATTTTCCCCATATCATAAATTTTTTTTTTGAAGACAACTATGATTTCTGTTACTTTACATTTTTGCAGAATAAAAAAAAAATTTAAAAAAAAACGGGTACAAGAGTATATACAGGGTTAAAGAAAACACTTTCACCTTTCTATTAGTGGTTTCACATTCTTGGTCCCTTTTGGTCCGCAAAAGTTCTATTCTACTAAAGTTGAAATTTGACAAAAATATAGTAGTTTAGAAATTTTTTTTGGAGTAATTTCATTAAAATTAAAAAAGTGTTAAACAGACGGGTCCAAACGGGTACAAGAGTATACACAGGGTTAAAGAAAACACTTTCACCTTTTTATCAGTGGTTTCACCTTCTTGGTCCCTTTTGGTCCGCAAAAGTTCTATTCTACTTAAGTTGAAATTTGACAAAAATATAGTAGTTTAGAAAATATGTCCTAACATCTCAAATATAAATAACACAACAGTCGCAAATATTACCTTTTTAAAGATAACAAGACTACCAACCTAGCAAAAAAGCAAGCAGTTCATTATCGCTGATAGTTTTTGTGCAATGATAATTTCTTTCGGATAAAATATTAAAAAAAAACACTTTTTTCTGAATTAAAAAAAAAGTTGTGTTTAACAACATGGCACAACCACAATAACCAATATTTTGACCAAATTTTTTGGCTACCTTAGTTTTAATATGTTTACTATTAAATGAAATTAAAATTTTTGAAATCGGTGACAAACAAAAATTGGACTTTTGGCCAATGAAATTAAATTTGCAGCCACTGTGCGTCGTTCCGGTCAATTAAGCATTTCAAACAATTCACATATCCTATGGACACAGCGTTCACCAGATTTAACTGTGCCAGACTTCTTTTTGTGGACATTTTTTAAAGGCGAAGTGTATGCTAATAAGCCAGAGACTATAAGACAGCTAAAGCAAAATTTTTGTAATAAAATACGGAGCCCGAAAGCAGAAACGCGCTATATAAGACCCTATATTTTTATACCCACACCACAATAGTGGAGAGGGTGTTATGCATTTGTGCTGATGTGTGTAACGCCTTGAAATATTGGTCCTAGACTCACCTTAAAGTATACCGATCGACTCAGAACCAGTTTCTGAGTCAAACAAACGATGTCCGTCCGTCCGGCTGGCTGGCTGTCCATGTAACCTTGTGCGCAAAGTACAGGTCGCAATTTTGGAGATAATTTGATAAAATTTGGGTCATAGGTTCTTATTGGTACAAGGACCAAGCCTATTGAAAATTTTTTCCTCTCAGAAACTATCAAACCGATTTTAAAGAAATTTAAAACATAGGTAGAACCATATCTATATGGACACAAAAGGTATGAATTTTTTAAAAAATAGGACCACGAGGGGAGATAGGGGCCATTTCTGCCTCTCAAACCGATTTTTTATTAGGTAGCTCCATATCTATATGGCCACATAAGCTATACAGTTTTTCAAAAATAGGACCACAAGGGGAGAAATTGCGCCCTACAATTTCTGCCTCTCAAAAACTTTCAAACCGATTTTCATGAAGTTTATAAACATAGATAAATCCATATTTATCTGGAACATAAGCATGTTGTATTTTTAAATACTGTGGTGTAGGGTATCACATGGTCGGGCTAGACGACTGTACTTTCTCACTTGTTATACCCTCCACCACAATTAGTTGTGAAGAGGGTATATTAAGTTTGTCATTCCGTGTGAAACTTTTTTGTTATTCATCTCAGACCCCATAAAGTATATATATTCTGGGTCCTTGAGTAATTCTAAGTCGGTTTAGCCATGTCCGTCTGCCTGTCCGTCTGTCCGTCTGTTGAAAACACGCTCACTTTCGAGCAACTCAAAAGAAATGAACAAAGTTGGTGCCAAATTTCTTGTAGTTATCCTAAGCAGTTACGGATTGAAATCCAGCAAAATCGGTTTTGTAGGACCAGAGCTATGAATCAAAATGTGGAACCACCACCTAAAAAAATTGATAATTTTGTTGAAAAAAATAACATAAATGCTGGAACAAAGCACGAAATGAGATAAGATTTTGCAAAAATTTGTTTTAATTGACTGGAAATCACGCTGTTAAATTTCGTGAAGATCCGTCCATAATTTACCCTAAGCCCCATATAAACACTACTCCCGGAAAACTGTTTAGTACGCCTAAAACCGTACAAAATAACGCTAGCGTAACAAAATTTGGTACGTCACAGTTTTTTAGGACTAAACTAACATTGTGAAATTTCGTGACGATCGGTCCATAATTTACCTTAGGCCCCATATAAACCCTACTACCGGAAAAGAGTTTAGTACGCCTAAAACCGTAAAAAATAACGCTAGCGTAACAAAATTTGGTACGTCACAGTTTTTTAGGACTAGAAATAACACTGTGAAATTTCGTGAAGATCGGTCCATAATTTACCCTAGGCCCCATATAAACCCTACTACCGGAAAACAGTTTAGTCGCCTAAAACCATAATTAATAACAAATCGTCAAGTTTTAGATAATAATAACATCATACAGATATTACTCCTTAAACATTCGAGCTGTCGGTGGAGGGTATCAAAGATTCGGCATAGCCGAACATAGCACTCTAACTTGTTTTTTTTTATCGATTTATACATATGTATGTACATAACGCCTTTCTTAAATTTAAATTTAATTTATGTATGTATGAATATTAGGGCGGGTAAATTTTTTTTAAATCGTAAAGCAAAAACGTATACTTTATAAAATTCTAAGAAAATTCTCCGAAGAAACCAAGTATCTTAAATAAAATCCTAATCCGCGCCTCTCGACTTGAAAATGTATATGCCTGTCTCTGCAAAAAAAAAAAAAAAAAAAATTAACGTTTGAAAAAATAGCTTTTTCCAAAAATAAATCGAATTTTCTGAATAAAATTGTTTAGCAAGGTAGTTTTTTTGCACTTTATATTTTTCTGCATTTAAAATTTGTTTACTTAAAAAAAATATTCACCCAAGTAAAAACAGGCACAGATAAGGGTTTGATTTTAGACCCATGGTTTCTTCGGATAATTTTCTTAGAATTTTATGTAGATTAAGTTTTTGCTATACGATTTTTCATTTTTTTTTTATTCATACATATCAACCCGCCCTAATGTATATAGAACAATAAATTAAAACGAATTATTATTACAAGAGCAATTCATATGGACGTGTTTAAATTATGTATGTCTTGAAATTAATTGCCCAAAAAAATTTAAATTTTAAATAGATGAAGTTGTGTATCGACCTTTTTATTAATACATGTACATAAATAACAAATAAATCGGAAAGCTTGAGGTCCTTTTTTTTTATAAAATATTCCTTATTTTATTTATCCAATCACTTTTTCAAAAAAATCGAGTTAATGGCAACACTAAAAATTTGTAATCAATAAGTTGAGAACTATTGAGAATTTGTTCGAGCGAAGTGTTGGTAATTAACGGTATAACAAACATGTTTATTTTGAAAGTGGCATAAGTCACTTTTTCAAAAAAATCGAGTTAATGGTAACACTAAATACAACTCAAGGCGAGTTTACACCAGGTGAACTTATCTTGCTACGTAAGCAACAGCTGTTTACTAACCTTGTGTCAAAATGGTATACCGTCCTGTTGTTTCTGGGGAATCTTAACTAAATTTTATAATTTTCGATTAAAATTGTGAAATTTAAAAACTTTTTTAAGTTATAACATTTAAAAAAAAACACAATTTAATATAAAAACAAAATCAAATATTTGTTTGAATTTTTGACACAACGTTAAAATATTTTACAGTGTTGTAAAACGTTTTCAAAATAAGACCACCTTGTATGAATTCGCCTTGATACAATTGAACGGTATGTTTTCATTTTTAAAAAATTACAATCAATAAGTTGAGAACTATTGAGAATTTGTTCGAGAGAAGTGTTTGTTAAGACTAGATTACACTATCTCACAAGTCTTACGTATTCCATAATACTTTGTGAGATAGAAATCTAATGAGTTTTGATGCGACTGTCAAAAAATCTAATGTAAAATGACAGTTTGTGTTCACACCATCACACAAAGTATAAGCACTCACACATGAAATAAAATGCAACCCTGATCCAAAGAAAAGTATTATTCAAGGCGAATTGACTTTCAGGTGGCGTTGAAAACACAGCTGTGCTACTTTTTTTTTTAAATTAGAGAGAGGAATGTCAAAAGTTACTTGTGTTTTTGACTTATCGGCCAACGAAAGCAGCAACAAAATACATTGTTGTGTTTTTGGTGTTGTTAATTGTTGTAGTATCGACACCACCGTTTACATGAATTCGCCTTGGTATTATTGTTTAGAAATTTTTCAAAAAACGATGAAGTCTTATGGGATGTCAAACTTTTTTCATAATACTTGTCATTTTCGTGACACATTGCATTCACACTATCACACTTTGTCATATTACTTGAGTTTTTGACATGTATTAATACAAAGTATAATAGTGTAATCTAGCCTTAAGTAACGGTATAACAAACATGTTTATTTTGAAAGTGGCGTAAGACGCTGTAATCAGGAAATTAATTTCGGGGCTTAGTGTGAAAGAAATAGAAATATGTGTATGAAGTATTATTTTGGATTATTTTCAGTACTGTCAAAATCGTCGTGCGGAAAGTCCCGGTGGCGAACATCATAGTGATTCAGCGTCACAAACGCTGACATTATTAAATCATCGATGACAAGTGTTGATTTTACTTTGGTGTCATATATGAATTTTGAAAGTATTTGTCCAAACTGCCATCGATGACCAATGTTAATTTTGTTTTGTAGGCGTCCATTTGTTTGTGAGTCCTAACAGACAATATCATCATCTTTCATTAGTGAATTTTTTCAGGTAGAGTGACAAGGAAAACACAGAATAAACTCAAGTAATAAATGGAACAGAACAAACAGAAAAAAGAAACGGTCCGTTATTTTCTGATTTATTCATTGACGGAGACATGTAGCAGACAAAGTCCTGCAGCACTCACTTCGTGATCTATTCATAACATACAATGCCGCTTAGTTTTTCCTTTTAAGGGAACAATGACATTCTAAAGCCGTTGTCGTGCATAACTCCCTAAATATCAACTTGTTACTGACTCTGGTCATCGATGAAAATGTCAATTATTATTATTATTTATTACAATTTTAGTAAATAACTGCCCTTTCAAAACATCACTTCAATAAAATACGTCGGACAAAATTAATATATGTCAGTCATTTTTCTAAACCATTTATTTTGAAAGTGGCTTAAGTCACTTTACTGTAATGAAAAGTAGTGATTTATTAATGTTAATACGAAATAATAAATACTGAGAAAAATATCAGTATCAATTTATATCAAATACAAGTGAATCTTCTCGAAAGTTAGCATCCATATTTTTTAACGTATTAAAACGCAAACCCTCAAATGTCTCGACTTAAAAACAAAATGACTTATGCCACTTTCAAAATAAACGGCTCATCTAATTAATTACAATATTTTCATTTTATTTATTAAAACGATTCCAAAACTCCCCTTTTTACCCCCTAAAAGAACGATTTTCGAAATTTCCGAGCAGCAATAAAAAGTAAAACTGAAAAAGTGAATTTAAGCTGTGGTGCGATTCAATAACTTTTAACGATCCGACAATCGTAATATTTGTCGACATTTATATTCGCTTGCAGTAACGATAGTGTGATTCTGTAATTTTTTTAACGATAGTACACAGCTGTTTTTTTTTGTAACATCTCTGTCTACAAAATATTAAAAAAAAAAACGAAAAGCACAAAAGAGAATAAAATAAAAACATATGAAATTGTTCTTAACCCCCCTTGTTACACATATTTTTTCATTCAAAATGCACTGAAAAAGGTCTGGCCAGACTCATAAGTAAGACGGAGGGTTAATTTGTGGTTTTATATTTCTTTTTGTGAATCTTACATTTAGAATTTTATTTTTGTTTTTAATTTGCTTTCTTTTTGCAAATTTTAAATTTATTATTTTGTTTTTGTTCATACATATACATATGAGTATATCTTTGTATGTATGTAAGCTATTTTAAACATAAAAAACATTTTATCGATAAAATAAACACAAACTAAATTATTGTCGCTAAGATAACGACAAAAAATTGCTTAAAGTAACAGCTGACTTTAAACGACAGCGAATATCGTTAAAAATTTTACAGAATAGCATATTCGATAAATTTTCGTTATACTTATTTTAACGATTCGATTATCGTTATAAAAGTTAGTGAATCGCACTACTGGTGAGTTTGTGAGGAACTACCCAGGGATGGTGAATTGTCAGTCAGTTCAATGCAGATAACATAAAATGACACTGTATTATCGACATATTGTTGCTGCGGAATTACTGCATGTTCGACATGTGGTTTAAAAATCCACTTATTTTTCTCTGCCTAAAAATATGTTTCTTATACATAAATAAAATGAATAAAAAGCAATGTAATCACAATAGACACAAATGTGCTGTTGTTGGCTTGGCTTTGAATAAATTTGTTTGTAGGACTTTTGCTGCGAAAAACGAACACTAGGGAAATATAAACTTCTTTTTTGTAAAAAAATCTAAAATTAAACGGATAGAATATGTATTTTTTTCAATATATATTTATTGAATGTTTTTTATTAAATATTAACTAACAATATTTGATCAAATCTTATTCTAATGCTTTATTTAATATCCTGCCAGAGCCGGACGGAAATTTTCCCTATCACGGTTTCAGTTCACATACATATTTATATGTTTAGAACTCTTTTTATCGGATAAGTCCTGCCGTATATTTTCTCCTATTATGCATTTGTGTGTAACATAAGGAAATACTTATTTAAGACTCATCTTTTAGAGTCATTGATCTAACGTTGTCCGTGCGTCCGTCCATCCATCCGGCCATCCGGCTGGTTGGTTGTCTGTTTTTGTAAACATTTTGCGCAGAGGTACAATTTTGAAGATAATTTGATGAAATCAGTCATAAATTCACATATCCCCCATACAAACTTCTTTCCGTAAAAAAGTTTTTGTACTCATTAACCATCTAACTATGATGGAACATATTCTCAAATTGTCACAAGGACCAAGCCCAATGAAAATGATGAGAATCGATTAATAACATAGAAAAACTACTCCCGAATATGGCTTTAAGTGCCATTACTTTCTTTTAAATGTTGGTATTTACATATAAATTGAAGAAAATAACTTTTACTATGTCATGACAAAATGATGTGCTGGTAGGTCGAAAATTAAACATACAAAGGTCCCATATAAACGCCCTTCCTTATATCACTTAAAGGCAAACAAATTTCATATAGATGAAACAAATTCTAAATAATATTCAGCACAAAAAAACTTTTACACGAATCTTAACTTCATAACATAATTATGTTCTGGCGGGTGCCTGATTGCCCATGGATCGCAAATAGGGTACACTTGCAATAACTTGTTCTTATACACTGTGGTGTAGGGTATCACATGGTTGGGCTTGACCTACCATACTCTCTTACTTGTTTATAATGACCTTAATTATCTTACAAAATTTTATTTGAATCGCTCCATATTTGACCAACTCCCATAAAAATACCAGTTCCGAAAATAACTTTTAATGCCATCACTTCCTAATAGATGTTGGTACTGACATGAAATTTGTCCACGATAACTTTTTTAGTAGCTACTACTATGCAATGGACAATTTTTTGTAGGTCCAGCATACCCAGGCCCTTAAATTAACCCTAGTGTACGAACGATATTTTACGTAAGTTGTAACGAATCGTCGATTCGATGATGTATTTTTTATCTGGCGACTAATTCTGGCGGTCATGACCGAATAATTTTTCGATTCGAAAACAATTTTATTTCTTACTTTTTCAGTTAATCGAAATTATTTATTCAGTGTTGTAAAAACTCAAATAAATTCTTTACAACACTAAACCAATGGTTTACATTCGTTAAGTAAACTAAAAAAAATAAATCATCTACTGACAGCATACAAAATTTGAGAGTTTAAGGTGACAGCCATTTAAATGAAATTAGTTAAAAGAGAGCAGTTCCCTGCAAATAATAGGACCAGTCCAAACACGCGTGAAAAGTAACCCAAACGTATGGAAAAAACATGGTCTATTTAACATTACGACGTCCAAGGAGAGGACCATATAACCCACCTTTGGACCACTAAGGAGTAGTTTTAAAACTACTCCATGGTATACTCAAGAGGATAAGTTTTGAAGTCGTTTAAAAACGAAAGCATGTCGTTAAAAAACGAAGACATTTCGTCTCACTACAAACACTTTTTAACAATGACATGGTCCATGCTTGCATTACATCGGACCAGCCCATGGAGTAGTCCATTTTAGCAAAATGGATCAGGTGGTCCAATTTTATTTGCAGGGTTCTTATCGAATCGCCGATCATTCGTACTCTAGGATTTAATTTAGGAAACATTTTTACAAATGCTGATATGAATACAATATTCGGCACAAAATTACTCCACACGGAAAAAAATCTCGCCAGTTTTTTTTTCAATTAAGCCGTAAATTTAAAATAAAATCAGTTTAAATTAAAAATAATAAAGTCAATTAAAAGTTTTTTAGAAAAAAGACACGTTTAAAACTTGTAAGTGCACAGAAAAAAAAAATATATTTCAATTAGGGATGCCAAACAGGAAATCCCGAATCCCGAAATCCCGGGATTTATTTTTATTAATTCCGGGATTTTTAATATATAAACTTTTGTGTACAAAAATGGGATTTCAAAAACCCGAATCCCGGGATTTTCTTAAATCAATCCCGATTGGCATTCCTAATTTCAATTAAAAATTTGTGGTTCTAATTGAAAACTATTTGCCCTAGTTAACAAATTAATAGTACATATTAAGCAAATATTCTTAGATATTAACAACATCTTCTGCGGTAGTGTTTTTCATAATAGTAAACATTTAATTCAATTGATTAAATTTTAAATTACAACTGATTTCACTTTTGATTAATGGTTTCACTGCCAAGAATTTTTTTGTCAATTAACTAAGCTCTGAATATGAAACCATAATATTTGCTTTAAAACAATTCAGCTCAACTCGAATAATAATTGGAAATTTCATTTCCATCTAAATATTTTCCCATTAATTGACCATCGAACTTGTGTCAAACAAACATTCACATAATAAAATTTATCGATTCACAAGTTTTCATTAAACTAACAAACACAATTGTTAATTGTGGCCAATATTAACAAATCAGTTAAGACATGCAACCGTTAATTATCGCAACAACTATAACAAACAGATAAATTGAGACAGAGAGAAAAAAATAATAAAAAAAAAAAATCAGAAAAATAAAACGATACAGAAGAAAACATTGGTGATTATTATTGGTAATACACACTTGTACAAGAGGAAGAATGAATGGATTTATGCAGCCAAAAGTGTTTTTGATGCATTCATTATTTTGTTGCACGTCTCTCTCACTCCGCTTTCGCACGTTGTTTCACTTTTGCAGGAATCGTTGAGAATGGTGCCAAAGCGAATGGAATATTCGATTAAAATTAATGTTTTTTTTTGGTTCTTTGTTGTATATTTGTACAATTATGTACCGGGGAGTACTTACTTACTCGGTGTATTGTGAACCATAATTATGGTTATTAATCGACTTGGAAATTGGCTGCTAATTTGCAGTTTAGTTGGAAATCCTGGCCGTTGGCTGGCAATTTAGAAATAAATTATAGCTTGAAAATAAACAACAAGAGATGATGTACCAAATAAATGTACCACACCACCAACAAATGCTGTTTGTTCTCAATCTATTTTGTATGTGTGCATGGATATGTATACTTACTTACTGCGAGTAGTAAACACATGTATGTTTGTCTGTCCGTCTGTATGTCTGATTGTCTGTCTGCTTGTATTGTAAACATTTTGTTTGAATTTGAGCTTAATAAGAACACATTTTGTGCATTTTTCTGTTAAACCTTTTTGCAACTGCAACATACACATAAGCCCTATTCACAATATTGTACCAATTGTCTTGCATCGTAGCATTTGTAAAATGTTAAACATACTTATATTTTTCTTACTCCACAGCAACAAAATAACAGCAATGCATTTGCTACTCTCTTGTTAATATGTAACACTTAAAACCCATAAATTATATTAACTCGACGTACATATGCAACACTTAATTTTTTTTTTTTAATTCCCTACGCTAATCCCCGCGAAGCTTGACGCTTGTCTGCAGTTAAGAAACCAGAGTCTCTGGCGGGAATCGAACCCGCAACCCCGGGGTTGATAGACTAGCTCACTACCAGCCAGCCTACCGGGGCACTCGCAATTGCAAACCGACAGCTGACACTGAGTGAATTTGACGTTTCTGCACAGAAAGAAAAAGCTCGTACTAAATTTAATTTTTTTTAACATACTTTTAGTAGGAGTCGTACTTAAAAATTAAAATAAGGAATACACCAAAAAGTACTTAATCCATTCAAAATTGGATAACTTACGTAAACCATTATGAGGGCATACGCTTGTGTTTGTTGACGAAACAAAAACACTATAAAAGTGGAAAAAACGATTTGCTTGCTTTGTGTAGATACAAAAACCACACTACAAGAAGAAAAGCATACAGTATTTTCATGTTTAAAAAGAAAACAAGAAACAAAAAAAAATTCCCAAATTTTATTTTCTTAAATTATTTATTTAAATATATCACATTTTTAAAGTAGAATGATTACAAAACTATATCGGGCATGCTGCTGATATCTTTTAATTAAGTGTTCTTCTGTAAACAAAAGGCGAAGTTCAACAAAAGTGAAACAAACATGAATAACGGGTAAGTAAATAATAATATTCTCTCTCATTCTCTGGGATTATTTCAAGTGCGAATTCGGGATTAAACTTACATAGAAAGTCTTGAATCAAATACAGCTTGAGATTAATGCCCCTATTACGATTCTTCATTCAACTCAGTTTGGTCGTGTAAGAGTAAACCCAACTGTTTTTAGTTGAGTTTGCTATAAAGCTGCCAACTTAAAATATCACGTTTGACAAGTGAAAATTTTATAAAATTAAATAATTTTTGTAAACTAAGACCGCATTAGGATTTATTCAATTAACGCCGAGTTTTTTTTCTATTTTCTTTTAAAGTAGTTGCTACGAAACTCTTTTCACATTCACATTTTTTTTCAAGCATTTTTCCAACTTTTTCAACCCCGTTTTCTTCTCTACACCTCTTGCTAAGTCTCAGTTCATACGGCTCATGTCTTATGCTGGGTACACACAATGCAACGCGTTTACGCAATCTAGTGAATTAAATTCATTTTCATTCATTCTAGATTGCATCAACATCAAAACGTTTGATATTTTGAGGTTGCAATGAAACAGATTGCATGTAGGTTGCATTGTGTGTACCCAGCATTATTGCCAAGATTCTTCCTTTTTCTTCTTTGAACATTAATTGGCGTTCAAATGATTCATGTCATGTTGACGACATGTTTTTTATTTTGTTTAATTTGATATTGAAAACAAAAACAAAATTAAACAACAAATAAGAAAGCAAAACGTAAAGACAGTACATGCATCTGTGTACTCGTTTCTTTTCCCCTCGTCCCTCTCGCCTATAAAGTATCAATCATGTCAATAAGACAAGAGCCGTATGAACACAGACTAACAAACAAAACGATGCATGCGAAAGTTGCGGCGTTAATTGTATAATGTAAATAAGGCCTTTAAGTGTTTTTAACTGTTGTGTCGAATAAAAAGTGTTTATAATTAATATTAGCGTCAATTTATTTTATGATGATGAAAAGTAAAACTCTTGTATAGATGCGCTACGTACAAGAAGACAAATTCGTGATGATTCCAACCCTCTTGAACTTCCCAGTGCCAAGTAAGAACTTCTAATAAGTAACGAAACTTTCTTGTGCCTGATGTGTTCTTCTTCTGGTTGGGGTAGCTGTTGGCCAATCTGCTGGTTGTATTATTGGTTCAACTGACTCTGCAAAATTGTCACTTGATGGTGGAATGTTTTCAACACCAAATACTTTGCCGGACATGCAATACAAGAGCTGCGAAACAGTATCCTCAAGACTATTTAATAGAACTTCTTGTCATAGCCCTCCCCCTGTCGCTTGAGTGTTTCGTTTATTGTTGGCAAGTTTTTTCTTTATACTTGCCTTGTAGTATATCCAAACCTGTGCCAAAAATATTGTAATTTTATTTATATATTAGTTCAGCAAACTAAAGCGGCCCATACACTTGCAATATTATTGCTTATGATATTCGCCATATTATTTCCATTTTGTTCTATTTTATGCAATAAGTCGCACAATGGTTTCATTCATTCAATAAAAAGGTAAACATAACCTATAGGAATAACATAAACAGCATTGTGCAATGTTGCCAATACATTTCACTTTCATTTCGTTATGCAATAAAAATCAAAAGTTTTTTGATTGTTGCCAATATATTGTGCCACCTTCGAATATCACATAGACATTGGCGATATAATTGAACAATACGTAAAATCGAACAATTTTATTGCAAGTGTATGAGCCGCTTAAGAAGATTTTAAGTGTCTAAGAGAAGTTCTTGTCATGGTCCAAAACTATATTACTCCACTATAAACTCTTCCCATTACCCCTTACATGACTTTTTCATCATACCAAACTTTTCCGCGAGCAATTTCTCAAATTAAGCTTTCGTTTTTATTTTCAAACTAATAAAATTTTTAAAAATATCGAAAAAGTTATTACAAAAATTTATACATACGATTTCTCCATTTTGTTTTCGATTTTCACCGAATTTAAAAAAAAATAGACTTTAACTGCCAATAACACCACTACGTTTTAGCAGTTGTGTGTATTTAACAAGTTACAAAAGTGTAGAACCGCAATAAAGGCACTACTTTTTTCTCACTTTTACTTAAGTCAATCGCATTTTCGGATTATTTTAAGAACGAGACACTTGAATAATCCCTACTTGAATCAAGTATCCTGTAGTTGATTTAAGGTAATCTGTACTAACCGTACTATTGACACTAATTTGGCTTAATTAAAGATCAGATGGATTTATTTTTCTCTTTAGTGTAATCGTAAACTACATATTTGTGTTTTGTAGAAAATATGTGATTTCTAGAGAAAAACGACGTATCTGGTGATTCTTTAAGAGCTATAGGAAAGTTAAAAAAAAAACACATGAAATTCAGAAAATGCATGAAATCTTTATTTGAATCGATGTACGGTCCATATAATTTAATGTTTGAAGATTATTTCATGCAAATGTTGACCGTGACTGCGCCTCAAATGGTCCTCCGCTTAGTCAAATTTTGGCATAATCTTTCCAACACTTCGGCCGGTATCTCATGAATAAATGCTTCAATGTTGTCTTCCAATGCGTCAATTGAAGCGGGCATGTGTGTATGGACATGAGCTTTAACATAGCCCCACAACAAATAGTCTAAAGGCGTTAAATCGCACGATCTAGGCGGCCAATTGACCGGTCCCAAACGTGAAATTAAATGTTCACCGAACTCGCCTCTCAATAAGTCCATTGTTAAGCGTGTTATGTGGCATAAAGCACCGTCTTGTTGAAACCACATGTCATGCAAGTCAAGCTCTTGCATTTTGGGCAAAAAAAAGTTGGATATCATCTCACGGTAGCGCTCACCATTCACAGTTACGTTACGATTCGCATCATCTTTTAAGAAGTATGGTCCAATGATGCCACCAGCCCATACACCGCACCAAACTGTGACTTTTTCTGGATGCATTGGAAGCTCTTGCAATGCTTCTGGCTGATATTCACTCCAAAATCGACAATTCTGCTTATTAACGTACCCATTGAGCCAAAAATAAGCTTCGTCGCTGAACTCAATTTTCCGATGAACTTCCTTAACAGGGCACGCATTTTGATAATAAAATTCAATAATTTGCAAGCGTTGTTCGTTTGTAAGACGATTCATGGTTAAATTATAGACCAAACTGAAGATGTTTGACAATGAAACAAAACACGAAACGTGAGTCAGCTGTTTTAACCAGTGTTGCCAAAAAGATAATAGCTAAAAAATCACCCGATAGGACCTTCAATTAGGGTGTTTTGCAACAAACATTGTAAACCAAATCAAAGAATTCATTCACAATTGATAAAAAAAAAAAAAATTGCAATCTCAAATGCACAAGATTGTGAATAGGCATATAGTATTTATTTGAGCGAGCACACATTTACACTTGCAAAGCCATATTTAAGACAAATGTTTAGTTGGTTTAAGTTTTCTGTTTCTGATCCAGTCTTGGCACGATGGCATGTAATGTGAGACGGGAGTAATTTGTTTCTGAACTGTAAAAAAATGTATCTAATGTGTTTGAAATGTATCATGAAAATATATATCATATTGTATGTATTACATGTAATTATTTATGTATGTATGTATATATTTTTGTGAGTTTGTATGTATATTTATATTATTTATTCGTGGATATCAGTGAAGGTTTTTTATTTGAAAATTTTATTTATATTTCTTATAGGCCTTTTAAGGGGATCCATCTTCACTGGCCTATTTCGGTGCTGATTTGCTTTTTTAGGAATCTTTGTTTTTTTACTGCTACAAAATTCAATTTTATATTAAATGAACCCCAACTTGTCCCCTGAAGTTGACATTTAAATTAAGGAATAATTAAAAGGTTTTTTAAATTAAACCCAACTGGTCATTTTAAATCGAGTTACAGAACTCATTTCATTGACTTTATCCTGGTTCAGACAATGCGTTATGTCGCATAGAAATATTTCACGAAACAAAAGATTGTTGACGAAGGGTATAGAGACGCTTGCAGGGCAAACAATGTAAAGGGTGTTTTTTATAGAGTGACACAAGATTTAATCATAATAAAACAAGGAAATTTTGTTTTTGTTTTAAATGTAAGTCACTTTTTCGCTCGCGTTCTACAAACAGGCAGTAACACTACTATTCGTGAAATAACGTTGACGCTCTTGCTTTGGTATGGCATATCAGCGTAAAAGCTAAGCGAAAGAAAACGTTCCGCCTTCCGCTCTTGTTAAGGTATGGCTGTTAAATATTCCAAGATTAAACAAGTTCCGCTGTGCCGAATCTTATATACCCTTCACCATTGTGCGAGTAGAATAGAGAGCAACTAAATCATTTTTACATATACATACGTATTTACAATACTTAAAACTTCATTATAAATGAAATTTAAAAAGCGAAAACTGGTAAATATTTTTTTAACTCGTTTTTAGTTTCTATTTGTTAAAATTATTTCATTAAATATATGAAATAATAAAGAAGGGTGATAACGAAAATCATATTGGGCATTATGCTAGTATATGTAAACAAATACGAAGGAAGGGGGGGGGAGGGGGGGAGATTATTGGAAGAAGAGACGACAACCGGATTTGAACTTCGCTTTGCATAAGGACCCAGAATATATAGACTTTATAGGGTGTAGGACCTTCGGAAGGGTATAAAAAACAAACTTAATTATAAAAAGAGTAATTTTTGGGATTTCAGTATTTTGGTCATAACTCTGCTATTTCTCAAACAACGTAGCCGCTATCATGTCTCCGGAAAACACATATCAAACGTAAGACGGACAGACGGACGGACGGATATCGTTAAATCAACTTCTCTCCTCATAAGGACCCAGAATATATATATACTAGAGGTCTGCAACGAGTAACCTTTTTCTTCACATGTAAAACTCTCTGTCGAATATAGTATTTATTTGTTCTCTTGCTTAACGCGCAAAAAGTGAAGAGAAGTGATTGTTGTTTTTATAAATACTAACATACAGCAGCCGAAGATGAAATATGTTCCGAAAAAAGGAACATATTAAAATGGGTACAACGAAAAAGAAGTACCTATAAAATTATGGTCACTTCATGTGGTACTTGTAGTAAAGCGGAAATTTGTGTAATTACCAAAAAATTAGACAAAATTTTATTTCTTAAGACTAGATAATTAGAAATTTTTTTGTGTAATTTAGCCTAAATATTTTTTCATATACATGTAAATATCACTAGGCAACAGCCATTTTGTTATTTGGTTCTAGCATACTTTTTCTCATGGATTTGGACCTACTGAACACGAAAATGAATTTTAAAAATTTTTCTGTCGATTGGTTTGCGAGATACAAATTTTTTAATTTTTTTTTTTTAATTTTTGGAGGTACACTTACTATTTTGAGCATATCTTTAGTCTTCTTTGACCTATTTTATCCTACTACTACTCAAATTAAAGACAATTGAGCCGTCTACAACTTATTTTCAGAAAATTTTCAAATCGGGTTAGTAGTTTTGATGTTGGCGGCTTAAAAAGGTTAAAAAACTGGGTTTTTTTAGTAAAAATGTGGCTGAAAAATTCATATAAAAATTCATATAAAATATAAAACGCGATGTTAACAGCGATTTTAATTTTTTTACGTATAGCTGACACTTTTCCAAAGAAAATAAGCCCTTACTTAACAAAATCTGATGACAAATGGCCGACTTATTATTTTTTTGGTAAACGACCGAAATTCCTCTATTTCACGATTTTTTGATTTTCATTATTTGCACAGCTTACCTACCCAACGCAAACGAATAAATACATTTGAACTTAATTTAAAATAAACAAATTAGTCTTCGTATATTATTTTTTAATTTATTTACAGCACTACATGCTCATACATATTTAAACATAAGGAGACACGGTTATCAATTGCATTTCAAAACTGTCTGTGAAAGTGTAAAGAAGTTAATATTTAGAAAACGCAAGGAAGACAATGAGTAAAAGACTACGTGTGTTCGAGTGTTTGAACGATCCAGACAATTTCTGCAATGTTTGTGGCCAGTTTATAAAAAAAAATCACGCACACAAGTTTACTCCAGCAGTACAATTGCACTATTTGAATTATTTTGGTATTTCACCAAATATCACAGAACCATGGACACCTAAGTCGCTGTGTGATCTTTGCTATATAATCTTAACCAACTGGGCAGCTGGCGGAAGGTAAGAATTTTTATTTAAACACATTATACATAGCGAATATAGTAATTTATTTTAATTTTAGCCGCCATATGAAATTCGATACACCAATGATGTGGAAAAAGCCGCTATGCCATTCCACAGACTGTTATTTTTGCCTCACCACAAACAGTGGGGTAGGAAGATTTTTTAAATGGAACTACGCTCAAGTGGGATCGTTTGCGCTTCCAGTACCACATTCGCATGATGTGCCATATCCAGTGTGCCCTGGTGCATCTCTTCAAAAAGCAGAATCGTCAGAAGAAGAGTCCGAGTCAAATGCAAGCGAATTTGAGCCGGGTGCAAAGCGAAAATTACTGTCACAGGCCGAACTAAACGATTGGGTGCGCGATTTTGGTCTCACTAAGGAGAAATCCGAACTTTTTGCGTCTCGGATGATAGAGTGTGGATTTGCGGCTTCAGAAGTGAAAGTATCAACGTACAGAAACCGTCACAAGGAGTATGCAAAATTTTATACAAAGAAAGACCAAATATGTTTTTGCAGCGACATTTCAGGCTTGTTCCAAGAGCTTCACCAAATTCACAACCCCAACGAATGGAGGTTGTTTATTGACAGCAACAAAGAGAGCTTGAAGGCAGTTCTCTTACATAATGGGAATGAAAAGCCATCTGTTCCTATTGCTCATGCGGTTCATTCAAAGGAGAACTATGAAACTATGGACATTTTGCTGAAATGCATAGAGTATAGGAAATACAATTGGAAAATATGCGCCGACCTTAAAGTTGTGGCCATTCTGTGTGGACTCCAAGGAGGCTATACGCGACATTGCTGTTTTCTGTGCCTTTGGAATAGCCGCGCTGATGATCAGCATTATATAAAAAAAAAATGGTCGGTACGAACGAAACCTGTAGTTGGAGAAGCGAATGTTCAGCGCAAACCACTAATAGAGAACCGTGAAAATATAATACTTCCGCCGCTGCACATAAAATTGGGTTTGATTAAAAATTTTGCCAAAAAATTAGACAAAGAAGGTGAAGCTTTTGCCTATTTACGGTCAATTTTCCCTTACCTTTCGCTGGCAAAAATTAAAGAAGGAGTCTTCGCAGGACCCGAGATAAAAAAAATTTTGAAAGATGAAAAATTCCCAAAGCTGTTATCACCCATCGAAGCCGCAGCATGGAATTCCTTCAGGCTTGTTGTGGAAAACTTTTTAGGAAACAACAAAAGCCCGAATTATAAGGACATAGTTGAGGATCTGGTAAAGAACTATGAAGCCATGGGAGTGCACATGTCACTTAAAATACACTTTCTGCATTCTCATTTGGATTTTTTCCCTGAGAATTTAGGAGACGTGAGCGACGAACACGGCGAGCGCTTTCATCAGGAATTGAAGGCTATGGAACGACGCTATCAGGGCATGTATGACACGGCTATGATGGGTGACTATATTTGGACCCTAATACGTGAGACCGATTGCAGCGAATACAAAAAACAAAGAAGAAGTCAGCAGTTTTTCCACATGGCATAAAATGTACACTTATATCTTTGTTTTTACTAATTTTTTTTGTGCGTTGATTTGCTTAATTTAATTAGTTAGTTTAATTTCGTTAGTTTAGCTAATTGTGCGATACATTGAGCATGTAGTGCTGTAAATAAATTAAAAAATAATATACGAAGACTAATTTGTTTATTTTAAATTAAGTTCAAATGTATTTATTCGTTTGCGTTGGGTAGGTAAGCTGTGCAAATAATGAAAATCAAAAAATCGTGAAATAGAGGAATTTCGGTCGTTTACCAAAAAAATAATAAGTCGGCCATTTGTCATCAGATTTTGTTAAGTAAGGGCTTATTTTCTTTGGAAAAGTGTCAGCTATACGTAAAAAAATTAAAATCGCTGTTAACATCGCGTTTTATATTTTATATGAATTTTTATATGAATTTTTCAGCCACATTTTTACTAAAAAAACCCAGTTTTTTAACCTTTTTAAGCCGCCAACATCAAAACTACTAACCCGATTTGAAAATTTTCTGAAAATAAGTTGTAGACGGCTCAATTGTCTTTAATTTGAGTAGTAGTAGGATAAAATAGGTCAAAGAAGACTAAAGATATGCTCAAAATAGTAAGTGTACCTCCAAAAATTAAAAAAAAAAAATTAAAAAATTTGTATCTCGCAAACCAATCGACAGAAAAATTTTTAAAATTCATTTTCGTGTTCAGTAGGTCCAAATCCATGAGAAAAAGTATGCTAGAAACAAATAACAGACAAAAGTTTGTTATTTGTGACCTAGTGTATTATTGCAAATAAATTTCACTTTTAAATATTTATAAATAAATAAAAATCTAAATGATCTAAATAAATAAAGTTATGTAGGTATTAACATACCTCATTTATTTTCTATTTTTTTATTAAACTTAACAGTTAAAAAAGACAATTGGGGTATTCACAAGGTGTGCTATCATGCTATATTGTCATAATGTTCTAACATTTTACAATGGTTTAAAAATATTGTTGTTGCTTTGTAAACAAAAAGTGTCTTAAATTAATAGAACTTTGCTTGCAATGTTTATTGTGCTGTCGTAATTAATCAGAAGAGACCTGCGCTAAGCGGCTGAGCCGAACCGCTTTAGTTTTTGTAGCCGTCGCCTTTGATGGTATAGTTTTATCCGAATTTAACCTGCGACTAGCAGTTTTTGCAACAAAACACTTGCGGCGTCAAATTATATCGGCCTAGGACTCTGATGTTTGGTAAACAAACAAAATAAAATTAATATGTGATTTGCGTCTAAAAAATGGAAAATAGTCAGGTAAGATCTAATTTAATTTATTTATTCATGGATTAGAATTAAAAAATATTATGATGTTACGTAAATATTTATTTTTTTATATTTGTTTTAAATCAGCTGATTTAAATTAAAAATAGCACACAAAATTATGAGGGGTTGTTCACAAGAGTCATATTTTTTCATGTTATTATTTTAAGACTTATGACTTTATGACACCTTGTGAATCCCCCAAATATTTTTTGTTTTTAATGTTTGCAAAACTTCACGTGGTACTGATGGTACCTATTGAAGTTTGGCTGTCGCATGATACTCGACCGTTCGTTTTATGAATGGTCAAGTGAGAGAGAAAAACGAACAAGTGGTAAGCAAGCACAAACAAAGTCAAGTAACAACCAATAGTTACTCGCTAATTTTGTTGTTCTCAAAAACATGTACCATGTTTTTTATTATATGTAGTTCGAGTAAGTGTTCATGCTTTGCTAGATCATATGTACTTTTTAAGTACAAATCCATTTGTGCAGGCGTCTAATGTATACTTTATAGGGTCTAAGATCAATATTGTAGAAATTACAAACGGAATGACAAACTTACCCTTTTCCACCTGTGGTGAAGGGTATAAAAAAGAGTAATTTTTGGGATTTCAGTATTTTGGTCATAACTCTGCTATTTCTCAACCGATTTGACAGATTTATATACCGACGTGTTAAAAATTTGCCAGTTATTTTGGCTATAAAACTTGGACTCGGAAAGATCTATGGTTCCTGAAAAAAAATTAGTATTTTGGTCATAACTTTTTCGTATCTGAACCGAATTTCCCGAGTTTTTCAGAAAATATTTTCTATTAAAAATTTCCAATCTTCTGATATATAAGGCGTAACCATAGGTCATATTGCAGTCAAAAAATTCAGGGTTTTATACAATTTTTAATACTTTTTGTATGAGAGGTACCACGCCTACTTCTCCAATCCTGCCCACATTTTGTAGGATGGTGTGTATTTATAACCTTAATGTTTGTACCTAATTTTAAAGCTTTGGCTTTTGCCGTTCTCCAGATATACAGAAAAAAGTAATAAAAATACAACAACCACAAGGGATTTTTTGGAAAAATTAGAGGCAGTCGTGGTTTTTTGTTGGACCGATCTGGCTGAATTTCAATAGCAAAAAATGGTGGACACTATGTGACATAAATGTAAAACAACGTAGCCGCTATCATGTCTGGAGTCTCCGGAAAACACATATCAAACGTAAGACGGACAGAGGGACGGACGGACGGACGGATATCGTTAAATCAACTTCTCTCCTCATAAGGACCCATAATGTATGTACTTTATAGGGTCTAAGATCAATATTTTACCATTTTCCACCTGTGGTGAAGGGTATAAAAACGAAATTGTCAGAAAATGTGGGAGCCGAAGATGTCAGTCTGATGTGCTTTACAAGCCATCAGATTGACATCAAGAACCAATGTTCCGCCTCAAAGCGGCGGCTCCCGGTAACAACTGGATATTTCCAGTTGGCTAAGCGAACAGGGTTATAATATTACGAAACTATACTATTCTTCCCAGGAAGGATAGTAAAATACTTAGAGGATTGAATTTTAGCTCGTTGATAAAATAGCTAATAATTATATGAAAAGTCTAACGACTGGCTATACATTAAAATTTTTTTTTTTTTTTTTTTTTTTTTTGTCATTATTTGTTTATTGAATCTTCATATATTAAATATGAACTAACAATAATTAATCAAATCTTAACCTAATACGTTATTTTATCTCCTGCCAGTGCCAGACAAAATTTTCTTCATCACGGGTTATGTTCACTTTTATAGGTGTTTATCGCTCATCTAATTGGGTAAGTGCTGCAGTGTCTCTTCTTCTTAAGCGAGTGTGGCCGCCATGATTTAAAATATTTCGAGCTAGTGGATTTGGGTGTTGTTCAAGCCTTTTTAAATATTTTATTGCATATTTTGTAATCATAGATTTCACTAATGGCACATTGAGATCCTTATGAATGTTTGAGTTTTTAACATACCAGGGAGCGGCTGTGATTATTTGAAGAAGTTTATTTTGGCGCCTTTGAATTTTGTCGATATTAGAGGCCGAGGCAGTGCCCCATAGTTGAATACCGTAGCACCAGATAGGCTTTAAGATAGAGTTGTAAAGTAGAAGCTTGCAATCCAGACTAAGGACAGAATTTCTTCCAATAAGCCAATGAATTTGAATGGCTTTTAGTTTCATTTGTGTTAATTTTGCCTCTATATGGCATTTCCACGTTAATCGCCGATCCAGATGTATACCGAGATATTTAACATGCGAATGTTGAGGAATTATTTGATTATTGATTGTAATAGGGGGGCATGATTCCCGGCGCAAAGTGAATGTTATATGTACACATTTTTGCTCATTGACCATTATCCTCCATTGTCTTAACCATATTTCTAGTTGAAATATATGATGCTGTAAGTAACGCGATGCTTCATAACGATTTTCGTGGACGCTTAGAAAAGCTGTATCGTCTGCAAATGTTGAAGTTTGTGTGTAGTTGCTTGTTGGCATGTCCGAAGTATAAATTAAGTATAATAGGGGGCCCAGGATGCTGCCTTGTGGGACTCCAGCGGCAATGGGCTGAGGTGAACTTAAGAAATTTCCTTCTTTAATAATAAATTGACGACCGACTAAGTAGCTTTCTAGCAGCTTGTGTGTGTTTGCTGGTAAATTTTGCTTCAATTTGTGTAATAAGCCTTCATGCCAGACTTTGTCAAAAGCTTGCGAAACATCGATGAAGAGTGCTGAGCAATATTTCTTTTCTTCAAATGCTTTTCTTATGACATTTACTATTCGATGAGTCTGCTCGATTGTGCTGTGTTTTCTTCTAAATCCGAACTGATGGTTTGGAATACATCTATTTTCACTTAAAATTGGTGTTAATTTTGAAACTAATAATTTCTCAAACAGCTTTGACATATTTGATAATAAGCTAATAGGTCTATAGGACTCAACTTTTGTATGATCTTTACCTGGCTTTGGTATCATGGTAACTAAGGAAACCTTCCATTTTTCAGGATAGTATTCAAGGCGTAAAATAGCATTAAAAATAAAAAGAATAATTTTCTTTGCTATGCGAGGTAGCTCCAAAAGCATTTTATTACTGATTTTATCAATACCAGGTGCCTTCTTAGTGTTTAAGTCACAAATAGCCTTTTCGATTTCTCTTATCTCAAATCTGAGGGGAATAGCTGCTCTAGCATCAACAGGTGGTAACTCGACCGCAATATTGTGAGATATATTTGGTGTAAATACGTTTTTCAAATGATTTACAAACAGGTTTCCTTTTTCATTATCATTTCTTGCCCAACTACCATTCAAGTTTCTTAATGGTGGCTTAGATATAACTGGCCTTTTTAGATTTCTAGCTGCACGCCATAATGAGTAGTCAGATTGTGGAGTTGCATCAAGTTCCTTAAGATATTTTTCTAGAGAAGCCGTTTTCTGATTCTGTAGCAACTTTCTTAGCCTTTTTGTGCATTCTTTTAATAAAATCTTAAGTTGCGGGGATCTGTAAAGTTGCCACTCTCTTCGAACTCTCCTTTTTTCAGTCAAGAGCCGCTCGACATCTGAAGAACATATTTTATTATTTTTAATTTTTTTGGGGGTAACGCTGGAGTGTTGAACAGCTAGTTTAAGATAAATGTCAAAGTTGACAAGAGAGAGATCCACATTCTCCGGTGTACTAAGCGGAATATTTTCTGTGCAATGGGCACTGAGAAATTTTTTATATTTTAACCAATTTATTTGTGTGGCTGGCGTCGCTAAGTAACCTGACGGAAATACAATTCTATTTGGGTTCGATATAGTAACAATTGTAGGTGTGTGGTCGGATGATAATTCTAAGGAAGCTTCAACATGAATCGTTTCTGTGGGGATGTTTTTAACCACGCCAAAGTCGATAACATCTGGAATTTTTTGCTGATCAGTAGGCCAATATGTTGGTTGCCCGCTCGCGACCACATTTAAACCCATTTTAGAGATTGTGTTAAACAAAACACGACCTTTTGGTGTTATAAGTCGTGACCCCCAGAAGGTATGTTTAGCGTTATAATCGCCAGCGGCCAGAAAACAGGGTCCTAATGATTTATAATATTTATAATATTGGCCTTCTGATATGGAAAATCTAGGTGGAGAGTATAAAGAAGAAATTACTATGTTTCGATTTAGCTCCTCAACACAAATAGTCGTTGCTTGCAGATAGTCTTCACGGTGATCACACATAATGTAGTGTTTGACTCGAGTTTTTATTAAGATGGCAGAACCTCCACAAGCTCTATCTCGAGGGTCCTTGGTATCATATAGTATATAACCATTGATTTTAAACGTATTTCTTGAGGTCAAATGAGTTTCAGAAATCATCATGACATCAATTTGTTTATTTTTAAGAAAGTATTCTAATTCATTTTTATGTTGGCGGATGCCGTTTGCGTTCCAAAAACAAATTTTTAAACAGTTCATGGTTTGTTAAGTACAGCTTGCAATAACATCGATTGCATTCTAAGCATTTCCTGCATCATATTTCCCATTGTGTTCGTAAAATTATTTACTGTTTGCACTAATGTTTCCATGGTTTTTTCTAAACGACTTAAATTAGAAACCGGAGTTTCATCATTACTTGGCGAGGCACCTTGCATTGGCTGATGGTTTGATTTTAGGACGTTAGAGTAAGAGGTTCTGTTGTTACTAGGCTGGGGGGCTTGAATTGCATTTGTGTTTACCTGATTTGCAACCTGCATTTGAGGGGTATTTGTTTTCGGTCCAACCGTCTGCTTGACAATATTATATACTGGGCATCCTCTATAATTGGCAGTGTGATTACCGCCACAGTTGCTACATTTTTTTACGTTGGGGTCGGTTTTAGACTTATCGCAAGAAACTGTACCGTGTAGTTCACCACATACTACGCAGACAGGGGGTAAGTAGCAGTATGCCTTGGTATGGCCAAATTCTTGGCAGTTTAAGCACTGAACAGGTCCATTTTTTTTGTGCGGCTCTTCTATAGTTATTCTTCTGTAGTGAATATATTTTAAATTGTAAATAGGATGTGTTTCGTTTTTTTTAAGTTTTACGTCGCCGGGTTCAAACTCCACTCGAAAAAGTGGTTGGGGAATTTTTTCTCTATTTTTAATATTTACTACATGTTTTACCTTGAAGCCTTTTTCTTCTAGGAATGTTTTAACCTCTTCTGGGTCCACACATGAGTCAATACCCTTAATCACTACCTGTAGACCTTTACTGCTTTTCAGTTGGTAGGTATAAAAGTTTTTTTTAAGCGTTTCGAAGTTGTTTACTATTTTGCGAAAATCATTCTCATTATTGACTTGTATTTTTGTCTCGTTTATACTTCCACGCTTTATAGCCGCTACGTAAAACGAATTTTCACCTATCACCGATATCAAACTCTTTATGAGCTCATTTGAATTTTGCTCCCTTAGATATATCGGGGGAGGCTTGGATGGTTTAATGACGTTTGGTGCTTCAGAGGATTCATCCTCCAGAATTGCAAAACGATTTTGAGTATTTATTTTATCAAAAGATGGTACTTTTGAGGCCGAAGCAACTGCTGCAGAGGTAGGGCTGCGTCCCCGTTTAAGCACTGTTATGTACCTGTCCATACCAACTTGTACTGTAGGCTTTTGACAACTTTTTACAGGGGGGTTTTCCATTGCATTTGTGTTTAAGTTCATGGTATCATTGCCCACTAAATTTGTTTTTGACGTCACGGCAATACTTGCTGGCCTGGCAACACTTGTCACCAAATCTTGTTGTAGTTTTTTTAATGAGTCACTATCCACCGTTTGTGTAAATACCGAGGGTGAGAGGGAACGTGTTCGAGTAATTGGCTTAGCCGTTAGGTAGTTAATATTGTTTTGATTTGTTTTATTTATTTCTACATTATTTTCGTTTGCCTGAACTAAAACGTAAACGTTTCTTTCATTTTGTCTTAGTGTTGTTTCACTGTTCGTACTCATGCACATTAAAATGAATTTTATTTTTGGTGAATGCATGGTGCATGGACGATAATTAGGAAAATGGTCACGCCTGAGTTTCACAAGGAACCAAAAGGTGGCCTATATCATAATAAACAGTAAATTGCTAAGGTATGAATCCACCCTTGCATAACTGCTAATTGATTAGATCAAGCTCAACGAATGAAAAAATTTATATGAACCTTTCCCTTGTGTGAATTAAATGAATTTGTGAATATTAAATGAATTATGTACTGGGAACAGTGCGCTCATCATAGAGAAGCCGCTTGGGGATATCAGAAGAAAAGTATTTCTTTCCTGCAGTAGAATCGTTGCCATGGAGTCTTTCGGGACTAAGAAATGGTAGTGGCTCGAGGGGCATGGCTTGACTATGTCTGTCGTGTTGATATCTTCTTTCGGACATTGAAAATCTATGGGAGCACTGTGGCTGATGCATGCCACAAGGATGCCAAGAACATCTGAAACGACAGGGCTAAAACATACTTCTATTTTTATCACGTTCGAACCGCTACTTCTTTTGCCATTATCTTTGACCTAGAATCACGCCCTCCATAAACTTAAGCACAGATCACACTGTTTTCGTAGTGCTATAATTTAAGGGTTAAGAGAACGTAAAAATATTTGATGTTTAAAATGTTATCGCATTTTTGATGCGTACGACTGTCACGTTCAACGCTTTGGATTTACCCATATACAAATGTAAATATATTTATTATTTAATTTTAAATGAAAATGGTCCCACATCAACGCCATCGCCTTTTTTTTAAATTTTGGAGGTATTTAATATTCGGCACAGCCAAATGCAACTTTTTTTGTGTTTAAATTGTAAAAAATGGCTTAGTGCTTTTTTACGCTATTTTTTGTTCGAAATAGTGCTTTTTAGTGCTTTTTTTTAAATTTTAAAGCAGTGTTCGAAAATAAACACTAAATATCGTTTCTTAATGTTCGGTTCGGTAGATTTGTGGAAAACACAAACGCTAATACTGTTTGTGTAGAAAATCATTAAAAAAAATAACGTTTCCCTGTTAGTCATCTTTCGAACACAAAAATAATACTGTTTTTATCACACACAACAAAAGATGAGAACATTTTATTCCTTTCGGTTTTTTTTTGAAAATCCACAAACTTCGATGTGTTCGGTTCGGCTCATTAATGTTCGTCCCTTTTGGCTGGTAAAAAAAAACAAAAATTTTTTACAAATACAAAATGCAGACACGAAAAAAACATTAAAGAACATTAAAATATAATGTTTTTCTACAGTATCACTACAATTGTTCTGTTTTTTAATAAAGAACCGAACATTATATAATGTTCTGTTCTTTCTTGAAAATAGTTACGAACGGTATTAAGGGTTGTGTATTATTACACAATCACTAAAAAAATAGATATCGTTCTTGGGTGTGTGAGCCGAACGATAAATAATGTACTGTTTATTTTCGAACGCTGTCTTAAAGTGCTTTTTGATCGCTAAAAGTTGACATCACTGATTCAACCAGAAACAGGCTTCAACGGAATATAAAATTTTGAATGAAAATTGGTCGTTCCGGAACCAAATATTCGTTTGAATCTTAAGTAAAGGACCCAAGTTTACCCAGTGGACCGTTCGTTCTTCGGAATGACTCTCATATAATTAATAAACTGTGTAACAAAGTGTAAAACTGTGTAAAACTCCTTACATTAATTCCGCTTTGTACTTTGGGAGACATAAAAGAATCAAAAATAATAAAAGTAAAAAAAAAAACGGTTTGCAAGAGGCCCTTTGACTATTATGTCCTTAGAACAACCCTCGAAGTTGCAACACCATGAAAATTATCGTGTCTACCATGTCATGATGTTAAAGTTACAACACCTTTTTGTTAAGAAATTAGACAAAATATGATGATGCCATCATAAAATATACAGAGAGTGTAAGTAAGCTTTATGTTGGAAAATTGTTTTTTTTTGCAAAAACTCCTCCCACTCCCATTAAGAACAGAGATTTTTTGATGACGTAGAGAGAGACGTTTTAAAGGGAATACATACTGATATTGATAATCAATTGTCAATTGTTAAGATACACAAAAAAACCGGTTGTATCTAGTCGTATATATTTTAGAAGATGCAAGCAATAATGTTGGTGTGTAATTCCAAGTGTAGCACTCTTCATCATGTTTTTTCTTGCGCAACTCTCAACATTTACTTTAAAGAACCATGAACCAAAAGACTTTATTTATCTTTTGGTCACTGAATATGTTGAAGTCAAAGCTTTTCTATCTTCATGTTCGTAATCCTTAACAAAGTAACTAATGTTAAGCAATTTATTCAATATCGGTTTAAAACAGCAATTGAAATCATAATTCTTTATGCGCAAGAAGTTGTTGTTAGTTGTTGGAAAGTATTTGTTGTTCGCTGCAGTCTTTTTTGTTTGTTGCTCAGTTGGTGATGTAGACGTCTAAAGCAACTTAATGTTTGTGGTATTTTCATATTTATCTATCAAATAGCTAGGAAATACAATGTGTCTGCAGTCTCTCTTCTTCTCTATTAAATAGTTGTGATACTTTATACCCATCGTCTATTAAAGTTGTTTAATATTTTGTTCTTAGACTATGAGTTGAAAGTATGTTTGTATGTAGATAAACGTGTAAACACGGTAATTTGTTATAATCAGTCAGTCAAGTCAACTCAACTCCCAAGAATGATAGCGAGAAGACAGGCAGAGTGTAGTAGTGTGTTTTGTAGTTTTATGTGTGTTCAAAGTCTTTAAGGCAAACTTGTCGGTAGTCAATCGATCACGTATTTCACTTAATACTGGCCCATTGTTATTTACAATACTCTTTTTTCCACTGCTCTTCTCCTCCCTACTTGTTGGTAATTGAATGGATGTGTATAATCGTTGTTGTGGTCGTGTCCACAAAGTGCTGGTCAATGAACCATTATTCACGAATTATCTAATTATGGTGGTGGTCAAATCGAAAAAGTGCATTCATAAAAGGTTTTGATTGCAGAGGATTTAAATTCAATCTGAATTTGATAGGAACATGACATTGTGCATCAAATGGCATGTTAATTTTTGCCCCAATACCCAGGTCATTCCAAATGCATTGGCATGTCATTGTGTTTGTTGGATGAGTGTGTGTATCTTTTGTCATTGTTTTGTTTCTTTAAATATCGATTGGAGTTTTGCTTCGTTGGCACTTGAATTCGATTGGGAATACAATGGACCCTTAAAGTGTGCTTACTAGCGCCGTATCTTAAATAAATTGTGTCTACCCAAACGCCTATTGTTAAATAAAATAAAAAACAAACCAAAAGTCTTTTTACTTCAATCCAAAGCTACCAACTCATTCAAACCAACAAACAAACAAGTAAACAGTCAGCCAACAATCTTACAAAACAACAAACTGAACTCTTCAAAATAAATTCTGTTTTATGTTAAACTGAAGGCGCTTTTCGTTTTCAGTTCTTTCAATTCCCCAAAAACTTTTCTTCACGGTTCAGTGTGGCATAGCATGGCGTGGCGTGGCACACACTCACTAATATTTTAGCATTGTAAACAAGCGATTTGTATGCAATTTAAAACAACAAACATTGAATTTAATTCTTCTTTATTGCACAATGCAAAAAACCCCTTACGAGACATCAAGACGTCGCTTGACTGTTAGCATTTCTGTACGGTTGGTCTTTAATGCCTTCCTTGCTTTGGTACCTTTGAAGGTTTTTTTTTTGGAATATTTCTATTTTTGGTTGTCTGTTTGGTTATTTGAAAGTGGAGATATTTATTCGTTAATTTCATTGTTTGGCATCCCTGCTTTAGACAGACAAAGAAGTCGTTAGTTCTAGTTTAATTGCATGATTTGTTATTTTGCATTCCGTTTATTTCTTGCTGGACTTTTTTAAGCATTATGCAAAATTTGCTCGAAATAACAGAGAGGTGGTGTGGTGGCAATTTTTAGGAAGAAGTTAAAGTGAAAAAAAGTTAAAAAACTAAAATTAAATTTAGCAGAGTTTCAAAATAAATTTCTAATGCGAAAAACCATAAATATAAATAATAAAAAACACCAGTTGATTTCAACTAGTTTTAAAATGGCTTCAATAAACCAGCATAAAAATGTTAATTCTATGCGATCGGAGTTGTATTTTCTTATTAAGTAGACTCAGCAGTCATATGAGTTTGCATCTTGTTTGTGGGAAAGTGTGGCAATGACGGCAGATTTCGTAGAAATTGATTGACAGATTTCTTTGACAAGTCTGTCCGACTTGCAAATAATGCAAAAGAAAAAGACTTCGAACTGGAAGCAAAAGGATGTTGTAACATCTGCATAAAACGAAATTTTGACACCAATCAGTTAGAATTGGTTAAAATCTATTTACTATTCTAACAACAGCTTTACTTACCCCAACGATTGATTCAGTTTTGCAATTATTTGCCTATCGTTTGCTTTTTATTGATTTCAACCAAAATCGATATATATAAAAATAAGTTGCATTATGTTAGTAATTGATGTTCTCTGAAATGCGTGAACCGATTTTGTTTCACGTGGAAGGTGACGTCAATATCACGGGTTTTCTGTATCAACGGTCTTCAAATGTGTATTGGTTTATGAGTTATAGCCATTATAGTGAACACTGCATTTATTACGAAACATGTATGTATTTATATTCCCATACAAATATCAACAAAATGCCCTCCATTTTGAACTGCTTCGAAACGGTTTGACCGATGAGAATATGACGTAAAGTATATTTTATGTCGCTAGAGGGCGCAAAATATTGCAATAGGGGTACAAGCTCCCACTCCCCAATCTTCTAAACTAATCAACCGGCTTTCTTAAAATTTGGCATGCAGACAATGTTATATCTGAAAGAGAATAGGGAATAGGGTGTGAATTAAGGTAAGAGGGCTAAAGGCTCCCCCTCCCTATATCTTCGTAACTAATCAACTGATTTTTTTGAAATTTCGCAGGCAAATAGTGTTACAGTACGAAAGAACTTAGCCTATAGTTTTTATTATTTAGGGCGTGAAATAGAGCAAGAGGGGTAAAAGCTCCCCCTCCCTCTAACTAACTAACTAACCGGTTTTCTTAAAATTCGGCATGCATACACTGTAACATCGGAAAGGGGACAGGGCATTAAAAAGTGCAAGAGCGGTAAAAGCTTCGCCTCTCTATATCTTCTTAACTAATCAATTAATTGGAATTGGGTGGGCAAATAGTGTAACATCTGGAAAGAACTAAAGTCTATAATTTTTTCTTAAAAGTTGGTTAGCAGAAACTGTAACATCTGAAAGAAATAAGTTATGTGGCAAACGTTTGCCGGGCCAGCTAGTATTTTATATTTTTTAATTTTTTATTTAATTTTTTTTGAAAAAAAAAACATTCATTTTACTGCCCAGCTAGCATAGGCTGTTTGTTTGACGATTATGTTTAATATACAACTCCCAAAAGAATCTTCTGATGATTATCCGACGAGTAACAAACACAAAAACATCTAAATTTTTTTTATTTATTACTTTTTTTTAGAAATTTTTTGACACGCTTGTCTTTTAATTTTGGAGTGAACCTTTTGCGACTCTCTGTAAGAGTCATAAACGAATTACTGGGCTACCTAAATAAGAGCGTTTTTGAAATATGAAAATTCTATTGTCAATACAATTTTAATAAAACACGCCGACCTAAGAATCTGTAAAAACGGATTTTCCAACTAGATGGTGCTGATTTCGCGACCTTAAGGTTTGTTTTATATTAATTGTATGAAAATTAGAATTTTTGATGTGAAAAATATGCTTGATGCCCCTTTTTAGGTAGCTCAGTTATACGGCTAAGCATTTCACGAGTTGTAAAATAATCCCTACATGAGTCTCATACGACACTTGGCATGCCTTTTTGAAAGACTCGTTAGATAATCTCTACATACATCATAAACGATTCCCTTTATGATTAATAGAAGCGTCTTTCGCTGCGTTATGGAAGAATCTCTCATACGAATCAGCACGTGTAAAGGCTCAGTTAGGCGAACGTTGCTGTACCCGGAATGTACCGCACCGAACTGTAAGTACGTAAGCATTTCACGAGTTGTAAAATAATCCCTACATGAGTCTCATACGACACTTGGCATTCCTTTTTGAAAGACTCGTTAGATAATCTCTACATACATCATAAACGATTCCCTTTATGATTAATAGAAGCGTCTTTCGCTGCGTTATGGAAGAATCTCTCATACGAATCAGCACGTGTAAAGGCTCAGTTAGGCGAACGTTGCTGTACCGTATCTGTACTGTATCCATCAGCTGTTCGCTTTTTGTTATATGAAAACCAATACAAAAGCTTACCGAAATGCAATGTACCGTAGTTGCAACGTATCAATCTGTATAAAATAGAATTTCATGCCGTTGTTACGTGACATTTGTAAGAAAGTGATGGGTGGCTTGTATGTTACATTGAATGCGGGTATTTTTGCTCTTTTTTTTTGGTACTTTTTCCAATATAGCTATGGAATTGCGACAAAACAACTTACAATTCAACATTTTTCGATATATACAAATTTTCATATGCTTAGAAGTACAAAATCCAATGCATATACACATACAATGGAAATGAGAAACATATAAAAGGCTTTCAATGGCATCAAAACCTTGTTTGGTGTATGCACTGTTGCCAGAAGTGCAGATTTCTCTGCATTTTGCAGATTTTTTCGTTGCCAAAATAGCAAAGTGAGATTTGCAGATTTTTGCTGTCAAATTGCAGGTTTTTTAAATTAATTGTGTAGACATCGCTTTTCTTTATTTTCCTTTTCGTTTATTCATACATATGTATATATATATGTACATACATACACTTTTGGAAATATATATGTGAAATTAAAAGTTTTGACTCAAGACTTTTATTCCCAAAAATTTGCCTTTTTATTCAAAAAATATTTGTTTTGTCATATTCATCAGCTAATGTGGAACGAATATTTAGCCAAGTAAATATTAATAAAACAAAGCAAAGAAATCGTTTAGATAAAGAATCGCTTGAAGGAATTTTGTACACAAAAGACTTTCTTAAATTAAATAAATCAAATTGTTTTAATACTCCGATACAAAATAAAATTTTACGGCAAATGACTTCTGAAATTTACAATAAATAAATGCATAAATTATTTTAAATACGATATATGAACAATGTATTTGGATATACATTTTTATGTTTTATGTAAAAAATTATAAATATTCAGGTATGTGATTAAATTGATCGATTTCAAAACGATGGTTTTTAAAAGTTGTGATGAATTGCGACCAATTTTTAATTTCATTTCTGAATAAGTCTTTATTTTTTGTTCAAAAATTTATCTAACAAGAATATACAAAGAAAGTAAGAGAAAAATTTATTATAAATAATTTTTAAAAGATACAGAAAACGATGTTATCGGATTTAAATCGTTTTATTTTAAAAATAGTTTTCCATCAAATACCTGATCGTTTATATACTTATATAATGTTTTTCGTACCAAAATGTTAAATACACCTTTTAGTTTGTTGTATGAATTCGAAAATAACAAAAATCAATCCCAAAATAAAGTATTTTAATTTCCCAGATTTTTTGCAGATTTTTACATTTTTTTTTGCAGATTTTTTGTATGCATATTTACAATAATGTATGCTAAAAATATATACACTAAAATACATACTTATTTGTTTATTGTAAATCTATAAAACAAATTTTTATTTATTAACGTTTTTTACATACATAAAATACTTTTTTAATACCATTTGAAATCACTTGGTACTTTTTCTGCACAGCGGTCACCATTTATCCATTTTTGATTCCCATCACTGAGTGTATTGTTTTATGTATACTATTGCTTTTCGTTTATGTATGGGAAAAACATATGATACGTTTTTAAATGTTCTACAAGTGCACCAACGTACTTACAGTTTGGTGCGGTACATTCCGGGTACAGCAACGTTCGCCTAACTGGGCCTTAACAGTTTCTCCCGTGCTAGGAATCGTCTACAATTAATGAGCATGACGACGATCAAAAACACCTTTGTAAGATTCCCAGTAGACTCCTAGACGATTGAAAATGCAAGCTGGGTGTGATTTATGTATTTATTTTTTAACTAAAAGAAATTGTTAATTGTTAAAGATATTAAAAAAAAATCTTGTTATTTTTTATTTTTAAACAGGACAAATAAGACCCATGAAAATGAAAATGTAGGGTTAAAAAAAAAACTTTTATAAAAAATAAAATTATATGCTACTTTTAAATTTTCCCCTTTATAAGGCATTTTACATACATTACACGAACTTTTGGTCTTAGAAGACCGCTAGTGAAATTTGATACGAAATATATTTGTTCAACATTTTAACCCTCTAAAGAGCCGTTTTAGTAACTTTTTTGTGGAAGTTGGGAAATAGTACAAAAAATACCCCTAAAATGAGAGTTAGGGGGTTAATATATTCTTGGAAAAGAGTCACGATACGATTCTACTGAAGACATATTTTTCTGACTTTTTCCAAACACCTTTTCAAAAACTTCAGGGGACGAAATTTCGAAAACCCAAGATAACTTTTCAAAACCCTTTGGCAGATTTGCTCTGCCAGTTTCATTTCACATTGCAAGTATTGTGGCTGGCGGCGATGACAAGAGTTTTGCTGCACTATGTTATATATGAATAAAATAAACATGTTTAACAACATATGTTTTGTATAGGACACCTTTTAAAAATTAATAAATAAATAAAAACAAGTAAGAAAGTATAGTCGGTCAAGCCCGATCATATGATACCCTACACCACAATACTTTAAGACACATCATGTTTATGTGTCCATATAAATATGGATTTATTTATGTTTATAAACTTCATTAAAATTTGTTTGAAAGTTTGCGGGAGACATAAATTGTCCGCTACCTCCTCTTGTGGTCCTCTTTTTGAAAAACTGTATAGCTTATGTTTTCATATAGATATGGATCTATCTATGGTTTAAATTTCATTAAAATCGGTTTGATTGTTTCTGAGAGGAAGAAATTTCCCCCTATCTTCCCTCGTGGTCCTACGATTCAGCCCATTTTCAATAGGCTTGGTCCTTAATAAGAACATATGACCCAAATTTTATCAAATTATCTCCAAAATTGCGACCTGTACTTTGCGCACAAGGTTACATGGACAGCCAGCCTGCCACCCAGCCGGACGGACATCTTTAGTTTGACTCAGAAAGTGATTCTGAGTCGATCGGTATACTTTAAGGTGGGTCTATGACCAATATTTTAAGGTACTACACACATCAGCACAAATGCCTAATACCCTCTCCACTATTGTGGTGTGGGTATAAAAATGTTGTTCATGAAAGAAATTTGTTTCTTAAAGAAACACAATGATACCGAATGCCAAAATCCCGGGATTTTGGGATTTTCAAAAATAATTGGCTTCCCTAATTGACACTATGGATAGTGCCATCGATAGTTTTGAGGCGCTACTGTAAATACTTTTAAATCATCCACCAACGTCGACAGAAACTGTACAAAACGAGAGTATAATTTCCAAAAAATCATTAGCACTATTTGAAAAATCATGTTACTTACGTTTTCAAAGTTATAGTTTTTTCTTAAAGCAAATATTTTAATAACAATAAAAATCAAAACAAAACATCGCCCCATAAACATAAACTAAAATCTCTGCTCTAGTCTTAAGTCGTTTTTCTTTTTATTTCTTTCTACCGAACTCATCAGTATCTCGTTAAGATCATTTGGTATCTTGTAACTTCAAATCTTTGAGAGAGAAAATGTCACATCATAACTTTTAATAGCGATCATTTTTTGCTTTAATTTTTTTTCCAACAACATAAGACGTTTATGAATTCCACATAAAATGAAATGGAACTAAAAAAAACTGCTTGTTCTGTCTGCAGCGATTTATAGACAATTATCTAGTTAGTTAAGCATCATTTTATTATTTTTTTTTTAAACTAAATTCATTGCAACATTTATGGCTTCCAAATAAACACAATTAAAAAAAATGTACTTGTTAAACGCTATTTAGCAATTAAATGAAGTTATAATTTAGTAAAAAGAACTACTAGATAGATTTTTTTTTTTTTTAAATTTTTATTGTTATCCTTAAAGACAGAAGCTTAAAGATGACATTTAATTTACACCACATAAAAGTGATAAAACCCTGTAAAAATGAGCAAAAGCAAAGAATCCCCTATTCCAAGTAATTCATATTTTAATGTCTTTTCAAAATGTGAGGGGTATTCACATTTTACATTTACGACTGTTTGAGAAGAGACAAAGCAACATGATAAAAGTGGCACACCATGCTATTGAAGATTACGCAGTTTAGATGACAACCATCGCAGTGTTGCTCTGATTTGAGATTCGAAATTGTGTCTGTGATGTTTTAAGATGTAACTGATAAGATGGAATGTGTTTCTTTTTGTGTTTTTTTCTCTTCTACTTCTTAATTTTGAGTTTCTATTTAATAGTTCATAAGTTTTTATAGTTGTCTTAAACCGAAAACAAAATGATTAACATTTTAGGGTATTTTTCATAGTTTTTAAAATTTTTTATATTTGCAATAGATCTTTTAGATAATTATGATATTAATTTTTGTTTTAGTTGACTTTAAGGCTTAAATATCAAAACAAGGTATCGCCCATATCCCGTCTCTAAATTTAGTGAAATGTAGGACAGCTTAATCAGACTTTAAATAAAAAAATTAAATTAAAACAAGTAAGAGTGCTATATTCGGCTGCGCCGAATCTTATATACCCTTCACCATTTTGCGAGCAACTAGACAAAAACAAAATAATTTTTACTAAACATACATATTTACAATAGTGCTGGGAAACTATCGATAGACTATCGATATTATCGATAGTCTTAAAATATCGATAGGAAAAATATAAATATCGATACTTTTATTATTTAAAATACAGCTATGAAGACATCTAACAGCAGCTTGTACATGCTATTATTAATTCGCGCTGAATTACAGCAATGAATACAAACAACAAGGATAAGTCCGCTAGATTGATTATCTTTTTGGGTTTAGAATTTAGAAAATTTTTTAAAGTTGCAATGGAATATCTTATAGTCCCTGTTACTTCGGTTCCTTCAGAAAGGTACTTGTCCATTTTTAAAAAACTGCCATCTAAAATAACGTGCGTATATACATACGTCTCATACATTCAATAAAGTGATAAAAACAACGGACAATAGCCTTATAAAAAAATAATTAAAGTTTTCCTGCACAAGAACAAACATTCAGTCGATAGTAATATCGATATATCGATAGTGAAATCTGAACTATCGATAAATATCGATAGTGAAATCTAAACTATCGATAAATATCGATAGTGAAATCTGAACTGAAATATCGATGGTAGAAAATATCGATAGTATCCCAGCACTAATTTACAATACTAAAAACTTCATTATAATTTAAATTTAAAAAGCGAAAACTGGTTAATAATTTTTTTAACTCGTTTTTTAACATAAAAATTAAAAAAAAAAAATTATTTTTGAAAAACCAAGATTCGAATCAGCGGACTCACAGTTTCTAACCTCCACAAACCCCCTAGATAACTGAACTGCGAAGGAACGTTGTTTGAATATCATTAAAACGAAATATGGCCCGTTTTATTGTTCACAACTCAGCTCATTTGAGTTGTAATTATTTTTGATGTTTTTGTTCACCACAATATAGCAAAGTTGTGAACCATAAGAGGGACATCACATGGTTAAATCAACTTCTCTCCTCATAAGGACCCAGTATATATACTTTATAGGGTCTTAGATCAATATTGTAGAAATTACAAACGGAATGACACACTTATATATAACATTTTCCACCTGAGGTGAAGGGTATAAAAAGAGTAATTTTTGGGATTTCAGTATTTTGATTATAACTCAGCCATTTGTTAACCGATTTGACAGATTTATATACCGGCGTGTTTAAGAAATTTGCCAGTTAATTGGATTATAAATCTTGGACTCGGAAAGATCTATGGTTCCCGAAAAAAAAAAAATTATTATTTTGGTCATAACTTTTTCGTATCTGAACCGATTTTTCCGAGTTTTTCAGAAATTATTTTTTACTAAAGATTTCCGATCTTTTGATATATAAGGGATAACCATAGGTCATATAACAGTCCAAAAAATCAGCTTTTTATAAAATTTTTGATATTTTTTGTACGGGAGGTACCACGCCCACATCTCCACTCCCGCCCACATTTTGTGGGATGCTGTGTATTGATAACCTAAATTAGTGTACCTAATTTGGAAACTTTGGCTCTTGCCGTTCTCCAGATAAACAGAAAAAAGTAATAAAAATACAACAACAAGGGATTTTTGGAAAAAATTGGAAGTAGTCGTGGTTTTTTGCTCATATCTGCACCATTTTTGGACCGATCTGGCTGAATTTCAATAGCAAGAAATGGTGGACTATATGTGACATAAATGAAAAACAACCTAGCCGTTATCATGCCTGGAGTCTCCGGAAAACACATATCAAACGTAAGACGGACAGCCGGACAGACGGACGGACGGAAGGACATGGTTAAATCAACTTCCCTCCTCATAAGAACCCAGAATATAAACACTTTAAAGGTTAATATTGTAGAAATTACCCTTTTCCACCTGAGGTGAAGGTATAAAATAATATGTGATATCTTTAATCAACTGTGCCGAATATTTTACACCTACCACCAGGAAACCGGTAAATATGCAATTGCATTTTTTTCATTGTGCGATCAATATTTATTCGTTTTAGAGCAAAAATTGGTATCGACTTGTAAGTGCGTATTTTTGCATGTTTTAAACTTTGCATATTTTAGTCAAAAGTATTTTTTAAGTCTATAGAGCATATTCTACCTTTTTGAAGCATATTTTGTTAGTTTAAAAATTTTGTAAATGCTTACAAGTGCTTTTGCAGCGGAACAAAAAATTATATTTTTAATTCTGGCTAACAAGAAGCTTTTCTGATTATATATCTATCTATCTGTATAGGCGTTCCTTCAATTTCACCATGAACTTTTTTTCACTCTACATATAGCGATCTTAGGGCACCAAGGTTCTATCATACACGTAATTAAGGTACAAATAGTCCTTAGGTCGAGATATGTTAATTCAAATCAAGTTATGATAAAAGATAATAGCTATTCCAAACCATGAATCAAAAATAAAACAAGATTGCGCACTCAGCCGTACAAAAAAAATTTCTACTGCACATCTACGTCATGATAGAATGCACATACACAAATTCGATGTCTTCGTCGCACAACAAAAAAACGGACCTGCACAATGATTATTCTTGTTTTTTGATTCATGATTTCTAACTAAAGGGTGGTTAAATTTCAAGGGCCGATGTTGATTTTGAATAAGACGGCATTTACATTATGCAATTAACGCCGCAACTTGCCGCAACTTTCACATGCAACTTTTTGTTTGTTAGCAAGAGGTCTAGGGAAGAAAACGGGGTTGAAAAAGTTGAATAAGTGCTTGAATAAAATGTAAATGTAAATGTGAAAAAAGTTTCGTAGCAACTACTTTAAAAGAAAATAGAAAAAAAAACTCGGCGTTAATTGCATAGATGTAAATTCCGTCTAAAACACAAACTATTTAGGAAATTATTGTAATTTTATTTTATTATGATATATTGGTATTACTCAATTATGTATGGAACAAAATATCGGCCAAATGGGCACCGCGACCACGGCGGCACACCTCCATCCGATGGTCCAAATTTTCGATGACCCTGAGGCATAAAGGAGGTTCTATGCCGTTAATGTGCCGAATTATCTCATCCTTTAGCTCTTGAATTGTTGCTGGCTTATCGACGTACACCTTTTCTTTCAAATAACCCCAAAGAAAAAAGTCCAACGGTGTCAAATCACATGATCTTGGCGGCCAATTGACATCGCCATTACGTGAGATAACACGGCCATTGAATTTGTTGCGCAAAAGAGCCATTGTTTCGTTAGCTGTGTGGCAAGATAGCGAACACCATTCACAGTAACTGCCTGACCGGCCTCATTTTGGAAAAAAATACGGCCCGATGATGCCGCCAGCCCATAAACCGCACCAAACAGTCACTCTTTGTGGGTGCATTGGTTTTTCGACAATCACTCTTGGATTCTCATTCGACCAAATGCGGCAATTCTGTTTATTGACGAATCCACTGAGGTGAAAATGTGCCTCATCACTGAAGATGATTTTCTTCGAAAATTGATCATCCACTGTTGCCATTTCTTGCCACCATTCTGCCCATTCACGACGTTTGGAATGGTCAAGAGGCTTTAGTTCTTGAGCCAATTGCTTGTAAGCGTGTAAATGCAAGTCTTTATGCATAATGTTCATCAACGACGAGCGTGAGAGGTGCAATTGTTGGGCACGACGACTAGTTGAGGTGGACGGCTCTTCAGCCACACTATCGCGAACAGCAGCAATATTTTCTGCAGTACGAGCATGCACTGGTGTTCTCACATCTTCTACAGACCCGGTTTGCTCGAATTTTTCCACGATTTTTGCGATTGTACGCACATTTGGACGATCAAATTGACCAAAAAAATCACGAAGTGCACGATATGCATTTTGATTTGAACGCCCATTTTCATAATAAGTCTGGATAACTTTAACACGTTGTTGGATTGTGTATCTCTCCATGGTTCAAATTGAATAAGTCTGAAATAGAGAAATGTCAAATAAAATTCGGAAAAAAACTTGGCGTTTAGGTGTGGTTCACATTCAACATCGGCCCTTACAATTTAACCACCCTTTACTATCAAATTTTATACAATATTAGGAAAATGTTGCCAATTGGAAATTCGGAAATTAAACATGACTGTGTCTCTAATTACATATTTGAAGCAACATTACACACACAAAATTAAAAAAGAAGCTTTGATAGAATAAAATTGCCTTAGGTAACTTTTAGTAAGTCCTTGCTAATTAAAAATAGCAAACCTTACGGATTGCTGAAGAAAAAAAAAAAGAAATGGATGCACATGTATAACGGCACGTCTCCACGCTCAATACTTATTTTCGAACACAAGCAATAACATCGCTAAAAGAACAGAACAAAAATGTTTAGATTTCAAATGAAATTAATTGCACATGGACTACATATGCAAACAAAAATTACACACAGATTAGCAATACTGGTGTATACCCATCTTGTAGTCTATTGATCGACTCGGAATCACTTTTTAAATCGATATAATGAAGTCCGTCCGGCTTGTTGACTCTCCATGAAAACTTTGTGCGCAAGGGGCATTCATTATAGATTTCCAAAGTAGAATCGCCCAAAAGTGCTTTGCAGAAAGATCAAAATTGCCAAATCAACTGTACGTATATCAGCAATAAATTGTAATCAACTATAAGTCTGCAATCAGTTCATTCTGGAGGACGGCCAAAATGTACTACTACAAGAGAAGATGTTCGATAGTTCGAGAATTTTAAAAAGATCCATACAAGTCCGCTCCAGGTGTTTGAAAGTTATTGGGTCTTAGTATAAGCATACGTACATTTCAAAGGAAAGCTGTGGCAGCTGGGTTAATATTCGATAGATCTGCAAAAAAACATACATTTCACAAAAAAAAAAAAAAAAATTAAAAAGCTCGACTTAAATTTGATCATAAACATCTTAACTGGACTAGACACCAATGAAACAACATTTTGTGTTCCGATGAATCTAAATTTAAAATAGTAAATAAAGAATTCTTGGTGTGGGGTTTCTTTTCAGTTAAATCTTTATTATGGACAGATATATTTTACAGAATGTTGTCATGGAGCGGCCTGCATAGTCCCCTGACCTTAACCCCATAGAAAATCTGTAAAATCAATAGAGATGAGGTTGGGGGAAGGCCAGAGAACCCATCAAGGATCTAGGTTGAAAGTACCAATGAAAGTGGGACAGAAGTAATGGGAAACTTTATTGTTTTGCGTTTGTTTACTTCACAAATCTCAAAACCGAATTGACATTACGAGCCATTTGCAACAGTTAAAGCGTTTTTCAATAGCGTGATTACTTTTGCCCCATCTTGTACATGTAATTTTCAAGAATGTTTTCTTTCGCTATTAATTAAGAAAATATAAAAAAAATTTATGTTTTTGGTATAAGAAAAGTTTGAGATTTTTATTGAGATATTTTTATGGTTTTTAATCGGGTAAAATTATATTATGTATATTATGTATAAGTTTTTGTACATTTGGTTTAAATCGACACTGTATATTAAAAGAACTCTTAAATATTTTATATAAGGTTTATTAAACAAATTTTCGTAAAAAAAATGTTTTTTTTATGAAAAAAATTTAAAATTTAAGAGGCATAAGAAAGATTTTGCATATTAATTAAGTCCCCCATTTTTTTCATATAAAGTTTCAAAATGAAACAAAAAAATATTATATGACGAACGCCCTGTTGTCAAAATAACAACAGAACGTTGTCAAAATGTGTTGTCGGTAAAACAACGGAGTAGTCTGTTGTCGAAGTGAAAATATGTGTTTGATAGTGTAAAATACCCTTGTCGAAGTGAAAATATGTGTTTGATAGTGTAAAATACCCTTGTCGAAGTGAAAATATGTGTTTGATAGTGTAAAATAACCTTAAAGGGTACTTTTATACCTTTGAAGGGTACTTTTTAACACTATCACATAAGTCTTAGGTATTTTGAGAAAAATACAACCCTGTTATGATAAGTTGTTAGTATTATTTGAAAATTTTCAAACAAAAATGAAATCAGGAAAGCATTTTCGTAATAATAATTAAGACTTGTGTAATAGTGTAAAACGGCCTTAACTAGCACAGCTTTCGTGCACATAATAAAATATCAGATCAGAAAAGATAAATAGTTTTATTGTATTTAATAAATTTTGTATTATCCTAAAATAAAACTTAACTTTTTAAGAAAGTTATTATCGTAAATTCATGAAATATAAATTTTGGGCAGAGTTTAGTTTCAAAGTGACCGATATTTTCTGTGAATAAATTAAACATCTTCTTTTATACTAAGAATTTCACACTTTAAAAACAAATGATTCACATGAAATCTTTAGCACGACAAACAGATGGGACACTTTAAAAGTGTTGTTGTCCACATCATCAACAGATTTAAAACAGACATAAGATCACAACCAACAACCAATTAAGCTTTTTAGTTAAAGTTTTTATTTTTTTTTTTGGTGAAACTGAAAAATATGGCTACAAACAATAAGACTCCAACTAAACACCAGAAACCAAATAATACAACATATTCTGACTTAATTAATTGGCCAGAAAATGCGTTCCCTCGCTCGCTTGCTTGGACGGTTCTTTCCTAAGCACATGCGCAAAAATAAACAATGAATGGATTAAATGGAAGAGAGATGATCTTTTTTAGAAATAAAGAAAAACGCTTAATGGTGCTGCTCTCTGCTTTTAAGTTGTTGTGCTTTTCATCTTGATTGTGTTTGAAAGTAAATTGCGATTTAAATTTTGTCGCTTTAACGTTAATGGTAATATTTTATTAAGTCAAATATCCCAGAGTCAAAGCTGCGTGTCTTTTTTTTTTTTTGGTTTTTTTTTGCCGGCTGCCGACATAGAAGATGTTCAGTCTTAGATTAAGTAGTACAGTTTAAGCGTGGTGGACACAAAAAGCTGCTCTTCTGTTCTTTTTTTTTTTGAACATTTCTGGAATCTGTGCAAAGACTGCTGCGCTGGCTGTAGTAGTTGACGATTGTTTGCTAAATGGCGACATAATGTCTGGCAGGATTTTTGCTGGACCGTAAAATCTTATTTGCTTTATTTTCTTTTATAAATTAAATGAATGCTCTACGCAGTCCATAGCAAAAGGACTACAACTCTACCCACAATTGATGATGCCATCTAAAAAATTTTTTTTATAGTTTTTATTTTACCCAAATAAATGAGCAAATTTTAAGTTGGCCGAAAAAATTAACAAAAAAAAAAAAAAAATAAAGAAAAATAAATGTTGCAAAGATAATGAATAAAAAGGTGTGGAAGATGGTTGCTTAATTCATTTAAAACATTCAAAACAAACTCGTAAGAAAGACTTTTTTTCTTCTTCTAGTCTTTGCAGGTGTCAAATTACACTTTTGAGCTAATTTTAAACAGAAGACGTCGCGACGGTGAGCGAGTAGAAAGAATTAAAACAAAATTCCTTGTAAAAAGTAGGTGGTTGAGAAATTTATTGTAGCCTGTTGAAAAACGTGATAATCATGCTCAAGCCTTTAAATTCCCACCAAAATTAAAGAAAATATCACTTTGTTTCCTTCTACTTTACACGCCAGCCTTGGTTGTATGTGCATGAGAATTATTATTTAAAATTAAGAGATTTAAAGACATTTTTGCAAACACGTCTTTAATAACAAAAGAAAAAAAGTGTAAATCACTTAAATTTCATGGAATGACAAATTTATAAAATTGTGTTGTTTTGAAGAGCTTTTAAAATTATAACTTTTATGTGATACAAAAAATATGATTTATAGAATTATTTGAGAGGTTTTATTTTTAGATGGGTTTATTAATTAAAAACTCTGGGGGTTTATTCAAATCGTTAAACGTTTTTTCACATCATACGGAGCTGTGAAAAAAATAGTATCTGTGTAGTTCTAAGTAACAAGTTACATGTGTGGGGCATTATTTGTGAAGCGGACAACCCAACAAAAAAATATTGTTGGAATTCTTTTTTATTTGGCATAACTATAGTTCTAATAGATATGAATAAGTGTGCGAAATATTTTTTTTATGATGTTTATTTGTCGAGCTACGGGATGGTAAACTGTTACCGTTTTCAAAAAAATGTTTTCCTAACTTATAACTAAAAACTAGCAAGCAATAAAAAAAAATCCTTTCAAAAAAATGTCGTGCTTAATTCCCAATTTTTATCCCTGATAAAAACACTGAAATTTATTTTTGATAGGAATTAAGCACGACAAACAAAATCTTGTTAATTAAAAATGTTGTATTCCCAAAAATTACTTTGAGTCCTAATTTTGGCCTATAGCGTCCTTATTATATTGCAAAAGCTTAATTGTAATCTATTAGTTTAAAAGCTATGCACATTTCTTTACACTCGTACATGTGGTTATTGCAATGTTGTACCGTAAAAGTCAGGAAAGAACAAGTTGTTTCTTGTCCTAATACATTTTATTACTTTTTAAATCGATTACACAGAAAGAAAAACACTCGCAATAAATCAAGTTTTTTTATGATTACTTTAAGTACGAGTCGTGCTCAAAAGTTCAAGTACGAATAACTCTAAAATGTACTCAAAACAATCCTAAATGGGATGGACTACTTTCGAAAATCAATCCCGGAATTTCTTGAAATAAGTGTAAAATTCTTTAATCAAGTTAAAAAAGGATTTAACTTTTCGTCGTGTTTAACCCTCTGGCTTACGCATGTTTTGATTTTCTATTCTGGGCGATCATCGCCCAGCCCAAACAACTTAAGCCAGACACTTGAAATTTTTTATGTAGACTCCCTCCCCTCCCAATGTGCAAATAAAAAACGTTTAGACTTTTGGAAATTCAATTCATAAGCGGTTAGAAATGGGTAAGAACGGGTAAAATCATTAACATTATATCTCCTGATCTAACAGAGGTAGACGTAAAATTCAATAAATTTTATTATTGAATCGAAAATGAATGGTCATGTGTTTGGTACTTTTTTGAAATTTGCACATTTTGGGTAAAAGAAAGAGCAAATATATAATGTTGGTACATTTTTTGGTAAACAATTTATCTTCTTAAGTAAACAAGATAAAAATAAAATTTAAATTATGTTCTCTTCTCTTTAAAAGCTCTCATACAAATTTTTGTACCTTCTGGAAATTCAAAAATATATACATATATCGTTGGTACTTTTTTCTATTAAGCTGTTTTTATTTTTATACTGAATATATGCCCAATATTTGAATGCCAAATTTCAGCTATTCAGATTTTTATTTATGCAGTCGCGAGTACAGGGAAAGAAAAATAAATTGGTACTCATCCCAACCCACCTCAACCCCCACCCACCTTAAACGGAAAAATATATACCATTTCTATGGTCCCTTCAAAAGAAATTTTGCAAAATGGTATGTTTCAGTTGAAGGTTCCTAAACAATCCCCCCGTCACCCATCCCACAAGAGCTCAAGTCGGATCCACGTCTGAGTTATGTTAAGATATATATACATATGTTGATGTATTTATACACTCATAAAATTATTACAGTAACTGATTGTAGGTTATTAAATTCGTTTTCCGTACTGTTAAAATTGAATAAAAATATAGTTATTTTACGAATAAATTTATTTTTCAACATTTATGTTTGTTATTAAAAAAACAAACTACCAAAAAATAATGTTTTCCGTATTTTTTTTTGTTAATTTGTTTGATTTTTATCGGTTAAAATATATTTTTTAAATGTAAAAACTATTCAATTTTAACGAATATGATGTTCAATAAATAAAAAACTTAGAAATTACTGAAAAAATCATTTGTTTTAAATGAAATGTAAATGATCCGTTTTTTAAATGAATTTTAATTTGTTTCAAATGAATTTTCGTTTGAATTTAACTACATAATATTTTGAGTGTATAATCACATAAGTTCACATATTAAAACCATATGTATATGATCGTATTAACTTTTATTTGCCCAGGTAGGCAAAAAGATGGGGACAGGAGCATATATACACTCACAATATTCTGTACGTTAAATTAACTGAAATTGTAATATAAAATAAATGAAAATTCCATTAAAAACCGGTCTACTTATTTTTCATTTATTTTTAACAAAAAGGTCATTTAATTTTTAATGTCAAAAATTCAACACCACATTCAGTAAAAACAATAAAATTTGCATTTATTTTATAAAATTTTACTGTCAAAAAAAAAAACAGTAAAAAAACAGTAAAACAATAAAATTTGCAGTTATTTTATAAAATTTTACTGTCAAAAAAAAAAAAACAGTAAAAAAACAGTAAAAACAATAAAATTTGCAGTTATTTTATAAAATTCAGTAATTTTCGTTTGCTCCACGAAAAAGCCGAATTTCTAAAAAACACCAGACAGACAGACACATACCTGTCCGCTTGTTTTTCTAATGAGAGAGAATATTATTATTTTACTTACCCCGTTACACACGTTTGTTTTACTTTTGTTGTACTGACCACGTTGTTTACAGAAGAACTCTCAATTATAAGACAACAGCAGCATGACCGATATGGCTTCGCAATTATTTTACTTTTAAAATTTGATGTACCTATTTAACTAAATTATTTTAACAAATAGAAAATTGGAATTGCTTACACAAAACAAGCAATTCTTTTTTTTTTGGTAGTTAAATTATATAAAATAACTGCAAATTTTATTGTTTTTACTGCATACGGGGTTGATTTTTTGACAGTAAAATTTTATAAAATAACTGCAAATTTTATTGTTTTTACTGAATATGGGGTTAATTTTTTTAAAGTAAAATTTTATAAAATAACTAAAAATTAATTTGTTTTTACGGAATTTGAGGTTGAATTTTTGGCATTAAACATTAAATGAACTTTTTTCTACTTTAAATTACATTTTCATTTAATTTTACAAAAAGAAGAATTTAACTTAATCAACGGACAATATTAACTGCAACTGAAAATCCGTATTAATATGCACTTAGTTTTTTGAATAACTGTTAGAATCAGTTAAAAATAAATTTGCTTGGAATTTTAAATGTTTATTTATTTAAAAATGACTGAACGGAATATTTCTTAAATAAACTACAGTCCGTTACTGTAATAATATTGTGAGTGTAGATATTCCACAAACTATTTATACATTCGCTACAAATGATCATATTTTATTACACCTCCAAAGCCCTTTTTATTTTTTTCGATACTTTTGGGTCGTAAGTGATTACCTGGCCAACCCCTCCATGTACCTTAGGGTGGTCCAAATTTTTTTTTTCGATTTTCCAAAAAAGTAGACCAGTTTTGTGTTAGGTTAGGGTAAAAAAACTTTGGTAAAAATATGAGCTCGATCGGTTGAAAATTGCCGTGCCGCACACGCATTGAAATTTGTGAGAATGAAATCCGGGTTAAATGGAGAGAAAAACGCCCGTAACTACTGAGGAGTCACCCTAGAGATGTAAAATGTATGAGCAACCGCAGCCCCCATTATTTTTACATTCCCAATATTTCTTTAGAACAAACTTCTTCTCCATCTCCAACCCTTCATATGGTCCCCATCAGAGAACAGCTTTATGCAATTGAAAAAAAATCCCATTAAATCAACAGCAACAAATACACTCGCTTACGGTCATACAATGAAATTTCCTCAACCGCAAATATTCGCTGCTGGTTTGCAGTCATTCAAATAACGCACATCGTGCTTTGTTATTTATACAATCGTTAGCTTCGTTTTTTAATAAAGATGTTTTTGTGTTCAGTTCGAAAATGATTGTTTTGGTACAGAAAAAAAATACAAACAAAAAAGCCAGAAATCAAGCAATCTTACTCATGGATTTATTCAGCATTAACTATGTAGTACAAGAAAAAAATTGAAATCAAACTAAACACACATACATATGTAGGTACACACAATTTCCATAGAAACAGACTTTTTTTTCATTTTAAAAAGTACAGTAGTAGTAGTAGTAGGTATGTACAATGTATTTTTGTTATTGTTGTTTTTATTGTTGTTAATTTGGAAAAAGCGTCTCATTGAGTGGTTTATTGTTGTTGTTAATGTAAACAAAAGTATAAGAATGTGTTCTTTTGAATTTACTCAGTTGTGTTATACAGTATTTTTCGCTTATAGTCACATCCTTTAGTTGCAACCATAACGTGGACTATATCGCTAATGTGACTATAAGGCTAATTCACATATATGCCACTATGACGCATATAACCGAATTCGAATATAATCAAGTTATGTGAATAAAGGAAATAAAAAATTCATATAAATTACACCGATACCAGGCTTATGGTTTTACAACAGAGTTGCATACTGTATAAAAAAAATTTAAAATAGTAACAAGACATTTCATAACTGAAATCAACTAATTTTTTACGAGTAGAGAGTTGATGACAAAAATTAAATGATTTAATTCATTCTTTCTTTGGATGGATTTTCGATTCGAAAACTAAAAAGAACTTAGTAAATTTTGCTATTGGGACTATAACGCCATTAATTTGCTTTACTTATCCCTTTGATGACTGTTGATAGATGGCATATATGGCAAATGTGCTTATATCGCTAAATGGACTATAACGTTAATACTTTATATTAAATTAACTTATAGCGGCAAAATAAACAGATAAAATGGACTATATTGCTAATTGTGACTATAAGCGTTGTGACTATAAACGAAAAGTACTGTATTGCGTAAGCAACAAAAATGCAAATAAAGCACTTTCAATTAAAAACGAATAAATGCAAAAATAAAATGTGTACGAAAGGATGTAAAAATTACCAACGTTGAACTTTGTTTTGCATGTATAGAGTTATTGTAAATTTTAGCGTATGAATAAATCAACAAAAATAGTAAATTTTGAGGTTCTCTGGTCCCCATACGAAAAATTTAATTTTCTCGAAAACCGACTCTAGAACAGACGGACGGACAGCCAGACGGACATGAAGTCCAAGATTAAAAAAACGGAATTAGATTGGATTACATCCTAATTGGTTAAAAGTAGAAAAGTTTTCGAGATATTCCAAAATAAGCGTTATTTGTGTTTTTAAAAAAGATAGATGATGATTGAACGGATTATGTATTTCTTTTTCTTAGTGAAAGATAATAAAGTTACTGGGATAACCAGGGGTCGTTTGTGAAGATTAGGCAAGAAAAGGTAGAGTTACATTGTATAAAATCTAAAGTTCATGAAAAGTTTTGGCAATTTTGATCTTTTGAAGAGACCAAATTTTGTGTTCATTCCCTCTAACATGTTTAGAACACAAATTACTTTAAAATTGTAAGCAAAGAAAAAATGTTTGGCAAAAATTTTTCAATTAAATATTTAATTTTTGTACATTAATTTTTTCAATTAATTTTTTGATTGTTACAATTAATTTGTAAATGAAAACACTTAAATTGTTCATATGTTGTGTATTTTTTAATTTATACAATTAATTTTTTAACTGACTAAATTTGTGTATCAAGACTCGATTATGCAAATCCGTTAATTAAATTCTTTTGCAGGGGCAAAATTAAGTAAATAATTTAATTGTCTGAACGAATTGTTTAATTAAATTCGATTTTATAGTTTTTCTGTTAGGTAATCAAAATAAGTTGGTCGAATGCTGTCGTGCTTTATTGACTTTGTGTTCTCTTACTATTGTCGGATTTAATTTTTATTAATATCGGCCTTTGTATTGCGAAAGCCCAAAATTTATATTTATTTCCTATAAAAATGCTTTCCTTAAGATTTCTTATGTGCACACATGTTAAATGGAAATTAAAAAACATTCCTTTCATACTTAAATTCTCTGCTGGCATTTTCTCCTTACGACTACTTTCACAGACACTAAACAACCACTGTGATATATGGCGGTATCAAATCAGTTGAAAATTACCAAAATTGTGCCTCAAATTAAAGGGTTGTGCAAATACTTGCCATGCAACGTCCAAACAAACAAACAAAGAATCAAATTGAAGTTTTGAATATCGCGTGCAATATTTGCATTCAGTTTATAAGTAATTTGCTTTTTTCCTTTTTCAAGTTTTGTTTAATATATAAAGCGATAATTTAAACAAATTTAGAAATGGCGGTAATTAAATTAAAATCCGATTACTATAATTTAGCAGAAAATGACAGCAACAACAGCAACATCAGAGAGTACAGATAATAAAAATGTGTTGCAATTACAAGTTCAAAAAGAAAAAAATTAACTTTTTAAAAGTAACTTTTAACATTAATTTTTTTTAATAATACCAACTAAATACTCACAGTGTTCGCTCGTTGTAGCGGCACTCGTGTTTTATTTTAGATACAAGTTAAACTATTTTTTTTTATTATTTATTACAGCAGTAGAGGGGTAATTTTAATGGCTTTTTAATTGAATTATGCACATATTGAGTGAAATACAAATTGTGAAAAGATCTACAATACTAATAATAAGTTTTAGTTAAAAATATTTTATTATATATTTCATTTGTGCATGTTCGACGAACAAAAGAAGAGAAAAAATTGTAAATTGGCCTCCCAATCAGCAGGTGCATTTGCCGACAATTAAATGAGATGATGATCATTAAATGAATTATTACTATAATGGAGATTAAACTTAACAAACAGATATTATTAAGGAGAAAAAAAATCATATAAAAAATAAATAAATACATTATATTAAGTTTTTTTCTTTCTTTGTAAACTATAAAAAATGCTTAAACTTTAAATGCTTTTATGAAATATTGCATTTTTAATGCAAATGTAAATGTGTTAAATCAATGGCAGTTTTTTCAATTAATCAACTGAATTAATGTTGCTTAATAAAGGTGTTTATGGGGTTAATTTTCGAGCACATATTGACGATCAATATAAAAACTTTAGATGAGCCTTAATGTTCTTAATAAGAAATAAAGGTTGTTTTGAGTTGAACAGTTGTTTTGAAGCAACTGGAGTCGAATTGGCTGTCATTTATTCACTCTTTTTTTTAGGAACTTACTTAGACTTTACGAGTCTTCCTTGGTTAGACCTAGGCTGGATAATCACAAGAGAATTTAGTACGAGGTGGGTCTGCTTGAGCGGGGTTTAATTCCCGAGGGAATTTCGGATCATAGGACAATGACCATGGACTTCGGTGTAACACCACCAGTGGAGTTCCCTGATAGGGAAGTTAAGCGTGGTTCCAATCGACTGTTTGAAGGGTGGGTAGTATTAACGGATTGATCCAAGATGGAAAACGGCACTGGTGCCGGTGTATATATCGCGGACACCGAGGTAGAAAGGTCATTCAGACTCCCTGATGAGTACAGTGTCTTCCAGGCTGAGGTCCTAGCGATCTGGAGGGCGACGGAAGTGATACTGGATCACATCGTGGGTAGATCTGTGGTGACAGTTTACGTCGATAGTCAGGTGGCGCTTAGGGAATTGAAAAATTATACGGTGCGATCGTGCCTGGTCGCTCGGAGTAGGAATGCTCTTAGGGAACTCATGGAGGCATTCAATGTAAGGCTGAGTTGGTTACCTGGACACTGCATGGTTGATAGAAAGGAGGTGGAGGACGAACTCGAGGGAGGTGTTCCAATCTGGACATAGTGGTAAGGGACAGGGTGTAAAGCCCCCCTATGTTACTACTATCGGGTGATACGGAAAAGATTCCGTGATGACGTTAACCGGTCCTGGAGGAATAGAACGGATTGCAACCAGGGTTCTACTGGGATTGAATAGGGGTGGTCTTAGGCAGAGTTGCCAATTTAGCGCCTTTGGCGCTAGATTAAGCGCTTTTTAACTGTCGAAAAGGCGCATATTTTTTCCTTAGCGCTTTTTTTAAAAAGAGCGCTAAATGAGCGCTTTTATTGATACCCAACATTTTTGTACTTTTATTTGCATACATTAAAATCAAGACACATTAAACCAAAATTTGTTTCCGTTTTGAAAATACTTTACTCTAAAAAGCATTCTATACAAGGAAAGAAGTTTATTTTCTAAAGAAATCCATTTCGTTTCTTAAAACAAGAAAATTCAAACTAAATAACTGATTTTAACTTATTTTGTTCGTATTAAGTAAGTTTCCTAAATAAAGAAACATTTTCTCCTGATTAAAAAATTCACGTTTTTGGTATATGATCAAAAATTTCAAGAAGCATATATTTAATATTAGTCTGATTTTAAAATAGAATCAAGAAACAAAGTTTTTTTTTTATAAACTAACTAGTGCTATACGTTTTTATGGAAAAATTTTAGGCTTTTCTTCTGATTTTGTAAAATAAAAAGCAAATAAAACTTGATTTAAGTAACTATTCTATAGTTGAATGAATTTTTTAGCTGTATTTTAGTAAATTTTAGTTCGCTTTGAGTCACAACTTTTTGCTTATGTTTATATACAATAAGAAATTTTTGGCTTGGACGAGAATAGTGCAAAACTTTCGTGGTTCAAGACATATTTTCTGGTGAATTAGTAAATAATTCTTTCCGTGTATAGTTGAAATTATATTACTTTAATCTTCCTTAAATATCAGAAAAGGCTTTTTAAAAATATTAATGTTTTATTAACACTGCTCGGCAAAAAACTTAAAAAAAAGTCGATCTAGAGAACTTGATTATGTGATTTTAATTCACTTTAGCGTGCTAAATGCAAATAGTTTATTCAAACACGTCTAGTTAACATTTTGTTTACTGATTTCTTGCTTTTTTTATTCATAATATACCTGGATTTCTGATAAATGATAAAAATACTAATTTGCATGGAAAAATATAATATAAAATATAAAATAATTATTTGTTAAATATCAATATCGTTCTCAAGTTATGATAAAATATATGTAGCATAAATGCCTTATTTCGGTCAAAATATAAGTCGAGCCCATAAAAGAACAAGACATGATAGAAACAACTGATTTGAATTTAGCGCAGTAGTATCTTTGTTTTTCATAAATTTTTATTTAAAACGATTTTTTTAAAACTTGGATCTTAAACATGTCATTAAGTTTTTTATTTAAATTTTATTTAGCGCTTTTTGATTGGAGACACGGCGCTTTTTGATTAGAAATAGTTCACAACCCTGGTCTTAGGACATTTATAGGGTTCTTGACGGGTCATTATTAATTTTTACGGGAAAATGGGACAATACCATACCGGACTTCTGCAGATTGTGCGATGATTCTGAGGAGCTAGAGACGATCAAGCATGTACTGTGCCACTATACCAGGATGCGGGGTCTCAGAAAGAAATGGCTGGGAGATAGATTTTAGGACGAACAGGGTCCAACGCTTGAGGTAATCCAGCTGATCTACTGGGGTTTGTCAGGGAAATAGTGCGGTTTTTTCTGTTGAGGGGACTGTATAATGTGTACCTTCTAACTTCCTTAATTCTATCCACCTCTTATTTCTTTTCTTCACTTTTATCTTTTTCTACCTTTTTTTCATTGAAGGTCTCCGAGTGGAAGTGTGCCCTTGGGCACATAGCCCTTCTTAACCTTACCTAACCTATTCAGTCTTTTTAGCTAAATCTTAATGGCCGGTTATTGCGTTCAACAGCACTTACAAATGGTACAATTTTAAGCAAATTTTAACTAACCCTAATTTTCATCGAAAAATCATCTTCAGCGAAGAAATCCATTACTAGACAGATGGGACAAAATTGTCGGCTAGGGACGATACCACATGAGATCCAAGAATGTCCAACGCATTCCGGAAAAGTGATAGTTTGGCGTGGGTTTCGTACTGGCGGCGTTTAAGTTTCATGTTTCTTTCAAAACGACTTTGTCTAGGGCATCACTGTCAACAGCGAGTGCTAAATATCAATAATTACCAATGTTTTGTTTTAGACTGAATATGGAGTCAGTAGCACCGGTCTTACTATTGGCGAGAAATGCGTTCAGTCTTTCAGGATGATCGTCTTTGTAGACCCTTGCTTCACTGATAAAAGGTTGCTTATCAATAAGTTGTTCACCAGCCGATGGGGGAGTACCTTTTTCAAGGCATGAACACACGAAAGGGTTCAACAAAGAGCAGCCTTTTTGACAAGAAGAAATTAGCGGCGTAAACGTGGTGTCTGTGGCTTGAATCCAAACTCGCGGGTAGGGTGATGCCCAGTTGAGGACTGATCCTTGTCATGCGGTAAAGTTCGGTTCGTGGAGGAATGCTTAGGTAGCTGCTAGGGTTATGAAAAAAGACGTGAAGGTTAAATAGCTCCGGCTCCTAACAAGATGTGGGTGCAAAATTTTTGGTGAATTACACACTCAAACTGCTACCTATGTGAACCAATGATCCTTCACTCACACAGGGGCATTTTGTAGATGCCTAATACTAACACACTAAGGCTCAGTTTTTGAGATCTCAGGTAAACTATGTTAAGTTAATCTGAAAACAGGTTTGTGCCGCCATTAACAAAATTTTGACGGAACAGCTTAGTTTTGCTTAAAATGTTGGTCTTTAATGAAATAATGAATTAAATCAGATTTCGCCGGAAAAATTCGAGTTTTAGACTGGGCCTAAGTGGTTGGTTGAGATTTACCTTGAAGTTAAGTCGAAAGACAGGTATCCACGTAAATCGATATCACAGGACGGCGCTAAATGCCATACAGCTTATGCCATGTTGGACATTCTGCGTGATTTGAGGGCATGGCTATCTAACGTAAAGATGTTGTGAACTGGCCACGAACTAACTGGCCAAGATCTTGCTTTTATGTGGAGTTTTCTTAAGTCATGGGTGGAACAAGTCACAATTCACAGTGTCCATAAAGGCCAACGTAACTTATGCCATCTGTTAATTGAGCCAGTTCGATGCGCCATATGTATGAACAAATTGGACATCTTGAAGGCGCGCCACACAGCGAATCCGCGGCGGACATTTGGACGAAGTTTTTCCCTTAAATAATGGAATCAAACCTTTTAAATGAATGAATACTTTCATTGATATCTCAAATATACTTTTTTTTTGCTTATCTGCGGAGTTCAACAGCATCTCCGGGGTTCGACAGGTCTGCCTTTAGTCACCTTTTCTATTCCTGATAGTTCTTGACGATAGAAGAAAATCCAAGGCGATTGATGATGACAGGAAAATTTGAAGGTCATCATCAATCTATACCTGCACCAAATTGCTCATCTTCAATGCAAACGTAAAATTTATCCTTTTACACAGATGTGAGACCTGGCTAAATGACGAAAGCACTTGCAAAGAAATTAAAAATTTTCGAAAACATGCGATAGGAAAATTTTGAAAATCTGGTGGCCATATACCATTTCCAACAAATTACTTCTTAAGAAATGCAGCTAAATTGGCAATACAAAACGAAATTAACAAGAGACTATGGAATAAGATTGGTCACCCCCTGCGAAAATCACGAAAATAAATATGCGAATAAGCGCTCGAATGAACCCGCAAGATATGTAGTAGAAAACGAGGAAAGCCAAAGCATACATGGAGACGAACTATTGAATATGATATGAAAAAAGTGATAAATTTGAAATGGGTAAAAGTCACCACATGAGCAGAATGGCAAAGTTAAGTTGAGGCATATCCTCTACTGGGAGGTAAAGAAGATAAGAAGTAGAAGAAGAACCACCAATTTTACCCAAAATCAATATAGTCGTTAAAGCAAAAAGTCCTTAATTTTCCCTAAATTAAAAAAAATGAACTCATATTCCAAAAAAGCATGTTTTCAAATATCTTACGATATATGCAAAAACATATATTTTGTAAAGAAATTGAGATATAGAAATTTTCAGCATATCGACGGAAAAGGAATTCAATTACCTTTCCAACGATATGCCACTTTTTCGGACTTTTCGGTTGGGCTCCACAAGGGTTTGCGTGGGACCATACACCGAAAAACACAAAAGTACCGTTATCTAAAAAACGGTACTTAGGAGAAAAAAATAAAGCGTTTTCGTGTTCAGGAGGTCCCAATTAACTTATCTAGGCATGTGGCGTTCTTGGTATTTTTTGGCTGTAAACCAGTGTAATTTAACGTTTTTTTCTATTTTTAACTTTTTGTAAATTTCGATTTTAATGATTTCTGATATTTTGTAAAATTCAGAAAATGATGGAATAATGCCCGTAACACCACGTCTTCAAGAGCTATCGATTTAAACAAGACATGAACATAACGTCGGCAGAGCAACGGTATTAATTTGTTCATGTTCTTATATGTGGCGAATACGTGTTGATGTTCATGTTCTGATTGACCACAATTTTTGTTGTTGTGGCGTTTGGTTGTATACACAAAATACATTGTATGGCCAACATCATGGCGCACATGGATGCTAAGACGAATGCTTAGGCAACGATGGCAGCACATGGATGAAACTTGAACATGAACAGTCTACACGAGTAGAATTCATGTGCGACATGATGTTCTTACCAAGTTGATGGATAGTGGAGACGGGTAGTAATTAACCTTTACCTATTTCAATGTTTATTTGGCCTTCGTGTTTTAACCTTTAGTTTTCTTTTAAAATATGGCAACTTTTTCACCATGGATATCTTTTTGTAGAAATTATGGGCATAAGTTTTATTTCATATTTTGTTTAAAGTTGCTAAAATTTTCGTTTATTACAAAATCGATTTTTGTAGATTTTGTATTAAATATTTCATAAACTTCAAAAAATTTTTTTTTCTCTATCAAACATCCCAGACGTGAAAAAAATTCAAAATTTCAGTTCAATTTCAATCTTAAAGGGAGACTTCAGCTTAATGAATTAATTCCTTTGCCCAACAGATCAATTATATCATTTAGAGTTGGGATCGTTAATGGTGGAGGCTCCCATCATTAATTTTCCCCCACTCTGCTCTAATGGCACTTGTAATTTACAGATGAATGTTGTTTGTTTGTTTGTTTGCTTGTTGGTTTCATTGTTGGTGCGAGTTTAAGTTGCATGTTTGTTTTATTTTCCTCTTTATTTACTTTTTAACTTTAACAATACCTGGGTTGTTGTAGTTGTTGGTGCTGCTCAGAGTTAATAATCACATAAACAACCATACTTACGAGTTTTTGTAAGTTTGTGTGAGTGAGTGTTAGTTGGTTTAAGCCAAGTTAAAATGGTGTGGTTACACTAATTTTAAATGCAATTAAATTTCATTTAAAATTAAATTGTTAAGTGTTTTTAATGGTTGTTATTTTAATGTTGTTTTATAGTAGTTGTTGTTGTTGTTGTTGATATTGTTCTTTTTGCTGGTGTTATTATTGTTGTTGCGCTTATTCTTCAGATAATGTTTCTGGTAACAACAACAACAATGAAACATGTTTGCCACATGCAAACAAGTTCTACGAATAAAACATCAACACCAACAACTACAACAACACAATTATCAGAATAACAAAAAGGAAAACACTTTTATAAAAATGGTTAAAATGAGTTGTAACTCGTCGTTGTGGGGAAAAATTAAAAAAAAAAAAAAAATAAGTTTATAAAGTAATTAGCCTCAATGAGTAGTATATTCGGTCTGTTTTTTGTTCTTTTTTTAAGGTTGTTGTGTTTTTGTTTTTGTTGTTATTGTTATTGCTTTTTGTATTTTGCTGCCATTTCGTTTGACTTTTCTATTGTTTAACTAAAAGCCAAATTAAAAGTAGTACACACAAGTAAACAGCAACAAAAAAACAAATTATCTTTAACTCATTTTATTTTTTATTTAAGAGAATTGTAGCAGAAATAATGAAATAAAAAATTACTAAAAATAGTCATACATTATTTGATTTAATACATATAAAAAAATACACTGAGCGGAATATTTTTTTTCTTTTAAAAATTCTTTCAAATCAAATGGATCAAAAAAAAAATAAATCTTTGGTCAATACATAGTCAGAATCTGATTTTTACTGGTAATCAGCGTTGCCACAATCAAAAAAAATTGTAACCAAAATGTAAAAATAAAGTAACCAAAAGCGAAAAAAAGTAACCAAAACAATTTTGTATCAAAAGTTATATTTTAGTCGCACTTCAGTTGAAAAAAATGTCAGGAGAAGAAATTGTGTTCGTTTGTATTTTGTAGGCTCATAAACCGCTTGACCGATTTTTATAAAGTTTTGACAGTATATTACCGGTTCGGAAAGAACAATCAAAAAATTTTGAAAATTTTTAGTGGACGTGGCACCTCCTATAAAAAGTTAAAACTTATTTTGGTCCATTTTAAGGACATTACGAGCAAGAACTTTCGACCTTTTTATATAAAGAGCTCTTACAAGTAAAACTTTTTAAGTCTTGCTATGTTATTCTCAGGGAAACCAGAAACATGTTCTAAAAAACGAATTTGATGCGCATTTTGCAGTAAAAACTGGAATATAAACCCAGAAAATGTTAACAATATGCCCTAAAAAATCAAAAATGGCTCATTTAAAGGCAAAATATTTAACAATTTAATAACAAAATGTAACAAAACCTAAAAATATTTTCGCTTAAGCCGATATTAGGTTAAAATTCATACAAAGATGTTTGCGCCGAATATTATATAGATATTAACATTCATATGGGTTTTTGTCTTTAAGGTTGACATTTAAAAGAAAGTTAAAAATTTGAAGGAAGGGAAAATCTGGGAAAATGTGAACTGAATTGAAAATAATTAAATTTGCATAAACATATTTTTGGGTCGAATTTAATTTAAAAACCAACATAATTAGATGTTTCACAGACACAGAGATCTAATTCGGAAAGAAGTTTTTATGGGGAATAGTAAAATTATAGACCGATTCTCCATATACAAACCAGTCTGACGGACGGATGGACATCGTTACATCACTTTTAAAACTTTTAAAAGTGAGTCTGCGTCGATCGTTATACTAACATATTGATCTAGCTTTCTATGTTCATCGCATAACATTTATCTTTAATGACAACCTGCTTTGTCTTACAATGTTAGAGCAAAAATTAAATGTAGATGGCGAATTGAATTGTGTATATATTTAAAAGAGAATTTCGGAAAAAAAAAATTTTTGCTGCAAAAGCTCTTGTAGGCATCTAAAAAATTAAACATGAATCAAAATATGCCTTTAAAAAACAAAATATGCGCTATAAACTTAAAAAATCGCACAAGGAAAAACATGCAATTGTATACATATTTATGGTTTCCCTTGTTATTATGCTATCAAAGTGTAAAATTGAGCTAAATTATGCGGTAGATTTTTCAATGTAGATGCTTTTTGCCCGGTGGAAATAGAATCATATTAAACCGGATGGGAAGGTAGCAGATAATGGCCGTCTACAATTCAAAGTATATACCTTTTATGGTAAATTTGATAGTCTGTTAAAGTTTAAGCTTCTAAACAAATAATTTTTAAGTAGACGAAAAATGTATTGGTTTTGGATGCGTAAATACCCCCCACCACTTTAAGGGTCAAATAAGCGGAGCGGGTAATTCTTGTTCCCAAAAAAACTAAAAATTTGGTTATTTTTGTGTTGCAAAAAAAGTAACCAAAATGGGAAAAAAGTAACCAATTTCGGTTAAAAGTAACCAAAACCGCAACGCTGCTGGTAATACAACATAAGACACGATCATTTCAATGCACGGTGGTCAATTCTTGCCAATGTCCAATGTTCCTTCTCCACTATCCACAACTGCATCATTCTATATAATTAATATGTGTCTTTTATGGCGTTATATAAAGTTATTATTTTATAAACATTACAAGCTTTTACCTCTGGCTTCAACTGTCTATATTAAAAGCCAGGGTTCTTTTAATATGTATATTCCGTCCACTGGGCCATATGTAATATGTAGGGATGAGATTTTTATGCACTAAAAAATGGAAAATATGCGCTTTCAATATGCACTAAAAAAATCCAAAATATGCACTAAAAAATAAAAAATATGCACTAAAAGCTTAAAAAATTTCCATAAAAAATCGATTTTAAATACAGAAAAATATAAAAAATTTAGTCAATTGTTATTCAAATATTTTTTAAAAACGTATCTAACTAATTTTAGTTATTGTTTGATTAAATAAATAAGTACAGGGGGCAAATTGTGGCAGTCGTGATCGAATACTTTTTCGATAATTTGCCCCTGTTTTATCAAATGTAAAACTTCGTCCTGTACTTAAAGAATGCCAATGCATATTAAAAAAATTCATTTTTAGATCCCACTTTGATTCCAGACCAGATCAAAAATATTTTAAATTTATTTTTTTTAATTCCTTATTTTTTGCAAATTGTTTTGAATTTTTTTTTAATATTTCGGGCTTTTCTTCCTCCCACATTGTTAATTTTACTTTCTACAATAACAATTTATTAGACTTGAGATCTAAATTAACTAAATCCTGCTAATTAGTTATTGTTTCACCAATATATCCGTAGTTGAAAAATATAAATGCTAATTGGCTGATGTTCAAATATTTCGTTTCAAATATTTCGTTTACTCTTTTAATTGCATCGATAAGCTCTTCAAACATTCTTAAATTACTCAAAAATTTTTGAATAAAACTCAGAGCGTCTAGCCAGGCCCCATCTTGTTATTACTGGCTGCGGTGGAAGGGGAACCAAAGGGATATATTTCATTAAAAATTGCAATAATTTCGAAATGACTTCTAATTTCCTTTGCGGTATAATCCATCGGCCAAACATTAACTATCTTGTAACAGTTTTGGATAAAAAATGTTGAACCCATTGGAAGCCTTAACCATGTTAATTGCTGCATCGGTTTAAAAAAAAGGATCTTTTGTCAAAATCTTGAAAATCTTGTATTTAAAGCAAAGCTCTAAACGAATTTATTTTTGGATTTTAAAATTTTTTTGGATGGTTTTTATTGTGTATTTAAAAAATTTTTTTAGAATTTTTTTTATCAAAAATGCAAATAAAGAAAAAATCATTTAAAATATGCAAAAATATGCATTTAACACCTAAATATGTAAAAATATGCATTTTCACCAAAATATGCATTTTCACCAAAATATCCAAAAACAAATCGATGCCATTTTAACGCAAATTTAGTAATTTAAAAAGAGAATTGGTCGGCATCGTTTTTAGACTTTCGACAAAAAACATTCATTTGCATGTAAATCGCATCCCTAGTAATATGTAAGAGTACCAGTTTTTTTCTTTTTTATATTATAAAAAGTACCCTTTTTTAATCTGGGCCATATCCCATCTCTATATCAACTTTTTGAAAAGAGAAAAAGTACTAAAAGTACTATCTATTATTGTATGTAAATGTAGGCTATAACACAGTGCAACACGAAAAAAATTAAAATAACCACTACGTGATAAAAGACAAAAAAAAAAAAATTATTCGTGTCTCCCAGTTTTGCCCAAAGTCATGTCCTTTTTTTTATGGCCCCCCCCCACCCACAAAGATTTGGGGCCTCGGTGTCATATTTGAAAAAAGTGATAATTTTCTCTGGCTCATATCTTGCAAGCCGTTCGGAATTTTGATTTACCTTTTGAGACAAAATTGTAGCTCTTGTCATAAAGAGCAAAAATTGTCAACATATAAAATCAGAAAAACATCATCTTCAAGATCAAAATCGCAAAAAACTTTAAAAAATTCGATTTTTTTACCTTTTTCCCCCTGTTCAGGTCTATAGGTAGCAAACCGTTCAAAATTCAAGGAAACAATCAACCACAAAAATGTACCTAAGATCTCAGTGAACAAATTTTAAGAACATATAAACTTCCTAGGAATGATTCTGAACACCGTTTACGTAGCCGCAAAAGTGAAAAATTTCCCGAAAATTCGATTTTTTTTTTACCTTTTTTCCCCTGTTCAGCTCCATAGGTAGCAAACCGTTCAAAATTTAAGGAAACAATCAACTACAAAAATGTACCTTAGATCTCAATAAAAAACTTTCTAGAGCATATGAACTTCCTAGGAACGATTCTTAACACCGTTTAGGTAGCAGTTAAGTAGCCGCATAAGTGAACAATTTCCCGAAAATTTTTTAATTTCATTTGTTTTTTCTCGAACCAAATTTTCGGCTACGTTAACGGTGCTAAGAATCATTCCTAGGAAGTTCATTTGTTCTAGAAAGTTGTTTATTGAGATCTTGGGTACATTTTTGTAGCTGATTGTTTCCTTGAATTTTGAACGGTTTGCTACCTATAGACCTGAACAGGGGAAAAAAGGTAAAAAAAATCGAATTTTTTTAGAGTTTTTTGCGATTTTGATCTTGAAGATGATGTTTTTCTGATTTTATATGTTAACAATTTTTGCTCTTTATAACAAGGGCTACAACTTTGTCCCATATTTTTCGTCAGGACATACATATAAGTTTTGAGCACTCGAGACTTATGAAAAGCCAGCGGTGTCTCAATATTATATATTCCGGACACTGGACCATATGCAATCTGTGTACCAAACATATTCAAAAGAGAAAATGTACCAGTAGTCAGGGCTGTTAGACATGGCGATTTTGAAACGTGTTTGGCGGTGGGATTTCCCATTTGGCGACTGGCGACTTTTATGGTGATTTCTGATATAACTGGCGATTAACTTGGCTATTTTTACCATTTATATTATTTCGGCAATTTTGTTTAACAACTTGTCATTTTTTTGTTATCAAAAAAACATTTTAAGTGAATTTTATATTCAGTCACTATTTAATTCTAATAGTATGTATGTAATTCTAATAGTATGAAGGTCAAAACTCCAGTAATGAAATCGGTGAGGCTGAAGTGTACGATCTTATAGACTTGTGTACTTAATTTAAGTTTTTAACTGAATACATATATGATCTCCATTTTTTGTTATTTAAAAAAAAAAAATTACAGAAACAAAACAAAATTTACTTCGGCGATTTTTTTGTATTTTTTTCTCAGTTTTTGGCGATTTTTGACTGAAAAATTATACTAGCGTTTTTTGTATGCAAAATTTAATTAAAAAAAAGAAAATTTTACAAAAACGGAACAAAATCGACGTTTGTCGATTTTTGGCGATTTCTGGCATCCGGTGTGGCGATGGAGCTCAAAAAAAATCTGACAATCCTGCCAGTAGTACACATTTTATCCTTTTTTACATCAGACGCCATATTTTAATCTGATCCGCATTTTTTGAAACGAGAAAAATGTACCAAAAGTAAAAAAGTACCAAGAGTACCAGCTTCTCCTCATTTCAGGCCACCAGAAAGTACACTGAATGTAAATGTAGGCTTTAATCTGAACGTATGTTTATCAAATTTATCGAAAAGAGAAAATGTATCAATTTTATCCCGTTTTCCACTTAAAAAGGACAATTTTTATCTCTTAAAAGGTACTCTATATTTAAATCCTGACTATATGCAATCTGCATTCCAAATTTAGCAAAAAAAAAAGTACCAAACTATCAATTGTTTCACCGTCTTTACTCTTAAAAAGTATCCTTTATTTGCATCTGCCATATGCTATCAGCCTACCATATTTCATCCAAATTCTTTAAGCGCTTTTGCGTGATTGTGCCACAAACTTACAAACATCTTAATATCCAAACATACAAACTTTCACATTTATAATATTAGTAGGATTTTGAATTTAATTTTTGTATGGAACACATAAATAGCTGTATTGGAAAAACTACCACGAAGATTGATATATTCTTATTTCCAAAAATTACCGAAATGTGCTTCAGGGCTTCCTAAGGAGAGGAGAATTTAAAAAATAACACAGAATTACATATTATGTTATTGAATTAGATCATGTTGACATCACATTGTTGTGTTTTAATTTCGCGTTGTGTACTTTTCCAAAAAAGTGTCTTTCATTAGATTATTTTACAAAACCCTCACTAAATGCAACGCATTTTGCATTCGCATCAATTGAAATGTACTAGTTGGCGCTGCTCTTAATTTCACATCAAATCACATTCATTAAAAAAAAAGACAACGAAAGTTCTTACATGCAAAATCGGCATTCGATGCCTATGGGATTAAGTTCTTACGGGATCCGATTTTTAAGCATTTTTCATCTTAAAGATATGTTCAACATTAAAGTGAAACATCCTTCGGGGTATCAATACCTGGTATTCAGTAATCTCAGGAGACATTCCATCAGTCCCATCAGGTTCCAAGAGTGTCAATAACACACACTGGCACTGTACTGGATGGACTATTGGTTGAGGCCTCCTTCTTAAGTGAATTGCTTTCTCTCTTTTAGGAAGATTGTCGTTGAATAGAAGAGAAGGAATATCCTGGAATGCCCTCTAAAGGGCGGATTATTCCCCACTTGCGGGAGATTTCAGGCTGAGGGAGGATTAGCCAAAAGTGCTGTAATTTCATAGATGCTGCTAGGATTTTCCCCCAAGTTGCGGGGTTAAGATAGCTCCAGCACCTAAACAAAAGGTGAGTACATAATCTTGCCGGATTATGCACTCAAATTGCTACCTGGGTGTGTTGGTTGCTCTCCCACTCGGGAGGCGGTTGGCAATCACAATGATTGGTTCGCAGTGGTACCAGTGGGCGCTTGATCAGGTATCCATGTTAATCATTTCCACAGTTGTCTGTTGTTGTACAACCAATTATTCTGTAAGTTCTTTCTGTTTTGACATGGGTCGTTTTCATGATTAACATCTGAAGCTCTGATATACAATCCGTTTTAAACTGATTGTTGTTGTTAATACAAAAATATAAATTTCAAAGTTTTTGAAATAATAGAAGCAACATATTTTGTTTGCCCAGTGAAGTTTGCTATATTCCAAATGACCTTCTGAATCGAATCTTTTTCTCTAAGTGTATTCTATTTTCAACTTGTTAGATTAGTTGTATAGTTTTTTTTTTAAATTTCATTAAATAGCTGTTGTAAGTTGTTCAAATTGTTTTTTTTTGTGTTTTAAACATTTCAGTAATTTAATACGTGCCATATATGGCTGTAATCGTACTTTTAGTCTCAAACTGGTAGATATACATAGTCGTAATCGCATTTACACGTACCTGTTGTCGTACGTACACACTTCCATCTAAATTTAAACGACAAAAAACACAAAAAAAAAACAACTTGAACTCAACTAACAAATAAAATAAAAATAAATGTTATACATCATTATGTTAATTATAACATTTAACTACATTAAAATCTTGTTATTAAATTTCATCAAATAACACATTATTGTTAGATGTCACTATCCGATCCGGTTTAGCGTAATTAAAATAATTATAATTTAAATTACCACTGAACGATGTGTTTTAAAACTTCTTTTCTCTTGTTTTTCCTAAAACCCCTTAAACTTCAGATTCAGTTGAAATTATTTAAAATCGTTTTTTGAATTTCATATAAAATTAAACTGTTAAAGTAAAATTAAAAAAAAATTATTAAATTTATGTAAAAAGCTAATTTTGCTGTTAGTTAGTTAATCGAAAGCCATATGAAAAGCGTATTTATTCAAACGATTAACTATGTTAGATAACGCATTTTTACCAGTTATTTACCGGTAATTGCAAGTATCTACTTTTATTTTAAAGTATAAAGTCGGAAAATAAAAAAATATTCAACAAAAAGCCATAAATTTAAACACTCTTAATTACTTTAAAAACGACAATTATAAGTGTCATGTTTGAAATGAGATTTTAATCGAATTTTGTAATATCCAAAAAAAAAACTCTCTCTTATTAAAATTTAATTGAATAATAAGTTTTTTGACTAAAGTTATTTGTAAATAAAGTTGGCACAAAAATTCTATAGAAAACGAAATAAAATTGTGGTTAATAAAGATGACCGATACCGCGCTCTTTTTTGAAAACTTCGTTTGTCAATCTAAGATTCACTTACGTTCTCCTTTCGCCAGCTTCTTTAAACTGAAACATAATTCAGTTTTTATTAAGAAAATGGGCTTTTGGGACATTTGAGAACTGACAAAAATGTTGCTACCAGATCGGATACTCATTATAAAATCTGTATTGACATTTAAAATTCACAACAACAAAAACATGTATATACATTTTTTTTTATATATATTTTGTTGTTGTTAATAACCACATAACTATAAAAACTGATAATCCACCTTTCGTAAACAGCCCAATTGTTAAAGGGTACTTAACACTATCACACAAGTCTTACATATTTTGATGAAAATACAACCCAGTATTGATTAGTTGTTATTGTTTTTGAAAATTTTCCAAAAATAATAAGATCAGGGAAGCGTTTTCGTCAAAATACTTAAGACTTGTGTGATAGTGCAAAAAGGCATTAAGGTAATATTTCTTTGTTTGTTTTTAACAAAATAATATTTTTCGGAATTATTATTTATTTTGAGAGATTTTAAAGATGCAATTTTCAGCATAAATAACGGAATGAACAAATTATTTCCAATAATATTGATATTTATACACCAATTCATTTTGATAAAATGTGTTTTAATTTCTTTTGGGAAAAGCCTGAAAATGCTTTTAGAAATAACAACTCGAGTTATGGTTTTTTTTTAATGTTTATTTATTTATTGGATCTTTATATCGTTACCCTAAACTAGAGCTACCTTAAACCGAGACGGTAAATTCCGGGATTTTCGATTGATTTCAATTCCCGCTTTCCCGGGAATTAATTGCGCGATTCCCGGGAAATTTTGAAAAAAAAACTTTGGTAAATCTATGTGGGACTCGTCTCTTAAGTTGTTTAGTTGTTATCCAACTAAATTGCACCACAATATTAAAATTTGCTGAAGATTAAGGCTTATTAAGCTGATTGTTAAAAATTACCTTTATTTAGGGCGTATTGTAAATTATAGAAATATTTTATTTCTTGTCTTAGCAAATCGTTGTGGGCTAAATTTTACAACAATCGATAAGTTTTGCGGTTTAGGGCGTAGTGTTTTCCGAGAGTATGTTTTTTTATGGGGCGTATGATAAATTAAGACTCGATCTTTACAAAATCTAGTGGTGTGATAACGCTAAATTGCACCACTAAAGCATTACTCGTTACGCTTTTAGCCATACTAACATGATTTCTGAGAGTGGTCCTAAAATGGGGAGGTATTAATTAATTTTTTTTCTTTCGGTTGGTATCAATAATTTAAGTCTAGCACAGCTGCATCTAATCGTAATCATATACAGCGTTGCCATTTTGGTTACTTTTAACCATAATTGGCTATTTTTTTTCAATGTGTACTTGTGTACTTTTTTCCCCTTTTGGCTACTTTTTTTTAACTCAATAACTACCATTTTTTTTGGCTTGGAACAAGAACTACCCGCTCCGCTTTTTTGACCTTTAAAATTGTGTTTGTGGGTGATCCTTAAAATTATGTTTGTGCATCTTAAACCAATATTTTTTTCATGTCCACTTAAATTTTGTTTTTAAAGGCTTATCCTGTATTAATAAAAACTTTCTAAATTTAATAAAGGTTTACAAAACAAATTTTGTATGAAAATTTTACTTAATAAACTTTGTTAAATTATAAAATTGTTTATGAATACAGAGGTTAAACTTTAGCGGACTATCAACTTAACCATACAAGGTATATACTTTGAAGTGTAGATGGCCATTGTCTGCTAATTTTAATGCTTCAAAGGACTACCTGAAACACTTTTCAATATAAACAATAAGGTCAAATGCCCTTCCGTTCAAATCCCATATGATTATCAGGGGAGTTTTCGAAATCGAAACGCAAAACGCAAGAATTTGGAAGTTGATTTTTGTACACTTTTAATCAAATTTATATAATTTTTGTTATAAAATTCTTTTTAATAGAGAAATATTTCAGTTTATCCATTTATCATTTTTTATAATTTTTTGCTTCTCATGCAAAATTTGCAAAATAAAAGATATGGTCTTTTGCGTTTGAGGTAACGACACCAACTGAATGGCTGCCCAAACATTCCTCCTCCACAAATAAGACGTAAGCAAGCTCTAATACCTGAGTATGTATAAGAATATTCAAGCAAACGTTAACATTCCTCTAAGGTTTGACATTAACAATCCCCCAAGACGAAAACTTCGACCAAGATAGTGATAACGCTGATACAACTAAATCATCGCATTGGGTATATAAAGACTTGAATTTTCAGAGTCCGAGGAAAGCATGATGTAATCTTAATAGATTGCGGACCGGTAATGGTAAAACAAAAAACACACTCTTCAATTGAGGCCTAAGCAGCGATCCCAAATGCCCATGTAGAACAGTGATGGAAAATTGAAATATTTAGCATACATGGGCATACTGCATTACTTTTTTACTGCATTACACGTTTCAGTAATCAGTAAAAAGTACTGATTACTGAAAAAAAAAATCAGTATTCAGTAAATTTTACTGGTTATTGAAAAAAAAAATCAGTATTCAGTAAAAAGTACTGATTACTGAAAACAAAAATCTGTATTCAGTAAAAAGTACTGATTACTGAAAAAAAAATCAGTATTCAGTAAAAAGTACTGATTACTGAAAAAAAAATCAGTATTCAGTAAATTTTACTGATTTGTGTAAAAAAATCAGTAAATGATTGATAGTATATACTGTGGCGTGTTTTCACTTTTTTAAATAATTCAAAAAGGAAATGTGTTATTGGGTAAAAAAAATTTATTAACATGGTAAAAACAACGAGTTATTTTAATTAGCAATGAAAAAAAAAAATTAGATGTATTTGTGAATACATGCTGTGCTATATGCTGTTAGCTTTTCTAAGCACAAGCATTTCAAAATTTTTGTCGCTAAGTTTTTGTCTTCTAGAGCGATTCACAATCCCAGCAAAAGAAAACAGTCGTTCTACAGGTGCAGATGAGGGTAGTGGGGTATTATATTTTATAAAAACTTTTTTATTGCATTGTGCCGTTATGAATGAAACACTTTTTTTATATTTTTATTAGTTGCAATTTTAACAATTGATTATGTTATTAATAGAACCAGTAGCCCGTTTCTGTATTTCTCACATCGTAAAACTTTTCGCATGAAACGTGTGAATTGCAACAAAAATAGTGTGAAATGAAACAAAAAATGGTGACTCATTTGGTACTATTTCCAAATTTTTCAAACCTATAGGTATACAAATTTATAATTGATATAAAATAAAAAAAAGCGGAGTTTAATGTACAAATGAATTATATGCACCTTTTGTTTTTGTTGTATTAAATTGTTGGTTTTAAAAATAAAAAAAAAAAGATTAAGTACTATTTTAAAAGTTCCTTGGTACGATATTGGTTTTCTTATTTATCATCCCTGATCAATATTAATTTACAAATTTTATACAAAAAAATTAAAAAGGTACAAAATTTAAATTAACATTAATGCAAAGTCGCGACATGAATGGCTAATCCTTAGCCACCAAGCAAAAGAGTACTTTTTCTACATTTTGGTACTTTTTTAATATATTTTTTTTTGCTCATAACTCAGCCATTTATGAACCGAGATAAATTTGAACTATATTTCCACAGCAAAATTCTGATGAAAAATAAAAATTAAAATATACCAACAAGCAGTGTTGCCATAACCTTTTGATAATAATAAATTTTGTGTAGGCAATGTTGTAAACAGGGCTGTGGACTCGAAGCTGTAGAGTCGGAGTTAAGGTTTTTATACCGGATTTTTCAACACAAAAAATTTAAAAAATTATTGTAATAATTTCCAAAATAAAAATACTTCGAAATTTGCGATGCAATATTAAAAATATTGGTTCGAAACTTTTACTGACTCCTTTTTTTTGCTATATTTAACCATTCAACAGATACTGCATTAAAAAAGGAGTTTAAAGTCAAAAAAGGACCAGCCTCATTTAGCATTAAGGTTAGATTAGGAGTCGGAGTTGGAATTTCAGCGGTTGGAGTCGGAGTTAGTACTTTTTGTTGACAACTCAATGTTAAAAAAAATCAACGCTAAATTTCTAAAGAAGAAGCATAACAAAAAGAGTACTAAAACGGACGTGGGGGTACCGTGGTATTTTTGAAAGGAAAAAGTACTGAAAACAGTACCATAGTACTGAATTTTCCATCACTGATGTAGAGCCCAATAACATACAATCGATCACATTCTAACTGAATTCAATATATATTCCTACAAAGCCCCATTGAGCAACAAAAACAACATGACTTCAGACGCAATTGCTTGGTTAAGCTATTTGAATCTTTAGTCCTTTCTAAGTGTTTTATATTCCATACCCTAAGGGCCATTATTACAACTTTCAAATAGTTATTTTAAGGATGCTATCTGACAGATAAATGGGTTTTAGTTATAACAAGTTAACATAAACATGAAAAGTGTTAATCCTCATGGTAACTTTGCAAGTGAACTTTAAGAATATGAAGCTGCCATATTTTCTGCTGAGGGTATGGTAACTTCAATGAAGGTTTTATGTCAATTTTAATTATTAATCTGAGGAGATCGAGCGGTTGCGATCGAAACATGTCATGGTAACCTGCCGGCCAGGGTTCGAGCCCGAGCCACGTCAAGAATGAAGGATTATCAATAACAATTTTAATTAATTTTCATGTTGTAAAATTCCTTTCTTCATAAAAAATAATTTAATAAAAATTAAATTTCATGAACTTAAGCCTAATTTAAAATATTAAAAATTTGGATTAAAAACCATAAATAGTTCAACAAAATAACCACAATACTAATTATAATTATTAAAACTTTTTCAAAAAAACATAATTTAACTCAAGAAAAACAATGTACCATAAAAGACAAAATTTAAGCACAAAATAGACTTTTGCTTTCAATTGAAAATGTAAACAAAAGTAAGTCGTTGCCACTACGTATTTTAAACAACCAAAAGTAGTCGGTATCTTCTGCAATGTTGCCACAGTATATAAATTACATTTTTCATTTTATCGGACAGTTGTAATAATGAATAAAACTTAATGATAACTTTATCGTTCACGATAGCTATTTTTCACATAAACTATCAGGAACTTTATCGTTAGGTTGTAATAGTGGCCCTCAATAAAATAACTGCCACATCTGGGGGGCTACTCTCTATTGCTATGCGAAAGAACAGGAGGCTTATTCTGAATTGCGATGCGAAAATCAATGCGACGCGCAAATGAAATGCGATGCGAAAGAAAATTGGTATTCTGTTAGAATTTCGCAATCGCATTCGCAATTTATTTCAAATCGTGGCAACGCTGCTCAAATATACGTCAGTGTCAATAAACGTCAAATTAAAAATAAATAAATTGTTTTCTAAAAAACATAACAATAAATTGTTTGTGTTTGGTTGTGAAAATTGTTTAAACAATTTATTTAGGAAATTCTGAAATAAAAACAAGTACGAAAGTATAGTCGGTCAAGCCCGTCCATATGATACCCTACACCACAGTATTAAAAAACACATCATGCCTATATGTCCATATAAATATGGGTTTATCTATGTTTATAAACTTCATTAAAATCGGTTTGAAAGTTTGTGGGAGGCAGAAATTGCCCCCTACCTCCCCTTGTGGTCCTATTTTTGAAAAACTGTATAGTTTATGTGTCCATATAGATATGGATCTATATATGTTTTTAATTTCATTAAAATCGGTTTAAGAAGAAAAAATTGTCCCTATCTCCCATCGTGGTCCTATTTTTTTAAAAAATCCATCCCTTTTGGGTCCATACAGATATGGTTCTATCTATGTTTTAAATTTCATTAAAATCGGTTTGAGAGGCAGAAATTGCCCCTATCTCCCTTCGTGGTCCTATTTTTAAAAAAATGTATACATTCTGTGTCCATATAGATATGGATCTATCTATAAATTTCGTTGAAATGGGTTTGATAGTTTCTGAGAGGAAGAAATTGCCCCCTATCTTCCCTCGTGGTCCTACGATTTTGTCTATTTTCAATAGGCTTGGTCCTTGTGCCAATAAGAACCTGTGTCCCAAATTTAATCAAATTATCTCCAAAATTGTGAACTGTACTTTGCGCCTGCCAACCAGCCGGACGGACATCGTTAGTTCGACTCAGAAAGTGATTCTGAGTCGATCGGTATACTTTAAGGTGGATCTAGGACCAATATTTAAAAGCGTTACACGCATCAGCACAAATGCATAATACCCTCTCCACTATTGTGGTGTGGGTATAAAAATAATAAAAATGGATTTTGTGGCACTGTGGTTCGACGACGAAGAAAATGAAAAAGTTTGCGAATTTTACATTTGTTTTCGCAATGTATAATACCGACTTCGCATTTGAAACGCGATTAAAAAAAAACTTTTCGAGTATCGCAATACAGAATAGCAATTGTTCGCATTTATGCATTTTCGCATCGCATTGATTTTCGCATTGCAATTCAGAATAAGCCTCCAGGGTAGCAAATCTAGTCGAAAATCATCACATTTTATTTTATATAAATTTTCCATTTAAATTTTTTTTTTTTTGCATATTTTGACATTTCATTAGTGCTGGTTCTAACTGTTCGAGTTTCAGCCGTCAAGTCTTAACCCTGCCTTAACACATGCAAGTAGTGGCATGCCACTGTTGTATACATATTATCAAAGAAAATTTGTTCGAAATAGTCGAATCTCATGCCATTAACTTTTGTGATTACACATGCCACTGCGAGTTCATTTTCAAAATGTCGTAGAAGCGTCAACTTGAGCAAATTTGTTTACTTCTCAAATTAAAAAAAAAGTACCAGAAAACAAAACAGAGTTACCGAGTTAATTATAATGGCACATTTTTTGGGAAATTTTTTCATTTATTTATATTAGCATTATTTTAACAATATTAATGCTCTATTATTAACAAACTTGCTTTTATTTATGCGCGCATTTAAAAAATAATCATACTAATTCTTTATTAAGTTAAAATTTCAATAACAATTTGACAACAATCCAGCAAATGTGAATCAAAAATTGAAATTTTTAACAGGGTAACATTGCTTATCGTTTTGACATTTATTGGCATGCAAGTGCCAAATTTCCACTCGCATGCAATTTTTGCTGCCACTGGAGCTGCCATTGCGAAAAATGTGAGTGTATTAGTAAAAAAGTGTGAGTGTATTGAGTTTTTCGAACTGGCAGTGGCATGTGTAAATGCTAGGTAAGCTTTTAGGAAAGAAGGGATGGGAGAATGCCTTTTTTTCCTCTCTCTTCTACGAACTCAAGACTTGATGGCTAAAACTTGAAGAGTGTGAAGCAGCACTACCGTTAACATTCGTTATTTTTAATTTTTTTGCCAGTATTGCTTCATTTTCAAAAAATTTTGCGAAAGTGAAAGAGAGTTCCAAGTTGGAATTTAGCTTTCGCATCGAAATTGTATTGTAGAGAGTAACCCCCCTGAAGTAGGATTAAGCCCGCTATAGTAGAGAAAGCCAACAAAAATGGACGTAATGCTTGATGTAATTCTATTGCCCTTTAATTCAAAACGTTTTACATTCTGAACGATTGTTAAATAAAAATATTCTACATTTTCAGTTAAACGGTTTTATACAAAATTTATTTATTTAATAAATTTTTCTTATATGAAACAGAAGATTAAAAGTATTTTTTATATTTTTTTCTATATTTTTGCATTTTAATCTTAAAAATCTTAAACCTGCGAATTTTTTTTTTGTTTTATTCAAAAAATCTATTCTCTAACTGGAAATAAATAATATTTTTACAGATAATGAACATTTAAAGGAACTTAGAAAATTATTTTATCGTTTTTTTTTTAATTTAAAATTTGCGATTAGTTAAAGTAGATTTTAATACAATATTTACACAATTTTAAATACAAATCTAAGGATTATCTTCGAAATTTCTAAAGCAAAAAGAAACGCTAAAGCTAAAACAGATACTTGGTTTTGGAAAGTTGTTAAAGAATAATATCATTAAAATCTTAAAGAGAAGACAATTTCTAATATGAGAATTGTAAAGATGGTCCTAGAATTTTGAAAGGTATTCATTAACTAAATTTCAAATAAATTTTTAAATTTATCATCTTTAATTATTTTCCTAATAAGTGAATACCCTGATTCATTTTAATTACAAAATTTGCCTAGAGTTTAGATTTTAATTAAATTGATGTGGCTAGTGTTTTTGTGCAGGCGTTTGTTGCTGCTGCTGTTGCTGTTGCTGGCGGTCTTGATTTTGTTGCAGTTGCTGCTGCTGTTGTTGTTGCCTCATATGTTCACTTTGAGCATACAACTGTTGTTGCTGCTGATGTTGCTGTTGATGTTGCTGCAAGAAATGCTGCTGCAAAAATTGTTGATGTTGTTGACTCTGCTGCTGAAACATTTGACTATGGGCAAAATGACGATTTTGCATTTCCTGAAAATGTTCTGTCATACGCTTACGCTCCTCAGCATCCATTTCATGATCATCATAATCATCCATATCGATAACTTCGTCCTCCTCCTCATCCTCCACTTCACCATCGGCCAATTCCAAATCGTCTTGATCTTCAAAACTTGTTTGGCTGCTGTCATTTTTTCCCTCGTTATCACCAGATTGGCTGCCTTTTTGACTTTTCGAATCGCTGTCGCCCTCCTGTTGCATGCGTTTGTGTTTTGTGCGACGATTTTGAAACCAAACTTTAACCTAGAAGAAAACAAAAGCAGGAAAGTTAAAGAAAAAGTGTTAGAGATGTTATGATAAACGGTGATATATTTTATTAAATAGCACTCATTAGTTGTTTGGTTGTTAATATTTCAGGGCTTCAAAATCAACTTAATGCCCCACCTAATAAACTAAACTTTTTAAATAATTTACGTCTAATGTTTCTGAACATGTGAAGAGTTTTGCTGTAAGCGGTTGCTGGTATGTTTGTATGTGAAATATTGCCATGTAAATTCTCACTTAATAATGGCAACGTAACGTGATATTTAACAGGCGTTTACCCATATTGAGCAACTGTAATTTTCTTCCAACTTAACATTTTTCCCTTCTACACATACTCTTGCACCCCATTCAGAGCGACATTGCCTACATTCTAAGCGACCAGGCAGGAGGCAAGCAAACTGACATACTCGTTGTTGGCAGTTGAAGTAAGCATAAGGCATTAAAGGGTGTCAGGAGTCATTTTGGCTGTTGTTAATTTTCTACTTCTAAACATCATCATCATCCCCTATTGTGCAAAATGTTTTCACTTAGGAAAGTGAATGGAAATGGTAAAGGGGTAGAAACTCTGCTCTAAGCCCAATAATTCAAGCCACTTAAGCCCAGTTAACGACCAGTTGACATGCAATCACTTAACGGTTGGCAAGAGCATTTACTACACTCCACTTTTCGATATTATTCCTGATGACTACCAGAACTATGATGATAATGTTGGTTTTTTTGTTTGTATTTTGTTTTGTTTTTTGTATTTTATATAAAAATTGATGAGAATGTGGTGTATGGGTTTAAATCTAAATTTGCCATTATTTAATGGGCACTTATTGATGGTACCGAAAGCATTTAAAGTGAAACAGGTACTTGAAACGAGTTAAATATGGGTTTTGTGCCGCCTTCTTTTTGGTGTGTTTTGTAATAACGCAGAAACAGTGATGAGCCATATCAAATGTATATTTATGTTTGGCAAAATGTTTGGGGGGTCTAAAAGCTTTTACAGATCGAGATCTTAATGGTGTTTTTAAAGGGTTTAGATATTGAAATGTCAAAAAAGGTCATTTTTTTGGATAATTTGTGCTCAATTTGATTAGCCAATTAATGCAAATTAAATAAATTTGTGCTTTTTAAAAAAGGCTTATTTTTTTTGCTTTATAGCGGTGGTGGGCAGCACATATACTTTGTTTGATGTTTACCTTGTTAAATTAAGCTTTAGCTGCGTTTTAGAAATAATGACAAAAAACATCTGATGTCTTTTTTTAACTAGTGAAAAAAACATAGCAAAGAGAAACGTGGCGCAAACAAAATTACGTCTTCCAATTTACCGTCTCAGAAAAAAATAATTTGGCTGAACTGAAATCCAAACCAGTGTTCGAAAATAAACACTAAATATCGCTCCTGAGTGTTCGGTTCGGTAGAAAACACAAACACTTATAGTGTTTGTGTAGTAAATCATCAAAAAAAAGTTTCCCTGTTTGTTATCTTTTAATTCCGTTTGGTTTAAAAAAAAAACTCACAAACTTCATTATGTTCGGTTCAGCTCATTAGTGTTCGTTTGTTTCAGTTGTGCGTAGCGCCCTTTTGGCTGCTAAAGAAAAATCAAATATTTATTACAAAAAAGAAACCTATATAACCAAAGAAAACAAAAAGCCAGCAAAAAAATTTTACAGAAACAAAACACATACACAATACACATATTAGCTATTCCCCAGCGGGAAAACTTAGAAGACCTTCTCACTTCAGGCATTTTTAAAAGCCTGCTTAAACATTTTTTTTGGTTCAATTACTATTCTTATCTAACAGCTAAAGAATGCCTCATAGAAGGCCTTGGCTCTTTGGTATAAAAGATGGGAGAAGGGAGTAGAGAAGGAGTAATATTTTTTGTATTATTTTTTTCACAAGCAAAAGCAAAATAATTTTTTTTTTTTGATCCCGTTACCATTCTTATGTACCTGCTAAAGAAGCGAGAGCGGAAGGCCTACATGTGTAAAAAACATGTGTAAAAAAGATAAGAGTATGGAATGGAGCGAGCAGGCCTTGTTAATCCAAAAGAAGGAGTACAGAGGCCTTCTAGAAGGCATCCGTACTCCTTCTTTTTGCCGCTGGTTCGTGTTTTGTCAGTGCTAACATTTTTTGTTCGCTCATTTCTTCATTAATGTGAAAAAAGTATCACTATAAAACAAAGGATTTGTCTTCAGTACCACTACAATTGTTCTGTTTTTTTACGAAGAACAGAAAACTATATAATATAATACGAATGATATTAAGCGTTGTGTTCGTCTACACAAACACTAAAAAAAAAATAAATATCGTTCCAAACGTTTAAAATTGTTCTGTTTATTTTCGAACACTGGTCCAAACCCAGATTAATAAGACAACGTCTACACTTGTTAGTCATGAATCATACTAACTACTTTATGTCCGCAATACTTTATTGACAGTTAACGAATGATTTGTACATACAAACACAAATCCAAGACGAATTCAGTACAAAATGCACAGAAAAAAGAAAACCAACTTCAATAAATATATTATATAGAAATTTGTACTATTAATTAAATTCTGTACTGGTTTTCCGCATGCAAACATATTGATCATATCAATTAAAATAATTGTAAGCTTGAGCTTTTTTTGGCTTTTGAGTTTCCATCAAAAGGTTTAATTGAAATGTGATCACCAGCAAAAGAGGCTATATAAAACGTAAACACTTTTCAAAATATTTTTTTCAACCAACACAGTTAATTGAAGCAATTAAGAAATTGTTTGAAATTTTAAAATATTTTGAAGTTTGCGTGTATTTTTTAATATTTGCAAATATGTATACACACAAACATAATAATTTTTATTTTAAAGTAAGTAAAATTTATTGAAACAATTAAAACAATTGTTTGAACAGCATTTTTTCTGTGCGGCGGCTTAGTTTGATAGTTTGAACTAATTTGTTTTGGTTTTGTTGGAAATGGTTGACATAAGCTTTAGCAATGCAATGCAAAAAACCTCTGTTGCTTCTGTGGTTTTTGGATTTTTGTAGTTGTGGCAGCACCTGTTGTTGGATTCGTCTTGTACAAATCTTAATATGTATTAGTAAAAAAAAAAAAATTAATGCTCAAGTTGAGACTTGAACTTGGGTCTCTTTTATATTTTTAATTGTTTTTGTTTTGTGCTCTAGGCAACTCAGCTACATGCGTGTGTAAGCTACTAGAAAGTACTTTATAAATTGGTTTAATGTAGCGATTCAAGTAGCGATTGTGTATGAGAGAAATTACGTAATGTAAGTAAAGTTTTTGCTAGGGTGCTTTACAGGCATGTCAGCAACATGAGAATAGTAAGTCTACAAGAGCTTCTTTAGATACAACAACATGCAGAAAAAATTATTTTTATATTTTAACTTCCTTTAAAATCGTTTCATTATTTAAAATATTCCACATATAAAGCCGACTCTCGAAAAACACTTTAGGACTTCAAAAACAGTATCGAATAATGCTATTGTTGAAATCACACTGCCAATAAGTCCCATATAAAGACCACTCCTGAAATATTGTAACTTGACCCTTTTTTACTTAGAAATTATCTTTTTGGGATTCGTTATTTTTGGAAAATCCCCATCTTGTGACCCTTTTAAAAAAGTTCCAACGGCAACGCTGTAAGTGGTAATACATGGCATCTACGAAAGTGAGAGATGCCATGCATTAATGCATAAATTTAACGTTTAGTTCACATTTAGGTACTTTTTGCCGTCTAACTGGAGGCACAGATCAATATTATTTAAAGCAGAAAACTAATGGGTCGATTACGGATGAAACTGAACTGAAGTTGAGTTGGTAGCAGCGAAATAAAGCAAAGCCGCTCATGGTTAAATAAAAAAATAAACAAAAAATTGTGGTATATTTCAACATGAGCGGCGTTGCCGAATTTCTCTGCTGGCAACTTAAGTTGTGTTGGCATTCGTGATCGACCCGTAAGTTTTTGTGAACTTTGACAGTGATGGCTTTATAAATGTTGCTTCATAATCTAAAATACACTTTTAAATTCTGCGGCAAACATTTTCGCCGATTTTAAGCAGATTGTATTGACCGATTTTTAAGCGAATTAGTCGTTTCTAATTTGGCAATTAAACATTGAAAGTCAGTTTAAAGGATCATCGCTAAATTGTGTTCTCACAGTTTCATTATCAAATTAAGAATTGATATGAAAAAAACAGTTTTTGATTTTAAAGTGCAATATAAGTTGGATGTGCTTTACCTTTAGCAGCAGAATAGGCAAAAATCTTCGAAGCAAACAAAATATATTACGCCGTCGGTACTTTGACAACCGACGGATAAATTGTTTAGACATGAAAGTTTAAATTTTAATGGAGCAATAAAAATAACCAGCCTTTGTTTGTCTTTAAATTGTTTATTGAATTTTATAAAGTTTATTTAGTTTTATAAACACATCGAGACTTAAATTAGTATACACATAGTAAGTGCAAGTTTATGTCTATTTAGAACAAGTCTATTTTCTAATAAAAAAACAACTCAATTTCTTCAAAAGGCACTTATTATAACCGAAATTACTTAATTATTAGAAATTAATACATATTTCTTTTTGAATACCAAACACAAAAACTTACCTGCGTTTCTGTAAGACTAAGATTTTGTGCCAATTGTTTGCGTTCTGCTCCAACCACATAGTGATTCTCTTCGAATGCATGTTCCAATTTCAGCAGTTGCGTGGGTGAGAATGCAGTTCGTACACGTTTTGGTTTACGAAATGGTTGCAAGAGGAAACCTAAAAAGAAAAAAGTACTACTTTGAATTAATTAATTTTTTTAATGGTTTTCTTAATGTGAGTGAGCTACATACAACTGATAGATGTGGAAAAGTAAACAAATTGTAAATTAAGATTTATCTGTAGACACATACAAACTTCTACAAAGGAGATTTCTGACGTCAATTTATGTCATAATCATGTCGGAATATAATACAGTTTAAATGATATGTTTTTTAAATAAAAGTGTTGCTATTGAGGGGAGTATCAATTATAAAATGGCAATAAAATTGGAAAACTCCAAATATTATTACAATACCAGGGCAAGTTTTCAAGAGTTTTTCTTGTAAATATATGGTTTTGCATATAACTTTTAGTAACAAAATGAATTGTTAGCATATATGTACATGCATATTTTGAAATTGAGAAATTAATCGGTCTTATGATGAGCGTCTTTGTCGAAGTCGAAAACCAGTCGTTTTTAAAAATTGCCATTTTGATTGTCCTAAACGACATTAATAAGACAAACTTCATATTGTCGTAAAATTTTTGTGATATCGAAAAATATTTCAAGCGACTAGGACTTCGACCAGGACAACGACTCTCATAATGAGGCAGAATCACTTTAAAAAAAAATATGCCTTAAAGCTTATACGCTTATAGCCTTTTCACACTTGTCAACATTTAACATTAAACATCAAAATCAAAGTTATTCAACACCTTTACAGAATGTTACTATCTCGTTTTGTTCCCTTTTACATTTTTCGATTCTTTTAGTGTCATCACTAGAAAAGTGGCAATAAATTCAGTTATTATTGTGGCATCACTGACAAAATGGAAGTTGCTTTTAAAGCAGCGTTACCATTTCTCAAGTTTTTCCTTTTTTGCTAGCATTATTTTGCTTAATTTTGCTAAAATTATTAAACGAAATTAATTAGAAATACATTTTGGTGTTATCTTTTGAAATGTTGGCACTTTTGTAGAAAAAAAAGTATTTAAAAAAATAAAAGTTTTTTTTCAGAAATGGTGACAATTTTTATTGATAGTAGATGTTAGATGTTTCAAGTGTGAACGCGTATTTCACATTTTCAACATCTTCCTCCAAAATGTATGCAAGTGTACAAAGGGTATTAGGCGGGGGTCTTGGAGAAAATAGAAATAATATTGCCAGATGGTTACACTTTAAAACGACCATTTTGTAGTTATCAGAATTTCGACTAGTCTCTTTAAATCCGATATTATCGATAAAGCAGTGGTTTTAGAAGTATATGGACGAAAACAATTTCAACCAAGTCACTTTTTGTTCGATTTTCAACTTTTCGAACGGATTTGGAATGTCGAGAATTTAAGCTTTCTAAAACCACAAAAAATCGACATCAGGGGAAAATAAATTGCAATATCCCTTTTACAAATTTTTAAAATTAAAGTTTATTAGGAAAAATCGAAAAGGTAAAAAATTCTCGGGAATCTTTTATTCAAAATTGAGTTGCAATTATAACTTCTAATTGTGAAAAAAGGTGTTTGAAAATTTTTTTAAGACCATTTGGTTGTATAACTTTTTTCGTACGTACGAAACCCAAACAATAGTAATATGCTGAGAAATATTCGACCACTGCATTAAAATTGGAATAAAACATCTAAAACATGTGCAATAGTTGCGCTATCTTGGATCAGTGATATGTGAGGATGAAAAATTGAATAAAGACCTAAACGGCAGAATAAAAAGAGGATGAGAAGGGGACTCAATGCCTACTAAACATGCAGAAACTCCATCGGTTAGAATGTGGGACTAAGACCGGATATGTATGTTAAACTGGATTTATAAATCGGTGGTTAGGATGCGTTAAGAGTGGATAGCTATAGAAATATGCTTAACAGGGCTTAAAAGAGTGCTCAGGGCACTCACAAATAAAACGGTGCCTGGTTGCACGGTGTAGGAATACTCTGAGAGATCTCATTAAGTTATTCATTGCAAGGCTGTTCTGGGTGCCCGAATACTGCAAGGTGGATGGTAATGAGATGGTGGACGAACTCGCGAAAGAGGGTTCTAATTTTGACTAGGGGGGGGTAACACTTCTATGTAGAAATACGAAATATATTGCGCGATGCCGTTAACCGATCCAGAAGGGATAGAACGAATTGCAGGTTGTTTAGAGCATTATGTCCCGGTTTGGAAGTAGCAGCAACTAGCGTTCTATTAGGATTAGGGAGGAGTAATCTCAAGATTCTTATAGGGTTCTTGACGGGTTATTGTTCTGTTAGGGCTTTTGCGAGTCAATGGGACAATACCATACCGGACTTCTACAGGTTGTGGTATTAATCAGGGAGCTAGAGACGATTCAGCAAGTACTGTGCCACTGTCCAACGATGCAGGGTTTCGGGCAGAAATGGCTAAAAGATAGATTTCACGAATAACTAGGGTGTATCGCTGGATGTAGTCCAGTCGATCTATGTGGTTTTTCATGTAAATGAGACAGTTGTTTTTGATGGGGGAACAGTAGAGGGAGTACTTGTTCCATGTGGTATCTACTAATTATCTTAAATTCACATGTCATCTCCTTTGTTGTTCCCTATATTGAAGGGATGTACAATAGACCGGATTGGTGGTGTGCCCTAGGGCGGCTTATAACCCTTCTTTACCTAGCCTAAACGCCAGAATATCGGCGCCGGCTGCATTATACATAGGTGTCTACCAAAACAAAACTTGCTGTGTATAAGTTTACATATACTCCTACCCTTACACACGGCTCTGAGGCCTTGGCACTTACGGCAAAAACACAAAGTCGATTTCAAGCAGTTTCAATGAGGAACGTAAGAAGAGTAGCCGGAAAGACCAAAAGAGACAAAATAATGAATAAATCAACCCGAAGGCATCCAAGCATCTAACAATTTAAAATAAATCGCTACAAAATGAGGAGTTATGGACAAGTTGCCAGAATGTCAGACTCTTAACTGCCAAGAAGAAGTATAGAGGCTAGACCAGAAGAGTTAAGAAAACAAACAAATTTTTTGTTCTTTGAAGATTCATAAAAAATAAATCTGTTTTGGTCTAAAAACATTTATCTTAACATAATTTCGAATGTAATGAGGTTTATTTCATTGTAATCGGTGCATAACTTTTGATTTTATTCACAATTTACTGAGAAAACTGAATATCGATTTTTTTTATTAAAATTACATTTTAAATATGTGTGTGACACGAATGTTTTTTCTTTTTGTATTGATATCGATATTGGAAACATATTTTCCACCAGGTCATTTTTGAGTTTAAATTCTTTTCTCCAATAAACGGCAGGCTCTTTATCACTATAAAGCTCATATTTATTACTTAGGTTTTGCAAATCTTTAAAAGGATGGAAATTTTTTCTTCAAAAGAAACTGAGATTTTGGTTGTAAAAACTGTACATGTTTTGTATCAAAAAAATTCAAAATTGTTTAAATCCTGCCACTTGATTTTTTTGGGGTAACTATCTCAGTATAAAATTCTCTTCAGCTTCTTAGTAAATTTGTCCTTTCTATATCGAAATAGAATGCCAAATACTCATATGTCGAAATAACAATATATATTTATGTATTTTAATAACGGTGAAAAAAGGATCAGCATTTTTTTATACCCTCCACCACAATTAGTTGTGAAGAGGGTATATTAAGTTAGTCATTCCGTGTGAAACTTTTTTATTATTCATCTCAGACCCCATAAAGTATATATATTCTGGGTCCTTGAGTAATTCTAAGTCGATTTAGCCATATCCGTCTGTCTGTCTGTTGAAAACACGCTCACTTGCGAACAACTCAAAACAAATGAACAAACTTGGTGCCAAATTGCTTTTAGTTATCCTAAGCAGTTTGGGATTGAAATCTAGCAAAATCGTTTCTGTAGGACCAGAGCTATGAATCAAAATGGGAAACCACCACCTAAAAAAATTGATAATTTTGTTACAAAAAATAACATAAACGCTGGAACAAGGCACGGAATGAGATAAGATTTTGCAAAAATTAGTTTTATTTGACTGGAAATCACTCTGTAAATTTCGTGAAGATCCGTCCATAATTTACCCTAAGCCCCATATAAACACTACTCCGGGAAAACAGTTCAGTACGCCTAAAACCGTAAAAAAATAACGCTAGCGTAACAAAATTTGGTACGTCACAGTTTTATAGGACTATAAATGATACTGTAATCGGTACATAATTGACCCTAGGCCCCATAGAAACCCTACTCCCGGAAAACAGTTTAGTACACCTAAAACCATAACTACTAATGCTACCATAACAGAAATTGATACGTCACAGTTTTAAAGGACTAGAAATGACGCTGTGAAATTTGGTGATGATCGGTCCATAATTTACCCTAGGCCACATATAAACCCTACTACCGGAAAACAGTTTAGTCGCCTAAAACCATAATTAATAACAAATCTTCACAGTTTAAGATAAAAATAACATCATACAGATACTACTCCTTAAACATTTGAACTGTCGGTGGAGGGTATCAAAGATTCGGCACAGCCGAATATAGCACTCTAACTTGTTTGGTTTGATTATGCTTTAAACTAAAAGTTTTTCGAACTATTTAAGTTAAAATGCCAGGGTATCACACAATTTTTGGAGCTTCAACCGCAAAACCTCGTTCGACCTAAGCCTTTGTATACGAAGGCGAGAGCTTCCAGAATCCGCTCCAGAGGATTTCAGTCTCCACCAGTAAACGTCTGAGTTATTTCCTTGGTACTCCACCAGTAAAACGTTATATATGTTCTCCACCAGTCACATTGAGTTTTTTCCTTTGGTTCTCCACCAGGCAACACTTTTGTTATATTTTGTAATAACATATTAATTGTTAAAAAATATACCTGTTTTATGTTATTAATTTGTATATTTTTATGTTATTGATAAATACTTTTGATCATAACTTCATTAGATTTCTACTCACTAAAACCAATGTTTTGTTGTAGAAGTTCCAAATAAATGAAATAAATATTAAATAAATATTATTATTAAAACATTGAGGTTAAAAACGATTGCATATAGTTAATGTAGAAACCGCAAAAACTGTAACTCGGTACAGTTATACGACGCCGAAACACTTACCAATGCGGGGTGACAACACAAAACGCAACAAAAGCAGACAAACAAAAACGAGCTGTTAGTCCTTAAGAAATAATGACAAAAAGCGCGAGCTGCTTCTCCACTCAGAGCAGTTTTACGAGTGGGATCAGCATTTGCAACGAAAGAATTTCCAATTACACCTGATCTACATCTAAAAGAAGTTGCCCACGTCTACCCACGATAGTAGAAATTCGAATAGTTAGTACGAAGTGGCAACACAGTATGAATTCCCGAACATATTAATAGTAGTATAAAATGTCTGAACACTTGTTATTAGAAAAAGTTTCTCATATTAGCATTAACTTTTATAAGAATTAACTTTTAACAAGAAATAATGGCATAAAAGAAAAACACATTTTCAAGTATTTTTTTTTTTTTTTTTTTTTTTTTGTAAAATTTTATAATATTCTTATATCCGTTATGTACTGTATCTTTTTTTTTATTTTTTAATTTCAGCTTATAAGCAAACAAAAAATTTAATCAAAATCAATTAATATTTTTCACCACAAAACACGCCATTATAAAACAATGTTGGTTGGCATCATTATTGAACCATTTGTTAAACAATTATTTGATCATGCTGCGCGAATAAAATGTCCAAAAGAAATGCTTTTTAATCGAAATGTTTACAAATTATTATTATATACTTTGTTGTTGTTGTTTGCAACATATCACATTTATGGAGTGTGTTTGTGTATTTATGTTCGTTCGGTCTTGTTGCTTATTTGCATCCGATGATTGTTTGCACAATATTTATTATTCTCATGAGCATTCCATGCGCTCCTTGTTAAAGCAGTAGTGAATGGTTTCCTAGAATTTTCAATCAACCAATCGACAAACATCATCAATGCCAATGGTCTCAAAGAATACAACAACAACAACAATAAAAATAAAATCGAAGAAAAGCTAAAATATGCGGCAAATAACACACGAACAAACAGTAGCCGGGTTGACTGTTTAATGTGTCTTATCAGTATACAAATATCCGCTCAATTGAAATTTTCTTTTCTTCTTAAATGAAGAACAAAAACAAAAAAAAAAAAAAAAAAACTTGCAACAAAAATCCAATGCACAAAATTTGTTGCTTTAATACACTCAAACAAAAACTAGCAACTTATTACATTAATGAGCAAAAGGAATATATTAATGGCATTCACGATTTCAAGTAAAGCTTAATAATTGCAATTTATAAAAAATTAAAAAAAAATAATATCCTACACAATCATACGATTTATTCACACGAAAATCTGACAGAATTCTATGCGACATAAAAAATGTCTGCATAATCTGTTGTCAATGCCACACTAGCACACAAAAAAATCCATATCAGCTACTTTACAAGAAAATGCAACTCTGATCGCATAGATTCTACATTTTAAGAAAATTTTTAAAAACATTTGCAAGTCGCGCAAACTAGTCAACAAAATCTGTCACTCAGGGTACGTTCGTAAATGCATCAAAACTGTGCATCAAGGATCAGTTAGGCGAACGTTGATGTACCGTATCTGTACTGTATCAATCAGCTTTTCGCTTTTTGTTATATGAAAACCAATACAAAAGCTTACCAAAATGCAATGTACCGTAGTTGCAACGTATCAATCTGTATAAAATAGAATTTCATGCCGTTGTTACGTGAAATTTGTAAGACAGTAATGGGCGGCTTGTATGTTACATTGAATGCGGGTAATTTTGGTCTTTTTTTTGTTATTTTTTTCAGTTTATCTATGGAATTGCGACAAAATAACTAACAATATAACATATTTCCAAATATAAAAATATACATATGTTTGGATGTTTAAAGTAAACAAATGCATATACATACACATACAATGGAAATGTAAAACATATGAAAGACTTTAAATGGTATCAAAACCTTGTTTGGTGTATGCACATTAACAATATACATGTGTATGCTAAAAATTTATATATGCTAAAATGCAAATTTATTTATTGTAAATCTATCATATAAATGTTAAATTATTAACATTTTTAACATACACAAAATACTGTTTTAATACAATTTAAATCACGTGGTACCTTTTCTGCACAACGGTCACCATTTGAACATTTTTGATTCCCATCACTGTGTGTTTTGTTTTATGTATACTATTGCTTTTTGTTTATGTATGGGAAAACATATGACACGTTTTTAAACGTATAAGTGCACCAACGTGCTTACAGTACGGTACGGTACATTACGGGTACAGCAACGTTCGCCTAACTGAGCCTTCACTGCTGCAGTGAAGCTAAATTTTGTTGCTGATGCGTGATTACCAGTTGCGCTTGTTATGCTGATGTTTTTACAACAACAACAGCTGTGCAATGTTTCAATTTTTGAACACGATCTAAATTTTAAAAGTTTTATAAGCGAACATAAAACAATAATAAAAATGTTTTCAATTTCAACTTTAGAGATTAAAAATATTGAACCAAAAAGGGGCAGCTTTTTAAATTACAAGGAAAAAATACAACGATTTCTTTTATGTCCAAAGTTATTGCATCAGATAATTAACTTTTGCAATAATTGCAGCAGAGCTTCGGCATCACTGCATAAAAAAACTTCTGACATATTAGAGAGACGACAAGTTTCTTACAAGTGATGCTTTTACGAACATTCAACTTTACTAATGCGCGACAACTGTATTAACGAACGTAACCTCAATTTCATCTTAAGGCCACACTATGAGTACACAAGATTTTTTGAGAAAACGTATGACTTAATTAACATTGAATCGACGTCTTTAGGGCTGCTTAAATAAAACAGGTGCTCAATTTATTAGTTTCTTCGAAGTTATATTCGTTTTCACTACTTTCCAAACTGATAATTTTATATTTTAGTGCTTCTTAACTAGCAGACATGTAATCTATTACTTTTACCATTATTTTTTGATAAATTTTTTTTTCTACAATTATTTCTTTTTCTTGTTTATTAATTTTGTTTTTCTTGGAGTGTATTCATTGCAACATTTTTTTTTGTGTATAAAACCCTACGAAGCATTATAAATCGTGATAAACTCTTGTTGTAGGCATAAATATGAAGAATATTGAATGCAAAACGAAAATCCATTGTTTAAATATTATGAAAAAACAAGAAATTTAAAAAAAAAAACAAGAAAAAAAGAAAACCTATTTATGAACACACTTCTTCTAAACCAGTCCACAGACCATTTCCATTGTTGCAATTGTCTGGGCATTTTCTAACCAGTAGACTGTGGTGGTATTTGGGTGTTACAGATTGTGGCACGTAAGTGCTGATTGTTGCGTTTTTTCTCTCTGGTGTTTGTGGCACAACAATTCAACTAAAATCATCAAATTTTTTTTGCTGATGATTTGCTGAAACGTCATGTAACTATTTACATATTTCACAAATTGAATTGCAGTTGATATGAATTTTGGCTTTTTATAGGAGAGCAGTTAAAAAATTACGTATTTTCTTTTTGTTTAATTCATTTCTCAATACATAATTCACTTTTGTCACTTTATTTAACTAAAATTGCTTGTTAAAGTTAGAGAAATTAAAGAGTTCTTGGTCCTCGTCGCACAGAGGCTACAAATTTTATTTCATTGGCCAAAAGTGCAATTTTTGTTTGTCACCGATTTCAAAAATTTTAATTTTATTTAATAGTAAACATATTAAAACTAAGGTAGCCAAAAAATTAGTTGAAAATATTAGTAATTGTGGTTGTGCTATGTTGTTAAACACAACTTTTTTTTTAATTCAGTAAAAGTGTATTTTTTTAATATTTAATCCAAAAGAAATTATCATTGCACAAAAACGATCAGCGATAATGACCTGCTTGGCTTTTTGGCTAGGTTGGTAGTCTTGTTATCTTTAAAAGGGTAATATTTGCGACCATTGTGTTATTTGTATTTGAGATGTTAAGACATATTTTCTTAACTACTATATTTTTGTCAAATTTCAACTTAAGTAGAATAGAACTTTTGCGGATCAAAAGTGATTAAGAAGGTAAAACCACTATTAGAAAGGTGAAAGTGTTGTATTTAACCCTGTATATACTCTTGTACCCGTTTGGAGCACTGTTTTTATATTAATGAAATTACCCAAAAAAAAATTTTAAACTACTATTTTATTTTTGGCAAATTTCAACTTTAGTAGAATTAAATTTTGTGGATCAAAAGGGATTAAGAAGGTTAAACCAGCAATAGAAAGGTGAAAGTGTTTTCTTTAACCCTATATGTACTCTTGTACCTGTTTGGACCCGTCTGTTTAACACTTTTTTTATTTTAATGAAATTACTCCAAACAAATTTCTAAACTACTATATTTTTGTCAAATTTCAACTTTAGTAGAATAGAACTTTTGCGGATCAAAAGGGATATTAGAAGTAAAACCACTGTTAGAAAGGTATAAGTGTTTTCTTTAACCCTGTATGTACTTTTGTACACGCTTGGACCCGCCTGCTTAACACTTTTTTAATTTTAATGAAACTACTCCAAAACAATTTTTTTTTGTTTGAAATTTTTTTTTATTTCGCAAAAATTTTTGCAGAAGTAACAGAAATCATGTGCTATTGCCTTAAAAAAAAAATTTATGATATAGGGAATATTGATCGTGATAGAACAGAATACAGGTAGTTCATATAAAAAATTTTATTATTGTTACACAATCAGGAAAACGTATAGCTGTCCTGATTCATCGTAATCCGTTAGACTACGTTTACACTAGCGTATTTTATAGTAGAATAAAGAGCTTAGACACGCGTTTACGCTAAACAGGTATATTGTGAATCCCACCTTAGAAGGGATTTTAAATTTTTTTTTGGTCTTTTTATTTAATCTGCACGCAGAGAAAAAACATGTTTAAATATGGTCACCTCCAACAAAACTATTTTTAAAGAAAATTTTAAACATATTTTGGTTAATATAACAATATTATTACCACCTACAACCATATTATGGTTGCCTATATACATATTATGGTTAAATATGACAATAATTTGTTTTCAAATATACAATAGTATTTTCCTCTTTTCCAAGAGCAACATTCTATGGTTGAAAATCAACCATGCTATTATAAGTGTTAAACATGTTTTAGTTACTTTTGACCATAACATGTTCGGAGGCAAACATAATATGGTTGTGGCTTCTTGATAGAGGACTAATTCAACCATGATATGGCTGTCGGTGAAAATAATATTGTTAAATGTATCATAATATGTTTAAGATTTTCTTTAAAAATAGTTTTGTTAGAGGTGACCATATTTTAACATGTTTTTTCTCTGGGTGTGTTTTTATGACCCTAATAATATTCTATGGCCCTATAACTATGCAATGCGTTGTTAAATTTGTGTCAGGTATTTTATAGCATATAAATAAAAGGATTTTAAGTTTTTCAATCCTTTTAATTCTACCTGTATTTGGTATGAAAAAAAGTATGAAAAGTTAAAAAGCAAGTGACATTCGGATGCAAACTCAGTGGATATAACATATCTGAGCAATGACAACGTTTTTCATAAAAACATGGATGACTTCAGCTATAAAGAATAGGAAACTTAAATTCCTATAGCACTGAAATACAATTGGACTTAGAAAATAAATTATCAGGAAATAAGAATAACAGATTTTATAGAGAGCACAATACTAGAAAAATTTAACGAAATTGCACTAATGAAGATCTATTTAATATATTATTGGCAACGTCAGATCCGTTCATCTCCAGTATTCGAAATCAATGGAAAGTGGAGCATAAGGATTTAGATGAAGAAGTCAAAAAACTACTAAAGAAATAACACAGAAATAACACAGAACAGAATATGGAATATTTGCAACCAATCTTTCAATTAAATGAACAATAACTATAATTCATTAGATCTAAGACAGACATTGTATTAGTAAAAAATAATAATAAACAGAAACTCACATTGTTACAAAAGCTATTAAAGGAGCGTATAGACGACATGTTTTTGTCATCTGACATGTCAAATTTCCCACTGCAAAACACATACATGTCGTGTGTTACCTTTTTAACTTTGCTTCTGTAAAAGTCAGACGCAAAGTCATCTGACAAAATTTCAATTAGAGCGTGCTCTATTTTCTTCTGACAAACCATCTGACATCAGAAATCTATGCCGAGAAGAAACTGGCAGCGGCGTCAATTATTGACGGAATCGTTAGCCGGCTGAAGTTAATATTTTACAATACCAAGATATGTATGCTCATCTCACCATTGAATATAATTTATGTAAATATATACATAAAAACCGTTTCATTTTAAAATTCTAAATTATTATCTTTAACATAAAAGAAAAAAATGTTAAGATGGCTAAATTATTTTACGGCGCAAATAAATATTTTCGTGTCGGCAGCAAGCTATTTTGAAACCGAGAACTACTTTGGTTTCTGCAATAACAATGCGAAAAAAAACAGAGACAATGTCAGAAGCAAATTACATGTACGTTTGTGACCGAATATTATAAACCTTATGTAAAACAGCAATTTTGACAGACATGAACAATTACATGTGACTTGAAAATTTGACATGTCAGATGACAAATACATGTCGTGTACGGGCGCCTTAAAATCTATTGCTGGCTGCTTTTATTTTTAAAAGGTTTTATTATTTACATATGTATGAAATGTTTTAATAAATATCAAATAAATATCGTATCAAAATTTTAAAAATTTTAAAATAAGAATTCAGCGGATTTATCTTGCTAATATTAACAAAGTTTACAGCAACAAATAATAGATTCTTCTTTAGTAATAGCAAGATTTTAGATAATAATTCTTATGTTTTTTTAAGTGTAAACAAATTTGAAAGCAACAAATTGTTAATTTTTTAGTAATAATAGCAAAATTTCCAGTTGATTTTACTATTTTTTTTAATGTTAAAATTTTTTTTTATAGTGTAAACATTTAATTTTTTTGAGTGTCCCATTATTACAAAAAATGTTAATGATTATAATTTAAATCCAAAAATTACAATTTTAAATAATTAAAAAAAATAAAACAACCATATTTGACGCTAAAGTTAAAAAGAATCTAAAGTTCCACTTTGCCCTTAAATTCCCCAATAACTGCTCAACCGATTGTAATGAAATTAAAGAGGAGAAAAGTTTAACAATCTATCTGTCGATTAAATATCTCCTTCGGTTCAAAAGTTACAGATTTTTGGCCAATGAAAAACGATTTTCAGCCACTGTGCGTCGACTATATGATTTAACATGTGCTGCAGAAACTTTCTTTAATGCTCTTTTGAATTTGCATTCGTGTCTACATAATGAAACTCTTGTTTTGCAGCATTCAAGTATTTTGTACAAATGTCTGCCTATTCTCTTCTTCTTCTCAATACACTTTTCCATTCGTAACAAAAGTTTCATTGTATGAACGGGGACTTACGAAATAATTAAGAATCAATCCGTCGGAAAGTAATTGATTTTAAATTAGCACAAAATAAATATAGAAAAAAAAAAAACAATATCTGTTTTGTTGGTAGAAAAACCTAATATAGTGTCAAAATATGTGTTTGTTTTTGCCACAATAAACACTCTTATTTGTAAACAAACAAAATTGTAAATCAATTCTGACATAATTTAAGGTTCGTTTACAATAACACTGTGCTCGAAATTGACACCTTTTTCCTAGACAAGCTGGACACTTGGCGTTTTAATCAATAAGCTAAAGCAATTTTAAGTTACGCGAACATTTCCATTTTCGAAATAACGGTATATCTCGAAAACAAGAGCTAACCTAAAAAAACGGTTAGCACCATTGGATTCAGCGTACCCAAAAATGCTATGTGCCTGACTTGGCTATTTTTGCAGGCCATGCCTGCTTCCCATATATCTTTTTTTAAACATAATTTTAGCATTGATTATAGTGCTTCGAAAGTAATGCATTTAAACTCTGTTTTAAATTTGGTTTCATTCGGTGCATACACTTCTATAAAAGTGGTGTTACACAGAAAAAAATAAAAATATATCTCTATTAAAATATTTGCGATATTAATTAAAAAATTAATTAAATTTGCATCAGTAACGAATTAATAGTATCAATTAAATATTTTTTCATATTACCAACATTTTCTGCAGTAATGTGGTTGATGTTGGTAAATGTTTAATGGAAGTGATTAAATTTTTAATTAAAACTGGTTTTATTTTTGAAGAATGGTTTAATTGAAAAAAATGGGCGAGAATTTTTTCTGTCTACTAAGTCAAATCTAAGTTAAATAATAGTGTTTTGGTTTATTATCCGGTTTCAGTCAATTGCGGCTTCATTTTTTTTAATCGAATGGTACTATAAAATTATTAACCTCGCAATTTTGGTATTTATTGTGGTACAAGCAATATACCTAAGTGATAATAACACTGTGCTAGTTGAAAAAATAGACAAGCCGGTTACATTGAATCCAATGGTGTTAACCGTTTTTTTAGGTTAGCACTTAATTTCGAGATAAACCGTTATTTCGAAAACAGTAAAGTTTATTCAAATTACGAAATAAAACCGAAACTCCGCAAAAAGTGAAACTTCTTTCTAAGTCGTTTTAGAAACAAAAACAAATTATTTGTTTATCAAACTTTCGAAATTTTTGCTTTTTAAAAATTCATAAAAAATGATTAAAATCTGTTAAAGAAAATACAATATAATAGTCTGGTAGTGTATAAAGTCATTTCTGAAAAATTGTAGGAATAGAACTATTACAAAAAAGCTTTATAAAATACATAACTGAAATTTAGCTCATAGAATAAATTCGAAAAATTAAAAATGTTGAATATAATATAAAGTTACCTTCGGAAGGAAATAATTCCCAGTTTCTATCTGTTAGAAACTTTTGATTTTATTTCATAAAACGCAATATTTGTATGGGAGCCCCCTTTAAGCTCAAATTAGACGTGATAAAACCATCATACCATTGCCGTAACGATGACGGTAGAAACCAAAATTGAATTGGTTTGTTTGGTACACTCAAAATATTATGTAGTTAAATTCAAACGAAAATTCATTTGAAACAAATTAAAATTCATTTAAAAAACGGATCATTTACATTTCATTTAAAACAAATGATTTTTTCAGTAATTTCTAAGTTTTTTATTTATTGAACATCATATTCGTTAAAATTGAATAGTTTTTACTTTTAAAAAATATATTTTAACCGATAAAAATCAAACAAATTAACAAAAAAAAAAAAATACGGAAAACATTATTTTTTGGTAGTTTGTTTTTTTAATAACAAACATAAATGTTGAAAAATAAATTTATTCGTAAAATAACTATATTTTTATTCAATTTTAACAGTACCGAAAACGAATTTAATAACCTACAATCAGTTACTGTAATAATTTTATGAGTGTATGTTTATGTCGTTTTGGTTATACAGAGGTGATGGCAATACAGTTTTGTCTTATTTGAGCTTAAGAAGTGGAAATAACGGGCAAGTATGTCTAAAGAAAATGTTAAGGACAAAAAACTAATTGAGGTCGATCATACATTTTATCCCACTAGGGGCGAATCCTGGTCATTTATGGGACTATTTCTTCAATATATTTCTAGTCTGAATTGAACCTTTTGTATGGTAGCCCCCTTAAGGAATGGAGATAGCGGGTTGGTATGTTAGAAATTACCAACCCCACATTATTTTCTATCTCCATTCCTTCAGGGGGCTCCCACATAAAATGTTCAATGCAAACTAGAAATATATTGAAGAAAAAGTCCCATAAATGCCCAGAAGTCGACCCTAATAAATTGATTCACAGAATTATTGGAGTTACTAGATTAAATTCTAGAATTGTTACTAGGAAATTCTAGAATTGTAACTAGGAATAAGACCTGGAACTTGAAAATGGCCCTTAAAGTGACGGTAAATTGTCTAATTTTGGAACCATTACTTACAACCCTGCGGGAAATTTGTGTCAATTGGTCCAACAGACTGGTCCTGGGATTGTGAAAATAGAACAAGTACAAAAAGAAATATCTCATGACCAGTGAAAGGAGAGCTAATCATTTAACTGGTTAATAAAGAACAAAAAGGTAGAAAAAGTTATGAATTACAGTACAGTCTTCACCGGTGGGGTAACACATTTTTTGGAACTTTTCAAAATTTTGTTCTTGATTTTAATTCCACGATTTGTTTTATTGAAAGAATAATACTACATTGTAGTAACTAGGGTATTCATTTAATCGACCTTTTGCTTTAATCGGTTAATCGCTCGATTAATTAACCGAGGTTTTGGTTTAATCGGTTAATAATCGGTTAATTTTGTTTTTGACCGGTTAACCGATTAATCATGTTTTTTTTATAAATTAAGTAATTTCAATATATAAAAATGCATTAGTTGTTTATTATTTGGATTTTATTAGTAAGAAACAACAGTAACATACAAAACATAACAATTCTGAACTAAAACGAGCAAACAAAAAAACAATTCATAAATATGTATTATGCGTTTTTGAATTAACACACAAGGTGTGCTATCAAGTCATATCGTCAAAATATCCTAAATAATATTTTACAATTGTTTAAAATAAAAAAAAATAAAAATTTAAATGCTGTGTTCATTGATACGTCATAACTGTACAGTAGAAAACAGTCATATTGTCGGCTTAATATGCAAACCTGCTAATTCACTTTCAGCACATTTTACAGGAGAGACATTAAACTTTTTATTTTCCCTTTTTGTAGCTTGATAGAAAATTAAAAATACGTTTAGTTTTACACACTTCAAGACTTAAATAGAAGAAGAACTACGTGCTGGTCGACGAGGTGTATCTTTCTCTACTACACTGCATCAACATCTCAACTTACATAAAAAGTGGATTTAGCCGATTTGCATATTAAGCCGACGATATATATTTCTTGTAATTATTTTAAGACATAAGACTTTATGACTACCTTGTGAATTCTGCAAATATGTATTTATAAATTAATAAACTGAGTCAAAAATTAAATTTCAACTTTAGTAGAATAGCACTTTTGCGGATCAAAAGTGATTAAGAAGGTAAAACCACTATTAGAAAGGTGAAAGTGTTGTATTTAACCCTGTATATACTCTTGTACCCGTTTGGAACACTGTTTTTATATTAATGAAATTACCCAAAAAAAAATTTTAAACTACTATATTTTTGGCAAATTTCAACTTTAGTAGAATTAACTTTTGTGGATCAAAAGGGATTAAGAAGGTAAAACCAGCAATAGAAAGGTGAAAGTGTTTTCTTTAACCCTGCATGTACTCTTGTACCTGTTTGGACCCGTCTGTTTAACACTTTTTTTATTTTAATGAAATTACTCCAAACAAATTTCTAAACTACTATATTTTTGTCAAATTTCAACTTTAGTAGAATAGAACTTTTGCGGATCAAAAGGGATATTAGAAGTAAAAGCACTGTTAGAAAGGTATAAGTATTTTCTTTAACCCTGTATGTACTTTTGTACACGCTTGGACCCGCCTGTTTAACACTTTTTCAATTTTAATGAAACTACTCCAAAAAAATTTTTTTTTGTTTTAAATTTTTTTTTATTTCGCAAAACTTTTTGCAGAAGTAACAGAAATCATGTGCTATTGCCTTAAAAAAAAATTTTATGATATAGGGAATATTGATCGTGATCGAACAGAATACAGGTAGTTCATATAAAAAATTTTAATATTGTTACACAATCAGGAAAACGTATAGCTGTCCTGATTCATCGTTATCTGTTAGACTACGTTCACACTAGCGTATTTTATAGTAGAATAAAGAGTTTAGACACGCGTTTACGTTAAACAGGTATATTGTGAATCCCACCTTAGAAGGGATTTAAAAATTTTTTTTGGTCTTTTTATTTTATCTGTTTTTATGACTCTAATGTCCATTTTCTCATTAGGCAATTATCTTTTTACCTAACGAAAAACTGCACTTTACAGAAATTTGGTGTTCTCAATGTCTCATTTGCTTCGATTTTATCGCAAAGCTAACCGGCACTCATCTGCCAATTATTTATTTTCCTTTTATTTGCCGTACAGATAAATTCAATCAGCTGACTCCCAACTTTTACATGTATTTTGAGTGGCGTTGCCAGCTGAAAACAATGGTTTTTGTCGGTATATTGAGAAACCCAAAATCGTTAACGGACAGTTTATCGTTCCAATAAATTTATGTTGACATTAAGTAACAGACAGTTTGTCGATACATTGAGAAAATGGCCATAATAATATTCTATGGCCCTATAGCTATGCAATGCGTTGTTAAATTTGTGTCAGGTATTTTATAGCATATAAATAAAATGATTTTAAGTTTTTCAATCCTTTTTATTCTACCTGTATTTGGTATGAAAAAAAGTATGAAAAGGTTTAAAAGCAAGTGGCATTCGGATGCAAACTCAGTGGATATAACATATCGGAGTAGAAAACAGTCATATTGTCGGCTTAATATGCAAACCTGCTAATTCACTTTCAGCACATTTTACAGGAGAGACATTAAACTTTTTATTTTCCCTTTTTGTAGCTTGATAGAAAATTAAAAATACGTTTAGTTTTACACACTTCAAGACTTAAATAGAAGAAGAACTACGTGCTGGTCGACGAGGTGTATCTTTCTCTACTACACTGCATCAACATCTCAACTTACATAAAAAGTGGATTTAGCCGATTTGCATATTAAGCCGACGATATATATTTCTTGTAATTATTTTAAGACATAAGACTTTATGACTACCTTGTGAATTCTGCAAATATGTATTTATAAATGAATAAACTGAGTCAAAAATTATTAGTTATTTTTAGACAAGTAATTTGGTTTAAATGATTAGGATTAAAGCGATTCTTTTCTTTAGTTTTGACCAAGCTTTACTTGGAAAAAATTCTTTTACTTATCGTAGATCTAGTTTCTCAGTCCTTTTCCAGGATTTCTCTTAACATATAAAATACTCCATTATGCCATCAGAGGTTTTTAAAATTTTTAACACTTTTAATTGTTTCGGTTAATTCTGTTAAAAGACTGATTGATATGAAAAGATATGTATGAGAAACGTGAAACAAAAAATGGTGTTGACAATCAATGATGATCGATGATGATGATAAAAAAAATTGAAAAACATTGAATTTTAGTCACCGGTCGGCGGAAAATGGGTTAAAATGCAGGTCACTGAACACCTTCTTTGTTTGTATAAAAAAAACAAATAAGGACGAAACAAATATGTAATTAAAAACACAAAAAAATATGTTATAATACTACAAAATATTGAAATTTTTGTTACATCGGTTAATCGACTGAAATTAACCGGTTTAATCGTTAATCGAAAAAAGCTAATTTGAAATTAACCGATCAGTTAATCGGGTAGTAATTAATCGGTTAACCGATTGACGGTTAACCGAATGAATACCCTAGTAGTAACTGACACTAAACACGTTCATTGAGAATAGATGTGTGACTGGTCAAATGGTGTCAACTGACCCCCTCCAATGACAACCCCATGTAATAGTGATAGATCTTATTCATATAAAGTGTTAGAACTAGAACCGGTTTCCATCACGGGACTAGCTTTAAAGCAGCGTTCGGTTCGGTAGATTTGTGGAAAACTAAAACGCTTATAAATAACCAAAAACTTCATTGTGTTCGGTTCAGCTCATTAGTGTTCGTTCGTTTCAGTTGTGCTTAGCGCCCTATTGGCTGGAAAAACAAAAATTTTGTACAAAAAACAATTTTACACAATACACACGCAATTTATACAAAAAAAAAAAAAAAAATAGATATCGTTCCTGGGTGTGTGAGCCGAACGCTAAATAATGTTTTTTAAAAGCTTGAAATGTTTCACTTTTTTGTAAAGACACTCTTAGAAGCGAATTCATCTATTTCTCCGACAGAAAGATAGAGAGATAGAGAGATCTCAAACAACATAAACGCAATTTGTTTTGTATTACAAATTAGTTTATAAAAAATGGGTGAATTAGCCTTTACAACGTTCGAATAATCTTACAGTTATTTAAACATTTTTAAGATTCAAAAATTAAATTAGTATTAATATAAAAATTATTTTCTAATGAAAATTCTAATTGCATAATCCCTTTAACACATGTTTGAAGTACTCCCTTTTGTTTGTCTTCAATGATACATTAGAAGCTAACAGACTTCATTATTTAAAATCAAATTGAAAAATAATTATAATTAGTTAAATTCACTTTCAGAAAGAAAAAAAAGAAGGCATCACCTACTTCATTATTTTTTTTTATTTTTTCCAAATTAATTTCATGCGTCTGTCTGCTTTTTCTTTTTTTTTTATTTGACTTATTTGATTGACTACCGTCATCACTGTTAAACATCATTCTTCTTTTTTTTATTTATTTTCTTTTTTGTGTTCTTTTCAATAAAAATTCTAAGAATTATTAGCAGTTCGGTGTGAGCGGTGAACAAGTAACCCCCGAAACCAATACTTTAGATCTCAATGCGCCAGCGTTGAGACCCTGCCGTGCATTTGCGCCAGAAGAAGATCGATTGTTGAATAAAAAGGCGTTTCATTGTTTTGCGCACCGTTGGAGAAGAGGAGTAGTCAGTCGGCTAAATTATTCCTTTTTCTTGAGGTTTGATTATTTATTTGTCCACATGAAGTCTTAAAGTATTTAAGGTTCTTTATCATAAGCAACATGTTTATAAATATTAAAAAAAAAGAAAAAACAAAAGTCTTAAAAAGAAATAAAATCATATTATTTTGGATGTGTGTATATTTCTTGATGATGATGATGATCCATATAAAACACCTTATTTTCCAACAATCTATTGATGTTGTTGTTGTTTTATTATTTAAACCCATATTTATGTTAATCCGATTGAACCGACACCTTTGGGAATAGATTTTTGTTCTTATTTTTTTTCTATTTCCCAATTGTAATTAAAAAGAAATTTAACTTTCTTAGAAATTTCCATATTTTGAAAAAAGTTGTTTAAATTGTTAATTAACATTTTCATTATTTAATAGTTCATTATATGTATTCTTTTTTCATATTGTTTGAAAAGGGTTTGATTGGAAGGGTTGCGTGTCTTATGGAAACAATAGGCGCTGTTATAAAGGATCTAAAATAGGTTAAACTTTCATTCTTCCTAGGATTTAAATGAAAGACTTTACGAAATTTTCAATTAAATACTATTTATTAAAAATCTTCGACGTAATTTGCAGAGCCTTAAGGACCAAATTAACCACACAAACAGCTTAACAAACATATGAAAAGTTATACAGCCTGTTTGTGTTAATACTAAACATTTTTACAACAAACAACTTGTTGTTGTTGTTAAATTTCTGGTGTAGTTTATTTAGCCCTTTAGTAACTTAGGAGTTTTACCTGTTAAAGAAAAACAAACCAGAATCACTGGCAAGAACTGTAACCATGAATCACCCCATTGATTAGCGAGCTAACTACCGCTAGTCTACCGATACAGTATGCGAAATAAATCGAATTTGCATGGAAAGTAAATCACTTTTATACAAATATGTTTTGCCTTCTATATAACATTGAAATCAAGCGGGCTTTACTAGGCAATTAAAAAAGCGTAAGTACAAATGCCGAAAAGGTTATAAATGTGTACCTGCCCTAAGGACCCTGGGTGTGAGAGCAACCATCATATGTAGCCATTCGAGTTCATAAGTTCACGAGTGTTGAAAAATTAGCCCTTTAAAGAGATTTTCAGGATGTCCGTTCTTTTGGACTTTGGTTTTAAACCCAACCATCTGGTGATTTAATATAATATTTTTACGCACACCACAATAGTGGAGAGGGTATTATGCATTTGTGCTGATGTGTGTAACACCTTAAAATATTGATCCTTGATCCACCTTAAAGTATGCCGGTCGACTCAAAATCACTTTCTGAGTTTATCTAAAGATGTCCGTCCGGCTGGCTGGCTGTCCATGTAACCTTGTGCGCAAAGTACAGGCCGCAATTTTAGAGATCATTTAATAAAATTTGGCACATAGGCTTTGATTGGCACAAGGATCAAGCCTATTGAAAATGTAGTGTCACGAGGGGAGATAGGGAACAATTTCTGACACTCACAAACTATCAACAGATTTTAATGAAATTAAAAACTTTTTTTTGTTAATTCCCAATTTTTATTCTTGATAAAAACACTGAAATTTATTGTTGATGGGATAAGCTATTCCTATGCGCATTTCACTGGTTGCTTAGGCCAGATAGTCAGGAAACTTCATCCAAAGATTTAAGAAAAACTAAAGATATTAAACCAAATAAAACTGTTAAGCGTTTAAGAATTAAATGCAACAGTTCTACTTGTAACAATATCAAAGTTTAAACAAAAACATCAACAATAAACAGTGAGTTTATCTTTTCTTACATTCCCCACACAATTGGAAATTAAAAACATTTATAGATCCACATTTATATGAATACATAAGCTATACATTTTTTAAGAAATAGGACCACCAGGGGAGATAGGGGCAATTTCTGACTCTCAGAAACAATCAAACCGATTGTTATAAAATTTAAAACATAGATAGAAACCTATTCATACAGCCAAAGACTCTCGAAAATTTGTTTTTAAATACTGTGGTGTAGGTATCACATGGTCGGCCTTGACCGACTATACTTTCTTACTGGTTTTAAAATTGCTATTGTTACTTAATTTAAGAATTAAAAAAATGCTTATCAAGGGAATACATGACATAATCATGAAATACAGCGATTAAACATGTTCATGTATAGAATTCAGACCATGCCCTGTAGAAAGTCAAACACATTTATAACTAACTTCAAACGGTTTTTTTTATAACCACAACTAGTTGATTAAGTGACTTTTTTCCTTGTCGACGACTCACTATTTTAACATAGGCATGTCATAGGCAGTAGTCAATTGGCAATCTTTGCATGACTTTTTAACTGACTACTAACTACTTATTTTTCAACCTATTTGTAATTAATTAAAAGTATTGTCAGTTAATAATAAATTATTTAAATTTTAAATAATTTTTGTCAAAAAAATATATGTACATACGAACATGCATACATATGTATGTATGTTTATATTTATATATTTTGTTATAGAAATAATTATTTATGAAAATTTTGCATTAAACTGCCCTTAATGATGATGTATAGTAGTCCTGAAATAAATACGCCACATAATTGCTAGTACATAAACAGATTTGTATTGATTTAATTTTTAATTATTTTAAAATGTTTGTATATATTTTTTTCATTTGACTTCATGGCATGCTTGTTTTACTTATTTTGCTGAGGCAAAATTGAGGTTCTATGCCGTTAATGTGCCGAATTATCTCATCCTTTAGCTCTGGAATTGTTGCAGGCTTATCGGCGTACACCTTTTCTTTCAAATAACCCCTAAGAAAGAAGTCCAACGGTGTCAGATCACATGATCCAATTGACATCGCCACCACGTGAGATAATACGGCCATTGAATTTGTCGCGCAAAAGAGCCATTGTTTCGTTGGCTGTAAAGCAAGTGGCACCATCCTGTTGAAATCACATATCCATATCTTCCAATTCGGACCATAAAAAGTTCGTTATCATCCCACGATAGCGAACACCATTCACAGTAACTGCCTGACTGGCCTAATTTTGGAAAAAAAACGGCCCGATGATGCCGCCAGCCCATAAACCGCACCAAACAGTCACTCTTTGTGGGTGCATTGGTTTTTCAAAAATCACTCTTGTATTATCATTCGCCCAAATGCGACAATTCTGCTTATTAACGAATCCACTGAGGTGAAGATGTGCCTCATCACTGAAGATGATTTTCTTCGAAAATTGATCATCCACTGTTGCCATTTCTTGCCATCATTCTGACCATTGACGACGTTTGGAATTGTCGCGAGGCTGTAGATGCGAATGAGAGGTTCAAACACTCAAGTGCTATTTGCAACGATATCAAAGCTTAGACAAAACAAAAATAAACAGTGATTTGAGTTAATTTTGGTTCTTTATGGCATTTCCCCGTTAAGCACCGATCTAGATGTGTACCGAGATATTTTACATACCAGTGTTGAGGTTTTATTCAATTATTGATTTAAAAAGGCGGCCTTATTTCCGACGCAAAGTGAATTATATGTACGCATTTCTGCTCATTGATTTTTATTCTCCATTGTTTTAACCACATTTCTAACTGAAATACATTATTTATCGCTTATTTGCACACTCCCAATAAAAAATGGAGCTTCCAACGAAGCAAGTTTGTAAGGGAGAAACATAAATGTTTCGCTTACCAATGCGCTTACTGAAGACATAGATTTTATATGGCGAGTTCCCACTTTGAAGCAATACATTTTTGACACAAAAGGCGCATTATTGAGCACATATACAAATTGTTGGATTTAACGATCAGCCGTGCAAACTGAGTTGTTGAAAGTTCTTTCACTTACTTTACTGCATTTCTGTATGTCTTATTGCGAAGCTCATAATTGTGCGCTTATTTTTTTAAATTTACTATTAGTGCTTCGCAAACTGATACATTTTTTTATTAGGCTGGTTATAGCCGGGTAAAAGCGTTAAATGCTTATCAAAACGATTATAATTATAAGAATTTAACTCCTTTATGCAACGAAACTTGTGCAATTACAGTTTGCTGTTTAAAATAGCCGAAATTGTTTCGTGTATAAGCATTTGCTTTTATTCATATCCCGATTTAAGGCATACAAATATAATACGATTTTAATAACTTGGATTCAAGCTTGGGTAAAATACAATAAAAAACGCAAAAAAATATTTCATCAACACTAAATTTGCTTAATTTTGATCAAACTTTGTATTTATTCATGCACTTTCGTAGCAAGTAAAATAGCTGTTTCATGATGCTAATGAAGTTAAGAGTTTTAATAAATGTATTTTTCGTTTAAAAGCACTAAAACACGAGCAAATTATGAAATACATATGAGCGATAAACACTGTATAGATCCTGCAAGTAACGAGATGCTTCATGATTTTCGTGTACGCTTAGAAAAGATTTATCATCAAAAGTTGAAATTTAGGTGTAGTAGATTGTAAGCATGTCCGAAGTATATATCGGGTTAATTTTTAGCTATTATCTTTTTGGCAACACTGGTTTAAACAGCTGACGCACGTTTCGTGTTTTGTTTCACTGTCAAACATCTTCAGTTTGGTCTATAAATTAACCGTGAATCGTCTTACAAGCGAACAACGCTTGCAAAGTATCTGTTAAGAAAGTTCATCGAAAAATTGTGTTCAGCGACGAAGCTCATTTTTGGCTCAATGGGTACGTAAGCAGAATTGTTGATTGTGGAGTGAAGATCAGCCAGAAGCATTGCAAGAGCTACCAATGCATCCAGAAAAAGTCACAGTTTGGTGCGGTTTATGGGCTGGTGGCATCATTGGACCGTACTTCTTCAAAGATGATGCGAATCGTAACGTAACTGTGAATGGTGAGCGCTACCGTGAGATGATATCCAACTTATTTTGCACAACATTTTTTTTATTTTTTTATTATTGATTCTTTCTTGTCGAAAATTACAATATGTATTCAAAGCTTAATCCTAATTCTTATTTGTATTTGTAAGCCGTTACCAATGTTACCGCTAATTAATTGCATTCAAGTGTCAAAAAAGCCTGCTGGGCTCAAAGTGTCGGATCTTTTCAGCCTCCGGTAACCTTCGAACTTTATAAGATCCCGAGCGAGGTAGTTGGGATGGACCATTAGTTTATCTATGTATTTGACGGAATACTTTTTAATTTCTTCCTGGATGGTAGCGATGTTAAGATCTCTGTGGATATTGTCATTACATATTCACATCATATTCCATGGGGGGGGGGGGGGGGGGGGGAGACAATTTGCCATAATATCCTAGACTGTCTTCTTTGTAGCTTCTGGATGTTTGATGCGCATGCAGTACCCCATAATTGGATGCCATATGTCCATATTGGTTTTATGATAGACTTGTATAAGAGAACTTTGTTGTCTAAGGATAAGTTTGAGTTTCGACCGATTAGCCAATGTAGTTGAGCTGCTTTAAGTTTCATAGCCGTTATTTTCGCTTCAATATGACGAGACCAGGTCAGGTGTCTATCCATATGAATTCCCAGGTATTTAACATGGCTTTCTACCGGAACAGTGATGTTATTTATTTTAACAGCAGGGCACGTTTGTCTTCTGAGTGTGAAAGTTAAGTGAGCACATTTAGCCGGGTTAACCTTTATTTTCCATTTTTCCAGCCAGGCTTCTAGTTCATTGATGTGGGACTGTAAATGCTGCGATGCAACTTTTGGGTCCTGATTAACACTAATAAATGCTGTGTCGTCTGCAAACGTAGAAGTATGTGTGCACGGGCTCGTTGGCATATCAGCTGTTAATATTATATACAGTAACGCCCAAAATGCAAGAGCTTGACTTGCATGACATGGACGGTGCCACATGCCACACAGCACGCTTAACAATGGACTTATTGAGAGGCGAGTGCGGTGAACATTTTATTTCACGTTCGGGACCGGTCAATTGGCCGCCTAGATCGTGCGATTTAACGCCTTTGGACTATTTTTTTGTGGGGCTATGTTAAAGCTCATGTCTATACACACACACACCCGCTTCAATTGACGCATTGGAAGACAACATTGAACCATTTATTTATGAGATACCTGCCGAAATGTTGGAAAGAGTATGCCAAAATTGGACTAAGCGGATGGACCATTTGAGGCGCAGTCACGGTCAACATTTGCATGAAATAATCTTCAAACATTTAATTATATGGACCGTACTATCGATTCAAATAAATATTTCATGCATTTTTTTGAATTTTATGTGTTTATTTTTTTTTAACTTTCCTATATCTCTTAAAAAATCACCCGGTATTTAGTATTAAAACGGACCCCAGGATGGGTTTTTGTTGGACTCCAGTGTCAATTGGCGGAGGAGAACTTTATAAATCGCCTTCTTTAATAATAAATTAGTAGCTTGCTAACGGCTTGTGTATGTATGTTTTGACATTTTCAACCAGCAAAAGTGCACAGTAAAAATGTTTTCCAAAAATTGTTCAATTAAATAATTAATTGGTGTACAAAAGTTTTTTCTATTAATTTCTTATTTGCTGCAATTAATTTTTTTAAACAAAACACATAAATTTAAATGTTAATTTAAATCCTTTTATTGATATGATCAATTCTTTTGCAGGGGCAAATTAGTAAAAAAATTTAATTGTCTGAACGAATTGTTTCATTAAACGATTTCCTATTTCTTTCTGGGCAACAACAAATTAAAAATAACTACATGAATTCTGAATGAGAAATGTTTCTTTTGTTTTGAGAGGGATTCTACTCTATTTGAATAAAACATTCCTTTCGACATAATTCGTACTGTGATTTCAACTTATCTTAAGCAGAACTATTTTAAAAATGGGGAAAATCTACAATAATTTTTGAAATAATGAAACTTCAGAATATCGTTAGATTAAACAGCAACAATTCATTAAGGAAAATAAAAGGAAAGAACTTTGTTTGTAAATGACTGTTTATTTATTGAGTGATGAGGTTTAAACAAAATCCCTTAAATAACTTAATTTTATTATAAATCTAGAAAAAATTCCTTTAAGTCGATAACGCCTATTAGATCCAAATATCCATATTGAAAACTAAAAATTTCTTCATATAATTAATGATATTTTTATAAAATATATCAATTTCAAACGAAACGCCTTCTTTTTTAAAACTAATAACTCTTTTTTCTAAAGCCAAAACATATAAATCAATAAATACCAATTAAAAAGATCTCTTAATCAAGAATCGAGTCAGAACAGTAAACGATAATTATGTTCTTTCCTTAAACTTGTTTTGTATTAAAAAAAAAAAAAAACAAAATAATAATTATCTTTTGCTGTTGTAATTTCCAAACGTTTTCGTTTAATTAATGGAAAATACACACATTCATCAACGTTTAACTCTTCAATGATGAACCAACCACTAATTTGATGTGACTGATGTTGGAATAATAAATACAATAATTTAAACATAATAAACATTATCATCTAGTTAAGAAGTAGAAAAAAACAAATAATAATAAATGATAAAGTTTAAACCAAAAATACACGTAACAAACATCCATCCGAACAGCTTAAAAAAGAAGACAACAAAACTTACAAACGGGCGAACAACGAATACACCTTGTGTTGTTTGTTTGTTTGTTGTGTTTTTATTGTTTGTTTGCTGTTGTATCTGTGGCCGTCCGGCCGGCCACAAAATGTGGAATAAAACCTCAATTAAAAATGCATTAGTGTTTGCTCGAATTGCCTTGTGATATGAAGAGCATGCACAAAAAAAAACTCCAAAAAGATGAGCAGCAGCTAGAAAATGAAGTGTTTTTTACGGAAAAGTTAGATATGCGTAAAAACATACTTGAACTCATAAACCATTTATTAGTTTATACGAGGCCTAATTAAAAAGTTTTTAAAAATCTAAATAAATTTGAATAATAATTTTTTCTTTTAAGTATAAAATTTGATAATATTGCTTCCTGAGTAAAAGAGAGGTGTCCAAAACAAAACAAGCTGGGAAAAACTCTACCTACTTCTACATACGTCTGTGATTCACGGGCACTTACGCCGAAGACACAGAGCTGGATTAAAGCAGTTTAGTTAGCAGAGTAGCCGGAAAAACCAGTGGAGACAAAATAAGAAAGGAAAGGATTCGAGAGCAGAACCCTTACAAATTATAATAAATCGCTTCAAGATGAGGTGGTATTGAACTCAAGAGACTATACTAAAAGGGTTAAGAAGAACAACTTGGCAAGTCACAATGGATAACATGTTCGAAGACAACGGTTTAGGACAGGGTTTAAAAAACTGCAGTCGAAATCAAAAAATTTCGAACAAAAAACGAAAATCTGGCTACACTTTTTGCTTTTTGAGACAGCGACTGTTTAATTTTATTGAATCAGAATTACATAAAAGCAAAAATTTTCTTTTGGCCAATGACAAATGAAGAAGTGGAGGAAATGGCAATTTTTCCACTTCGACTGCAGTTTTTAAGCGCTGGCCTAGACTAGGGATCAAGGCGAATTAATTTTTCAGGTGGCGTTGAAAGCACAGCTGTGCTACTTTTTTTCGTATTTAGAGAGAGGAATGTCAAAATTTGCTTGTGTTTTTGGCATATCGGCCAACGAAAGGAACAAATAAAATACAATGTTGTGTTTTTGGTTTTGTACAGGTTGTAGTATCGCCACCACCCTTAACAAAAATTCTCCTTGCTAGGGATGTAACGATATTCCTTTTTTCCTTTACGATACCGATACACAAAGAGCAAAATCGGCGATACCAAAACCGATACGAATATCACCGTGCAACTAAACAAAAAATCAGCCCCAATACTTGCAACGCGAGATGAAACTAGACTATTGTTAGAGCAAATCTGACAAACGGTTTTGAAAAGTTAGCTCGGGTTCCCGAAATATCGGCCCCTAAAGCTTTTAAATTTTTTGAAAAGGCATTTGGTATAAGTCAAAAAATATATACTTAATGTACTTCTGAGCTTAAAAATAATTTCAGATGCCTTCAGTAGAATTTTATGGCAATTCTTTTCTTAGAATATTGACCCTCTAGCACTCATTTTAAGGGGTAATTTTTGTCCTTTTTTTACTTCCCCACAAAAGTATAATAAAACGGTACTTTAGACGCTTAAAATGTTCCACGAACTTTTTTTTGCATCAAATTTTACTAGCGCCAATAAACAAGCGGATATGCCTCTCTTGAAAAATTGGAAGATCGAAGGTATCTCTAGACCTCTTATTAAGCTGAACCACAGCGTAGAATGAGCAAAGGCTAATCCTTTCCGAAATTTTCTTATAAGATTTTCACAAACGCTCACAAATCTCAGTTTATTCATTTAATATATTTTCTAATAATGTTCGAAGACTGATAACTAGCAGAATAGCGTTAGGCATAAGAATGTTAGAAATTTTACAAATCATAAATGTACCAACAATGTCGAGAATTAACTTTAAGTCGGACACTGAGAATGTGGCACAAAATTATAGACATTCATTTAAAAAAATAGAAACGGAAGTTAAAAATTTATTTATATTGTAATATGTAGATCAAGTTTGAGTTGAAAAATATTTTTGTATTCAATTAAAAATCTTAAATCTTCGGATGAAGTTTCCTGACGATCTGGCCTAAGCCACCAGTGAAATGCGCATACACAGAAAGAAAAACACTCGGGATAAATCAAGTTTTTAATGATTACTTTAAGTACGAGTCGTACGAAAAAATTCAAGTACGAATAACACTAAAACGTACTCAAAACAATCCTAAATGGGATGGACTATTTTCGAAAATCAATCCCGGAATTTCTTAAAATAAGTATAAAATTCTAAAATCAAGTAAAAAAAAGGATTAAACTTTTCGTTGTGTTTAACCGTTTGGCTTACGCATGTTTTGATATTCTATACACATTGAAAAAAGGTCTGGCCAGACTCATGTGTACCACGAAGGGTTAAAAAGTTAATTTGAACTCTTGCTTCTCATTTAGTTTATATTTTTGGTTAAATATGTACATAAAATTTCTAAAGTAAAAACCATATCGGGCATGATGTTGGTTGGTGTTTTATCATTCTGTAAGGTGTAATACGAGTAAGTTAATCAATCATAATAATTTTTTCAACTTCATAGTACTTGAATCAAGCTCATTTGGAGATTGTTATCTATGCTAAAGTTTTACTTAAATCAATCTCATTTTCGGATTATTTCAAGTACAAAATCGTGATTGAATATGGATAAGTTAAGTACTTCGCGATTGAAAATCCGTACTTGAATCAATCTTTCTGTACTTGATACAAGAAAACCCGTACCCACCGTACTATTAATACCGCTTTGGATTGATTTGAGTACGGATGGATTGATTTTTCTTTTGAGTGTAGGAATAGATGATTCAATCAACAATAAATTTCAGTTTATCGATAGTATGAAATGGGAATTAAGCACATTTAAACGAAACCTTGTTAATAAATTTTTTGAATCCCAAGAAAAACTTTGATGAACATTTTTTAATTTGTCCTTTTAATATTCTGTACTTTTCGTTTATAGTCATTACGCTAACAGTCACATTAGCGATATAGTCCATTTTATCTTTTTATGTTGCCGCTATAAGTTAATTTAATATAAAGTATTAACGTTATAGTCCATTTAGCGATATAAGCACATCTGCCATATATGCCATTTACCAACAGTAGTCAAAGGGAAAAGTAAAGCAAATTAATGGCGTTATAGTCACTCACATTAGCAAAATTTACTTAGTTCTTTTCAGTTTTCGAATCAAAAAGAGATTCCAAGAAAGAATGAATAAAATCATTTAATTTTTGTCATCAACTCTCATCTCATAAAAATTAGTTTTTGCCGTTGGTATCAGCTGTGAAATATCTTGTTATTATTTAAACTATTTTTTATACAGTATGCAACTCTGTTGTAAAACCATAAGCCTGATGTCGGTGTAATTTATATGAATTTTTGTTTTCTTTATTCACATAACTGGATTATATTCGAATTCGGTTATATGCGTCATAGTGGCATATATGTGAATTAGCCTTATAGTCACATTAGCGATATAGTCCACGATATGGTTGCAACTAAAGGATGTGACTATATGCGAAAAGTTTCGTATTGTTTAATTTGGTATAAGAAAGTTGTGTTAAATAAGAAAGAAAATACCCTGAAGAAGGCACTCAAAGAAGTGGCAAAATATTGGTTAAAATAAACGTTTAAAGTTTTATATAAAATAAAAAACAAGACCTCAATTATAAATAATGATTAAAAATAAGCATCTCAAAGCGTGCAAATACATACAAACTTTTTTAATGAGAGAACATTTTACAACTACGGTGAAAAGCAAAACGGCTAAACGCAGGTCCACATCAAGCGTTTAATGTGTGTATAAATCATATACAAAAAGTAGTAGTGTAAAATTGGAGTAACAAGTTACAAGTGGGATAATTTTCTACTTTAGCATGTGTCTTTAAAGCAGGTCAAAAAAAGAAACATATACATAGAACGCGTGGTGTGGACCTCCAATAATTAAAAGAAACTTTTAAGTATTTTGTTCTGCTTTTGAAAGTGTTGTAATGCAAAAAACTAAGCATTGAAAATTAAATTGTTTGTTAAAAAATATTCCAAAAAATTAAAAGTATCGTCGTATCGGCAGCAAACTATCACCGATACAGATATATTGGCAAACACGGAGTATCGCCGATATATCGGTATCGGTATTCGTTACATCCCTAGTTTAGACAAACGAATGGCTAAAACAGCCAAACAAACCAGACAGAAATGGCGCAATAAAAGAAAGAAGGTACAATTTTTTTTGTATCGGAAAGAAGAAATCAATTTCAGCACACTTCAAACTTTTTTATAACAACACTAATGTGCTTTACCTACTGTCAAAACCCAACAAAAAGTCCCTTAAATATATTAAAAAAAAAAAACTAAATCAAAAAACATTTGATTCCGTAAGGAATGTGCGACCTGTTTCGCACTTTGCTTAAGCAAATTAAAGTTTCCTTAAGTTCAATATGATTTGCCTCGTGTGATTTACATGTATTCACACATTTGTTTAAGCCAACTTGAGCACATTATGGTTGGGCCTTCAGGATAGTATTTTAATCTATAGTTTTTTAATTTTCGGTGTTTTTCAGTGAAATCCTGCGGTAGGTTCTTGGTCGACCTTTAAAGACGTGCAGAAAGACAAATGTAGGGTTTAGAGCGGAAACAAACCAAGTCATAAAATAAAATTCATATATGGGTAATTCCAAAGTGTTGAACGTGGCAGTCGTATGCATCAAAAATGCAATAACATTTTAAACCAAAAATATTTTTACTTTCTCTTATCCCTTAAATTATAGCACTAAGGGCCATTATTACAACTTGAAGTTAGCTAAAGTTAAGATTAAATTGACAGATAATAATGTGTTATCTGTCAAAAAGCGTTTGTTAACTGTCGGATAACAGCTAACGCCAAGTTATAATAATGGCCCTAAGAAAGCACTGTTATCTATGCTAAAGTTTATGGAGGGCGCGATTCTAGGTCAAAGATAATGGCAAGAGAAGTAGCGGTTCGAACGTGAAAAAAACAGAAGTAGTTTTTTTGGCCATGTATAAAAAGGCGTAATTCAGCGAAACCTGGCACAATTTTTTAATCAAACTACTTTCAGAATTTTTGTAATTTAACGTTAAAATGTCTTGGTTTGATTCCAAAATCTTCTGTATTTTCTTTTTTTTATTCCAAAATTTGGGTCGATACGTGACATTTCGAACGTGAAATGTTTTCCGTAATAATTTAACTGAATAATGATTTAAACAAAATAAAAATTTACCGTTAATCCGAATAACATATTGCTTTTTGAACTCTTCTTTAGATTACAGACCATATAAGAACATTTTTTTGGAATAATTTTTATCAAATATCACCTCTTTTAAGAAAGATAAATATTAAAGAAAACATACAATAAAACATTTTCACATATAAGAAATAACGTTTGCACAACTTTGCAGTCTGATTGTTCATCTAAGTGAACAAATTTATGAGTAAATTTATAAAATTAGCAAAATCTAAATATTTCTCTGTAACAATATGGTAAAATAATCAGCTTTTAATAACTTTTAAATTGACGGAAATGCCCATATGTATTTCACAACTGGTGCGAAATTCTCCGCAAAGTTTAACCTTACTTAGCTCTATAACGGACTTAATCAAAAAGTGTTTATTCGTGCCAATAAAAGTCCAAGGCTCTCTCAGATTAAAGGGAATTTTTGCTGGTTGGCCTAACCTCACGGGACTAAGCACCGTGAGACATTCGACAAGGAATAAAAAAACCTTTTTTCGTGTTAAGACACGAGTCAGAATCTATTTGGATAACTTAATTAATCGATAAATTTGTTTAAAATAATGGAAATTAAAAATTTTATCTGTAAGGTAAGTACCCTGTAAATAATAGGACTAGACCAAACACGCGTGTAAAATGTAGCCCACCAGGGACTAGGACTAGTACAAAATAACCCAAACGTATGGAAAAAACATGGTCTATTTAACATTACGATGTCCAAGGGCAGGACCATATAACCCAGCTTTGGATTACAAAGTAGTAGTCTTCAAACTACTACATGGTATACTCAAGAGTATTAGTTTTGAAGTCGTTTAAAAACGAAAACATGTCGTTAAAAAACGAAGATATGTCGTCTCACTACAAACACTTTTTAACAATGACGTGGCCCATGCTGGCATTACATTGGACCATTCCAAGGAGTAGTCCAGTTGATCAAAATGGATCAGGTAGTCTAATATTATTTGCAGGGTATAGAAGAGTTAGTCCTTTTCAACCTTTCGTATTCAATAGACTTCGGTTAATTTCATTAATAGCAGTTTCTGTTCATGGAACCTGACTATGCTGTCTAGAAAAGCAAAGAAAATAGTTTAAATAAAACATAATAGTTTTTTTTAATAATTTTATAATATTCGATTTCCAACTAACTATTCGGATGATTTAGGATCATATATATCCAACAAAACCCCAAATTTTTTCTTATGCAGTCTAAGTTGTTTTCCAAATTTTTGCTAATTTTTTTTAGAACACTTATGAGCAGGGAAACCAGAAATATGCTCTTAAAACGCGTTTAAAAATTGTTAAAAATATGCCCTAAAAAAGCAAAAATTGCTCGTTTGAACACAAAATATTCAACAATTTAATAACAAAATTAGAAAAAAACCTGAAAATATTATCACTTCATCCCATATTAGTCTGGGATCACACTATGAAAGTTTTCTTTCAGAAAGTCTTAGTTTATGGGTGAGAATGGAGAAAAGAAAAGCATGTTCTCTTCCCCTCTCAGCAATAAACTCAGACTTTCTGAAAGAACACTTTCATAGTGTGATCCCAGACTTAGTTAAAAATTCATATAAGAGAAGTTTGCGCCGAATGTTATCTAGATATTAGCATCCATACGGATTTTTGTCTTAAAAGGATTTTATGTACGGTCGCTAAATTGTTAATTAATGTTAACATTTAAAAGGAAGTTGAAGCTATTTAAGGATAGAAGCTTTAGGCAAATGTGAACCGATTCGAAATAATAATTTGCAGTCAAATATTTTTGGCGCGAATTTAATTTAAATACTAACATAGTGGTAACGGACACGAAGGATTCTAACCATTAACATAGACCACATCCATATTTGATAAAATTGCAACTTGTAGTTTGCGCACAAGGTTAACATGGAAAGAAAACCAGCCAGACGGACGGATGGACATCGTTAGTTCACTTTAAAAATTGATTCTGAGTCGATCGGTATACTTAAAAGATTGATCTAGATTTCTATGTATTAAACACATCGCATAACATTTATGTATCTTAAATGACAACCTGCTTTGTCTTACAATTTTAGAGTAAAAATTAAATGTAGATGGCGAAATTGAAACAACACGTTGAGAACACAGATACGTATTTAAACCAGAATATAGAAAAAAAAATTTATTTGGTGCAAAAGCTCTTGCAGGCATCTAATAAAAATGAACATGTATCAAAATATGCCTTAAAAAGGCAAAATATGCGCTAAAAACATAATTAAATGCTGCAAAAATAAACGTTTAACTAAATTATCCACAAAAATGCTGCAAACAGTAAAATATGCACTAACAAATCAATGCCAAAATTCATAAAAGGCTCCAAAACGGATTTATATACCGTTTGTGCCTTCATTGGTCGCACAAGGAAAAACATGCAATTGCATATTTTTGGTTTCCCTGCTTATGAGTTATATGTTGAACTGAACTCTGAAAAATTCTGCAACAATTATGTAAAAGTAAGGAAAACATACAAATCTTAGTTACTTATCAATTCAACTATGTATACTTCACCAATTAGCCTAACAACACAACTTAACAATTCAGACATAAAAACACATGTGAGTGAGGAGAAGCTTTGTGTGTTTTTTTTTTAATTTTAACTGAAAACTGAAGCCAATTATTGAAACGTTGTTGTTGTGTTTTCTAGGCAAAACTGATGAACAACATCACTTTGGATTTGTTTCGTTCGGTGTAGAACAACGAGGAGAATTACATTTTTATAATGACGCTTAAACAATTTAATTAAAATCTAATTAATTTCCGACAGTTATGTAAAAACTGGGTTGGGTTTCACTTACATATTTATGTATGCATGTACTAATGTATCTTTGTATATTCGATTGTATGTGTGTAGGTATGTCGTTAATGTTAATTATTATGAAATTTAGTCGAGTTAACATTGTGGTTTTAAATTATTACCTGGAAAACGATGTGAAAATATACGACCGTGACGACTTAACAGCCAGGGGTAGAGGGGGTAAGTGTCTCGTATCAGGTGGGGACTTCCGAATGGAGGATGATGGGGTCCATGAGGTGGAAAAATACCCAAATGATGGGTATGCATAAGATGGGGAGGTAAATGGGGCGGTGGTTGTGGTCCCGCTGGATGGGGTGGTGGCGGTGGTATATTGGACCCAGCAGGATTATGTTGCTGTTGTTGCTGCTGCTGCTGTTGTTGTTGTTGTTGGTGATGAGCCAAGACTGCGGCCATTTGGAATTGAGCCGCCAATAAATGAGGATTAGAAGTGCTGCCGGGCAAGGCAGGATTGTTAGGGGGTGGTGGTAATAAACTAGTGGAAGGGGGATGATTGATAAGTGGTGAATCTTGTGGACTATGCAAGGGTCTAATGAGCGGTATATTGGCAGGAGCGGGTAAAGGAAAGGGTCTTACTAAGCCGGGCGGCAATTGTGATTTAAATATTCTTTGCTCCTCTTGCGCTTCTCGAGGAGAATGTAGAGGAGTAGAAGAACGACTGCTGGTAGCTGGTGCCACATCATTTGGTATGGGTGATTGGTTGTGTTCACGCAAAGGTGAATTGTTGAGTTCTCGTGTAGGTGTTGGATTACCCGATTCTTGGCTAGAGGATATCACAGGTGATTGTCGTTGTTGAGAAGATGTAGGTGATATGCTTGATTTTATATCCCTCAAAGAATTTCTTAATTCCAGTGGTTCTATTACATTTAAGCCACTATCGCTTGAGTATCTTACAGGGCTGGTAGAAGTCCTTTTAACCGACTCCAAGGTGGATCTTACAGCTGAGTTTGGCTGGCTGCTGTAGTCTTCATTGCGAAAACTATCACTTGTCCCACCTCCACCGCCCACTAAAGCATCTATACTAAACGCCAGTTTGGGCTTAGTATTCGAATTGGTGCTTGAGTTTGTAGTAGAGGTACTGGTATGTGTTTTGGCTGCTGCTGCATTGGCCGACGGATTTGTTAGTTTGTGTGCTACAGCGAAAGGATTTAACGGCACCAATGGCAGCATAGTTAAGCGTTGCTGGGTACACGTGACCATTGGCAAAATTATAAAAACTTTTCTATACCAAAAGGCAATTTCATAAATAATCTTTTTAGGATTTACACTTTTAACTTTTACACACGTTTCTCACAAGATTTATCTTTAACGTTTTTGGCACATTTTTAAGGAAGTATTATTTTTTATTGGATTTTCTTTTTAATTGCAAACTATTTATATTAAAAACGATAAAGATATTAAGCGTCGCACAGTGGGGTAAAAGAAACAAAAAATATTTTATGTTAAATAAACATCGAAACTATTTTTTATTTTTTTTTGACATTAAAGCTGATGTTTTGTTATAAAATTAAATGTTTCTTTAAAAATATTTTTCATGAAATTTAACAGTTAAGCAGGAATTAACTTAAATTATAAAACAAACTCAAAATTTCTGAAAAATCTTTGTTCTTTGTCTTTAATTGTATATTACCCAAGTTAAAAAATCTCTTAAATCGGGCGAAATTTTGAAAAGTTTGAGCTTAAGCAAAAAACTAATTTATCAAATTTGAAGCAAATTTAAAAAATCAAAGTTCTTTGCCATAAGTAGAGTTCATCTTAAGTAGTTCTAAAATTTCATAATTATTACTAAGTTTTTTTTTCTGTTTACGCCACTGTGCGTCGGTTAAACACAATTTGAATGGATTTTCGACGTTTAACCACAGTTTTGCTTTTATAAAATAATTATTTTAAACTAGTTTACACTAATGGAGCGTAACCGTTTTGCTTCAATTGACAAGCTGTTAACGCCATTATCTTTCACTGTTTGTTTAAATATATGTGTGTGTTTTCCAGTTGATTTTAACGCTGCAGATGATGGTTGTTGTTAATGGTGGTAGGTTGTGTTACAGTGGTCACAATGATCGTTAATTATTTGCGTATTGTTGATTTTTTTTTTAAACTAAACTAAAATTCAAGAAAAAACGCTTGAAATTAAAACACGCACTCACTCACTCCTAAACACACAACCAGGTAAATAACAAAAGTAGTCACGCACGTTTTGCTTTTCTTCGTAAATTAAACTCTCCACTTAATTTGTGTGTAAGAATGAGTGTCTGTATATGAGCATATACAATGTGTGTAATTGGGGAGAGTTGTTAAAATAAACTAAAGTTATATTTTAAAGCTTCAGCTTTCTATATGAGTTTCGTCACTATTAGCGGGTTTTTAATTAATTACGCGTTTGCATTCACGTTTTCAGAAATAACAGCAAATTAACAAACATTTTACGTGTAAATAATAGCAACCGTTTTTTGTTGATTTAATTAATTTCGTGCGAAGATTTTCATAAACCGCACGATATGGAATTTAATGTTAAAGCGTATTGCCGGCAACGCGTTGAAGGTTTTACTCATAATAATTGTCGATTGAACTAAAAAACAGCGTCATTCATCGCTCGTCGTTGGAAACGACGACTACAACAACGACGACGACGATAAATGGGGATTTCAATATTCATAGCTAATCACAGCAACAACAGCAACAATAACAATAATCCAGCAGTTGTGTCTTTCTAACACTTGGCCAGAAAATCAATTCTAGAAAGAGAACGCCAAAGTTTTCTATACACGAACACTAACCCTGACGCACACACATACACAAATCATACTCAATAAGCTTTTGGGGAGGTGATGCCAACACATGTGTTTTTTTTTTTTTTTTTTTTTTGTTATTTCTATATTATCAATACTCTTTTAAAATGAGCACAAAATATTTATTTATAAACTTGTTTTAAGTTTTTTTTTGCAAACAATTTATCTCATAACTCATCTTGTTATTTACTCTCTTGTTATAAAGGCAACAAAGAAGTACAATTGCATTTCATTTTGTGCTCATTTGTTGGAATTTCTGCAAAATTTCACACCAACTAATGACAGTTTGCAAGAAACAACAGCAACAAAAAGAAAATAAAGAAAAAGAAAACTATTTAAAAGTCCAGAGTAAACATAACCATTATATGGAATACAAAAACAAAACAGGAGCTCCTTTGGTATCCCTACACATAAACAAGTATACAAATACCTATTTACGAGGTCAAACTTAAAATTTTTTAGAGATAGGATCGGTAAGGTAGCCGTAGTGCTACAATAAGGCAACAACAACATGTATTTTGCTGGTGGAAAAACTTGATCGATTGTTAAATCTTATTTGAAAACAAAGAAAATTGTAAACCAATTGTGAAACAACCCAGTAAAAACTTCGCTAAAAAATAATGTCTTACCCAGTAAAAACTTCGACTGCAAAATAATGTGTTGAGTAATCAAAAAAACATAAGAGCTCTACTTACAATTCTACTGAAAGAACTAAAGCATTTTACATATCCTAAAATGAACGCATTCAAGGGTAAGTCATTATTTTTTTACCCTCATACATCCAGAAAAAAGTAGTTATAGAAGTTGTTATAGATGTAGCTATAGAAGAAAGCTACTAATTAATGAGTGAAGGCAGCTATTAGTTTTGACAAAGTAAGCGAAGGGAACATTCAGCTGGGCTATTGGGGTTACCATATTAATTTTATTTGGTGAACGCAGATGATATTTTCAGGTAAGTTGGTAAATTCAAAATTAATCTCTTCGGCTTAAGTTATAGAGCCACATTATTCTGCGCACCCGAGTAAAATTTAATCCATTAAAGATTATAAAACTTTTTGTTTGTAGAGTCAAATTAAAAAAAAAAAAATGACTTTAATCAACATTTTTTTTCTCTGTATTATAAGCACGATTTTTCTACGGTTTATAAGCTATATTTCAGACAAAACATGTTGTGTGAAATTTGCTCTCACAAACAGGGTTGTGAACTATTTCTAATCAAAAAGCGCCGTGTCTCCAATCAAAAAGCGCTAAAAAGCGCTAAATAAAATTTAAATAAAAAACTTAATGACATGTTTAATCCAAGTTTTATTAGTAACACTGTCCGTCAAAAAAAATCGTTTTAAATAAAAATTTATGAAAAACAAAGACTCTACTGCGCTAAATTCAAATCCGTTTTCAGTTGTTTCTATCATGTCTTGTTCTTTTATGGGCTAGTCTTATATTTTGACCGAAATAAGGCATTTATGCTACATATATTTTATCATAACTTGAGAACGATATTGATATTTTACAAATAATTATTTTATATTTTATATTATATTTTTCCATGCAAATTAGTATTTTTATCATTTATCAGAAATCCAGGTATATTATGAATAAAAAAAGCAAGAAATCAGTAAACAAAATGTTAACTAGACGTGTTTGAATAAACTATTTGCATTTAGCACGCTAAAGTGAATTAAAATCACATAATCAAGTTCTCTAGATCGACTTTTTTTTAGTTTTTTTGCCGAGCAGTGTTAATAAAACTTTAATATTTTTAAAAAGCCTTTTCTGATATTTAAGGAAGCTTAAAGTAATATAATTTCAACTATACACGGAAAGAATTATTTACTAATTCACCAGAAAATATGTCTTGAACCACGAAAATTTTGCACTATTCTCGTCCAAGCCAAAAATTTCTTATTTTATATAAACATAAGCAAAAAGTTGTAACTCAAAGCGAACTAAAATTTACTAAAATACAGCTAAAAAATTAATTTTAATTCTGTAGTTGCTTAAATCAAGTTTTCTTTGCTTTTTATTTTACAAAATCAGAAGAAAAGCCTAAAATTTTTCCTTAAAAACGTATAGCACTAGTTAGTTTATAAAAAAAAACTTTGTTTCTTGTTTCTATTTTAAAATCAGACCAATATTAAATAAATGCTTCTTGAAATTTTTGATCATATACCAAATACGTGAATTTTTTAATCATGAGAAAATGTTTCTTTATTTAAGAAACTTTTACTTAATACGAACAAAATAAGTTAAAATCAGTTATTTAGTTTTGAATTTTCTTGTTTTAAGAAACGAAATGGATTTCTTTAGAAAATAAACTTCTTTCCTTGTATATAATGCTTTTCAGAGTAAAGTATTTTCAAAATGGAAACAAATTTTGGTTTAATGTGTCTTGATTTTAATGTATGCAAATAAAAGTACAAAAATGTTGGGTATCAATAAAAGCGCTAATTTAGCGCTCTTTTTAAAAAAAGCGCTAAGGAAAAAATATGCGCCTTTTCGACAGTTAAAAAGCGCTAAATCTAGCGCCAAAGGCGCTAAATTGGCAACTCTGCTCACAAATATCCATTCAACACCTGAAAATTACAAGGGCGATATTTCGAAAACTGGTAACTCAGGGAAAAGATTCTTTGGGTAATCGTCATCTTTCAACATTTGCAGAGATTAACCCGCAATTTGTTTTACTCTGTCATTAAGCTTTTTTAATTCTATATTAAACAATGGAAGTATTTTCTTAGGAAAACACTGACTGGTTGAGAAGACTGAACATTTTTTGCTTTAACAATAACTTAAATGGCTTAAAATTCAATCACTAAAATTAAATTATGACTCAATTTAGGTAACTACCATAGTGTAAAGTTCTCTACAGTTTCCAAGTATAATTGTTCCGTCGATATCGGGAAAGAATGACAAGGACTCATATCCGCAATACAGAATTTAATTGCGTTTAAAAATATGTAAATGATTTTAAATAAATAAATTTTGAAATGGAATGGTTTTATTTTAAAAGGAAAGAATTTCAAATTACACCTGAAAGAAATTACCTAAGCTCTTCCCCAAACAGTAAAAACTAACTCCAGTTCGGGTAGTTACCCAAAAATTGGCAACACTGGGGTACACTCTAAAATGAAATATATAACTGGAAGATATGAGATATTCTGCTAGAGTTTCGAATTAATCCTAAGTTTATAGTTACCTAAAACGCAAAAGGCCCTAACTAACCAAAAATTAAATATTGAGTTTTTCGTTGATTATGATGTTTTGCATCAACATAAACGCCCACAAATTTTTTTGTGGAATCTTTCGACCAAAGTTGGTGATTTTATTAGCAAAAAACAAAAGGACCTATCTACAAAAGATTATATGGTAAACGCTAAAAGGTCTAACTAACAGTTTTCAGCCAATTGTCAAAACAACTAAAAGGTTTATAAACAATTAAGGGCAATTTATCAATTTAAATAGTTTTTTCTTCTCCTGTTAAATTTTTCAAATGTTAGATAGACCCTTTTGCGTTGTAGGTGACGATATGAGCATGTCTGAAGCTTCGATGCTAAAGAAATGTTTTCCCTAAGCAAAAATTGTGTGAAATATTGAGGGAATAGGACTATTACAAGAGAGCCTAATTAAATTTTGACTCAAAGAAGCACATTCGATAAAAATGGGCACATAATAAAATAATTTATAAAAACATATTTGCATAAGACTTAAACGGGAAACCCGCTTTTTCTTTTTTACTGCCTGTTTGTATAACGCGAGCGCAAAAGTGACTCGTTCAACTTACATTTAAAACAAAAATCAAATTTCAAAATTTGTTTTTGTTTTAAATGTAAGTTAAGCGAGTTACTTTTGTGCTCGCGTTCTACAAACAGGCAGTTAGTGGGGAATTTCTTTATTGTGCCCCAATTTATACAATAAAAAAAAATCATTTGATCATTCCTTAAGCAATCAGCAAATTGATTTAAAATCTGGCAGATAAAGACAACTTATTTCAAATGATTTAATCAACTGTAACAAAAGTTTGCTTTCAAAAATATTTTTGATCATGAACACAGGAGTCCATGACTGTATATTGCAGATATCCTTTTCCGTTTGCCCTCCTATAATAAATACATACTTCAATTTCTGCCGAGTTTGTAACTTGTGCATGATTTTTTTGTTTTGGTTTTTTTTGTTGCTGTAAATTTATTTGTAAATGTGGGCGTTACTTATTTCATTGTGGGGATTTTCTTGTTTTATTTCCCAGCTTTTTAACAAGAAGCACAAATTGTCTCTAAAACAGAAAAAAATACAACAACAAAACCAACTGGAAATAAACTTTAGCAGCCATTAAGAAAGAGGTTCATAATCGTTTTGGATGTACGAGTGGATGCTTTACAGTGTAAAGCATCCACTAAAGTTTACACAGTAAAAAGGCGTTTGTTGTTATTTTTATTTTTCGCTTATAAATGTTGTTGCAGTTAAAGCTGATGATGGAGTTAATGGTGTGGTTGTTTTTGCTTTTATGTTTGTTGTTGTTGTCGCTGTGTCTGCCATAAGCAGCATAAACTGGTGGTAATAATAAACACCTCATCTTAAACGGAGTCACGTTACAAACAAAAATTTTAACTTAAAAAAAGAAACGAAAAAAACAGAGACAGCAAGTAAAGAAAAAAAATGATTCTAAACAATTCACGTTGTGCCTCATGTTGTAACATCCTGTAAGCATCAAGATTACAATTGAAAATGTATTTGTATTTAAGAATAAACAAAAATTTTAAATTTAATTGTTTGTTTCATATAAAGTCGTTGTTTGGTCTTAAATTCGATAGCGTCTTTTTGAAACTTTGAACATTTGGTTTCATATTTTAGAATATATTTATTTGAGATTTTGAAAGAAACTCCATAAACAACAGTATTTATCGCTGTTATGCCCACCGGTTATAAGCATTTAACGCTTTATTGCATCTGAACTTGAGCAATTGTATTTTGCCATTCAAAATAGCCGAAATGTTTTTGTTTATATGCATTCTATTATCTGCTTAACTCACATTTATGAATCAAAATATACAGGCCTGTCGCAGTAACCAATTTCGATCGAAAGTGTTAGTGATTTCGTATCTTTCTTCACACAAAACGAAATCACTTTCGATCGGAATTTATTTCTGTGACAGGCCGGAAAATTAAATTTTAATAAATTGCTCCAAAAAAATGTCCGTATGGGCATTGTTTTCAAATTAAGTTAATAAAAGAAAACAAGAAACGCACAAAAGTTATTCATTAAACATAATTCGCTAAATTTTAATAAAACTTCGGATGTTCACATTAACGCATTTTCGATTCACTGTACAGGTATGCAAATAAGCGTGTTTTTGTAAATGCATTTTTAGTTTAAAGGTTTTTTAGCCTTAATTTTGTTTTCCGGTTTTTTTGGGAACACAATTATAAAAGTGCCAATAAAAAGTCCAACGGTGTCAACTCACATGATCGTGGCGGCCAACTGACATCGCCAACACGTGAGATAACACGGCCATTGAAGTCGCGTAAAAGAGCCATTGCTTCGTAGGCTGTGTGGCAATTGGCGCCGTTCTGTTGAAACCACATATAGTCCACATCCATATCTTCCATTTCGGGCCATAAGAAGTTCGTTATCATCTCACGATGATTCACCATTCACAGTAACTGCCTGACCGGCGTCATTTTGGAAAAAACACGACACGATGACACCGTTAGCCCATAAACCACACCAAACAGTCACTCTTTGTGGGTGCATTGGTTTTTCGACACTTGACGAATCCACTGAGGTGAAAATGTGCCTCATCACTGAAGATTATTTTCTTTGAAAATGGATCATCCACTGTTGCCATTTCTTACCACCATTCTTACCATTGACGACATTTGTAATGGTCAAGAGGCTTTAGTTCTTTATGTTCATAATGTTCATCAACGACGAGCGTGAGGGGTGCAATTGTTGGGCTCGACGATCAATTGAGGTGGACGGCTGTTCAGCCAGACTATCGCGAACAGCAGCAATATTTTCTGCAGTACAAGCTGTACGAGCATGCACTGGTGTTTTGACATCTCCTACAGACCCGGTTTGCTCACATTTTTGCACGATTTGGACGATTAAATTGACCGAAAAAAATCACGAAGTGCACGATATGCATTTTGATTTGAACGCCTATTTGAATTTTCATAATAAGCCTGAATAACTTTAACGCTTTGCTCGATTGTATGTATATCAAAAAATTGACGTTTAGGTGTGGTTCACATTCAACATCGGCTTTTAAAATTTAAGCACCCTTTTAAAGACTTTTATGTACCTTATTTTATTCAAAATATAATGTATGCTTATGTTAAGATTTGTTTTTTTTTGTGTGCAATTGAATTTTCATGTCCTTTTTAGTTTTTTTATAAATTAAAAAAAAAAATTATACCTTGAAAGTCCAAAAAGTACATGTTTTTGAAAAATGGTACAAAATTTTAAAACCCATTAAATATCGCTGATACTTCCTCAGATTTTAATAACAAATTGTATTTTATTTACAGAAGAAAAAGAAAGAATATTTTATTAAGTATTTCCTTATGAAAGTTTGTCTTGCATTTGGCAAAACTCTTCGCAGAAATACTAATTCGTGCATTTCGGGCCTTTGCTTTTGACAACACTTCTTAGAAATAATGACTCTAAAACTAGAGGCCAGATTTTTATACGGGCCTTATATTAGTTGGTAGATCTCAAACTGTTTTGCACTTGGGTTTCAAATAGATTTTTGTAAGCGTAATCGGATGATTTTTCAATATAGTATATCTAAGAGTTTTTCAGAATTTGTCATTAACTATAAAAACCTATCACTACTTATGTATGTTTTATTTCTTATCTTAGAATCTTTGATTGTAGCTTCCGTGCAACTTTAATCCTGGAATTGTTGTTCGGTCCTTATAGTTAAATACTGTAGGTCCAAGTTGATGGTCAAATCGGTTTACATTTCAATTAATTAACTCATAAGGGTAAAAGGCTTTAAGTTCATGTGATTGATGTCTGTGGATTTCTATATGAGAGGTCGTCTATTCAGATAAACACCAAGGTACTATGCATGATACAAAGAAACCAAGATAACGAATTTTAAAAATGAAATTTTTCTGCGCATCTACGTCACATCAGCGTATAAGTACAGCTTAAATATATTAACACAAGCAAACAAACATGTGTATAATATGCTGATGTGACATCGTATTACACAGTTGACTTTTTAAAAAAAGCGCAATGCGTTATCTTGTTTTTATTATTCTTGGGTACATCATTTTTCCTTAAAAGAGAGAATTTAACATGTTTGCTTTAACACTTACAAATTAAACAATTCTTCAACTATACATATTAACTATTGTTATTCCACTTAAAAATCTATATAATTTTCTTTTCGAACCGGCTAACCGTTATCTACTCAGTTTCGTCCTTTACTGTAAAATTAAGCACTCATTAGTTTTAAACTCTTGTGCAAAAAGATAAAATTAAAGTTCACATTAGTTAACTAACACATTAAGGCCCGTTTTCACAACTTACCGATAGCTTTAAGTAGACTTTAAATGGCCTTATAAAAAGTGTTCCATTATTTAAACTTTACTTTAACCTAAATTGAACGATAAAGTAGATTAAGGTTAACCCTACCTGGTAGGTAAAGTAAAGTTGTAATAATGGAACACTTTTTATACGGCCGATAAAATCTTACCTTTAGCTATCGGTAAGTTGTGAAAACGGGCCTAAGACCAGCAAAAGTAAACTGGTTTTTATGTATTGGTTAACTAATGTGAATTTTAACTTTTTTTGCATAAGGGGATTAATCTTTTACTAAGTGCTTTAAAAATTAATGTTCAAATCTGCGTTTAAGAAACGTCAGAAAATATCATAAATTCTCTTATTTTAATTTGTATAGAGACTTTTAGAATTATATTAAGAATTATTAAAATGTCATTTTATTAGTTTTAAGATCAGTTTGTCAATATTTTTGAAAAAACCATTTAAGAACACTTTTGCATCAATCAAAATATGCGTCTTTTATTAATCTCTTTCTATCTTTAAATTAAAAAAAAAGATTGAGCAAATGTACGCCGCGATTTTTCTAGATAACGCGCTTCCTAAATTTCCAATTTTAATTTGATTGATATCATGGGTTGTGTTAACTTTGAGAGCCGCAGTTGTTTGTATCTAATGCGCATAGATATATTTAAGAAAAAGTCTAACAGGGTCAAATCGCAAGATCTTGGTGCCCAATGGACATCTCACCCACGTTAAGTGACCATGCCCTTATTTCGCTTGTGCAGGCATGTGACATGAGTTGTATTGCACGTAGTGTCGTTCTGTTTAAACCTTTTGTCGTTGGTGTTCATATCAATCGAAGCCAAAAGACGTTAGTATTCATCAACCTGATGGTCTGGCCAACGTAGCCCATAATCCACAAGCATTGTATACTGTTTATCTCAAATTTGGCAATTTTGGTTCTTGACGTACTCATCCAGAAGTGGGCCTCATCACTAAAGGTAATTTTTCGATAAAAATTAGGGTCAGTTCCAGTTTTTGTAATTAAATAAAAATTTTTGGTTTAAATTGACTTATATCTAGGGGAATAGATTGTAGCAGTGACTACACCATTCCGAAACTGACACTTGGAAGGAAACCGCGAGTTACCCTAGAGGAGGACGGTTGGTTGGTAGGACTCCGATCTGGCCAAGGGACCTTCAGATTCTACACTGATGGTTCCAAAATGGAGGACGGAGTTGGAGCTGCAGTCTACTGCCAGGAACTGGGTATTCGGGAATCGTATAAGCTTCCCGATTACTGCAGCGTTTTCCAGGCGGAGGTTTTTGCAGCCAAAATGGCTGCCGATTTGGCACGTGTTCCCGGCACCGAGAACTCGCAGGTAAACTTTTTCATTGATAGTCAGGCGGCGATCAAGGCTATAACCGCGGAATACTCATACTCCTCTGTCGTCCAGGAGTGTAGGGACTCGATAGATAGACTCTGTGTCAATAGGAGAGTGCATATCTACTGGGTTCGCGGTCACCAGGGCATAGAGGGCAACGAAGAGGTGGACGAATTGGCGAAACGGGGGGCCCGTTTACCACACGATAGGATGCTGGTCATCCCGGCTCCAATTCAGAATATAAGGAGAGATACGGACTCTGCTATACGGAGGAGATCAGAGGCGTTTTGGGAAAACACAAGAACGTGCAGGGTTTCCAAGGTAATGTGGGGATCCTACGATCCGGAGTCGTCGAGAATTCTTCTGTCGCTATCGAGAAGGGACTGTAGACTTCTGATAGGTTTTATAACGGGTCAGTGTTGGACTGCGGTATACGCCTATAGGGCGGGGCGGTTGAATAGTGACAATTGTAGATTTTGTGGGGTACCAGGGAAAAAGGAGACGGTAGAGCACCTGCTATGCTACTGTCCGGCACTCGTGCGCTCCAGGGCGAACTGTCTGGGAGATCATTATCTCCAAGATCTCGGGGAAGTCTCTGGAATTGGTTAATGAGACTCCTGGCATTCGTCAAGAGAGTGTGGGGTACTCTGGATACCATCACATCTGACTGACCTTTTTACTTTCTTCTGTGGGTTATAGTACAATTGTGGTAACGCTAGGGACCTATTTGGTCTATGCGGGGTCTTTGTGACCGGCCACTCTAACCTAACCTAACCTAACTTATATCTAATTTTAATTGTTACATTAAAGGAAATTCTTCAATTTAGTTTTGCTTTAAGGATGTGTTCATTTGACAACAGCATGTTGCATGTTAATTAGGGTATTCAATTAATCGGGCTTTTGCTTTGATCGGTTAATCGCTCGATTAATTAATCGAGGTTTTGGTTTAATCGGTTAATAATCGGTTAATTTTGTTATTGATCGGTTAACCGGTTAATAAGGTTTTTTCCTTAATTAAGTAATTTCAATTAATAAACATTAAAAACTTTTTATTATTTGGAGTTTATTAGTAAAAAAAACAATAAAATAGCAGTTCTTGAACTAAAACGAGCAAACAAAAAAATAATTAAGAACTACACAGAAAAAATTATTGCCGAATTATTTTCAAACAAACGCTTGTTTGAAAATTTTTTTAATTTCTATAAATTTTTTTACTGATTCAATTAAAATTTTTGTTTGATTTTTATTTAACCAACAAAAATGTTGACAACCATTCAAAAATATAATACACGCGTTATTGGTTTCAAGTTTTCATAATTTTGTATGAAATATTTAACGCTTTTTAATGTTGTCCTCTCTTTGCATTTTTTTATTTGATCGTAAGCAACACTTATGTAAAATATAAGAACTACAACAAAAAACACATGCAGTCTATTTTTGGACACTTTAAAAAAGTACAACAGTAAGAAAGATGAAGAGGTTTGAAGTAAAAAAAAAAATAGCAGGTAAAAATACGTTTCACTCTTTTTAAACAACAGAAACAACAACAACATTATAAGAAACAAAATAAATTTTTCCTTGGTTTCAAAGTTGGTTAAAAAAAAACCAAAATCCCGTATTCAATTTTTTCAAACTGTTTGCTTAAATACATCAAATACAAAAATATAATGATGACGAAAAACATATCGAGTCGGCCTGTCGCCGTTTTTGGGTTACATTTCTTCTTCATTAGCAAAGGAAAGGATACAGCAACAGTGTGTGGAAAAAAAATAGAACTTCGTTCAAAAATTATTCCACCAAAAAAAATGTGTCTCAAAGCCAGCCGGCCGCTCTGCTCTCTCTGCCATCATCTTCTAATACAGTGCCTGCTTGTGTGCGCATCATTGCTTGCGCAAAAACCTGTTTTTTTTTGATTTTGAAATTTAGTATATGAATTTCAGTAAACTTTTTGTTTGATTCAGTTAAATTATTTGTTTGAAAACATCAGTGTGTTTTTTCAATAAACAAAATGCACATAAATTGTTTGAATATGCAAATTTGTTTATAGGACCGATTTCAGACAAAAAATTGTTTGATTCTACAAATTTTTTGTTTGAATTGGAAAAATAATTTTTTCTGTGTATGTAATGCATATTTTTTAATTAACGAGCATGTTCTGACAATCGCTAAACGCTTAACATTGGCGATTCTGGCTTAAAATCGTATAACAGGTGTTCTGTAAATCGCAATAGCAAGAAGCAAGCGACTTCAAATTACAAAAGCATGCTCATGGGAACTAGAATATTTGTTAGAAACTATACCAGATCGCAAGCTAAGCGCACGAGTTTCAGAACACCATAAAATAAATCTGGCGTTTTCGATTTCAAATCGTGCGATTGTCAGAACATGGCTACAAATAATGAGTGAAAGAAGTTATTTATTTTGAAAAATTAATTAAAGTTGTACTTGTGCTACTAACCAAAGAATAGCTAAAGTAAAACATGTAACATGTAAAGATACGAGATATTCTGATAGTGTATAGAATCATTCCTAAATATATGTACATATCTATCATCTTCAAAGTTAACCAAAGGTTGACTTTAGCAAAAAGTTTGTGAAATATTGAGGGAATTGGGCTATTGTAAAAAGCTTTATAAATTTAAATTTATAAAGAAGATATAATTCCCACATTCCATTTTTCGATGTTGTCAAATTATAAATTTTTTTTTTGCATTTTATATTCTTTTGGTAAATTTAAATAAAATCACCCCTATTATGTAAGGCGTTGTCGACGTCGACATTAATTTTTAATTGTTGTCACATCAAGGCGACGACTACATCACTTCGACGTTAATTTGGTATTTTGTAAGAATGTTGTGTCGACGTCGACTAGTTATCGAAAATTTGACAAAAAAAAAATCCCATCTCCAATTGTTTTTTTTTTAATTTTATTTTTGTTCTGCACTCACTTTTTAACGCTATGTCTGAGTTCATATGGCTCATGTCTTAGTGCTGGTTCACACAGGTCAAGTTTACTTGAACAGTTTTATTTAAATTTTCTTTTGAACTTGCGTTCACGTTCATGCACAAAATTAATTTTTGTTTTCTTTTCCTTCAACTTTGTAGCTTTTTATTATATTACGGATGAAAAAAGAAAAGAAAAATACAAAACTGACTGGTACGGTCAAGTATGTACCCCTTTCCATTCTCTTTACCCCTCTCTCCTAAAAGCTCGAGACTTGAAGAGTCAAACTTGACCTGTGTGAACCAGCACTAAAGACAGTACATGCATCTGTGCACTCGTTTCTTTTCCCAAAGTATATTTAATAATTTGAAAAAATTTGGGTCATAGGTTTTTATTGGCACAAGGACCAAGCCTATTGAAAATGGGCCGAATCGTAGGACCACGAGGGAAGATAGGGTTAAATTTTTTCCTCTCAGAAACTATCAAACCGTTTTTAATGAAATTTAAAACATAGATAGAACCATATCTATATAGACACATAAGCTGTCCAGTTTTTCAAAAATAGGACCACAAGGGGAGGTAGGGGGCAATTTCTGCCCCTCACAAACTTTTAACCCGATTTTAATAAGTTTTATAAACATAGATAAATCCATATTTATATGGACATATAAGCATGATGTGTTTTTTAATACTGTGGTGTAGGGTATCATATGGTCGGGCTTGACCGACTATACTTTCTTACTTGTTTTAACTGATTTAGCTTTTTAAAATAAAGTGTAGAGTTTGTTTCCAATTTTGAATTTTTTTCGCGAATTTTTGGCATGTTTTAGATAAAAGATATTTTTACCGTAAGTTTTCTGATTCTTTATAGCTTTAACGTTTATTAATAAATATAAGACTTTTCTTTCATGCCGCTGTTAGCAAATTTTTGCGAATTTTCGTTAATTTAGCAATTTTCACCAAATTTTTGCCATTCCTTTTAGTTTAAGGGACTTTTAATAAATTTTATGGCTTGTTTGATATATTAAAAATTTTCGCGAATTTTCGCTGTTTTTGCATATTTTTTTTTTTGTAACTTCCCGACATTTTGTTTTTTAGCCGTTTAGCGATTTCAAAACAATTTGAGGGTTTGTTTCAAAGTTTGCAATTTTTGCTCATTTTAGCCATGCTCGCGATAGAAGCGAAAGTTTTCTGATTCTTTACAGCTTTAACGATTTTTAATAAATATTAGACTTTGCTATCATATAGCTGTTAGCAACTTTTTACGAATTTCCGCTAATTTTGCAATTTTAACCAAATTTTTGCCATTTCTTATAGTTTTAGGGAATTTTAATCAATTTTATGGCTTTTTTTATATATTAAAAATGTTCGCGAATTTTCGCTATTTTTGCAAATGTTTTCGAATTTTCGCAATTTTGGTTCTTTGAGGCGTTCGTCTTAAATTAAAAATTTTCGCGAAATTTCGCTATTTTAGCAAACTTTTCCGAACTTTCGCAATTTTCGCGTTAAATTTACTAATAAAATTTGTGCCCATAACTTCGTTTAAATTTGCATTTTTTATTTCAAACGTATTCAATAAATATGTTTACATTTCATTTAAAATTTCTTTAACTTTCATTTGAGTCGTCGCAAAATTTCCTGTCGACTAAAACGGAGACAATACTACTCGACGTCGACTTGAAAGCGCCTTGGAAAATATCAATTGACTGTCAATAGTAATCGATTATTGTCAACAACGACTCAGAAAATACCATTACTGTTCAGGTGCCGTCGACTTGTGTCGATGTCGACTTTCATAATAGGGGTGAATGGTTTATTTTCATAAATAAGATTTTTTTATGTTGTGATAAATTCCCAATTTTTATTCCTGATAACATACACTGAAACTAATGCTGGGGGGATTTATTTTAAAAAAATGTAACTCAATGTGTGTAACATATGGGCCAATCCTGCGTGTAGCACGCTACATTCGCTCGCGTTTTCTGATTTATATGTAAACATTTTTTGGTCTTTCAAAAGAGATACCTTCAACTTGTATATAGTATTTTGTGATATTAATACGTGCTTACGAATGGCATATATCCTAATTTCTTAGCAAGTATTTGTTGCGAAATAATTGATCACAAAGTTTTGTCAACAAAAGTTGAAGTAACTTTAAAGGTTGAAGTGTGTTTTCCTAATTTTTAGCGAATTTTGCATCATAAGGTATAACAAGTCATATTCCTTAAAGAAAGATGACTTGAGGAGAATTCTAAAATCACGGACAAAAGCCATGAACCCTTTGTGAAGTAAGCCTCACAACGCATCCTACAGTTTTTCCAGCAGTATTTTATTATTATATTTTATTTATTTTAACAAAACAAATTTTATTTGTAAGAATTGCATTTCTTAAGCTTAGTCTAGACGATATGTTGAATTAGCAAATGTATGCTTATACTTAAATATGCTTAAAAATAATAACAAATGTCTCTATCAGCATATGCAATATGCTAGGTGTCTAAACGATATGCTGAAAATACTAAATTTTTCAAATTCATCATATGCTAGCAAATGATATTTCAACAAATAAAGGCCCAACCAGAATATGCATAAACAAACTTAAGCTACTGTCAAAAATAAACGAAAAAAGCCTTCCAAATACATCTAAAAAAACAAAAACAAAATAAAAATCATTTGATTCCGTACGGAATGTGCGATTAGTTTCGCACTTTGCTTAAGCAAATTACAGTTTCATAAAATTTAACAAAAAGTTCCTTTAAGTTCAACATGGTTTTACACATATGATTTACATGTATTCGCTCAGTTGCTTAAGCCACGTTCATTCTGGTTAGGCCTTAAGTTAGCATACAATTTTTGTGTCTACACGATATGTTGAATTTCGTATGTTGTTATGTATGTTGAGTAAAGAGAACATTTGTTTAAAAATTTCAAATAAATTTGACAATTCTCTTTTTTTATTATTTTAATTTTTTTATTTAAAATTTGTTATAAATTATCGCCTTTAGTGCAAAAATGAATAGTTTTATGCATGCATATTAATACTGAATAAGTAAGAAAGATATATTGGGCTGGGTCAAATCCGCAAGTATCTAGTTAAAATATATGAACTGGATTGATCTTAAAATTATTTATAAAGCCTCACAGTTTTATAATTGGTTACGGTTCTACCGTTATGGTAAGTTATGGGCCGGCCAGCAGTATGTTTTTCATTTTGATACCTACACCACTATAGTGTCTGTAACACTTAAAAATAGTGGTCCTATAACCATTTTATAGTATCCCGATCGGCTCAATCACTATCTTGAGTCGATATAACGATGTCTGTCCGGCCGACTGGCTGGCTGCTTACTTTGTAGTGTGCAAAGTACACAGAAAAAATTATTTTTCCAATTCAAACAAAAAATTTGTAGAATCAAACAATTTTTTGTCTAAAATCGGTCCTACAAACAAATTCGCATATTCAAACAATTTATTTGCATTATGTTTATTGAAAAAAAAACGCCGATTTTTTCAAACAAATAATTTTACAGAATCAAACAAAAAGTTTACTGAAATTCATATAAATTTCAAACAAACAATTTTGCTGAATCAAACAAAAAAATTTTGGCACAAGCAATGACGCGCACACAAGCAAGCACTGTTGGCGAAGATGAAGCAGAGCAGAGCGGCCGGCTGGCTTTAATACACATTTTTTTGTTGGAATAATTTTTGATCGAAGTCATATTTATACTCACAGTGTTTTTCTTCATCACTCACTGTTGCTTTATCCTTTCCTTTGCTAATGAAGAAGAGATGTAACCAAAAACGGCAGCAGACCGACTCGACATGTTTTCCGCCATCATTCTATTTTTGTATTTGATGTATTTAAACAAACTATTTGAAAAAATTGAATACGGGATTTTGTTTTTTTTTTTACCAACTTTGAAACCAACCAAAAATTTATTTTGTTTCTTATAATGTGTTTTTTCTGTTGTTTAAAAAAAATGAAACGTTTTTTTACCTGCTATTGTTTTGTTGTTTTTTTACTACAAACCTCGTCACGCTATTTTATCATTTTTCTTATTGCTGTACTTTTTTAAAGCGTCCAAAAATAGACTGCATGTGTTTTTTGTTGTAGTTCTTATATTTCACATAAAGAAGTGTTGCTTACAATCAATAAAAAAATGCAAAAAGACGACAACATTAAAGAGCGTTAAATATTTCATACAAAATTATGAAAACTTCAAACCAATAGCGCGCTTATTAAATTTTTGAAGAGTTGTCCACATTTTTGTTGGTTAAATAAAAATCAAACAAAAATATTGATTGAATCAGTAAAAAAATTTGTAGAAATCAAAAAAATTTTCAAACAAGCGTTTGTTTGAAAATAATTCGGCAATAATTTTTTCTGTGTACAGGTCGCAATTATTTGATCAAATTTGGTACATTGGTACTAAATATTTATTGTTATTGAAAACGGTGAGGAACGGTCCATAATTTCTCAAAGATACTAGCTACTTTTCAGATTAGAATCTTTGTGCCAATAAACAATTTTTTTTATCTTGATATTAAGATTAAACTTTATATTCTAAATCTATAGTTCCTATACAATTATCGGCGACTATAACCTTATTTGTTTTATCGGGCCCATGATTGCCCATGAGTCCCAAATTAGGTACACCCTCAAATATTTATCTGTATATTCTGTGTTATAGGTTAATATATGGTCGGACTTAACCGACTTATTAATCATATATAACTTAATTTGACCAAATTTGAATAAACTATCATGATTTGTATCAGTATTAACGGGATTTTTGGGTCGATAATTACAAAATTCGGTTGAGTAATTTGAGTATTAAAAAACATAAACTGGACCAAATTTCAATACAGTTATCAAATTTTTATAATTTTTATAAGGATGATGCAGTTTTGCCACTAAAGTCATTAAAAGAAAGTGAGAATTGAAATGCTCGAATGGAGCATATGGTAAATTGTGGGCCGATCTTCTCCAAATTTAGTTGTGTGATTTCTAGCTTTATGAAACTATGACATAACAAATTCTGCTATAATAGCGTTATTAGGTACGTCTTAGGCATGCTAAAGTATATCCGAGAATGGGTTTTACATGCGACCTATGGTAAATTATGTAAAATCTAGTCATAGAAAACGAGTTCTTTTGTAAATAACAATTGGTTCAGTTTGCCACCAATTTTTGTTAATTTCTTTAATAGAAATAGACATTTTTCAGGGTGGAGGGGTTCTGGTTTAAATGAAGAAAATTAACTCAGCTGAGCGAAGCCGGTGCTTGATATATCATAAAATTAAGAACCCTTATGTCCAGTCGAAAACCAACAAAAAAGAACAATTTTATTTAGCAAAGCCGGTATTTGGCATACTATAATTAACTAATACATAGAGTATATAAACTATTACCACATGTATACTCATAACTCTATATTAAACAAAAGATTTATTATAATATAATTTTTTAACTATCAAAAAGTAATTTCAATTTTTGGGAATACTAAATTTTTAATTTCAAAAGATTTTGTTATTCGTGCTTAATTCCCAGTTTTTATTCTTGATAAAAACACTTGAAATTTATTGTTGATGGGATAAGCTATTCCTATGCGCATTTCACTGGTTGCTTAGGCCAGATCATCAGGAAACTTCATCCATAAAGATTTTAGAAAAACTAAAGATATTAAACCAAATAAAACTGTTAAACGTATAAGAATTAGAGCAACAGTTCTACTTGTAATAGTATCAAAGCTTAAACAAAACACATCAACAATAAATAACAGTGGGTTTATCTCATCTTACATTCCCCACTACAATTAGTTGAAATTCTCTCAACATTAATTGTAGTTGTAAGTAGGTTAAGAAAAACAAAATAAAAACAACAACAACTTACAAAAGATATTGTCAATTAAGTGTTTTTTTAGGCCGTGCACTTGCCTGTTTATTATCAAAAAGTAATTTCAATTTTTGGGAATACAAAATTTTAATTTCAAAAGACTTTGTTATTCGTGCTTAATTCCCATCAACAATAAATTTCAAGTGTTTTTATCAAGAATAAAAACTGGGAATTAAGCACGAATAACAAAATCTTTTGAAATTATAATTTTTTAACTTTAATAACTGAAAGCTTGAAGCGTTCCCTATAAAATATTATATGTAAAAAATACCTTTATATCGATAACATTTTGAGTTTAGAGCCATTTTGATAAAATGCATTAGTAAATTAAAATATTTTTTAAATTGGTTCTTAATGGGTATTTGAAAACACCCTTCAGCGATACCCATATTGCTGTGAGCCAATTTATACTTCAAGAAATATTGGTTAAGAATTGATAAACTTTTATGGGCTATAACTCTAAAACAAAGTTCTTTGGCAAACATTTCTATTTTCAAAGCACTTATAAATGCAATTTTTTGTTCCTTATTTGCCGATAAGCTAGAAATCTGGATAACTTCCGGGGTTATGTAAAAAATTAATCAAGTTATTAAAAGAATACCAATTTTTATATTATTCATATGCTACCAAATTTTCTGTATGCTGCAAATCTTGCATACGACTTTCAACAAATAACATATTTGTCAACATACGTAGAAAATTGGTTGAAAAGTAAAAATATTGTGTCTAGACGATATGCTATAATTGTGAACAAACGTTTGCTGACTTCGTAAACAAATGCCTGTCATATGTTGGTATGCATACGTTTGTTGGAAAAATTTGGTGTCTACACGATATGTTGGCGTTGAAAACAAATTTTTCAACATAAATTTGCTGATTCAACATATCGTGTAGACTTCGCTTTAAACTAATTTCTTATCTAATGAATATCAACTTTTTTTTTAACGAAATTTATATTTTGATGAGTCTGCTGCAAGTGCTAATTAAAGCACAAAAATTCCCTAAAATAAAATAAAATAAAATAAAATAAAATAAAATAAAATAAAATAATAATAATAAAATAAATAAAATAATAATGGTGTTTTCTTTTCTAAAAAATAATTATGCATTATAGTTGTGTAATATATTTATTAGGTTACACGAACCCTTACAAAGTGATACATTTTTCTAAATTACAATGGAACAAAATAATAGCTACGTTTTACACTCAACGCTAATGTGTATTTAGCGTGTTAAATATTGAATGCAAAGTTTGTACTAAAAGCGATATTCACCACGCTTGTAGCAATTTTGAACATTAAATTTTCTTACAATTCCAATAAGCGTTGATTTTCAATAATTAATGTCAGCTGTTGTTAAAAATTTTGCGACAAAAAAATATGTATAATAAAAGTAAAACAAACGAAAAACAAAAAGTTTTTATATCCAACACAATATAACTAAAAATCACAATAAAACGCAAATTGTCCGCAAATTTTCCGCAAACACAAGAAAAAAATACTTGCTTGCATAAAAAATTTTTTCGCAGATGCAAAAAAGGGTATTATCTCACTCTCAGTTATAACTGCGGGTAAGAAATGGAACAAATTTGCCATTTATTGTTGCAACATGTTTAGAAAGGAAAACGACAACTTCTCACATTTTGCAAATATTTTTAGAATGGAACAAAAACCGGCACGAATGGTAGCATATATGGAACATTAATGTCAGAAAAGAAAACACCATAAGTGATCAGGGGTGGGGTAGGATTTGGTAAACATTATTTTAATAATGATCATCGAAATACATATTTTTTACGAAATTATACATCTAGTCTTATGTTCCATTAAAAAAAAAAATCATTTGGACAGTTTCTGGGATTTGCCCATATACTAGCATAATAAACAAAAAAACAGGCAAGTGCACGGCCTAAAAAAACTTAACTGGCAACATGCTTTTGCAAGTTGTTTTTGTTTTCATTTTGTTTTTTCTTAACCTGCTTACAACAATAATTAATGTTGGAAGAATTCCAATCAGTTGTAGTGGGGAATGTAAGAAGAGATAAACTTACTCTTTATTGTTGATGTTTTTGTTTAAACTTTGATATTGTTACAAGTAGAAATGTTGCTTATAATTCTTATACGTTTAACAGTTTTATTTGGTTTAATATCTTTAGTTTTTCTAAAATCTTTGGATGAAGTTTCCTGACGATCTGGCCTAAGCAACCAGTGAAATGCGCATAGGAATAGCTTATCCCATCAACAATAAATTTTCAGTGTCTTTATCAAGAATAAAAATTGGGAATTAAGCACGAATAATAAAATCTTTTAAAATAAACAAAAAAAGATATCTTAACTTTTACTAAACTTTGATAAGTTTTAAGAATTTTTTTTAATTTTTATAAGAAAGAATTATACTAAAAAAATGTTTTAAGATTTTGAATTAAAATTTTTTTTGCATATTACGCAAAATTTTGAAAAAATATTCTTTTTTATTGTGGGCAACGACTACTTGTATTAAATTTGGTTCTCGCGACAATCTCCATTGGTCCCAATACTATTGACAAATTCCGCCTAATTACTAATAGGTATTTACCCTCATCCGGCAAAACCGTTTTAAGTAGTCTTTAATTTTAAGGCTCCAGTTCAGTATAATAAGCTTGTTCCTCATGAAAATGTCTTTAGACAACACATTTTCACATTTGCTATACATACTTCCACACATTCGGACAAGCCGCTTGTCAGCTGTGATCAATTAAGTGCAAAAAGTCAACTTATAGCATCTAAAATTATTTCCCAAATTTAATCTTGCAAACTATGTATTAAAAAACATAGATATTCAGGAATAAAGCGATTGATTGCATAACTCGGCTTCAAGTAGATAACAATATTATATATGAGTTTTTTAATGTACCGGCCTTGGCGGTTTCATTGTGGTTTAAACATGTTGTTTATAATTATATTTTTTTTACGTTACATTGGTCCAGAATGTGTTTCTCGTGTGAAAATTAAAACTTACGGTTGTTTTGACTAAATGTACCTACTTAAAAAAATAGGCTTCATACCTACCTATATTTCTCAAATTCTATAAATTTATTTTTTACAAAATTTGATTCACCTAATAAAAAGTATTAGCAAAATATTTCTGCTTTTATATTTATTATTATAGGTAGGTATTTGTTTTAATAGAGAAAAATTGTAAAGATAAAACAAAAAAAAAAAAAAATTCTATTCTAGTTTTTTCCATAATTATGTGCGTCGGTACGTCTCTGGGTTTTAAAATTTCAATGACATTAAAATATGTAATAACTAAAATTATTTATACAATACTTCATTATCGTATACCTATAAATCATTTTCCCTCCCAGTAAAGGAAAATCAAAATTAAATAGACTTTATTTCAACAAATTTACCAATTAATGAAACTTAAACAACTACAACACCAACTAAAAACACCTCTACCCCAATTTTACACACAGTCACATATTTTTGTTAAAAAAAAAAACACTTTTATGATTGATTTTTCTCTAGAGTTTTTTTTCTCGAAATACAGCCATTAATTGTCGTTCATATCTAAAAAATGTAACTGATACAATTATTTGCTCATTTTATTTAAACAAGAATAAAATATTTATTGGAAAAGTGGCAATTATACGTTAGTCAGAAAGAGAGAGAGCCAGAGAGAAAGAGTGAATAGTAATTAAATAAATGAGAAAAAACGTGAAGACCAAAATTCACATTCCACGATCCACAATGCAACTTCCAGTTTTCTAAAATAAACATTTCTTATGATTGGTGGTTGTTGCTAAACTAATAAGTTAGAAAGGGAAAACTGTAATAAGAAAAGAGACATTTAATTTACCAACTAAAAACAACAAAGATGGACTACAGCGTTCTTGCTCTAACTCATGGTTATGGCCTCTTTAATGTTTATTTTTAAACGGCTTTTAACAAAACCAACAAAATATTTTTATTAAATTGAATGAATTTAATTTTCAGTTTTTAGTGCTTGAAGTTGCGGAGCAGAAGAGCGAGCGAGCGTGAGCGTGCTTTGTTACCAAAGTAAGTGAGTGGTTGGCAGAGGAGGCAGTGACAGACTTGCCAGCCATTATACAACGATTCATTTAATAATTGCAAATTATATTGAGCTCATTATCACTGTTTTATGTCTGTCCCAATTTCGATGATGATGGTCTCTAACAAACTCTGTTCTCACTCCTCTGGTTATGTTTTCATTAAGTGCGTTTGTGTGTGTGCCTTTATGAGTAACTTACATTGGTTAGTTATTTTAAGGCCATTTGTAGCACCTTGTTGGCAACAAAACTAGTATTTAGCTTGGGGATGTGCTTACATTTTAGTATTTTGTGTGAACAGAGCTTTAAGGAATGGATACTTTAATTAGATATTAGACAAAGACATATTTAAGGTAATTTAATATTAAGGTAATCAGTCTATCGGTCGGTGCGAGGGCTTTAGGTTCAATTCCCGCCAGTGACTGACCTGTTTCCAACGGGCTGAAGGTCTATGTTACAATTTCTTAGTAAATTTAGTTAGAATATAATTTGTAACATTTACGGCCAATTTCACTAAGTTAAGTTATACATAATTATATATCAGTTATAGCTGTCAAAAACATATTGTTAACTGGAAGTTAAAGTAATAGTTAATTTAAACTGAACTTTTTATAATGATAATATTAGTATGGTTCAGTTATGTATGGAACAAAATATCGGCCAAATATTGGCTGCCGCGTCTTTGGCGGCACACCTTCATCCGATGGTCCAAATTTTCGATGACGCTGAGGCATAATTGAGGTTATATGCCGTTAATGGGCCAAATTATCTCATCCTTCAGCTCTTGAATTTTTGCTGGCTTATCGACGCACGCGTTTTCTTTCAAATAACCCCAATGAAAGAAGTCGAATGGGGTCAAATCACATGATCTTGGAGGCCAATTGACATCGCCACCACGTGAGATAACACGGTGATTGAATTTCTTGAGCAAAAGAGCCATTGTTTCGTTGGCTGTAAAGCAAGTGGCACCATCCTGTTGAAATCACATATCCATATCTCGCAATTCGGACCATAAAAAGTTCGTTATCATCTCACGATAGCGAACACCATTCACAGTAACTGCCTGACCGGCCTAATTTTGGGAAAAATACGGCCCGATGATGCCCGCCAGCGCATAAACCGCACCAAACAGTCACTCTTTGTGGGTGCATTGGTTTTTCGACAATAATTCTTGGATTATCATTATCATGTTTTCAAATCTCCTACAGACCCGGTTTGCTCAAATTTTTGCACGATTTTTCCGATTGTACGCACATTTGGACGATTAAATTGACCGAATCACCGAAATCACGAATATCGTGCACATGCATTTTGATTTGAACGTCCATTTTCATAATGTGCCCAAATAACTTTAACGCGTTACTCGATTGCATATCTTTCATGGTTTAAATTGAGTTAGTCTGAAATTGAGAAAAAATGCAGAAATGAAATGCAGAAAAAAACTTGACGTTTAGGTGTGGTTCACATTTAAAAGGCAAACGGAGATCGGATTCGGATTTAGCGCTTCGAAATACATATAGATAGTTCGGTGTGGTCATATTGATGGAAAATTGTTTTTCATAATGTATGCTGCCACCAATAAAAGTTAGTGGAGCAAGCCCATTTTTTCTTAGAATCTTCACTGGTTTAAAGAAATTGCCCATACTAAATTAAATTTCAATATCTATTCCAGAACGCCAGTTATTAATTTTGGCCACCTAAAATTTCGAAAAGCCATTCTGTGTACAGGAGTACCGAATCGGCTAAGTAATGTAACTTGCTGTAAATCGCAATAAAGTTATCATAACCTGTCATCGTGAATAATACTAAATAAAACTTATTATAATACATCTGTCTTGGCGTAATTTTGAATAATAAGCTGGGCTTCAGACCAGGGTTAGTAAATTGAGTACAATTGTACTCCTTTTTTGATACTATTTGGCATTCTCATGTACTATTGTACGGCGGTTAGGGATCATCTTAAGGAAATTTCACATTTTGGTCATACCGGCAAAGATTCAAAATATGAAGGCCTTCGTGATTTCTTGAGAACGAGGGCTGACCAGATCCTATGATACGGCACCAGACTGGTTTTGGCTGAGGCCCCAGTCGGATACTCCCTTGGGGAGGGGTGTCTTCTTGCTTGAGATAAACCCCGTTTTATTAGATAGTCAAAAAGGTTGAAGTGGTGAAGCTGCTTGTGGTAAAAATTGAGTAGTTGGTTAGTAAATAAAAGGTTGCAGCGGCTGGGTACGACAAGCCAGGGCCTGTCAAAACGGATTTACAATCGACTTTATATGCAGCACGCCTAGGCCTTAGGCATGCTGCCACGTTAACAAACCAACCCTTTAATGAACTTTGTTCCTAGCCAAAATGATTGCAGTGTTAAGCCCCTGACATTTTTACTCTTCATATCAAATACGATCGATCATAGTTGATAAAGATTCAAGCTTAAAACTCATCACAAAAAATGAATCAATTCTTTTATAAACATTAACCGAATTATTTATTCAGAAATGTAAGAAAAAGGCTCAAAAAAGCCTTCATTCATAAAGGAAAAAATACTTATTGATTGGCACTAGAGAATGGGTTGATGTCAATCATTTCATATAGTAGATGATATATTGGTAACTTTGGTTGGTTACTTAAACGAATAGACAGAATTCCTAAACTGATTTGTAGACAGAAAAGAGAAGTTGATTAAAAATGACACAAAGCCAAAGCCGCCTAGTTAAGAGTGAGTAGTTTTATATTTTTTAGTTTTTGTGGTCGATGTGTATCGCAAAACACGAGCGACAAAGTGACACCCAAGGAAACATGTTTTAACATGTGTGATCCTTAAATGTCAATTAAGAAATTATTTTTAATTGTAACTTGCATTTTTTTTAAACATAAAAGCAAAAATTTTATTTATAGTTTAAGTTTTGTTTCTTTGTTTTATTATAATTCAGTCACTCATTTGTAGACAGTTCGCCTGTCGTTCATTAATTATTCATGCATGCTCTCCGCCATGTAACGTGCAAAATGTGTGATAATTTTTTTCATTGTTTTTAAGTTTTTGTTATTGCTATTCAGTATTTTTATTATTGTTTTTTTTTTGCGTTTGTCATGATTTTCAATACGAGTAGTTTTGAATTTAATTGTTTTTTAAACCAGCCACCATTACTTAATGAGGTTTTATATTGTTTCTTTATTTCTTGTTTTAAGTGGGACTGAATTGAATAAAATTAAGGTGTGGCCTGTTTCTACACATGTTTTTCCATATAAAAAAAAATAATCATCCATGTTTTATTGTCACAAAGAAACAATCTATACTCTATACAGGCCATATTAATGGCACACCAAAGTTTTTTGCTAAAAATTTGTATATGTGATACCCTACACCATTCTTTAGAATTATTGGTAGCATAACAGTTACAAATTCACTCAAAAGATTTAAAAGTTTTAAACTCTAAAACTAGAACATTTTAACAAACTATCTACAATCCATTTTTGGTATCATTTGGGAAAGAAATCTATTTTTTTCATGGTGTTATGCTTAGGAACATATTTTCTTTGTAATTATTGACTAAGACAAGCTTTATGTACATACATACATACCATATGTACATATAATATTTATTATCATTTTTGTAGATCCTAAACGAACTCTTCTTAAGTTATTAAAAGTTATAAGAACATTTTAGTTTAAGACAATTGAAAAAAAAATGGTTTAAATTTCGTTTAATATATAAAAACTTAGTTTTATTAATATTTTAATTTTGAAAAATATTAAAGGAATAGGAGGAAGTAATTTGACTCAGGATACACATTCGAATTGATATGAAAATTTGTATAATAAATGTTACTCACCATGAGAAATAAAGTCCCAGATTCTATTTTAAGTTTGTTGATTTAACTAAATTTTGACAATATTTTGTATATATGACAAAAGTTTTGTTTCCTGACAATTTTTTTTTATAAAAGAATTTTTATATAAAATCTATTTTATTTTACCTTTTTTTTTCTTTAATGTATAATTGCATTTTTGAGCTTGAAGTCTTATTTTTTTATATAAATTTTTTACTTTATTTAAACCAATATTTCGACACTCCCTTGTGTGCCTTCTTCAGGGGGTTTTCTTGATTGTTTGACAATTTTAAACAAATTGAAGAATACATACAAACATATATGAAAATGCGTTGTAAAAATTTTCACAATTTAATAATTACATAAAAAATGTTTCAAAATTCAAACTAAATCAGAGTTTTTTTTTTAATTTTTGTTAATATAACAAAATTTTGTTTAACTTTTGTTAATATGTTAATTTTAACTTAGATTTGTTAACAAAAATTTGTCAACAGGGGTGTTCTGGAAATCGAAAACGCAAGAATTTTAAACGTCGTTTTTAAATAAGATTTCTAAAATAAAAGAATTTTATGACAAATATTTTACAAACATTTTTCTTTTCAACAGAATTTTATAACAAAAATTATAGAAATTAGATTAAAATTGTATTAAAAACAATTTCCAAATTTTAGCGTTTTCGATTTCCAGAACACCCCTGCAAAATTTTGTTTATTCGAATAAGTTTATTTAATTTGACTTAACTTTATTAATACACCAAATTTTGGTTATTAGACAATAACTTGTAAATTTGCCTTAATTTAGTTGGTTGGCCTCAATTTTGTTATGTATTTGACAAGTTTGAAAAATTTTATATACTGACATTGTCTATTTGACTAATTTTTTTTGTTAATTTAACTAAATTTTGTTAATTTGATTAAATATTGTTAATTTGATTAAATTTTGTTAATTTGACTTAATTTTGTTAATATGACTAAATATTGTTAATTTGACTAAATTTTGTTAATATGACTAAATTTTGTTAATTTCACGAAATTTTGTTAATTTGACTAAATTTTGTTAATTTCACTTAATTTTGTTAATTTGACTAAATTTTGTTAATTTGACTAAATTTTGGTAATATGACTAAATTTTGTTAATTTGACCAAATTTTGTTAATTTGACTATATATTGTTAATTTTACAAAATATTATTAATTTGACTAAATATTGTTAATTTGACTAAATTTTGTTAATTTGACTAAATATTGTTAATTTGACTAAATTTTGTTAATTTGATTAAATATTGTTAATTTGACTAAATTTTGAATAAATTTTTTTAATTTTACAAAATTTTGTTAATATGACTTAATTTTGTTAATATGACTAAATATTGTTAATTTGACTAAATTTGTTAATATGACTAAATTTTGTTCATTTTACTAAATTTGTTAATTTGACTAAATTTTGTTAATTTAACTAAATATAGTTAAGTTGACTAAATTTTGTTAATATGACAAAATTTTGTTATTTTCACTAAATTTTGTTAATTTGACTAAATTTTGTTAATTTCACTAAATTTTGTTAATATGACTAAAATTTGTTAATTTGACTAAATTTTGTTAATTTGACTAAATTTTTTTAATTTGACAAAATTTTGTTAATATGAGTTAATTTTGTTAATATGACTAAATATTGTTAATTTGACTAAATTTGTTAATATGACTAAATTTTGTTAATTTTACTAAATTTGTTAATTTGACTAAATTTTGTTAATTTAACTAAATATAGTTAATTTGACTAAATTTTGTTAATATGACTAAATTTTGTTAATTTCACTAAATTTTGTTTATATGACTAAATTTTGTTAATTTCACTAAATTTTGTTAATATGACTAAAATTTGTTAATTTGACTAAATTTTGTTAATTTGACTAAATTTTTTTAATTTGACAAAATTTTGTTAATATGACTTAATTTTGTTAATATGAATAAATATTGTTAATTTGACTAAATTTGTTAATATGACTAAATTTTGTTAATTTAACTAAATATAGTTAATTTGACTAAATTTTGTTAATATGACTAAATTTTGTTAATTTCACTAAATTTTGTTAATATGACTAAATATTGTTAATTTGACTAAATTTGTTAATATGACTAAATTTTGTTAATTTTACTAAATTTGTTAATTTGACTAAATTTTGTTAATTTAACTAAATATAGTTAATTTGACTAAATTTTGTTAATATGACTAAACTTTGTTAATATGACTAAATTTTGTTAATTTGACTAAATTTTGTTAACATGACTAAATTTTGTTAATTTGACTAAATTTTGTTAATTTGATTAAATATTGTTAATTTGACTAAATTTTTTTAATTTGACTAAATTTTATTAATTTGACTTAATTTTGTTAATATGACTAAATATTGTTAATTTGACTTAATTTTGTTAATATGACTAAATATTGTTAATTTGACTAAATTTGTTAATATGACTAAATTTTGTTAATTTTACTAAATTTGTTAATTTGACTAAATTTTGTTAATTTAACTAAATATAGTTAATTTGACTAAATTTTGTTAATATGACTAAATTTTGTTAATTTCACTAAATTTTGTTTATATGACTAAATTTTGTTAATTTCACTAAATTTTGTTAATATGACTAAAATTTGTTAATTTGACTAAATTTTGTTAATTTGACTAAATTTTTTTAATTTGACAAAATTTTGTTAATATGACTTAATTTTGTTAATATGACTAAATATTGTTAATTTGACTAAATTTGTTAATATGACTAAATTTTGTTAATTTTACTAAATTTGTTAATTTGACTAAATTTTGTTAATTTAACTAAATATAGTTAATTTGACTAAATTTTGTTAATATGACTAAATTTTGTTAATATGACTAAATTTTGTTAATTTGACTAAATTTTGTTAATTTGACTAAATTTTGTTAATATGACTAAATTTTGTTAAATAGACTAAATTGGGGTTCTTTAATTTAATTTTAAAAATTTTGTTGTTTTGACTGAACTTTGTTAATTTAACTAAATATTGTTAATTGAAACAAATTTTGTTAATTAGATATATACATATAGTTTTTTTATATTAATTAATAAAATTTTTTTAATTAGGATTTTGCAAATTTGAATTAATTTTATATATTTAAATTTAAATGAATTGAATAAATTTTGTAAATTTGAATAAGTTTTGTAGATTTGACTAGATTTTGTAATTTGAATAATTTTTGTAAATTTGTAACTCCAAATAAATTTTGTAAGCTTGAATAAATTTTGTAAACTTGAAATATTGTAAATTTTAATATATCCCAGCAAAAACTTTACTTACCTGGTAAGTTAGCAAATAATGTTGGAGAAAATAAACACTACTTATTTTTCGGCTGCATACATATTTTTGTTCGAGGTGTCCAAAGAATTCAGTACTTACTAAAACATTACTAGAAGTCAAAAAATACCAAGTTATTATTTAACTACTAGTAAGTTGAATTGTAAGTACTAACAATAAGCTCCTGGGATCGCACGAAAAACTTTTTGATTTTTAGTAATAGGTGGTAGTTATTTCATACATTACCTGTTAAGTAGTTGTCATTACAATTGTCATTATTCTGAAAACTTCAATAAGTACTTACTAGTAATGACCTCAGCAACTATTTATTACTTCTGTTATTTTTACTACTGAATATTCGCTTACTGGTAACGTACTCAATAACTACTTATTAGGTCTATTAACCTTTAAATGCCCACTGTATCTTTAAAGATACAAACATCAAAAAAATTCCCACGGGCTTATTTTTAATAAAAATAAAAATTAAAAAACACAAGTATGTTTAGAAATCTTTAGAAAATCATCTAAAATTTATTTTTATTATAAAAATTTTAGATTTTTATGTTTAAATAGCCGTAAACTTAAAAAATTATATTTTGAAAAATCTAAATTAAAAGGTTTATTTGCAACGTTAAATCCCAGATCCGAGCGGAAATTGAGGTCCAGAAAAAATATAAGGTGGTTCGAATATATGTCCAGACGCTATGAACAATAATTAAAAAAAAAAGGTTCCGGGGACACGTCGTCAAGCTTTATCCAATGGTTGTATCTTTAAAGATACAATGTGCACTCACCAGCAAATGAAAAATTCGTTTTGGTTTACTTATGTACTGCTGTTTGTTTAGTTTTATGTTGAAGCTTGCAGATAGAGAATTCGTTACGAGAGGCAGTTAGAGTAAAAACTGGGAGTCAGGAAGCATCTAATTGTTAATGATATTTTGTATGCTTGCACGGAGGATAAAATTGACCTTGATGCATTCGTACATGACTTTTTATCAACACGAAAAATGCAGATCAAGAACTTCCCCCTGATAGAGGTTATGACCAGATTATGCAACATTTAACATTTCTTTTTCAGAAACTTCTGACACACATTAAAATTCATGCTCTTCTATGTTTAGAGTGATAAAAGAAAATCCCAAATTTTCTGAGTTTGGTAGAGTTTTCTGGAACAAAGGTAATCTCCAAGATATAACAAATTTACTTAGAGGAACATATGGTTAGAGAATCTATTAAATATTCTGAAATAGATCAAATTAATTTAAGCGTAACGGTCTTTCGTTAATGTATCGGAATTTTTTTCTATATGCGTTATTAAAAGCTTCCCAGTTCTCGGGACTATTGGTTTGAAAAAAAATCATCGCTGCTGTACTATTATAAAAAAAAAATAAGCGGAAGAGGTTTTAATAAAATTCTTGAAGTAGTTCATTTTAATGATACAACTGAAAAGCCTATTCAATATGATCCTAATACTGGCAGGCTTTATCTATCACGACCTCTTATTCAAACTCTCAATACAACTTTTGCCTCCGTTCCGAAGTTGAAAAGGCTTTGTGTAGGCGAACAAATTTGCTCCAGTAAAGTAGGAAGCTATTTGAAGCAGCACTTGCCGAATAAGCCAACAAAATGGGGCTTTACACTTTTTATACTTAGCGATACAATGGGATATGGTAACAAATTTGAAGTATATAGTAGCTCAGATGAAACTTGTGTATTGTGTCATTGTGTTCACAAAGCGCGCAGATTTAAAAACTATATCGCATGCTCCGACAATTTTTATAAAACAATACTCTTGTTAGTATATTCGCGTACACTGGGTCCGCTTGTAATAAACCAGCGCCGCCGAAGAATACTAGATTAGATATGATGGACCATTGGACTGTGATGGATAAAACGGGAAGTTGAAAGCTACCAAATTGCTCTGAACAAACCAGAATGTTCTGTTCAAAGAATTTAAGGGTTCTACCGCGGAAAAAATTACGTGTGTAACACCTTAAAATATGGGTCCTGGCCCACCTTAAAGTATATCGATCGCTTCAGAATCACCTTCTGAGTCGATCTGACGATGTCCATCATGCTGGCTGGCTGTCCATGTAACCTTGTGCGCAAAGTACAGGTCTCAATTGCATAGGCTCGTATTGACACAAAGACCAAGCCTATTGAATAGCCAAATAGCAGGACCACGAAACAAGATAGGGGGCAGTTTCTGCTTCCCAGAAACTATCAAACCGATTTTAATGATATTAAAAACATAAATAGAAACATATTTATGTGGACACATAAGCTATGCAGTTTTTTAAAAATAGGACCATGAGGGGAGGAAGGGAGCAAATTTTGCCTCTCACAAAGTTTCAACCCGTTATTAATGAACCTTAAAACATAAATGCTTTCATGATTATATGGACACATAAGCATGATTCTTCATGGGTCCCGAATAGGGTGCAGTCTCGAAAATGTGTATTTAAATACTGTGGTGTAGGGTATCATATGGTCGGGCTTGACCGACTATACTTTCATACTTGTTTTTTAATTAAAATAAAGTAATTTCAAAGATGCTAGCTCATGTTTTCTTTGGTTTATATTAGTACTTTCGTATGAATAATACTTACGGGGGAGTGCCCAGTGTATCTTCTAAGATACAACCACTATTTTCTAAATAACTTTAAAAAAAAAATTTTTTTCGACAAAATTGGTACGCAGTTGATTTTTGTCGACCATTTTACACATCATATATTTTTTATATCAAAATCGGTGTCCTTGGGCATTTAAGGGTTAACTAAAAATGGCTTCTGGTAAGCTTATTGTAAGTACTTACAATTCAACTTACTAGTAGTTAAATAATAACTAGGTATTATTTGACTTCTAGTAAGCGTATTTTGTAAGTACTGAATTCTTTGGACACCTCGAACAAAAATAAGTAGTTATTCAGCCGAAAAATAAGTAGTGTTTATTTTCTCCAACATTATTTGCTAACTTACCAGGTAAGTAAAGTTTTTGCTGGGATGTTGCAAATTTAAATAAATTTTGATAATTTAAATAAATTTGGTAAACTTGTACAAAATTTTGGTAATTTTCATAAATTTTGTTAACTTTAATAATCATTAAATTTGTTCATTAATACGATTTTGTTTGTTGTGCTAAATTCCCAATTTTTATTTTCGATAAAAACACTGAAATTTATTGTTGGAGGAAAATCTAGTTCCTTTGCGCATTTTACTGGTTGCTTAGGCCAGATCACCAGGGAGCCTTTTACGCAAAGACTTTAGAAAAGATAAAGATACTATGCAAATAAAACTGCAGAGTGAGTGAGAATAAGAAACACTCAAGCCAGACCGGAAAATTAGGTGATGCTGAGTTGACAATCATTGGTAGTACTTCGTTGAACTTCGAGTCGTTCCGTTGAGTAGAACCGATTGTCGCATGTACGTGATTTGATTAAATATGTGGTTTACTTTGGGTTGTTCCATCGAAGAAAATAAGCTAGAAAATCCACACCCCAAATTAAACTATTTACCGGCCATTTATGATTAACAACAAACTATTGTATTCATCACGTCTTACTTGGTTATGCATAAAATAACTAGAACATATTACCACACCAAAAAATATTACAAGACTTTGATTTAAAAGTGCAGCATTAAACAAATTCGTTTTAGCTCTTTTAAAATAAGTTTCCTCATTTTTTATTAATAAATATTTGCAGTAACAACTCAGTTTCTGATTTTCATATTTTTTTGCTAATCACTGCGCAAAAAAAAAACGCCGTAATGAATCGCGTGCATTGCATTCGTATTGCCTGATTATGCCAAATTTTGTGTAAATTATTTTTAATTTTGGTGTTATTAAGTATTAATAAGACTTGTCACTTGTTTTTGTTTTATAATTTTGTATTCCGTTTCATTTTAATGTCCATTTGTTTTGGTTGTCCTCTTAATTTTAAATGTGTGATTTTTGTTGGTAGAATTCAGTTTTGTAGGGAAGCTTTTTGTTACCCAAAATGATTGATGGCCTTTAACGGATTAAGAATTTTTTTATTTATAAATAATTTTTGTATGCCATTCGTATGAAAGGCAATTAAAAATGTTACGAATTTTAATTTGTATTTTGGTTTTGATTAACAATTTTTATTTATTGAATGTTGAAGACAAAGTAATTGAATGTTTTAAATTTGTAAATTTAATTAAACATGAAAGCTCGTTGTTAAGGTGATAATAACTTCAATAATTGCTTTTGACTATTTTTATCCTTAAGGATGTATACATTTTTTTTCCAGTAAGATTTTTGCATAAAAACGTCAAAGATCTATTAACTGGTGTTTAAATTGGCGATTTACGAATAAAATTGATATAAAATTATAAAATTTAGCTTCTTGACATTAGATTAAAACTAACATTTACAAACTTTACCTGTTCTGAAATTTTTAATCAAAAACATACACAATTAAAGGGTTAAAGTACACTTTAAAGGATTTAGTTGGATTTATTATTTAACCTTTATTTTAAATTAGTTCTCAAATTTATTTTTTCCTGACATTTGGTAGGTAGTTTCTTTCTAAATGGAAGCGAAAAGCCACAGTGAAATTATAATTACGGTAAAACCAATTATGCTTTAAATACAACAAACCAAAGTAACCAACTAACTGGTATTAAGCGCTTCTCGCCACATGTATTTAAGCGTTACACGCCCACCTCGAAGATATTAAAGAACAAAAAAAAAAAAAAATAGACACACACACAAAAGAATTTCCACGTAAGAATTGTAAAATGCCAACAACAAGAATAAAATCATAAAAATCAACCACTGCAGTGGCCACATTTTATGGTGCAATTTCCATTATGGCAAATAATCCCTTTTCCCCGCCTACAGTTTAGGAATAACTGCCTCATTAATCGCTGGTTTTTAAAAAGGGTTACAGGACAAACGACCATTAATACCCATACACACACATACACATAGATGCAAACTTACACTCTGCTGATGATTATTAATCTAAAAGTAATTGCGAACAGGTAAAAGAAAAACTGTTTAAATAAAATCTGTCCTTTTTGCGGTTTAAGCTGGACTTTTGTAAAGTTTAAATAAGGTGAAGAAAGGAAAGGGATTTCATTTCCTGTTGTATCTTTAAGTACTATCGATAATTGGATTAAATATGCGTATTTATGGAAAAATGTGTAAGCGATCTGGTATATAATTATTTTGATCCTTCCAACATTTGTCTGCTAAGTCTGCTGTGAGCTGCATGCTTTGAATAAAGATCAATTTCAAACTTAGCAAATGTTGTTCCTTTTTAAAATCCCTTATCACTCTCTCTCCCCCCTCTCTCTCTAAGGTTTAAATAAACAACAATGTGTATATGCTGGATTTAGATTTCTTTCCTGATCTCATGCATTGACTTTTTGGCGATCATGGATGATCGCAGATTTCTGTTGCTAAAATGTTTCAGAAGATTTGTTTCTACTAAATACGGGTGTGAGATGCATTAAATCCAAAATATTTTTATATTCAAATATTTTTCAGCTGAAATTGTCCTGACTTGATTCTTGTAATCGTCGTTTTTACTATTTCCTAGCAAATCGTTTTTAAATTAAGCGATTGCTGAAAGACTCGTACATTCAGCTTGCTTAATGTGTAAATAGTGTTGCAGCTTTCGAGGTAGATTGTATTTTTAAGTCTAGATAATCTAGAGTTTATTATATTCATGTCATGTATTTTTTTAGGCTCAATTATGCAAAATATTTTTTGATTTAAATCTTTGTGCGAGTTTATTAATTTGTTGATTGATTTGCAACAGTTTAGGAAATGATTATGGTTAATCTTATTGGCGAAATCTAAGTTAAGACTTAGCTAGTTTTTTGATTAATGCGACAGAATTACTGTATACATATTTCCGGTATTTTGATTAAAAAACTGATAAAGAGTTTATTAACAATTTAACATGTATCTTCTTTTTTATTAACCAAGAAGAAACTTTGAATGTTCGTTACATCATTTAGGATGTTCTTTTAAGAGGAGGGCTCTATCGAGAAATTCTTGGATGCAGATGCTTTAAAAATTGTCCAGGTTGTCTAATATACATATCTTATCCCATAAAAAGACCCACGTAAACCCAAAAAGGAAAATGGGAGACTATTTTGCTTAGAATCCTTTAGAAGATAATATAAACGGGTCATAGTTTCCACTGTCTTTTAGTTTAACGATGCAAATGGCTCCATTTTGCAGAACACTCGCATAAGTAGTGTCTCTAAGTAGTGGGCAACATACAAAAAGTAATATTTACATTTGTGTGTAAAGGGTGGACCAACCATAATGCACGATGTTAATTGTGAGTCACACCTTAACGTCAAGTTTTTTGCCAAACTTAATTTGAAATTTCTTTGTTTCAGTGCTTGACAAATTCAACCATGGACAGGTACACAACTGAGCAGCGCGTTAAGATGTTTAAAGTTTTTTTCGAAAATGGGCGTTCAAATTAAAATGCATTTTGTGCACTTCGTGATTTTTTTGGTCAGCATAATCGAAATTTTAGCAAACTGGGTCTGAAGGAAATGTGAAACGCCTGTGCATGCTTTACTACTTCGAAAATGGGGTCGGCCAAGCAGTTACCGTGATCGGTGTTCCCTATCGCGAGATAAGGAACTTCTTGTGGCCAGCAACATAGCCAACGAAAAAATGGCTCTTTTGCGCAAGAAATTCAATGGCCGTGTTATCTCACGTCATGGTAAATTGGCCGCCAGGATCATTTGATTTGACACCGTTGGACCGTTTTCTTTGGGGATATTGGTATGCCATTAAGCCAAGAGGATGAGATCAATCGGTATATTAACGACATTTACCCTTAATTATCTCTCAGAGTCAATATAAATGACCACCGGATAGCATTCTGCCACGGATGCGTTGGCGAGCATTTGGCCGTTTATTTTATTTTACACATACTATGATCCTTGTATAATAATGAAAAATATAAATTATATTCTATATTAATAAGTATTGTGGTTATTTTGTTGAACTATTTATGGTTTTTAATCCAAATTTTTTAATATTTTTAATTAGGCTTAAGTTCATGAAATTTAATTTTTATTAAATTATTTTTATGAAGAAAGGAATTTTACAACATGAAAATCAATTAAAATTCTTATTGATAATCTTTCATTCTTGACGTGGCTCGGGCTCGAACCCTGGCCGGCAGGTTACCATGACATGTTTCGATCGCAACCACTCGATCTCCTCAGATGGATTTGCCGTCTTACACTCGCAGCCATCGACGACTGCTGACGTCACTAGTCAAACATCAATCCTTAAACCAAATTGTATTTTAACATTTGGTAGATCGAAATTTGCTTTCCTGAATGATTATCCATCTTAATTGATTTTACATGTTTTTTCCTTTACTTCTGTTTTTTCGTACTTTCTTCAAGAATTTTTCTTGAAGTCCAAGTACATTTTTTTGTTTTTTCACTTTGTCTTTCTCTTTTCTGTTGACCTTTTTCGGCACAACTTGAAGGACAAATTACACATAGAGCTCGTGCCTTAGCTTTAACAATAATTAGTATTGTGGTTATTTTGTTGAACTATTTATGGTTTTTAATCCAAATTTTTTAATATTTTTAATTAGGCTTAAGTTCATGAAATTTAATTTTTCATTAAATTATTTTTATGAAGAAAGGAATTTTACTACATGAAAATTAATTAAAATTGTTATTGACAATCTTTCATTCTTGACGTGGCTAAGGCTCGAACCCCGGCCGGCAGGTTACCATGACATGTTTCGATTGCAACCACTCAATCTCCTCAGATGGATTTGCCGTCTTACACACGCAGCCATCGACGACTGCTGACGTCAATAGTCAAACATCAATCCTTAAACCAAATTGTATTTTAACATTTGGTAGATCGAAATTTGCTTTCCTGAATGATTATCCATTCTGAGGAGATTGAGTGGTTGCAATCGAAACATGTCATGGTAACCTGCCGGCCGGGGTTCGAGCCCCAGCCACGTCAAGAATGAAAGATTGTCAATAACAATTTTAATTAATTTTTATGTAGAAAAATTCCTTTCTTCATAAAAATAATTTAATGAAAAATTAAATTTCATGAACTTAAGCCTAATTAAAAATATTAAAAATTTGGATTAAAAATTAAAATATTTTTAATTTCTTCCTCAATATTTCGATTTCCTTTGGAAAGCTTCTTCAAGACTTTTTAATTTAATATAAAATTACGCTAATAGTTCACCCTGTTAACAACAAAACAACAGCAGACCCAAAGCAAGTTTATATTTTGTAAATTGACTAAAAATCAAAAGCAAATGGAAGCGGATTTTAACATTGTAAGTGTGTCGACGACGCGTAAGCCGAATAATATTTTTTATACTCTAAACAAACAAAGGCCCGGCGCGGAAAAACTTTAATATCTTTCTCATACTAACGATCGGTTACTTAATGCTCGAAAAAAAGCCAGCAATAGAATACAAAAACGGACATCAGCCGTGGTTAAAAGTGAGTTCACCACGTTTGTGCTAATTAAGCAGCTGATGGTGTTATTATTTTTCAAACACTTCGTTTTGATTTTATCCCGGTTTGATTAACTACCTTTTTTTCCGGTGATTTCAATGTGATTTAATGGCAGGTTTTGTGCGGAAATATGGTTGCTCTGACCACGAGGTCGTTTTTGCTGCATATCTTTGTGAATAGCCATCCCATACTTAATAATTTAACGTTGTTTTTTGCACTTAGTTGCGCGTTAAATTCCTCCATAAGTATAATTATGTCGCCGCGTAATATTGAAGACAAAACTCTGTTCATGGCTCTGTAAAACGATTCCTTCTCCGAGATTCAAGAGGTTTTTCTCAGAGCATAGTAATCCACATAGATCTACTTTCTAGAGAACTGTTTTTTCTAACCCCAGAAGATTTCCAGCTGACCATAACATATTCAGCAGCAGTATAACAACGCCAATAGATCCTGGATGATGGGTTGTTTATATTCTTGGGATATAAAAGTTGTAACGAATCTGAATTTGGACTTTCTAAATTTGGGAACGAGGCTACCTATTAGATTCGGCTGTGCTCGTCAGTGGGAGGGGTTTAATTGAGTTCCCATGTAAAAATATTTGATTATGTTACCGGAGATATTAAAATTTTAGGTAGCTAATACTAGATGTAATTCACATTGAAAAGGAAGAGAGGATACAACAAAATAATAACGAATAAAGGTTGATGACTGAAGGGTAGTTTGCGGTTTTATTTACTACCCATGTCCTAGCCCACCCGCCATGCTGACCTTAAGAAAATTGCATGTTGTCAGCCCAATGCATACAAAAAAAAAAAAAATTATATACCCTATACCATAACTATAACTCCACCTTTTGCAATATTGGTTAAAAAAGAAAAAATTAGAATTCCATGTTTTATCAATAAAATTTATTCATAATCACATAAGTAGTAGGTATGTATCTAAATGCTACTATTTTTTCCCTTTATATTAGTTTACAGTGAATTAAATATGTACAAACAGCCAATCTTATTGGCAGTGGTCACCAGTTGGAATAAACAAATTAATAGAAAATAAAACTTAAAATGACCTAAACAAAAGTTTGTTAGGACTATACTAAAATAATAATAAGTGGTTTTCTATTAAAGAATTAATTGAAAATGAGGTGATTTTAACGTTAATTGTGTACACCAAAAAAAAATTTTAATTACTGAATGTAGAGTGTAGTTTAGCAACGTAATATGAATGTCTGATAACCAACAAAAGAATGAATGTAGGGTGTATTTCAGCAACGCAATATGAATATCTGATAACCAACAAAAGAATAGTTATGCTATGACCGTTCTATTCATATAACGTATACGAAATTGAAAAAAAATAAATAAGGAAAACAAAATAATCACTTACATTATCATGTCCACCGATGTCAGCAGGCGCCCGATGACCGTAGACTAGTTGTTGTTATCCTTATACCTTTTACAAAAAAAAACTTACAGGTTCACTTTTTATTGGTAACTGTATGTAGTATAATGTTATGATGTCTGGAGGTAGCGTGTTTTGTCTAAGTAAATGTCTAATTTAAATATGAATATTTATACGCTAATATGCACATAGTTACATTAAAAAAAAATTTTAATTAGTTTTTTGTTATTTTCTATAAATTTTAATTATGACAAAAAAAAAAAAAAAACTAGGTGACCAAATGAATTTTTCCTTTTTTTGTTTGTTTAAAGCAAAAATTCACAAAAGAAAACATATAATCAAGAATTAAATTCAAACAGGGAGAAAAGGGGTAAAAAAAAATAAAATTAAATTTTTCAATAGTTTATATGGAATTAAGAGATACCGGCATAATTATATAAAGAAATATTAATGGGAAATTAACGGTATAATAAAAAAAAACAAAAAAAAAAAAACGAAACAGGCAAACCAATAAGTAGAGATTTTTTTTCCCCTCTTCCTATATTTTGTCCTCTTTCTCTATATGCTCAGGACAATCAAAATGTTAAAAATCTGGTCACTTCAAGAAGTACTTAACAACAAATAAAAATTTCTTCACGCACTAAAGTGCTATAAATTCGACGTTTAAAAACAAAATTTTTGATTGTTCGTTATTCGGCAATGATGGTCATTCTAATTGTGAACCTATTAATGTATGTATGCGGTTCTACGGTGTCAGCATCCACCGCGCTCCAGGCGGATGAATTGCTTGTTAAGCAAGATCTCCGATTGGATCTTGGTCCCTTTAACCCAATCGTTCGCAATATGTTGGTTATGGTCCCAATATCCCGTAGACAAGCTAACTATGGTTCTTTTCCCTTTTCTTATCCTCCCCCAGACCAACTGGACACAAACGGGTAATTTTTAACTGGCAATCGAAGTCAATTCTACGAAAAACTAAAAACAAAAAAATTCAAAAGTCAGCCACCGAAAATTTATTACCTTTATCAACCAACCGCTTACCAATTAATGCAGACATACACCGTTCCGATTAGTGAAATGGAACACAGTCCCCCAATTTACTTCTTATTGTTAAAGAGATTTCAAGATTTTTATGGAACACACAATCCAAAACAAATTTACAATTGAAATTTTTTATTTTTTTTTCTTCACCGCAACTTTAATTCCCAAAAATTTTCTCTTAATGATAAAATTTTCATTAAATTAAAAAAATTTGGAAATCAACAAAAGCAACGCCAACTAAATCCGAAATAAAACACCCCATTACAGTATAATAGACTTATAAAATCTAAACAACAGTAAAATAGACATATATAAGTTGTATACGATTTACCAAATACCCTCAAGCAAAACAGTCGCCGTCACAAAGTGTAGCATTTTCGGAGGTGTTGATTTCTTCTGCTTCTGGCCATCTTGTTTAGCACAATTCTAGAAGTAGCAGGTTGCAGTTAACAAGTTCTCTGCATACTTTGGCGAATTTAGATCGATCTAAGAGTGTGCATAACTTCCATCTTCCTACTAGTGTGTTTTTTTTTCGTGCAAAAGGTATTCATCGTGGCAATCATTGATTGTTGTTGATATTGGTTGAGTTTGCAGTAATAAAACTTATTAAAGACAAAGGGACTTATTGGCCACCTAGTCCGAATCTAGTGTTGGGGCTGCCAACAGCCTCTAGGTAGGCTAACCGTAAAAAGAGCAGCAACGTTTCAGTAATTGTGCAACATTACCTGTTGCCTTATTGGCTAAGACGCCTTGATTTCAGCTTGCCATTCAGGCTACTCAGCTGTCCTGTCCGTCTTCTTGCTTCAGAAGCTGTTAGACGGGTGTGTGAAACACATTACCAGGGGATTTTTCAAGCTGCTTGGCAAGTTCATTCTGTTGTTATATCCACAACATGTTTGCTATAATTTTATTGAGATTTGATTTTATTCAGAGTCGATCGGTATACTAAAAGGTATACATATGGTTGTGTGCACTTTCCACCTATGGTGTCTTGGTTATACAAATGTTTGTAATGGCGAGGAAGTTAAATGTAAACTGAACAAATTTCAATATCCTAATGACAATATAGGGGGATAAGTAAAGTCTTGTTCTCCACCTAAAACATACCTAAAACATATAATAATTAAACAGAGATCTATTAGTTTCGGTCAAATTCATGAGGTATCCAAAACTTTGTCTTCCGCCATGTTTAGGCTATAAGTTCTCCAATTTGTACATTAAATTAATTCAAATTTTCCCTAAAGACAAGTAGAAATATTTCTAATTTTCCGAATCAATTAAATACCATACAAATTCCATTTAGACTCTCACTCATTTCCACCTACTTAACGGAATTTTGAACACATTTTTGACATTAAAATTGGGGGAATTTTTAATAAACAATGAAATATTTTTCAAATCATTTATATGATTGTTGGACAAATTCCCTGCCATATGCTTGTCTAAAAAACAAATTAAATGTAAGTGGGGTGGGTGTTTAAATTTAAAAGTTTTTTGCTCTTTTAAATATTCAATAAAAAAAAACCGAAAAAAACAAAAATTAAAAGAATAATTGTTGATCATTAATTTATACGTTCATCGCACAGTGAAACATTTTCATGCAGTTAGTCAGAATATTTGTGGCATGTACGATTGAGTGTGTACATCAAGGATCATTTCATGTGGCCATAAAATATTAAGTAAAGTGGATGGAAGTATTTAAGTGGATGTCAATAAATAATTCCAAAAGAAAATTTATTTCCCAACTCATACACACACACACACACACACCCAAATTATTAACACATGTATGCAAATGCAATTGCATTTTGTTTTGCTTCGTCGGTGTTGATGGATGTTGATGTTCAGGAACAAAAATTTAACCACATACTACAAAATGTACTGCAGCTGCTACTTGTGGCAAAAAAAAAAAAAAATGAAAAAAAATTAATAAAAAAAGTGAAGGGCGTCTTGTGCTGCATGTTTATTAAACGGGATGGGGTGAAGTGTTTGTTGGTTATTTGTCAACACTCCCACTTTAATTGTTCGTGTGTGTGTATTTTTCTTTACTTATTTATTTGTTGTGCTGTAAGTAAAATCAATTGATTGCCTTCTGTCTTTTTTTAACCATTTTTTTTCATCCAACAATCAGTGTTTTAATTGTTGGATTATTTGTCTTGAGTGTTGATAGCAGCACTTAATGCAGCCCCATGAATTAATTGTGTTTTATGCACCACTATGATTCAATCTAATTAAGTGTGAATATCATGCTCATATTATAAACAATTAGTTTATTAAGGAAACATGAAAAAGTACTAAATTTAAAGACGATGGGCTTGTACGCTGCATTATTATTTTTTAAAGTACTTTGGGATTTTTGGTGAAAACAACCACTTTTTTGGTATAAAAAGTTTTTTTGCTGAAAACAAAATTTTGGCGCAGGAGTAATTTTCGACTAAAAATCAGTTTTTTTTTTGGCGTAAAAAGTGATTTTCAATCAAAAATATCAATTTTTCAATAAAAAAAATCTTTTTTTTTTTGCGATTTTCGATTAAGAACTCCGTTTTTGCTTAAAAAATAACTTTTTCGGGAGAAAAATTTATTTTTACTTAAAAATGCACTTTTTTGGTGGTAAAAGCGATTTTGGATGGAAAAATCACTTTTTTTGAAACGGCGATTTTTAATAAAGAACTCACTTTTTGGGCGGCATGAAATAGCCCCAGCAAAAAAATAATGAAATAATCCCCCAAAAGGTTGTACAAAGAACAACAAAAACAACTTTTGGGTGTTATTTCATTTTGTTTGGGGTGTTACTTAATTTTTTTAATGAAGTAACACCCCAATGGCTCTTTTGCGCGAGAAATTCAATGGCCGTGTTATCTCACGTCATGGTTAATTGGCCGCCAGGATCATTTGATTTGACACCATTGGACCGTTTTCTTTGGGGATATTTGTATGCCATTAAGCCAAGAGGATGAGATCAATCGGTATATTAACGACATTTACCCTTAACTATCTCTAAGAGAATGTAATGCATTTTCTGCTGGTGTCTAATAATTGTAAATTTTTCTGTACATTCAATATACCTCATTGCTTTCCAAAGGAAGGCTAAGGTAAAAATTAAAAAAGAAAATACAATATAATAGTCTGGTAGTGTATAAAGTCATTTCTGAAAAATTGAAGGAATAGAACTATTACAAAAAAGCTTTATAAAATACATAACTGAAATTTAGCTCACAGAAAAAATTCGAAAAATGAAAAATGCTGAATATAATATAAAGTAACCTTCGGAAGGAAATAATTCCCAGTTTCTATAAATTAAAATATTTTTAATTTGGCTTAAGTACATAAAATTTAATTTTCATTAAATTATTTTTATACAAAATATAATTAAAAATATAAGGGGAATTTGGATTAGAAACCATAAATAGTTCAACAAAATAACCACAATACTAATTATAAATTAAAATATTATTAATTTCTTCCTCAATATTTCGATTTCCTTTGGAAAGCTTCTTCAAGACTTTTTAATTTAATATAAAATTACGCTAATAGTTCACCTTGTTAACAACAAAACAACAGCAGACCCAAAACAAGTTTATATTTTGTAAATTGACTTAAAATCAAAAGCAAATGGAAGCGGATTTTAACATTGTAAGTGTGTCGACGACGCGTAAGCCGAATAATATTTTTTATACTCTAAACAAACAAAGGCCCGGCGCGGAAAAACTTTAATATCTTTCTCATACTAACGATCGGTTACTTAATGCTCGAAAAAAAGCCAGCAATAGAATACAAAAACGGACATCAGCCGTGGTTAAAAGTGAGTTCACCACGTTTGTGCTAATTAAGTAGCAGATGGTGTTATTATTTTTCAAACACTTCGTTTTGATTTTATCCCGGTTTGATTAACTACCTTTTTTCCGGTGATTTCAATGTGATTTAATAGCAGGTTTTGTGCGGAAATATGGTTGCTCCGACCACGAGGTCGTTTTTGCTGCACTTTTTTGGTATAAAACGTTTTTTTGCTGAAAACAAAATTTTGGCTTAGGAGTAATTTTCGACTAAAAATCAGTTTTTTTTTTGGCGTAAAAAGTGATTTTCAATCAAAAATATCACTTTTTCAATAAAAAAATCTTTTTTTTTTGCAAATTTTTTTGCGAATTTCGATTAAGAACTCCCTTTTTGCTTAAAAAATAACTTTTTCGAGAGACAAATTTATTTTTTACTTAAAAATGCACTTTTTTGGTGGTAAAAGCGATTTTGGATGGAAAAATCACTTATTTTGAAACGGCGATTTTTAATAAAGAACTCACTTTTTGGGCGGCATGAAATAGCCCCAGCAAAAAAAAAATGAAATAATCCCCCAAAAGGTTGTACAGAGAACAACAAAAACAATTTTTGGGTGTTATTTCATTTTGTTTGGGGTGTTACTTCATTTTTTTAATTGGGGTATTATTTCATATGAAATTATCCCCCAAAAAATCATTATGAAATAAAGCCCCAATATATTTTATGGGGAACTATTTCATTTTCAAATTTATAATGAAAACGTTTTTGGGCGCAAGGATTTTTCTATCGACTTTGGTATAGAGAACACCGGCTTCGATAAATAAATCTGCCCTGCATAGACGGCCTTCGGCCGGGCGCAATGGGTTTCTTCTATATGCCCTAGAGGGAAGCGAACTTACACCAAAGTAGTCCCGTGATAGGTCTTTGGTGGTAGAGACCGGTTCTAGTTTTAACACTTTATATGAATAAGACCTATCACTTTTACATCGGGTTGTCCTTGGAGGGGGTCAATTGACACCATTTGACCAGTCACAGATCTATTCTCAATGAACGTGCTTAGTGTCAGTTACTAAAATGTACCAGAATTTCAATACAATGTAGTACTATTTCAATAAAACAAGTCCAAGCATTAAATTCAGGAACAACATTTTAGAAAGTACAAAAAAATGTGTCTCAGCACCGGTGAATACTGTACTGTAATTCATTACTTTTTCTACCCTTTTTTTCTTCATAAACCAGTTAAGGGATTGGTTCTTCTTTCACTGGTTTCTTTTTGTACTTGTTCCATTTTCACAAATCCCAGGACCAGTCTGTTGGACTAATTGACACAAATTTCCCGCTGGGTGGTATACCAAACACCGGCTTCGCTAACTAAAGCTTCTCTGCGTAGCCGGGTCGAGTCGGTATTTTTATACTAAAGAGGTGAAAATCCATCCTGGCGCTATACAGAGAAGCTTTAGCTAGCGAAGCCAGTGCTTGTTATACCATAGAGAAAAAAGTCATTGCGCCCGGCCAAAGGCCGGCTATGCAAAAAAGCCTTAGTTGGCGAAGCTTGTGTTTGGTATATCATACCATGATATCTCTCGCGTGATTCTTTAAAGCAAAACTGTATAATTAATTGTATTACATATATTGGGCTCTTATTTCATTTTTAGGGAATTATTTCATATATGTTTGGGGCGTTATTTCATTGCGCAGGGGGCTAATTTCATTTTCAAAATTGGGCCGTTATTGCATATGAAAAAAGGCCTCACGCTTTGGGGGGTTATTTCATTGTTTTTTTTGGGGGGTTATTTCATGCCGCCCTCTTTTTGTTTAAAAATAACTTTTTTGTTTGAAAAATTAATTTTCACTTACGCGTTCACATTTTTGGTGATAAAAATGATTTAGCTGGAAAAATCACTATTTTGGCCGAAATAGAGATTTTCGATTATGAACTCACTTTTGGCTTCAAAAATAACTTTTTTGGTAGAAAAAATAAATTTTCATTAAAACATTCACTTTTTTGGTGATGACAGTGGTTTCAGTTGCAACATCACTTTTTAGTTCGAAAAATTGATTTTCGCTGAAATATCACTATATTCGTAGAAAATGTAATTTTCATTCAAAAATTCACTTTTTTTTTGGTGAAAACAGATTTTGGTAGAAAAAACACGCGACTTTTTTAGTAAAACAAATTCTCGGCAAAATTTAAATTTGGCTAAAATACACTACGTTTAGCCTTCAAATTAAGTTATAAGTAAACATGTATTCGATATTCGGATGTGATGCCGGAGAATCGAAGGGATTAGTGGCAGTGGCGCCTATTCTTATGTTCAAAAAAATATATGTTTTGGTATTCTTCCAGTATCAAAGGGATTATAAAACCATGTCGAGATTTTTGTGGATTTTATAAAACTATTAAGATAAGTCTTTTGAACCAATTTCAAAAATTATCAGACTAATATTGTTACTACCTGATTTCAAACATTCAATTCGTTCTTAAGAAATCACAACCAGTCGGATCAAAAATCTCGCAACAAAAAATACAATAACTATTTATTGCTCTTCACAGCCCCCCTTAGAAATATGAATTGTGTTGAAAGCTCTTTCAAATCACACACATTTATCATTGAAATCTGTCATAATTTTGTTAAATGATCGATGATGTGAAATGAATACAAATTTTTAAATAATCGAATTAAACCAAACAATACAATTCTTGCAACTTACATGATTACACGCAGCCATTTATGGAAGACGATATTTACAAGACCTGGAGAGACAACATGTCGCGTTGTGTTCAAATTGAATAACCAACAAAATCCCTACAAAGTTGTTGAACCAACGAAACAAATTTTCCTACAGTATTTCAGTATGAATAACGATTTTTTTTTTTTTTTTTTTGAAAAATATTGAAAAAATTTTTGATTTATTTGTTGGTGTCATTTCTTAACGCTTTGGCGTATGGGAGAGTGTGCTGTTAGACGGTTTTAAGTTTTCCCATTATAAGAGGGGGAAAATTTGTAAATTTCTCACCCATCAAACGGTGTAAACGTATAAACGGAAAGACGGATGGAAAATGTTCATATATACATACTTCCAAACGGTTGAGTAAAACATTTGTGGGCAAATTGAATACAATTAATTTTTGTTCTTCACAATTCATAAATGTTTATTTTGTTTGTTGGGCAGAATTTTAAGTTGCAGAAGACATATAAAAGTGTGTTTTCTTTAAGAAAAATTGACTTAAATGAAAAATTTTTTCTAAATTTATTTTTTTTGTATAAAAGTTATTTTTCTTGTTTTAACAAAAGCGATTTTTCTATTAAAAATTACTTTTACCACTTAAAAACAGAGTTCAAGTGTCAGTTATTTTTTACTAGAACCAATTTTTTTTCGTCAAAATCGCTTTTCTACATAAAAATGCATTTTTTATCCCCAAAAGCACTTTTTCACTAAAACAGCGATGTTTTCACCGAAATAGGCATTGTTTTTACCAAACTAGCATATTATCGACAAAATTAATTTAAACTTTTACAGCTTTTTTTTCGCGGTGCCGTCATAGACATATCTTTTAGTAAGATGATATCTAGATCCCGTATTTCAAAATCCAGAAATGTCAAAATCCAAAATTTTTTAATTCTTGAATTTCAATATTCTGTATCTCAAAATTCCGAATTTGGAAGGGTTTCGTAAGAGGAACTGGTGTTTGTTATACCATTAAGAAGAAAACCCTTGCACCCGGCTATGCAGAGAAGTTTTGGTTAACGAAATTCGGGACTTTTCGGGCATAAGAACCCAACTTTCTTTTAGTATACCTACACGCAAAGAAGAAACATGGTTGTGGTAAACATATTGTAAGAGCAACATATTATGATAAGAATTATGATTGTAGTCACCATATTAAGATTATTATTGAATCATATTATGACTAAATATACTCATGCTATAACATCATAATATTTTTCCCTTAATCATATTATTATTTTGTTAATCATACTAAGTTAAGAAGTAATCAAATTATTGTCATGTTAATCATAATAAGCTAAGAAGTAATCATATTATCATCATGTTAATCATAATAAATTTAGAAGCAATCATATTATGATACAGCACCTTTCATAGCTGTCATAAAAATACAAAATAAATTTAAATATTTTTGAATCGATTTTTTATTTTGTGGCTTTTTACAATGTTTCTTAATGTTAATCAAATAGCGGAGTTCAATATAAGGCTTGCAAAAGAGCAAATGAAAAATCTGTGGTTTTCATGGGCAACCGCGTGTGTCCATTTTTTCGATTTTAAGATGTTGATGCCATATTGCCTAATTTTGAACGCTCTTTACATTTTTTTGAAAAAAGATGGATCAATTCCGATTTTTTAACGTAATGACAAAGTTTAAAATGTGCAATGCCTAGCCCATAGTTTTATCTAGAATGGTTTTTCGTCTTTCCTGAACAATTTGTTTTAAGACATACGCGGTTGCCCATGAAAACCACAGAAATATCGTAGCACTTTCATAAAATATAACGAAATCTTTGTGTGTTTTGTTGTTGGATTTTACAAAAAAACTATGATATTTTGCATTTGCACTATTACATCACTAATACTTGAATGAACTCCGCTAATATTTTATTTTTTTAATTTCTTTAAACTTATTTTTTTATGGAATTTTATCTTTTAATTGTTTAATCAAAATTATTTTACAAATGGCGCTAACATAATATGATTAGGGTAAAAATAGTTTGATTGCATCTTTAACATAATATGATAAATGTATAGAAAGTTATCATGTTATGGCTATTAAATATCATGATATGGTTGTGAGAAATATAAAATGTTTAGAAAGTTATCATAATTAAGTTGTTAGAAAAATAATTATTTTTCGGTCAACAATACTCAAATTCATAATTGCGATAAACATTGATATGTTTACAGTTACTATAATATTGTTGATATAAAATAAAAATAACAATTATTTGTGTACGACAACACTATATTGTCACATTAAACATAGTGTTGTTGCCGTAACCATGCCCAACCATATTTTTTATCTGGGTGTATCGACTTTGAATCACTTTGTGAATCGATCTAACGATGTACATCTGTCCATATTAACATTTTATCCAAAAAACTGATTTAAGAGATATTTTGGTAAATAGAGTATAATTGTCACAAGGACCAAGCCTGTTGAAAATGGTCAGAATACTTGCATAATTTCTCATAGCCCTAATACAATCTTCTTTCCCGAATGGAGTCTTTGAGACATTAACCATCTTTTAATGGGGTATTAAGGTTGATCTTGGTCCAAACCATTTTATTGCAACTTAAAATATTCTACCCATGGTGTAACAACAATATAAGTGGCATCGCTACTGTAACAAATACAACAGTACAACCCAAATGGAAATTAGTACCAGTGTACGTCAAAAATTATTATTAATAACACTCAAAGCGCGTCGCTGAATGGTATGAAATAAATCAATTTTTAGTAAACTTTTTTTTTGATTATGGTAAATTATTTTTATACCCTCCACCATTCCGTGTGAAACTTTTTTATTATTCATCTTAGACCCCATAAAGTATATATATTCTGGGTCCTTGAGTAATTCTAAGTCGATATAGCCATGTACGTCTGTCCGTCTGTTGAAAACACGCTCACTTGCTTATTGCTTATAGTTGTCTTGAGCAGTTTCGGATTGAAATCCAGCAAAATCGGTTCAGTAGGAACAGAGCTTAGAAACAAAATGTGGATCCACCACCTAAAAAAAATTTATAATTTATTTTACAAAAACTAACATAAATGGTGGAATAATGCACAGAATGATATAAGACTTTGCAAAACTTCGTTTAATGGGACTAGAAATAACACTGTAAAGGTTCGTGAAGATCGAGGCCCCATATAAACTTTACTTCCGGAAAACAGTTTAGTACGCCTAAAACCGTAAAAAATTATGCTATCATAACAAAATTTGGTACATAAAAGTTCTATAGAACTGGAAATAACACGTTGAAATTTCGTGAAGATCGGTCCATAATTTACCCTAGGCCCCATATAAACCCTCCTTCCGGAAAACAATTTAATACGCATAAAACCGTAAACAATAATGCGATCATAAAATTTAGTACGTCACAGTTTTATAAAACTAGAAATGACACTGTGAAATTTCGTGAAGATCGGTCCATAACTAATCCTAGGCCCCATATAAACCCTGCTCCCGGAAAACAGTTAAGTATGCCTAAAACCATAATTAATTATGCTATTAAAACAAATTTTGGCACGTCCCAGTTTTATAGGACTAGAAACAACACTGTGAAATTTTGTGAAGATCAGTTCATTATTTACCCTAGGCCCCGTATAAAGCTCACTCTGGTAAAATAGTTAAATAATTAAATGGTTCATAGCTTACCATGGCTCCAATATAAATTGCGCTCTTGAAAATCATTTAAGTTCAGCTTAAACTGTTACGAATCATGATACTTTACTCAAGCTATTTAAAATTGCTAAAAAAAAAAAGCGTACACTGAAAGAATTTTCTTCGCAATGCCAATGAATTTTGACATTAATCCCATGAAAAATTGCATTAAAAATGAACCTATGCAGCGCTTCGTTGGATCAATGGGACCTGTTCCATTAAAATGTTTTTAATGAAACATTACATTAGATCTATGAATATTATTCATTGGATGAATACTTTCAATAAAGTAAAAAAAATTTTTTTTATTTTTTTTTTTTAAATAATTTTTCTTTTTTTATTTTTTATTTTTCTGTCGCTGGCGGGAATCGATCGCGCAACCTCGGTGCTGATAGACTAGCTCACTACCAGCTAGTCTACCGGGGCAGTGTAGTTGTTGGAGAAAAAAAATATGTTTTTTACTCAATTAAGAGCGTAAATATGAGATTAAATTGTCTATAACAACAATAACAACGTTGATTCAAAGTTTTTGGTTCATTACTATAATAACAGTTTTCATTGTCATAATGACAATTTAAATTTATGAAATATGTTGCTTTTATAAAAAAATTTTTGATTTCATAAATTTTATGTATGAAATAATTAAATCTTACATTTTTTAATTAACAATTAAACATCTTTTTAAGGAAACTATAATTTTGTATTAATTTATGAATAAAGTTATGTTTGTATATTGTTTTTTTATGTTCCCAATTAAAATTTTTTGTTTAACTTGGACAAACTTAAGTTTTCATATATCCAATGAAAATTTTTAACGAAATTACGAAATCCAATGAAGCGATTTTAACGAAAATACTTCGTTATAACAAATGTTGCGGCCCCTTCCCAAAAGCACTTAAAGGTAAACAAATCTCATATCGATAATTTTGGCCAAAATGAACTTTTACAATAATCTTAACCTCATAACATAATTTTCTTCTGGCGGGTGTATGATTGGCTCCCAAATAGAGTACACTCTCAAAAATTTGTTGTTGATGTTATAGGGTATCATATAGTCGGGCCTGGCCGACTATACTTTCTTACTTGTTGTTTTTAACAAAAAAGTGCGATTTAACCAAAAACTTATTAACAAATTTTTTAAACTTCGAACTCTTGTTAAAATCGAATTGACTCCTTCAAGCTCCTGTTAAAAGTCAAATTCATAGAAAACAGCCACTAAATTCTGAAATGAAGATAAATGTGGCCGTACAACATTTTGTTGAGTAATTTGTTTTATGTAAACATTTCACATATCATTTCATATTTATTCGCTCATACATTTTTTGTTTCCACAACTCCGTTGCACCGCATTAAAGATGATGTTGTGGGGATGCACACCAGCACCAGCAAATTAAGTGGGTGTTGCACGGACATGTGTTGTAGATTGTTCGGTGTCTATTATACTCAATACTCATGCCAGAGTTTAAGAGGGATTAGTAGTGGCGCCTATTTATGTGTTTTGTTCGCAATATGTTTTCTTGGTTGCTCTGATGAGTTGAGTTTCTTTGATTGTTAAATCTGGTGCGTCGTTTAAAAGTGAAATTTGTTAAGTTTTTGAGTATGAAAAGCGTTTTTTTTTTGTTTTAGTTAAAAAAAAACATGAATAATTTTCAATATGACCTGATTTATTTTATTTATATTTTCAGTTTTTATAAAAAAAAAAAAAATTCCCACCATAATTGTTCGTAATTTCTTTTCTCTATTTTAGGCAGCATAACAATAAATTTTTAATTTTTTTTCGGCAATTAAATTAATCACTTTCAACATTGCAATTGAAAGCAACACTTTTACTCAAACTCTTTTATTCGATCTTTTTGTTAAGATATTTATGTTAACCCAACAAACTGTTTTAGCCAAAATTAACTGCTAACCAAAAGTAATTGCACCACAAACAAACAACATTGATTCCAGTTTTAATAATGGAACAATAGATTCATGTTAGGAGAGAAAAAATACTACAACTATACAGCAAGACTGGACATAACGGAGCTCCTAAATAAGCTCCCAAATAATATTTATGCCACGGCAAGAAAACCATCATATTTCACGTTTTCGTAGCCAATTAAACAAATCAATCTGACAATGAATTGCAGCCCCATTGTGTACGCGAACAACAATAATTTTACTACAAACGAGTATTCAAAAATATGAGTGTATTCAAGTATCTGGTGTCCGTCCGTCCGTCTGCTCGTTGTGTTTGTTTAAATAATATTTATTTGATCATTTCGAGTCAGGCGTAACAAATTCAATTTTTCGTATCATAAATCCCAGCGCCCCCTCTGCTCATTTAAAGAGCGTGCGTAAACGAATGAATACTGTTGCGCTGCTGTAAACAAACAGACACCATTTACTGTATGATTGTCTAAATGTCTGTCCGCCTGCCTGTTGGTACTTACAAGTATGGATAGCAATGATGGATGGCTTGGTTGGAGTGTTGACTGTCTGTTTATTTTCGTTTTGTTCCAACATTGCGGTTATTATATTGTGAGTGTTGCAGCAACGAACGAACGAATGCATTCATTCAATTGTTTTATAGATAAAAATGTTTTTCTACAAATTTGATTTGTTTTGCCACTACTAATTATAAAAGTTTTGTTAGTTTTCGTTTTGAAAAGAAATATTACCTCTAAAATAGTGTGGGAAAATGTAAAACTATACACTTTTCGGTATTTTGTTTTTTATTCACAAGATGGCTTCATTTTTTGCTTCTTGAAGTCATGGCATTTTATAGCTTATGTTATTAATAATAAAAATTAGTTTTAAAATAAATTTCATTTAATGTCACATTTATTATTAAAATGAAAACTTTTAAATAAAATTTGTTATAGAAAGTTTATTTATAGCAATAGAGTTCAAGTAAGTAAGACATTTAAATTTATGAGGACCCAATTGGACATATAGATTTTAAAAGCAAGTATTTGTAAACAACCACATTATTTGAAAATTATTCACCATTTAGGGGTTTCTTGTTTATTTTGAACAATATAAAAATTAAGTGTTTGTAAGATATCGAGCCCTTATAGCAAAAATGATGTAACCAACAAAAATAAAATTTTACAGGAGAAGGTTTTTATATAAGTTTGTCATTCCGTTTATAATTTCCACAATAGTGATCTTAGACCATATCAAGTATAAATATTCTGGGTCCTTATGAGAAGAGCAGTTGATTTAACGATGTCCGTCCGTCGGACCTTCTGTCCGTCTTACGTTTGATATGTGTTTTCCGGAGACTCCAGACAAGATAGCGGCTAGGTTGTTTTACATTTATGTAACATATAGTTCCCATTTCTTGCTATTGAAATTCAGCAAGATCGGTCCACAAATGGCTGAGATATGACCAAAAAAGCACGACTGCCTCTAATTTTTTCCTTGTTGTTGTATTTTTATTACTTTTTTCTGTATATCTGGAGAACGGCAAGAGCCAAAGTTTCCAAATTTGGTACAAACATTCAGGTTAGAAATGCACACCAAGCCACAAAATGTGGGCTGGGTTGGAGAAGTGGGCGTGGTAACTCTCATACAAAAAATTTCAAAAATTGTATAATAACCAGAATTTTTTGACTGTAATATGACCTATGGTTACGCCTTATTTATCAAAAATCGGAATTTTTAGTAGAAAATATTTTCTGAAAAACTCGGGAAAATCGGTTCAGATACGAAACAGTTATGACCAAAATATATTTTTTTTTTTTAAAATACCCATTTTCGGGAACCATAGATCTTGCCGAGTAAAAGTTTTATAACCAAAATAACTGGCAAATTTTTTCTTTAACACGTCGGTATATAAATCTGTCAAATCGGTTAAGAAATAGCAGAGTAATGACCAAAATACTGAAATCCCAAAAATTACTCTTTTTATAATTAAGTTTGTGTTTTATACCCTTCACCGAAGGTCCTACACCCCATAAAGTATACATATTCTGGGTCCTTATAAAAAGCAAAGTTCAAATCCAGTTGTCGTCTGTGTTGAGTTTTGAATAGTAAACGGTCCATATTTCATTTTAATGATATTTAAACAGCGTTTGTTCATGGTTCAGTTGTCTAGGGGGTGTTTTAAGTTAGAAACTGTGAGTTCCCTGGTTCGAATCTTGGTTCTTTAATAATAATTTTTTTTTTTATGTTTTTATGTTCTAAAAACGATTTTAAAAAAATATTTACCCGTTTCGCTTTTTAAATTTAATTTATAATGAAGTTTTAAGTATTGTAAATATGTATGTATGTATATGTAAAAATTATTTAGTTGCTCTGTATTCTGCTCGCACAATGGTGAAGGGTATATAAGATTCGGCACAGCCGAATATAGCACTCTTACTTATTTTTCAATATTTTTGCTTCTAGTCTAGGGTTTCGTTTGAAATTGCTTTTACTCTTATTTCGTAACGGTACTTCTCAGAGATATGAGATTTTTAGAGATGATGCAAATGATCAAAAATTATCGATTTTCATCAAAACAACAAAAATCTTAAATGTTGTTGGTTACATAATTTTTGGTATTAGGACTCGATATAGCAACCCAACAAATTTGTAGGCCCTTACAGATAACATGTGCAATTGATACAATATACACTTTATGAGAATTTATTTGATGAACATTTTTCGTAAGTCTGAGTTCATACGGCTCATGTCTTATTGACAAGATTCTTCCTTTTTCTTCTTTGAACATGAATTGGCGTTCAAATGATTCATGTCATGTCGACGACATGTGCTTTTTTGATATTGAAAACAATAACAAAATTAAACAACGAATGAAAAAGCAAAACGTAAAGGCAGTACATGCATCTGTGCGCTCGTTTCTTTTCCCCTCGTCCCTCTCGCCTATAAAGTAGCAATCATGTCAATAAGACAAGAGCCGTATGAATACAGACTAAGTATTTGCAACTATTGAAAAAACCGAATTTATAACAGTGTTGCCACTTTGTGGGTATTAAGCCGAATTTGGTATAATTTTTATTGTCGTGGGTAGAGCGTGGGTAATTTCTCTAACGTGTTATTTAGGTGTTATTTTAAATTCTTACTTTAGATACCCAAATAAAATCAAGATTCGATTTAAGTGATGACATTTATTTCTTTTTAAATATTGTTTCTAAAAACTGCACAGTCTTCTAAACCAAAGTCTCGGTTTCTTTTTAAGAAAAGAGATCAATAATTAAAGTTATATTTTTATAAGTTTAATAATGAATGTCGCAAGATGGTCCTTTAGATTTGGATACACATGCCTATCATAGTTATTTAAAACATGTAGTTTAAAAAGTTATTCACACCGAAAACTAGCCTGGGGGTAGATATGTTTCCAGTATTCCAACATACAATTAATTTTATTTTTATCTTGCAACTTTTTAATGCTTTAGATTGAAGAATATTTAACGCTCTTTACAGTTGTAGAACTGAATTACGAAATTGACAGTTGTGTAAAACCCTGCAGACATTTTGTTTACTAAATAAGGTATAAAAAGTATTTTTTAAGACCATGAAACTTAAAATGGTAGACAACACAAAAAAAAAAATTAATTTAAAGCGCAGATTGATGCAAGGCATTACCATTTGAAAATGATTTCAAACAAATAGACTCCGAGCCTGTCTTTGACGAAACGCATTGCAGACAGACGTCCAATTTTGTTTCCCTTTTTGGAGCATTGCTGACTGCATGTCAAGAATATAATGAACAATGTTGACCTCCAAGACGTCAATTGTTGCTGGTTTATCAGCATAAATCAGTGACTTCACAGCCCTACGAAGCATTTTACACCTTCCCTAGATATATGCAACCAAATGTGGAAGGTTAACTCATTATTTTAGGAGTTTTACTTTAAGTTCTATTAATTGTTTTCAAGCTTTTAATGTTATTTTTGTTAATTTATTTAAAATTACAATAAAAATGTCAACAGTTTGACTAATATTGATCTTCTTTCAGTGAGTTTGTTGTGTTTTTGCTTCTTTGCTAATGTCCTTTTATTAAATGAAAATTAAATTTTATATGAGGTGCAATTTCATTTAAATCGGGTAATTTTGCTTCATCTCAAGTGTAGTTTTGAATTTTGCTGGTGGTAACACTGATTTATAAAGGCCCCAAAAAACTTATAAGTCTGTTTAACTACAAAATATTACGAAAATCAAAGCAAGGCGAATTTATACAGATAACCGCACTAGAGAAAGAGAGACATAAGCTGGCTGTCCCCCTTTTTGTATGTTAGGAAAAAAAGCAAGAATATTAAATCCAAAAATGTGTAAAATCGTCAAAATGAAAATAAATAACCGCAAAATCGTTTAATTTTCTATCGTAAAATTAAGAAATTTGAAAAAAAAATATTAATAATATTTTAGAAACATCAGAGTAGTTGGGTTAAAACTCAAAAGAGCCCCTAAATTCGACTTTCAAAAAAAAAAAAAAAAAATTGCGAAGATTGTTTAAAATATTACAAACTTGTAACAAAACCGGAATTTTAAAAAACTATAATAAAAAAAGTAAAATCTCTTAAATATCAAAAGATTTTGTTATTTGTGCTTAATTCCCAGTTTTTATTCTTGATAAAAAACACTTGAAATTTATTGTTGATGGGATAAGCTATTCCTATGCATTTCACTGGTTGCTTAGGCCAGATCATCAGGAAACTTCATCCATAAAGATTTTAGACAAACTAAAGATATTAAACCAAATAAAACTGTAAAACGTATAAGACTTATAGCAACAGTTTTACTTGTAACAATATCAAAGCTTGAACAAAATACATCAACAATAAAAAAGTGGGTTTATCTCGTCTTACACTCCCCACTACAATTAGTTGAAATTCTCTCAACATTAATTGTAGTTGTAAGTAGGTTAAGAAAAACAAAATAAAAAACAAACAACAACTTACAAAAGATGTTGTCAATTAAGTGTTTTTTTAGGCCGTGCACTTGCCTGTTTATTATCAAAAAGTAATTTCAATTTTTGGGAATAAAAAATTTTAATTTCAAAAGATTTTGTTATTTGTGCTTAATTCCCAGTTTTTATTCTTGATAAAAAACACTTGAAATTTATTGTTGATGGGATAAGCTATTCCTATGCATTTCACTGGTTGCTTAGGCCAGATCATCAGGAAACTTCATCCATAAAGATTTTAGACAAACTAAAGATATTAAACCAAATAAAACTGTTAAACGTATAAGACTTATAGCAACAGTTTTACTTGTAACAATATCAAAGCTTGAACAAAATACATCAACAATAAAAAAGTGGGTTTATCTCGTCTTACACTCCCCACTACAATTAGTTGAAATTCTCTCAACATTAATTGTAGTTGTAAGTAGGTTAAGAAAAACAAAATAAAAAACAAACAACAACTTACAAAAGATGTTGTCAATTAAGTGTTTTTTTAGGCCGTGCACTTGCCTGTTTATTATCAAAAAGTAATTTCAATTTTTGGGAATAAAAAATTTTAATTTCAAAAGATTTTGTTATTTGTGCTTAATTCCCAGTTTTTATTCTTGATAAAAAACACTTGAAATTTATTGTTGATGGGATAAGCTATTCCTATGCATTTCACTGGTTGCTTAGGCCAGATCATCAGGAAACTTCATCCATAAAGATTTTAGACAAACTAAAGATATTAAACCAAATAAAACTGTTAAACGTATAAGACTTATAGCAACAGTTTTACTTGTAACAATATCAAAGCTTGAACAAAATACATCAACAATAAAAAAGTGGGTTTATCTCGTCTTACACTCCCCACTACAATTAGTTGAAATTCTCTCAACATTAATTGTAGTTGTAAGTAGGTTAAGAAAAACAAAATAAAAAACAAACAACAACTTACAAAAGATGTTGTCAATTAAGTGTTTTTTTAGGCCGTGCACTTGCCTGTTTATTATCAAAAAGTAATTTCAATTTTTGGGAATAAAAAATTTTAATTTCAAAAGATTTTGTTATTTGTGCTTAATTCCCAGTTTTTATTCTTGATAAAAAAACACTTGAAATTTATTGTTGATGGGATAAGCTATTCCTATGCATTTCACTGGTTGCTTAGGCCAGATCATCAGGAAACTTCATCCATAAAGATTTTAGACAAACTAAAGATATTAAACCAAATAAAACTGTTAAACGTATAAGACTTATAGCAACAGTTTTACTTGTAACAATATCAAAGCTTGAACAAAATACATCAACAATAAAAAAGTGGGTTTATCTCGTCTTACACTCCCCACTACAATTAGTTGAAATTCTCTCAACATTAATTGTAGTTGTAAGTAGGTTAAGAAAAACAAAATAAAAAACAAACAACAACTTACAAAAGATGTTGTCAATTAAGTGTTTTTTTAGGCCGTGCACTTGCCTGTTTATTATCAAAAAGTAATTTCAATTTTTGGGAATAAAAAATTTTAATTTCAAAAGATTTTGTTATTTGTGCTTAATTCCCAGTTTTTATTCTTGATAAAAAACACTTGAAATTTATTGTTGATGGGATAAGCTATTCCTATGCATTTCACTGGTTGCTTAGGCCAGATCATCTCTTAAATAGAAAACATAAATAAAAAAGAGTAATAAAAAATGGTTAAAAACTAATAAAAAAAACTCTACAAACAAAGAAAGATCTATCAAACCCTGTTAAGACATAAAAAATAACAAAAAAAATATCGCCAAAAAATTAACACATCAGTCGTTTGAATCGAAAAAGAAGAATTGAAAAAATTTAAATTAAAAATAAATAGGATTATAAGCCACTTAACTTATAAAAATTGCTTTATTAAAAAAAAAACTTTAACATTTCCAACGGCCACAAATTGCTTTTTTAGAAAACTCACTAAATAAAAGGACATTTTTTAAAAATGGATAAGCGCACATTTTCTGACAATCGCAAAACGCTTAACATTTGCGATTTTGACTTAAAATTGTGTTGATCTGTAAATCGCAATCGCAAAAAAAATCACAAAATTATGCTTAAGGGAACTTTAAGAAACTATGGCAGATCGCAAGCAAAGAGCATGAGTTTCAGAAAACCATAAAATAAATCTGTCGTCGTGCGATTTTCCAAATATGGCCGACAAAAAGAAAACAAAAACAAACGCAAAATAAATTAAAACAAATTTCTAAATGCTTAATAAACAGTTAAATATGAACAATGGCTGTAATAAATATATGATACGTTTCTTTATTTTAGTGAAAAAAAAAAAAAAATTGCCCGAATACAAAAAAGTTGCTAAAATTTACAAAAAAAAATAATACATAATAAGAAAAAAAAACAATGAAATCGTAAATAAAATTATAAAAAATACTGTAAAAATCAAAGTTAGTCGGTAATATAAAAAAAAAACACGTCAAAATTAAAAAAACGCCAATATAAAAACAAGTTAGAGTGCTATATTCGGCTGTGCCGAATCTTTGATACCCTCCACCGACAGTTCGAATGTTTAAGGAGTGATATCTGTATGATGTTATTATTATCTTAAACTGTGACGATTTGTTATTAATTATGGTTTTAGGCGACTAAACTGTTTTCCGGTAGTAGGGTTTATATGGGGCCTAGGGTAAATTATGAACCGATCATCACGAAATTTCACAGCGTCATTTCTAGTCCTTTAAAACTGTGACGCACCAATTTCTGTTATGATAGCGTTATTAATTATGGTTTAAGGTGTACTAAACTGTTTTCCAGGAGTAGGGTTTCTATGGGGCCTAGGGTAAATTATGTACCGATCTTCACGAAATTTCACAGCATAATTTATAGTCCTATAAAACTGTGACGAGCCAAAAGTTGTTATGATTGCATTATTTTTTACGGTTTTAGGCGTACTAAACTGTTTTCCGGGAGTAGTGTTTATATGGGGCTTAGAGTAAATTATGGACGGATCTTCACGAAATTTAACAGTGTGATTTCCAGTCAATTAAAACAAATTTTTGCAAAATCTTATCTCATTTCGTGCCTTGTTCCAGCATTTATGTTATTTTTTGTAACAAAATTATCAATTTTTTTAGGTGGTGGTTCCACATTTTGATTCATAGCTCTGGTCCTACTGAGCCGATTTTGCTGGATTTCAATCCCAAACTGCTTAGGATAACTACAAGAAATTTGGCACCAAGTTTGTTCATTTCTTTTGAGTTGTTCGAAAGTGAGCGTGTTTTCAACAGACGGACAGACAGACGGACATGGCTAAATCGACTTAGAATTACTCAAGGGCCCAGAATATATACACTTTGTGGGGTCTGAGATGAATAATAAAAAAGTTTCACACGGAATGACAAACTTAATATACCCTCTTCACAACTAATACCAAGCCATAGAAAATAAACGACTATAACCTTTTCCGATCGGTCCAAATATATCCGGCGCCAAATTTTCAAGTATTCTCTATATAGAAGAGGAATGTACAATTCCATTTAAAAACAAATTCAAATCATTTACAATTTTTCAAACTCTATGGAAGAGAAGTATGGACGACTCATTTACGTAAGTGTGTAAACGTGTAGAAGCAAAAATTAAATACTTCACTATAGTAAAATTGCGAGTTGGCTTAAACTTTTCTTAATATAAGTTTGTGTTATATATGCACGCATTATTTTGTATTGTAACAACAATTCTTTGCAAAACCATTTTTTGTTTGTGTGCGCGACATACGACACAAAAATAAACATCACTTATTCTCGCCGACAGCAAGAGGTAATTTTCAAATACTGTTTTGAAAAGTTTTGAAAGCACCAGGTACTATGTGGAGTGTATTTCTTTGAATTATTGTACCCACACAACTTTAAATTGTGCGAGGAATAGTAATACCATTTGTCACTGTAGTTGTTCGCAAGCATTAAACACACACATTTTAATTTTTGCTGCGTGTTTGATGCTTAAATGCACCCTGCAAATAATAGGACCAGTCCAAACACGCGTGTAAAGTGTAGCCCACAAGGGACTAGGACTAGTCCAAAAGTAAGCCAATCGAATGTAGTAAACATGGTCTATTTACCATTACGATGTCCTAGGGCAGGGCCATATAGCCCCGCTTTGGATTACAAAGGAGTAGTTTTAAAACTACTCCATGGTATACTCAAGAGGATTAGTTTTGAAGTCATTTAAAAACGAAAGCATGTCGTTAAAAAACGAATACATGTCGTCTCCCTACAAACACTTTTTAACAATAAGATGGTCCATGCTTGCATTACGTTGGACCAGTTCATGGAGTAGTCCATTTTATTAAAATGGATCAGGTAGTCCAATATTATTTGCAGAGCATTTATACATATAGTAAATTAAAAAGGCAATTATTAAGGACGTTTCCTTACTACTATCTCAGAAGGTATTAACTTGTTTATTTCATTTAATATTCGTTCGATTTAATCAACATCATTCTATTTTTATTTCTTTGGTTTTCGTATAAAATTGATGTTTCTCTTAATTTCATTTCGTTTGAACAGACTTCGCAAACAAAAAACATCAACAATTTTACACGTTTCATGTCCATTTATTAGTTGGGAAGTTTTTTATGCTGTCCCTCTTGTAAAACTCTTCTTGCTCTTCTTAGTCCCGAGTAAGTGTGTGTATTTAAGTATCTGCCTTCGTTCCTTCCACCCAAATTCGTTGGCAAATTTACGAGCAATGTGTCAATTAAGTATCAAATTACAAGTTGCTTTGTGTCATGACAATCGTTTTCATTTTCATTTTCGATTTATTTTGTTGTTGTAGTTGTTGTAAATACAAAAGGTTAATTGAAGATTTGTTCATACTTTTGGCTGGGCTTTGAATGGCTGACAGGATGGATGTTTCGTTGGACGACTTGGTTGGGTAAGCGTACGAATGAATGTGTCCGAATGGATGTATCTTGAAACATTTGTACAAGTATTTTACAGTAATTGTATGTGTAAACACGCTTTACATGAAATTGAATTGGGCTTTATTGATAAAACTTGATTGGTTGTTAAATATAGTGGAGGATTTTATTCAACCCATACAACTTTGGTTTCAGAAGAGGGCTTTTTTGGTAACAGGAATCAATAGCAGAAGAGCAGACTTAATGACAATTTTGTTAAAAACGTTTTAGATCTAAATTTAAAAAGTAAAAATAAATGAGAAATTAACAAAAATATAGTTTAAGTTCTTTTCGACATTAAACAAAGCATTATTTGTTTCAAAACGTTATTAATATTTCGTTGTCGATATGACAACATTTCGATCTTGATCTGACAACGTAAGGTATTTGTATAATTTATTTTTTGTTTTCGATTCGGCAACGTTTCGTTAACAGCAGTTACTGATGGTAATGGCAATCTTTTGAGAGATAAGAACGAACCACTAGATGTATGAAAACAACACTTTGAGCAAACACTGAACATTATTCGCAACGATAATTCCGCAGGATTACTTATTTAATACAATGGTCCCAGATTTAGGAACTTTATCTGCGCTTCCAACACAAAATGAAATAATATATGCTTTAGCTGCAATAAAATCGCAAAAGCCCATGAATATGACTCAATTCCAATCGAATGCTTCAAATCGAAACCGCAGAAGAGTGATTGTAAAGAGTCTTTAACAATAAAAACACAAAAAAAAAATTTCAAAGAATAGAAACATCTGGCGATGAATAAAATATTCCGTCCATGCAAAATAAGTAAGGCACTCAAACAAGCATTTCCAGCACACACGGCTGATTTGGGCATAACAAAAGTTGCATAGACCATCTTAACCCTATCCGTATTCTAAATCTGTGAAGCAATATTACAGTCTTTATCTGATGCTTAGGGATTTCGAAAAACCATTTAATGCTTTTGAAAGATACTACATATGGAGAGCACTAGAGACTATAGTAATTCCCATAAAAAGCATAAATATCATTGAAAAGAGCTATGAAAGCGGAGTTTCCAGAGTGGTCCACGAGGGGTAGGTAAACGATCCATTTCAGCCACTTAGTCGTGTAAAACAATGCTGCACTGTTTTCCTACACTCACAATATTATAACAGTAACGGACTGTAGTTTATTTAAGAAATATTCCGTTCAGTTATTTTAAAATAAATAAACATTTAAAATTCCAAGCAAATTTATTTTTAAGTGGTTCCAACAGTTATTCAAAAAACTAATTGCATATTAATACGGATTTTCAGTTGCAGTTAATATTGTCCGTTGATTAAGTTAAATTCTTCTTTATGTTAAATTAAATAAAAATGTAGTTTAAAGCTTTCCCTCAACAATAAATTTCAGTGTATTTATCAAATATGAAAAAATTGGGAATTTAACACGTCATACAAAAATCTTAATAGTAAGTTTTGTATTCCCGTAAATAACTTTGATAATTCCCAAATTCTATTTGTTAAAATAATTTAGTTAAATACATCAAATTTTAAAAGTAAAATAATTGCGAAGCCATATCGGTCATGCTGCTGCTGGTGTCTTATAATTGAGAGTTCTTCTGTAAACCACATGGTCAGTACAACAAAAGTAAAACAAACGTGTGTAACAGGGTAAGTAAATAATAATATTGTCCCTCTCTCGCTTATAAGAAAAACAAGCGGACAGGTGTCTGTCTGGTATTTTTTAGAAATTCGGCTCTTTTGTGGAGTAAACAAAAATTACTGAATTTAAAAAAAAAATAACTGAATATTTAATTGTTTTTACTGAATATGGGGTCAATTTTTTTGACAGTAAAATTTTATAAAATAACAGAATATTTAATTGTTTTAACAGAATATGGTGTTGAATTTTTGACAGTAAAATTTTATAAAATAACTGAATATTTATTTGATTTCACGGAATATGGTGTTGAATTTTTGACAGTAAAAATTTAATGAACTTTTTGTTAAAAATAAATGAAAAATAAGTAGACCGGTTTTTAATTAAATTTTCATTTATTTTATATTACAATTTCAGTTAATTATACGTACAGAATATTGTGAGTGTACTTCTTCTTAACACTACCTTGGACCTTAATAAATTGGGGTCTGAATGGCAAATTAAACAAACTAGCGTATGCTAACGATTCTGTACTTTTTGCCAACAGATTGGAGGACATGCAATCGCAGATCTTGACGCTTGAGAAAGAGACAATGAAAATCGGACTGAATGTAAACAGCAATGAAACAAAGAGCATGCAAATATCGCTATTTTCGTCAACAACGATAATATCAAAGAAGTGTACAAAATCGTTACATGGTGGTTTATTATGATTGTTACTTTTTGTATGAGCTCTACAATATACTTATACACAGAAAAAATTATTGCCGAATTATTTTCAAACAAACGCTTGTTTGAAATTTTTTTTAATTTCTACAAATTTTTTTACTGATTCAATTAAAATTTTTGTTTGATTTTTATTTAACCAACAAAAATGTTGACAACCATTCAAAAATATAATACACGCGTTATTGGTTTCAAGTTTTCATAATTTTGTATGAAATATTTAACGCTTTTTAATGTTGTCGTCTTTTTGCATTTTTTATTTGATCGTAAGCAACACTTCCTAATGTGAAATATAAGAACTACAACAAAAAACACATACAGTCTATTTTTGGACACTTTAAAAAAGTACAACAGTAAGAAAGATGAAGAGGTTTGAAGTAAAAAAAAAACAAAAAAATAGCAGGTAAAAAAACGTTTCACTCTTTTTGAACAACAACACTTTTAAGAAACAAAATAAATTTTTGGTTGGTTTCAAAGTTGGTTAAAAAAGAAACAAAATCCCGTATTCAATTTTTTCAAACTGTTTGCTTAAATACATCGAATACAAAGATATAATGATGACGAAAAACATATCGAGTCGGTCTGTCGCCGTTTTTGGGTTACATTTCTTCTTCATTAGCAAAGCAAAGGATACAGCAACAGTGAGTGATGACGAAAAACATTGTTTGTATAAAAGAAGACTTCGTTCAAAAATGATTCCAACAAAAAAATGTGTCTCAAAGCCAGCCGGCCGCTCTGCTCTCTCTGCCATCATCTTCTAACACAGTGCCTTCTTGTGTGCGCATCAGTGATTGTGCAAAAACCTTTTTTTTTTTTGATTTTGAAATTTAGTATATGAATTTCAGTAAACTTTTTGTTTGATTCAGTTAAATTATTTGTTTGAAAAAATCAGTGTTTTTTTTAATAAACAAAATACAAATAAACTGTTTGAATATGCGAATTTGTTTATAGGACCGATTTCAGACAAAAAATTGTTTGATTCTACAAATTTTTTGTTTGAATTGGAAAAATAATTTTTTCTGTGTAGTGTTTATATTTATAGATAAGCCCAGATGCTGATACTCAAAGAATATCGAAATATCGGCAATTAATTAAAAAAAATTTATTTTCAATACTGGCCTCGAGCTTGACATAAAAGCATTTTTATTTATATGTTTATAAAAAGGTCGAATAAAAACAACATGAAATGAAGGCTGATATCTTAAATCGATTACGAAAAGCTAAAGGCGCTGTTGCTTGCTTAATCGTATCCACACGAAAACATGGTTGAAATATGGCTAAAAAAACATAATATGGTCCTTTCAATGGCAACAAACAAACATTTGTTGTTTTAAATATTTCTTTTTCACGATTGATAATATTTTGTTTCTATTTAACAAAAAGTTTTTACCCCCCTTGAAACTTCAAATATCGTTGAATTGAACAATATGCTACTTTAATAAAATAAAGCTACAACCACACACTTAAACATATTATTGTTACTTTAACCATATGATTGTCACCGGCAACCATATTATAAAAGTTGTCTCCAAACATGTTATAGTTAATAAGTCATAACAATTATATCGCACCCTAAATACTAAAGGGTCACAACTCAAAATTCTTAAATTTTCAGGAGAGCCAAAAAACTGTTTATGTAAAAATGGTGCTAATATTAAAAAAAAAAAAAATAAGTTCCCTTATGAAAAAAGTCCAACATGAAGAAAGGTTTGCTATGCCTTTATCAATTTTGTAAGTAGCTAGAGATGTGAAATGAGGATTAATTTATGAAAAAAGTCGTTTTTGAAAATTTTTGAGTTGTGACCCTTTAGTATTTTTGAGTTGTGATCCTTTAGTATTAACCCTTCTGCACTCCTTGGGTCAATATGACCCAATTTTGGTTTTCAAACGTAAAATTTGTCCCTGTTAATATAACATATGGACGTGAAACTTCAATTTATCCATTACAGGGACAAAAATTATAAATTTAAATGAAAATAATAAAATTTTAGTTTTTCCTTCCCCCTCCAAAAAACACGATTTACACACATTTAATATCCTTTGGGTCAATATGACCCAACATGCGATATTGCAAGTTTAATTCCACTTTAAAATTTGTTTTCTATTGAATTGAGTTCATCTTCATTCAGAATCATCGATCAATAATTTTTTCGGTCAAATAATCAATAGAATCGCTTTTGTTTTTATTACACTTAAATATGAAATGCTGTTAACATTTTATTGTTGGGTCATATTGACCCAAAGGATCATAGGAAGGGCACATATCCAAGGGATGCAGAAGGGTTAAGAGTGTTTGAAATTATAATATTTTAGAACATTCTATGTTTACTTTTTCATTTAAAATAATGTGTTTAAAACAAAAACATTATGGTCGTATAAATATACATATATATATACATATATTTAAATATATATATAAACTTCTGTTCTTTCCAAACCATGGTGAAGGGTATATAAGATTCGGCATAGCCGAATATAGCACTCTTACTTGTTTTTATATGACTTTGAAATCAGATTGAAAATATACATGTTGCATCTAATTATGTTCTACATAAACCCGATTTGTCTCTGTGCTATCGAGATAAAATGTAACTCTGCCGCAGAGCAAAACGCACTTTAAAATTTTTGGAAAATTCAGGTTTGTCTATTTCGCCTCCTTAAAAAACTGCCTGAACCTGGATATGGTAGCAAGTTTTTTACTTATCAAGAGATGCATTCAACTAACGTAAGTCACCACATTAAAGATTTCAACGCAAATATTATAAAACTACCAACAATTCGATTTGTCAAAAAATTCCATAAAGTACGTTTTGTTCTGCGGCTCGTCATAAGGAACTTTTAATAAAATAGAAGAGTTCGTTTTAAAACTTCAAATTTATTTATCCTTTTCTTCTTACCATTAAGCCACTTGACGTGGGTTTCTTTACATCATATTAATTTATACATATTTGCAGATTTCTGCCTTCGGTTTTATTATATTCGTGCAGCGATTCCAACAAAATACGAGTAGGATTTCCCTGTAAATGGTGTTTTATTGGTTCCAGTAAATACAACAATTATTCATTATATTAAATGAATGAACTGACTGAGTGGTTATAAGACCCTCTAAAAAGGTGTTTTCAGACGAGCCAAAGCAATCACAGTGATAATGATAAATAATTCATTTTGACAATCTTATTTCATAAATGTAAAAATGGTTTGAGAATTTAACGCAAACAACATTGAAAGCGCTCCTTTGGGGATTAACCAACCAGTAAATAAACAACAACAATCTTAAATGGTTGGCTAAACAAATTTTGGGGAGACAGAAGTATAACATGATAACCTTTAAAGAACAACCCCATTGTTTCATCATCACACACAACAATATGTATCATATTACAAACGATAAAATTTTATCTTCCTCCTTGTTGTATGCCCCAGTAATAATAATCACAATAAGCTTCTTTTGTGCCACCACAACTTTAAACATTTTACACATTTTTCTGGTCCCCCATCTAAAGCACTTGTCAGATCCATACAACTTTTAACAACAACAACATCAAAAACAAATAGTAACAATTTATTTTAATGGTTGACATTTTAAGCGAGTAAAAGAGAGTGTAAATAAGAATAGAGAGATTATTAAAATTCCAAGCCAAAGCCAACAGAAAGCAATTACGATTTGACAGTTTTGGTTTTTAATAATTTTCGTATGACAGCTACGAGTATATTGACTGGCCGTAGCCACTGGCATTTTAAATCTAAACAATACAATCTACAAGACACATACTTTTAATAGCGACAATCACACCAACAATTTATTAAATGTATACATTAACATTTAATTTGAATTGTCCATTCACCACCATCAACTACCTTTTAGCACCCGACAAAATATCCAGCAACAACAAAAACAATAATAATAATACAAATAATGGCAGTACGACCAATAATAAAAACAAAAACAATCACAAAAAAAAAAAATCCCCAAAATGCGTAACGAATATTGGAGTAGTTAGAGTTTTCAGCATTAGTATTGAAGTATTATTAAGCATTTTTTGTTGCATTAGGTCTGGGTCTTCTACGTTTGCTCGTTAGTTAAAACGCTGCTTTTCTGCTCGACCCCTTTCGTATTTATCTGTATGCTCTAGCACATCACCCAGAAAATTTATAGACATTCGTTAGACATTTACTACAAATTCAGGGTTATAAATCAAAATCTAACCAAAATTGTATTCATTTGATTGTGCACTGGAAGAAAAAACTGAACTTTCTTTAAAGAGTTTATAATAGGGTGTACATTTAAAATCGAAATATATGCATTTAAAATTAATTTTAAATTTTAAAAGAAGAATAATGTAAATTTTCCGGCAGAATCAAAGCCAAATATCCATAGTGCCAAAGTTATGCTCTGACTGAATCGGGCTAAGCGAGCACAGGAAACCTATACAGAACACAATTCGTCGGTTGATTATTTAATTGTCGTATGTGGATACAAATTACAAACGACATACGACAATTAAATAATCAACCGACGAATTGACTTACTCGACGAGAGCATTGGTCAAAAAACGCCAGGCATAGGTGAAACATGAACATGCCTTCATGACAAAGTTCGGCCACATGGCCCAAGACCAGCTTTAAACTATTAAAAAAAAGTGGCTATGAAATTTTTCTCTCATCCATATTAAAGTGCAGACCTTGCCCCGTCCGACTAATATTTATTTAAGCAAAGAACCCTGTCACTAGAATTAGAGGGTGTTATGCGTTTATGCTGATGTTTGTAGCGCCTAAGCACCGAATATAATGAATAGATCTAACAATGTCCGTCTGTCCGACTGGCTTTCTAGCAAATAATTTTCGCAAGGACCAAGCCTGGTGACAATATTGCGAATCGGTATATAATTTCACATAGCCCCCATCCAAACTTCTGTTCGGAATAGAGTCTTTATGCCCATAGTTCGTCTTATTATGTTAAGATTAAATTTGGTTCAGACTTATTTGATTGCAATCTGAATCATCCTACCAAATTTTATTGGAACCGATCCATATTCCAATATATATACGACTTCCGAAAATAGCTTTTAATGCCATAACTTCCTTATAAAAGTGGCGAAAATAACTTTTACGATAGCTTCTATGTCAAGACAAAATATTCTGCTGGTAGGTCAATTCCAAAAAGCACTTAAAGGCAAATAAATCTTATAATAATATCTAAATAATATGCGCCACAAGGAACTTTTAAGACAATTAAATAATTAAATAATTTTCTTCTGGAAGGCTCATAATTGCTCATATAGGGAACATCTTAAAAATTTGCTTTACAAAAATACTGTGTTGTAGGATGCACAAAAAAGAATTTTTAACAACTCAGTTTGTTAAAACTAAATTTTGAGAGTATGGAAAAACAAATATACTCTTGCCGCTTTTAAGATATAAATAAATCTATTTTGTGCACGCCCACTTCTCTAATATTTGACTTTCTCCATATAGACATAAAAAACAACAAAAGGGATTTATGGGTAAAATAAGAGGCAGTCGTGTCTGTTTGTTCATATATCAACCATTTCTGGACTTATCGGGCTGAATTTCAACAGCATATTATACGGAACTATATGTGACATAAATATATAACAATCTGTTCCCCCTTATATCTTGGGTTAGACAGACATCGTTACTTCAACTTCTTAAGGACACAAAATAATACACTTTATAGGGTCTAAGATCAATATTGTAGAAATTACAAACGGAATGACAAACATAAATATTCCTTTTTATAAGGCGACCAGATTTTGAAAATAAAAATGGAAGACTTAAAAGAAAAAAAAAACAAGTCAAAAATTTATTTGAAATTAAGATTTTATACATATTTTACAGAAAAATTTACATTCACATATGGGGATTTCCTTGGGTCACTAACGTACGTTCGTACGCTTTTTATGTACAAATAATATAGAAAACAAAAATTTTCTCAAATAAAACAGCTGAGATATGCTATGAAACCATTCTTTATTAAAAACATAGACTTTTTTTTACAATAATAAACAATAAAAGACGATGATTATGAACATTTTATTTTTTCATCCTTGTAGACCATTCTGGGGAAATTCCCATTTTTATGTATAAATAAGTAAAATTAGCTAAAAAAAAATAACGAAAGTTATAATCATTGCCCTAACTTATTCATAATTTCAGACTGCAAGTGTGTGAGAGTTCAGTAGGAGTATGAACAGAACAAGCATGCCACGACATATTCCAAAACCGGTGACCGCAGTGAATTTTTTTTTTTTAATTTCTAAAAATAAACAAATATTGATCGTGCTTAAAAATAAAGATTACAGATTATAAAAAAAGAGGACACTCATTTTATAGATGACAGCCAGTTAAAATAGATGATTGTCTTCTAAAAGAGAGTACGTATCGGGTGGCATGTCAAAACGTCCAGTGTCATAGTGTCCATGGACGTTATGACACTCCAAAAAGTGTCATAGTGTCCATGGACATTATGACACTCCAAAAAGTGTCATAGTGTCCGTGGACATTATGACACTTTCAAAAGTGTCATTAGGTCCATAATTACTAAAGAAGTTAAATACAAAAAAAACGATCTGCATACACGCAGAGAAAAACATGTTTCATTATGATCCCAACCAACAATACTATTTTTAAAGAAACTAATTTAACCATAATATGGTTGTCGGTGACAATGATTTGGTTAAATGAAACATAATATGGAAAAAAAAATTTTAAAAATGGTTTTGCTGCTTTTTCTCTGGGTGTATATATTAAATATATAACGAAAACACTTTTGGGCGCAAGGACTTTCTCCTCTATGGTATAACAAACACCGGCTTCGCTAACTAAAGCTTCTTTGCACAGCCGGCCTTTGGCCGGGCAAAAGGATTTTCTCCTCTATAGTATAACAAACACCGGCTTCGCTAACTAAAGCTTCTCTACATAGTCGGCTTTCGTTCGGAAACAAGGCAGATTTTAGAAGCTTTACTTAGTGAAGCCGGTGTTTGTTATACCATAGAGGAGAAAATCCTTGCGCACGGCCGAAGGCCGGCTGTGCAGAGAAGCTTTAGTTAGCGAAGCCCGTATTTGTTATACCATAGAGAAGAAAATCCTCGCGCCCGGACGAAGGCCGGCTATAATCCCAAATTTGTTTACATTCTTGCTTGTAAGAATTTTTGGCATTTTACTTACTAATTTTGATATTTCAAAAAAAATTTACACATTTTAATATTTTTCATTATAAGTTAAGTTGTGGACATTATGACACTTGGACACTATGACACTGGACGTTATGACATGCCACCACGTATCGTCACCTTACCTTTTACCTTCGGTAGAGAATATAACAATTACGAATTATATTCATTTATCGAGCAATAGCAAAGTAGACTTTTAGCGTTGTTGCGAAATAAACCAATGTCTCTGGCATGAATCGAACCAGCAACCCTCACACTGATAGATTGCTAACTACATTTGTAGTATAATCACTATTATTTCTTGAAATTTTACTGAATAACTGCCTGTTTCTAGAACGCGAGCTCAAAAGTGACTTGTTTAACTAACATTTAAAACAAAAACAAATTTTGAAATTTTGTTGTTGTTTTAAATGTTAGTTAAACGAGTTACTTTTGAGCTCGCGTTCTAAAAACAGGTGGTAAATTTTAATCATAGTTTTATCTAATTTCGTAAATAGTGTAAAATTATTATATTATCAAATTCTCTTTTTCTCTCTGTGTACCTGGCAAACTATACAAATTTATTCATTCGATTATGACAGAGTGTGTATGTGTTTTTTGTTAAAAAAAACAAAAATTTTCATATTCAATATGACTGAACTGTCAAATTGTAATTGTCAACAATATTTGGTTGGTTTTTTTTTAACAAATTCATTTAATTTTCGTTGGTTTTTAAATGTTTGTTGCTTCGCCATTGTGGTTTCAAATAATAAAAAAAAAAAAAACAACAACAAAAATTAATATGCAATGTTGTCACGTTCAAACTGTTAACGCGTCTCAATAACTGAACTGCCAGCACCTCCAAAAATGTTCAATTATATGTATTTTTAAAAGTGTGCACTCGTTTATTCATTCACTGTACTGACTGCTGTTTATTTAATTTGAGTTATGATCAAGTCAAGATGATGGAGATACATACACAAGTGGCAGACAGCCAGTGTGGCAGTGGTGTTTATTGTTGGTGGTGGTGGTTGCATGATTGAAACATTTATTATAAACAAAAATTTTTTTTCGTTTAAGATCTTTTGAATTAAATCCTTATTTATTATTTAAATTTTAGTTAAGAGTTTTGATTTTTTTTTTTTTTAAATAAGACACTCCTTTTAGTAATGGAGAATGACCGTGTGTAACTCTTTGAGTGTAGTAAAATTGTTTACCAAAGTGAAATATTTATTTTACATTAATATTTATCGCTCAATGTATTTTCATTATTTATTTCATAATTTTTTTAATTTTGTAAAAGTAACGCCAAATTTAAAGGATTGAGTTTAAATGACTGGAATGATTATGATTTAAGCTGTAAGCAGTGTTGCCAGTACACATGGAAAATACCGTAACATTGTTTATTTCTAAAATATGTGTGAAAGGGAAATTCAAAACGGTGGCTTGTTAATTCTTAAGTCTTACTTAAAATTGCTAACAAATTGCTAACAATTTTAGCTGAAATTTTTAAAAGCCACTTAGATTTTAAAAAATCCGTAAGGAACTGGGTTGATTGAATTTTTCAGGGATTCAAGCAAAAAGTAAAAAAAAGTTATAACATTTTAATTAAAATTCAACTTTAATTTCTAATTGCTAATTCAAATTTTTTTTAAAAAAATTTTTATTGAAATTCACTTTATCTTGTGTTTTATATATTTTTTTACTCACATATTTGTTAAAATTGAAGAAATTAAAAAGTTTAAGAGTTTAATGTTGATCTTTCAAATTCCAATTTAACCCAAAAAACGGTGGTGCTGAAATATTTTCATATACAGTAGAATCCCGATAATTCGCAATCGCAAGGGACCGGCTATTTCCTACGAATTATAAAAGATGTGGTTCGTATTTAGATTTGTGTTTAGCAGACTCGCGTCTACCTCTTCTCAGAGTTAATAATACCGTTAACTCACTAAGATCTCTCGATTATGATAGTGACCACAATGCCTTGTTAATTGAACTTTTAAATGATGCAAATGATCACCCTTTTTCCTTTATTGTTAATTCTCCCAATTCTCAATTTAATTATAAAAAAACCAATTGGAACAAATTCCAAAAAAATATTTTAAATGTACATAAAAACACTGATCCCACTCCTGCTGCAAGAAATCTCTCAAACTCTGAAATTGATTATTATTTAAACAAATTAAACGATGTCATTATAGATTCTACCAACAAAATAGTTCCAAAATTCAAAATTAGTGACACAATAAATAAAATTGTAAATCCAATTATAAAGAAACTACATACGGAAAAAAGTAAAATTTTAACTATAATAAAGAAGCATAATAGATTTGAAGTTATATGAACTTAATTACTACAAAACTAAACTAAAATTAATTAAGAAACTAATTGTTGAAAATTTCAGTGTATCGGTTAATAATTATTATAAAGATAAACTAACTATTTTAGATAAAAAAGATTCTTCACATATGCTTAGTGAAGTAAAGAAATTATTTAAACCTAAGCTGTCAGTAGATATAGATGTGGTAAAAATTAGTCACGAAGATGAAAACCTACTAAGTTATGTCGGCGTAAATCCCCTTACTACAGAGAGCGATAATGGTAATTTCGTTATAAGAGATAAACAGCAAATTTTAGATGTAATAGGAGCATCTCTCGAAAACACCCATTTATTTAATGAGATTGACCAGAATAATAGTTTACAGGTTGATGTTGACAATCGTTTCAACAGATTTTTAACAGAAAAATCTAGTTATGAATATAACCAGTCATGTTTTACGACCTTTAATTCAGATAAAAGGGCAAATCAAATAAGTGCTTCACAATCAGAGAACTTTTTTATTACACAGGAAAAAATTTTCTATATTTTTAGAAATTTAAGAAATAAATTTTCGTCTGGTGTTGATACCATTCCAAATATAGTATTAAATAATATCCCTGATGTATTAATACTTGATTAATGCACGTTATTTAACAATATGCTTAACAACTCATATTTCCCCCGAGCATGGAAATTGGCTAAAGTTGTGGTATTGCCCAAAAAAGATAAGGACACCAGCAATCCGAAAAATCTGAGAGCCATAAGTTTGCTCCCAAACATAAGCAACATTTTATGCATAAATATGCATAAATATTAATATATTAAATTTTTGTCAGAAAAACAATTTGATTAATGATAGACAATTCGGTTTTAAGTATAAACATTCTACGATTCACAGAATACACCTTTTGCCTTCTAACATTAATTGGAATTTAAATAAATCTCTCTGTACAGGCGCATGTCTTGTCGATTTTGAAAAAGCGTTCGATAGCATTTGGATTCCTGGCGTTATATATAAACTTTTAAATTACAAATTCCCAATTCATTTGGGAATTTTAATTCATAACATGCTATCCAATAAATCGTTTGTCGTTTGCAACAGAAATGAAGTTAGTAGTAGGGAATTTATTATAGTTAATGGGTTACAACAGGGGACAGTTAATGCTCCTATACTTTTTAATATATTTATTCATGACCTTTTAAATAGCATTGATAATATTATTGGTTTCGCAGATGATATTATAGTATAAAAAATAGCAAAATCATTTTAATATTGTAGAGAAATATGCTAATGATTGGAAAATAATATTAAATGTGGACAAATGTGAAACAATACTATTCCGTCCTCCTGTTGGAAAGTGCAACTATAATATAAGGCGCAACTGGAAATCCTTCGGCATTAAGTCCAGTAACAACATATACATACCTAATAAACATACGGTAAAGTACCTAGGGATCCATTTGGACAAATTTCTCTACTTTAATGAACATGTCAACATACAAATCCAAAAAGCTAGGAATGCTTATTTAATGTACAGAAAACTATTTTTTTCTAAGCATATTAAACCTGATATCAAGCTTCTCATGTATCAAACTTTAATACATCCAATTTTAACATACGGTTTCCAAATTTGGTTTCCTATATGGAAAAAATACGTAAATTCGAAAGGAGATGCCTAAGAGCATGTACGTCGTTATACAGATCCCCGGGTAGTGAATTTACGAAATTTATAAGTAATTCGAGACTATACAATGCTGCCAAAATTACCCGAATTGATAATTTCATCATACACCTTATTAGAGAGCATATTAGATCTTGTTGCACACAGAGAAAAAATATGGTTGGGCATGGTTACGGCAACAACACTTTGTTTAATGTGACAATATATTGTTGTCGTACACAAATAATTGTTATTTTTATTTAATATCAACAATATTATAGTTACTGTAAACATATCAATGTTTATCGCAATTATGAATTTGAGTATTGTTGACCGAAAAATAATTATTTTTCTAACAACTTAATTATGATAACTTTCTAAACATATTATATTTCTCACAACCATATCATGATATTTAATAGCCATAACATGATAACTTTCTATACATTTATCATATTATGTTAAAGATGCAATCAAACTATTTTTACCCTAATCATGTTATGTTAGCGCCATTTGTAAAATAATTTTGAAGAAGTTGTGTCGTTTTTGTATTTGTGAGCGGTTAAACAATTAAAAGATAAAATTCCATAAAAAAAAATAAGTGTAAAGATATTAAGAAATTAAAATATTAGCGGAGTTCATTCAAGTATTAGTGATGTAATGGTGCAAATACAAAATATCATAGTTTTTTTGTAAAATCCAACAACAAAACACACAGAGATTTCGTTATATTTTATAAAAGTGCTACGATATTTCTGTGATTTTCATGGGCAACCGCGTATGTCTTAAAACAAATTGTTCAGGAAAGCCGAAAAACCATTCTAGATCAAACTATGGGCTAGGTATTGCACATTTTAAACTTTGTCATTACGTTAAAAAATCGGAATTGATCCATCTTTTTTAAAAAAAAGGTAAAGATCGTTCAGAATTAGGCAATATGGCATCAACATCTTAAAATCGAAAAAATGGACACACGCGGTTGCCCGTGAAAACCACAGATTTTGCATTTGCTCTTTTGCAAGCCTTAAGCTTCGTCAGATCTTACAATGTTGTCATTAAAATTGCCTAAAAATGTCTTGCAACTGTCTGAACATTGTAAGCTCATTTTCATTTGGCAGATGTGTAAAATTAATGCGTCTGACAATGGCACCATTATCAGAAAAATGACAATATTGTAATTTCTGACCATCGTCTGTACGAAGCTTTATATTGAACTCCACTATTTGAGTAACATTAAGAAAAATTGTAAAAAGCCACAAAATAAAAAATCGATTTAAAAATATTTAAATTTATTATGCATTTTTATGACAGCTATGAAAGGTGATGTATCATAATATGATTGCTTCTAAATTTATTATGATTAACATGATGATAATATGATTACTTCTTAGCTTATTATGATTAACATGACAATAATATGATTATTTTCTTAGCTTATTATGATTAACATGACAATAATTTTATTACTTCTTAATTTAGTATGATTAACAGAATAATAATATGATTAAGGGAAAAATATTATGATGTAATAGTACGAGTATATTTAGTCATAATATGATTCAATAATAATCTTAATATGGTGACTACAATTATAATTCTTATCATAATATGTTGCTCTTAGAATATGTTTACCACAAGCATGTTTTTTCTTTGCGTGTGTGATCGTTATGGAAATAATCTAATAATGGCTCCCTATTATGCCAACGACGAATATATATCCAAAACACTACAAAATGGCTATGTTCCTCCTGAAGCATTTGTGTACCTCGATAAGAACAGTTTTATACAGAACTACACAGGCGTCCCTATATTTTTTCATATATATAGAAGAGCAAATGTTAAAGCTATCACTAGCAAGCAACTGACAGCTGAGAACAGAATTTAAATATTAGTAAATACTGGTGGCTTAGTCAAATACCGTAATTTCTTCTTTTAAATTTTCCTTTTATTATAATAATTATTATTGAATGTTTTTTGAATAATTTTTCATTACGAAACATATGTCATTAAAAAACAGATATAACCTTGTATATATTTTGTATAAGAATCATAATTAGTTTTAAAAAATGTATATGAGTCATTCCATGTCAAACCGTACGATTTTTGCTAAAAATTTACTTTGATGTCTCCGATGTCTTTCAAAATTTTTACACGTGTTTCGGGAAAAAAATTAAAAATTTTTTTTTAAAAAGTTATTTGCATTTGAAAATCGTCAAAATCGTGAAAAATCTTCCGACATGACAACATTTAAAATAATGTTTTTATAAAACAATAATTAGTATTGTGGTTATTTTGTTGAACTATTTATGGTTTTTAATCCAAATTTTTAATATTTTTAATTAGGCTTAAGTTCATGAAATTTAATTTTCATTAAATTATTTTTATGAAGAAAGGAATTTTTACAACATGAAAATCAATTAAAATTGTTATTGATAATCTTTCATTCTTGACGTGGCTCGGGCTCGAACCCTGGCCGGCAGGTTACCATGACATGTTTCGATCGCAACCACTCGATCTCCTCAGATGGATTTGCCGTCTTACACTCGCAGCCATCGACGACTGCTGACGTCAATAGTCAAACATCAATCCTTAAACCAAATTGTATTTAAACATTTGGTAGATCGAAATTTGCTTTCCTGAATGACTATCCATTTTAATTGATTTTACATGTTTTTTCCTTACTTCTGTTTTTTCGTACTTTTGTCAAGAATTTTTCTTTATAAAACTAGTGAATGGATTTTGAAGTTCAATACCTTATTTTATAGGTATTTGAACCTTCTTTTTAAAAAAATATTATTTTTTATAAATTAATTTTTTTTTATTATTAAAATTTGGTTTTTTTACTTAATTTCTATTTTCCTTAATCTTCGAACAAGTCGAAAAATCTGAAAAAAATATTTTCGTAAAGGTTAATATATTCTTAACATTCCCTCAAAATTTCAGAGTGGAGGTCGAAAGAATTCTATTTTTTTACGATTCTTTAAATCAACGTTGGTAAAAAAAAAAAAAAAAAAACTCAGACTTAGCAAAGGAAAGGATACAGCAACAGTGAGTGATGAAGAAAAAACATTGTGTGTATAAATAGACTTCGTTCAAAAATTATTCCAAAAAAAAAGTGCCGCCAAGCCAGTCGGCGGCTCTGCTCTGCCTTCATCTTCTCCTACAGTGCCAGGGCTGCCAGGTACTTTTTTCCTTGTCCCCAAAAAATTAAAAAAATATCCCCAAAAATCCCCAAATTAAGAAAAAAACCTTAATAAGTAAATATTTTTCTGTTTGGTTTTTTTCTGACCAAATTTAAAAATTTTTTTTTTTAAAAAAGTAAAAATAGTAAGAAAAATTTTAATTAGAAAGCCCCAAAAATCCCCAAATAAAAATTTTTTGTAAAAAAATTATTTTATTTTGTTTGTACCCTGAAGGAAAAATAACATAAATTTATAAAGTACTTTTAACACTACCTTTTAACTAAAATGATAATCTTAATAAGGGCCTTTTACGTCGTATAAGTTGTTGATAAGAGTAAGATACAAGTTTTGCTACTTTTTTTGATTTTTTTAATACGAGGCAAAGAAAAATAATCATAAATAATAAAAGGGAAAATATATTAAGAGTGTAAAATCCCCAAAACATCCCCGAATTTTTTTTTTAAATCCCCAATCCCCAAATGACTTTCTATGTCCTTTTTGCTCGCATAAAATCCCCAACTTTGGGGATTAATCCCCAAGTCTGACAGCCCTGTACAGTGCATGCTTGTGTATGCGCGTCATTGATTGTGAAAAAACTTTTTTTTTTTGATTCAGCAAAATTATTTGTCTGAAATTTATATGAATTTCAGTAAACTTTTTGTTTGATTCAGTTAAATTATTTGTTTGAAAAATCAGTGTTTTTTTCAATAAACGAAATGCAAATAAATTGTTTGAATATGCAAATTTGTGTATAGGACCGATATCAGACAAAAAATTGTTTGGTTGAATTGGAAAAATAATTTTTTTCTGTGTGGGTTTTCTGTATGTAGGTATGTAGACTTAATTTAATGCAAACTTAATTTATTGTAATCTAAATCATCTTACAAAATGTCCATATATGACCAAACCATATTTGACCAAACCTTCCATACAAATACTATTATAGCTACTATATGTCATATAAAAATTGTACTGTCCAAAATCTCTTAAAACGAATTTCACACGGATATTAACATAATATTAGGCTCAAAAAGTTTTTTCTTATCGGAATATTAACATAGTTTTATGTTGCCGGGTCCCTGATTAGCCAGAGCTCCAAATAGAGGACTCTTTTCCCAATTTGTCTTTATGTACTTGGTCTAGAGAATGAAATAATAGGGCTTGACCAACTATAAAGAAAGTATTGCTTACCTTTTTAATACTTGAAATGTTTCGGTCTTAAGTATTTTGATGAAAATGCTTCCCTGGTCTATTTTTGTTTTGCAATTTTTCAAAAAATAATAACAACTAAACGTGACGGGGTTGTGTTTCCTCAAAAAACTTAAAACTTGTGTGATAGTGTAAAGTATCCCTAACCAAAAATGACCCAATGATAAGAGTGCTATATTCGGCTGTGCTGCTTTGATACCCTCCACCCATAGTTATAATATTTCAAGAGTAGGCTTTATATTGGGTCTATAAACTATTAACCAATCTTTATAAAAACGGACGTCAGTATTAAAATGGTTTGCGGCTTAGAACTACATACATATCTTCCTCTAAGGGCCATTATTATAACTTGGCGTTAGCTGTTATCCGACAGTTAACAGACGCTTTTTGACAGATAACACATTATTATCTGTCAATTTAATCTTAACTTTAGCTAACTTCAAGTTGTAATAATGGCCCTAAAGGGGGTTAACTTAAAATCAATATATTTTAAGTAGAGAAAAAAAAACCGTATTCTTTTTATACAAAGGGGAATACAATTGAAGCCCAGCCGCGAATAACATTGTAAACGCCACATTTTGCAAAAACTGTTTTATAGCAGATAACCGTTGACCTTACTCTCTTACACAGTTCAAACGTCAAATCAATCAAAACTATGCACCTTAACTAGGGTATTCATTTAATCGACCTTTTGCTTTAATCGGTTAATCGCGCGATTAATTAACCGAGGTTTTGGTTTAATCGGTTAATAATCGGTTAATTTTGTTTTTGATCGGTTAACCGATTAATAAAGTTTTTTTATTTTTATTTTTTATTTATTTATTTCTTTTCGATGCCCCATACACAAGACTTTAGTCTTATATTGCAGTATGGAACTGAGCTTACATAAATACAATGAATCAGATAACAAAACTGTATTATATATTATTAAGTAATTAAAAAATTAAAATAGGATTAATTATAATTTAGTTTTATATGACAATCTTAGCAAAAATCAATATAAAGCATGCAAAAATATAAATATAAATTCAACGTGAAAAATGGCAAAAAATATATTTCCTGAATTGTCGTGCGTTACTTATGGTCTGTAATCTATAAGGAATTACGTTCCAGAGACTGATGGCATGAATAAAGAATTGATACTTGCAGATCAGAGTTTGATAAGCAAATGCAATAATTCGTTTACCTCTGGGAAGCGTTGAAAAATTTAGACGTTCATAAAGATGCTCCGGTTGATGTGTATATATAATTTTATGCATGAACAGCAAAATGCGCACCTTTAAATAATTATCAAAGCTAATGCCATAGAGCAATGTTGAGTAAGGGGAGATATGATCAGATCTTCTAAGGCCATATACATACCGAATAATGTTATTAAAGGTCACATTTAGTTTTCTTTTACTTTTATTATCACAACTGGCAAATAGCTCACAGCCATACAATAAAATCGGTATTAGGTAAGATTTAGCAAGGAGAGTTCAAATTTTAATTGGAGTACAATACTGAGTTTGCCAGAGATTTCTTAACATTGAATACGTTCGACCACATACAAAATTAACGTGGTTAGACCAGGTGAGAGTGTTGTTAAAATATACACCAAGATTTTTGACCGAGTTTACGATATCAATGGACTGGTTGTTTATGGACAATATAGGATTAAAATCAAGTTTCAATAACCTCCTTTTAATAATTAACACTTTCGACTTAATAGGATTTATTGCCAGACCATTATCAGTAGCCCAATCATAAACATGACCTAACTCCTGGTTTAGTGTCCTCACACATTCATCAACCGCAGTATTGTTGCAACTAATGTAAAGCTGGACGTCGTCAGCATACAATCTAACCCTGCAGTATTCGAGTTTGAAGATCATTTACGTATAATGAAAAGAGAAGAGGACCTAAGATCGAGCCTTGCGGAACACCCCGGATTAATGGTAATGTGGTCGAAACGGAGGAAGGTGTTTCAACGTATTGACATCTGTCAGTTAGATATGAATTTATTAAGCATGTGGCAGTTGATGCGAATCCAAACATATTTTTAAGCTTGTAACACAAAATGCTGTGGTCAACCGTGTCAAATGCCCTGGAATGATCCAGGAGAACTAAAAATGTAACATTACCGCATTCTTCCTGTTGTCTTATGTCCTCAGCAACATCCACAAGCGCCGTAACACAGCTGTGATTTTCACGGAAACCAGATTGACGACCAGTCAGCATATTATTTGTTTCAATATATTGTGAGATGTTTATGATTTAATCTTTTAAAAACTTAAGATAAAAATTGCAAGATTGCTATTGGCCTGTAATCAGAATTGGATTTTGGTATAGGAATAATCTTAGCCAGTTTCCATATTTTTGGATACTGGTTGGTGGTAAAAATCTTATTAAAAACAAAAGTTATAAAAGGAAGAAGTTTAAAAATGAGGATCTTCAAAAACCTAGGATCAATTCCGCCCACACCAACTGCATTAGATTTTATTGATAATAAACTGGATAAGACGTCAGACTGCCCAACATGAGTAAAATAGAAATGATTGTGTGCACTGTCATTAGCGAGGTTATAGTAAGCAGCAGATGGAGCCACATATGGGATATTTAAAAACTGGTTATTTAGGACGTTAGCGTCGAATTTCACGAATTGCTTGCCAAGTTTTTTTCGACCCTATGGCAGCGGAAGTTTTTTTTATAAATTAAGTAATTTCAGTATATAAAAATGCATTAATTGCTTATTTTTTGGAGTTTATAAGTAAAAAAAAAACAATAACATAGGTACGAAACATAACAATTCTTGAACTAAAACGAGCAAGCAAAAAAAAAAAAAACAATTCATTAATGCACAAGGTGTGGTATCAAGTCATATCATCATAATATCCTAAACAAAATTTAAAATTGAAGCACAGCCGCGAATAACGTTGTAAACGACACATTTTGCAAAAACTGTTTTTTGCCGATAACCGTTGGCCTTACTCTCTTACACAGTTTAAACATCAAATCAACTAAAACTATGCACCTTAACGCCTTCAAAATGGCATAATAAGTGTCAGTCAATGGAAGAACATTTCAAGTTTCTAACAAAATGATGAAACCGAAATGGTTTTGCAGTGCAGAATAATATTTTAAAAGCCTTTTGCATAAAAGTTTTTACTATCATTATTTTTAATAATAGAAAAAAAAAATTTTAAAACAAATAATGGCTGCCTGTCAAAAAAACGTTTTTCTGCTCTCCTGAAAAATTATTATTTTGTAACTTAAAACGTTATTCGCGGCTGTGCTTCAATTGTTTAAAGTAAATATTGTTTTGTTTCAAACAAAATAAAAATTGTAATACTGTGTTCATTGATTCGTCATAACTGCATAGTAGAAATCTAAATTATAAGCGGTATCTTCCAACAGTCATATCGTTAGCTTAATATACAAACCTGCTAATTCACTTTGAGCACATTTTACAGGAGAGAAAAAAACTTTTTATTTTTCCTATTTGAAGCTTGATAGAAAATTAAAATTACAGTCAGTTTTACTCACTTCAAGACTTAAATAGAAGAAACACTACATGCTGGTCGACGAGGCGTATCTTTCTCTACCACACGGAATCAAAATCTAAATTTACATAAAAAGTGGATTTAGCCGTTTTGCATATTAAGCCGACTATATATATTTCCTGTAATTATTTTAAGACATACGACTTAATGACTACCTTGTGAAACCCCCAAATATTTACATATGTATACAAAAATAAACTCAGATAATTTTATTAGTTATTTCAATAGTTAAAGGACATCTTATAAAATAATCTTTTAGAAAAGTAATTTGGTTTAAATGTTTAGGATTAAAGCGATTCTTTTCTTTAGTTTTGACAAAAGTTGACTTGGAAAAAATTATTTCACTTATCCTAGATGAATATCTAATTTCTCAGTCCTTTTCCAGGATTTCTCTAAACATAGAAAATACTTTATTATGCCATTAGAGTTTTTTAAAACAAATAACTAAACACATACATATAAAAAGTACGGGAAACAAAAAAAAAATGTGTTGGCAATCAAATATTTAACCCATTTTTCGCCACATTCCTGTTGATCGATGAAGAAGATAAAAAGCATTGAAAAACATTGTAATTTTAGTCATCGGTCGGCGGAAAATCGGTTAAAATGAAGATCACTGAACTGTTTGTATGAAAAAATATTTTCTAAACAAATACATTTGGTATATTAGACGAAACAAATAATTAAAAACACAAAAAAAAATATGTTATAATACTACAAAATATTGAAAATTTTGTTACTTCGTTTAATCGGTTAATCGACTGAAATTAACTGGTTTAATCGTTAATCGAAAAAAGCCAATTTGAAATTAACCGATCAGTTAATCGGGTAGTAATTAATCGGTTAACCGGTTTGTAGTGCGGAATAATGTTTTAAAAGCCTTTTGCATAAAATGTTTCATTATAATGATAATTATCATTATTTTTATTTAAAGAAAAAAAAAATAAAAAATTTTAAAACAAATAATGCTGCCTGTTAAAAAACGTTTTTATGTAACTTAAAACGTTATTCGCGGCTGTGCTTCAATTGTATTTTTTTTTTTTTAAATACCAAAGAAACTGATCTAAGATTTTTACAGTGCGTAGATATGACCACTGTACATCGATTTCTTGCAAAAAGTAAAAATTGAAAAATTTTGAGTTGACTCTCTTTAGAGGAAGCGGTGCGATATGTTAAATTTTTTGTCGACAAACGAAAATTCATATGCTATTTCTAGCTGACCTGGCAACCGTTGTTTTGCCGTATACTTATTTCTTTCTGATGTTTCAAGTATATGCATGTCAAATTAAAAAAAAAAAAACGGTTGATAATTTAAGAAGATATAAGGAGGGTGAGCTTTAACCATGCCTGGCCTATTTCACGCCCTATTCCCTATTTACTTTCAGATGTTAAGGGCCAAATACACTTGTCAAATGCTTGTCCAGCGGGCGAATTCATCGTGTACGTGTCCTGGACGTAATATTCACCGTCATATCTAAATTTTTTGATTTTTCATCCAGCATTGTCGTTGCGACGCATACAAACACATTTTCACTAATGCTTGATGAGTATTTTGATCAATGTATTTTCAGTGTATTTTTACAGTGTCTGCGTGCCAAATTGTAAGAAAACGAGTTGAATAGATTATAAGATATAGGGAAATGGATCTTTTATCCCTCTATTTTACGCCCTATAGCGATATGAAATGTACGTTACGATCTTATTCTCATACCAAACAAATACACATACAAAATTTCATAAAAATCGGTCAAGCCGTTTTGAAGGAGTTCAATTACAAACACCGTGACACGAGAATTTTATATATACATAGATAGATTTCTACTCATATAAAACATAATTTGAACTAATACGAGAAAATTATTTTTTTTGACCCACGCTTTATTTGTTACGGATTTAGGAGTACTTCAACGTCTTCCGAAAGTGGACTTTATATGGGGCCTATGGTAAATTATGGCCCGATTTCACGAAATTTGACAGTGTGATTTCTAGTCCTGCAAACTGTGACATACCAAATTTCATTGCAATAGCTTGTACGTTACGGTTGTCCGAGTGTTGCCTTCATATTGGGCCTATTGTAAATTCTGGCCCGATCTTCACGCAATTCAACAATGTTATTGGTTTTATGATTCCTAGTCAAATACACGGAAAGAATTTTCTTCACAGATACAATCGATTTTGACATTAATCCAATGAAAAATTACATTAAAAGTCAACCTGTGAAACCCTTCATTGGATTAATAAAGAATGTTACATTAGCCCCCCGTTAATGAAATGTTTCACAAAATCGATGAAAATTTTGCATTATTTTAATGTTAAAAGTTTAAAGAATTTTTTTTATTATTTTAATATAAATTTTTTTATATTTGAATGAAATTTTTAATTTTTTTTTTTTATCCATTTTTTCAATGTGCGTTTTGAGTTGTTGTGATTTTTGTTATGTTTTTTATTTCTGTTTCAAATCATCAAGTTGTATTAATCTTATTTCGTTTACATCATGTTATGTTCTACTTTCATAAGCTAACCTTTAAGTAAATTGTGCTAATTTAATTTTCCAGCCCGCGACGACCTTCTTCCATTTTTCTGGCTTGTACTACTGCGTAAATTTTGTGTATTTTAATTAACAATTAATTAATTTGTATTCCCAAAAATTTAAATTACTTTTTGATAATAAACAGGCAAGTGCACGGCCTAAAAAAACACTTAATTGACAACATCTTTTGTAAGTTGTTGTTTGTTTTTTATTTTGTTTTTCTTAACCTACTTACAACTACAATTAATGTTGAGAGAATTTCAACTAATTGTGGTGGGGAGTGCAAGATGAGATAAACCCACTTTTTTATTGTTGATGTATTTTCTTCAAGCTTTGATATTGTTACAAGTAAAACTGTTGCTATAATTCTTATACGTTTAACAGTTTTATTTGGTTTAATATCTTTAGTTTGTCTAAAATCTTTATGGATGAAGTTTCCTGATGATCTGGCTTAAGCAACCAGTGAAATGCATAGGAATAGCTTATCCCATCAACAATAAATTTCAAGTGTTTTTATCAAGAATAAAAACTGGGAATTAAGCACGAATAACAAAATCTTTTGAAATTAACAATTAAAGAAAAAAGAATGCGAGAATTTTTTGCTCTTGTTTTTTCTTTCACGTTGTTTGTTTTTGAACCTTAATATTTCTTACATTTAGCTAAAATCAGTATTTCGTTATCGTAATGAATTTTTTTCATTAATGTTATGAAACATTAAAATTTACAATTTGTTTCATATATTTTCATGTCGACCGCAAAAATTTGAATTAAAAAAACGTTTTTGCAACAGTTATAGGAAAAAGATTTTTTAGTTATAAGTATTTTGAAGTTAAAGAATCTAATCTTGTTTTCATTGTTTTAGAGACATTTATCATGGAAAATATGAAGTTACAATTTATGATACAAAAAAAATTTGTTTTTAAAAGTTTATTAAAAGCAATTTGTGTATATTATATTAAAAAAACTCAACAATAAGGTTAAATAAAATATTCAATATAAATTAAAATTAACTTATCTTTTTAAATAAGCAATTTATGATTTCCTTGTGAGGCAAATTTAGATAGTACAGTCTATGTTCAGTTTGTCATTGTTGATCTGAGCCATGTTTTTATTTGACGAAGGGTAGGAAATGACCTCTCGCTCGTAGCATTACTTTTTTAAAATCTCAATATTGAAACGAAAATTTGAAATATTTTTCTTAGATTTTGGTAGATATCTTCATCACAGTTTATTAAAGCATCTTCAACGTTATCTGATAGATTTTTAGATAATTTCCATGTTTGTTGCCAAAAGTGTTCGAAAATAAACAGTACATTATTTAGCGTTCGGCTCACACACCGAAGAACGATATCTATTTTTTTAGTGTTTGTGTAAACATACACAACCCTTAATACCGTTCGTAACTATTTTCAAGAAAGAACCGAACATTATATAATGTTCGGTTCTTCGTTAAAAAACAGAACAATTGTAGTGATACTGTAGAAAAACATTATATTTTAATGTTCTATAATGTTTTTTTCGTGTGTGTATTTTGTTTTTGTAAAAAATGTTTGGTTTGTTTTTTACTAGCGAAAAGGGACGAACATTAACGAGCCGAACCGAACACATTGAAGTTTGTGGATTTTCAAAAAAAACCGAACGGAATTGAATGTTCTCATCTTTTGTTGAGTATGATGAAAACAGTATTATTTTTGTGTTCGAAAGATGACAAACAGGGAAACGTTATTTTTTTTAATGAATTTCTACACAAACACTATTAGCGTTTGTGTTTTCCAAAAATCTACCGAACCGAACATTAAAGAAAGATATTTAGTGTTTATTTTCGAACACTGGTTGCCAATACTACAGTTCAGGCTCAAGTTTAGATTTTAATAGGTGTTTATCTCGAGTTGTGGTTTTAAAAGTTTTATATCTGTATATGACTTGATTACACTTTGAGTAGAAGTTTTGGTATGTTCAATACATTAAAGATATCTATTGGAAAGGTGTTTTGAGATCTTCTAAAATAAATTCAATAAGAGAATGAAACCTACAGCTCGGTAGAAATCTTCAACATTTTGGATGTGATTATTTCGTTCAAATCTTGTTTTTTAGGTTGAAACCTCGATTTGAACGCAAATAACTTTAACTTTTTTAAAAATCACTTTAAATTGTTCTTCGGCTTTGTTTCTTTTTTCTTCAAGGCACATGATTAAAGTTTTGATAAGGCTTGATCCTTTTTGAAGATCTATATCGTGCTTTTGTAAAATGATACTAAGCGGCTGTGTTACAATAAGTATTACACTTAATATGTTTATTCCGCAAATAAATTCAAAAGTTCTAAGTGAGTTCCTTAATATAAGGCTCTTGATGAAGTATCTCTACCTTTCCACTCAGATATTTTTTCCAAAGCTTCTACTATATGATGTACACTTGTTGCAAAGTGTAAAGCTGAGTCGTGACGGTCCACCCATCTTGTCTCGCATAATGTAGAGAATTTGGCTCCCAAATACTTTACTAAAAACGTGTTTTGCCTGATTTACGGGAAATAGCAAGGCGTTTGTTTCGCATTTGTCGCTGTTTCCAGAATTTTTTAACAGCTTCATTTTCTGCTGACATCAAACGACACCCATCAGTTCCAACTCCTATACAATTTTTTAGGTCAAGACTAAAATTTGTCAAAGTTTTAAGAACTGTTGATGATAGTGCCATCGCATCAATTGACACATCAGCGTCATTATTAATATCCTGTGAAGGCTCTTCAAATGCTTTTACAACAAAGCCAAAACAATTCTTGCCTAACAACTTTTTGTTGTATGTTGAAATATTTTAAAGATAAGGAAATCTGGCTTTTCCCCGAAAAATTCGTGCGTTCGTCAAAAATTATCGAATTGGATTTTTTTCATATAACACATATATACATAAATATTGCAAATACCAAGGCTTTTTAATAATTCAACCGCACGCATTTTCAAGTCAAACGTTTACTCTTTGGTTATACATAGATGGCGCCTGCTGGTATTGAATGTAGAATAATAAGTATTTGAATAAAGTAAACTAGATGTTTCATTGAAAATATCTAATAAATAACTATTAGGATGAAGATTTGGATACTTATTGAAAATTTGGTTAGAGATTCAATAAAACAAACAAAAAAATACTTATTGAAAATTTCGTTAGAGATTCAATAAAAAAACAAAAAAAAACCTTGCTGGGAAATTTTGTACATTAAAAAAAGATAATATTAATGGGTATTCTTCTTGTATTATCGAAATAAACAAAACATATTTTTATAATTTACGGGGGGGGGGGGGGGGGGAATTTCCTTATTTCACCCCCCCTGAATCCGCGCCTGGGAGAGGGTATTATGCATTTGTGCTGATGTGTGTAACGCCTTAAAATAGTGGTCCTAGACCCACCTTAACACTAGAAAGATAACGTTATTTTTTTGTACTAAAAAGATAACGATACGTCTTGTTTAAATCCTTTAAAGGATATCACCGAAAATAATATTGATGAGTTTTATTGTTGAAATCATTTATTTATTCTATTTCTTTTAAAACAAGTAAGAAAGTATAGTCGGTCAAGCCCGGCCATATGATACCCTACACCACAGTATTAAAAAACACATCATGCTTATATGTCCATATAAATATGGATTTATCTATGCTTATAAAACTTATTAAAATCGGGTTAAAAGTTTGTGAGGGGCAGAAATTGCCCCCTACCTCTCCTTGTGGTCCTATTTTTGAAAAACTGTACAGCTTATGTGTCTATATAGATATGGATCTATCTATGTTTTGAATTTCATTAAAATCGGTTTGAGAGGCAGAAATTTGCCCTATCTCCCCTCGTGGTCCTATTTTTTAAAAAATACATCCCTTTTGTGTCCATGAAGATATGGTTCTAAGTTAGTTTTAAATTTTATTAAAATCGGTTTGATAGTTTCTGAGAGGAAGAAATTTCCCCCTATCTTCCCTCGTGGTCCTACGATTTGGCCCATTTTCAATAGGCTTGGTCCTTGAGTCAATAAGAAGCCAGCCAGCCAGCCTGCCAGCCAGCCGCACGGACATCGTTAGTTCGACTCAGAAAGTGATTCTGAGTCGATCGGTTACTTTAAAACCCACCTTTAAGGTGTTACATACATCAGCACAAATGCATAATACCCTCTCCACTATTGTGGTGTGGGTATAAAAATATAGTTTTTAAATAGAAAATTATTATAAAAATAAAATTAAATTAGCATTATCAAATATTAAAAAATTTTTATAAAGGACTTCAGTTCGGTTCTAAAGTCCACATACAGGTATGCCGCACTTACCATTCTGGACATAAGTTTAATTTCTGATGAACAGAAGCCACTGTATTATCTCTTTTTTGACTCACGCTGTTGTCCACTTCAACCTCAATCATCACTTACTGCATCTGGTAAAATTTGTTCAATGTTGTCGGTTAAAGTTTTCGATAAAATAGGGATTTCTAGCCTTAAAATTGAAAAATTTATGGAAATTTCGGCACTGGTCCATTAAACAATTTCGGAAATTATTTCGGTAGTAATAAATATCAAAGCATGAAATTGGGTCGTACAGTGATTTGAATTCCCGAGTAGGTCCTCTTGCCGTACGAACTTTATTCATTGAAGAAACCCGACCATTTTGACCCTTCGATGTAGCTCACTTACTTTTATTTCTTAAAGTGGGTCGAGATATCGAAATAACGCAGCTATCGGAAGAAGTAGTAAAATGTTCAGGTTCTTAAGGATTTTCCTGAATCGGTGGTATATTCTCGTCAGGCTCAAGGATGTCAAAAGCTCATCTTCTACATCACTTTAAAGTCTATCCTCCAATAATTCATCTTCCGATTCGCTCACACTTTCCAGTGAAACCGAGTCCTCCAGCACGCTTTGCAAAATTGCGCCAATTTCTGCGTCGCCCAAGCCGCGCTTACGACACATTTTTAAAACAATACCTTAAAATTCAGCCAAAACACAAAGTTATATTCGCTACATAAGTAACACTAAAGATAACGATACGTCTCTCAGACATATGTTGTGTTTATTTGTGTTTATTTCGCAAAAAATACATAACTTACAACATAAAAACTGCCACCACCAACTAGGTGCAGCTAACAACTGAGATTATTGAACGTGAGAAAGTTGTATGTTAACAAATGTGAAAGTAAGAGAACAAAATTGAAAAGGGGTACCTCTCGCAGACGTACCTTATCTTTCTAGGGTTAAAGTATACCGATCTACTCAGCATCACTTTCTGAGTCGAACTTACGATGTCCGTCCGGCTGGCAGGCTGGCTGGCTGGCTGTCCATGTAACCTTGTGCGCAAAGTACAGGTCGCAATTATGGAGATAATTTGATGAAATTTGGGTCATAGGTTCTTATTGGCACAAGGACCAAGCCTATTGAAAATATCGTAAGACCACGAGGGTAGATAGGGGGAAATTTCTTCCTCTCAGAAACTATCAAACCGATTTTAATGAAATTTAAAACACAAATAGAACCATATCTATACGGACACAAAATGTATAAATTTAAAAAAAAAATCGGACCAAGAGGGGAGATAGGGGCAATTTCTGCCTCTCAATCCGATTTTAATGAAATTTAAAACATAGATAGATCCATATCTATATGGACACATTAGCTATACAGTTTTTAAAAAATAGGACGGCAAGGGAAGGCAGGGGGCAATTTCTGCCTCTCACAAACTTTCAAACCGTTTTTCATGAAGTTTATAAACATAGATAAATCCATATTTACATGGACACATAAGCATGATGTTTTTTTAAATACTGTGGTGTAGGGTATCATATGGTCGGGCTTAACCGACTATACGTTCTTACTTGTTTTAAACTCGTTTTTGAACATAAAAATTAAAAAAAAAATAATATTTTGCTATAAAACTTGGACTCAGGAAGACCTATGGTTCCCGAAAATGAGAATTTTTCAAAAAAACTTATGTTTTGGTCATAACTTTTCTGTATCTGAACCGATTTTCCCGAGTTTTTAAGAAAATATGTTCTTCTAAAGATTTCCGATCTTTTGCTATATAAGGCGTATCCATAGGTCATATGACAGCCTAAAAATTCTAGTATTTATACAATTTTTCATGTTTTTTGTACGAGACGTACCACGCCCACATTGTCTGGTATGCTGTGTATTGATAACATTAATGTTTGTACCTAATTTGGAAACATTGGCTGTTGCCGTTCTTCTATCTGAAGATATACAGAAAAAATAAATAAAAAAACAACAACAACAAGGGATTTTTGGGGAAAATTAGAGGCAGTCGTGGTTTTTGGTCATATCTCAGCCCTTTGTGGACCGATCTTGCTGAATTTCAATAGCAAGAAATGGTGGACTATATGTGAAATAAATGTAAAACAACCTAGCCGCTATCATGTCTGGAGTCTCCGGAAAACACATATCAAACGTCAGACGGACAGAAGGACGGGCAGATGGATAGACGGACGGAAATCGTTAAATCAACTTCGCTCCTCATAAGGACCTAGAATTTATATACTTTATAGGGTCTAACATAAATATTGTAGAAATTACAAACGGAATGACAAACTTATATATACCCTTTTCCACCTGAGGTGAAGGGTATAAAAATGAAGTGGTGGAAGGTATAAAAAGCTACTAACTTATTAAGTTTACAGTCCTTGTTAACATAAACTTTTAACAGGAATTACCAAAGATTAGAATTTATTTATTTATTTATTGCCTTTACATGTGATTTAACCGAATAACGTTTTCATTGTACATTTTTTACATAAATTTTTTTCAATTTTCAGACCATTTATGATAATTTTTCTAACAAAATTATGACTCATTTTAATCAAAAAAGCCAACCGAACTATTTCGTCTTCGTCTCAAGTAAAATCCAAAATATTCATTCTATTTATAAAGAAGTATTTAAAAATACTATCGCTTGAAAAAATCTAACTTCAACAAACAGGTAGAGAGAGATGTCATTGTTCACTTAAAGTTGGGTTATTTTTCTGTAATACAAAAACCTACAAAATCTAAAAGCCATTCACAGTAAAATGACAATAATTTTATTGGACATAAATAATTATTTTAAAAGTAATTACAAAAATTTATTAACTTCTTGAGAAATGCGATTAAAAACTTTGGATGACAAAATACATAAATTAGTGAAAAGGTTTAACCCACTTTTATGTTGCCAAAAATAAAAAAAAAACAACCTACAAAGAAATATTTAATGTCAAAAAATGATTCATTTAATTGGGATTTTTGAATGTTGTTATTTTTTCTCAAGTTTGGGATAAAAATATTAATTAAAAACAATTTCACTTTGAACTCAATTACTTACATGCGTTTTGCTTATGCAGACAATTAAAAATCATCATCATTAAGAGGCCACAGTTTTAACGCTTTTACTGCTTTAATGCCAGCCAGCATTTCACATGGAATCTTTTTTTTTCTTAACTTTTTGTGAATGTTTTGAGTGTTTTTTTTTTTTTTTTGTTAGTTGGTTGGCTGGCAAACTGTTACTTTTGGTTTGTTGTTTATAAATTAAAATACTAAACTGAAATGAAACATAAATAAAGTAGATGACATTTTGAGCTGCAGAAATGTGTGTTTGCACTACTGAAAATTAAAAAAAAAAAAAATAAAATTCATCTGGTTTGAAGGGGGTTTTTTTGTTTTTGTTTTAGGCCGAAATGATGATGTTGCAACAGTGAAATATTTCATCTTTGTGATAAACATCACTACGGCTTGTGATGTGTCTTGTTATTTCCGCTGAAAATGTTTGTTGTCCGCTACAGCAACAAACTAGCAAACAACAACTGTAATATTTACTCGTACTGCAACAACAACAACATTTGCGCATGCGCGGCAGCTCTAATTAGACGCATAAGTAGAATTGAGGCGACACAATCGCAACTTCTCACCTTTGTGCTTTCAAACAACAACAAAAAAATAAAAAAAAAAAACAAAACTGTTTATGAAAATATTTCTTTAAAGCTGGTTCAAACACATTCATTTGTACATGTTGCAGCAACAACATAATGATATACAAATTCTCATGCATTTATTCAAATATGAATGGAAGTTTAAACAGATGCATCTGATGGACGAGTGCAACAACAACTACAACAATATTTATAATAATATAAAAAAAAAAAACAACAAATAAGCCAGCGTAGACAGAGTGGAGTTTAAGATTAATGCCGCGCGAAATTTTAATGGTTAAATGTTTAAAAGACCATGTTGTTACTGCCTTATGATTTTTATTATTGTTTTGTATGTTTTTCTTTCTTTTTATATGCTGATGTTTATTATTATATTATTTTGTTTTTTATTATGTGTTCAGCTTAAAAGAAAAGGAAGTTCACAAAAAAAGTTTTGTTGCTGAAGTTGCACAGCGCATGGAACAGAATTTGGTTTGAGCGTGTTTAATACTTTAGTGCTCAATTCTTTTTCTAAGAGATTTAAATAGTAAAAACTTTCTACACTCTTAGCCAGTGTTACCAGAAAATTGAAAAGAATGCATATAATCCAAACCTTTTTTATCAAACTTAAATCCCAAAAAATTAAATTTTTTGGAAAAAACACAGTGCAACAATTTGTTTACACATTGAACTATAAATATGTACTTGCTACTAGATAGGGATGCCAATCGGGATTGATTTTAGAAAATCCCGGGATTTGGGATTTTGAAATCCCTATTTCTGATCCCGGGATTTTTTTAAATCAACAACACTTTTTTTATTTAAGCCTAGTACTCTGTTCAAATTCGTGAAAAATGTTAAGCAACATTGATTATTCCACACGAAAATTTGGGCATTTATCAATGTTACCAATCTTGCGAGTTTGTACAATTTGACGTTTTTATTCCTTCAAAGTATGCTACATTGTTTCGTGTATGTAAACAAACGCCACATGTATTGTACTAAAATTATTGTTTTTTAATAAAAAAAAAGTAAATATGGATAAAAAACTGTTACCGGTTGTGTTATTTTAATTTTTTATTTCTTTTTTAATATTAAGTTCATACTTTTTTGTTTTTGCTTAAAATTCCACGTGAAATAAAGGCAGCTTCCAATATTCGCAGTTGTAAAAAAAATGTTGCCAGAAACATTTCGGAACTTTTTCACAAAATAAACAGAGTACAACTTCATCAACATTTCACGTGAAATGTTGAACAGAGTACCAGGCTTTATTTATGAATTTTCAAAAGGTATTATATATATAACATATAAGAATTATAAAAATAAAAAATACAACTGAAATATAATTTTTAATAAGTTTTTTTTTGTAGAGTATAGAAATTCAATAAAAACGAACATTTTTGTACACAACAGTTGATATATTATAAATCCCGAAAAATCTCGGGATTTCCCGTTTGGCATCCCTAGTAGTACTAGACCTCAACCATGCACGGAACAAAATCTCATTAATTTTTTTACAATTAAATAATTAATATATAACATTTTTCATTTTTCGAATTTATTCTATGAGCTAAATTTCAGTTATGTATTTTATAAAGCTTTTTTGTAATAGTTCTATTCCTTATTCCTTAAAGACTATTATAGTCTGATAGTGTATAAAGTCATTTCTGAAAAATTTAAGGAATAGAACTATTACAAAAAAGCTTTATAAAATACATAACTGAATTTAAGCTCATAGAATAAATTCGAAAAATGTTGAATAAAAATTGAAAAAATTAGGTTAAAAGTGTATTCAGTCATTGATTTGTTTTCTCCAACGACGCTCATTATCTTTACTTTCTTTTATGACCGTTTCCAAAATAATAAACATTGTTTTAAAACATATATATTTACACAAATATAAATAATTCCCAGTTTCTATTTGTTAAAATAGTTGAGTTAAATACATTCAATTTATAAAGTAACACTATCCAGTGAGACACAAAGAATGCTGACGAGAGCCGTAGCGGGCCAGAAAATGCATTACATTCTGCTGGTCTGGTAGTGTATAAAGTCATTTCTGAAAAATTGAAGGAATAGAACTATTACAAAGAAGCTTTATAAAATACATAACTGAAATTTAGCTCATAGAATAAATTCGAAAAATGAAAAATGTTGAATATAATATAAAGTAACCTTCGGAAGGAAATAATTCCCAGTTTCTATTTGTTAAAGAATTAATCTTAATTAAAGCATTAATCTAAAATAAAATCAGTTTTAATTAAAAATGTAATCAAGTCAAGTTTGATTAAGTGAATTAAATGTTTGATCATGTAAATAAAACGTTTAATTAAGCGAATTAAACTTTAAATTGATACTATTAATTTTTTAACTGGTGCAAATTTGATTTATTTTTTAATTAATATAACAAATTTTTTTTAACTGAAATCTTTTTTTCTGTGTAGTCAAACCACGTTCTAGGTTTTTTAAGATCAAATATAAGTTTCAGAAAAAATTTGCACTTTTTTATATTAATATTATATTTACATATTTACTACTAGTTTTAAAAAGCTAAACATTGAAATTTGTCCCTATATTCTGGCAACTCCGCTCTGAACTTGCACATCAATGAGTTCTTAGTGCCGGTGCACACACGTCAAGTTTGCCTCGTCAAGTCTTGAGTTTTAAGGAGAGAGGGGAATACAAATTTTTTATCTTTTTTTTATTGAATTACAATATGTATTCAAAGCTTAATCCTAATTCTTATTTGTATTTGTTAGCCGTTATCAATGTAACCGCTAATTAATTGCATACAAGTGTCAAAAAAGCCTGCTGGGCGCAAAGTGTCCGATCTTGTCAGACTCCGGTGACCTTCGAACTTTATTAGATCCCGAGCGAGGTAGTTGGGATTGACCATTAGTTTGTCTATGTATTTGACTGAATACTTTTTAATTTCTTCCTGGATGGTAGCGATGTTAAGATCTCTGTGGATATTGTCATTACGTATATACCATGGGGCGCAGACAATTTGCCGTTATATCCTAGACTGTCTTCTTTGTAGCTTTTGGATGTTTGATGAGCATGCAGTACCCCATAATTGGATACCATATGTCCATATTAGTTTTATGATAGACTTGTATAAGAGAACTTTGTTGTATAAGGATAAGTTTGAGTTTCGACCGATTAGCCAATGTAGTTGAGCTGCTTTAAGTTTCATAGCCATTATTTTCGCTTCAATACGACGAGACCAGGTCAGGCGTCTATCTATATGAATTCCAAAGTATTTAACATGGCTTTCTACCGGAACAGTGATGTTATTTATTTTAACAGGAGGGCACGTTTGTCTTCTGAGCGTAAAAGTTAAGTGAGCACATTAAGCCAGGTTAACCTTTATTTTCCATTTTTCTAGCCAGGCTTCTAGTTCATTGATGTGGGACTGTAAATGCTGCGATACAACTTTTGGGTCCTGATTAACACTAATAAATGCTGTGTCGTCTGCAAACGTAGAAGTATGTGTGCTCGGGCTTGTTGGCATATCAGCTGTATATATTATATACAGTAACGGCCCTAATATGCTGCCTTGAGGGACACCAGCAGATATTTTCTTGGTGGGGGAGTATTGTTTTCTTTTATCTAACCATGAATGTTCTGCCAGTTAAGTAGCTCTCAAGGAGTTTGTGAGTGTTTTGTGGAAGCATTCTTGTTATTTTAATGATCAGCCCATCATGCCAAACTTTGTCGAATGCTTGGGAAATGTGCTGAGAAATATTCCTGTCTCTCAAACGCTGATCTAAGTAGGGTGACAATTCTATGCACTTTTTCGATTGTACCATGGCTTGCTCGGTTTCCGAACTGATGATCCGGAATGATTGTGTATTCAGTAAGATAGGGAGTTATACTTAAAAGGAATATTTTTTCGAATAGCTTTGATAATATTGATGGAAGGCTGATTGGTCTGTACGACGTAATTTGACTAGCGTCTTTTCCTGGCTAAGGAATCATAACAATTGTAGAAGTCTTCCAAGAGGGTGGGAAGTAGCCAACTCGTAATATCGCATTAAAGATGAGCAGAAAGATTCTTGAAGCATACGTAGGTAAGTTTCTTATCATTGAGGAGATTTTTTAATGTTGACATTTTCTATCGCTGATTTTACTTGGGTTAATTTAAATTTTATTGGATCGTTAACTGTATAAGGAATAATTGGACGACAGGGACAAGTATCCGCATCATGGGTCGTGAAAACTTTCTCCAAGTGGCTTGCAAAGGCATTAATTTTTTCATTTGTGTTTTAGGCCCAGGTACGGTTTTCCAGTCTTAGTGTAGATTCGTGGGTTATAGGGCATTGCATATGTCTTACAGCCTTCCATAAGCTGTAATTGCAGTTTTTTGTGGCATCTAGGCTGTTTAGATAGCCTTCTTCTTCAGAGTCGTGTTTCTGTCTCAGTTTGTTCCGTAGAGTTGCCTGGCATAACCGCAGTTGGGCCTTGATGGTTGGGGAACGATTATTTTGCCATTGTCTTCTCAACTTCCTTTTTTCCCTGACAAGGGTCTCTATATCCACAGATGTGAATTGCGCACCACGCTTTATTGTACGCTTGATTGGGGTTGCATTTCTTGCAGCAGAAACCAAGACATCCGTAAGTCGGTCGACAGCTGTTTGGATGTCAGATGAATTTTTTAGGGAAATGCTCTGAGATAGATGAGAGCTCACACACATTTTATACTTCAACCAATTTGTGTTTTTGTTTGGATAGGAAATAAAGTTTTCAGCTGCGTTATCAAAGTTGCCTTTTAGAATAAGGATTGAAGGTGAATGATCAGACGATAAATCGTGTGAGGAACTAATTGGTAAATGTTCGCGCTTGATGTTTTTAATAACGGCAAAGTCGATAAGGTCTGGTAGCTTGTTGAAGTCAGAGGGCCAATAGGTAGGTTCTCCACTCGATACGACATCAAGATTTTTTGCAGTGACGGTGTTATATAGCTGGTTACCTCTAGGACTTATAAGTCTGGAGCCTGCTGCAATATACGGATGATAACGTGATTTTGAAATCTGTAAGATTTATAGATGTAGCCTGGATACAATCTTCCTTGTACTCCGGCATTGGAAAGTGTCTGACTTGTTTGTGCACAATTATGGCTGTGCCACCACAAGCCCGTCCGCTCGGATGTTTTGTGTCGTAAGTGAGGTACCCATTTACCTTAAAGCAGTTTTTTTTAGAGTAAAGTGGGTTTCAGAGACGAGAAGCACGTCGATTTCGTGCATTTGAAGAAAATGTGCTACTTCGTGTTTATGTTGGGAGAGCCCGTTTGCGTTCCAGAAAAATATTTTTAACTGGTTAAATTTTTATTTAGTAGAACTTGCAGGAGCATGTTTTGGTTTCGCATCATTTCCTGAAACATGTTCTGCATGGTGGCCATGATGTTATTCATAATTTGAACTAGATTTTCAATTGAGCCCGATATGTCTGCAGAAGGTATTTGTGGAAATTCCTTAAGAACATTAGCGTATGAGGGTTGGTTTGCGTTAGCTACTTTCGCAGGATTATGTCCGTGGGAGTTTTCTCTGAGGACTTGGGCATATGAGTAGTTTTGTTTGTTGGTTTGTATAGAGTTAGCGTAAGAGCCCGCGGGAAAGCTAGAGGCATAAGGTTGACGATATTGGGAGTGCGCATATTTTTGCATTTGCTCAGGTTCTTTTAAGTGTAAGAATACTCTACAACCCCTATAGTTGGCTGTGTGATTTTCACCGCAGTTACTGCATTTCCTTACCTTTGGGTCAACTTTGGAGTGATTGCATTCCGAAGTTTTATGAATGTCACCACAAACCACACATACGTGAGGTAGCTTGCAATACGATTTTGTATGCCCGTATTCCTGACAATTGGTGCACTGAGTTTTAATGGCTCCTCTACTGTTATTCTCCTATTTAGGAGGTATCTCAAGTTGTAAATAGGATGAATCGAATTTTTTGATTTTAGGAGCGATGAATCGAAAGCTATCTCGGCATGGTGCATTGGTTGAGGAACTTTGTTCCTGTTCAAAATATTGTGAACTGATCTCAACTCGTACCCTTCCAACTCTAAGGCAGATCTTATTTCCTCTGTGGGAACGGAACTATCTATATCTTTTATGACGACAGTCAAACTCTTAGCACTTTTTAGTTGATACGTATAGTAACTTTTCTTTGCTGCATCGAGGTGTTTTGAGATGATACGAAAGTTCATTTCAGTATGGGTTTGGATCTTGGTCTCTTGGATTTGTCCTCGTCGTATTGAAACGACATAAAAATTATTTTTGCCCACAAGTTCGGACAACATGTTTACTATAGTATTAGATGTTTGCTCTCGCAGGTAGATGGGTGGAGGTTTGACTTCTTTAATTACTGCCACATTAGCTGATTCTGCTTCTTCATGGAGAGTACAGCAAATCTATTTTGGCTTGTTGGCAAGGAGCCTACGTTAGAACTTTTGTATTGTTTTTGTTTTGTATGTATTGGTTATGGTGATATATCTATCCATACCTGTTTGCGCTTTTGTATTTTTTGGCACAGCTCCAGTGCTTATTAATGCCAAACGGGGTGTAGAAGGTTCTTCGTTGGTATTTTTCTTATCAAACGATTTCATGCTTTGAGTTGTATTTCCGGCTTGTTCAGCACACTTGTTCAGGTTGGGCACACTTGGGCTTAACTTTGTGTATGGGAGATCAGATGCTCTGTCAGTTATTTTTGAACTTAGATAGTTCCTATTATACTCTGGGTCACGAGTGTTTTCATTGCTGACGATTGGAGAGTTAATAACTATCTACGCATTTCTATTGGTTGGGATGGGCCTGCTCGCTTTGTTGGGAGTATTTGTGAGACTCATTCGCGAAATTGTTAGAGCCCCCCTTTTTGTTGGTATTTATTTATTTTCTGTGCCTATAATTTAATAACACTATTTTCTGTGGCTATTTAAAATAATATTATTCTCCGCACCTATTACGAATAATAAAACTTGGTTCGGCTATAATTTGTTTTGTTTGTTTGTTTTTTTTTTTCACAAAAGATATCTCTTAAAAACATCCGCACTCATCAAGAGCTGATGGCAAACATAGAAATATCATTCTCTTTTCCCTTCTCTCCTTAACACTTGACGAGTCAAACTTGACGTGTTCGAACCGGCACTTACTTTGCGAACTCTTTACAGTTTTGACCCGCTTCACATCTGCAAAAAATCTTATTTATATTGCATTCAAATTTATAAATTAAATAATATTAAATATTTGGTTTTTTCTTGATTTGATTAAATTTTCGTCAAACACCTCTTTAAGTAACAAAGCTAAGTTAATCAAGTTACACATACAAAAATAAGAAATTGATTTCGATTAAAAATATTGTGATTGTAATGAAAAAATTAATAGTAGCAATAAAATATTGTTGATTTTAACAACACTTTCTGCAGTAATGTTGTTTATATAAATAAACGTTTAATTCACTTGATTAAGTATTTATTAAAACTGATTTTATTTTTGATAAATTGTTTAATTGAAAAATAATTGGCGAGCATTTTTCTTGTGCAATTTTAACATTTTTTATTTTTCGAATTTATTCTGTGAGCTAAATTTCAGTTATGTATTTTATAAATATTTTTTGTAATAGTTCTATTCCTTAAATTTTTCAGAAATTACTTCATACACTACCAGACTATTATATTGTATTTTCTTTTTACATTTTACCTTAGCCTTCCTTTGGACAGCAATTGGCAGAGTTCCCAGATTTATTTTAGGCCGTCTCCCCAATTTGCGATTTGTCATCCCCAAAAATTCCCAAAATAGCCATTTTCTTATCCTCAAAAATCCCCATATTTTCTTAAAAAAAAAAAAGTTATGTCAATGGAAAAATATGCATGCATCGATTTATTAAAATAAATCCATTTGTCTAATATTATTAAAACTAATGTTATTTGATCTTTGAGTTCTACGTATCTATGTATACATGTATAGTATGTAACAAGGGTTACGTAAAAACGAAAAAAAAAAAAAAAATTATGCGTCAATACATATTTATCATTTCCAAAACTAGGGAACCGTAATCTTCTAATTCATAAGCCAATGCAATTTTGTTTTAAATGTGGTTTGTTTAAAAAGTGCATTTGAGATTATTGAATAAATTTGTCACAGCAAGCTTCAATATTTTAAAGTGTGTATTTATTCTAAGAAGAGCTCCTAATAACTCATATTGCATTCCGTTGCAAATATTGATTTTGTTTGTATTCACTACAGAAAAAGCAAGTTTAACGGAAGTAACGCTAGTTGGTACAAAAAGCATATTTAAAACTATTTCAACAAGTTCTTGAAATAGTTTTAAACCACAAAAAAGACTAAAATTTGTACCCACATCTTGACCAAATCGGTCTTGCCATTGCAAAAATGATATTAATAATAATAAATTATCCCCAAAAATCCCCAGCGAAAAAAGTGCTTTGCCCCAAAAAATCCCCTGGGGATTTTCGCGAAATTTGTATCCCCAATTTAAAAAATTATATCCCCAATTAGGGGATAAATCCCCAAAACTAGGAACACTGGCAATGAGGTATATTGTATGTACAGAAAAATTTACAATTATTAGACACCAGCAGAATGTAATGCATTTTCTGGCCCGCTACGGCCTTCGTCAGCATTCTTTGTGTCACACTGGATAGTGATACTTTATAAATTGAATGTATTTAACTCAACAATTTTAACAAATAGAAACTGGGAATTTTTTCCTTCCGAAGGTTACTTTATATTATATTCAACATTTTTCGCTAAAGTAAATTACGGTGCTTCTTTAAAATTTTTGTAGCTTTTAAATACTTTTAGCATTAACTTGTTGCTCTTACATATGCATGTAGGTCGGTTTATAGAAGTTTCGCTACTACCCTTGTAGGCATAATAATTTTTAATACAAAATTAGGTAAGAACGTCGCGTAAAGTGAAGTTTCCAACATAAAGCCAATACAAACATTTATTAGATGAAAAAAAAGCTAAATATAACTGTGCCCATGTTCTGTAACTCTCGCGTCGAGAAAGTTTTCGATTGAAATGTGTGAAATGAAACAAAAATGGCATAAATTGAAACAAACAGCTGTTTTTCTCACTTAACTGTGTCTGTAACTTTTTTTGGCGAGTACAAGCTGTCACGTAAGGAAACTACTCGCCAATTTACAGAAAAAGTGTGTCTGTAACATTTTGGTGAGAAAATTTCTCGCTTTGAACTGTCAAATAAACTCACGAATAAAAATGGGGCGAGAAAAAATTTTAACGCTAAAAAACAACTAAAAACGCAAAACGCAAAGAATAATAATAATAACATTTTGTTCTTGGCACATTTTTCATTGTTTTATTATTTTTCTTTTAACATTTTTATAAAATATACGAATGTCTTCAAACCTCGTTTGCAAACAACAAACATTAAAGTCGTTTTTTTTCAATTTGGCAAAAAACCCCTATGTGCGACGGTTGTATTTTCGCCGCCGTCGTTGAAAAATTTTCAATTTTAGTAAATTTTGGTCGCCGTCAACGATATGTGTTACTGGCGTTCTGAACGTATGCAATGTCACATCGGCTTCGAGTGCAATAGTATGACTTTTATAACGTAACAACGTAATCTCTTTTAATAGTTTTCGACTTGGGTTACAGACACACATTTTTCTCACTTTTCGAGAAACGATGGAATATTTTGTTTCACATCTTTTCGATGCAAGAAGTTCTCACTAAAGTTACAGAACATGGGTACTGATCTATTTTTGACGATATCGTGGATGATGAACATTTGTCTTAAAGAGTAGACGGTAAAACACCATATGCTGGAAATATAATATGTCTAATGCTGATATTTACAATGAGTCTTCAGTTGAAAGTGATGCCGAAGTAAATATTTTGCCGTGTGGAAAAAGCACAAAACTAGAAGTCTTAATATTCTACGGCAACGTTGTGGGCCTGCAAGATCAACGAAATTGCTTTCAAAAGCTCAAACTTGAGAGTAGATATTGTGGACATAATACTGCGTCAGACAATCAAAAAAGCACATGCCACATATGCAGTCTATATTGGAACTAGCCCAACAAAACCACGACTTAATTGGAAATACGTAACAATAAATGAAATGTATGCCTTTACTTACATTTTAATAATGACAGGTGCAAATCATTCATGAAATGATAAAACGAAAGATTTATGTGCCATTGCATCTTATCCTCTATTCTTGTCACTGCGGCGTTTTATACGATTTGACGATGTTAACGTCCAGTGAATGCGAATCCAGTCAAATTGGGGAATAAAGTTTTGTAGATTTGTGATGCAAAAAACTCCTATCCGCTCGATGACCAACTATATACCGGGAAATCACTAATGGGTCCTGAGAACCGACAAGGAAAAAGAGTCGTTAAGGATCTAACAGGTCCTTTCCATGGTAGTTGGCGCCCCATCACAATAATTAATTATTTTACCACTCATGATTTAGCGGAACATTCCAGTTAGTCGCCACTTTTCATCACGATCTGCTATTAAATGCTGTCAACGCAAGCCGATACCCACAAATATGACATTTGAACAATAAAAGAGTTGTTAAAAAAACAAATTTATATGTTTTTTCAATCAAAGTCAAAATAACCGTGCTAATTTGTAGAGAAAAACAAATAAAACTTGTAGGGGTACCGCGGTACCCGGTCATTGACTCGCGTAGGTGTCGAATGTTAAACGGTTTTATACAAAGATCAGGCGATATATATATTTTTTTTTCTTTCATAATGTTTTTTAAGTCCTAAATAGCGACGATTTGGAGTTTCATCGCCAAATCTTCATTGTGAAAGAATTGCGAGCATTTTTAAGTTGAAAAAGTTACCCGGGTACCCGGTTATTGACCGTAGGTTTAATAAATTATATAACCTGAGAAGAATGGAAGCTGCAGCATATAGTACGAAGGCAGATATCGTACCTACGGGCCTATGCTCCATGTAGGAGTTAAAAGGATTAAATATATATTTAGATATCGTATCTACATTCGCAAAGGCAATTAGCGAATTCTTTCAATTACGGAATATATGTAAATCTAAAATATTACAAAAAGAAACGAAAATAAATACTTTTTAAACGAATGTACGTCTGTCAGTATTGCTTTATTGCTTCAGCACAATGCTGACAACAGACTTAACTATTAGCTACAAAGCTTTGGCTCGATGTCATAAGCAATGTTTACTTATACGCAAAATGTTAAATTCGTCATATTACCACAATTATCTTGGAATGAAAATGGATGTAGATCGGACATACCAAAAGAAAGGATTCAGATAAAACATGTTGAAAAATACTAAACTGGAAATTTACAAGGCAACAGAAAAAGTGGTCGACCAAAAACAACTTGGAAAACACTGTGCAAAAATATATAAAGAAGCGTGAAGTAACGCGAAACGAAACTAAAACGAAAGCATTCCATAAAATAACTTGGATAAACTTTGTGCCTATGCCCGATAGGTGGTCGAAGTGGATAAGAGTTTTGTATCATGCATGTGTTTATCTTCTGTATTGAGTTGGTCCGATGTGAAGCAAAAACCGCTAACTTACTCAAAATTTTTATTTCACTAACTTAAATTTTGCACTCAAAACTGGAAAAAAAAAATAATTTGTTAATATTTTATAAATTTTGCAAAAAATTTGGTTGTATATGCAGAAAAACCTCATTAAGATTTGAGGAAACTGGGTGGAAAAACAAGCGGGGACGACCAAAACAATTTTCTACTTTTGGTCATCATTTTCACAACTGGCGTACAACTTCTTTCGTGCAACCTCTTTAAATTTGCCAAAAAAAGTGTATGAGTGTAGTGATTGTTGTTTGCTTGCATTTATTTATACATAAGTTTTTCTGTCCATGCTTGCTGTCTGTCTGTCTGTTTGTTTGTGTGTCTGTCCATCCATCCATCCTTTTTGCCTGGTGTCTGTGGATTTGCTCAGTTTATTGTATTTGAAATTTAAAATTTTTAAAACATTTCATACAGATTTGGCTTCTTTTTCTTTAGTTTTAATTATGAAAAGAAGGTTGGGCTCTTGTTTTTCTACACAAAAATGTTATCTTTTTAATTGAAAACTACAAATTTCGTGTTAAACTTTCAATGTATGCTGCTGCTGCAGCCGCTGCTGTAGATGATGATGATGATGCGACGATCGAGGCTGCCACTGACTGCTCTCGCTTAAGTTGGATGTCGTTTGTGGCAAATGCTTCATACAAAGCTCACGCACCAAAAGAAACATTTCTTTTTTTTCATTTCATTGCAGTGCAACATTCATTTAGTTTTTTAATTTTTTTTTTATTTTCATTTATTTTGTTGGTTTTAATTCACCTCAAGCTAAAAAACTGTAAACTATAAATACCAAGTGTTATAAAAACTTAATTTGAAATCATAAAAACAAAAAAAAATATAACAAATTGTTATATTGGGCAGGCATCAAGACTTCATTTATTTATTTAAGCATTTTGGTTTTATTATTATTTGAACTTTATGTTTAAATGACTTTAAACGCAGTGCGATTAAAATGGGCACTCACTCACACCAATCCTCTGCCTTTGGCGAGGCCATAAAATTCAACCGCATTTACATTCACCACTTACACACCACTCACAACTTACAACAACTCACTCCTTCACTCACTCCATTTAGTATTCCTTTTGCAAATGCACTTTAATTTTCGCGTCGTAAATCAATGGGCCATAAAAATTATCCAAACTGAACGATAAAAAAAAATGTACAAAACTAATAAAATGATTAAGTTGCCGTTGAAAATTTTTAATTTCATAATTGAAATTTGATGAAAGGTATTAGAAACATATTAAATTTGGCTCTTTAAAGTCATCATCACCACGAGCCATCGGACCCGTTGTTTTGCCTGCCTGGCTGCCAGACCGGGCCGACCAGCCGCTGACGGATACATAAATCACATTTCGGAAAAGTCATAAAATAAATATTTGTATTTAATTTATACCGTTGAGTGTTTGAAAGTGCATCAACTATTTTCAATTAATAAGTGTTAGTGGAGTTTTATTCATTTTAAAACGGTTGTTACTTGTTTCTAAGCAAAAATTAATAATTTTTCTTTGGTATTTTATAGTTTTGTTTAATTTAATTTCTTTTAACCATGAATGCAATTAATAGAAACTTTCAGATTGATTTAATAGACAATAATGAAAAAAGCGAGTCCGGTGACAGGGTGAGAGTTTAAGACAACGTTTTAAATTTATGGTTCGTAATGAATTTTTGGTATTCCGGTACTTTTTTACTGTAGGAGCATAAAGGCTATCCATAACCATAATGGGAAATCAGGGCATTTAAAAACTGCACCTTTTGAAAATTGTAAGTATTTAAAGTTTATAGTTGGCGCCAATAAATGAATAATCGATGACTATGTCTGCAAATGAATTAGTGTTGATTATCGATTGTAATTGTAAATTTAATTTTACTATTGTTTGGCCTAACTGTGCCAAATAATGATCCACAGACTTTACAATCGAAAAGAAATCATACATATTAAAGATTTACGATGTCCGTCTATCCGTAGGTTTCTTAAAATGGGATTTTCGAAGGGCCCTGATAAGAAGAAGACTTTATTGTTATTTGTTTATGTTACATTTTGCCTGAAAAAGTTGTTTTTATAATTCAGCCAGATTGGTCAATAAATATTTAAGATATAAGAAAACACCTACGACTGCCTGTATTTTAAACCTATAAAAATTTTATTTTTAAGGATATTTTGTAACTTTTTAACTTTGATGTAGCATTAACCCGAGGAACTATAATTGACCTTTTAATTCAGCCCATGCAAAGGCGATGAACAGATGTCATTTAACAAAAATGTTACGCTATTAGTTACTAACGAAAAATAAAAAATTTGTTTAATGTGGAAGTCAAGCCGTATAAGTCGCAAATCTTTTGATCATAGTAAAACTCGATATGTTACGTTATTTTATGAATTACTAACGAATCAGTGTTAATAACCAACGGTTTTTTTTTTATTAAACATGATCAATGATTGCAAATGTTTTGACCACTACTGTATATTTTCATTAAATTGTATGCTTTTAAGTTCCTGATTTTTAAATTTTGCCAGAAATATTTGTTTTTTTTTGGGATCTTATTATTTTGCCAGATATCATTGTTATACCCTCCACAACAATTAGTTGTGAAGAGGGTATATTAAGTTTGTCATTCCGTGTTAAACTTTTTTATTAATCATCTCCGACCCGATAAAGTATATATATTCTGGGTCCTTGAGTAATTCTAAGTCTATTTAGCCATGCCCGTCTGTCTGTCCGTCTGTGGAAAACACGCTCATTTTCGCACAACTCAAAAAAAATGAACAAACTTGGTGCCAAATTACTTGTAGTTATCCTAAGCAGTTTGGGATTGAAATCCAGCAAAATCGGTTCAGTAGGACCAGAGCTATGAATCAAAATGTGGAACCACCACCTAAAAAAATTGATAATTTTGTTACAAAAAATAACATAAATGCTGGAACAAGGCACGGAATGATATAAGATTTTGCAAAAATGTGTTTTATTTGACTGGAAATTACGCTGTTAAATTTCGTGAAGATCCGTCCATAATTTACCCTGAGCCCCATATAAACACTACTCCCGGAAAACAGTTTAGTACGCCTAAAACCGTAAAAATAACGTTAGCGTAACAAAATTTGGTACGTCACAGTTTTTTTGGACTAGAAATAACACTGTGAAATTTCGTGACGATCGGTTCATAATTTACCCTAGGCCCCATATAAACCCTACTACCGGAAAACAGTTTAGTCGCCTAAAACCATAATTAATAACAAATCGTCACAGTTAAAGATAATAATAACATCATACAGATATCACTCCTTAAACATTCGAACTGTCGGTGGAGGGTATCAAAGATTCGGCACAGCCGAATATAACACTCTAACTTGTTTTTTGTAGAAATAAGTGTTATTTTATGATTTTAATCAAGGAAAATACAAGGTGGTCTTATTTTGAAAACGTTGACAACACCGTAAAATATTTTAACGTTGTGTCAAAAATAATACAACACTGTAGGAAACAATTCAAACAAATTTTTCATTTTGTTTTTAAATTTAAATTGTTTAAATCGGGAGGCTTCGGAAAACCCATTTCAACATATCTCAGCTATTTTTGGACCGATCTGGCTGAACGTCAATAGCAAAATTACAATGACAATACCTGACATAAATTTAAGCCAACCAAGTCCCCAGCATATCTGGGGGCTTTGGAAAGCCCATTTCAACAGACGGATGGACAGATGGACAACTGGATTTGAACTTCACTTTTCATAGGGATCCAGATGCTTACGAGTGGAATCCGCAAGAATCAAGAAGCATAGGGTGCCCTAGGGCCACACGGAGCAGATCGGTACACAGAGAGACGAAAAAATCGTTTAACGAACTAAGAATACTAACGAGAAAAGAGACTTTGTTCAAACAATTTGTGAATAGACTTAGTTCTTAAATACATTCGTAAAGGGCGTTTTTTTCTAGAGTGTCACAACTTTTAGTTGTAACAGCTGATAGTTGCTTTTTGCTTAGTTTGCTTTGAAATTTCACTATGAATCGACAATAATTCGGCGAATGGGCTGAAGCTCAAATTGATATGGAATTTAAACTTCTATTAAAAATTTAATTTTCCGAGGAAGCCCATTTCTGGTTGAATGAGTTCGTAAATAAACAGAATTGTCGCATTAGGAGTGAGGAAAATCCTCAAGCTTTTGTCGAAACACCACTACATCTACAGAAATTTACTGTTTGGTGCACTTTATCGGCTGGCGGAGTCAATGGCTCATATGTCTTCAAAAACGATGAAGGTCAGAATGCGCACCATAAGCACGTCAATAAATAAATGCTAACTTTCGTATTCATAAAAAATAAAATAAGTTTGAAATAAGTTTAAAGGCAAAATTTTCATACAAATTTTTCTTAAAATGCATTTCAAATCCATTTATTATTTTTTATGAATACGGGAGTAAATATCATTTTTGTAACGTTCCAATCAAAAAAGTATAGAAATACTTAAAACTATTCTGACACTGTGAATAGAATTTAATTATATGTAAACTTTGCTTAAACAAAATCTTAACAAAATTGAATAGTTTAATTATTTTGTGCCGTTATGAAAAATATAGACTCCATTAAAAGATTTTGCTTTTTATGGACCATTAAGAATTTTTTTTCTTTGATTTAACCGTCTTTATGGTGGAGTGTTTTCTATTTTTTTTTTTTTTTGGCAAATTTTAAAAAATATAAACAAAATAGACACAAAATAAATATGAGAAATTATTTATAACACAAACATACATAAATGTATGTAATTGTAGTTGTATGAATAAGTAACCGAAGCATCATCATCAACTGTTTAACCCAATAAATTATCACTTAAATGAAACGAAAAACACCAAATACCGCCAATTACGCAAAATTTGTGAAAAAAAGAGTAGAGGTTTATCAGCGGCAAAGATTTGGACAAACAAAATGAATAAAGAAAAAAAAAAAAAAACAAAATTAAATAAATAAAATAATATAAAAGAAACTTTAAAGTAGAGCCGCCACACACAGCAGCCTTAAAGAGTCAAGACAACAAAACAATAAAGTGTTAAAGATACTTCTTGTAAGTCCCAAAGATGAACAACAAAATAATTCTGCTAATGAACAGATTTTTTTTTATTATTTTTATTAACATTATATTTTAACACAGAAATGGCTTAAAAAAATAATGGCATTGGAAAGTTTTTAAACAAATTTCTACTGATAATAACAGGCGAAATACCAAATAAAACATTAAATATAATTTATGTTCTGAAGAAATCATTATTACTTATCATCATGTGTGGTCGAGGAGTTTGTAATTTGTTTGTTATAAATTTATTTAAAAAGATTTGGAAATTTGTTAGAAAAACGTACAAAAAAAAACTTTTAAACACATACACTTCATTTAGCAAAAGTGTGACACTCTGAAAAGTTACATACAAGACTCTTTCATACAAAATCATGTAACACTTGACAATTTCGAATGAGATTTTTATGTAGTTAAACAAATGAATCATAACGAATATAGGAACAAATTTAGCCAACCCGCATAGAATTTTACAGCCACATCAAAAACATCATCATCAACATCTTCTACATCAAACATCCTCCTCATGTGAGTCAGAGTCTGGTATTTAGAGAAGCGTGAAATTAACATAATTGCGCAATTATGTAGTTGGCCGTCAAAACAATTGAAACTGTCAACATGTACAACAAGATGGTAACAAGCTGAAATGAACCGAATTCATATCAATTTTACAAGGTGGTCTCTCTGCATGTCTCTCCGTCTGTCTAGTACATGTGCGTGCGTCTGTTTCAATCTCTATTTACTTTCAAGTATTTAAGTGTAGAATATTCTAGAGTTACTCAAAGTATTCCGCAAATTGTCGTAAACCTACCGCAGTTAAAGTACTTAACCACAATTGTCATCATCATCAGCATGAAATGAACATTAAATGAACTATAGAATTTGAAGCAGAGATTAGATAACAAACATTAATAAGTTGTATGAGATTTTTGTGTTTGACATGTTTCGGTCATAAAGTTCTCTACACTTTTGGAAAATTACACTCCACTTGACCACACACGCACTACTCTAGACTCTTCTCTAATCTACTGGAGTAGAGTCAAGTACCTTTAAACTGAATACTGTTTTTAATTGTATACAACACGATATACAACTTTTTTGTTGTTTTTTTTTTTTTAATACAGAAATTTAACTAAATAAAGTCATTGACAAAAATTCCATAAATTCTTAAAAAAAAATGTTTTGAAAAAAGCAAAAACATAATTGCAAACAACACATTAAATTAAAAAAATAAAAAAAATGGAAAGATCATAAAAACACATTCCAAACATTCTTAAAGAAATTGCCCAACTTTAAGCGACACTTTCTTAATGTGTGTATCAATCAACAGATCACCAGATCACAACAGAAGATCCTAAAATTTTTAGTTTTTTTTTTGTACCTTAAAACTGTGACAAATCAACGCTTCATAATCATGTTTTATGATTATTCGTACGAGTATTAAATGAACAGCACACTGCGTACAGTATAGAAGATACTACACTGCCTTTTGCTGCCGATCATGTTAAAGATAAAGATGATGTTGATGATGACTGGACCCTCATCAATTTCGAAGTTCATCATCATTTTGACAGCTCAACTAATTGGGAAACGAATGTTTGTTTGTTATACCAGCGTACGCCTGCGTCTAACACACAATATATATAATATCCAACCAACCAACCAACAAAAAAAGCGCTGAGAAAACAAAAAATAATTATGAGATTAGCGCCAGGGCTTCATAGAATGCAACAACAAACATCAACTGCAACAAGGGCAGAAATATTCATAAAAAAAGAAACAAAAATTTTTTTAAAATTGTTTAAGAATATAAAACGCCATGAGTTAAAAGAATTAAGAATCGATCACTCTTTCAATTTATTGACTTTTGTAAAATGCAGCCCAATAAACAATTCAAAATATATTTACTAAAGCCAAATTTGAATGCGGATAATTATAACTTAGAATTAATTCTGGGTTATTTCACGACAGTTTCTAAAGTTTTTGTATATCCCATCAACAATTAACTTCAGTGTTTTTATTAAGAAGAAAATTGGGAATTGAGAACGACAAAAGAAATCTTGTTTATTGAAAATTTTGTATTCCCAAAAATTTCTCTAATAATATATTAACAAGTGCACTCCTATAAAAACTGAACTGGCAACTTTCTTTACTTTATGATTTTATTTTATGATTTTCTTGCGAAAACAATAAAGTAAGCTGTTTTTGTTTTTATTTTATTTTTATTAACCTATTAACACCAACAATTAATGTTGGAAGAATTCCCACCAATTGTAGTGTAGGGATTATAAGAAAAGATAAACTCATTCTTTATTATTGTTTATTTTGTTTAAACTTTGATATTTTTACAAGTAAAACTGGTGCTTATAATTCTTATTCGCTTAACAGATTTTTTTGCACATACATATTTAGTTTTGGATGAAGTTTCCTGATGATCTGGCCAAAGAAACCAAAGAAATGCGCATAGGAATAGCTGCTTATCCCATCAACAATAAATTTCAGTGTTTTTATCAAGAATAAAAATTGGGAACTAAGCATGACAAACGAAATTTTGTTAATTACAAATTTTTGTGAAATTTTTTTAATTAACAATTTTCTTACGCCTAAGAAAATTATTGATCAACCGATTTCAATTTTCGATTTAGAGCGTTTTCATGACGTACTTTAAATCCGCTTTATATCGGGGTTTTGAGTAGATTGTTTATGTTTTTGACATTTCTTCCATAGAAGTGACGTTGACTTCGCAATTCTCTTAAAACATCAGTCTATGACATTTAATCACGCAATAAACATTTCAAGAACGTTTGCAAATCATTCATTTTTTTTTTGTTATAAAGGCTCTTGTTAATGGGGAAAATCATCATGGATGAATCTAAGAATAAAAGAAGCTTAAACTAGAGTTCTAACTTTTTAGGGCATCACTCCACAACTGATTACTGAAGAAGGCCAAAACTATGCTTTGGCCGACTAGTTCTGTTATCTTGGAAGAATAGTGACACAAGATGGTGGCGCAGAGTTTGAAACAGAAGCTTGGTTCAGCAGAGCAAGAACAAGATTTGGAATTTCGAAACTGATTTGAAAGAACAACAAATAAAGCCTACGGATCAAGCATCGAATATTCAATTATAACGGTAAATCCGTCCTGTTATATGAGTGTAAGCCATGGATGGTTTCATTTGGCGTTACCAATCGATTACAAACCTTCTTAAATTATTGTCTCCGACAAATATTACGTATTTTCTGACCTCGTGTAATAAACTATGGGGAGTTTCTACGCCAAGAGATCAAATTTATGTTGCTTTTGAAATCTGAAATCTTGGGCATGTTATGGAAGAAGAATTGATAGCCCACGAACAACTTGGAGACGTTCCACCGAAGCCAAAATGAAATCTATCGGCTAAACATGAATTCAACTTAGATATAAAGCCTTAATTCGGCTGAAATGGAAGACGACTATTGTTAGCGCCCCATGTTCTAGTGGAAGTTAGAGGAATAAATATGTATGCGGTTTTTATACTGGCGGCGTAGTTAGCCCAATAAAACTCGGGGCAATCGCTTCAGGGCCATGCTGTCTAAGTATATTGTGATTAGCTCGACGCTATGAACTTGATCGATATGATTCCAGTAGAACGGCACACATGTCATACAGAGTACAACATATCGAATTTTCTCAGACCAAAGCGAATCAGCTCGCGCAACAGTACTCGCCAATTGCTGGCATGTTCATGCAATTTAAGAAAAGATAAACTCACTGTTTATTGTTGGTGTTTTCTTTAAGCTTCGATATTGTACAAGTAAGACTTAGAGTGTTTATAATTCTTATTCGCTTTAGGGTTTTATTTGTTTAATATTTTTGGATTTTCTAAAATCTTTGGAAGAGGTTTCCTGATGAGCTGGCCTAAGCAACCAGCGAAATGCGCATAGAAGCTGGCACTCCCTCAACAAAAAATTTCGGTGTATTTATCAAATATGAAAAATTGGGAATTTAGCACGTCATACGGAAATCGTATTTATAATAAACTTTGTATTTCCGAAAATAACTTTGTTAACCTGCTCAAATTTATTTATTTGGGATTTAAAATGGCCAAAGTTGCATATTGTTACCTTAAATGCAAAATAACGTTACAACACTTTTTATCAGTTTATGGGAGAAGCAAAAAACTTTAAAAAATCAATAACGACAAAGTGTATATTTTTTTTCATTAATAAGATTTAGTTTTAATGTGCTAAATTCTTAAATTTTACTATTGATAAACTGAAAATTATTGTTGGTGGGACAAGCTATTCCTATTCGCATTTCCAGGAAACTTCATCCAAAGATTTTACAAAAGCTAAAGATATTATTCAAAGAAAACTGATAAGCGAATAGGAATTATGAACACTCAAAAGTCTTACTCGTTTGAATTTCTTAAATAAAGTCGCCATTTCTGATCGTAGGGATAAAACATTTTTTTGTGAACAAGTAGTTTAATAAAACGAACAAAAATCAATCAAAAAGTCAATTTCGGATTTTTTGATGATACTTTGTTTTGCATTATAGGTGACGATGTATTGTCTTTCTTTTCTTTTTCGAATTTGGATAATTTTAACGAGTTGGCGAACGTTTTAGATAAACTTGGTCTGGTCAATAACCAGAACTATTTGTGGGTGTAATTATTCACTTAATGACCTATTTTTTCAAGATGTGTTTAGGCTATGCCAAATAGTGCAATTAGCTACCATAACAGCAAGACCGTCTTTATTTAGATACCCTCCAGGGTATCTTAATCTTATGGATATTTCAACTTTTGGTGTTTCATCCTTCGGAAAATTCAGGTGCTGACATTCGGCATTAATTCAAAATTGACAGTTCCCATAAGATCGCGGCTGACCATATGACCTATGGCACCAAGTGCATACTTTTTGTTAATAATGCTTTTTGCACCTCATCTTCCCATCATCTTCATACAGTTTTTGTTGGATGGAGAGCGACAAATGGTGGAAAAGTTGGCCAAAGGGTGAAGACTTGCATTCGGAGAGCGGATGCATAGTCGAGGAACCGTAGATTGTGTTGGTTGAGGTGGTGAAGACTTGGATTTGGTGAGTGAATAAAGAGTCGAGGAACAGAGGAAGAAGAGGATTGAAGTGTTGGTTGAGAGTTGAAGACCTGGATTTAGTTTAAGGATGAAGGTTTGAGGAAGCTAGTGTGGTGAGACTTAGATGAGACTCAAAGATAGCTCCAGCTCTTTAACAAGGGGCGAGTGCGTTATATTGCCGGACTAATCACTCAAGTTGCTACCTGTCTCTGTTGGGTTTTCTAACATTTGTAAACGCATTGTTTATCACCCATTGGCTACGATCTATAATAGAGTAGGTCTTGGAGCAGGTATCCATGTAAACCTTTTCCACATCTATCTGTTAAGACTTTGTCTTGGATACCAGAGTTCATTTGTTTATTATGTTTTTGTCCACTTTCGTCGACATTTTATTTGTATAACTTGAAGTACATATGTAAACATATAGAGCTTATGCCATAGCTATTTTTAGAACAATTGAGAATTTTTTAGTCCTAACTAAATATCAAAATTTTATTTTAAAAATCGACAGTTCAATTAAAAAAACTTTTAACCAGGTTTTAAAAAACTGCAGTCGAAACCAAAAACTGTCGAAAAAAACGAAAATTTGTATACAATTTTTCGGTTTTCGATTTGGTTTGACAGTGACACTTCTGTGGCATTTTGACAAAACATCTTAAGCCAAATTTAAAAAGTTGAAAAAAATGTTGTAAATCATACGAACTTTCATTCAAAAAATATTTTTGATTATTTTTAAAATTTTGTATTATAAACGAAATTTTTTTTGATTTTAATTTATTTTATTATGTAAAAAAAATAAATTATAATAAAAATTTTTGCTACTTCTCTTATCTCGACTTAAGATGTTTTGTCAAAATGCCACAGATTTAATGAATTAGAAGTCGAAGCAAAACTTTTTTTGTCCAATGACAAATGAAGAAGTGGAAGAAATGGCAGCTTTTCTACTTTGACTACGGTTATTTAAACGCTGCTTTTAACTCCTACTCCTAATGTTCACTGGGTTATCACACTCCGTAATTCAACTCAAACGTTAAAGGTAAAAATCACACAATAGTTGTTGTTATTGTATCATTATGCACTTGCGTGCATAATACAACATTCATATTGTTCATTATTGTAGTTGCTGTTGTTGTTGTAGGTATTCATGTATTCATTTCAAAATCGATCACATCATAAACCAACCATAACAGACGATTGATTGGACAACGATGTCAATTATAATTCAATGTATTGGTACCTAAAACGAAAAAAACATCCCCTCAAACGACTAAAATCAATTCAATAGAAACGATTGCGTTTACAATTCATCAAATTTCGACTTATAAATTCAACAGAAACAACAAAAAGTTAAATGAAACTTATACTAGTTTTAATTACGCAACAACAATTGCTCTAAATCATTTGAGGTGTCAACTTCAAACATCTGTGATAATTTTCAGTTGAAATCTTGATGGAGAGAGAAGCGATAGAATACAATTATAATTTACAACGATGGTGGTATAAATGTAACCTGAGGGATTTAAGTGGAATTGAACAATAGAAATGATATTAAGAATAAAATAACTTTTTTATTTCGTTCGTAATTGTTCGTTTAAAAAAAAGCAACAACATCACATTTTACCCTGTGGCTTTTAAATGAAGAAAATAAAGTTTCTAACTTTTTTTCTATTTTTTTTTTTAATGTCATGACCTTAAACAAATTACAAAACGTCTGTTTAACATGAAAACTTATCTAATGTTTGGAAACATGCAAATACTTGGGAGTGCATTCTGGCTGCCCCAAAAGCCACATAGAAGAACCAACCACCACACACAAAAAGAGAAGAGAAAATTACCCAGAAACAGTGGCAGATTGAACAGAAGCCTTTGCAAACATTGCATCAACTTAAAGCAATTTTTCTCTACAATGACACTCTACAAATTAAACGTATAAATGAGTATTCTTTGTTGCTTTGTGATGTTGTTGTTGTGGCAGGTAATTATAGTGATGTCTTTTGTAGATCTTGTCTGGAATTATCCGTTATTTTGGAATTCTTCTTAATACCACCACTTACATTTCCATTTTGTGATGCTAAACAAATAGAGAGGTAGTGCTTGGAAATTAATTGAAACTTGCAGATTTTAGATCTATCAGAGTAATCGTTTCGTATTCGATTCAGGCTGGAGTCTATGTTTCCAACTCATGTTCTGTGTGTTTGAATTAATGAAAATTAACGAATGATGGACAGGGAGACTTCGTTGAAAACTGGTAAATTGTGGCCACAAGCAGGAAAATTGTCTTAAAAAAATAAATAAGTACAACAAAAGCCTTGTCTGAAGAGAGAGTTTTGTATGAAGGGAAGTATAGCTTATATACGAAATCCTTTAAATAATTGCGGACATCTATACTAGAGCAAAGATATTTCAAATGGGGAATTCCAGAATGTAGTTAACATTTCTTTCCTCATTGATTAAAAAAAAAAAACATTTCCGGCGATCATCAACTACAGTTCAGCCCGCTTACTTACACCACGTTTAAAATCTTTTTACGCTTGTTTAACTTGAGTCTCAATTCTCCTTTTTTCATCAATTTTTCAAACTAAAAACCTCGTTTTATAGCTCTACGCTAAATTACCCAAAATGCCAATATTTAAATTTTCTCATTTCCTCAATTTGGTAGTTCAATGAATTCGTTTTAATACTTTCCCCGCATAAACACGCAAACATATTGACATTTTTGGCGATATAATTAAAATCTGAAAAACGTAAAATTGTACAAAGATATTTTTATGATGTAAAATTCTCCCACTATCTGAAAGCTAACTGATCACTGAAATTGAAGAATTTTTAAAAGTGCTTTACCACAAGCAGAACCACATGGAAAGAGACGTGCAACTCGTAAAGAATTATTGCAAAAGATCAAAACGGATAGAAAAGTTTGGATATCAGACAACACCTGGAAATTAATAATAAATAATCTTAAGCAATAAAAGCTAGAAAATACAAACATAAAAACTCGATACGAATATGATGCGATACGCAGTGGAAGGCTGTAAAGAAATCAGCTCGATCTGATAAAAGAAAATACTTCGAAAATGTAACAAGTGAAGCCGAAATTATTTGACAGAGCTTAATAATTAGAAATTAAAACATGAACAGTAAAACTATGGACCATGTCACAAAGTACAATTCCGTTCGGAATGATTCCGTTCGGAATTGAAGAAAACATATTTGTTTGTTGATGGAAAGTGTATTTTGATAGTTTTATGGCCTTTCAGATACAGACAACTCCCATACAGTTCATGAAAACAAAAATGGTTTTATTCCGAAACATTTTTTCGTCATTTTCTGAAGCACCAAAATACGGAATGAATTCCGTTTCCGATCGGAATTGTACTCTGTGACATGGCTGTATATAAAATAATTAATATGGACAGCTGCCCTGCGGAAATTTTGAGTCAATTGTTCCAACAGTCTGGTCCTGGGATTTGTGAAAATAGAACTGGTATATATGAAGAACAAAAAGATAGAAAAAGTAATGAATTACAGTACAGTCTTCACTGGTGCTGTGATACATTTTTTGGGACTTTCTTAAATTTAGTTCTGACTTTTTTTTTTATCGAAATAACACTACATTGTTGTAACTTACACTTAACACGTTCGTTGAGAATAGATGTGTGACTGGTCAAATGGTGTCAATTGACAACCCCATGGTAAAGTGGTAGGTCTTATAAATATAAAGTGTAAGAGCTAGAACCGGTCTCTTCCCCTAGAACTCCTCCAGATAAACCCCTCTACATCCGCTGAAATATTAAGTCCCTACATTAACAACGCTTTGATAAATTAAGAGCTCTCAAACAAATAGACGAAAGGCGAAATAATGGTTTAGGCACAAATGGGGAAATGATTTTCATGAGAAGCTGCAAAATGGCCTAATCTCATGATGGATCATAAGCACTAGGTGAAAAACAATACGATTTTTAACCGCTCCCGTATATGCACGGCAATGACACATGTTCCATTTTTAATGTATAGTCAGACAGAAACTATATACACTCCCCTTTTTTAGAAACCGGAGCTTTCTTTCCTACGATGCCTTAGGGATAGCCAGCAGCATCTGTTAATTAGGAACAGCATCTAGGGAGAACCAACACATGTCCAACTCTCCCTCGAAATCACATCTAATAATAATAGTCAAAAACCAATGCTCACTTAGCAACCTTCACTATATCAACTTCTCACTTTCTTTCAATTTTAGGGCTTCACTGTCGTGGGGTCACCGGCAGTCTATCGATCCTACTCTTTACTGAGACGGACTACTAAATTTTCATAATACGATTACACCAACGAAACACCCATTTTAACTATCTTTCAATATAAACAAAGAACTTACCCTCAGTACGAAGTCACCCCTCTCTTAGAGAGTATTCCATCGGGGGCCTCAGCTAACAGCCAGTCTGGTGCCATGTCACTAGGTGCTACTGACTCCCAAAGTATTAGATGGATGCAACACCAAAAGGTGAAATATTATCCTTAAGCTGTTCCCTACACCCCCGTAGGTGTGGTTTTGGTACATTTATGCTCATTCCATATGAAACAGGAGGATTTGGCTCAGGAATTTCTGATATATAAAGTGTATTAAATTTTGAACATGAGACAAATCGATCCATTATTTTAGCTTGCCCCCATACGAGTGTCTTCCCGAACGATAGGGTCCTTACAAAACATGCTTGATTGATTTAATTAATTGGTTGTAAAAATCAGCCCAACTGACCTTATATTTCACCATGCGCCCATACAAATTTACTCCCGGAATACACATTTTGGCCTATACCACTTAAGATAGGAACTAATTGGTTTTTCAATACTTTAGTGAAAGGCATAAAAGATTCGGTTCAGACTTTTACTATTATTATTTTACAGACTATTTAAAAATCGGTAATTTTTACTGATTATAAGGGCTGTTGAAGATTCCATTTTTGTCCGAGACGCTAAAATGTTATTTATGGATTTCCAAAGCATAAAGGATAACTTTGGCAATTCTAATACTCTTAAAATTTTAATACATATTTGTTATATCGGGTGATTATTTAGCTATTATCTTTTTGGCAACACTGGTTTAAACAGCTGACGCACGTTTCGTGTTTTGTTTCACTGTCAAACATCTTCAGTTTGAAAGTTCACTAAAGCGGCTATTCGGTACTTTAATAAGCAAAATTGTTGATTTTGGAGTGAAGATCAGCCAGAAGCATTGCAAGAGCTACCAATGCATCCAGGAAAAGTCACAGTTTGGTGCGGTTTATGGGCTTGTGGCATTATTGGACCGTACATCTTCAAATATGATGCGAATCGTAACGTAACTGTGAATGGTGAGCGCTACCGTGAGATGATATCCAACTTTTTAAGCCCAAAATGCAAGAGCTTGACTTGCATGACATGTGATATCAACAAGACGGTGCCACGTGCCACACAGCACGCTTAACAATGGACTTATTGAGAGGCGAGTTCGGTGAACATTTTATTTCACGTTCGGGACCGGTCAATTGGCCGCCTAGATCGTGCGAATTAACGCCTTTAGACTATTTTTTGTGGGGCTATGTTAAAGCTCATGTCTATACACACATGCCCGCTTCAATTGACGCATTGGAAGACAACATTGAAGCATTTATTCATGAGATAGCGGCCGAAATGTTGGAAAGAGTATGCCAAAATTGGACTAAGCGGATGGACCATTTGAGGCGCAGTCACGGTCAACATTTGCATGAAATAGTCTTCAAACATTAAATTATATGGACCGTACTATCGATTCAAATAAAGATTTCATGCATTTTTCTGAATTTTATGTGTTTTTTCAAGCTTTCCTATAGCTCTTAAAAAATCACCCATTATTTTAATCAGGCTTAAGATCATAAAATTTTCATTGAATTATTTTTATGAAGAAAACATTAAACAAGTAAGAAAGTATAGTCGGTCAAGCCCGACCATATGATACCATACACCACAGTATTTAAAAGCACATCATGCTTATGTAAATATGGATTTATCTATGTTTATAAACTTCATTAAATTCAGTTTGAAAGTTTGTGAGGGGCAGAAATTGCCCCCTACCTCACCTTGTGGTCCTATTTTTGAAAAACTGTGTAGTTATGTGTCCATATAGATATGGATCTATCTGTGTTTTCAATTTCATTCATTCTTTGTATCTTATAACTGGATAGTGCCTATTGTAATAATTATTTTAACAAATAGAATCTGGGAATTTATTTCTCATGGTGAGTAACATTTATTATGTATATGAATTTTCGAATGTGTATTCTAAGTCAAGTTACAATTTTAAAATTATAAAGAAAAAGATTTTAATATGAAAATTTATATATTAGCCCAGTAAAAACTTCGCCTTCTTTTTTCATGATTAAGTAGCTTTGTTCTATATACATAACTACTATAACTTCTTCTATAAGTACTTATTTTTCAGATGTATGTAAGTAAAAAATAATGACTTAAGCCTGGTACTCTGTTCAACATTTCACGTGAAATGCTGTCAAAATGCATATGAAAAAAACTTGTGGGGAATATCTATGAAATAATGTTGATGAAGTTGTATTCTGTTTATTTTGTGAAAAAGTTCCGAAATGTTTCTGGCAACATTTTTTTACAACTGCGAAATAATGTAAGTTGCCTTTATTTAGGGTTGCCATTTTTGAAATTAGAAAAATCAGTACATCGTAAGAAAAATACCAGTACATTCGAAAAAAAAACCAGTACACAAATTTTTACCCAAAATTTTATTGAATTCATTAGTTTTAGAAAATTACACATTAAAAATTATTCATTTTTCTATTTTTTAAGGCAAGAACTTAACAAAATACATATAATAAAAACATCACGTCAAATTATTAAATATAGATAGAAGTAATGTCATTGATCGGCACATTTGTTGTAAATGCACAAAAAATTCTTAATTCATACAAATTATTGTCAATATAATAAGGGTATTCAGGAGGTCTCCTATCTAGCCATATTGTTATAGGTTATAATTTTAAATCCACTTAAAATTTTATGTTTTTGAATTTTGAAATGCAATAATGACACTCCTTTTTTTTAATACAAAGTATATGGTAAGTTAAGAGTAAACAAAAATAAAACGTAAGACTGAATTTTAACTAGGTAATTCATAACAAATCAAAAGTAATAAGGGAAGTAAACCAGTTTTAAACAAGTAAAGTTATTTGGAGGCAAAATTTAAAAAAACCAGTACATTTGCGTACTGATTTGGGTGTTATGCATAAACCAGTACATTAAATAAAAACCAGTACGTGTACTGGTAAAATCAGTACGAATGGCAACCCTACCTTTATTTCACGTGGAATTTTAAGCAAAAGCAAAAAAGTATGAACTTAATATTAAATAAGAAATAAAAAATTAAAATAACACAACCGGTAACAGTTTTTTATCCTTATAACTTTTTTTTTTATTAAAAAATATAATTTTAGTAAAATACATGTGGCGTTTGTTTACATACATGAAACAATGTAGCATACTTTGAAGGAATAAAAACGTCAAATTGTACAAACTCGCAAGATTGGTAACATTGAGAAATGTCAAAATTTTCGTGTGGAATAATCAATGTTGCTCAACATTTTTCACAAATTTGAACAGAGTACTAGGCTTTACTTTAAAAGCGTTCGTTTTAGGACATCCCTTGTAAAATTCATTGGTTCTGTCAGTAGAACTGGAAGTAGTATTTTTACTTTTTCCTGATTACTTAGCACATTATTTTGTAGGCGAAGTTTTTACTGGGAAATGAATTAAAAAAAATTAGTTTATTTTGATAATTTTTATTCTCGACTGAACGGGGGATTGAACTCAGGTCGATTTTACATGTTTTGAGATAAAGAATAACCACATTATCATCATCAGAATTCTTTGTAGTTTCACCCTTTCCGTTACTGTGGAGGCTGGTAAACTATAGTCAAATATCCATCTGTTAACCAATATTGGTGGATCGAAATCTGCAGTAATTGATTATCTATTTTCAATTTATTTTCCTCACTTCTATTTTTTCGTACTTTTTTCAAGAATTCTTCTTGTATAACAAAGTACATATTTGTTTTTAAGTAGTCTTTCTTCATAAATTGAAAAAAATATTAAAACATTTCTTATTACGCAATGATCTCTTAAAAGCTATTGCATATTCAATTCTCGTCAGAGCCTTTAGTTCACGGAGAAAACTGTTGTGCATTATTTATGCACAAGCTGTATATAACTATAAAATGTTTGGGTACATTTTTGAATATGCAACTTTGCGCATAAATTATGCCTAATAATCATCAATTCTGCACAATCTATTAAAATTGTGCATAAGTTATACACAAAAAATGTGCACAGTTTGTGAACAATGTTCATAGCTTTATTATTTGAAAATTAAACACAATTGATCATAATACATATATGAACATTGTGCATGAACGACTATTAACACTTATTGCTCATGAGTTATGCCTACTTGTGCATAGATTTTGCCCAATATTTTGATAGTGTGTATCTTGTTCATAAGTTTTGCCCATTTATGCATAGATTATGAACAATGCGTTCACATATGGATAATGAGTATGCATTAATTGCATGTTAGTTTCACTTATGTTCTTTGTTTTAAGAGTGTCGGTTGTGTTTAGAAGCAACAGTAGTTGAAGTGAAGTGAATAAGTAAGTGCTATTTCGGTATCAGGAATCGATTCTGAAGATAAAATTTGGCTAAAAACAAGAAATTCGCCTTGGGAGACGGTGGAATTGAAATGGAACTCCAGCTTTACTCTTCGGCGCCAGGACATTAATATCCATCTGCTACAATTTATACTTTCTGACTGGCCATTATATGCGTATAGTAACGGATATCGTTTGGTAGAAAATTTAAATTTATATAATATATAAGTAAAAAATTTATATTTTTATGTTTAGATCGATATTGACTTCCATAATTTGTACCCGGCAAAGTTAAACTTATTTCTTAACAAGTGGAATTCACTGAAGGATAACATCATAGCAGTATGCAAAAAGATTGCTAAATTTCCAGCTGCTAAAAAAATTATAAATAATGTTCCAACAAACAAAGGTAAAAAAACAATTTAAACTTATGAAATAAAGAACTAATTTAATTATTATTTTTGGTTTTTTGTTCCAGATTTAGAATTAATTGAAGTCTCGATGGTGCTGGCAGCAAGTTTTAAGCCTGTGGCAAGAAAAACAATTGAGAAGCAGACGTGGAAGGTTAGCACAGGCGACGTTTGGAATTCCTTTGTAACTGAAATAAATAGCGCTGCTGACATACAAAGCACTATAAACAAGCGTAAAGAATTTTGTGTGAGCAAACACATAACTTTTCAACCATTTCTGATCATTCTTAAGGATACCAAATTGAAAATTCTGATTTGCATTATTATGCTTATATTATTGGGGAAAGAACGGAAAATTATTTATTAAAATCCATTACAGAACTTGAATTTTCTAAACCCTTTGAGCTTCATCCAATATTAAGCACTAGACTATGTTTTATGATAAGAATTTTAAAGAAATGTAAAAAAATTAATGACTTTATAACATACATGTTAATACTGAAGAATATGATTTATTTTATTTTAATATGTGTATATATAATATTTGTTATTAAGCACTTGTACTTTGAAATAAAGACATTTGAAAATAAAATTAAATGTTGTTTCTTTAATATTAGCAGGAGGTGTGAACTTGGTTGCTATTTGTTCACAATCTATGAAAATGTTGCTCATAACCTATGCACAGTTGTTCATAGTCTCAGTTGTTCAGAATCTATGAAAATTGGCTGACTTCCAAAACGTACTAATACAAAGTTTGTATACAGTTTTACTACTGTATTTTAACGATGCACATGTACAAAGTGCCGAAACAACGCAACTATGTTTTCTGTTTATTTAAAATTTTTGAAATGTAAGTGATGCAATGAATAATACATTAAAATAAATCTGCATTGCTTGCAAATTAAATGTCAAATATCACAAAGCATCAACTTTGAAACCGATGCTCTGATGGTTTTTTGCTGCGTTACTAATACACACCATTGATGTTTTGGAAGGGTTTGCATTGCATATATATTGTACTGCGGCGTAATGAAACATTATACTTTGTTCTTATACAAAGCATTTGACGTTTTGGAAGTCAGCCATTATGTTCATAATCTATGCCCAGTTGTTCATAAGACACACAGAAAAAAATAATTTTCATATTTGAATACGAAAATCGCATATTTGATAAATAAAATTTTTGAATTTTCTGCTATGACGATTTTTGCATTATTGATAAAAAAGTTTGTAGGTATAGTTATTGAATTTTTAGTCAACAACCAAGTTTATTGAATCAATAAAAAAAGTTGTTGCCCAAAATAATTTTTTTAACAAAATGTTTACGTGATTTGTTAAAATAAATTGTTGGAAATGTTGAATAAATCAAACAAAATGTTTATCGAATCTTTATTTATTTATTAATAATGATGTGCTAAATTCCTAATTTTTATTTTTAAATAAATACACTTAAATTTATGATGGGGGGATACGCTAGTTCCTATGCGCATTTCGCTGGTTGCTTAGGCCAGATCATCAGGAAACCTTTTTCTAAAGACTTTGGCAAAACTAAAGATATTTAACCTAATAAAACTGCTAAGCGAATGAGAATTATGACCATTTATAAAATGGACAAGAGTTGTTAAAATACTGTTTTAACGTTGATTCAAATATTTGTTTTATTGAATATCAAGACATACTTAAATATTTCATTATTAAATATGTTTAATTGAGTGCTATTTTGCAAAGTGTATATTTGATAAATTTTTTCATTGAATCAAACAAAAAGTTTGTTGAACAAAAATTATATATTTAACAAACTGTGTTGTTAAAAATTTTCTTGAGATATTTTTTTCTGTGCATGCTCATAGTGCTGAACTTAAGTTATGAACAAATGTGCATAGATTATGAACAACTGTTCTTGGTCGTTTTTCGTGAAAAATTTGTGCATAAGTTGTGCCCATACCGCATAACTTCTGCACACAATTCTCTCCGTGTTCACAATGGAAAATTTGATAGCCAAATAAAACGCTGATTTGCACAGAAATGTTCCTTATCTCCGACTCCATGCTATACCTCCCTTTTTTGCGAAAATTATAATGAACGTAGAGAGAAGAAAATATCAGGAACAGTTGATGGCACGTCATGTTATTAGCAGCAATTTAAGCAAATAATCAGCCTGAGCGTTTATTTAAGTGCAGCTATTCATCCATTCATACAAACATACATACATACATACATACATAGACACCAACAGCCTTTCAAGTATGCATCAAAGTATTCAACTCAGGCACATCACTAGCAACCAACCATCAATCCAATCGTCCAACCTACCTCGCATCCAACCATCTATCCATCCATCCAATCTAGGAATCTTTGTTTAGATGGCTGCTTGTTTGTTTGCTTACATATAGATATTGCTGTTGCAAGTTAATGATACATGCAACATGTTATATGTATACACTTGGATATTTCTCTGGATGTGTGTGTGATAGTGTCTGAATGTGGGCTATTTCGAGTGAAAATTACATTGACTTACACGTATTTTATCGTTTTGATTATTGGTCGAGTGTTACATTATTCCAAATCAATTTCTTTCATTTATGGAAAAATTCTTAATACAAAATTAAGAGGAAAGAAAAACCACAAAAGATGCATCTTTTAGATTTAAGTGTGTATAATAATGATTTTCTTTTTCTTCCGAGAATGAAAACAAGTGAGAAAAACTTTTTTAGATTTTGTAGTGTCTGGTTAATGGAGTAAATTTTTGTGATTTTTTTTTTTGCAAACACGAATAGTTTATTTATTGCAACAACAACAATAAGCAACGTGCAACAAACAAAGTTGTATGTGTATTAGTTTGGGTTGCATGTAATTACCTAAAACAATATACTGATTTACATTCCAAAGCAATTGCAACTGTTGCTGTGCTGTGCAGTTTTTTTTTTTTTTATTGAAGCCTGGACTTGTTGGCTGAATCAACTGAGTGGCCTCCGTTGATTGAAAATGTGTTCTGCACGATTTGTAAATTTTCACCAATTTTCGTCAATTTAAATGTTATTTTCTTTGAAATCTTATTGGTTTTGTTTGTTTCTTTGTCTGTCCTTCTGCTAAAGCGGCCGTCTGTCTGCTTGTCTGTCTATCCATTTGCCAAAAACTGCCTGTTTGAATGCCCAACTGTCTACTTTTTTGACTAACTGTCTCTAAGTTTAACCGTCTCTGTTGTTAAACTCATGTATTTATTTTCATAGACGTTTGCCTTTTCATTTTAGGTTTGTATTTCTTGACTGGTTCTGTTGTAATTTGCTACTACCCTCCCTTTTTTATTGGTTTATTTACAATGAAATCGACCATTAGATTGTTTTTGTCTTACCACAGTCAGTAGTTTGGAGGTGATTTTTGGCAAAACAGTTCATTTGTTTAGTTTTTCATTTAATTTTAGCTATTTAATGCACAAAAAAATGGGAAGTAAGCCTAAGAAGAATAACTTGTAATGAAAAATAATTTAAAAAAAAAAAAAAAATGTTATTAAGTTGGCAGTAGTGCAATTGTATTTTGAGTTTTATATTGTCTTATATTTTTTTTCATCAATTATTTTAAAGGGGGTTCTTCCCTTTTTAAAATGCTTTTTTTTGTATTAATATAAAATGTGCTTGTAATTATATTTACAACAACGCTGTTTAAATGCATATTATAAGTTTCAGTTGATTATTTTTTTGTTCGTTGGAATTTCCAAAAATTGTTTAAATTTACCTTAAGTAATGACCGTGTTGCATTTAACATTTTCATGAGTATTTACTTAATCATGAAACAAAAAAAAAAAAAAATGTAAATTTTATTTAAATTCAAATTAGACCTTTAATCATTTAATTGGTTTTGGGTTTTTTCGTTTTTGCATTTAAGATAATTTTGATTTATAGTTTGTTCAAATAAAATATCTACTTGAATAATTTCATAATTTTATAATCTTAGTCTGTTTTAAATAGCATAGACATGACTGAATATCTTGTAATTTTTGCAAGAATATTCTTAGAAAATTTAAGCATTTATTTCTAATTGATGTAAGGAACACAACGGGGACGAACGACGGATTTTTAACCGCGAATATTTGTTGGCAAAAATAAAACATACAAATTAATCGCCATACGCAGCGAAATTTTCCAAAAAATAATTTCAAAGGCGAATTCATTGCAGGTGATCTCGAAACATGTGACTATTTTTTTGCTCTGTGCATTTTGATCTAATTTGTCTGGTTAGCTTATCAAAAAATTTGTTATACATTGATTTTTACCACTGATTTCGTTAAAATAAGCTAAATATTTTTCAAGGCGATTTCGGGCGAGTCTGTTATGAATTTGCCTTTATTATTTCTTTATCTTACGCCGGCGAACGACGTACCATCCATTATAATGTGTCCAATTTTGTTTCTAGTTTTCAAGTGCTTAAGTAAATAAAATTAATTTTTATCTTAATTATTGTTTAATTTTCAAGTTTTATATGCTACTAGCTGACCTGACAGACGTTGTCCTGTCCAAATGAGGAAAAATGTTTGCGTTCGATTTTAAAAATCCGTTTAAAAGATACGAACATTTAAAAGAAAAAATTAGTCAAATCGATAGAGCCGTTTTCTGATTTTAGGTAAATCAAAAAGAGTGGGCGTTAAAGTGGGCGGGGAAAAATTTTCTTTCCGTAAAAAAGTTGGACCATGGCGATGATTTTAAAGAAAAAAAGCGTCCAAATCGGTCAAGCCGTTCTCAAGTTATGCGCTTAATAAAAAAAGTGGGCGTAAAAGTAGGCGTGGTAAATTTTTCTTTCGATGAAAACGTAAAATGGATTAATACGAACATTTAAAAGAAAAATAAGTCAAATCGATGGAGCCGTTTTTTGATTTTAGGTAAATCAAAAAAAATGGGCGGGGCAAACTTTTCTTTCCGTAAAAACCTAAGTTGGACCATGGCAATCATTTTAAAGAAATTATATAGATGTCATTGGTGGTGCAATATGAAAATTGGATTTTGCCACGCGCCTCCGCCCGCAGAACGAAAATCAAAAATCAGTCTTCACAGTGTCATCCGCCTGAATATTCTGAAGATTTCCTGAAAATTTCCTCAAAATCGGCCCAGCCGTTTTGGAGTCCATACGTTACATACATACACACATCCTATTTTATATATATATATATAGAAGAAGAAGAATATATAGATTTATATGATCACACTTTTTTGCTTTCTGTGCGCAAATAGTTAACAACTTTATTAATTTTAACTGCTGTTATATTTTCGTCGTTTTTGTGCATCTAACGAGTAATTTACTCAACGAATTTTTACTGACGAATTCGTCGTGTTGGCCGAAGTTCATTGGTCGTCCCAGTTGTGTTTCTAGCATGAAGTTTTAGTAAATTACACTGGCCTACAAATTTGGCAAAAAATTTACTGCAGAAACGAAGCATGTTTTTTTAGATTTTAGATTTTTTCACAAAAAAAAAACTAGATGCAGTGAGCGCGAACAAGGGGAGCATGCTCACCAAGATTTAATGAAAATTTAAAGAACTTATCAAGGATTTTGAGACAAAAGAATGCTGGGAGACTATTGCTGGAATCTAGTACGTGAAACAGAACCAACGCCTTACAAACGACGTTCAAATAACGCCATTCACTTTTGAAAGTTCATTGATTTTTCAATAAACTTGTGATTTTTTATGTAAGAAACGAATAAAAACATTTTTTTGTATCTCGAAAACCTAACGTAATAGAGGAAAGTTAAGCAAACGAAGTCTTTGTTTGAAATTTATACAGAGGCCATTTATAAAAAGTGTTTATTGGAGTTAAATTATTATTGTAAAAAAGCAAATTTTTGTAAAAAGTTATGTCTTTGTGAAATTTTTTTTTGAAAAATATATTTTTAGCTCGGAAAATCTGTTGAAAAAATATTTCAGTCTTCTGCAAACACAAAAATCGTACACGTAGAAATTCTAGAATGAACAATTGTGGCGCCTTAATTTTTGGTATTTAAGGTCTTGTTGTGTTTTTCGGATGGCCCTATGACTAAGGCGAAGGATTCTTGACTATTGAGAGGTATACAAGAGACAATCTTTCTAATTTACATAGTGATTAACTTAAAGTTTCAATAGTGTTCTCAGTAACCTTGAGAGATAATCAAAATTAGTCGTTTTCGGAAAATCTTTGACTATTTACAATTTCTTTGAAAATCGTCCTTTAAATTATGTTCAGGATTTACAGTTTTATTAACCAAAGTAAAAAAAAATACCTCGCCAGCTTAAAATATTTTCAATAAATCATACAACAATTGGTTGGGCTAGACGAAAACTTCGAAAAGGTTCTTGTTTTTGAAACTAATTACAAAGAAAAAATTCTAGCCAATTTTTATACCCTCCACCACAATAGTTGTGAAGAGGGTATATTAAGTTTGTCATTCCGTGTGAAACTTTTTTATTATTCATCTCAGACCCCATAAAGTATATATATTGTGGGTCCTTGAGTAATTCTTAGTCGATTTATCCGTCTCTCTGTCCGTCTGTCCCTCTGTTGAAAACACGCTCACTTTCGAACAACTCAAAAGAAATGATCAAACTTGGTGCCAAATTGTTTGTAGTTATCCTAAGCAGTTTGGGATTGAAATCCAGGAAAATCGGTTCAGTAGGATTAGAGCTATGAATCAAAATGGGGAACAACCACCTTAAAAAATTGATAATTTTGTTACAAAAAATAACATAAACGCTGGAACAAGGCACGGAATGAGATAAGATTTTGCAAAAATTTGTTTTATTTGACTGGAAATCACTCTGTAAATTTCGTGAAGATCCGTCCATAATTTACCCTAAGCCCCATATAAACACTACTCCGGGAAAACAGTTTAGTACACCTAAAACCGTAAAAAATAACGCTATCAGAACAGAAATTGGTACGTCACAGTTTTAAAGAACTAGAAATGACGCTGTGAAATTTCGTGATGATCGGTCCATAATTTACCCTAGGCCCCATATAAATCCTACTACCGGAAAACAGTTTAGTCGCCTAAAACCATAATTAATAACAAATCGTCACAGTTTAAGATAATAATAACATCATACAGATATCACTCCTTAAACATTCGAACTGTCGGTGGAGGGTATCAAAGATGTATTTCTGTCTTACTAGAAATGACGCTGTGAAATTTCGTGAAGATCGGTACATAATTTACCCTAGGCCCCATAGAAAACCTACTACCGGAAAACAGTTTAGTACGCCTAAAACCGTAAAAATAAGGCAATCATAACAAATTTTGGCTCGTCACAGTTTTATAGGACTATAAATGATACTGCGAAATTTCGTGACGATCGGTACATAATTTACCCTAGGCCCCATATAAACCCTACTACCGGAAAACAGTTTAGTCGCCTAAAACCACAATTAATAACAAATCGTCACAGTTTAGGATAATAATAACATCATACAGATGTTACTCCTTAAACATTCGAACTGTCGGTGGAGGGTATCAAAGATTCGGCACAGCCGAATATAGCACTCTAACTTGTTTTCAATTAAATCATTAATCAAAAATAAAATCAGTTATAATTAAAAATTTAATCAAGTGAATTAAAAGTTTACTTATATCAACAACATTACTGCAGAAAATGTTGTATATATCAAAAAATATTTAATTGATACAATTAAACTGTTTGTTGGGGAAGATTTAATTAATTACTTACTTAATATCACAAATTTTTTAATTGAATTCAATTTATGTTTTTTTCTGTGTAGAGTATCTTTTTAAATTTTCCCAATTGTTACACATAAAAAAAATAAAAATTGATTTCAATTAAAAAAAAAATTGTGATAATAAAAACTTTTTCAGAATTAATGTTGATGATATAAGTAAACTTTTAATTCGATTTATTAAATTTTTAATGAAAGCTGATTTTATTTTAATGGTTTAATTGAAAAAAAAAAACAATGTATTTCTGTCTTACTGGAAGCCTTAAAAATTAATTTATATAAAATGCGACAAAAATCTCTCCTTTCAATAAATTTTACTTTGATTTATTATTTTCTTAAACTGTAAATGTTACAGACAAAAGGACCTGCTAAATAATTTTTATTACGTCTCCGTTACATTCTTAAATCTTAGATCTTAAAAATTTTTTTTTGACACAAAATTTATATCTTTTTATTGTTATTAATAGTTTCAAGGCATTTTAAAAAAATAAAAAATTCAAATAAATTATGATATTTTTTTATGTATTTTTTCTTAGCTACTGTTTTTCCTTTTCTGGTTTATACAAGAAAACCTTGAAGGAGATATTTACAGAAAATTAAACTTATTTATGCCACAATGTCTCTAAAAGTTATCAACCGTTAATAGAATTTCTAATTACGGGTCAAAAATTGTACATTTTGAACAAGAATTTCTAACAGACAATATGACACCTGTAATAACAATTATCCATTATCCAAATGTACACTGTTATCGGTTACGGCAAGAGAATGAGTAAATGGGTGGACGAGTAAGTAGTAGTTGTTGTTGTTGTACTTGTACGCTAGGGATACTAATTAAATATACAGTACACATTGTCATTTTTACTCTTACCATTCATTTATGCTGGCTACTGGTTTGTCATAAACGTTGATATGGAGTTAATTGAGATGCATGGAATGAGACAGGTTTCAAAGCAGCAATTACTCGATGACAGCTCTATCGTGGTGTTTATCATAATAATTGTCAAAAATTAATGACACACTCGTGTCCTGACTTAGAGAATAACATTGACTTCAACAAAACATTCCAGTAGAGGGAGTAAGTAGAGGTTACATTTTCCATGTAAGCCAGACCCTTTTAAATTTTTTTTTACGCTTAAGGTTGAGTAGTTGATGGGTATTTACAATATTTAATTTTTATTTTTAATTCTTGTATAAAGTTTTTATTTAGTTAGTATGTCTGTAGTTAGTTGGGATTCTATGGAAGTTTGTGTTTTTTTAATTGTCTGAAAGGTTAAAGAGAAAGTGAAAATATATACTTCCGTTGTTGTTTTTAACTTTACTTTAATAGCACCTTCATCACTGTTATTAAAAGAAATATTTAATAAAAATGAATTATGATTTTTTTAAAAATTATTATGGATATTAAGGAAAATAATCATAAACACCAATATCCAATTTTCATTTACTTTCTTCTGTGTTATCCATACCAAGTAAGCGAATTTTACACTTTTACCACTTAAATTATAAAATATTCATAATTGCTGGTTACCGTTTTGGGACATTTTTTGGCCGCAGTAATAAATGTCAGTTACATCCGTACTATTATCCAAAATGAACATGCCAACTCTTATGATCGAAATAATCAATTGCAATGTTAAATTATTCTCTCATTAAAAAAAAAAAACTTAAAATAATTATCAAGAGGTAACAGGAAATCCATTTTTAACGGAACTAAAAATAAAATAAAAATTAAAAGAAACTCAAGCAAATTAAGTCATTATTAAAAATCATAAAATCAAAATTGACTGTCGAATGAGTGGGTGTATGTGATGATGATGACGATGAAGGAGAAGTAGTAGTTACCAATTTCATATAAACTTAAATGCGTCATGTTGAAGCTGCAAAATATACCTACAAAACTATTGGGTTAACAGAAAGTCATTTCGTGTCTTCAAGTCTTTAAAGATAAAACAAAAGAACGATGCCAGCAATGCAAAAAAAGTGAGCGCTGTATAAGGACACGCAGAATCGTATATACCCTTCACCATGGTGCGATAGTTACAAATAGTTTTATAAATACCGTTCATTAGATATAAATAAATCGATTTTGTACCACGCCCACTTGTGCAGTTACGCCTACATTTTGTCGGATGTTGTGTATTTATAACCGAGATGCTTGTTATTTGAAAACTTGGACAGTCGCGGTTTTTTGCTCAAATGTCAGACATTTGTGGACCGATCATACTAAATTTCAGTTGCAAACATTTTCGGACTATATCGAGCCCTATTTTAAATTATATCGTAAGCTAAATAAGACAAATTTTATAGGAGAGAGCTTTGATTTTATTTTTCTTAAGTAGTGCAGCGCTATATTTAGTTTCATGCTATCTCGCTAACGACATAATCGCAAAATGGCCTCGATATGTGAGATAAATATCTGGCTTCTTCGGAAAACCCGTGATATGAATTTCTCTTTTCATAAGGATCCAGAGTCTAGGCCCAATATTGTAGATATTACAAACGGAAAGACAAGTTATATAAAACCTTTCACCTTGGTTGAAGGGTATAAAAAGGATCATGCCTGCAAAAAGATGCTACTTCGGGCTCGGGAAACAGTCTAAGAACAGAGCGCTCTCTCGAATAGCGTAAATTACACTTTTTGAGAAAAAGATCATTCGGAAAAAAAATGGTTGCAACTGCGATTTAGCTGGCCAGTAAGCTGGCTAGGACATGTCGGTCGAATGGAAACGAGCGCTCCAGCCAGAAAGGCGTTAGAAGACAACTACCACGGAAAGAGCAGACGGGGAAGACCAAGACTCTGGTGAAAGGACCAAGTGGGATAAGAGCGAAACTCTTCCGTAAAACAAACTGGATGCTCTAAGCACTTTTTACAAGACCGAAGTGCTTTGAGATCATTTAAAAAGCAGGCAAGGGCGAAGAATGTCGTAGGGTCAAAAAAGTAAGTAAGTTTTACAGGTTCTTAATTGTTATGGAAATTCTTAGGAAGATTTTATTTTTGGTACTTTTGCTAATTTTTTTTTTCTTCTGTAATATATAGTTTTGTTAAAATGTACTTTTAAATAACGTACTTTTTTAAAAAAGGTACTTTTTAAGAGCTTAATTTTTTAAATTGGTACATCTTGATGACAAGGTTATTTTTGATACAAGGTATTTTTAGATAAAAAAAAGGTATTTTTTGATAGAAGGTACTTTTAGATAAAAATCGGTTTTTTGTAAATATTTACTTTTTTAATAAAGGTACTTATTTATAAAAAGTAAATTCTTTTTATTGGTACTTTAAAAAAAAATGCTAATTGATAAAAAGGTAATTTTTGATAAAAAAAAAAATTTAGGTACTTTTGAGGAAAAATCGGTACTATTTGATAAAAAACGGTATTTTTTGATAAAAAAAAGGTACTTTTTGAAAAGAAATTTGTATTTTGATAAAAAAAAAGGTACACTCAAAATATAAATACAATAATAATCAACTGAAAATATTTTCAAAAACCGAATAATTGACATTTCACTTAAATTGAATGAATTTAGAACAATTGTTTTTTTTTTATTTTTTTAATGTGAAATTGATATTTATTTAGGCTTGAGTTCATCAAATTTTATTTTTATTAAATTATTTTTACTGAAGGAAGGAATTTTACAACATGAAATAAAATAAAATTTATTGAAAAAAAAAAAAAAATTTTTTTTTTGAAATTTATTGATAATTTTTATTCTTGGCTGAGCTGAGGCTCGAACACAGGTTGAATTTACATTTCGAGAATAATTACAATCTCATTATCAGAATTCTTTGCAGTTCTACCCTCTGAATGATGAATTTTTCGGCTCAGCGAATAAAAGCCTAACGAACTAACGCCTAATTTTTCAAAATGAAAGAATGCCTAAACAAGAACGCCTAAGAAGAAAGTGAAAGAACGTCTAACTTTAAAAATGAAGGAAAGTCTAATTATAAAAATGAAAGAAAGTCTAAATTGTTAGGGTTTCTTTCATTATGAATTAACACCTAATGAAAGAAAACCTAACAACTGGAATTAAAATGCTGAAAATATATTTTGAAAGGAAAAAATGTATTTTTAAATTATATTTAACTATAAGTTATGTAAATACAGTTAAATTTTCAACAACTATAGCTCTACATAGCGGACATTTGAAAAAATTTTCACCTGCGTTAGCTTTTAGTCCATTACAACAGTTCAAGCAAATTTTTAAATGCCGACATGGCAAAAGTAATATATTTGGCTTTGAAACCAAACACACTATGCACATCGCAGTATCAGTTTCGCCAAAATAATGACTTGGCATGTTTGGATCAACAGTATCGTCGTCATCATCATTTTCATCTTCGCTATAATTATCGTCCTCGTTATCACTGTTATGCCCATTTGTTTCAAATATGTCCTCATCTGGTTCTAGGTCAACACAAATTTTACTTTTTCCGAAAACCATTCTTTGCATAAATTCTTTGGGAGTAATTTTTCCCTACAAGAGTTTATGACTGGCTTCTTCAATGTAACTTGATTTTTGCTCATAGACGGTCTTCTTTTTTTTTTGAAGTGCCATGGGATCCACCACTGCATATAAGAAGCTCAAAATCTCTACTCTTATTAAACTCTTCATCAGTAAGAGCTTTAACAAATTTGAAAAAATTTCCATTTTTTTGAATGATGCGGCCAATAACGCCGTTATAAGCCTCGACAGCTGATGTAGTCCGTGTTCTTTTTAAGAAAACCGAAAATACTTCGGGTGTCACCTTAAAAAAAAAAAAACAAACAATAACAAATTAAAAATCAATTACTTTTATAATTTTAAAAACTAATAATTTTCCCTTTTACAGAATGTTTACAAGATAGTGTATGCATTTTGTAAAAGGGAAAATTAATACCATTATTTTAACATTTTGTAAAAGGGAACTTACCTTTCGTAACCATTGCTTTTCATAATAAATCATGAATGGTGTAAATAATTCTTGCATATTTGTATTCATCAATTCTTCTTTTATGTTCCCAAAAACAGCATTTATTTGTGTAGCTGGTAACAGGGGTAGAGCAAGGATTTTATGGTATATCGTAGAGGCATTTTGATTGTCTAAATCGCCTAACATTAATGAAAGAAAGCCTAACAATGAATAAAAATCACACTTTTAGCAAAATGAAAAATCGTCTAACATTAATGAAAGAAAGCCTAACAATCAAAAATGAATAAATATCTAATTAGGCGTTTTTTCATTTTTGATTGTTAGGCTTTCTTTCATTATGAAAAATAACCTAACAATTTTAATGAAGGAATGCCTAAAATATTAGACATTCTTTCATAATGAACAACCGCCTAATTCCTATATAATTTTTTGTTGCAATTTTTAGGCATTATTTCATTTTTTTTTTAGGCGTTAATTCGTTAGGCCTTTATTCGCTGAGCCGAATTTTTCAATTGTTTTTGAGTGTTGATTTTATAACATGCATGTTCTTTAAAAATTGCTGTTTATTCATTTATTTTAACTAACATAAAAACATACTACGAAACAGTAGAAATAAATATTTAACCATTTATTTAAGCTAGAAGTTTTTTCCTTCCAAATAATTTTAAATCTTTAATTGAATTGAATAAAAAATATATAAATAGTACATATTTGCAAAAAAGATGTACAAGTTACATTTGTTTATATATATACTAGATGGCCCGGCAAACGTTGTTTTGCCACATAACTTATTTCTTTTAGATGTTTCAGTGTCTGCTAGCCAAATTTGAAGAACAAATTATAGGCTATAGTTCTTTCCAAATGTTACACTATTTGCCTGCCCAATTTAAAGAAAATTAATTGATTAGTTTTAGGTTTACCCCTCTTGCCCTATTTAATGCCCTGTCATCTTTCCGATGTTACAGTGTATGCATGCCAAGTTTTAAGGAATCCGGTTGATTATTTAAGAAGATAGAGGGAGGAGAGCTTTTACCCCTCTTGCTCTATTTCACGCGCTAAATAATAAAAACTATAGGCTATAGTTCTTTCCAACTGTAACACTATTTGCCTGCGAAATTTCAAAAAAATCGGTTGATTAATTACGAAGATATAGGAAGGGGGAGCTTTAAGCACTCTTACCCTATTTCACACCCTATTCTCTTTCAGATGTTAAATTGTCTGCATTCCAAAAAAATAAAAACCGGTTGATTAGTTAAGAAGATTGGGGAGTCGGAGCTTTTACCCCTATTGCAATATTTTACGCCCTCAAGCGATATAAAATATACTCTACGTCCTATTCTCACACCTAACAAATACACATACAAAATTTCATAAAAACTAGTCAAGCCGTTTCGGAGGAGTTCAAAATGGAGGGCATTTTGTTGATATTTGTATGGGAATACAAATACATGTTTCGGAATGAATGCAGTGTTCACTAAAATAGCTATAACCCTGCAAATAAAATTGGACCACCTGATCCATTTTGATAAACTGGACTACTCCATGGACTAGTCCGATGTAATACAAGCATGGACCATGTCATTGTTAAAAAGTGTTTGTAGTGAGACGACATGTCTTCGTTTTTTAACGACATGCTTTCGTTTTTAAACGACTTCAAAACTAGTCCTCTTGTGTATACCATGGAGTAGTTTTAAAACTACTCCTTAGTGTTACTTTTGGACTAGTCCTGGTCCCTTGTGGACTACTCTTTACACGCGTGTTTGGACTGGTCATATTATTTGCAGGGAACTCATGAACCAAAACACATTTGAAGACCGTTGATACAAAAAAACCTTGCTATTGACGTCTCCTTTCACGTCAACTTTACATAAACAAAATCGGTTCTCGCATTTCAGAGAACATCAATTACTAACACAATGCAACTTATTTTTATATATATAGATGTATATTAAAATGTTTCTAATTAACTTAAACCTGAAGTATTTTAGTTTTCTAATTTCTGTTAATCCTTAACTTTTCATAAATTGTACTCACCTCGAATAATATCGTAATTTTGATGTAAGTTGACCGCACTGCAATATTAATACTCGTCGCAAATTTTCCAATTGTCAATTGTAGCTAACTTTCGTTAACTTTATGCTGGTGTACTTACCTTCGGGTTTGTAACTAGTAATTTTGCTACTCTTTTTTTAACATCAGAGCGATCAATATAACCAGTTACCTAGCAGTGCGCACAGCTTACGTCAATCTTGCGATTTCCTGAAGAATTTTCTTGTATTAAACATCGCATCACACCGTATGTATTTATGAAGTGAAAATTGAATTATAATAAGCCCCATATTTGGGAAAAATTACTAAAACTTCTCTTTTAACTTTCTACCCTTTAATCACCCTAAATAAGTACTCCTCTGGACAAATTATAATAAATATTCTCCTTTAGATAGCCCACCGTTTGAATCTCAACGGCCAACTACCTAGAAGAGAATAATTTTATACTGGTTCAACCACACCAGTACAAAAAAAAAAAAAATATATATATTTTTAAATGAATAGCTTTTTTTAAATTGTAAATTTTTGCTTTCAATTATTCCGGGTTCACATTATGAAACGTTTCTTTCAGAAAGTCTGAGTTTATTGAGAGGGGCAAGAGAATAATAGCATGTTCTCTTTTTTCAAAGAGTGAACCTAGACTAATACAGTTTTTAAAAAATATATTTTTATGAAATAAATTTTGTTTAAAATGTTTAAAAATTACTACAAATAGGCAACTTTTCAAATATAAATTTCATTGAAAACTTCTTTTCAAGAATTGAAGTTTGAAGAAATAAACTTCTTCATCAAGCCAATCTTAAAACGGATTATTTTGAGCAGATAAAACATAATAAATGACTAAATAAATTCACTACGTCATTCAAAACCAAACCAATTCCGAACTAAACCAATCAGCCATTTATCCATCCATCCGTCCGTCCATTCACTCTGCTGTCTATAGGCGCTCAATCAAAAACCCCGCACCATGTGCCTGCAATTACCAACCAACCAGCGGATGTAAACGATTAGCAGTTGCTGTGTGTTAAAATGTCTTAATTAAGAGACGAGAGAACAAAATAAAATCAGTAAATTGAAGTTTGAACGTTTAAATAAAACGTCTAAATAAAATACAAAATAAATGAAAATCTCTATCAGAAAGGAAAAAATAAAGAATAAGAAAGTATAGTCAGGCAAAGGCCGGCCATATGATACACTTCCTACATCCCTAGTGAGTGTTGAATCCTATTTGGGATCTGACCAGAAGGTTTAAATTTTTATTGCCCACGCAGAGAAAAAACATTTTCCAACACAAATATTCTTATTTAACAATATTATTGTCACCGTCAAATATATTACGGTTAAGTAAGTCCTCCATCATGAAGCCACAATCATATTAGCTAGCAAGCCGAACGACTAGACCTAGTAAGATCGATTCAGTGTCGATCGAATGTGGATCCACAACCAATATTTTTCTATCCGCTATACAAATCAGCACAAACGACATAATACACACCTGACCTAATCTGGTGGTGTAGAGTATATAAAAAGTAAAAATAACTGGGCTGGGCTGGGCTGTTATAAACTGCGGGAGTGTGCTGTCGCTTTTATCGCTAATTTGTAATCAACAATTAAACCCAACAACACAGAATTTAGTTCACTCTAATACGAGTGTGTACTCGTGTGTGTGTGGTGTTGTATGTAAACGTATGGGTGTATGCATGTGCAACATGTTTAAGTTTTAATGATTTAATTTGTGTCTGCAGCTTAGAGAGTGAAGATTTCTTATCTGATATTTGTAATTTGATTTCAATTTAGTAATAATAAACATGTATCTATAGTATGTCTGTAGAAAAGTGTGTGGATATACATAAGTGAACTTGCATGTACATGTGGCATAAGTTGTTCATTGTTATTGCAAGCATTATTTCAAATGAGGGCGTCGTCATAGTGGAGATTAACTATTGTAAGGAAAATTAAACAAATTTTGTTTGAACAAAAGACTTTTGTATCTGAAATCAGTGTCATTTAATTATTTTTAATAAATCTTTTACTTTACTTTAGCCTGAATAAAATTGAATGACACATAAAAAAAAAACGAAGTAGTTCCACGAAAATTTCTGAAGAAGTTTTATTTTATTGAAAACTAAAATCTTTGTATAGAATTTGGCTGATACCATTAACGGTTATACATATACATATATATATACATATATATAACCGTCAAAAGGTCCACCGTGACCGAAAATTTAAAAGTTATTAAAACCTGATTATTTTACGATATTATTATAGAGAAATATTTAGATTTTACTAATTTTATAAATTTATCAATAAATTTGTCCACTTAGATGAACAATCAGACTGCAAAGTTGTGCAAACGTAATTTCTTTTTTGTGAGAATTTTTTATTGTATGTTTTCTTTAATATTATCTTCTTGAAAAGAGGTGATATTTAATGAAAATTATTCCAAAAAAATTTTCTTACATGGTCTGTAATCTAAAGAAGAGTTCAAAAAGCAATATGTTATTCGGATTAACGGTAAATTTTTATTTTGTTTTAATCATTATTCAGTTCAATTATTTTGGAAAAATACGTATCGACCCAGATTTTGGCTTAAAAAAAAGAAAATACAGAAGATTTTGATATAAAATCAAAGACATTTTAATGTTACATTGCTACGTAAAATTCTGAAAGTAGTTTGATTAAAAAATTGTGCCAGGTTTCGCTTAATAACGCCTTTTTATACATGGCCACAAAAACTACTTATATTTTTTTCACGTGCGAACCGCTACATCTTTTGCCATTATCTTTAGCCTAGAATCGCGCTCTTCACAAACTTTAGCATATATAAAGCTTAGTCTAGACGATATGTTGAATCAGCAAATGTATGCTTGCACTCATATGCTTAAATATTATAACAAATGCCTCTATCAGCATATTCAATATGTTAGGTGTCTAGACGACATGCTGAAAATACTAAATTTTTCAAATTCATCATATGCTAGCAAATGATATTCCAACAAATAAGTTAGCATACAATTTTTGTGTCTACACGATATGTTGAATTTCATATGTTGTTATGTATGTTGAGTAAAGAGAACATTTGTTTAAAAATTAAAAATTAATTTGACAATTCTCTTTTTTTATTATTTTATTAAAAATTTGTTATCAATTACCGCCTTTATTGCAAAAATTAATAGTTTTAGTGTAATTAACACTTAAAAGTAAGAGTGCTTTATTGGGCTTGGTCAAATCCGCAAAAAATTAAAATATTTAAGGACTGGATTGATCTTAAAATTATTAGTAAAGTCTCACAGTTAATTTATTTATTTCAGTTCTACCCCTATGGTAAATTATGTGCCGACCAGCAGAATGTTTTATGGATTTATTAGATACCCACACCACTATAGTGTCTGTAACACCTAAAAATATTGGTCCTATAACCATCGTTTAGTATACCGATCGACTCAATCGCTATCTGAGTCGATATAAGGATGTCCGTCCGGCCGGCTGGCTGGCTGTACACTTTGTAGTGCGCAAAGTACTTGTCGCAATAATTTGATGAAATTTGGTACATTGTTTCTAATTATTTATTGTAATTAAACAATGAGGAACGGTCCATAATTTCTTAAAAATCCCATAAAAACTTCTTTCCGAATAAGAGCCTTTGCGCTCATAAACCATGTTCTATGTTGGTATTAAGACTAAATCTGGGTCAAAAAGTTTTATTGTAAATCTATTGTTCCTATACAAATGCCACTCCCAAAAATATTTCCAATACTATAACGTCCTTAAAAATGTTAATGGGTTGAGTAATTTTTAGTATTAAAAACATAAATAAGACCAAATTTCAATACAAAACACTTGTATGTTTCAACCGCTTTAAAGTCCCGCTTTCTACGGGAGCTATAGTGATTTTTTTTTTGCCGATTATCACAAAATTGCATGGTGTTATTTCTAACCACTTAAAGCTTAATTGGACTATATTTTAACACAATATCAATATTTTTTACGGTTTTGGCGTATTTAAATGATATCCCAGAGTGGGCTTTATACGGAGCCTATGGTAAATTGTGGGCCGATCTTCTTCAAATTTAGTTGTGTGATTTTTAGTTTTATGAAAATATGACCGACCAAATTTTACTATAATAGCGTTATTCAGTACGTATTAGGCATATTTAAGTATTTCCGAGAATGGGTTAAACATGAGGCCTATGGTAAATTATGGAGCGACCATCTTAGTGTAATATCTAGTCATAGAAAGTTCTTGCAAAATTAAATAGCAATCGGTTCATTCTGTCGCTAATTTTTGTTAGTTTTTTTTAACAGAAATATCAATTTTTAAGGGTGTTGGGGCTCTGGTTTAAAAAAAGAAAATTAATTCAGCTGAGCGAAGTCGTTGCTTGATATACCATAAAATTAAGAACCCTTATGTCCAGTCGAAGACCGACAATAAGGAAAAAATTTATTAAGCGAAGCTGATATTTGTCATACCATATAGTTAATACCTATGTTGAAGCAATTACATAAAGTATATTAAATATTACCACATGTGTTGTCAAACCTAATATATTTAACAAAAAGATTTATTAGAATATAAATGGTTAACTTTTATAGCTTCAGAATTGTATACGCTACTGTACCATGTTATAGGAAAGCTTGAAAATATTAGATGTAAATAAAAATACCTTAATATCGACAAAATTTTGAGATAAGAGCCATTTTGACAAATAACATTAGTAATAATTCGGCATGTTTTATATACCATGTGAAAGGTATTTGGAAACACGCTTCAGCGCTACCCATATTGCTGAGATCAAATTTATACTTCAAGAGATATTGGTTAAGAATTTCTCAACTTTTATAATCTATATATCTAAAACAAAGTTCGTTGACCAACATTTTTATTTTCAAAGCACTTCTAAATGCAATTTTTTGTTTGCCGATGAGCTAGAAATCTTGATAAGTTCCGGGGTTATATGCAAATTTAAACAAGTAATTGAAAGAATACCAAATTTTATCTATTTTATATGCTACCAAATTTGCCGTATGCTGAAAAGCTTGCATACGACTTTCAACAAATATCATATTTGTCAACATACGTAGAAAATTTGTTGAAAAGTAAAAATATTGTGTCTAGACGATATGCTATAATTGTGAACAAACGTTTGCTGACTTCGTTAACAAATGCCTGTCATATGTTGGTAAGCATACGTTTGTTGAACAAATTTGGTGTCTACACGATATGTTGGCGCTGAAAGCAAATTTTTCAACATAAATTTGCTGATTCAACATATCGTGTAGACTAAGCTTTACAGTGCTTTCTTAGTGCTATTATTTAACGGTGAGTAGAACGCAAAAATATTTGTTGTTTAATATGTTATTGCATTTTTGATGCGTACGACTATCACATTCAACACTTTGGATTTACCCATTTAAAACCTTTTTCTGACCCATAAAATGTTTTAAGTTCTTTAATGTTTGTCCTAATGAGGCGAAAAGAGAATTGTAATATCTCTCTAAATCAATCTATGGGTTCCCTTTCCCCTGAATCAGACGCGGATTCAGGGGGTGGACATTTTTTACTTTTTCGTATCATACAAAATTTCCCCCCGTAAGGCTCAAGCTGGATCCGCGCCTGAATAGTATGCGTTTTACATTTCATAACGCATCGATATTAAATCATTTTTGAATTGTTTCATTCTTAATTCAATATTGTTTCAATTTTATTTCTAAAAAAATATAATTTCAATAACTTGTTCACATTGTTTTAAAAATACGTTAATGTTGTTCTATTAGTTTTTAATATTTATTTAATGCCAAAAAATATTATATCTATATTGTTCCCATATTAAAATTATCAAAATAGGACAACTTAAAATTATTATTGTGCCATGTCAAGGCGAATTTAGTGCAGGTAATTGTGGTGCCACAACGAGTACAACTCATACAAAAAAACTCAAGCAATTTGTTTTTGTAAAATCATTGAACAATGTCAAAAACCGAAACAAAACAAAACAGAAACCGAGGTAATAAACAAAATTTTGACATACAACAATTATAAAGCTAAAAAATCAGCAGGGCTTTTAATATCACCTGTACTAAACTCGCCTTGTTCTTAATTTCAATAGAAAATTTCATATTTACTAGACTTTCGTTAATGTTTCTTATTGACTCAATATGGATTTTATTGATTTCAAGTTGTTTTTTCTCTGGGTGTATTAATAATGGGCGATTTTTTAAGAGCTTTAGGAAAGTTAAAAAAAAAACACATAAAATTCAGAAAAATTCATGAAAACTTTATTTGGATCGATAGTACGGTCCATATAATTTAATGTTTGAAAATTATTTCATGCAAATGTTGACCGTGACTGCGCCTCAAATGGTCCATCCGCTTAGTCCAATTTTGGCATACTCTCTCCAACATTTCGGCCGGTATCTCAAGAATAAATGCTTCAATGTTGTCTTCCAATGCGTCAATTGAAGCGGGCATGTGTGTATCGTGAAATCGCACGATCTATGCGGCCAATTGACCGGTCCCGAACGTGAAATAAAATGTTCACCGAACTCGCCTCTCAATAAGTCCATTGTTAAGCGTGCTGTGTGGCATGTGGCACCCTCTTGTTGAAACCACATGTCATGCAAGTCAAGCTCTTGAATTTTGGGCAAAAAAAGTTGAATATCATCTCACGGTAGCGCTCACCATTCACAGTTACGTTTACGATTCGCATCATCTTTGAAGAAGTACGGTCCAATGATGCCACCAGCCCATAAACCGGATGGTTGCATTGGACTGGATGCATTGGTAGCTCTTGCAATGCTTCTGGCTGATCTTCACTCCAAAATCGACAATTCTGCTTATTAACGTACCGAATAGCCGCTTCAGTGGGTCGATTAAACTGACCATAAAATGGAAGAAGCGCGCGACGAACTTTCTTAAGAGAGCACGTATTTTGATAATAAAATTCAATAATTTGCAAGCGTTGTTCGTTTGTAAGACGATTCATGGTTAAATTATAGACCAAACTGAAGATGTTTGACATTGAAACAAAACACGAAACGTGCGTCTGCTGTTTAAACCAGTGTTGCCAAAAAGATAGTAGCTAAAAAATCACCCGATATTACTTTAAAATAGGCCGCTTTTAAATGGCAACACGTTTTACAAATCAATCTATTTTGAACGTATATGAATAAAACGTGTTACAATTTAAAATCAAATACAAATTTCATTCTGTTTCAATCAAACTTAAAAATAGATGTTGATGACCTTAAATTTAATCAAATGTAAATAAAACCTTTTATTTATATCAGTAAAAAATACTTAGACTTAGACACTGTAAAAAATGACAAATGAAAAATTATTTTAATTTAATCATAAAAAATTTATTTCGTTATAAACATAAATTCAAACTTTATTTTCTTGAAATTTTTCTACATTTACCGCCGCCTTATAAATGATTGATCAATGAAAAATAATAAAAAGAAAACTTTCAAAGAATTTTAAAATTAAAAAAAAAGAGTCAGATGTTTGTCATAATTAACTTTATGGAAAACAAAAAAAAAGTTATTGCTATAAATGTCAAATAAATCAAAGTAAAAACATTTGTGATTTTAAACATGTTTTTAATTTTTTTAATAAATAAATTCAATAAAATTTGTGATTATTTCATATGAATATGATGAAAATTTTTGTTCAAATCCATTAAAATTAAACCATGTAATTGTAATTGTTATTGTAGTGAAGCATGTGTGTAGTTATGCAGATATTTCACTTTGAAGTTTTTCCCGATGTTACTGATAATTTCGTAGGCCGTAACTAATTTCAAGTGCTACTGAAAAATGTTTAAGCAGCAATGAAAGAATGTAGGTACGTTCAACAATTTTGCCGAAGTACATCAAACGGCTTAGAACCGTCTTTAAACATTTACCATATACAAATGATTTTCCAGTAGCCAAAACCACTCGACCATTGAAATTGTTATACTTTTAAAACTACTTAAATTTGAAAAAGGAAAAAAATTCGCATTGTGAATGGAAGAAAACTTATATTATGGGGTAATCTTGGGATTAATATTAAAAATTATTACTTTTTTTTTCTAAAAAAAACAACCTGAAACCGAACTACACCTTGTGCAACACAAATGATCTCAAAGGATAAAAAAGGATTTTGAGTGAAAAAAATCGTAAAGGCAAAAGGCAAAAACTAGTTGTATAAAACACAATGAAACCTGATTTAAAATCAAGTCCTTTTACTTAACACACACACAAGCAGGATTTTAAATTCTCATTTTGAAGTATTTACCGTATACAGTGTCGGAAAAAATAAAAGAGACAATATATTTCTTCTAAATAACGTGTCATTGATAAGTGTTGCATTGAACTTTTATTCACGAAACTCACTGTAAATTGTTATCATAGAGCACCTCTGGAAAATAAAATAAGCAGGTAATGTGACAAAAGTTTGACGTTCCCACGACAATCGGTTCTGCGCACCGGAAAGACTCCGACACCGACCAAGGATTGTGAACCCAGAAACAACAGGGCCCTGTTTCTCAAAACTACAAGTTCCAAATTTGTAAAATTGTAAGATTTGTAACTTGTAATTTTGAGAGACGGGACCCTGTTCTTGCTGCAACAACAATAAAAAGTTTAAGCAACATTGTAATTTCTCCGGATAACTGCGCCAATCTCGTGAATTTAATGAAGTGGTAATGAGAAGTAGTTATTAAAAGAATATTTGGAAAGCAATAAGTAAGAAAGTTTAAATGTCCCTATTATTTTGTCCGATACAGTAATCTCTTCAGTCAACATTTAGTTCACTTAAAACCAACAAACAGTCAGTTAGTCATTTTATTTTTAAAAAATAATTGGTTTAAATGAAGTCAACTATGAATACATGCGTATGTATTTTGAATCCTTGAGAATTCATATGAGTCCTTATCTTAATACTTTTGTGATGCATATGAGTAGTGCTCATGTGTATTTTGTTGATGTATTGTTTTGGTATTATTTGATTTTAATAACCTCATTCTCTCTCTCTCTCTCTTCCTCTCTTTCTTCCTGCTTTATTGTTTTATTATTCATATATAAAAGTACTTGATTGTTTTTTTTTTTTTGTTCCAAATGTCCTTTAGAGTTTCTTTTGAAGTTTCCTCTTATGCTACTCAATTTGACTTTATTATAATCCTAATGAATTTTAATTGAATCAATGAGAGTTTCATTTGATGGGTTTTTGAGATAATAGATGCACTTATACAATAACAAGAATATAAACACATGCTTGAGATTTGAAGAGGCATTTGGAAAGAGCAGATAAGTTCACATATATATTCCATCATATTGAAAGGACCTCCCAAATACCGAGCACAACAAAATGAATCTAGAAATAATGAAAAATTATTAAGATTTTAATACGACTGCTAAGGTTGAATTTTTAAAAAAAAAATTTTTAAAGAATATAATTTTAGTCATAATTATAAGAATCCCTGGTTTAAAGATGTATACTCATTTATGTTACTGGAGTTTCCAATTACCTTTCAGTTACATAAGTAAGACTTTTTTATCAGCGTTTCATGACAGACTTTTTAAGGGAGTTCTGCTAATTTATGTTCTTAATTTTAAAAATTGAGTTTTATAAACATTTTAGGTATATTTAACGTGTTAAGCAAGAAAATAATTTATGTGTTAAAAGAACGGCTTTTTTATAATTGTCAGTCGAAGGAAAATTCTTAGAACGACTAAGAAAAATTTTAAATTTAATTTTATCTTTTAGAAGGTATCTTTAGTCACCCTGATAGCCAGGAAAGAAAGATCAAGCAACAGTTGAGCTATTTTAGAAACTTTTGGTTTCTAAATTCATTCCGATACAGGATGAAAATGAACGTTCAGAAAGGAACATAGCAAATAAGGTTCATATGTCATAATAAGAACTCAAAGCCCAAAGGTTTATGGGGTAAAAATTTGCGATTTATGTTAAAAATATAGAGGGTTTTTGCTTATATCTTAGCCAAACTGTTCCGATTTATATGTAAAGTAAATCCCCTCTGCTACTCATAAGAACATAGAATATTTATGATTTAGAGGGTCTAAGATTAATATTGTGGAAATAACAAAAAAAAAAAGTGACAACTTTCCCCTGTGGTGAAGGGTAGAAAAAATTTTACTTCATTTTTTGCATCACCATGCACATTAGACCGACTCAACTTATATGGAGCTAAAAATAGTGTTTTTGTTACCCCTCTGAAAATAAAGCTTGATATGTTTTATTATGATTCGTTGACCATCTGTGAGCTGGACCATTTGTAAAAATTTTATTTTTTCAGTTTTTCGAATTTTTTTGTACTTTTTGGTATCATCGAAAAGAGTTTTTGAAGCATGATAAATAAAATTTGACCACTTGCGACCTACTAATTGAGGCGAGCGTGAGATGGACGGCTCGTCAGCAACACTATCGCGAACAGCAGCAATATTTTCTGCAGTACGAGCTGTACGAGCATGCACTGGTGTTTTCACATCTCCTTCAGACCAGTGCCCATGTTCTGTAACTCTCGCGTCGAGAAAGTATTCGATTGAAATGTGTGAAATGAAACAAAAATGCCATAAATTGAAAAAAACAGCTGTTTTTCTCACTTAAATGTGTCTGTAACTTTTTTTTGGCGAGTACAAGCTGTCACGTAAGAAAATTACTAGCCAATTTACAGAAAAAGTGTGTCTGTTACATTTTGGTGAGAAAAGTTCCCGCTTTGAAATGTCAAATAAACTTACGAATAAAAATGGGGCGAGAAAAAATGTTAACACTAAAAAACAATTAAAAATGCAAAGAATAATAATAATAATATTTTATTCTTGGCACATTTTTCATTGTTTTATTATTTTGCTTTTAATATTTTTATAAAATATACGAATTTTTTCAAAACTCGTTTGCAAACAACAAACATTAAAGTCGCACTTTACACAAGTTGGTATAGCCGACGGTTGTGTTTTCGCCGCCGTCGTTGAAAATTTTTCAATTTAAGTAAATTTTGGTCGCCGTCAACGATATGTGTTACTGGCGTTCTGAACGACTGCAATGTCACATCGGCTTCGAATAAAATATTATGACATTTATAACGTAACGACGTAATCTCTTTTGATAGTTTTCGACATGAGTTACAGACACACATTTTTCACACTTTTCGAGAAACTATGGAATATTTTGTTTCACATCTTTTCGATGCAAGAAGTTCTCACTAAAGTTACAGAACATGGGTACAGGTTTGCTCAAATTGTTCCACTATTTTTCCGATTGTACGCACATTTGGCCGATTAAATTGACCGAAAAATCACGAAGTGCACGATATGCATTTTGATTTGAATGCCCATTGTCATAATAAGCCTGAATAACTTAAACGCGTTGCTCGATTGTGTGTTTTTCCATGGTTGAAATTGAGTAAGTCTGAAATGGAGATATTTCAAATGAAATGCAGAAAAAAACTTGACGTTTAGGTGTGGTTCACATTCAACATCGCCCCTTAAAATATATACTTGCCCACGCAGAATGTATTTTTGACTAACTATAAAGAAATATAAAGCCTTTGTGATTTAAGTATTGTGTGTAGATCGATCTACATAAGTTTTAAATTTCATCAAAATCGAAAATGCCCATCTGTCTCTTGATATTCCTAGCTTTGAAAAACTATCTATCTATTCATATATACTTAAAATTGGTTAGATATTTTCGGAGTGGCAGTAACTATCCATATGTCCCCCGTTGGTCGCTTTCGCGACAAACTGGAGGCGAAATGGAGGGTGAACAGCGTACTTATGTTAAAATGGCTTTCTTTTTTTTGAGAAGGGCAACTATTGCTTTAATAGATTCCTTCCAAATTGATAATTAATATTTTCTAAATATAGGAGGTTTAGCGGCCCTGAGTTAGTAGCAGTTAAAAAAATATATACCTTGCATGTTTTATTTGATGTTTCTAGGTCCAATATAAACGAAAATTCAACTAAAACCAGTTAAAGAACCAAAGAAAAAATACCAAAAACCCTCTCTTACAGTTTCGTATTCACACAGGACATTGCGTGTTTAATTTAATGCTTCTAGGTCCAATATTTACGAAAATAAAAAAAAACTACCAGTTAAAGAAAGAAATAGAAAAGTACCAAAGGATTATTTTTATGTTTATAGGTCCAATACTAATGAATATTACAAAAAGATCCAGTTTAAGAACAAATTTCTACAAAAAACCCGTGTTACAGATCCGCATCCACTCAGAATCTTACATGTTTAATCTTATGTTCATATGTCCAATATTAACCAAAATTCAAAAAGTACTAAAGTAATAAAGAACAAAAAAGTACTAAAACGCACCTCTTTCAGATTCTCATTCACTGAGGACATTGCAAGTTTAATTTTATGTTTTAAGTCGAATACTAACGTAAATTCAAAAAGTACCAAGACCAAGTCGTTTTACTCAGAATATTGGAAGTTGAATTTTATGTTTCAAGGTCCAATAAGTAGGTCCAATAAGTAAGTAAAAAAAGTACCAGTTGTATAACCAAAAAGCTTAAAAAATAAATTTATTTTTCCTTACTTCCCTTTTTTATACCCTCCACCACAATTAGTTGTGAAGAGGGTATATTAAGTTTGTCATTCCGTGTGAAACTTTTTTATTATTCATCTCAGACCCCATAAAGTACATATATTCTGGGTCCTTGAGTAATTCTAAGTCGACTTAGCCATATCCGTCTGTCTGTCCGTCTGTCTGTCTGTTGAAAACACGCTCACTTTTGAACAACTCAAAAGAAATTAACAAACTTGGTGCCAAATTGCTTGTATTTATCTTAAGCAGGTTGAGATTGAAATCCAGCAAAATCGGTTCAGTACGACCAGAGCTATGAATCAAAATGTGGAACCACCACCTAAAAAAAGTGATAATTTTGTTACAAAAAATTACATAAATGCTGGAACAAGACACGGAATGAGATAAGATTTTGCAAAAATTTGTTTTATTTGACTGCAAATCATGCTGTTAAATTTCGTGAAGATCCGTCCATAATTTACCCTAAGCCCCATATAAACACTACTCCCGGAAAACAGTTTAGTACGCCTAAAACCGTAATACCTAACGCTATCGTAACAAAATTTAGCACGTCACAGGTTTTTAGGACAAGAAATAACACTGTGAAATTTCGTGACGATCGGTGCACAATTTACCTTAGGCCCCATATAAACCCTACTACCGGAAAACAGTTTAGTCGCCTAAAACCATAATTAATAACAAATCGTCACAGTTTAAGATAATAATAACATCATACGGATATCAATCCTTAAACATTCGAACTGTCGGTGAAGGGTATCAAAGATTCGGCACAGCCGAATATAGCAATCTAACTTGTTTTAGTTCTTTTTTAATTCCCATTAAAGTATCAAAAATTTCAATGTAGTAGTGGTGCCCATTTAAAATACTTTGTAAAAAAAGTACCAACAATAGTTGCGAATTTAACCCCTTATTTTTACGTTTATTGGTTTAAAATATTGACGGGGTGACAAAAAGGTACCAAAGTACCAAGGTTTTACCCGTATCTCAATAAAAGGGCCGAATTTCAAAAAGGTACCAAAACCTGTCCTCTTATTTTTCTAAAGAACAACGATAAGTATAAATTTTTTCCTGTTTCTTTTATTTTTGGAGATATGAGGCGTGAGGATGCTTAGCGCCCCTGGACCTTATCCTTAGCACTTTAGTGGAACCTTATACAGCCTATTTCCGTTGGGTGGTACCTGTCTTTATCTTGTTGAAGAAATTCTAAAATCGGACCGGCAGTTCCGGTAATTACCTCTTATAAACATAGAAACATACTAACTTTTCCGCTTTATAATATTTGTATACATATATTTATTTTAAAGACAAATGTTTTCTTTGATTCGGCCCATTAAAATCCATAGTGTTATAAGCCACTAAATAAACAAGTTTAGCAAAAATCATCATAAATTAACTACCATCCCTGTACTTCTAAAATCTAATGAGAAAAAAATTTTAAATAATTACTTTACAAAAAAAGTATATACCCCACTAACAAAAAGCAACATCTTCCATTTAAAAACATTACAACAATGCAAACAATTTTTCTAATTTTCTCACAAATCCCAATTAATTGGAAGATGATGAATAAACCCCTGCTCATTTTAAATATTCGTACTGTATATTCGTTTTTTTTTTGCGTTGTGTTAACAAAATCATTTGCATTTTAATCAACTGAAACCTTTTTCCATTAATTTATTTCGTTGTTTTATTGTTGTTGAATAATTTACTGTGTATTTTTTCATACATTCATATTGCAACAACATAATTTTTTGTGTCCTTGATCCTTAATGTACGAATAAACATTGACGCCATTTAAAATTAAATTCCTTGATATCCTTTTTAATGTTGTTTTCTTTTATAATGACAATTTATAATATTCAACCACCACTGACTCTACTCCTCTCCAGTCAGAGGATTCTATGACACGCACACACACACATACTCAAACAGTTCACTTTGAAAGTTGTTAAATTTGAATCATTTGTCGTGCTCATGAGCGTAAAGTGGTGGCATTATTTGTAGCAATCAAATGCTGATGATGTTCGTTGATCACTTTTAATAGCAAACGATGCCAAAAAAAAAAAACAAAAACAACAACAGCAGTAGATTGTTGGGAAGGGGGTTGTTTTTTCCTTTTACCAGCACTTCTTCGTTCTTCTATTATTATTGCCATTATTAAAAGGCACACGCGGCTAAAACAAGAAACTCAAGAGTGTGGAATGAGGAGCTGGTTCGTTCGCTCGTTTATTCGTTGTAATGTCGCTGCATGAACTCAACTGAAATTATTTAAATGGCGAATAATAATGGCAGCGGGAAACAAAACAATGGCAGATTATAATGACGAGGGTAATAAAATGTGAATTGCGTTGTCATTGTGCTTGCATGTTGACGTTGTTGTTGCTGTTGCTGCTGCTTTTTGCTCTATCTAGTTTTAATCTATTGCCTTTTTAGTTGTTTTTTTTTTTTTTTTTTATTTTCCTTGCCAGGATTATGACTGAGTTTTTGTGCGTGTGCATGTGCGGATATAGTAAATTTTTGCGGAATGTTTTCCAAATCAGATGACTTTGTAATAGAGAAGATATACATACTATAAATGTAAAGAAGAAATTAGAGGAAGAAATTAGAAAAAGTTTTGTATTATATGCACAGTGGGATTTAAAGTTCAAAAAAAGTTTTTTAGAATAATTTAGTTTAAAAATGTAAGTCTTTCAGGTTCGTTAAACGTTCGCTTTAGGAATGTGGCGTTAAAAAACAAACACGGAGGTTTGATTTCAAATTGAAAGTGATTTGAATCAATTTGAAATTCATACCAAAGGTTTGACATCGTGTTTGTTGGGATGTAGCACAGTTTTAAAATTTCTTAATTACAAAAGATGACGCAAAGTGAAGCAGGTAATTTAAGTTTTAAATAACTTTTTTTTACTAAAATAAAGGATTTCGACAAATGGAATTCTTTATTTGCACCTTTACAATTTTTGTGTTAAGTCTAAAGGATGATATCCGTCAAGTGCCGTCAGTTTTGAGACAAATTTGTACTAGCTTTCCATGACTTTGCGCAAGATTTCTGATCATAACTGTCGAATATTCTCTGCTGCGATTCTCTAGAGCTTTTTGGCATAAGCCCGTGAACTCAAGTAGCCCCAAATAAAAAAGAAGTGTGGGATGATTTAATCGGTCGATCTCGCTGGCCATGCCAAATCTTGTAATGCTACTGCCGCGTGAACGCCGCACCACACAGTGGCTTGAAGTAGAGGAAAAAAATTGTAATGCATCACAATCGAATTTTCTGTAGCACAGAAACGAAGATTTTGTTTATTATTCCAGTCTCTATAGCGCTCCATTGCTTGTCTGTTTGTATACTACAGCTGTCTAGTTCATTAATGTCAAATATGATTAACGTACGATGAAGTTTGTAAAATTTTTAAAATCTTCCGAAAGGGTGATTAATTTTGGGCCAGCTTGTAGAAAAAAATATTAGAAATGTTCAAAAGTAGGCATTATATACTCTAAGCGAATGATTATAAATTTACCCTTTCTGTTCAGAAACCATAATCTCGCTACGACTCATGACAAGAAACAAAAAATGAAGACATGGTGAGTTTCGGGATATGTATACCAAACTCAGACTTAAAAATAGAATGTGTGTATTTTTTCTTCCCACTTCTATTGCTGCTTGTATTCAACATTCTCTTTTTTATTTTTTAGAAGATTTTTTATGCCCGCACTTACACCACAGTGAAGTATTTATTTTTGCTTCACACACTTACGTAAATTGGTCCTCTACACTTCTCTTCAGTATTTGTTTGGGACAGCGACACTACAGTATAGAGTTTGAAAAATTTTCAATGATTTAAATGTATTTTCAAATGGAATTGTGCACATTTTTACTATAGACATTATGTACATATATGGTTGTTCGCCACACTTTTTTAAAAAATCTTTTATTTTTATTTAAATTTCCTTAAAAATTTTTTTTATAAATTATTTAAATTATTTTTATATTTTTCGGTTCCACTGTTCCATTTTAAATAACTTCCCACTTAATAATATCATTCACCCCTTTTTTACGATTCAACAGCATACACAGCCAATTTAACGAGTTCTTAACAATTTTCTTTGCTTTGTTCTCTGGCTAAAATCTAAATTAACAAAAAGAATTATTTATTTCATTTGCCATTTATTATAAAATAAATAACAAGGCAATCAAGCAACAATATAACAATTCATTTATTTTATGAATGCCAAAAAACACTACACTACACTCACACTTGCACACACACACACACGCTAACTCACACTTATTCGTTGAAGAAAAATCTGCAGAAGATGAATTAAAGTTAAACGGAAAATGAACAAAAGCAAAAAAAAAACAAAAACAAAATGGCGTCTAATGTACTACTCATATACGAATTGATGATGTGGTTTTAGCTCCTCGCAGACAAATAATGACGATGACTAGGTCTGCGATAATGATGGTGATGGCCGGAGAACGGAAGCCAACAGTAAAGTATTTTATATATATTTTTTTTTGCAATAAAACTCTCCCTTCCTTCTTGGTAGCAGAATAAAAACGGAACATGAAGTAAAATGCGTTAATTCCATGGGACCGTTTTATTAACTACGTGTCCAATTTGAGGGTTGTTTAGTTTAGTTGCTCTTGATAATGAGATAAACGGCAAACATTTTTGATAATAATGAAAATGAAATGAAAGCACGAAATTAGCTGATGTCTTTTACAAATTTCACATAAAAGCAAAAAAAAATTTATGGAAAGAATAAAAACCCACAAAAGAAAAAATCAAATCTAATTTAACGTTTAATAAAGTCTTCCGGTGTTAATAGACTCACAAATCTTTTTAATAAATTTGATGTAAAATTATTGTTGGGTGGTTGGTTAACGGTTGTTTGTTTGGTGGTGGTGTTGTCTGATGGTGTTTAAAGGAATGATTGCAAATAAAATTTACTCCAAAGTCAATTTATTCGCTAGATAAGCTAGCCTCGGTAGACTAGCAGGTAGTGAGATTGTCTATTTGCGCCGTTCTATCCCCGCCAGAGACTCTTGTTTCTTTCCTGCACTACAATTCGAGTCGGAAAGAACCCAACCAATTGTAGGGGGATGTGGGAGCCAAAGATGTCAGTTTGATGTGCCCTACAAGCCATTAGATTGGCATCAAGTGCCTATATTCCGGCTCCTCGTGGTGGCTCCTGGTAACAATTGGATATTTCCAGTTGCCTAAGGAACAGGGTTAAATATTATTATGAAACGATACTATTCTTCTCAGGAAGGATAGTAAAATAACTAGAGGATTGTATTCTACCTCTTTGTAAAATAGCGAATAATTAGATTAATAGTCCAAGGACTGGGTTCAAATATTAAGAGGGATCCCCCCCCCCCCTTTTGGTGAAGACATAGTGCATGGCCTACAATCAGGAAATTGGTCTCGCCTGCGTTCCGCAAGGAACCGATAGGTGGCCTAACAGAATATCAAAATACACAGTAACGTGCTTGGGGATGAATCCACCCTTGCATAACTGCCAATTAATTAGAGCAAGTAACAAATTGAAAAATATTTATATGAATCTTTCCCCTATATAAATTAAATGAATTTGTAAATAATTAAATGAATCTATGCACTGGTTACAGTACGCTTACCATAGAGACGCCGTTTGGAGGTATCAGAAGAAAAGTATTTCTTTCCTGCAGTAGAATCGTTGCCATGTAGTCTTTCGGGACTAAGAAATGGTAGTAGCTCGAGGGGCATGGCTGGACTAGGAAATCTATGGGAGCACTGTGGCTGATGCATGCCACAAGAATGCCAAGAATATCTGAAATGACAGGGCTCTTGAAGTTTACGCATTTCCTGAGTCTGGGGTGTGCACCAAAGCACCCTTAATTTGTTATTTTGGCGCCACGGGAAGTCATACAGCCCCAAGAAGTAATAACCTATCATGACTGCATGGTGCGGACTCTGCTTGCAGGGTACACATGGTGGTTGTTGGTAGCTTGATCTTAGGACCGTTGTTAACTCTCTTTTTTGAAACTACTTGGATCACTCTTCGCAGTGGAGGTCTAGATAGCTCCAACTTCTAAGCAAGGGGACGCATAAAAATTCTTGGGCTTGTACCTGAATTGCAACCTGTGTGTGATTGAATGATCCTACACACACAGGGGCACTCGGTAAATGTTAATAAATCACCAAGTGGGATAGATCCACCGTGAGCTTGAGCTCTAAGAGGTACTCACGTAAATCTAAGCCATATTTGTAGGGGGATGTAAGAAAAGATAAACTCACTGTTTATTGCTGGTGTTTTGTTTAAGCTTTAATATTGTTACAACTATGACTTATAGTGTTTATAATTCTTATTCGCTTTAGGGTTTTATTTGTTTAATATTTTTGGCTTTTCTAAAATCTTTGGAAGAGGTTTCCTGATGAGCTGGCCTAAGGTACCAGTGAAATGCGCATAGCTTTCCCTCAACAATAAATTTCAGTGTATTTATCAAATATCAAAAATTGGGAATCTAGCACGACATACGCAAATCGTATTAATAAGTAACTTTGATAATTTGTTTTTTGTTTTTTTAATCAATATTTCGCATTTAATCAGCTTTTAAATTCTTTCGAAAGTGAGTTGATATAATCATAATATAATTTCGGTAACCATGCTGTAAACCTTGCTTTCATATTAAAACACATTCCTACTCTGCAAAAATAAAAATTTAAAACAATAAACTCTTTCAAAGGCCTGATGTGAAACAAAGCAATTTAATTTTTAAATGCTAAACAATAAAGCTTATTATAAATTGAGCTCATTTTATCCTCCCTAAAAGATGAAATGGTATTATAAGTTATATATTTGAAATGTAACAAGAGGCGAGAGTTAGAGCGAAAATCAATAGGAAATTCGCACATAAAATTTAAGCTAAATTTAGTTTTTCTGTTAAGTAAAAAAGAAATGCATTCTTTGAAGGCTTAAGAGCAAAATTGTATATAAAATTGACCTTCGATTATAATAATTTTTTAACAGATATATTGCAAAATAAGATATTGATAACTTTTCATTCTTGACTGAGCTGGGAACCGAACCTAGGTTTTCACGGACAGGTTGCAATCGAAACATGTAAGGGTAAACTGTCCGTGAAAACCTGAGTTCGGTTTCCAGCTCAGTCAAGAATGAAAAATTATCAATAAATTTTAATTAATTTCATGTTGCAAAATTTCTTTCTTCATAAAAAATAATTTAATGAAAATTCAATTTGATGAACTTTAGCCTAAATAAACTATCAAAACTTGGATTAAAAACCATAAACAGTTCAGATAAGATAATTGAACTGCGTAGTTTTTCAATTCTTAACTTTCCTTAGATTTTTTAATCAAAATATTTGTTTGATCCAAAACATAGAGGCACCCGTCGACTTTTTATAGGCCCTGAGCCTTTCTTCGGCGTCGCTGTTTGCCACATCGGGAATAACAAACGATAATGGTTCGAACGTGAATTCATTTACACATGGAAGTCCATTTCGGTCTCAGACAATTTAACAGATTTGTGAACCTGTCCCGTGAAAATCAAGAAAGCTGCTTCTGCTTGAACAGGGAAAACGCAGGTTACTAACTAGGCACTATTTAAACTGGAAAATGTAAATACCAACTTTGAGACTGCTAGGCGAAAACTTTTCTGGGGTCAACTGATGAACCCAACTGAAATTTAAGATCTTTCACCAGGCAAGAAAGTTAGCTTCATATCAATCAAAACATGTCTCTACTTGATTTAAAGTAGAGTACACAGGAAAAAATTGTGCACCAGTGAAAGCATTAATCAAAAATAAAATCAGTTTTAATTAAAAATATAATCAAGTGAATTAAACATTTAATTAAGTGAATTAAACGGTTAGTCAAGTGAATTAAACGTTTAATTAATATTATTAATTTGTTTACTGGTGAAAATTAATATTGTCAATTAAACGTTTAATACACTTGATTAAAAGATTTTATTCACTTGATTAAACATTTAATTCACATGATTAAATTTTTAATAAACACTGATTTTATTTTTGAATAATGCTTTTACTGGTGCAAACTATTTTCTGTGTACTCATCAAATTCTATGTACATATCTTCTAAAAAAAATTTTCTATCATAGCGAAAGGACATTTGCGAATTTTTTCAAATATTTTTAATAGCTTCAAAAAAAATCGCTCTAAACAAAAATATAAGGATTATGCCACTTAATATTTTCATTTCATTCACTTTTAATTACATTATTTCCCTTCTCCTTCTGTTACGGTGGTTGATGGATTTGTGGTTGTGAAAAAGCGGATTCGGTATGAAGCATTGTCAAACTAAATTTATATTTAATCGAATATTTTAATTTTTCATTAGACTTGAAATATTTAAAAGTTGACTGCATGATCCTTTACATTTTTTTTTATTTTTATTTTCATTAGCAAACAAACAACCCTTTTAAGGGCTCACTTACCCAAAGTCATTGATGCATGTAAGTCCTTAATAAAAATTTCATACTGTCATTGTTATTCTGAATGACATTTTAACAATAGGAACGAACAACAATTACAATAACAAGTATACATTTAATTATTATACAATGTCAGAGTTTTAATGCTGCTGATGTTTTACAATCTTGCAACATTTTCAAGTTCACAAAACAAATGGGCATATTTTTATTAGAGAATCTCATAAACTCCTTTTTTTTTTTTTGATTGTAAAGAACTAATTTGGGCAGATTTTCAATGGAGTTGGCTGAAGTTGATTGGTTAGTAATTATCGTTACTCTAAAAAGCATATGGGCGAATTTTAATTAATAAAAGATTAATAAAACTGTAATAATTTTGTTGTAATTGTTTTTTGATTCTTTTCCAATTATGTTTTACTTGCATGTGCATGTTCCATAAGGAATAAAGTAATTCAAATTGCCTATACAAATTAAAATTAGACACCGTTTTATATTAGACATGTGATTTTTAATAAAACATGCTATTATTTTAAAGCATATTACGGAAACATTAACCATTAGAGTGTAGATACTAGACTGGTCTCAATTTCTTTTTAAATTGAATTGTTTGCGCTGCTTAAAATATGAGGTTTGATGTAAGAAATCATGATCTAATTTTTCAGGTCAATCCGACGGTGCCTAGCCGTGCCGGGTGGGGCCCAAAGTTCCCCATATTATAAGAAAAACATCTTTTCTATCAGATCTTTATAGTTATACTAGTTGAAAAGCCGAAAATCAAAAATATGGCTTCGTTACGATCTTCCGCAGAGAAAGTACTTCAAGTGTGCCAAATTTCAGCTTCCTATGTCATCAGATGGCTTCAGAAAGTTGCGGAAAGAATAGGACATACATGCAAACATCCTGACATACTAAGAAATTATATATTGTATAGATAGATTAAAGTATTTTCTGTTTAATATTTTAGTATGATACGAACGTAAGATTTTTAACCTAATTCGGGGTCGCTGAATCCAGTGGTGATAGTCGTTTTTTTAGGTTAGCTTTGGTTTTCGAGATATACCGTTATTTCGAAAATTAGGGACGTTGCACAACATATATTCGCGTAACTCAAAAGCGCTTTAGTTTATTGAAAAACAAAAAAACCGAAATTCGGCAATAAAATTTACTTTAAGAAAGTTAAAACTTTTTTCTTCATATTGGCTTTGGCTTTCGAGATATACCGTTATTTCGAAAATTAAAGATGTTGCACAACATATGTTCGCGCAACTCAAAAACGCTTTAGCTTATTGAAAAACTAAAAAAAACCGAAATTCCGCAATAAAATTTACTTTAAGAAAGTTGAAACTTGTTTCTTTATGTTGGCTTTGGTTTTCCAGATTTACCGTTATTTCGAAAATTAAGGAGGTTGCACAATATATGTTTGCGTAACTCAAAAACGCTTAAGTTTATTGAAAAACAAAAAAAACCGAAATTCGGCAATAAAATTTACTTTAAGAAAGTTGAAACTTGTTTCTTTATGTTGGCTTTGGTTTTCCAGATATACCGTTATTTCGAAAATTAAGGAGGTTGCACAACATATGTTTGCGTAACTCAAAAACGCTTTAGTTTATTGAAAAACTAAAAAAACCTGAAATTCCGCAATAAAATTTACTTCAAGAAAGGTAAATTTGGCACACTTGAAGTACTTTCTCTGCGGAAGATCGTAACGAAGACATATTTTATATTTTCGGCTTTTCAACTAGTATAACTATAAAGATCTAATAGAAAAGATGTTTTTTTTATAATATGGAGAACTTTGGGCCCCACCCGGCACGGCTAGGCACCGTCGGATTGACCTGAAAAATTAGATCATGATTTCGTACACCAAACCTCATATTTTACGCTGCTTAAACAATGAAATTTAAAAAAAAAATCCCATACAAGATGCGACCAGTCTAGTAGATACCCGTTGTATAAAATGTTTGGATAATATGACAACGTTTACTGACGCCGCAGAAGTTTAAAGTTGCATTTACAAGGGGAAAATATAAATTTCTTTAAGTTTTTGTAAAAATTTTGCCATTAAGTAATTATGTACTTTTGCAATTAGATGTAAAAGAATCGAAGTGTCTACGTAATAATCGTTGTAATAAAATATAACAGATAAAATTTTGTTAAAAAATTTTAAGTTATTTATATTTCCCCTGGCAACTAAATAGCGCGGCGGCAACGCTTCACAATTGGAAAATCTGATTTTGACAGCGCGTTTAAACGTGAAGTTGGCCGCTATTGTTAATAAATACTGGCAATTTAGCTATTTTTTGTCAATCTAGCGGTTATTTCTCTTCTTTTTATTTCTAGTATGTGGGTTTTATTAAACAAGAAAGTTAACACTACTGTTTGTGGCACAGCGTTGACGCTCTTGTTTAGGTATGGCATATGGCATATGGCACCAGAGTCAGTAACAAGTTGATATTTAGGGAGTTATGCATGACAACGGCTTTGCAATGTCACTGTTCCCTTAAAAGGAAAAACTTAGCGGCATTGTCTGTTATGAATAGATCACGAAGTGAGCGCTGCAGGACTTTGTCTGCTACATGTCTCCGTCAATGAATAAATCAGAAAATAACGGACCGTTTCCTTTTCTGTTTGTTCTGTTCCATTTATTACTTGAGTTTATTGTGTTTTCCTTGTCACTCTACCTGAAACAATTCACTAATGAAAGTTGATGATATTGCCTGTTAGGACTCACAAACAAATGGACGCCTACAAGACAAAATCAACATTGGTCATTTATGACAGTTTGGACAAATACTTCAAGAAGTCATATATGACACCAAAGTAAAATCAACATTTGTCATCGATGATTTAATATTGTCAGCGTTTGTCACGCTGAATCACTATGACGTTCGCCACCGGGTAGTGACAGACCACACAACGAAGTTTATAGTGTACATGTGTCGACGCGTACAAATGTACAAAATGTGCCCTTCACTGCTATATAACCATATTTAAGGATTCTAATCTCCCAAGTTTGGATATATTCGGCCACGAACGGGGACTAAGCGACATATTTATGCAATATGTATAATAATGATCCGAAGCACACTGCAAAAATAACGAAAAAATGGCTTGTGAATAACGGAATCAAATTGCTCCCCAGTCGCCAGATTTAAGGTTTTTAAGGTTTTAAATTTGTTTATTTTTTAGTTATAGTAGATTAATATCCTTTCAAAGTTATGGATTCTTTTTTTTATATATGAACATTGATGGAAAAAATAAAAAAATTCGTTTGTAAAAGTTTTTGTGGACAGTTTTGTCTTGTATGTATATAAACTTCTGCAAACAAAACATTAATACATACCAAGTAATTTATTAAAATTGTTTAGACTTAAAAACCTATTCGTCCTTTTTTTTAAAAATGTTCTTAAATATTTTAAACAAATGTTTTCATTTTTGTATTTATTTAAAAATTTAATTTGCGATGTTTCAATTTGCGTCGCTTTTTAAAATGTGGTTCAATCGGAAATCGTAGCTCACACGTAGCAACATCTGTATATAACGGCATAAAATGTTACAAGCAGATTTATGCTGAAAAGAAATCTTAAACAATTCAGCAAATCTTAGACAATTTTGTTTACAAATCGGTAAGACCACTTGAGTGGGGTACACATTATTGAATTAAACCATCTAAAATTTCAGCAAAACTAGTTTTTATATTTTAATTTCTGTGTTCTGTGTTAAAAACGCTTGTTAAAATAAGAAAAACCCTATCTAATGACTTTAGTTTATCAAAAATATAATTTCCTTAACAAAATATTTCCATTTTGGGCAAAATCAATTAAAAATCTCTGCATTTATATAGATGAAAATGATTCAATTTGCGTCGCATTTCTCCGTTTCTGTTTACCGATGCAAATCGGGGCTTAAGTGTACCGGCATAATATTTAAAAACATTAGCGGAGTTCAGTGTTTGATGCGAATGGTCATGCGAAAATGCAAATGCAAAATATTGTAGCTTTTGTTTGCAATCCAACAACAAAATATTCAGAATTGCAGTTGTCACATCATTGCTTTTGCGCAACACTAAAACTGTTTAGCTTTTTTTTGCTACATTTTAAAATATTTTTCGTTCATAAACATATGTATGTTCCTAATAAGATAAAAAGAACCTTCTCACCAAATTTCATTAAAATCGGAAGGGGTCGTGTCCCACTCTTGGTCGTTTTGACATGGAATTACCCCCCTATTATTTTCGTAATAATGAACATATTTTGATCTATTACATTATTTACAAACCTCCCACTTCATTAAAAGACTTTAATGTTTACGATTTATGTTCGAATTTTATGATTAAAAAGATAATTTACCTTTCAACTTAAAACAAATAACACAAGTAATAAAAACTAAGAACAATCAGGTCAACCATTTAGAATCATGATGAGTAATCCTGTGTAACAATCTTTTTACAAAGTTAAAGCAATTTTCTTCTCATTTTCTTTTATTTTTTTTTTGTGCTCGTATTTGTTGTGGAAAATCTAAAAAACATTTATATGAAATAAAAATCAAATATAAAAACTACAATTCCTTTTAAAATATAAAGTTGTTTAAAAAATGAGTTAGTGGTAGAAGTACGAAGAACAAGTACATCCCCAGAGATCAGACACTAGTCCATAAACACTGAGCTGTGAGTATAAAAAGTATGTGGCATGAGTTTATGTAGTAACTAGATTTTAATAATGTTGTTGTCTCCTCTGTTTGATTTATCTCTTGTTGAAATCTCTATCTGAACATCGAATATTACGAGTACAAACGAGTATTATCAAGATAGAAAGAAGACAATTTTTATTCTCTGGGTCGCTTTGGTTTTTTGGCACGAAAGCAAAACTAAATTTGAAAATGGTTAAAATGTCATAGAAAATGGCTAAATTTTATGGCTTTTTAGTTTATTTTATTCGTTATTTTTTTCTACTGTTTTTCTAACTTGTATTTCATAACATTTTTTTGGAAGTTATAAAAAAAACCGTAAACCCATAAAAATAAAAAGAAAGGATTTTTTATTGTTGGGTGATTTTTAATAGTAAAAGGATTTTGTATTTTATTTTTTTTTTTAAGTTTTAAACTACAACTAAATCGTAAAACAAGTAGTGTGTTTATCTTGCACGTGTTTTACGTGTTACCATTAACTCTTCCATTTCGTTGTTTTAGATTATTTATTTTGTGTTTAAATCTCAAAGGAGATATTTTTATAAGTATGTTGTTGTCTATAATTCATGTTTAACATTTAGAACAAGTTAAGGATACAATACAATACAAAGACAGTGAAATATTTCATGACCGGACAAACTATTTAAACGGTTAGAATTTCCTTCTACATACAAGGAGCATGTAGTCTTAAAAGAACGCTGACAAGACAAGCCAACAGTGTCCATCTAAAGGGGGTGTCCGCTTAATGGAAGTTGTCCGTTAAAGTTAAGATCACACTGTTTAAATATTTTGTACATGTTACATTTTTTTTTCTTTTGTAGAATTCTAAATGGTTTGAGAAGATAATTTTCTTGTTAAATGAATGTCAGGGATTTATTGTTTCATTTTCTTGGGATTTTAGTTTCAGTTTTATAGTCTTATTATAAAATCATATAAATATCTTAGTTAGGTTTTATTTTGAAGTGTATTCATGAAGAAAATGTTTTACGTGTTAAGAATTTTTGACATCGAAATTTCCATTTAAACTCAAAATTACAGTTTTAAATGTGAATTTAGATCAGTATTCGAAAATAAACACTAAATATCGCTCCTTAGTGTTCGGTTCGGTAGATTTGTCGAAAACACAAACGCTAAAAAGGTTTGTGTAGGAAATCATTAAAAAAAAATAACGTTTCCCTGTTAGTCATCTTTCGAACACAAAAATAATACTGTTTTTATCAAACTCAACAAAAGATGAGAACATTTAATTCCGTTCGGTTTTTTTTTAAAAATCCACAAACTTCATTATGTTCGGTTCGGCTCATTAATGGTCGTCCATTTTGGCTAATAAAAAAACCAAATTTTTTTTTACCAAAACAATACACAAACGAAAAAACAAAAAGCCAAGAAAATAATTTTACTCAAACAAAACATATACACAAGCTGTTCGCGGTGCGGTCGTTGCTAAAATTTTTTATTTGTTCATTTCTTTATCAATGTTAAAAAAAGAAACATTATACAACATTAAAATATCGTCGAAGGAATTTAAGAACGCTGTAACTGACAAAACATAAAATGTTTACAAGAGCCAAAAAACCTTTATGAAAGAAAATAGAAAAAAGTTCATATAACAAACACTATACAACTTAGGAACATGATTTTAAAAACGTATTTTTATTTTTTCTCGCTTTATATATTGGCTCTAAACATTTCCTCTCAAGTCTATTATTCCCGGTGATCCTGCGGCTTACAGCAAACGATTTTTTTATTTCTTTTTGCGTAAGTGAATTTTTTTTCATCATACCGGGACCAATCGACGCAGTATTTTTTTCTGATAAAAATGATGCAAAAAAACGTATTTTTGATTTTTGTCAGTTACAGCGTTCTTTAATTCCTGCGACGATATAATGTTTCTCTACAGTATCACTACAACTGTTCTGTTTTTTAACGAAGAACAGAACACTTTATAATGTTCGGCTTTTTCTCCAAAATAGTTACGAACGGTATTAAGGGTTGTGTTCATCTACACAATCACTAAAAAATAGATACATATCGTTTTTTGGTGTGTGAGCCGAGCGCTAAATAATGAACTGTTTATTTTCGAACACTAATTTAGATGTTGTATGAGGGATAAAATTAAGATATTGTATAAAGCAGTGTTCGAAACTAAACAGAACACTATTTAGCGTTTGGCTCACACACCAAAGAACGATATATCTTTTTAGTGATTGTGTAGATGAACACTATCCTTAATACCGTTCATAACTATTTTAAAGAAAAAGCCGAACATTATAAAGTGTTCTGTTCTTCGTTAAAAAACAGAACAATTGCAGTGATACTGTAGACAAACATTATATTTTAATGTTCCATAATGTTTCTTCTTTTACATTGATAAAGAAATGAACAAACCAACAATTTTAGAAACGACCGTACTAGGAACAGCTTGTGTGTGTATTGTGTATATTTAGTTTGTGTAAAATTAATTTGCTGGCTTTTTGTTTTTTTTCGTATGTGTATTTTGTTTTTTTTTATTTAAATTTTTAATATTTTTTACCAGCAAAAAGCGACGAACATTAATGAGCCGAACCGAACTTAGTGTATCTATCAAATATGACAAATTGGGAAGTTAGCACATCATACAGAAATCTAAATAACGAACACAATGAAGTTTGTGGCGTTTTTTAAAAACCCGAACGGAATTAAATGTTCTCCTCTTCTGTTGAGTTTGATAAAAACAGTATTGTTTTTGTGTTCGAAAGATGACTAACAGGGAAACGTTATTTTTTTAAGGATTTTCTACACAAACACTATAAGCGTTTGTGTTTTCCACAAATCTACCGAACCGAACACTAAGGCGCGATATTTAGCATTTATTTCCGAACACTGGTATAAAGAATTGTATGTTGTATAAAGTTTAAGTAGTCTTATATGCAAATCAGATAAACAAATTATTGTGAAAGTTGCAAATTAGAAGAAATTAAATAAAAAATTTAAACAGGATTTCATAAGTTTAGAATGTTTCGCGTAGTCTTACTACAGTGAAGATTTGACCTAATGCGGGGAAAAAACAAATTGTTTCTTATCAAACGTTTATATTTCCAAGAAAATGCATTTGTTTTAAAACTTTCAAAATGCTCAATTGCTCGTTAAAAGACATTAAAACTCAGGATATTATTTGAGTCTCATTAAGTAAAAAAAAAGTTATGGCTTTCTTGTCATAAAGGAAATCGCGTTTGTAAGCAGACTTGGCCCCCCAATACTATATTACTATTACACTGCAATATTAGCTAACTTCATATCCAGATTTAGGCAAATTACAGAAGAGTATTGGGGGATTCACAAGGTAGTCGTAAAGTTGTAAAGTCATATGTCTTAAAATAATTACAAGAAACATATATGACTGCTGTGAGCAACCGCTTATAATTTAGATTTCTACTGTACAGTTATGGCGAATCAATGAACACAGCATTACAGTTTTCAGTTTGTTTGAAACACAGAAGTATTTTTTTAAAAACAATTGCAAAATATTATTAAGGACATGGCGATATGACGTAATAGCTCACCTTGTGAGTCCCCCATATATTTATTAAAAACAGGTTGGAAGGACCATTTTTCCTACAAAATAGGGCCAGTAAAAATAAAGTTACATTTCAATCGATAACATTTTAACATTTTTGTAAATGTGTATCAAAAAAACTAGAAGATTTTGGAAAAAAAATTAGGTTTGTAGGACTATTTCTTATACATAATTCAAATTTCAATATCTCTTTCGATGCCGACTTTCAAATTATGTTAGGCTGCAATTATACGATGGCATTTAAGAAATGATTTTTTATTTATTGACAAATTTGTTAGTAAAGAAAGAGGGGTAAAAAAAGACAAGATGGCTTTTCTTCATCTTTTTTTTTTTAATTTCATTTAACTGTCATTTAAAATTTTATTATTATGTTTAATTTTTATTAGTTTTTCGATTTTTTAAAAGAAAATTTTAAAAAGAAAACATGTCACGTAAAAAGATTTTGGTAGCGACTTTGAAAAAAATTAAAAAAGAGACATGTTTTAAAAACCATCGTATAAATGCCGCCTTATTTTGTTTAAAATAAAAAATTCGATTCAGAAATAAGCAGAGTTATACAGCCATGTCACAGAGTACAATTCCGTTCGGAAACGGAATTCATTGCTTTTTTTGGTGCTTCAGAAAATGACGAAAAAAAATTCGGAATGAAACCATTTTTGTTTTCATGCACGGAATGGGAGTTTTCTGTATCTGAAAGACCAAAAAACTATCAAAATACACTTTCTATCAATAAACAAATATGTTTTCTTCAATTCCGAACGGAATCATTCCGAACGGAATTGTACTCTGTGACATGGCTGATAAATAAATATTTTGTTTATATGAAACTCTCCTTAAATATTTACGGTGTTATTCATAAAAAATAACACAAGGTTATAATAAACCTTTTATAAACCTGTTTTATTTTTTATGAAGAAGTGGGCATATTTTAACAAAGTACAAATAATTGTTGCACAGAAAGAAAAACACTCGGGATAAATCAAGTTTTTTATGATTATTTTAAGCACGAGTCGTACTCAACAAATCAAGGAATTCCTTAAAATAAGTATAAATTCTTAAATCAAGTAAAAAAAAAAAATAAAACTTTCTTTGTGTTTAACCCTCCGGCTTACGCATGTTTTGATTTTCTATACACATTGAAAAAAGGTCTGGCCAGACTCACATGTACTACGAAGGGTTAACAAATAAATTTGAACTCTTGCTCCTCATTCAGTTCACGTTTTTGATTAAATATGAACATACGATTTCTAAAGTAAAAACCATATCGAAAATCATTCTGTAATACGGGCAAGTAAATGAATTATAATTTCTGTTTTTGGGCTTTTTTCAAGCATGAATTCAATTAATTCAAGCTTAGTATTACTTAAATCAATATTTCAAGTACGAAATCGGGATTGAATATGGATAATTTAAATATTTTGCAATTGAAAATCCGTACTTGAATCAATCTTTATGTACTTGATTTAAGAAAATTCGTACTAACCGTACTATTAATACTGCTTCGGATTAATTTGAGTACGGATGGATTGATTTTTCTTTTGAGTGTAGTATTCTAAAATATCATAAATGTATGTGGCACTAAAAACTTCTGACATTTTCAACTTCTTAAAAACTGATTTCGATAACAATTAATAAAATGTCAATTCAGAAACTCCCTTTTAAATTTTAATTATTTATATAACACAATTGTAACAAAAACTTGTTAAAAATGTGTTGCACACGCATTTCTATATAAAAATCAAGCAACATATTTTTGATTTTTCAATATATTTTCTAAATTACCCTGTATTCGTATAGATTACATTACAATTTCACTAAATTCCATTTAAATGTGTTTCCATTTCTATTGTGTTAAAAAAAAAAAGAATAATAACAATTTAAAAAATTCAATTCTAAACAAATTCATTTGAAATTAAATGTGCAATTGTAATTATTTTGTAGCCACCCCTAAAAAAGGCACAAACAATTGAAGGACAATCAGTCATTGTAACATCTTGATTTGATTTTGAAAAGAAACAAAAAATGTAAAATAAAAAACTATTTAGGTAAACAACTACAAGTACTTCTTGAAAATTACAACATAAATTTTAGGTACTTTTTACCTTTTTTGTGTTTGGCCATTTTTATCATAAATGTATTCAATCGCAAACTCATCATCATCATTAAAACGTTTGTTTTTTGTTTTAAAATTTAATTTTTTTATTCGAAACAATAGCAAGAATTGCCACATTTTACATTGTTTTTGTTTTGAAATAGTCAAAGAAATTTGAATTCATTGGCAGCAAGAAGTAATACAGAGTCAGTTTAAGGATGAATTTAATTAAAGCAGAAATGGTTCCTGCAAAATCTGTATACACCCTAGAGGGAAGCGAACTGACACCAAAGTAGTCCCGTGATAGGTATGTGGTGGTAGGGACCGGTTCGATTACTAACACTTCATATGAATAAGACCTATCACTTTTACATGGGGTTGTCATTGGAGGGGGTCAATTGGCACCATTTAACCAGTCACAAATCTATTCTCGATGGACGTGTTTAGTGACAGTTACTAAATTGTAGTATTATTTCATTACGATGTAGTATTATTTCAATAAAACAAGTCCTAGAATTAAATTCAAGAGCCACATTTTAGAAAGTCCCAAAAAATTTATCACACCACCGAGAAGACTGTACTGTAATTCATTACTTTTTCTACATTTTTGTTCTTCATAAACCAGTTACATGATTGGTTCGCCTTTCACTGGTCATGAGATCTTTCTTTTTGTGCCAGTTCTATTTTCACAATTCCCAGGACCAGTCCGCTGGACCAATTGACACAAATTTCCCGCAGGGCATTTTTTTAAATACATACATACGTATTTTTGAGAGCTACATACATATATTTGGGGTATTCACAAGTTGTGCTATCATGTTATATTGTCATAATGTTCTAACATTTTACAATGGTTTAAAAATATTGTTTTTGCTTTGTCTGAAAAATGGAAAATAATCTAATTTAATTTAATAATTTATGGATTAGAATTAAAAAATATTTTTATTTTAGGTAAATAATAATTTTTTAAATTTGTTTTTGATCAGCTGATTTAAATTCAAAATAGCACACTGAATTATGAGGGTTGTTCACAACAGTAGTATTTTTTATGTTATTATTTTAAGACATATGACTTTAAGACACCTTGTGAATCCCTCAATTGCCTATTTAAAAAATCCAGATTAAAACGCTTTTTCTCAAAAAAAAAATGGTAAAACCGAAAAAATTCATTTATTTTTTGTTTTAAAAGTGCTTTCCACACGCATAGAAAAAACATGCTTGTGGTAAACATATTCTAAGAGCAACATATTATGACAAGAATTATGATTGTAGTCACCATATTAAGATTATTATTGAATCATATTATGACTAAATATACTCATACTATAACATCATATTATTTTTCCCTTAATAATATTATTATTCTGTTAATCATACTAAATTAAGAAGTAATAAAATTATTGTCATGTTAATCATAATAAGCTAAGAAAATAATCATATTATTGTCATGTTAATCATAATAAGCTAAGAAGTAATCATATTATCATCATGTTAATCATAATAAATTTAGAAGCAATCATATTATGATACAGCACCTTTCATAGCTGTCATAAAAATACAAAATAAATTCAAATATTTTTAAATCGATTTTTTATTTTGTGGCTTTTTACAATTTTTCTTAATGTTACTCAAATAGTGGAGTTCAATATAAGGCTTGCAAAAGAGCAAATGCAAAATATGTGGTTTTTATGGGCAACCGCGTGTGTCCATTTTTTCGATTTTAAGATGTTGATGCCATATTGCCTAATTCTGAACGCTCTTTACCTTTTTTTTTAAAAAGATGGATCAATTCCGATTTTTTAACGTAATGACAAAGTTTAAAATGTGCAATACCTAGCCCATAGTTTGATCTAGAATGGTTTTTCGGCTTTCCTGAACAATTTGTTTTAAGACATACGCGGTTGCCCATGAAAACCACAGAAATATCGTAGCACTTTTGTAAAATATAATGAAATCTCTGTGTTTTGTTGTTGGATTTTACAAAATAAATTTGATATTTTGTATTTGCACTATTACATCACTAATACTTGAATGAACTCCGCTAATATTTTAATTCTTTAATATCTTTACACTTATTTTTTTATGGAATTTTATCTTTTAATTGTTTAACCGCTCACAAATAAAAAAAACGACACAACTTCTTCAAAATTATTTTACAAATGGCGCTAACATTATATGATTAGGGTAAAAATAGTTTGATTGCATCTTTAACATAATATGATAAATGTATAGAAAGTTATCATGTTATGGCTATTAAATATCATGATATGGTTGTGAGAAATATAATATGTTTAGACAGTTATCATAATTAAGTTGTTAGAAAAATAATTATTTTTCGGTCAACAATACTCAAATTCATAATTGCGATAAACATTGATATGTTTACAGTAACTATAATATTGTTGATATTGAATAAAAATAACAATTATTTGTGTACGACAACAATATATTGTTACATTAAACATAGTGTTGTTGCCGTAACCATGCCCAACCATATTTTTTCTCTGCGTGCAGCTGGAAAGTAATTGCACAGTGAAAAGTGGGTTTTTTAAATAAAGTGAAAAACCATTTTTGTGAAAAAATTTATTTTTAGTCAAAAATTTACTTATTTGTGAAAAAGTAATAGGTATCTGAAGTTTTTCATAATTAAATTACGCTGCATTTCATCAGATTTAATATTCGTTAAATTATTTTCAGTGCAACAAGCAATTTACAACATAAAATGAATTGAAAATTTTTTTTTTTTTTGATAATTTTATTCTTGACTGAACAAGGGATTGAACTCGGGTTGAATTTATATGTTCCGAGAATAACCACATTCCCATCATCAAAATTCTGAGTCATTCTACAATTTGCACCACTGCGGCGCCTGCCAGTCTATAGACAGACAACAATATTTTGACCAATTTTATTGGTGGATCAAAATTAGTTATTTGATTATCTATTTTATTTAAAAGTTTCTTCCTCACTTCTGTTTCTCGTACTTTTTGTCAAGAAATTTTGTTAAAGCAGTTTCTTTTGTGGAACAATTACTTTTTTGAAAAATACACTAGGTTTTTGTAAATAAAATTGACTTTTTTTTATTGGAAAGGGATTTTTTGGTTAAAAAATTTAACTTTTTCTTATAAAATCCCCTTTTTGTACCCTTCACTGAAAACAATGGTTATGTATAACATTCCGTATGTAATTTCTACAATATTGTTCCTTAACCCTATAAAGTGTATATATTCTAAATCCTTATGAGAATAGAAGTTCAAATCACGATTTTCCTCTGTCCGTATATGATGAGTAGTTATATATTTATGCCACATATAGTACGGACTTGATAGATCTTAAAATTCAGCCTAATCGGACCACAAATGCACGCAAAGAAAGAACATGGTTGTGGTAAACATATTTTAAGAGCAACATATTATGATAAGAATTATGATTGTAGTCACCATATTAAGATTATTATTGAATCATATTATGACTAAATATACTCGTACTATTACATCATAATATTTTTCCCTTAATCATATTATTATTCTGTTAATCATACTAAATTAAGAAGTAATAAAATTATTGTCATGTTAATCATAATAAGCTAAGAAAATAATCATATTATTGTCATGTTAATCATAATAAGCTAAGAAGTAATCATATTATCATCATGTTAATCATAATAAATTTAGAAGCAATCATATTATGATACAGCACCTTTCATAGCTGTCATAAAAAATACAAAATAAATTTAAATATTTTTAAATCGATTTATTATTTTGTGGCTTTTTACAATTTTTCTTAACGTTAATCAAATAGTGGAGTTCAATATAAGGCTTGCAAAAGAGCAAATGCAAAATATGTGGTTTTTATGGGCAACCGCGTGTGTCCATTTTTTCGATTTTAAGATGTTGATGCCATATTGCCTAATTCTGAACGCTCTTTACCTTTTTTTTTAAAAAGATGGATCAATTCCGATTTTTTAACGTAATGACAAAGTTTAAAATGTGCAATACCTAGCCCATAGTTTGATCTAGAATGGTTTTTCGGCTTTCCTGAACAATTTGTTTTAAGACATACGCGGTTGCCCATGAAAACCACAGAAATATCGTATAATTGGAGTAGTTGGCGTGGCAACAGAATGATTTGTGAATGTATATAATTTCTACTAACGGACACCTTCCTTAAGCAGATACCCTCTTAAGACAAATGCTTCGTACAGACGATGGTCAGACCTTACAATATTGGTAAGGCGTTGGTTAAATTGCATTAAAATTGGCTAAAATGTCTTACAACTGTGTGAACATTGTAAGCTCATTTGTATTTGCAGAAGTGCAAAATTAATGCATCTGACAATAGACCATTGTCAGAAAAATATTGCTGTTGGCAACGCCTGCTTACAATATTGTAAGATCTGACCATAGTCTGTACGAAGCTTAACACTATCGCCTGGTACCGTCAGCGTTCGATTCGAAAAGCATTGAGTTTTTTAGAGGTCATTCCCCTTGTATGGGTACATTTCATGTACTTGCAAAAACTTACTTTGTTATGTTTTTGTGCGTTTAAAAGCGATAGAAGTTTTTGTGCGATTTTTTCTGCGGAATATAAAATGGTACATATAATCGTACAATGGTCGTTTATTTGTCAACGGAAACTGTGTGTGTTTGCCAAGCCGTTTGTGTTGTTTGTTTAGCTACTATACGAGTATGTGTAAGGCAATTTAGGTTTGATCTTGGCTTTAAAAATAATATAAAAAAAAATAATAAAGTCAAAGTTAGAACATTGATGTTACATTACAAAATCGATTTGACTTAAAAAACCCTCGTTTTCAACTTTGACATGCTTCTAAATTTTCCTTATATTTTCATTTTCCAGATTTCACCTGAACCGTTTCTTAGAAAACATGTTTCAATCTTTATATGTATATATTTTAAGGCAAAGTTAAAAACAATTGTAAAATAGTTTTGTATTTTTTTGGACAAAAAATCTGCAAAAACAAAAAAAAATTAATAAAAAACCAACAAAATTGCATCATGCTGGGCTAATACACGTAGAAGATGCATCATTTCAGTTGTGCTCTACTGCATTTGAAAACATTATTTAGCAAAAATATACAAAAACAAAAAAAAAACACAAAAATTACAAAACTATAAAGATAAAATGCACAAACATTTGAAGTACTTTTAACATTTTACAAATAGTTTTTGCAGAAACATGGGGTTTTTATGAGAACATTTTACATTTACAATGACAAAAAAAACCAAGAAGTAAAATTCAGCAGAAGTGAGGCCAAGAATACGAAGAGAATGCCAGGAATATTTATTGATGGAAAATTTATACAAAACGTTTACGCCACGGGTGTTGTGTTGCTTTTGACACCTTTTTGTTTCTCTCTTTTTTTTTGGTAGATTATTAAATTTTCTTTCTGTTGGTTAAAGATGCAATTGTGTCATGAAGTACCTTTTCATTGTTTTTCCCTTTTAACTGCAAATACTTTCTTTTGTTTTGCTACAATTGTTATCGATTTTTTTTCTAATAAAATTGCTCATTTGTTTCTATTTCTATTTTGCATTTTTTTCTCGAATTCTTTTATTTTTGTAATTTAAAACATTTAGTATGGTTTTCAAATTACATTGTTTTAGGGGTATCAATTTGAAAAAGAAAGATTTGTCCCTTTTTTTTTGCAAAAGAACAAAAAAAAAAAAAAGTATTGGTCAAGTTGTTTTTGGTCATTTGTATTGAAAAGTATAAACGAGAATGACAGCTACAAGTGTGATTTTCCTGGCAGGAGGCCAGTGATTGATTGATTTATATAAATTTTAGATAAATTACACCAAATTATTTCTAGTAATTATTTCTTTATTAAGAAAATTGTCATTGAATTGCCTTTATTTGTTTCAGTTTAGCTAATTACATAAAATCTTGAATTTTTTTCCCTTAGTCTGAGTTCATACGGCTCATGTCTTATTGACAAGATTCTTCCTTTTTCTTCTTTGAACATGAATTGGCGTTCAAATGATTCATGTCATGTTGACGACATGTGCTTTTTTGATATTGAAAACAATAACAAAATTAAACAACGAATGAAAAAGCAAAACGTAAAGACAGTACATGCATCTGTGTACTCGTTACTTTTCCCCTCGTCCCTCTCGCCTATAAAGTAACAATCTTGTCAATAAGACATGAGCCGTATGAACTTAGACTTATTTAAAAACCTTCTTAAGGAGCATATAGACGACATGTTTTTGTCATCTGACATGTCAAATTTCCCACTGCAAAACACATACATGTCGTGTGTTACCTTTTTAACTTTGCTTCTGTAAAAGTCAGACGCAAAGTCATCTGACAAAATTTCAATTAGAGCGCGCTCTATTTTCTTCTGACAAACCATCTGACATCAGAAATCTATGCCGGGAAGAAACTGGTAGCGACGTCAACTATTGAAGGAATCATTAGCCGGCTGAAGTTAATATTTTACAATACCAAGATATGTATGCTCATCTCACCATTGAATAGAATTTATGTAAATATATACATAATAACCGTTTCATTATAAAATTCTAAATTGGTATCTTTTAAATAAAAGAAAAAATGTTAAGATGGCTAAATTATTTTACGGCGCAAATAAATATTTTCGTGGCGGCAGCAAGCTATTTTGAAACCGAGAACTACTTTGGTTTCTGCAATAACAATGCGAAAAAAACAGAGACAATGCCAGAAGCAAATTACATGTACGTTTGTGACCGAATATTATAAACCTTATGCAAAACAGCAATTTTGACAGACATGAACAATTACATGTGAATTGAAAATTTGACATGTCAGATGACAAATACATGTCGTGTACGGGCGCCTTTACTGGACAATTAATGTATTTCAAGGAAATAACAAAATCTTTTTTTCAAAGCTTTTTAAAATTTTTTTTATTTAATATTTAATTATAAAATTTATTTAAACTCAAGAGTAAAAAAGACAAAAATAATTGAATATTTTCATTAGTTTAAATAAAAAAACAATATTTTTATGACTTTATTTTTATAATGATGGCTAAAAATAAAAAAATATTTATGTATGAAATTAAAACCATAAATAAACAGGGTGGCTCAAAAGAAGCGAAAGAGCTATATATAGTCTAAAATATCTTGACTTTTAAGTTAATTGAATTTGTATTTATTTTAAACATTAATGAATAGAGACAAGAAAAATAACATTTTGAAAGTGACGCCCTCTTTTTTTAAGCTGGATTATCAAACCACGCGTTTAAGCATCCATGCTTTACGCGCTTTTCATACCATTCTTGCGTTCCACGTTTCAAGTTACATGCAATGCTTTTTATGCGGAATCACAACAAGAAAACAAAAAATTGTATTTGTCAAAATTAGCTAATTTGTTCGAACGCTGCCTGTGACGCAAAACAACACAAATTCTACTGTTCTGAAAAAGCATAAAATGCATCGTGTGGAACTCCAGCTTAAGTCAGGTACCCACTATCGAACGTGGATGAGAATTTTGCTTAAATGTTGGCTTGTTTGTTTGTTTGATAGTTTGATCGCTTATTTTCGTTAGTCAAACGTCAACCACAGATTATTTTGTAGCGGAATTCGCCTTGTTCTAAAGCAGTGATAGCCACTCCATAGCCTTGCGAGGCAGTCAATAATCGTATTTTTCACACAGACACGGTCGGCAATTCACATGTATACAACAACTTTGTTCGTTTCAAAACATCAGACTATCATCACTCTCTCCCTGTAAATAATAGGTCCAGTCCAAACACGCGTGTAAAGAGTAGCCCACAAGGGACCAGGACTAGTCCAAAAGTAACCCAAACATATGGAAAAAACATGGTCTATTTAACATTACGATGTCCTAGGGCAGGACCATATAACCCACCTTTGGACTACTAAGGAGTAGTTTTAAAACTATTCCATGGTATACTCAAGAGGATTAGTTTGGAAGTCGTTTAAAAACGAAAGCATGTCGTTAAAAAACGAAAACATGTCGTCTCACTACAAACACTTTTTAACAATGGCATGGTTCATGCTTGCATTACATCGGACCAGTTCATGGAGTAGTCCATTTTATCAAAATGGATCAGGTGGTCCAATTTTATTTGCAGAGCTGCGACCGCACACAAGTACATAATATCTTTGTGTGCGTCCGTTCGGGGCTTGGTTATCACTGTTCTAAAGCGATGATTTTATTTCAAACTTCTATTTTTCTAGTCTTCAATCTGACAAAATAAAAGAAATTTATATTATATTAAAAAAATTCAAATTCCTTAAAAACACATTCGTTCCTTTTGGGCCGCCCTGTATTAATTCTATCATGATCTGAGCATAATTACGCGTGAAACGAATTAAAATACTCGTAAAAAAAGCAATAATAAATAAAATTAAAAAAAAAACTTAAAACTTGCCCAACAATCATTAAGTGTTGATTACGATGGCAAATTATGTATAAATAAGTATTCATAAGTATGTTGTCATAATTATAATTATTGTTTTGATTAATTTTTTTTTGCGTTTTTAACAGAAAACTTAATGGACAAAAAACTGCTATCGATTAAAACAAAAAAAAACCTTTTTAATTTGTGTAAAAACAGGGTAGTTTTTACGGTTAAAGTTTAGTTTGAAAAGATTAACTATCAAGTTTACTTACTTATGATTTTTATTAATAGTTAATAGTTCTTTAAAAAAATATTTAATTTTTATTCGATTTTTCATTACGATAGCATTAATATGTTGTTGCCCATCAACAACCAGAATGGGCAGATAAAAGTTGTAGTAAATTATCATGTAAAACTAGCAGGAATACAACTGGAACGAATGACGAATTATTGCCAAAGAATATAATACCATGTTCACACGGTCAGCAATATTCGTGTTTCGCTCTCTTATTCCTGTTTCGCGCCCCAAACATGATTGAAACGACTTGTTTCCCCATACAAAATTTTGAGAGCGAAACAGGCCGTTTCATTTTGAAACAGGCTGCGATACAGAAAAATTGTACTATCATCTCCAATTTTGATAACATTTATCGTTAGTTTATCTGAACTAGCCCTAAAAAATAATCAAAACAAAGAAAAAAACAAAATAAAAATTGATGTTTAATAAAATAAAGTGATAATTATAAAATAATAATATTAATAAAAGTATTAAATAACATACCCAGTAAAAACTTCGCCTACAAAATAATGTGTTGAGTAATCAGAAAAACATAAGAGCACTAATTACAATTCTACTGAAAGAACCAATGAATTTTACAAGGGATGTCCCAAAATGAACGCATTAAAAAGTAAGTCATTATTTTTTTTACCTGCATACATCCAGAAAAAAGTAGTTATAGAAGTTGTTATAGATGTAGTTATAGAAGAAACCTACAAAATAATGAGTTAAAGAAGCTATTCATTTTGAAAAAGTAGGCGAAGTTTTTACGGGTATGTTTAAGTTTTATTTACTTTTTTTTATCTATGTATTTAAAAAAAAAAAATCACACTAACAACACAAAAAAAATGTCAAAATTAAACAAGAATGAATAGTATGAACAGCATCCCAGGAAAAACTTTTTGATTTTTAATAATAGGTGATAGTTATTTCTTACATTACCTGGTAAGTAGTTGTCATTACAATTGTCATTATTCTGAAAACTTCAATAAGTACTTACTAGTAATGACCTCAGCAACTATTTATTACTTCTGTTATTTTCACTACTGAATATTTGCTTACTGGTAACGTACTCAATAACTACTTATTAGGTCTATTAACTAGTGATTTTTTGGCTTCTGGTAAGTTTATTGTAAGTACTTACAATTCAACTTACTAGTAGTTAAATAATAACTGGGTATTTTTTGACTTCTAGTAAGTGTATTTTGTAAGTACTGAATTCTTTGGACACCTCGAACAAAAATAAGTGGTTATTCAGCCGAAAAATAAGTTGTGTTTATTTTCTCCAACATTATTTGCTAACTTACGAGGTAAGTAAAGTTTTTTCTGGGATGTTTAGCAAACTAGTTTCAAAGAGCGAAACGAGTGGTATATAACGTCGCATGAACATAGCATAAAGGCTCAGTTAGGCGAACGTTGCTGTACCGTATCTGAACTGTATCCATCAGCTGTTCGCTTTTTGTTATATGAAAACAAATACAATTGAATGCGGGTAATGTTGCTCTTTTTTGTTGGTACCTTGTTTGGTGTATGCACATTTACAATATATGTATGCTAAACATTTATATATGCTTAAATACAAATTTATTTATTGTAAATCTATAATATAAATATTAAATTATTAACATTTTTTACATACACAAAATACTGTTTTAATACCATTTAAATCACGTGGTACCTTTTCTGCACAACGGTCACCATTTGAACATTTTTGATTCCCATCACTGTGTGTTTTGTTTTATGTATACTATTGCTTTTTGTTTATGTATGGAAAAAACATATGACACGTTAGTGCACCAACGTGCTTACAGTACGGTGCGGTACATTACGAGTACATCAACGCTCGCCTAACTGAGCCTTAAGACGTCCGAAATACACCAATGCGTAAAGAACTACGTATACGAACGATGTATAAATAAGGACAGGGTAACCCATTTTTATTCAAATTTCTTAAGTGTTTTAGCGACAAATGTTAATTTTGCTTTAAACATTGTTTTAATTTGATAATATTTTATATGTATTTATACCATATAAATTTAATTACTACTTTTTTTTAAATTATAATATTGTTTTAAACTATTTTTTTTCCTCCGGTTCCGGCATAGTGAAGATCAAAAAAATGTTTGCCCTGTGATAATCCTGTCTAGCAGAAACGTTGAAAAATGAGATTTATAAAATATAGCCTGCCTCATGATCTACATCATCTTCTTACTACTAAACTTCACTGGCAAACTCATCCGCTAAAAGTAGTTAACTGGGGAATTTTAAATTGAATAAAATTATTGGTCACAGTTCTAAATTGGAAATTTAAATTTCAGACATGTCTAACAAAACCATTCGTTGGCGTTCGTGCTAGAGAAGAAATGAGGGTTGCCAAACAGACATGAAGTAAGTATATAAGTATATAAGTATATAAGTATATAAGTATATAAGTATATAAGTATATAAGTATATAAGTATATAAGTATATAAGTATATTTTCATGTCCAATAGTCTAATATGCTTAAACATACAAATTAAAAACATTAAAATTGTATTAACAAACATGAAAACTCGTTTCGTGTATGTTTGGCAACCCCTCTTTCTCCTCTAACCCGATCGTCCACAAACAAAACAGACGTGTTTGTGCTGAAAAGACATCCTGTAAACTTGGTTTTAGACATTTGAATATGAAAACAGACATGTTTGGAAACACATCGTGTAAATGCAAAAGTTTTCGGCAAGCATGTTCAAAAGGAAATGGATAAAACAGACATGTCTGAAAATACATCGCATAAATGCAGCCTTTACAGTGCTGATACACCTGCCAATTTTTTGTCATACCAAACGTCAAACTTCATATTAAAAAAACGCTGACAAAAATTTTCGAGTTTTTTTTATATAGACTTTGACGTTTGGTATGACAAAAAATTGGCAGGTGTATCAGCACTGTTAAAGAAAAATTTTGATTATCTTTCGATTACCAAAAGAAAAGAATTAAAAATTGGTTTCCATTCAAAAATTTGTGATTTCCATTAAAAAAAATTAATTAAATTTTTTCTCCAGTTAGCAAATAAATAGTAAAAATTAAATATTTTTTTTTAATAATTAGTATTGTGGTTATTTTGGTTTTTAATCCAAATTTTTAATAATTTTTATTAGGCTTAAGTTCATCAAATTTAATTTTCATTAAATTATTTTTATGAAGAAAGGAATTTTACAACATGAAAATTAATTAAAATTGTTATTGATAATCTTTCATTCTTGACCGTGGCCGGGGCTTGAACCCTGGCCGGCAGGTTACCATGACATGTTTCGATCGCAACCACTCGATCTCTTCAGATGGATTTGCCGTCTTACACCCGCAGCCATCGACGACTGCTGACGTCAATAGTCCAACATCAATCCTTAAACCAAATTGTATTTTAACCTCTGGTAGATCGAAATTTGCTTTTCTGAATGATTATCCATTTGAATTGATTTTACATGTTTTTTCCTTACTTCTGTTTTCTCGTACTTTTTGTCAAGAATTCTTCCTGAAGTCCAAAGTACATTTTTTGTTTTAATTTTTGTCTTTCTTTTTTCTGTTGACCTTTTTCAGCACAACTTAAAGGACACATGTACACATAGAGCTCGTGCCTCAGCTTTAACAATAATTAGTATTGTGGTTATTTTGTTGAACTATTTATGGTTTTTAATCCAAATTTTTAATATTTTTAATCAGGCTTAAGTTCATCAAATTTAATTTTCATTACATTATTTTTATAAAGAAAGGAATTTTCCAACATGAAAATTAATTAAATTTGTTATTGATAATCTTTCATTCTTGACCGTGGCCAGGGCTCGAACTCTGGCCGGCAGGTTACCATGACATGTTTCGATCGCAACCACTCGATCTCCTCAGATGGATTTTTTTTAATATTAACAATCTTTTCTGCAGTAATGTTGTTTATATACTTAAGTAAACGTTTAATTCACTTGATTAACTTTTTAGTTTAAACTGATTTTTTTCTTAATTAAGGGAAAACTTTTTTAACAGAACGGAAAACTTTTAAAACAAAATACAAACAATTAATGTAAAACTTTTTTGAGTGTACAAATTCGTTAAAATTTTTTCTCCATTCTTTGACTTATTTGGGCTCCCACTACAATATTGAGATGTTTGATACTTTAATGGGGAGAAAAAGTACCAAAAAGAGGAAATATGGAAAATTAAATCTATTTCTATAGCTTTTTAGTTATAAAACTGATACTTTTTAAATTACCGCTAATATTTAACCAAGAAACATAAGCTTCAACATGCAATACCCTGAATGATAAGACTCTTTGGGGGAACTTTTTGGTTCTAAACTGGTACTTTTTGAATTCACGTTAGTATTGGACCTAAAAAATTAAATTAATCATACAAAATCCTGTGTGAATGAGAATCTTTTAGAGGGCCTTTTGGTTCTTTTTTGTTTTTTACCTGGTACTTTTTGAATTTCCGTTAATATTGGACCTAAAAACATCCAATTAAACATGCAAGGTCCTGAGTGAATGACAATCTCTAAGAGGGATTTTTTCTTGGTACTTTGTATTTCTCTAACTGGTACTAACTTAGGATAAGGTTCAGGGCCGCTTAACCTGCTATATTTAGAAAATATTAATTATCGTTTTGGAAGAGATTTATTAAAGCAATATTTGCCGTACTCAAAAGAATTAGTTGTTTGGAAATGAGTACGCTGTTCACCCTCAATTTCGCCTTCGGTCTATCTCTTCGCTCGACCGGCCTCTGGCCGAATGCGAAAGCTAGGGGACATATGAAGAATTATTGCCACTTAGAAAATATCTAACCAATTTTGATGAAATTTGAATAGATAGATCAGCGTAATTAAAACACACAGGGCTTATATGTTTTTCAAATTTAGGAATATGAAGGGACAGATGGGCAATTTCGTCATTGATGCAATTTAAAACTTATGTAGATCGATCTACGCACAATAAAATACAAAGGCTTTATATTTCTTTAGAGAAATTCAAAAAATCAGGCTAGAAATTTATAAATTTTAGTTTCGTTTTACGTGCGTTTTTAATAAAATATTTTAAAAAGAAGTAGTGTGCGTCGATGGAATGTTCGCTTTATCAAGCATAGAATTCTTTAACAGCTGATACGTAAAAACAGAGAAAAATTTACATTTTATCCGCTTTTTCCCAACACGAAATTACGTTTACGGAAGTTTACCTATTTGTATATATCAACTTGGTAAGAAAAACGTAACAGCTTATACGCAACGTATACGTTTAAGTTTAAGAGTAACGAGGCCTTAATACTTTAATCTACCGACTAAGCCAAAACTAAACTAAATATTAACATTTTCTAAAATCTTTCCCTGAAGCGGTAAAACTTAATAGTGTTTAAGAAAAAAACGCCAACAGCAGAAAACATTGACAATGAACAATAAAAAGAAAAAAATACCGCGTAAAGGGCAAAGTGCACTGTGTGTCACTTTAATTGCCAACATTAAATGACAATTTATAATGAAATAAACACAAACAAAAACACATCAGAAGACAGAGATAAAGGCTTTTTTTAAATCTGGCTTAATATGGCACATTCATATAAACTGTTTAAAAAAATATTTTGTGGTATTTATTTTTTTAGCGAGAGACTCATTAATTTATTGTAACGATAACCTTTGATAGTTTTCAACATATAATTCGTGTAGATAAGTATGACGGTTTTAATTTTAGTAACAATATTAAACATAATGCTATTAAGTAGGTATAATTTTGAATTACACATTCCCCTTTTCCCTGGCTCCCTTTCGATTTAAGTTATGATTAGGGCAAAAAACGATTTAGGTTAAAAAAAAAAAACTTACGAGTATTAGGGTGGATTAAAAAGTTGTGAAAGCTTTTTCACATCTCGTGCGTAACTCTAGTAAAAATTGTTTATTTTTTGACGTATAGAAATTGCTATATTGATAGCTGTCATATTAACTGGAATACCAATGAAGTTTGTTTTTCAGTATAATTTGGAACGTTAGAACAACGTTCACGCTCTGTTCGCCAAACTTATAGAGCACTTCGTCAAGCTTGAGAAGCTTATACGCAGTTCTATGGATAATATTTATCCAAATCATAGCAGCCTGGTCTCTACGCGACCACAAAAGGTGTAAAATTTGGTTATGAAAAAGAGTTGTTTTTTTTTTTTTGAGAAATTTAAAATATTTTTAAGCACGTTTTATAGAAATCTTATTAATAAATTTTTATTTCAGTTTCTTAAAAATAAGGTCGGTTAAAAATAAAACTTTATGTCGGTCTAGTGTCATCCCTACTGGCTCCGCAGGCTCCCAATCTTTTGCCAAAATTCTCAATTACGTTTTTCAATAAACTGTTGTTAATTGTTGAAATCTGCTCTTAAACACTTTCGATTTCAAATAAATAACACAAAAAATAGTCTAAAGTCGCGTGATCTTGGCGTGCAAATTTACTCATTCCTCTGCAAGAAATAAGGCGGTTCTCGAACTTTTTTCTAAATATCCCTTGTTTTTATCAATAAAATGTTTGGGAATACAAAATTTTCAATTTAACAAGATTTTGTTTGTCGTGCTAAATTGCCAATTTTTATTCTTGATAAAAACACTGAAATTTATTGTTGATGTGATAAGCTATTCCTATGCGCATTTCACTGGTTGCTTAGGCCAGATCATCATTGTTTTTCTTATGTGGCACCATCCTGTTGAAACCACATATTGTCTACGTCTTAATCTTAGATTTCCCGCCACAAGAAGCTTTGGATCTTCTTCCTGTAGCGATTTCCATCAACCGATGAAACTTCAAATTTGGACACCCTAAACACAAGTGGAAGTTAAGCGAATATTTTTATCGTCAAATCATCTTTAGCGGTGGGGCTCATTAGTAGCTTAACGGGTATGTAAACAAGCAGAGTTAACGTTTTCGAAGACTCCATTACATCCCGAAAAAATCATTGTTCGGTGCGGATTTCATGCCGAAAGCGTCGCGTCATTCGAAAATTTGTCTTTAAATTCAACGCTATCGTAAATGTTGAATTCTACAGGCAAGCAATTCGTGATTTTTTTTAGCAAATGTTGACGTAAAACTAAAGTTCTTAAATGATTCGATTCTTACGATTTACGACCAACGCGTTCCTATTACGACTAAACGGTTTAAAACCGGTGGCAAACCTTGGTTTAACAATGAAATTAAAATTATGATTGAGCATTGTGATAGATTGCATAGATTATGGAAGCGTTATAGAACTCCAGAATATCTATCTGAATACCGTAGAGCAAGAAAGGCTGTTGTATCAAGGGTGCGACATAATAATACCTCTTATTACCATAATAAATTTAACACTGTAGTGGGCAACAAGAAGACTTGGAAGTGTATAAAGGAAATTGGCATTGGTAAAAAATGGCATCAACAAGTTGTCGACGTTAATTCGATTAATGGAAGTTTCGTTAATATACCATATCCTAATGTCACAAATGACTTTTATAATCAAAACTTAATAGTTTTTAATCCTGCAGATAAGTTTAATTTTCATCATGTTGATGATAATGATGTAATAATGGCCGTCCATGCAATCAAGTCTAACTCAATTGGTTTGGATGGTGTAGATCCCAAATTTATAAGGATAATACTGCCATGGATAGTTCCATACTTAACTCTTTTATTTAATACTATTTTCATGACCAGCACTTTTCCAATAACATGGAAACATGCCAAAATTATTCCAGTCCCTAAAAAGGGAAATGATTACCGCCCTATTGCTATTTTACCTTACTTTTCCAAGGTCTTCGAACACTTAATGCATAAACGAATATACATGTATGTGAATGTCAACAATTTGTTAACGGATCGTCAATCAGGTTTCAGAACACGACGAAGCTGTATTACAGCTTTGGTTGATGTAGTAGAAGAAGTAAGGAGTAACTTAGATGATGGCAAATTAGCGTTATTGGTACTTCTAGACCATTCAAAGGCATTTGACACCGTCCATCATTCTACCCTTTGTGTAAAACTTTTGAATCAATTTGGCTTCTCTTCATTCGCAGCTAAATTGATCCATTCTTACCTTTCAGACCGAAACCAGTCAGTTGTTAATAATGGGCTTACTTCTCGCTCTCTACCCTTCCCCAGAGGTGTCCCACAGGGGTCAATTCTCGGTCCACTATTATATAGTCTATATGCTAACGATCTACCGAAACAACTTCGTTTTTGTAATATACAGATGTATGCTGATGATGTTCAGTTATACCTTAGCAGTACCAAGGAAGTAATCGTCACCAAGTTAAATGAATTGAATTCTGACTTGAACAATATTTTTGTGTTGGCTTCTGCAAATGGTTTGAAAATAAATCCAAACAAGTCAATTTTCTTGGCAATTTCTAGAAATAACACAATAATGGAAAATGAATTTAATGTTTCAATTGGACAATCGAGAATTGAACTTGCAAATACCGCAAGAAATTTAGGTGTAATTTTCAACAAAACTTTAACTTGGTCTGACCATATTAATCAGGTATGTGGTAAAATATACGGTATGTTACGTAATTTGTGGGCCACCCAACATTTCACCCCAATAAATATAAGAACTTTGTTAGCAAAAACTTATCTTCTGCCTACTCTATTATACGGCTCGAGGAAGCTCAACACCACTTATAATAACATTATTCGGTATGTTTTCGGTTTAAAAAGATTTGACAGAGTTTCGGAATTCTCTAGTAGATTTATGGATTTATCTTTCAATAACCAAATAAAAATGAAATGTCTCATTTTTCTACACAAAATCATAATTACAAAAGAACCAGAATACCTTTTTAATCGAATACGATTTGCCAGATCTCGTAGAGGAAGATATATTATAAAATTTCGGCCATGCATCTGAATGCCAATTTTTTGTTTTTAGCATACGTCTCTGGAATCAACTCCCAAGTCATATCCAAAACACAAACAACGCAATAAATTTTAAGAAAATGCTTATTGATTTCCTAACGTAATTTTAAATCAATGTTTTTATTTCGATTAGTTAAATATATTTGTGTTAATTGTTACTACACACATATACTTTTATAATAATTATTTTTTTTTCAACATAAATTGATCTTTGTTTTTTATGTATTTTTTCTGTTTTCTAAAAATTAATGTATTTTTTTCCCCCAATAATAATTTTGTAAAACTTTTGACATTTTATATTATTATTTAACATCTCTGATTCTAATACTGTAATTTATAAGATATACTTATCTTGTTGTATTAGAAAATCGATATTAAATAAATAAATAAATAAATTGCATATCATTCGAAGGAGAAATGGTTCCAACAAGACGGGGCGGGGCAACCATTGCTTTGTTGAGCAAAATATTGAGTGACCGAATTAAGTGAAGAAATGAACCATTGGCCACCTCGTTCGTGTGATTTGACACCTTTGAACTAGTTTTTGTGGGAGTACATACAATTTCTGGCATGTACAGCGATTGATCATCTAGAAGCCGAAATTCGATGCACTATTGACGAAATAAGACCAGGTATGCTCGAAAAGTCGTGCGAAATTGGGCCGACAGGCCAGGCCATATGCCAGAAATCATAAAATGCCATGCAATTTTTCAGCTTTTTAGACAATAATAATTAGTATTGTGTTTTTTTAAGACAATATTTTGATCATTCCATTGAATTAGTTGTGTTTTATTTTAAAAAAAGTTCTATGCATCTTCAAAATAACACCCCTTTTACTAGCAGATCTAAAAGTTATTAAATTTTTTGCTAAGTGGACTATTTACTTTTTTCATAATTCTGGTACTGCCCTACTAAGACGGAAGGTGTTACTGAATTAATTTTAATTATAAAAATTAGTTTGAATATATGAAAGAGAATGTGTTTGTGTGCTTTTCTGTGTGTATTTCTTAAAGTGGCAAATGTTATTTGCTTGCAAATGATTTCAGCTTAACCATAAATTATAATAAAAAATAATGAAAACAAATTAAATGTATTTCATTAATTTATTTAAAAATGAGTACGAGTTTAAAATATTCATTTTTTTTCACAAATCAAATTATTATTTTATTCATTTCTGGCTTAAATAAACAACAAATTATAATAAATAATTTTAAAAAATAAAATAAATATTTATCTTAGTGTTTTTGTTGTTGATGTTGTTTTTTATTGTGTGCTCATTTAAACTACGCGCCGCGCTCGTTAACATGTTCGTTACTCTAATTATACTTTTTTTTTTTTTTTTTTGGACGCATGTTCAAATTGATAATGATCGAGTTTTAGTCGTCCGCTGTTGTTGTTGCAAACGTTCTGCGATCTGTTTTTGACATGTGATCTATTACAAATCTTAATTTACGACAAGAGATTTTTTTTTCGATAAAATTTTTTTAAATTTGCTTAGATTCTTACGTAAATTGCATATAAATTATAGTTAATTTAATATTTGAAAATATCGATTTTACCAAAGGAATTTTTATTGGGAAATTGACATGAAATTTTAATAAATGGTTGTTACCTATTCTAATATAAAGTTGTTGTTGTTAAAATGATTTTGAAGCGTTTTTGCAAATGCTATGCTAATTTGTGAAATTTTTATAGCTCAAGTGATTTATATTTAGTAGATTTTGTTTTGTTATTTTTTTCTAGGCGAAATTTTTTTATTTTATAGAAATAGATTCTCAAAATTCGCAATTCGTTTTAAAAGCGAATATTTGCACGTTAATGTAATACAAAGACAGAATTTAGGGCTTTCAAATAAAGAAAAATTTGATTTTTTTCAAATATTCGATCGTTAATATTTGAATAGAAATTTATATGGAAAGTATTTCAGTATGTGATGGAACGAAACAAGATAAAACTGATAATATTGTTTTCAGTTTTTTCAAAAATTGATTTATTTTATTTTCTGTTAATATTTATTTCAAATTTATATTATACATATATGAATGCTAATTGAACTGTATTTTGAACAAGAAATAAAGACTTGAACTAAGAAGTGGATTTGAAAATCACTCAAAATTTATAACATTTCGGGCATTGTTCTGGGCCCTGTTTCTCAAAACAACAACTTACAAATCTACAAGTAAAATACGTACTTGAAATATGTTTTACTTGAAGATTTGTAACTTGTTGTTTTGAGGAACAGTGGCCTGGCAGTCGTTTTCGAATAACTTTTTGATGCGAAAGCAATTTTATATGTAATTGAGCCGTCTGCGTAAAAGTGGTGTAAGCCTTAATTTTTCATACCCTGACTTATCTACGCCAAATTGATTAAAACTGCGAAAATAAAATATGAAACTAGTTTATCTCTTGATTTACCAATCACTAATAGAAAGCGTTGCAAAATTTTGTGTTACATTTATTAATTTTTCTCTACTTGTAATACAAATGTAATGCTAGGAACACAACTGGGACGAACGACGAATTTCGCCCTACACGAATTTTTTAGTAAAAATTCGCTGAGTAAATTCGTCGTATGAAACACAATAACGACGATTAACTAATTGAGAAAGTTGTTTGCTGTTTGTGCAAAGAGAGAGAAATAGTGTGACCATATGAAAAAAATTTACTTAAAAAACACAAACATTAAAAAAACACAATTAAAAACTACTAGATGACCCGTGCGAATATTTCGCACCGTTAGTTGTCATTTTTGTAACATAAAATGAAAATAATTAATAGAAATTTTACTAACTTCAATACATTTTAAAATATAATTTTTATCAATGAAATTTCTAATTATTTTTCGTCATTAGTGTTAAAAATAAGCTTTAAAATGAGATATCATTCATTTAATTTGATGCGGTGGTATGGGAGATATTTGCAACCGACAAAAAAAGTGCTTTATAAATAATATATATAATTCTTAGGGCCATTATTACAACTTGAAGTTAGCTAAAGTAAAGATTAAATTAACAGATAATAATGTGTTATCTGTCAAAAAGCGTCTGTTAACTGTCGGATAACAGCTAACGCCAAGTTATAATAATGGCCCTTAGAGTTATCTACTTTGTATATTTATTTTAAATGCGATAAAATAATAAAAAACAATTATTAAAGGAAAAAAGTAACTTTATATACTAAAATACTTGAAAACTAAAATCCAACACGGTCACCTGGTACTGACTTGTTCGTCGTTCGCCTGCGTATGAAATAGAAATAAATCTATTTCAAAGTCGCCGCGTGTGACGAATTTCGGCCGACGCCTTGATTGTGTGTATTTTCATATACAGAAATATGTTTTAATTTTGTCGACGAATATTCGCGGCCAAAAATTCGTCGTTCGTCCCAGTTGTGTTCCTAGCATAATGTGGCTTACACCACTTTTGAACTGAAGGCCTCAATTCATTCAGTCGATACTGAACGAATAAAAATATTGCTTGTTCAGTGTTGTGAAAACTCAAATAAATGCTTCACAACACTGAAAAAGAAACATTTTGATTCGATCAGTATCGACTGAATAAATTATAAATAAAATTGCTTTCGAATCTAAAAGTTATTCTCTGAATAGCCTGAATTAGCCACCTTTTAAATCACATAACTGCCCAGTAAAATCTTCGCCTACTTTTTCAAAATGAATAGCTTCTTTAACTCATTATTTTGTAGGTTTCTTCTATAACTACATCTATAACAACTTCTATAACTACTATTTTCTGGATGTATGCAGGTAAAAAAAATAATGACTTACTTTTGAATGCGTTCATTTTGGGACATCCCTTGTAAAATTCATTGCTTCTTTCAGTACAATTGTAAGTAGTGCTCTTATGTTTTTGTGATTACTCAACACATTAGTTTGTAGGCGAAGTTTTTACTGGGATACTATCGATATTTTCTACTATCGATATTTATCGATAGTTCAGATTTTACTATCGATAGTTCAGATTTTACTATCGATATATCGATATTACTATCGACTGAATGTTTGTTCTTGTGCAGGAAAATATTAATTATTTTTTATAAGACTACAGTCTGTTGTTTTCATCACTTTATTGAATGTATGAGACGTATGTACACGCAGAGAAAAAACGTGTTTAAATATGGTCACCTCTAGCAAAACTATTTTTAAAGAAAATTTTAAACATATTCTGATTAATATAACCATATTATTGTCATCTACAACCATAATATGTTTGTATTAGTCCTCCATCAAGAAGCCACAACCATATTATGGTTGCCTCTAAGCATGTTACGGTTAAATATGACAATAATTTGTTTAAAAATTAGCAATAGTATTTTCCTCTATTCCAAGAGCAACATGGTATGGTTGAAAATCAACCATGCTATTATAAGTGTCAAACATGTTTAAGTTATTTTTGACCATAACATGTTCCGAGGCAAACATAATATGGTTGTGGCTTTTTGATGGAGGACTAATTCAACCATAATATGGTTGTTGCTGACAATGTTATTGTTAAATGAATCATAATATGTTTAAAATTTTCTTTAAAAATAGTTTTGTTGGAGGTGACCATAATTAAACATGTTTTTTCTCTGGGTGTATATACGCACGTTATTTTAGATGCCAGTTTTTTAAAAATTGATAAGTACCTTTCTAAAGAAACCGAAGTAACAGGGACTATAAGATATTCCATTGCAACTTTAAACAATTTTCTTAATTCTAAACCTAAAAAAGTAATCAATCTAGCGGACTTATCCTCTAATGGTCGTTCATTGTTTTGTTCCTATGCTTGCAATTGCATTTGGATTTGCATTTTTTTTTACAACATTACAAAAATATTTGACATTTCAGTCCCTATATAAACATGTACAAATTTCGACTTAAAGGCCTGTAATTAGCAGTAACAAGCACTGCTAATCAATCCATACCACTTGCCATCCTTGTTGTTTGTATTCATTGCTATAATTCAGCGCGAATTAATAATAGCAAGTAAAAATTTGCGGCAAAAAACTGTGTGTGTATAGCTGCTGTTAGATGTCTTCATATCTGTATTAAAATAATAAAAATATCGATATTTATATTTTTCCTATCGATATTTTCGATATTTTCAGACTATCGATAATATCGATAGTCTATCGATAGTTTCCCAGCACTACTACAAATACTGTGTTTAGTAATCAGAAAAAAATAAAAATACCACTTACAATTCCACTGAAAGAGCCATTTTGGGATGTCCCAAAATGAACGCAGTCATTATTTCAATACCTACATTGGTAAGTATATCCATAAAATAAGTAATTATAAAAGAAAGCTGCTAAATAATGAGTGAAAGAAATTATTAATTTTAAAAAAGAAAGCGAAGTTTTCACTGGGTTGCTATTACTATTCTTTTTTTAATTAAAAGATCATCTGAATCCATATCATTTAAAGTGTTTCGCCAAAAAAAAAAATCTCAATGCAGAGAAAAAATAAAAATGTATTTGAATTAAAAAAATGTATGATATTAATTAAAAATATAATGCTAGAAACACAACCGGGACGAACGACGAACTTCGCATAGTACGACGAATTCGTCGGCAAGAATTCGTTGCGTAAATTCGTCAAATGAGACACAATAAGTGCGTGAACCTAACATTTTTTTTAATTTTTAAAAAACTAATAATCGGGTATGTCCTAAAATCCGTATTCAATCGAAATGAATTTCTTCAGTATTTTTAGTTTTCGGCATTTCGATTTTGCGATCTCAAATTAGTTTTTGGGTTTGTTTCAAATTTTGCAATTTTTCGCGAATTTCAGCCATGTTCGCGATTTGTTCCTGTAAGTTTTTTAATTCTTTACAGCTTTCACGATTTATTAAATAGTAGACTTTGGTATCATGCCGCTGTTAGCAAATTTTTGCGACTTTCCGCTAATTTAGCAATTTTTACCGAATTTTAGCCATTCCTTATAGTTTTAGGGACTTTTAATCAATTGTATTGCTTTTTTTAAATAGTAAATTTTTTTGCGAATTTTTGCAATACATTTTTTTTTTTTTTTTGTTATTTTTCGACATTTTGTTTTCTTTTTTCACTCATTTAGCGATTTCTAATAAATTTTAGTGTTTGTTTAAAAGTTTGCAATTTTTTCGCGAATTTTAGCCAAGTTCGCAATAGAAGCGAATTGTCCCCGTAATTCTTACAGATTTCACGATTTTTAATAAATATTGAACTTTCCTATCATGCTGCGCTGTCACTTTCCCAATTTATTCGTCGTTCGTCTGCGTAAGAAATATAAATACCCCTATCGCAGAGTTCGTTACGCACGACTAATTTCGGTCAAAGCAATGAATCTGTGTACTTTCATATACAACAATAGGTCTGTCTGGGTACTTTTCCAGTAGCAAATACTCAGTAAATTTATTGGGAGAGTAAGACCAATATTACTCTATCGGCTGAAAAAATTTAAAAAAGTACGCAGACAGTATCCTGTGAAATTTTACAAGAAAACGGCTGATCGGTGTGTAAACAATTGAAATAACAAAGCAAAAGAATTTTAGCATATATGTACGCAAAATTGAATTCTCGGGGTAAATTAAAAAATTATTAATTAAAGTGAAGCTTAAAAAGTGTTGTTAATTAAAAAACTTGTTTATTACACTGTTATTAGTTGGTAAATTCAATTTCTTCTTAGTTTTTAGTTTTATTTGTCGGGTTTTTTTATAAAACTTCTTTTGCTTACATTGCCCAACATAGTGCCGGCTTACAATGGAAAAAAAGAATGGAATGCCCAATACAGTGCCCTCCAACAGCTTGACAACGGAGACAAATAATTTGGATGTGAAGTGCTCGCCAGGTACACAATTCCAAATACTCGCCTCTTCAATTGCAAAGTTTGTCCCACAAAGTTCTGCTGGTTCTATCGGTTCTGCCATCTCCACTCCACTTACGCCACGGTCGCACTGTATATTTGGATTTTTCTAGCATGAAGTAAAATGTTTTGTTTATTTTAAACGTTAAAAATCAACACAATCCTAACTACTTACCTCTGCCATTGTTAAATTTAAATTTTTATATTTATTTCACAAAAACTATTTCATTAAAACAGCTGTTCAAACTATTTGCAAAATCTTGCAAGCGGAAATTTCTCCAGTAACATTTTGCAAGTTCTCTAACTTCCAACTGTCAAAAAATTCTCTTTTTGGCTCTCTCGCTGCAAGAGATTTGGAGTACGCAGACAACATTTTGCAAGATTTTGCAACATTTTGCGCAAAATATGTGTACGCAGACAGACCTATTGTGTTCTGTTTCTGGTGACGAATTTTCTTTGCGAATAATTCGTCGTTCGTGCCAGTTGTGTTTCCAGCATAACTCAAATTGCAGCAGTAAACAAATTAAAAGTATGAATTAAATATTTAATGACATAAACAAAATTTTCTGCAGTAACATATCAACAAATAAGTAAACGTTTAATTAAATTTTTAATTCAAACTGATTTTATTTTTGATTGATGGTTTAATTGAAAACACATTGGCGAGAATTTTTTCTATGTGCTTTTCTAATGGACTTAAATAAGGATCATTTAATTCGTATTAAATCAAGTATAACACGGTGCTACAGTGAAAATATACTTGGAAAATGACCTAGTGTAAGTTGAAGGCCTTGTTGAGTAGATCCCAAATCAGTTTTAACATGTGCGGAAACACCCTCAAATTTCGGAGTTATTCCGAAAAAACGATTTTTGGGTAGGTTCGAGTACTTATGAACACGTAACTCAGTTGATTATTACCCGATTTTTATTTTTAAACGGTTTCAGAAAGAAGAGACATGTACCTTTCTAAATGTATACACTTTTTGGTATGTGTATACAATTTTTGTAGTGATATTCTTAATTATATCTGATTTTAATTTGATTTTTTCTCGATTTTTCAAATTTGGTGACATTTTTTTTGAATTAGTTTGTTTAGAAACATACCAATATTTATACACACTATTAAAGCTAATTTAGTTTTGAGTTAAACCAGATTTCATTTAATAAAATCGAACAAAAAATAAAAAAGTTATTAAGGTTTTTCAAAAGTGAAAAATTTAGCTTTTTCAAATATTGCTCAATAGACCGGGTCAACCTCCATAAAAAACAAAAATTATGCCAGTCTCGCCGTAGAATGAAAGATATGTCAATAAAGTTTATAAAACAGGAAATATTTTTATTTTTTTCTGCTACGCCCCCAAATACAGCCCTTTTGGTTTTTTATTTATAGCGCTGCCATTTAAAGTCTTATCTCATCAAATCGCATATCGGTGTTCATTGCTTGACAGTGGCTTCATTTTTAATCCGACGGATCCTCACCCCAAATTTTTCACGTGTCAAAAAAGTCCTTCTAAAACTTAGTATTAAGCCCCTCTTTCTTTTTCACGTACATATTACATTTAACCAGGTAGAAGCCAATACAAACCAAAAAAAATTTTCATCAATCACGCCCTAGAACAGGAATATTGTTTTTTTGCAGCGCTTTTTGTTTTATATATACAGCATCGTCATTTAAAGTCCAATTTTATCGTATCGTATCGGATATCAATGTTTATGGCTAGAATATGGCTTTGTCAATAATGAACAATTATGGTTAGAAATCAATAAACATTTTTACTATCTTTTATTTCTGTTTAAGCTATTCTTGGAAAAACAGATTTTAAGTGTAACATCCAAGTGTTTCACGAACTGCTTCCTGTATCCCAATTTGAGGTGTAATGGTGGCAAAAATTTTTTTTCGGTACTCACTAGTGGAACTATTAATACGTTTTTCTTAGCTTGAATGCAGTTAACACTTCGGCACTTTGTTTTGTTTTAATTTTGCCGTTTGGTATTTTGACATTTATTTATTACTTGAGTGCATTGCACTTGGTAATGCAGAATTTTAATATACCCTTCACTATTCCGAAGTACACTTTAAATTAAAAATATACTAAAAGCGAAGTATTCACAATGTCCTTTACTTTCTGAAATTATAATAAATTAAATTTTTTTATGAATTAAACAATGTTCTAAAATGTTTTAAAATTATAAGCAATTTATTTCTTATACACACTCTACTTTAGGTATGTATGGTTTGTCATTACGTTTTCATCAATGCACACAGTTTGTGTGTTTTTCAAAAATATTACAATTGACATAAAATGCTTACAAAACAAAGAAATTTGGGATGAGGATCTGAGATGGCATAAGTGGCGCCAAGCCTTTAAAGTCGGATTAAAAATGAAGCCACTTTCAAGCCATGAACACCGATATGCGATTTGATGAGATAAGACTTTAAATGGCAGCGCTATATATAAAAAACCAAAAGGGCTGTATTTGGGGGCGTAGCAGAAAAAAATAAAAATATTTCCTGTTTTAGAAACATTATTGACATATCTTTCATTCTACGGGGAGACTGGCATAATTTTTGTTTTTTATGGAGGTTGACCCGGCCTATTGAACAATATTTGAAAAAGCTAAATTTTTCACTTTTGAAAAACCTTAATAACTTTTTTATTTTTTGTTCGATTTTATAAAATGAAATCTGGTTTAACTCAAAACTAAATTAGCTTTAATAGTGTGCAGACATATTTGTATGTTTGTAAACAAACTAATTTAAAAAAATGGCACCAAATTTTAAAAATCGAGAAAAAATCAAATTAAAATCACATTTAATTAAGAACATCACTACAAAAATTGTATACACAAAAGTGTATACATTTAGAAAGGCACATGTCTCTTCTTTCTGAAACCGTTCAAAAAATAAAAATCGGATAATAATCAACTGAGTTACGTGTTCATAAGTACTCGAACCTACCCAAAAATGGTTTTTTCGGAATAACTCCGAAATTTGAGGGTGTTTCCGAACTTTTTAAAATTGACTTATGATCTACTCAGTAAGGTCTATAACCTACACTAGGTCGCATTTCAAGTATAAAAAAAAGTGCTCATTTGTAGCACCGTGTAATTAATGAAAGTTTTTAAACTAAGCAATCGTTTTTATTTTGAGTTCCAAACATAACAACATTGAGCCTATTCTATGTGTCACACTTATGGCGATTTCTTTTCTGAGAAAAATATGTTACAGTATATACATGTTACATTTTCTAATGTTACCTATAATCACTGGAAGTGTAACGTGTTGTGCAATTTCAATAGAACACATTTAGTTGCTTTTATTTACAACTATTACATTTTCATCATTAATGTACTTCACGAGCGAGTTTTAAAGCTATTTGAGCGGTTTCTGCACGCTATTATGGTTTGAAAACATATATTGACCTCACTAATGGCTTAGAAAAATTAAAACGACTATAATATCTATTTATATTATAATCGTTTTAATTTTTTTTGATTTTAATGTGTAAATATATTTATATTTTGTTTTAAAACAATTTTTTTACAAAATTATGAGCGGTATGAATTATGACAACCAAAATAAAACATTTGTTGTACAAACAAGGTTGTAAAACAGGGCAGTATGAACACCTTAATTAAAAGTAAGGGTAAAATATGCAACATGTTTTGCATGTTTTTCATCAACATATTCACAAAAGAACTTGAAAATTTGTCCCACAGTTGTTTTTTTGTACAAACGAACACAAAAATGCAGAACATGCAACATTAATGCAACATATTTCGCAGAAAAGAAATCGCCATTAAAGTGTGAGTTGCTGTACATATCGCACACTGCATCAACTTAAAACTCAAAAATGTTTAGGAGATTTCGGCATCTGACTTCAAAAATAATTGCAATTTCTTAATCAAATTGAGTTTCACAAATGTTAAAGAAAATAAGTTAAAGACAAATGGAATTTTCGAGGTCGCTATAGATTGAATTTGTGAACTCATTTATAAAAAAAAACATTTTGATAAATTTTAAGTTGTAATAAGTTAAGATAATATTGACCTTTGGTATATTTTATAACAATTTTGATTTTCTTCCCAATTTAGCAAAGTATATTATCTAGAATATATCAAATTTAACTTTTTTTCTAATAAAAAAATTCATTTTTCTAAATAGGTACGAATTATCTTTGTATGTATTTCCTTAATTGCTGCAATAAAACTTTTGTTAGGTCAATCATTTAATTGCTAACTAGTTTTCTTCTTCCACTAAATACTTAATAAAATTATAACAAAGAAAATTATACAATACATTGTAGGTATTTCCTTTATTTCACATCGTCGTCCTTTTCTTAAAATACATTTCAAATGAGTGTCATTATCATACAAATGCAATTTAATTAAAAGTACACACAAGGCGATGTGGCAAGAACAACAAAAGCAAATTATTTAAACTAATTAAATAACATTCAGTATTACAGTTGAGTGTAGGTATGTATGTGTTTTAAAAACTGTTTTCTGCCTTATCGTAAAACAAACAATGACACAAACTAAATGGAAATTCAAAATCCACTCTGGAAGCACAGGAACAGTTTCAGCATCATCATCAGCACAAAATTATTTTTTATTACTAAAATAGCAACAACAACAACAACCACAGCGACAACTGAAGCACTAGCAGGAGCAGCAAAAGTGGAATTGGGGAAATATTGGACAACAGCTGTAAATAGAACGATGCCAAAGAGATGATAATGGTGTAGCAATAGTAAGGACTACTGCTGCTGCTTCATCTACCACTATTACATTTTCTACTATGACAATTTGTACTCAAGGTACAAGTTCGTTACAATATGCTTCCTCTTGGTTAGAGCAAAGTAACGTAACACAATAACGAAACTCGTTAATTTAGTTATTGATCTAAATGACGACAACCCATGAACGGTGTTTGGCCAGTGTTTATTTAGGATCCATCTAAACTCAAATAATAACAACAACACCAATCCAATGGATCTGTTTATTGTCTGTTTATTTATTTGTCTACATTTCCATCTGTCTGTTCGTGTGTACGTTCATCTAAACGTTTTCAGCTAAAAAGTGTGTCCAAACAGCAACAACAACAAAAATCAACACACCATTTATCGGAAGCCATATGCAAAAAGTAACAATAATAACAACAACAACACCAACCACAGTAGCAACATCAACAATACTTATAATGAAAAAAACTCTTAACGAGCGTAAAATGTAACTATTAAAAGTAGTAACGCCCCTCTGGAACAATCAGCTTAATAATATTACAACAACAACATATCACAATACCACTATCACCCAAAAACAGCAGACATGTTACTTTAATAATTTATCCACTCCACCAAAAGGGAGAAAAAGAGAGAGAAAGAAAGAGATAAATTAATATAAATATGCAATCATTTCATTCTCTCTAAACGGTATTAACCACCATGCAATGATAAAATCCACATTTCCAAATGGTTAACATTAAAATAAGAGATAACACTATAGCTGTTTCTCGTGACTGTACATGCTAGAAAGAGAGAGATTTAGGGAAGGGAAAACATGTGTTAATTTTAAAAGAGCAGATTAGCCCAGCTACAAACAGTTAAAAGAGAATTTTGTTAATGAAACCGGTTGCGTTTGAAGAGTAGCAAAGAGCGAAGTAAAATTCCCACTGCGGATACTTAGTACCAGCCAAGAGTGTTTGTGGATTATTCAGACAGCGTTTGTCGTAGAGTAAACACATGTTAAGAGTGCGTCCGTGATATAAAATTATAAAGAAAAGGAAAAAGCACAAAATAATATTTTGAAAATAAAAATTTAAAGAGAAAAAAAACAAAGTGTTAGAAGAAAAAATTAAACATTTCTTCTTAAACACAAAAAAGAAATAAACAAAAATCTATGATTTAAAAAGGCATTATACACAAAATTCATTACCAAAAAAAGTGTTACAAATAATTAAACATTCCAAGGACTAAAAAAACAAAGTGTTTATGTGTAAAAACTATTAAAAAAACGTTGATTATAAAAAAATAACGAAAACCCCAACACGGATTTATCAAGCGAATTTCAAACTGAGACGCCCAGCGCTTTATTAAAACGCGTATTTATGACTAAAATGATTCCGCCGGTACCCACATCAGCAGTCATGATGCCTACGCCAAAACAAAAGATCGGCTTTAGTATTGAGTCGATCGTTGGCAACGATGCCACTAACGCCTCAAATACCGTCGGTGAAAATTTAAACGGTTCCACTAGTACAATTTCCGATGATAATAACTCGGCCACCAATCCCTCCTCACCACCACAAACTCCACCAGCCGGTATGACTTCACTGACATCTTTGCATAATTCTCATTTATTATCTCAACATTCTCATATGGCCCATCAATTGTCGATGGCTCAACAACAAGCTTTGCATCAGCATTTATTGTTGCAACATCAGCAGCACCAAAACTCACAAAAACCTGATATTTCGGATATTATACAACGCTTACATAATTCTGCCCAAGCGGTCCATTTAAATTCCTCCAACGGTCCATATAGTCCTCCTACTCATACACGCTTATCGCCTGAACATGAACCTGCTAATAACCAACATCAACAACCACCTCAGCATCACAATTTGAAACGTGAAAGATCGCCAGATAGAGCCAACGAAAATGTACAAAATCCTGCACAACGTCATCAACCTCCTCACACACCCCCCAAATCAGTATCACCTCAGTCATCATCTCATGCTTCGCCGCCACCCGCCAATATGTGCAACAGTCCTAGCACACCTCAGCATTATGGTAAACCTTTGGGTAATCCTTTGAGTCCTGGTTCAATGCCCATGTTAGTACCTGGTATGTCTCCTGCAAATATCGTAAGACCTTTTCCCATGGGTCCTGGTCAAGCGCATCCACCTCCTCCTCATGTCAATCAACCCGGCATGCCTGATATTAAGGCGTTACCACCTTACATTAATGCACCACCAGAATTACCTCCCCAGCACAATCCGCATTTAATAGCTGCCGCACAATTCCAAATGGCTTTGCAGGCCGGCCATGTTTTAGGGCCGGCAGCTGCTGCAGCGGCCGCCGCCGGCCTACCACACCATGGAGGCCCCTTTATGCCCGGACCCGGTATGCCCAGAGACAGTTATCCCTTGTATCCCTGGCTTTTAAGTCGACATGGCAGAATATTTCCTCACAGATTTCCAGGAAGTAAGTATTTGAAAACATATTTTCATTTAGTTTTGGCAAACCAACTTTAAACCTTTGACTAGAAATAAAACTTTATTTCCTTTCTCCTTTCTAAATCATAAACTAATTTCCCACTTTTCCTTTGCTTTTATTTTAGATTTCTTGCTACAACCTTTCCGCAAACCTAAACGCATACGCACCGCTTTCTCACCTTCACAACTTTTAAAATTGGAACATGCCTTCGAAAGCAATCAATATGTTGTAGGAGCCGAGCGAAAGGCTTTGGCTCAATCCCTCAACTTAAGCGAAACCCAAGTCAAAGTTTGGTTCCAAAACCGACGCACCAAACACAAACGCATGCAACAGGAGGACGGCAAAGAGGGCTCCGATAGAAACTCACAAAACGCCAGCTGCGACGAAGACGACGATGAACTCATCGACATGGAAATGGACGATTGTGGCAGTGACGATGAGCACGAATACGAGCAAAGTCATTAAAAGTTCCATAAATAGAAAAGAAGAATAAAAAATTGGATTCTGGGAATCCTTGTGTAAATACCAAAACTGTATCATAAACAAAAGCGTTTAGCAAAAAGAGAAGCGTGTTGTGAGTTCCTTATTTATTATTGTTGTTGTGTTGTAAAGCAGCTTGAGAAACCCGGAATTGAAGAAAACACCAGAGCCAAACCCTCCAACCAACACAGAGTGTTTTTTTTCCAAGATAATTTTGTGAATATCTCAGTTGTGTTTTTAGTTGTGACTTGTGATATATTTCTAACACTATTTATTTCATCATTCCCAAAATGATGATAATAATTAATTAGACGTCATTTTGTATTAATTTGTGTTTTTCTTGTTATAAAGATTTTTCTTTTGTAAATTGTTTATATTTCTATGGAAATTAGCTGAGAGCTGCTTATTCTTTTCCTCTCAAATATTTTTTAGCCCTTCTTCTTTTTAAGCCTTTAAAACAAAAGTCATTTAATAGTTACAAATAATTTCTCTCATTAACTAGATAAATACCTTTAAATGTCATACCATTTTTTCTATTATTTCTTTAGTTTTATAGTTTTAAGTTTTTTTGAATTATTTAATTTAAAAATAGATTTAATTAAATAATACAAATTTGTAAATATTTTTAAGATTAAGATTTTAAATTTTAAGTTTTGTTAAGTGTAGTAAAAACAACAAAAAAGATATAAAAAATTCATTAAAAAAAAATTTAACATTATTACAAATGATGAAGAAAAAATATAAACAAATTAAAAAAAAAATATAAATAAATTAAGTGTTTGTTTTTTAAATGAGTTCCTTTCATTAAAAGGAAAAATCAAAATAACTCTAAAGTTTAAATTTCGAAAATCAAGGCGAAATTTCAAACTTTTTAAATTATATTCTCTTTTAATTTTTTAAAAAGTAATCAGCTCTAAAAGAAGAGTTGACGGCAATGGAACAATTGTTGCAATTTCTTGGTCGTTATTGACAATAATCGACTTTTATTGACAATCACTTAGTATTTTCTACGTTGTTTTAAAATTAGCTCTGGTTTAGTCGGCAGGATTTTGTGCGACGGCTTAAATGAATGTTAAAAGAAATTTTAGTAAGAAAGTAAATATATTTATTAAATACTTTTAAAATACAAAAAATGCAAGTTTAAAAGAACTTTTGGACAAAATTTTATTAGTGGTTTTAAAGATTTTATATTGAAATTATTGCTTCAAATAAGTTAGCAAAAACCTGTGTTTTAAATTCATCCTAGACTTCAGCCAAATCCCCACTGTAGAATAACACTTGAATAATTCAAGATAGAAGTTCATAACAGGCGTTAATTCGTCGACGAGTATCGTGCAAAACCTTTGCGCTTGAAAAATGTCAATTTATACAACACGCGTTATAAAATAGTTTTTTGTCACTTGTTTATAACACTTTGCTTTTAGAACTCCAATCTTCGGCTTCCTTTTTATCAATACTGTATATTTTTTGGTCTCTTCAATAAGTTTTCCTCCATGATTCACAAATAAAAATCTATTGATGTTCTGGGCATGAAAACACAATGTAAGGACAAAACTTAAATTGAAGATGTGAAAAGAAGCTCAAGTGCCTTGGACTTCACTCCATCTGATCTCTTTACTATTTACACCACCCTTATCCGAGCGAGCATGGAATACAACTTCTCGGTCGCGTGAAGGAGAGGGCGATGGTGACAGTAGGGTACCCAATTTTATTGACTCCCTTTAGCTACGCTGCAATGTGGGTTGTATTTGTCTGTTTTATCGTTTCTAAAGGGTGCCCAAATTTAAGGTCAATGGAAATTGCTACAATAAGAGGATCCGCAGCTTTTTGTGGAGGAAAATTGATGATTTAGATGAAGAGAATAGTGCAAAAATCGCAGTATTTCTCGTAGAGAAGGAGCGAATTTTTTTTTTTTTAAATGTATTTTTTTTATTATTGAATCTTTCTTATCGAAATTTACAATATGTATTAAAATCTTAATTCTACTTGTTGTTTATTAGTTGTTACCAATGTAACCACTAACTGCTGTATTCAAATTTTAAAAGTTTCTTCTAGTTATGCTCAAAGTATCGGTTCTTTTTAGCCTCTGGTGACCTTCGAACTGAAGCAGACACCGAGCGAGGTAGTTAGGGTGGGCCATTAGTTTATCGATGTAGCTAATTGAATATTTTTTAATTTCCTCCTGGATAGTGGGGACGTTGAGATCTCTGTGGATAATATCATTACGTATGTACCATGGGGCGCAGACAATTTGTCGTAATATTCTAGACTGTCTTCTTTGAAGCTTTTGGATGTTTGATGCGTATGCAGTACCCCATAATTGGATGCCATATGTCCATTTTAGTTTAATGATGGGCTTTTATAAGAGAATTTTGTTGTCTAAAGACAAGTTTAAGTTTCGACCGATTAGCCAATGCAATTGAGCTGCTTTAAGTTTCATAGCCGTTATTTTCGCTTCAATATGACGAGACCAGGTCAGGCGTCTATCTATATGAATTCCCAAGTATTTAACATGGCTTTCTACCGGAACAGTGATGTAACTTTTTTCTACAGCTGGGCACGTTTGTCTTCTGAGTTGAAGAGTTATAAAACAATATTATCGAGCAGATATCAACCATAAACAGCAGTTGATTGAAAAACGTGATTGCGAATTTTGGTAAAAGATTGAGAGCCTTCCGAGCTAGTAAGGGGGTCACTTGACTTAAATAGTTTTTATTTTTTAACTGGAACTTATTTGTCATAAGCTGATATAAAAATATTTTTAAAATCACAAAAAAAAACTTTTTTTTTATTAAATTTAAAATTTTTGGACACCCTTTACAACGGGATGTGTTCTGATGAAATTAAGTATCTGGTTCGCGGAACTCGTACGCGGTTTTTTTTCGATTGGCCAGTGAATTTTACAACGGATTAAGGTGGAATGACCTCCCTGGGGAAGTCATCCCTCTCACTTTCAACACGAATAAGTTCAAATCGAATGGCCACAAGCACTACTCCCTCTCCTTCTCCTTCACATAACCTATTTTCCATATCCAACACAATGCAATGCATTTGTAGGGGTCATCCCCTAAGTGCGGGTCCTAACAAAAAAAAAAATACACAACGCGTTTCAAAGTCCAAATATAACCAACATTCTGCCACAACCTCGTCAAAATGTTTTTTTATGTAACTTGTTCTATGAAAAATCACTAGTTTACCTTTTTTTATGACAAAAGCCTACAGCACGCTCGTGCACTAACGCGTGTTATGTACTTTAACTTAAAGATATAAGGATAAAAACTTTACAATTAGTTTTTTTAACTTCTAACACACTTTTCAATTTATTATCTTCTATAAATATAAAAATAAGTCCGTATATGTACGTCGCCGAACTACTCATAAACGCGTCGTGCGATTTCAACCAAACTTATACACAACGTAGACACAATGGTTTATATGAGGTTTGGTTGAAATCCGATAACGCATGTGTGTGCGGTGCGTATGTGAAGTGAGTGTGTTTTTGCCGCAGGAAAACCAACTTTATTAAAAACAAGTGTGTTTCTTTTCTTATTTTGTTTTTCCGTGCGAAGCAGGCAACGGGCCCGCTAGTTTCGATATAAATTTATTAAAAAAAATAAACCAAACACATAATTGGATATGGTATTTTGTTTTGACAGCTTTTCCATAAATAGTCGACATCGCCACAACATTTTAAGGTAACACATAATAAACGTCGAAGTAACGTAGTCATAGACTTGCTGCCCATTTCACGATGTCGAAAGAACGCTTTCTGTCGCACAATTACATTTGAAATAAAAACAAAGTTTTTGAATTTGTTTTACTTTTAAGTGTAGTTGTGCGAAAGAAAAAGCTCTTTCGCATTAAGGGAAATAGGCAGTTGATGTGGCAACAACTGAAAATTGACGTCGATAACGACTACGTCTTATATAATAGGAGTGATTTTTTTTTTTTTGTAGTTGAAATACTAAGCGGCACTGTAGCATTCCATTATGAAAAGATTTCCCTGTATTTCGAAATTGAATTTTTAAATCATTGACTTAAATTTGTAGTTTCACAGATTCTAATCGCGTGTTACTGGACTAAACTTTTTCTCTGGGCTAAACAAAATTTAAAAATAAATAAAAAAAAACCAAAAAAATGAACAAATTTTGTTTCGGTTTTTTCTTTTATTTATGTTGTTGTTGTTTTTGGTCTGTGTAATATCAATTTAATGATTGTTGCGTGTTGAAATATGTTTTTAATTGTTGATTAAATATTTAATGATTTCATATGATGGTTTTTAAATGTTCTGATTTTATTTTTGTAACAAAAAAAAATTGTTAATCAAATAATAAGAAAACACGTAACGTAACAAATAATTTGTGAATAAATAAAGAAACATTTCATTTAGAAAATTTTAAACATGAAATTAGTTAAAGAATTTGAGCCAGAAGTTTAAATGATTGAAACAAATAAATCTTTTTGAAAAAAATAAAACCAAATATGGATAACTGAAGTTGAATTTATATTTTCTATTCAAAACTATTTTTGGATAAAACAAAGCAACATTTCGGGTAAAGAAATAGAACGTTTTGAAATGGAAATGGAAAAAAAAAACATTGGCCCATATTCATAGTCAAAAATAAAGTCGAATTTTTCTAAAGTATACTTTAAAACAATGTTGTTGACATCCATTTAAAGCCGGTTTTAATTGTGTCTAAGTTTGAATATTTTTAAAAAAAAATTATAATATTTTTATTAAATTCTTTTTGTTAATATTTGGTACATTTTGTGAAATATTCCGACGGCATACAAAAGTGCTCATTCTTTCCAAATATTTAATTTTATTTGTGCGGATTTTTTTTAAGATTTTAAAATAAAATCCCTAAATTTATAAAAAAAAAAATACAATCAGTTTATAAACCTTAAGCTGGAGGTCCATACCACGCGTTTTCGCCTCCACGCAGCGCATGCTTTCATAACCTTACTTGCGTTCTACGTTTCAAGTTACATGCAACGCTTTTTATACAGCAGCAGCACAAGTAAAAATAAAATTTAATTTGTTACAATCAGCTGATTTGTTCGAACGCTACTTGTGACGCTTACAAAAGTAGAAAGTAAACCTACTTTTCGCCTCAAGGCATCTACGCTTTTGTGCATGTAACTTACTACGTATAACTACACAGATTCTACTTTTTTGACAGCTGCGTATGCTGCGAAAAAGCGAGTAACGCGTGGTGTGGTCCTCTAGCTTTAACCTTTATTGGATATTCTTTGTATAAGACTGCGCTCTCCCTGTGGGATGTCCTGCACCTCTTAGAGGTCGTCCTTAAGCACATTGAGGAGTACATAGCACTTGGTATAACGTTCTCTAGGGGGAAAAAAATGGCTGGGTTAAATATTAATCAAGTACGAATGTCCTAGCCCTCTTCGGGTTCTCATAGATTTTCAATACATTTGAATGCACCTGGAATGCACCAAATAGAGCACCTTTGGGTACCTTCATAGGGTTCGAAGTTGTTCCTCAGTACTAAACTGACGGTGCCACAAAGTCAGTAACTCCCGGTAAGTGCAAGCACTGGTCTGACTAATGGTAAGGTCTCCGTTAGTATGATTTTTGCGCGAAATGCTTCCTGTCTTTCAGGAGGATTGTCTTCGCGGATGCCTTGCTTCTCTGATAGAAGGTTGTTCTTCAGTAAGTTACTCACATTATCTTAATTTACTTTAAAAATAAGTCAAAGTTTATCGTCGACTTTGTGATTTTTACGACACACGGCTGATTTTGGCTTAACGGGTTTGTTAATATACAAAGTATGAAGCAAGACTTATCCACGAAAAACCCTTTAGACTCCAATACATAAAAAATTTACTGTTTGGTGCGATTCACACGCTGCTAGCGTTATCGGCCCTCGGTTTTTTGAAAACTGCGCGTCCAGAATGCGCTTCGTTAAGAACAGCAACGGTGCCAATGTGCCCGAATTCATTTATGCATATCAATTTGATCCTTTCGGGTTAGTTTTAACCAAATCTCTTAAATCGTAATTTGTAATTCGTGTTTCTTTGAAAACTGCGCGTCCAGAATGCGCTTCGTTAAGAACAGCAGCGGTGCCAATGTGCCCGAATTCATTTATAAATATAAATTTAATGCTTTCGGGTTAGTTTTAACCACAACTCGTTAAAATCGTATTTTGTAATTCGTTAAAGCTGTATTTAACTGTTAAATGTAGTACATCATAACTAAAATAATGAATAAATTTGACATGATAAACATTGCTTTAAAAAAAAACAATAAAATTATTCGTATTGTTTTATTTCACACAAGAGATCAAAGATTCTTGGCTATTAAAAAAATTTTTAGTGTTGTCAGTTTTTTTTTTGAAAAATTATATTTAAATTTAAAAAAAAAAAAAAATTGCAAAATGTATATTTTAAATGTCTGTGTATGTACGTTTATTATTTTACTAAATTTAACTTGCTTTTTTTTTAAATAAAAAAGAAAAGGCACCGACGTTTTCGATTATCACAAAAATAAAATCATGGGAATTTTGCCAAACAAAAATCTTTAATTTTCCGCAAATTTAGCTTATAAACGATTTAATGCTAAAATAGAAAATATTAATTATAATTAGTTTAAGTTAATCTTAGAGATCAAAGGGAAATTGTGTTTTTATACTAAAAAAAGCTTATTTACTTTCAACCGTATTCAAAACGACAATTTCTGTACTCCGACTAAACTCCGCTCATAGAGTGAGCAACTAAAACGTTAATTAAGCTTAATCACAATTTAGTCATAAGGTTATTCAAAACAATCCGATTAAGAAAAATTTGTACATCTCTGTTTTAGTTAAATTCAATTGACAGAAATAGCAAATTGACAGCAGTTAATCAGGAGTTAAAAAGTCTTTGATCATTCGATAATCATAGTTTATTATAAAAATGTTTTGAATAAAAAATCCTTAATCAGGGGATATGCAGTAACTAAATTTTTGTTTTGAATACAGGTGATTAAGTTTAAGGATATACAAATAGAATTCGAGTAAAATTGCAATCGAACTGATTTGGAAAAAACATGTTTTAAAAGTTGAAAACAAATTATATTTTATACTAGCTGACCCGACAGACGTTGTCCTGTCCAAATTAGGTAAAATGTTTGCGTTCGATTTTTAAAATCCGTTAAAAAGATACGAACATCTGATTTTAGGTTAATCGAAAAAAGTGGGAGTTAAAGTGGGCGGGGCAAAATTTTCTTTCCGTCAAAACCTAAGTTGGACCATGGCGATGATTTTAAAGAAAAAAATCGTCCAAATCGGTCAAGTCGTTCTCAAGTTATGCGCTTAATAGGAAAAATAGGCGTAAAAGTAGGCGTGGTAAATTTTTCTTTCGATGAAAACTTAAAATGGATTAATACGAACATTTGTTTGTCAAAGCGATTGAGCCGTTTTCTGATTTTAGGTAATTTGAAAAAGTGGGCGTAAAAGTGGGCGGGGCAAAATTTTCTTTTCGTATAAATCTAAGTTGTACCATGGCGACCATGGATGTAAGAAAAGATAAACTCACTGTTTATTGTTGGTGTTTTGTTAAAGTTGTGATTGGTTTGAAAAAAATAACTTGAAAAGAACAAAATTTAACAAAATCATAAAATATTCAATGAAGCTTGAACTTTTGTCTCTTGTAACTCTGTCATTTCTTGACCAATCTTCACAAGCAATCCATGGTTATTTTAGAATTTTTATAACTTTTCACTAGAAAGAAAGCATTACATACCCCGTTTAAATTTTTTGAAGATATTTGCATTTCAGTCACATCATCTTTTTTAAAAACACAAATAACGGTTATTTTGGAATATCTCAAAAACTGTTCTACTTTTGACAATTCTGGCTTCATATTCGGATTCAGCGGAAAATTTTACATAATGATTAGCTGTCAGATTCATTTGGTCACGACTTTGTTGAAATTTTGTCACGTGGTGTTATTATTGCTTCAACTACTTCGCCATTCCTTCAACTACTTCCTTGGGTATACGCATCCTGAAAATGATATAGTCCATTATCCTTGCATAAGGACGTATTTTTACATTTTGTTGCTAACTTCGACGTTGTCTGATAAAGCTGCATTGTCTTCCTCGTTTTTGTAAAGAGTTTAAGGACTTACTTTTGATAGCAAAGTAACAAAACATTTTGTATTTATCCAATCTTCATTTCATTCAAGAAACACTTTAACAGGGGTCTAATCACCGCATACGATATCAAGCAAGATTGATCGAAATTATTTATTTGTATACATTTGAGTTTGAAATAATAGCATTCGATATCGAGTAACTCGACATTATATTTATCGAGTTTTCATTCGATACGTCAGTGTCTATCGTATGCAAAAAATTCGATAGTTTATTCGATGCGATAGTATCCAATGCGGTGATATAAAGAGATTTTGCTTGACAAATCACGTAAAGTATTTTCTTGTTCAATAAGAAACGCAAAACTGCCAAGAAAAAAAAACTAATGAAATTAAAAATTTGGTTTTTTAATTTCTGAGTTGCTCAACATTTTTGCATGAAATTTGTTTAACCCTTCTGCACTCCTTGGATCAATTTGATCCAATTTTGGATTTCAAACGCAAAATTTGTCCCGTTAAATATAAGATATGGACGTAAAACTTTAATTTATCCATTACATGGACGAAAATTATAAATTTAAATGAAAATAATAAAATTTAAATTTTTCCTCCCACCTCCAAAAACACGATTTACACACTTTGGTCTATATGACCGAACAAGCGATATTGCAAGTTTAATTCCACTTTAAAATTGTTTTCCTATTGAATTGAGTTCATATTCATTCAGAATCATCGATCAATAATTTTTTCAGTCAAATAATCAATATAATCGCTTTTTCTTTTTATTATACTTAAATATGAAATGTTATTTACAATTTATTGTTGGGTCATATTGACCCAAAGGATCATAGGAAGGGCACATATCCAAGATATGCAGAAGGGTTAAAGGCACGAAAAGGCAGCCAGTTTTTATATATCTTTTAGGTAGTAAGTTAAACTTAAATTTTGCGTAAAAACTAGATCGAAGACAAACGTCGCCAACAGTAAAAATCCAAGTCCAAGTTGCGTAGGGAAGCCAAAAAACATTATTTATTTCAAATGAATAAATTTCAAATCTGCTAACAATGTTTACAAAACTCATAACAAAAAAAGATTCTAGACAAAACACCCTTCCCAACAAGGTATAACAATCCTAAAAAAATAATAATAACTATTAAAAAGGCGCGCTTGAATATGCTATCATTTTATCTACCCAAATCTGTAAAGTCGAAAGCACCCTAGAGGAAAGCGAATTGACACCAAAGTAGTGCCGTGCTAGGTTATTGGTGGTGAAGACCGGTTCTAGTTTAAACACTTTCTATGAATAAGACCTATAACTTTTACATGGGGTTGTCATTGGAGGGGGTCACTTGACACCACTTGACCAGTCACACATCTATTCTCAATGGACGTGTTTAGTGACAGTTACTACAATGTAGAATTATTTCCATAAAACAAGTCCTAGAATAAAATTCAAGAGCCAAATTTTAGAATGTCCCAAAAAATGTGTCACACTACCGGTGAAGACTGTACTGTAATTCATTACTTTTTTACCTTTTTGTTCTTCATAAACCACACTGGTCATAAGTTCTTTCTTTTTGTACCTGATCTATTTTCACAACTTCCAGGACCAGTCTGTTGGACCAATTGACACAAATTACCCGCAGGGTAGTGTATTCTGTCGCCATTTTCGAATACTTCTGTTGACATAATAACCATAATTTCTGCATATAATTATTTACGAAATAATTTGATTTATGGTTAATTTCAAACATTTCCAAAAATCAATTATGAGATGCAAACACCTTATATTATCCACTGTACTATGGTGGAGTAGGGTAAAAATATTTAATACTATTAAGAGCTTTTTACGACTTATAAAAATGTCGAATGGGACACATCATAAAGCTTTATATATAAAGGGAGTTTTTTTAGACGTATAGAACTTGCAATATGGAAAGCTGTAAAACTAGCTGGCATACAAGTCTTTGTCTTATTTTTTCAGTATACTTTGGCAAATCACCATGCACAGACTTAGACCGGAACAACGTGAGCAAATCGTGGAAATTAATTTATAAAATTCGCGCTTTGTTTGCCAAACTTATATTTACGATGAGGCTCATTTCTAGCTGAACGGAAACTTAAACAAGCAGAACTGTTGTTTTTGGAGAGAGCACAATTCTCTTGAGACTCTTCTGACTCCATTGTTGCAATTTACATGTCGAAGGCGTCATCTGCCCACTTGTTTTTAAGTCCGAATTTGGTGGCAGCATTACCGTGAACGGTGAATGCTACAGACAAATTATTAGTGATTTTCTTTGTTCATCATGTCATTGCAAATCATGCGGAGAATAAGTGGTTACAACAAGGCAGCGCAACACGCCATACTGCGCATGATATTATCACTTTGTTAAGCCAAACGTTTGGTGAGCGAACTAACTTAAAAAATGGAGCTGAGAATTGGCCACCTCGTTCGTGTGATTTGACAACTTTCGACTACTTGTTGTGGGCATATGTCAAAGTTCTGGTCTATGCTGATAAGCCAGCAACGATAGATTATTTAGTAAAGTTGAGGAAAATTGGACCGACAGGATGGCTTTTACAAGGTGCAGTTGCGGAGGCCATTTGCCAGAAATAATTTTTTAACATTAAATGATGCCATGCAATTTTTGAGATAATAAAACCAAAATTTTGGTATTTCCATTGAATTTGTTGTGTTTGTTAATTCCTGTAGTTCCTAAGTGGAATTTAGGCCTAGTATATGTATAAGAAAGCGTTAAATTAAGCCCAAAAGAGTACAATTTGCTATTCATGATGGCCCGATTAATTTCTTTTTTATTTCACTAAGAGAATTTGTTGTCGAACTACTTTTTTAGTAAAAACTTTTTCCGAAATTTAAGTAATCTTAAATAAAACAATTGTGATTTTTTTAATTAAACTGCTTTCATTAAATTATTTTACTGAAAGAAGGAATTTTACAACTAAAATTAATTAAAATTTATTGATAATGTTTATTCTTGGCTGAGCTGGGGATCGAACTCGGGTTGAATAATTTAGTGAAAATTAAATTTGATTAACTCAAGCCTAACTTTGTATCAAAATTTAAAATTATTTCTTAAAAATGTTCGATAAGTTGACACAAATTGCTGTACAATATTGTCCTTTAGAATTATAAATCAAAGAAATTTCTCCTTTTTTCCATTTTTTCAAGATTAAACTCGGATATAGATAGAAATTAGAAATATTTAAGAGCACCTCTAATAACAAGCCAATGAAAAAAAGATGTTGGTCCAATTTTCCGAAAAAAAAATCTTAATTTTATCTAGGAAAGTGAACTGAACATTGGAAAAATTTAATTAAAACTTCTTCTAATAATTTTAAATAAAATTATCTTCTTTCATTTATTTATTTATATTTGTTTATCCATATTTCCCGATTATAGCGAACTCCCCTAATAATGTTTGATTTAAAAAAATGAAAAGAATGTGTTCGTATATCTGTGTACACAATTAATAATCGATAATCAATTGATGATATCGTTGATGATGGCGTGATGATCATAATCACAGCAAATAAAAATAAAATACAATAAAATAGGAAAAAAAAAACGCCAACAAACATGTTTAAATACACACCAAAGAATACACAGCAGAAAGATAAGACAACAACGTAACAGCAGCACCAGCAAGCAACAGCACTGTGGAATTATAATCATTATCCTTCAGGCAACAAAAAGTAACACATGCAAACTCCAACTCAAACTCTCATACACACAAACTAACCCAGCAACACCTTTTTTACTTCTTAAGAATTTAAAGGAATTTATTTTAAAATGGAATTTAAATACATTTTAAAATTGTAAAAAATTTGTATTTAGCATTCGAGTTTTTTTTTTTTTTTTTTTGTTATTTTCAGCAGCTAAAATTGTCGGTGTCAAATTGTAACAATTTCCACAGTTTTCTTTTTTGTTTTTAAACAAATACACAAGAATTTCAATATTCCCTGTGGCCGTGTTTCTATCACTGAACGATTTAGCATACAAACATTCAGACAGGCAGACGCAGGAGCGGTCGCACAGATTCACATTTTGCTCCCAATATACTAAATTGTATTTTTTGTTTTTTTTTTTTCATTTTTGTGGTTGAGGTTCATTCGTCTGTGTAATAATTAATAATAAATTACACCCACCAATATTTTATTTTATTTATTTTTTCTGTATATTTTCATTGACTTGCTGTACCCATGTCTCTTCTAACAATTTGTGTCTGGTATAAACTCTTATTCATTCCTTTAATTTGTTCAAAATCGTTCATTTCGCTCGATGTTGTCCCTACAATTAATTCTACTTCATTTAGAGTAAAGAGTAAGAACATAGAACAAAGTTATCAGTAGTTGTAAGGAATGTAATCTTTATGCGCACGTAAAGAAAATTTATAATTCGATTGCTTATATAGGCCGCTTCTTATCGCTGGCTATCGAACAACGACAATTGAAAGAATAATTTGAATTATGAGTGGGCAGCACGTCGAAAATTTCGATGTTTACCGAATTTAAAAAAAAAACACTCACAGAAATATTCTATGTAAAATGGTCGAAAACCAGATTGATTTTACATTTTTGGTAGTGATTTTGCCTCATGTTAATTCATGTTAATTTAACATGATTAAACAAAAAGTTGCGTACAACACTTTTCCAGTAAAGTTAGAGCAAAATGACTTTGATTTTGGAATAACTCTGCAAATCGCGTTGAATGAAAGTTATTTCAAGTTAAAACAACGTCAATTTCATAAAGAATCAACTTGATTTGAGTGGGAAAGAACAGTGAGAAGAAGCTTAAGAGAAAACATATGAATTTATGTTAGAATTATTCTTAACACTTACTCCCGAACCCAGAGAGAGAATATTTTATTTATTTTCCTTTTAGACATGTTTCATTTTTGTTGTATTCCCATTTGTTTATAGAATCACTTTAAATTAAAATACACCAGTAGAATGAAACGTTATCGCTTTCGTCATCATTTTACTTTGAAAATTTGATGTCACTAAACTAGTGCTGGGAAACTATTGATAGTCTTATGGCCATTTTCTCATTAGGCAATTATCTTTTTTCCCAACGAAAAACTGCACATTAAAGAAATTTGGTTTTCTCAATGTCTCATTTGCTTCAATTTTATCGCAAAGCTAACCGGCACTCATCTGGCAATTATTTATTTTCCTTTTATTTGCCGTACAGATAAATCCAATCAGCTGACTCCCAACTTTTACATGTATTTTGAGTGGCGTTGCCAGCTGAAAACAATGTTTTTTGTCGGTATATTGAGAAACCCAAAATCGTTAACGGACAGTTTATCGGTCCAATAAATTTATGTTGACATTAAGTAACAGGCAGTTTGTCGATACATTGAGAAAATGGCCATTAAACTATCGAAAATATCGATAGGAAAAATATCAATATCGATATTATTATTTAACCCTTATGTGTGTGGAAAAAAAACACCTTCTATAGGGTGGATAGGTACCTGGGTACCTTAATGCAAATTGTATGAGAAATCTAATTTTTTGTCTTGTATCGTACAAACAATCGATGGTTAATGAAATAATATTAGAATTTTACTCTGGTTTTCTCCTTTTCATATATTTTTTAAAATCCTACACCCAAAAAAAAAAAATTTGTAATATAAAACGTATACAGGTACCCAGGTACCTATTCACCCTATTAAGGGTGCAAAAAGCAAATTGGTATGCCACGCCCCCCCAAACTCATATTGTATATAAACACCTATGAAAATATAATAATAACAAAAAGTTAGGAGTTCTCATGAAATTGTAGAATTGTAGACTAAAATCTTATATAAAAAATTTCGATTTGAAAACGCAATAGGTACACAGGTACCTGTCCACACACATAAGGGTTAAAATACAGCTATGATAACATGGTTCAGCAGCTATACACACACAGTTTTTTGCCGCAAGTTTTTAGTTGTTATTATTGATACGCGCGGAATTACAGTAATGAATACAAACAACAAGAATGGAAGGTGGTATGGATTGCTGAAATGTCAGATATTTTTATAATAAAAAAAAAAAATCAAATAAAAATGCAATTGCGAGCATAGGAGCAATGAACAATCAGAAAAAAATTCCGCTGGATTGATTACCTTTTGGGTTGAGAATCAATTCCAATTAAGAACAATTTCTAAATTTGCAAGCAAATATCTTATAGTACCTGTGACTCTGGTTGATTCAGAAAGGTGCTTATCAGCATCACAATTTTTCAAAATTGTCATCTAAAAGAACGTGCGTACATAAATACGTCACATAGGTTCAATAAAGTGATAAAAATAACGAACTGTAGCCTGATAAAAAACTCGTTACAGTTTTCCTACTTAAGTACAAACATTCAGTCGATAGTAATATCGATATATCGATAGTAAAATCTGAACTATCGATAAATATCGATAGTATCCCAGCACTACACTACACAAAACAAGTAAAACGGGATTTTATGGATTCAATATTGAACAGTGTTATTTTAACATTTTTCATTTTAAATTAATATGAAACAATGATAATTTAAAATGAAGTCCACAATCTTGCTGTCACTAGTATGTTAGGATTACACTACGTGATTTCAACAAAGTCGTGACCAAATGAATGTGACAGCTAATCATTATGTAAAAAATGAAGTCAGAATTGTCAAAAGTAGAACAGTTTTTGAGATATTCCAAAATAACCGTTATTTGTGTTTTTAAAAAAGATGATGTGACTGAAATGCAAATCAAATTGGTCAAATTCATTTGGTCAAAAAATTGTCACGTAGTGTTATATACACTCAAAAGAATAATCAATCGAGTACGATACTCGAATCAATCCCAAGTGGTGAGTGCGGATTTTCTTGAATCAAGTACAGAAAGATTGATTTAAGTACGGATTTTCAATCGCGAAATACTTAACTTATCCATATTCAATCCCGAAATCGTACTCGAAATAATCCGAAAATGAGATTGATTTAAGTAAGAATAATAGAGTTCGTACTTGAAATAAACCAAGAGTGAAATTAGAAGGAGAATTTTATTATGAATGATTTACTTACCCGTTTTACACCTTTTATAACTTCAATTATATAACACCAGCATCATTCTCAATTTTACTTTTTGAACGGAAAATACTACTTGTGTGGTGTTGTTGTAGTGTCTGCAACAAGCTTTCATAAGTTAATTCAGATAAACTGCCTGTTTTCAGAAAATGAAAACAAGTGAGTGATTGAGAAATTTTATTGCAAAAAAATAAAAAAATTTTCGTTTTTTATTGTTGTTTTAAATAAATTTTTTCTCTAACTCGCTTGTTTGCTTGTGGCACTTATAACAAAAAGTTAGGTCTTTTTTTTACTTGGTATAAGAATTTTGTACTTATTTTAAAGAAATTCCGGGATTGATTTTCGAAAGTAATCCCATTTAGGATTGTTTTAAATACGTTTCATTGTTATTCGTACTTCAATTTTTAAGTACGACTCGTACTTAGAGTAAGTATAAAAAACTAAATTTATCCCGAGGATATATGCAGTCCTTTTATTCCTGCTGGAACGTAGGACCATCGAAAATGCTTTGCATTTTCCTCTTTCTATTGCAAGGCCTTTCCTCTCAATCCAAGTTACGCCAATTTACCTTAGCTCCGTTTCTAGTTGGCTTCTCTAGGTGTAAGTTGGCCTTCCAATAAGTCCCTAGGCTTGCGCATTATACTCGACCAGCTGCATTGTTATGTCATTCATAGCGCTTCTCAGGGTATAACCAATCCATTCGAATTTTCTTTCTTTGATTTCCTCTTCTAGAAGTTGTTGATTTGACATTTCCCAAAGTACAATATTGGTTATGATAACTGGCCAAAAAATACCGTGTTTACGGCGCAAGCGTCTTTTCACAAACGTTTGGCTTCAATGGTCTTATAAAAGTTTCGTGAATCTGCAGATCAAAAAAATGTTATGTAAAAAAACGAGGTCGAAAATTTCACACTTTTTCGTTACAAACATCAATATTTTACTCGATTTAAACTGTCATTACAAATTTACATACGTGATAAACTTTTTTTATAAACACTTTTGTGTTTTATTTTTTTTTTTTTTTGTTTTAATCAAAATAAATGCATTTATTAATTAGTATTGTGGTTATTTTGTTGAACTATTTATGGTTTTTAATCCAAATTTTAATATTTTTAATTAGGCTTAAGTTCATGAAATTTAATTTTTCATTAAATTATTTTTATGAAGAAAGGAATTTTACAACATGAAAATTAATTAAAATTGTTATTGATAATCTTTCATTCTTGACGTGGCTGGGGCTCGAACCCCGGCCGGCAGGTTACCATAACATGTTTCGATTGCAACCACTCAATCTCCTCAGATGGTTTTGCCGTCTTACACTCGCAGCCATCGACGACTGCTGACGTCAAAAGTCAAACATCAATCCTTAAACCAAATTGTATTCTAACATTTGGTAGATCGAAATTTGCTTTCCTGAATGATTATCTATTTTAATTGATTTTACATGTTTTTTCCTTACTTCTGTTTTTTCGTACTTTTGTCAAGAATTTTTCTTGAAGTCCAAGTACATTTTTTGTTTTTTAATTTTGTCTTTCTTTTCTGTTGACCTTTTTTCAGAACAACTTGAAGGACAAATGTACACATAGAGCTCGTGCCTTAGCTTTAACAATAATCAGTATTGTGGTTATTTTCTTAAAAAAAAAAAAAAAAAACAGAAGTAAGGAAAAAACATGTAAAATCAATTAAAATAGATAATTATTCAGGAAAGCAAATTTCGATCTACCAAATGTTAGAATACAATTTGGTTTAAGGATTGATGTTTGACTATTGACGTCAGCAGTCGTCGATGGCTGCGAGTGTAAGACGGCAAAACCATCTGAGGAGATTGAGTGGTTGCAATCGAAACATGTCATGGTAACCTGCCGGCCGGGGTTCGAGCCCCAGCCACGTCAAGAATGAAAGATTATCAATAACAATTTTAATTAATTTTCATGTTGTAAAATTCCTTTCTTCATAAAAATAATTTAATAAAAAATTAAATTTCATGAACTTCAGCCTAATTAAAAATATTAAATGCATTTATTTTAAAAGCTAACATATGTTTTTATTTTTAATATGCATACTTTTTACTGGGTTTAACATAAGTTCTTTAATCCGAAAATAGGCATAGAGATTCTTGATTCGGTAAACTTAATGACCTCAGTGAACGCAATAATCTAAATTTCTAACGGTCGCGTTAACCGAGGATACACTGTACATTATGGTTGGCCACAATCATATAATTTTTTTCTGTGAATATTTAAAATAAAAATTTACCAAAATTAACGAGCAATGTGTTTCGGTTGTTTAAGCAAAAATTTAATAATTACGATAACCATAAAATGGTCGTAAACAACCAAAGCTCAGTTGCAGTGCCATATAGATCACTATTATTTATAATGAAGAGAATATTGAAAAGTAAATTTGGGTATACCAAAGACTCCTGCGCTACTACTAAGTTGCTTCATAGTTTCCTCGCACCAGTTTGGTAATACCAACATTAATGAAATCAGATCTTAACAGCCCTGGACCCTCAAGAATACATATACATAAGTACATAAATGTGTAAGTGTGTTGGTAATATTATGAGTAGAAGTATCCATAACACATTAAAACCCACCAATAACAACAACAACAAAAACGACAGCAATAATATTTCCTTATAACAAACCTTTAAACGTGTTTATCAAATCGTAATTCTGGGAAATTAACACGAATGATTTTTAAAACATTTTTTGAGTTCGCTATTTGTTGCGTTTGTAACAGTGTTGCCACTTTGTGGGTAATTACCCGAATTTGGTATAATTTTTACGGTCGTGGATAGAGCGTGGGTAATTTCTCTTAGGTGTAATTCAGGTGTTATTTGAAATTTTTACTTCAGATGCACAAATTCAATCAAGATTCGATTTCAGTGATGGCATTTATTTCTTTTTAAATATTTTTGCTAAGAAATGCCAGCCTTCTGATCCAAAGTCTCGGTTTCTTTTTAAGAAACGACTTCAATCATTAAACATACATATGACGGGTGTTCTGGAAATCGAAAACGCAAAACGCAATAATTTGAAAGTTGTTTTTAATACACTTTTAATCTAATTTTTATAATCTTTGTTATAAAATTCCGTTTAATAGAGAAAACTTTGTATAATATTTGTCATAAAATTCTTTTATTACAGAAATCTTATTCAAAAACGAAGTTTAAAATTCTTGCGTTTGCGTTTTGCGATTTCGATTTCCAGAACACCCCTGTATATTTGTAAATGTTTGGTAATGAATGTCGCAAGATGGACCCTTTGATTTGGATAAAGATGCCTATAATAGTGATTTAGAACCTGAAGTCTATTGAAAAAAGTTATTCAAACTAAAAACTTTCCTGGGGAAAGATGTTTCCAATATTGCAAAATATAATTAATTTTATTTCTATCTTGCTACTTTTTAATGCTTTAGTTTAAAGAATAGGTATTTAACGCCCTTTACAGTTGTGAAACTGAATTACGAAAAGGACAGTTGTATAAAACTCTGCAGGCATTTTCTTTACTAAATAAGGTATAAAGGGTATTTTTTGAGACCATGAAACTTAAAATGGTAGACAACACAAAAAAAAATCAATTTTAATCGCAGATTGATACACGGCATTACGATTTGAAACTGATTTAAAACAAATAGACACCGCGCATGTCCTTGACGAAATGCATTGCAGACGTCCAATTTTGTTTCTCTTTTTCGAATAAAATGAACAATGTTGACCTCCAAGACACCGATTGTTGCTGGTTTATCAGCACTAACCACTGACTTCACAGCCCTACGGAAAACAATCAATAAGTGTCGCATCGCACGGCCTTGAAGTCTAATTGACAGTTTATTTTCTCTAAATCAACACATTGCCTTCATTTTTGAAAAAAAAGTTCCGTCATTTAAATCATGAAGTCACCTTTAAGTTGCGAAAATCGATGGCTGATTTTCAAAGTATACCTATTTGGATAATTTAGTGGCGTTGTTCAAGCATGAATCTATTCATGATGATGTGCCTGATCAAAAAGTGAAAATAGTATGCCAGTTCCTTTGACAGCTAACCTTTCGTAAGCTCTATGGGGCTAAAAAGAATCCATTATAAAGCAATGACAAGGAACATTTTAAACCTTCCCAAGATATATCAACAAAATGTGGAAGTTAAACTCATTATTTTAGCAGTTTTATTTTATGTTTTATTAATTTTTTTTAAGTCTTTAATGTTATTTTTGTTAATTAAAATAAAATTAAGAGCTTGACTAAAATTGATCTTGTTTTAATGAGTTTGTTGTGTTTTTGCTTCTTTGTAAATGTCGTTTTATTTAATAAAACATAAATTTTATATCAGGTATAATTTCATTTAAATCGGGTAATTTTGCTTCATCTCAAGTGTAATTTTGAATCTTGCTGGTGGTAACACTGGTTTGTAAGTCAGAGAGAGAGAGTGAATGCGTGTGTCAATGTGTTTGTTTGTATTAAAATTGTATTTTTACTGTCAGTTGGTTTATTTTCAACAAGATTTTAGTGCTTTTGCTGATGTTGCTGATGTTTATTGTTGTTGTAAAATGTTGCCAAAGGTTACGTAGAGTATAGAATGGTGACTTTTTACAGTAGAATCGGGAAAAAGTTAACTCCCGTTGAAGGAAATATCGCGAAACTGTTAGCTCGCAAATTTTAGCGTCCTTTTGCCGTAATAGGAAAAAATGCCAACAAATCTGTAAAAAACACCACAAATCTGATTAGATCAACATTAGAAGGTTAACAGTTTGAACCAAAGTGTTGAAGATATTCTAGAAACGCTATCTGAAGTAGCTACATTAAGAAAAAAACGTCATAAAACTCTCAAAACTATTGCGAACTATTTAAAAAAAGGTCACACGAAAATTCTACATAAAACAGAACCTTAAGCAAGTGAGTGCAAATGTGGCTTTGAAGTAACCAGTCGGTACAAATTGAGACTAACTGCCTGTTTTAGAATACGAGGGTAAAATACGTTCGTTTAACTTAAAACAACTTAAAACAAAATTTCAAAATTTGTTTTTGATTGAAATGTAAGTTAAACGCAGTTCAACGATATCTCTGAAACTACAGGGCATATTTAAAAACAATGTAAGCATGGCTTAAATATAATACTGTTGCCGAGTTTCGGATTTTTTTGTTAACTGAATGTGGTCAACCGCTTTCAAGTTATTCTGATATATGTAGTGAAAGGGCCTTAATTTTGGACTCGAAAAGTAGAGCTGATAGAGAAAAAGTGGGGATTTGATTTGATTTCCAATCAAATTCCAGAACTTAAAATGTCTGTTCCGCAATCTAATTTTTCATTCTTGACTAAACTGGGAATCGAACCCAAGTTTTCACGGTCAGGTTGCCCCTTTTAAATGAAAATTAAATTCAATGAATGATTCAAATATCAAAATTTGGACTAGACACCACAAAAAGTTTGGCAAATATCCAACATGTCTGCAGAATATTAAAATTTTTTTAATATTTCTACAAACATGATTTAAATTATTTGGGTGGATTATTTGACCTTTAAGTCAATAAAATAATATTTTAAGTTTAATGTGCTGTTTCCAAGTGACAAACAATTGATTGTGCAGAAAAATGTATATGAAAATTAATCATTTTTTTTTTAGTGCTTTTCATAATCAATTGCTTGTCATCTGGAAATAACACACAAGTTTGTGAAAAATCTATGTTTATTATTGTATTTTTTCAAATTTGTTTCAAATTTAGTTCGAAAATGTTTATATTTATAACCCTTGAGACACTTCGGTTAACTTTTTCGGGATTCTACTGTATTTTGTTTGTTATTTGGAGTGTTGCTGTGATATTTTTATATTGTTGCTGTATGTTGTATGTTTCTTTCTTGATTTGTTGTTTGTACTGTAGATTGTTAATGTGTTCATGTTGTTGCTAGCTATTATTGTTCCTGTTGTTGTGGTTGCTGTTGTGGTGCCAGTCGTTTTGAGTATTTAACCAATTAAAGTATTAAATAATCCAATTTGCCTGAATAAACAACATCGTTTTATTCTTAAACTTTAGTTTTTTTTCTTATTTGTTATCCATTTGTCCTACAGAATTTTAGTTTAAGATTTGAAAGTTAATTTATACACAATTTATTTATTTATTTACAAGTATTAATTGTATTAATTGTTATGTTTTGCTTTATTATTTGTTTGGTGATCTTTAATTAGCACTTTATAGCCAGTGTTGCGAACACTCATTTGAATTAGAAGTCTAGATATTTTTTTTTTTTTCACTGACAACTTGTTTTATTCTATAAAATTAGTTTTTTTTTTATTATATACTTATTAATTAAAATATATTATTTTATTATAATTTAATAAATTGTTAATTTAAATGCCAGATAATGGAAATGTAATTATAGTTATTAAACTATTAGATACTTATAGTTATTTTATTAAATATATATTTCTTAAGAAAGTTTAATCTGTAAATAAGAAAAAAACTTTGAATCGCAGCTTAACCCATTAGTGCATATGGTGCCTTTTTATTTATTTATTTTTATTTATTTATTTATTTAGTATGGATTGTAAGCCCTATAGGCCAAATTAATCCAGCTTAATCGTATGGCAAATATTACATTTTTTTCTTTTCTTATATCTTAAAATAATGTTTAACTATTTTAATACCCCCCTATTGCACAAATGTTGAAAACGATATAAGGACACATAACCTGTGGCAACTAATACAGTCAACTTCTTACTTGCTAACTTACAGATTTTCTAATAACATTTTCTTAAACATTGATAAAGAATTCGAGAAAGTGCGTTCACTACAAGGTATGACGGAATTCCACAGTCTTGAGACCCTGACAGTAAATGACCTACTCATAATTTGAGTGGAGTGTCTAGGTATGATCATTAAACTAGTTCTAGTGGAATGACCGAAATTAAATTTTCCTTTAAGGTAAGGAGGGTTCCCAAATTTAAAAATTTTATACAATTGTAATAGTATTCTCATATTAATGAAGCTTTCAAAATCACATTTCAATAGTTTTCTAGTATACGAAGTCATATGAGTGTGTGATCTATAAGTTATTCCAAATATATATCGTGCAACTCTATTAAAACACTGTTTAAGTCTATTGATACTAGTTTGCGATACCCCCGAATAGACTTCTAGACCATATACTAATAAAGGAAGACATAATGCCATAGCAATGTTCCTCTTTACATTACTTGGCAAATAAATGGCTAAAGCATATAACCTTCTCAAAACAAAATTAATTCTTGAAGCAACATGATTGATATGAAACTCAAAATTTAGATTATTATCTATATACAATCCTAAGACTTTATAATATGAAACAAACTCTATATTCTCCTCACCTAATACCAAATTCGGTTTTGTATAAGACTGCGAAAACCACATGCATCGAGTTTTAAAGGGATTCATACAAAGATTATTTGCTTTAGACCACTCCATAACAAACTTTAAATCTTCATTAACTTTATGTGCCAAAAAATTAATACCACGACCATTGTCATCCGCCAGCAACTGAACATCATCAGCATATGTATAACACCTACAGAAATTTATGTGATGATATAAGTCATTCATATAAATCATAAACAATAAAGGCCCCAAAATGGAACCTTGGGGTACCCCCCTATAGGTTTTAGCGATTGATGAACAGGCAAATTTGTATTGTACATATTGGTATCTATTAGTGATAAAAGACTCGATTAACTTGCAAGCAGAAAATCCCACGTCAAATTGAGAGAACAGCTTACTACATAAACGCCCATGGTCAATGGAGTCAAATGCTTTACTAAAATCAAGAAAAAAAAGAGTACAGAGCTCAGTTTCTTGTCTAAATTGTTTCTTATATTCTCGACGCAATCCAAAATCAAACCTGTAGTGCTGTAACGCCTTCTAAATCCCGATTGATATTGATTTAAATAATTTCCACGATCAAGATGTTCCAAAAGTTGTTCCCTTAATAAAATTTCCAGTATCTTAGAACATGAGTTCAAAACACTTATCGGACGAAAATCTGTTAGCAGACGGGGAGATTTTACTTTTGGTATGGGAATCACTCTTCCTACTTTCCAGCTGTCAGGTAACGATCTTTTTTCCACTTTACAGCAACACGAAGAATTAATAATTGAACTTTCATTTAGCATCTCATTCTCTTGTGTGTCTTCGTCAAAACAACAAGTGTTTTTATTTAATTTTATTCTATTGATTGCGTAATATTGTGCAAAAAATGTATAACGGAAATAAAAAAATTCGCACCACACGTGAAGGGTATGTAAGAATGAAAAAAAATTAACAGTTTGTTGCTTTATTTATATTTTGTTAACCCATTTCAGCCCAAACAAAAACTACCGGACAAAAAATTAAATTTTTGTTATATTATTATTAAATTTATTACATATAAACAAAAAATAAAAAAAAAAAATTTTTTTTTAATAATGTCAAAAACTTTGTCATGAAGTGTTCCCAAATTGGCACAGCAAGCGTAAATGGGTTAATGTGTGTTTATTAAAATGTGATTAAGTAACTGAATTGTTAAATTTTAACCCCCGAATTATTATTAAATTTAACAAACGTTTATTAAGGAGAATTTACATACAAAATTTGTTTTGTAAACCTTTAATAAATTTAAAAATGTAAATGATTTTAAAAATATTAGCAATTGGCGTTTTTTGTTCATGTCCCTTTAAAGGGACATTATGCTCTATGGTAATATTTATTGCTATTCTTATACAAACTTACTGTTGCTGAAATATTGGAGAAGTTGAAATATATAGACGACAACTTGCAAAATACCGACATATTTGCAATACCTCCTTTGGATGGAAATGAATGAGTGATGGAAATGAATTATTTTCATAAATTTTTTTAAATTGAAAATTTTAATTTTTTTACATAAAAGGTTTTTATTGATAATTATTTCATATCCGTGAAGCTTCTTCGGCATTTGTCAGCTTCTGGAATAGGCTCATTTGGTGCATATTTCGGAAATGAAAAAAGATCAAAGAGGAAATACGGACTATTATTTTTCTGATAATGGCAATATAATCGTCGTACGATGGAATGACAATAACGTAGTCAGCTTAGGAACTAATTTTGACAAAAATGAAATTGGACCGTGAAAGCGTTATGCAAGATTAGAAGGCGGCATGCAGATACCCAACCAAAAGTATTTCAACATTACAATCATGGCATGGATGGTGTAGACAAAATGGACCAGTTAATTGCTGTGTATCGGTCATGTATAAGACAACTTAAGTGGTGGTGACCAATTTTCGCATATCTGTTGGATGCTTCCGTTGTTAATCATTGGCTACTAATGAGAATGCTGCATCCAAATGATCTAGATTGCTCAAACTTGTTGCAATTCCGCAGATATATAGCCACTTATTACCTAGAAACGTACGGTGTGCCCTCTGTAAGAGATTACAGACCATCGATTTTCAGTGCTGTCAATCGATATGACGGTAGAAATCACATAATACACTACTCCAAAACGGATAAACATGTGCAAACTGCGGTAACAAGTCTAATTTTATGTGCAACAAGGGCCTTCACTCAAAAGAATGTTTCAAAAAATTTCACATTTCTAAAATCTTTAAAAAAAAATTTATTCAAATAAAACTTCTAAAAATTTTTAAATAAATAACGTGTTCAAAAAGAATTTTGTTAAAAAGTACTTGGGGAACTTCATGCACTAATGGGTTAATTTTATTATAATTAATTGTACATATAAAGTTGAAATTTGATATACAAAAATAAAGGGTAAGTTTTTTTGTAAGGATCAGTCTAATTTTGTTTATAACTTCAATGTAAATGTTTTCAAGATGATTGTGGGTATCGGCATCAAGTAATGCCCCTGTAGGTGGCCATCATTATAAACAGGTGGCAATTCTAGTTTGTGGCAGCCTGGATATTGAACTGCAAAAGCCAGTTCTGTTGAATATCAACACCACGCGGATACACCCGTTAGCTGACCGACCTCTACTTAAGGCTACGTGGAAAACCTGTATCTAATACGACGTATTTAGTATCTTCCTCAACACAATTTGAATTGAAACCGCAGACCCATCTCCCACTTGGGATTCCTTAAGCTCTGATTACTACTGCTTACTGCTTATCTATTACCAGGTCTTATTCTGTTTGGCCCCGATATATTACACATCTGCCAATTTAAAGCCCCAAACAAGCTTCAGCTTGGGTGGGCGTAGTTTATAACGCGAAGGATCAACTCCAAGAGATAGGTGCCCATAAAGTGTTAGACGCCACCCCAGGATTATAAAATATATTTTATATGAACAAAAAAACTTTTTACAAAATTTTGTGAAATAAAAATTATCCACGGCTATTTTCAATTAGAATTTTTTCCCTCGACTTTTTCACTTCCCGAAAAAGCGGGAAAACATTTTTAATTTCCCTGTATTACTGTCTAACTATTTTCTATGAGCACCTCCTTTTTTATATAGAATTATTTAATACGCTTACCATTTAGTTGAAAATACCTTGAAAATGTGTGGGGCGAGGTCGTTAGAACTGTAATTTTTATAGACAGCAGGGGGTCGATTCTGGTTCTGTGAAACTGTGAAATGAAAAAAAAACTTATCATTTTCGTTTTCATGAGAGCTTTTCATAATATCATTTCACAATTACACAAATTACGATTCACGTTCTTTTAATGAAAAAGTGTTTCATTCCATTGTAGCCGTGAAACTTTTGTAACTATGTTAGTCTAGGATCACACTATGAAAGTTTTCTTTCAGAAAGTCTGAGTTTATGGGTGAGAGAGGAAAAAGGAAAAGCATGTTCTCTTTCCCTCTCACCAATAAACTCAGACTTTCTGAAAGAAAACTTTCATAGTGAGAACCCGGACTTAATAAAATGTAAAAGTCAAATGCAGAAATCGAGGCTTTGGAGTTTTGAACCGGCGGTAAGCCGCAAATGAGTTTTTTTAACCTGCTTGAGCCGCATGTATTTATTTTTGCTGAAAGTTTTCTAACCATGTTTTAACTATTTTTGTCCAATTTTTTAATTAAAAATATTAAGTATTACTTACAATAAGAATGCATATACAATACTTAGGCGTAGTATTGTAGATACATTTTGTATCCAGTGTACATAATATACTTTGTATTAGCATGACATCTGTGACAAGAATGTTGTTATGGATTTCTCTATTCGTTTTACACTATTTTTTTTTAAATATGAAGAACAAGAGTCTATCCTTTCGATGCTTACAAATTGCTAGTGAAGTATTGATATAAAAATAAATAAAAAAAACGACCATAAGCTCAAAAATAGTTAAATCATTAACAAATAAGAGGACAAATATAGATAAATTTTTTAAAATGTTAAATTATAAAACATAAAAAAATTTAAGGCGGCCCTAAGTTAGTTTAAGACGTCGCTAAACTTATATTTTTCACCGCCGATGGTAGTAACAAATCTACTTTGTCTTCTGATCAAGTCTCAAACTATGCAAATACACAACTAAAAAATTATAAATTTAAAAAAGTCAGGATTTTATACCCAGTAAAAACTTCGCCTACTTTTTCAAAATGAATACCTTCTTTAACTCATTATTTTGTAGCTTTGTTCTATAACTATATCTATAACAACTTCCATAACAACTTTTTTCTGGATGTATGCAGGTAAAAAAATAATGACTTTCTTTTGAATGCGTTCATTTTGGGGCATGCCTTGTAAAATTCATTGGTTCTTTCAGTAGAATTGTAAGTAGTGCCTTTATGTTTTTCTGATTACTCCACACATTATTTTGTAGGCGAAGTTTTTACTGGGTATTTATTTATTTTTTTAAATCTATGGCTATAAATCCTAACAGACTATTATTTATATTTTAAGAATTTTCTATATAAAAACATTCTTAACACAAAAATTTTAAATAGTAAGTTTAATTACAAATATGTTCATTAATAGAAAAATATTAAAAAAACTAATTGATTTTTTCTCAATAAATTCGCGATGAGCAAAGGCAGGAAAACTTTATAAATGTTTAACGTCAGTTATGTTATGGATATCATTAAAAATTGAGGGGTTTCACCGTTAAAATGAATGTGTAAAAATTTGTCATTAATGAAAAGTTTTTGGCACTTCTTTGCACTATTACACAGAACAAGAATCGTATTACTGAGAAATTGTGAAAACAATTTTTTTCATTCCACTTGTTCTTTTCATATGAAAACATTGGAATTTATTTATCATTTTTTCACTAAACAAGAATCAGAAATTCTATGAAATTGTGGAAAAAGTTTTCATTTCACAGTTTCACAGAACCAGAATCGACCCCCAGATGACAAATATGAAATTATTAAAGAAAATAAAATGCAAAAGATATTTATTTATTATTCTTAAAAAACTTTATGTTTTCGAAATGCAACACTGGCTGATCGTCTAATTAACTATTGCCCGATTAATTAAGTTAGAATATAATTTGTATTTGAATCGCTAAGTGCAGAAAGGGAACTACTTTAAAACATTCATACTTAAGTAATCAATTAAAACAGTGTAGTTAATAATAAAATAATAAGAACTTTAAAAAAAAATTTTTTAAGAAACGCTTTTCTTAAAAAAGAACATTTAAAAAAAATTTTGCCCTCACCCTAAATTTTATCCTGGCTATGCCCTTGTATTCGTGAATTGTCATCGGGAATATGTGTGCCTGTAAAGTTTCATCCATTTGCATTGAGTATAAGGCGGTTAAATTAACGTTACAAGATTTGATTTTCCGAAGTGAAGCTAAAGAAGAGGTTTTAATTAAAAAAGCTTAGCTCGTAGAGGGGAGTACTGACTTTAATTTGAAATTGTCTAAGAAGACACTTTTTACACTTGTTTATATCTTGTAAACTTGTAAATATCAGTAGCTCCCTTTCTGAACTTAGTGATACAATTGTATTTGTAACTCTTAATATTTAAATCCCTTGCAGTCCGGAAACTTGCATCACATTCTTTTGTCAATCCAAACTGGACAAAGCCTGTATTAGTCCAACTTTATGTCTTCCGAAGGTGCGTGCTGAGCCGGAGCTTTCTTCTTTAATTTCAATTAATCTTTTAATGTTACTTCTACGCTTTAGCTCTTTATATTTGCATAACGTTTATGCTATAGCTATTCTTACTTACCGATAGCTAAAAGTAGACTTTAACTGGCCTCAAAAAAAGTGTTCCATTATAAAAACTTTACTTTCAGCTTAAGTGAACGATAAAGTAAATTAAGGTTCATCCCACCTGGTAGGTCAAAGTAAAGTTGTAATAATGGAACTAGGGAATGGTAAATGAACTCCAAAATCGATTTTTCGATCGACTTTTTTTATTTCGGTTTTTGAAATCGATTAATCGAACCTCAAAATCGATTTCAAAATCGTTTACGATTAATTTGCAAACTTATACCTTATATCACAAAGGGATATACCAGTATTTTTATGGCAAACTACTAGAGAAATTGAACTGAGATTTTGACAGTGGGTAGACATAACTACTTTCTATATATTTCGTGTAAAAAGTGAAAATGTGTAAATTTTGAGATGTCCTTTAGAGAAACAAGTGCATGTACATTTCACATTTTAAATTGTATTCTTGTATAGTCAGTCAGGCCTGTCACCAGGGCTGCCAGATTTGACGATTTTTTGTTCCGAAATTAGCAAAGTGACGATTTGCAGATTTTTTTCTAAAAAGTGACGATTTTTATTAGTCTCCAAAGTTTGAATAAAGCATTAAATTTCCGACACGTTCGTTTTTCATATTAAAATGTTTAACAGCCGTACCTTAACAATAGCGGAAGGTGGAACGTTTTCCTAAGCAAGATCGTCAACGTTGTGTCATGAACAGAAATGATAGCTTTCTTGTTTAATAAAACCAACAAATTGTAAATAAAAATAGAGATAAAAACTTTAGATTAACGGAAAAATAGCTAAATTGCCATTATTAATTAACTATAGCGGCAAACTTCACTATTAAACTATTAAATATGCCGCTCTATTCAAAAACTAGAAAACGCGTGTTGCTTTTGTTTAGGTACGGCTGTAATATGAAAGTTTTAAGAAAATCTTGAAATGATTTTTTTCAGAGTACAAAAACAGCAATGTAACACTTTGTTTATCTTTCGTCAAACCATCATCGAATGGATCTTTTACGACTCTCTGTATAAATCATTTTTCAACAACACGAGTTGTAGCTTCATGAGTCTCATACGATTCTTGACATGAAAGACTCTTAAGGCCCAACCATAATATGCCTAGCCGTGCTTAACCTACTGTCAAAAAGTCTCTCAAATGTATTTAAAAAACTATAACAAAATCAAAAAACATTTGATTTCGTACGGAATGTGCGATTAGTTTCGCACTTTGCTTAAGCAAATGACAGTTTCATAAAACTTAACAAAAAGTTTCCGTAAGTTCAATATGGTTTGCTTCATATGATTTACATGTATTCGCACATTTGCTTAATCCAACTTAAGCACATTATGGTTAGGCCTTTAAACGATTACCACAACGATTGAAGTAGCGTCTTTCGCTGAGCTTTGGAAGAATCTCCGCCGTGTTACAAAACATTGTTAAAAACACTAAATTTTAAGATTTCCGATTTTTTGACGATTTTTCGAAACATGAAAGACGATTTTTTATTTTTTCTCAGGAAATTGACGATTTATTCAAAAATTTATCTGGCAGCCCTGCCTGTCACATAAATTAATTCCGATCGAAAGTGGAATTGATTTCGTATCTTGCTTCACATAAAACGAAATCAATTTTGATCGGAATTGATTTCTGTGGCAAGTCTGAATGTATGGATAGTATTTCAAAGTATTATGACAATAGTTCCTGATCGGTTCCGACTGTTTATTTGCTATGTTACTATTTAGTTTTAGAAAACAAATGTTTGCATGTCGTTGATGTCAGAAAGATGCAGAGATATTTCCTTGTAATTTTGTTTTTGATAGGATAAACTTCATACTTTATGTTTTTTCACTCTACTTATAACTAGATTTAAATATCGCTCACACACTAGTCTGTTTGAATATTAGCATATTTCCAAAGGAATGTCATGGCTTAATTCACCTGTTGTGCTTCTATAATATGTTCATTTTCACGAAGCTGACTTTCAGTGTTTGGTTCGGTACGATATTTTTAGGACTGTTTTTGGTGACTTTAATTTCTGAAGAACAAGAGCCCTTATATTAAAGTTGGCAGTATACCAAGGGTACTAATAGATAAATACGTAAAACTACAACGTTACCTTGGAAAACTGCATAAGCATACCTACAGACGTATGTACGCACAAAAGCTAAAGTTTTATTGTGTATGCTCATAATTTATCGATTTAATTAAGATTAGCATTAAAAATTGCCAAAATTTTAATAAAAATAAAAAAATCGATTTTAAAAGCCCAATAATCGATTTCAGTATAAAATCGCATACGTCAATTCGATTGCAAAAAGTCGATTTTTTTTACCACAAAATCGATTTTCGATTGGAATCGAAATCGATTAACCATTCCCTAAATGGAATACTTTTTATACGGCCGATAGCTTAAGGCAGGATTTTATCAGACAAACTTTTTATACGGCCGATAGATAAAGGCAGGATTTTATCAGTCATATTAAAAGACACTTAAGTTTTAAGTAAAGTTGTAATAAGTAAACACGTTTTACACGGCCGATATTATGTACCTTTAGATATCTATAAGTTGCGATAACCGACCTAAGACATGTACGTTTATTAGATCCTTTTCAAATACATATCTGAATTATTTAGGTTTCCTTCACAAAATGTTATATATTATCTGTGAGTGTCTGTGTCTAATTGTATGTATGCCTAGATGCCTTTACTCTGGGTGCCTTTATTATTAAATTATGCTCATAAGTAATATTTACGCAACTGGCCAGATAATCTATTACCTCCCCACTCTCTCCATGCCAGCCCACTTCTCAACTAAGTTGCATGGTGTCTAAGTAGTATTTATCTCTGAAGACTATGTGTGTAACAATTTGTACTAATACCCTAAGGAGGGGGGTTCTGGGGAGTGGGGCAAATGCGGCAACAAACAACTAACAAAACATTGGCGCAGTAGGTGTAACCATATCCAGTGTTATGCTGTCTGTTCGTTAATTGCGCACATGTCTTGACTCTTGACGTATGTTTCTTGTCTTCTTGTTTGTTTTGCTGGGCCATTTTCTCTGTGAGCGTTTTGTATTTTTTTTTTTTGCTTTCTTCTTGTTGTTTGTTGTATTCCCCACTTTATTATTATTTTTTTGGGTTTTATTTTGTAGCTGTTGTTATTGTTGTTATTGTTGTATGTATTTGGCTTGTTCACTATGATATTAATTACTTGACGTCCATTTCAGTTAAGTACTCGTAACTAATCGTTGCTACAGTGGGACATACATAAAAACATGGTGCTCTTGGTTTTCTTGCGCCTGTGTGTGTGTGTGTGTGTTAGGGAAAATGAGTGAATTTATTTTGAAGTCTTTCACTGGTCTTTAAGGTTATTGCTGTTGTTTATTTTTTTTTTTTATATTTTGTTTTTTTCTTTCTGGTTTGCCCTCGACTACCAATACTCTCATGCATGTCCGTCTCTGTACGTCCGTCCATCATTATTTAAGTCTTCAGCGAAATAAAGTTATTATAATTATCATTAATTCATTGGAATTAGTCCATTAAAAAGCATGGAGTGTGCGTGTATACGACAAACTCAAGTCAACTCATTTAGTCAGGCATCCACTTACTCGTTTAACGCATTTATGTACATATGTATGAATGTAGTTTACTCAAAATTATATTTACAGCTGGCGTGTTGTTCAGGTTTTAAAGGGGTTGAATCGTGATTATGGGAATTTGGATGTAATGAGCAGTTTTTTAATTTAATGCTCCAGTTTACTGAAATAAGTACAATATTTTTATGTTTATAAAGTTTAAGATCCCATTCGCCGAAAAAGCTCAGAAACACCAATATTGCCTCTGTTACAATTTCCTTAACGCATTACACTTTTTAACTTTTCCCTATTCGCAGCATTACATTAGCCCAATTCACAATCTTGTGCAAATGGTCTTGCATCGTAGCATTTGCAAAATGGTATAGTGAATACTGTAGTATACTTTTGGGATTTTAGTAAATACTATAACATTTTTCAGATCGGCTTGGTTCACTGAGTGTTAGCTGTCGTTTTGCAATCAACTTGAGTAAATATAAACTATTGGTTTTAGGCGTTGCATATTTGCAAAAGAGTAGCAAGTGCATTGCTGTATATTTTGTTGGTGTAGAGTAAAAATATACTATACCATTTTGCAAATGCTACGATATATACGGACATGTTCTGACAATCGGAAAACGCTTAACATTGGCGTTTCTGACTTAAAATCGCAAATTAGGTGTTCTGTAAATCGCAATAGCATGAAGTTTGGCGACTTAAAATTACAAAAGGGAACTAGAATATTTGTAAGAAACTATAGCAGATCGCAAGCTAAACGCACGCGTTAAGGAACACCATAAAATAAATTTGGCGTTTTACGAATGTCAGAACATGGCCGATAGTTATGGTTTTAACCATAATCCCAAAAGTATGCTATGGCATTTACTATTTCATTTTGCAAATGTTACGATGCAAGACCATTTGCACAAGATTGTGAATTGGGCTATTGTACTTGTTTAAAACGTATTTCCTCCTAATTCGCACAAGCACGTATCTCAGATGCTTAGAGCGCAAAACTAGAAAAAAAAACAACAAAAACAGTTCGGCATGTTTGTTTAAATCATTTGTTAATTGTTAATAAAATAAGATGGATTCACGTTATACATACACTTAGAAAAAACACATTTTTCGATTTCATCTGCAAAAAAACTTTTTTAAACGAAAACTGTAAGTTTGGTGTGCCCACTCACAATGGATAGAATTGCGCCACGGCAAAGTTTAATTTTTTTTTTAAATCATGTTTCTTTACAAAAAACTTATTAGACAATTTTGTTGGAAAATTTTGTTTAGTGATGAAGTACCCTTTTGATTAAATGGAATTTCCGGATTTAATGCATCTACACTCACAATATTATTACAGTAACGGTCTGTAGTTTATTTAAGAAGTAATCCGTTCATTCATCTATACAATAAAAATGAAATTTTGTGTGTTGCTGATCGCATAACTAGAGAACGGCTTGACCGATTTGGACGATTTTTCTCTTTGAAATGATCGCCATGATCTTTTAAATTTACCTAAAATCAGAAAACGGCTCCATCGATTTGACTAATTTTTTTTTCAAATGTTCGTATTAATCCATTTTAAGTTTTCATCGGAAGAAAAATTTACCACGCCTACTTTAACGCCCACTTTCTCTATTTATTTGACCGATTTGGACGATTTTTTCTTTAAAATAATCGCTTTTGTCCAACTTAGGCTTTTACGGAAACAACATTTTGCCCCGCCCACTTTTACGCCCACTTTTTTCGATTTACCTAAAATCAGAAAACGGCTCCATCGATTATTAGTAATCAGCTACCGAGCACAGCCGAGGCGGCCAGCTAGTTTTTAAATAAATAAACCTTTAAAATTCCAAGCAACTTTATTTTTAACTTATTCTAACAGTTATTCAAAAAACTAAGTGCATATTAATGCGGATTTTCAGTTGCAGTTAATATTGTCCATTGATTAAGTTAAATTCTTCTTTATGTAACATTAAATGAAAATGTAATTTAAAGTTACAAAAAGTTAACTTAAATTTTACTGTCAAAAATTCAACCGCGAATTCCGCAAAAACAAATTAATATTCAGTTATTTTATATTAATTAACTGTCATATGATTAACTACATATTCCGTAAAAAATAAAGGAATATTAAGTTAGTTTTTATTTATTAACTACCAAAAATAAATTTTTAGTATCTGTAAAAAACGATTTGCTTGTTTTGTGTAATAAATTCCCATTTTCTAATTGTTAAAATATTTTTGTTAAAAACATCAAATTTTTAAAGTAAAATAATTGCGAAACCATATCGGTCATGCTACTGGTGTCTTATAAATGAGTTTGTAACGAGGTAAGTAAATGCAGAAATCTAATGTGCTCGTATGGGAGGTGCCATGACTACTCTTCCTATTGAACCTACTTTTGAAAGATGTTGTAAAAAATTGGAACACCTTCACTGTAACAGTACTCCAAATATGAAGAAATCTTTATTGTCATTGTATACTACCCCCACTTAAAAGTTATAAAATATTAATTTGCCTATGTTAAGAGCCGGGTTATCAGAAAATCGCTGTGGAAATTTTGGGAAAATCGGGTCTGTAGTTAAGGAGTCTATGGGGAACAAAATATCATACGCTTTTTTACCTTTATATTATTGAGTGCTCCTCCTGCACCTAAAGCCTTAATTTTTATTATGAAAGGTGTAGTTTACCATAAGAGTGAATCCTATAAAGCTTGAAGACATTTGTCTTCAGATATTCGGAATTTAATAATTTCGTTCTATGGGAGGTACTACTCTTCCTTTCTCTACCCCGCCGATTATTATGTAAAAATGTATAGTTCACTATAATAGTGGTTTTAACCACGTTTGGAGACTCTAGCTAAGATAGCTCTTCAGTTACGCGATATTTAATATATGCATCCAATAGGGGTATTGCTCCAGCTGCGCCTTCCCCCTTAATATTTGTTTCAAATGTGTAGTTTACTATAAGAGTGACTCCTACCAAGTTTGAACATTATTACGGTAGGTACAACTTCGCCTGCCCTCCTCTGTGCTCCTCCTCTGTCTACCCCGTCCATTTTTATATTGAAATTTACAGTTTACCATAATAGTAGATTTAACCACGTTTGAAGACTCTCTCTTTAAGGGCCATTATTACAACTTGAAGTTAGCTAAAGTTAAGATTAAATTGACAGATAATAATGTGTTTTCTGTCAAAAAGCATCTGTTAACTGTCGGATAACAGCTAACGCCAAGTTATAATAATGGCCCTAAGAGTATTTCAGTTGAGCGATATTTAATATATGCATCCTATGGGAGGTATTTCCCCCCCCCCCCCCCTGCGCCTACCCGCTTTATTTTGTTTGGTTTGTTTCTGTGCAGCTGTCAAACAATAGGTCCGCCACCAATTGAAGAAATACAATTCCTTTTTATTAAGTCAAATTTGCATAGAAAACGTACATTTTAGATTTTTTGCTTTTTCAACCTTTATTTTTGGCTTTTCTTCTTCTTCCTTTTTTCGCAACCATCGCCGTGATAAGACATAAAAAACAAAAAACAAAATCATTGAAATCGGTCAAGCAAATAGTGAGCTTAAGCAGACTATTCCACAGCAATTAATGGTGCAATGTAAAATTTTCATACAAAACACAATTTTCGATTTTTTAACCTTTTTTTTGTGCTTTTCTGAACTTTCTTTTTTCCTAATCTTCCTCGTGATTAGACGAACAAAACAAAAAACATCATACAAATCGGTCAAGTAGTTCTCGAGTTTTAGCGTGACTAAGACACAGCGTTTGATTTTTATATATATAGATATCTTAACCGACAAAAATCAAACTACATAACAAAATAAATACGGAAAAACATTATTTTTTTGTAGTTTGTTTTTTTTTTAATAACAAACATAAATGTTGAAAAATAAAATTATTCGTAAAATAACTATATTTTTATTCAATTTTACCAGTACGGAAACCGAATTTAATAACCCACAATTAGTTACTGTAATAAATTTATGAGTGTACGAACATTTAGTCCTGTGGTTTCTAAAAGGAACAATGGGCCACCTCAAACTGATTCCATTCAGTTCTGTTAGACGATTTATTCTTTATTTCTCTCCAACTAAGACCACTTTGCATCATCTCTCATTCAAGTTGGCGCCTCCATTCAATGTAGTAATATCGCGTAATATCATGGGATGTCCAGTCGATGGCGGATTTCCTATGTATCCTGTTATCCTCCGCAACGTATGGGTAATCTCTCACCATTTGCTATTGATTGGCTGCTGATTTGTTTTACTCCATAAAAGTGCTTTTGATTTGAAGAATTGGTCGCAAGCATCGGTTGACAAGCACTTGCACAAACACTCGCTATGCGTTCCACCTCTGGCTGGCATAATGGACCACGGATTTGACGTAGGTGTTGAACAAAAAGCCTTATAAAGCATCGAAAATCTTTTTTGATTTTTTTTATCCAGAGTTTTGATACAAATAAGACGTATAAATTTCAGATTTACTTATCTCATTGAAGCACGTTAATTTCGTCAAACTTCGAATACACTAATAATGAATGATTTCTTTGCACACTCTGCCCAAAAAAAAGTAGGCCCATTCCCCGTTGAAACTAGCTTTATTAAAATGTGACAAGTTTTTTTAATGATCTCAATAATCATGTGCAGAGTGGAGTGAAGTGTGTAAATTTAATGTTGTCGTTGTTTCTGAAGAGTTGTTGCTTTTCCATTTACTTTTTATTTTCTTTTTTTTTAATATTAAATTTATGAATAAAAAAAAAATTGGTCTAAATTTATGAAGAGAATTGAAGAGATTAATAAATAATTGCTAAGTTAAATAAATTAAATTAACAAAGCAGAGAAGAAAAAAAAGGTTGCTCAACTATTAAGTTTAATGAATAAAAGTATTAACCTGGCTTTAATGGCGTGTAGGTGTTGTTTTTTTTTCTAGCAATTTATTTAAACAATAAAGTTGACAAAGAAAGATATAATAACAAAAAAAAACAAACTACAAAGTGTCATATCATTGATTAACCATCAGTAAATTTATACAAAAAGCTTAAAACCTAAGATCATATACAGTCGTTATTTTACCATTTTTTTTACATTGGAAAATTAAAGTAAAGCTCAAATGTTGCTCTGTCCCTTTTGATATCGATTCATTTTTTTATTTTTTCTCTTGAGACAGACTGATCAGAGACAAACCGATCACAATCTTTGATTATGGCACCCTGCGACGGCAGCTAAATGTCTTTATATTCTATTGTGTCTTTATTAACATTATTTTTCTTTATTATTGAAATTCTGTTAAAACTGTTGTCGTTGTTCTTGTTGTGGCTGTCATTTAAGTTGTTTTTTTAAATTTGAATTTGACACTTTATTTCGTTTTATGATTAAATCCCCAATCAATCCCAACCAAACAGCCAGCCATCCATCGATCCAGTGTTTATAGATGAACACTGAGATCATATAATTTAAGTTTTTATAATTTTTATTAGTTTCGAAGACTCTCGGTATGATTAACCAACCAAATTAAATCAACTCACCGTAATCTGTGGCATTTTGTTAGAAATGGAAAGAAGAAGAGCCAGTCAATCAGTTGGGTGAGACATTTATGTGTGTTTGACGAAAAGCTAACTGCTGTGACAGAGGCGCCCAAGATAAATTGAAAAGATCTTTTATTTTTTCAAAAAGATCACTTGCGTTAGTATTTAATAAATAAAATTGATAAAATGAGTCTCAAACATTTTAATGTGGTTTCAAGAAGCTGCAAAAATAAATAGATTTTTAACTTTCTACTTGATTTTTCCTTCTTTACGAAGCTAATGAAGTTGATTGGATCATAATGTAATTAACGGTTTGTAAATGACACTTTACAGATTGCTTTAGCTTCGTGTTTATATAATTAAATTATTAAGTGAAGTATTGGAAACCATTTTGGATTCTAGGAAAATTTGATTTGTAGAAAATGATAAAGAGTTAATCAAGATATTATTAATTTGTTAAGTTGGCAAAACAAAATCTTTTTGCATAAAAAGTTGATGTTTATTTTAGCGTTTATAACTTTTTTGATGAGTAAACTTTTTATACCCACACCACAATACTGTGCCCATGTTCTGTTACTCTCGCAGCGCATTTGAAATGTGTGAAATGAAACAAAAATGCCGTAAATTAAGACAAACAAACAGCTGTTTTTCTCACTAAACTGTGTCTGTAACGCGAGTATTGGCGAGTACTAGCTGTCATGTAAGGAAATTACTCGCCAATTTACAGAGAACGTGTGTCTGTAACATTTTTGTGAGAAAAATTTTCGCTTTGAACTGTCAAATAAACTCACGAAAAAAAAACGGGACGAGAAAAAATTGTAACACCAAAACACAATTAAAATCGCAATATACAAAGAATAATAAAAATAATATTTTGTTCTTGGCACATTTTTTTATTGTCTAATTATTTTGCTTTAATATTTTTATAAAATATACGAATGTTTTTAAAGCTAGTTTGCAAACAACAACCATTAAAGTCGGACTCTACATTATTTGGTACAGCCGACAGCTCTATTTTAGCCGCCATCGTTGAAAAATTTTTAATTTTAGTAAATTTTTGTCGCCATCAACGATATGTTTTACTGGCGTTCTCAACGTCTGCAATGTCACATCGGCTTCGAGTGAAATGTTATGACATTGATAACGTAACGACGTAATCTCTTTTGATAGTTCTCGACATGAGTTACAGACACACATTTTTCACACTTTTCGAGAAACGATGAAATATTGTGTGTAGTTACAGAACATGGGTACTGGAGAAGGTATTAAGCGTGATGCTTGTAACCAGTGATGTTAGATGTTTTTTTCGAAATATCGTCAAAATTTAAAAAAAAAATCGTCAAAATCGTCAGTAGTTTTGAAAAAAACCGTAAAAAAATCGTCATATAAAAAAATCGTTTTTTTATAAACACGGATATATCACTCTATTAAAACATAAAAAAATATTAAGTATAAAATCATACAAAACCAAAAAATATAGAATTTTTAATACTTAAGACGATTTGGTGCGGCTTTGATATTGCTCTCCGGAGATTTTCGTCAAACAATTCCCGCCATCCCCAAATCTTCTGCTGCAGATGAACTTAATGCCTGCCTGAAATCGTCGTCTTTGTGGAGGCATGTCCAGAAGTTGCAATTGACCGCAAACATTAGAGTCGTGTTGCAGAACGACCCATCGGCTGCTGAATTCCCGAGACAACTGCTGGAGCTTCGCAACGGCCAAATTCCTATTGATGTTTCGAATGGATTGATATCGTTCCCTGAACATTTTTGCGAATTCACATCGTCCAAGGAGGAGCTCATCAGCAAAGTGTTCCCCGACATTGCACAAAACTACAAAAATCTCGATTGGATTGGTGAACGGGCAAAAATAGCAGCGAAGAATAAGGACGTCGATAACTTAAACTTAATTATTCAAAGTTAAATCGCAGGACAACTACATATAGGGTTCCCAACTTTTTTTGTTGCAATTAAAATACATTGATTATTTAAGGTTAAGAAAAAAAGTACACAGTATAAATACAAAGTCCAATTAATTTCTTTTTATTGTTATATTTAAAAATGTTTTTAATTGCTTTTCGCAAGTTTTATCAAACAATTACACTGAGCTAGAATTTGGCAACTGGCGCTTAAACCTTTTTCGGGTACGCTGAATCCAATACCGGTTCAAAAACGGTTCAGTTTATTGAAATTACATACTAAAAAAAAACGAAAATCCGCAATAAAATTTCCTTTAAACGTTAAATTTTTTTCTAACATGCGCTGTCGTTTTAGAAACATATTTTTTTTTTTTTTTTTTTTGGCAACAAAAATAATTTTTAATCAACATTTCGAAATTTTTGTTTGTTAAAAATCTATTAAAAATTACAGCTATAAATAATTAAAATCTGTTAACAACTTTTGATTTTATTCACAAAAGTCAAAAAATTTTAATTAATTTAAAAAATTTCATAAATCGCAATATTTGTATGGGAGCCCCCTTAAGAAGTGGTGATAAGGGGCAAGTATGTCTCGAAAAATTGTTAAGGAGACTCCTTGGCTGTTATGGTACGTTTTCTTCAATATATTTCTAGTCTGTATTAAACTTTTTGTATGGGAACCCCTTAAGGAATGGACATTTTTAAATTTTGTTTTAAATATTAGTTAAACGAGTCACTTTTGTGCTCGCGATCTAAAAGCAGACAGTAATTTGAAGGAGTTTTGCACTCGTGTTTTAAAAGCAGGCAGTTATTGTACTCAAATAAAACAAACAAGTGAAATAGTGCTGTCAGATTATTTTTTTTCGAAAAATCGTCCTGCCAATATAAAAAAAACATCAAAAAATGGCCCTGACTAATATTAACTAGTTGTTTTTTAGTTTTTCTAAAAAAAAACTTGTACAATAATGGCTAATAAACCACTGATGGTTTAAACGCTGGTTTAGTTGAACTAAACTTGAATTTATATGTAGTTTAAACTCAGCAACTATAAATCAATCTCCCATGTGTTATATGTGGTAAAAAAATAACATGTGACAGCACTACGATAAATCTTATCAAACTCATATGGTCTGTGTTGGTAGTTTAAACGCCGAATTTTATGCGTTTAAAGATTGTTTATATATTTATTGATTTATAGATTTTTGTACATCAAATCGCTCTCTACTGATTCCATTCAAATAAATCATATTAAAAATTTTAATATTTGTGTTGTATTATTACTCTAAAGTTTGTCTGAAGGCTTAAAATTGGGACGAGGCGAAGTTCGTCGAGTCCGCTAGTAGATATAAATATATATTCGCCTCTATATACATATATTAACTAACCCCCCGTTTCCACATGCAAGTGCAAGTTCGAAAAACTCAATACACTGACACTTTTTCACTAACATTCACACAATTTTTGTTCATTCAGCCAATCGGCTGTTTCCTCGATTTTTTGTTGATAATACGTATACACTACTTGCAAGTTATTACTTGCATGTGGAAACGTTCGGTAAGAAAAAAACTTTACTCGACAGATTAAAGTGTTAAAAATTTGATGAAAGATTAAAGTTTAAACTAAATTTATTGACGAGATTAAATCGTCAACACCTAAGTGACTCTACATTCAAAATCGTCAATCGTCATTTTGGTAAATTCAGCGAAAAAAATCGTCAAAATGACGTAAAATCGTCACATCTGATATCCCTGCTTGTAACACTTTAAAATATTTATTCTAGACCAACCTTTAAGTATATATAAGATCGACTTAGAATCACTTGCTGAGACAATCTTGTCCGTCCGGCTCTCCATGTAAATTTGTGCGCAAAGTACAGATCGCAATTTTAGAGATATTTTGCTGAACTTAGAAACAAAGGTTCTAATTATAACAAGGACCAAGTCTAATGGAAATGTTGAGAATCGGTACATAATTTCACATATCCCCCATACAAGGTTATTTCCGGAATAGAGCCTATGCGCCCATATTATGTTAGTATTTAGATTAACATTGGTCCAAAATTAATTGATTGCAATCTATTTGAATCGGTCATAATTGAAATGCCATAACTTCATAATAACTGCTGGTATTGACAAAAAAAAACTGGCGACAATAACTTTTACGATAGTAACGATATGATGACAAAATATTGGGCTGGCAAGTCCAAAATGAAATCCCATCCTTAAATCACTTAACGGCAAAAAATCTCTTGTAGATGAAGATATCTCAATAATAATTGACTCAGGGAACTTTAACATGAATTTCAACTTGATAGCATAGTTTTGGTCTGGCCATTAGTCCCAAATATATTTCACTATCGAAAACTCGTTTTATATACTGCTTTACTTTATTACATGTTTTTATTTTTTATATTTATTTTTGGCTCTACAATCTTTGCTGTTCTCGCCCTGTTTAATGGATGACTTCCAAGCACTTTAGTCTTGTGTATGCCTTTTCCAGTTCGTTATAACAAGAATTTGCATTTGACCGACTGGGCCTAGTCAGCGCAATCGCTGTATCTTGATGCGCTTAACTAAGTTCATGTCGTGATATAGCGTATTCAGCTCACGGTTTAATTGGCGCTTATACTCCTCGTTAATACAGATCGGGCGATAGATTTTGCGAAGAATTTTTATCTCAAAGACATCTTACAATGCTTCATATACTGTCACAATTACCGATGTTTCAGTGCCTTAAAGAAGCACAAGTAGAATATGCGTGTTGTACAACGTTTTTTTTCTTGAGAGAAGGGTCTATTTTAAAATGTTTTGCTTAGCCCGAAGAATCGTCTATTGCCAACACGATCCCTCGCCTTATTTTGATCCTGACATCATTATTAAACTCTTCCACTACTTCGACGTTGCAATTGCCGGCCATAGCAATGTAACTCTACCATCGTCGCGACGTTTACATACACTCAAAAGAAAAATCCGTACTCAAATCAATCCGAAGCGGTGTAAATAGTACGTTAGTACGGGTTTTCTTGAATAAAGTACAGAAAGATTGATTCAAGTACGGATTTTCAATCGCGAAATACTTAACTTTTCCATATTCAATCCCGAATTCGCACTCGAAATAATCCGAAAATGAGATTGATTTAAATAAAACTAAGATTGAATCAATCTCAAAATGCGCTTGAATTAAGAAATATAGAGTTGATTTGATCCCGAATTCCTACTTAAAATAAGCCAAAAGTGAAATTAGAAGCATAACTTTATAATGATTGATTTACTTACCCGTTTTACACCTAACAGAATTTCAATTATAAAAACACCAGCACCGATATGGTTTTTACTTAAAAAACTTAATGTATGAACATATATAACTGGAAATATAAACTAAATGAGAATCAAGAGTTATCAATTTTACTTTTTGAACATGAAAATAATGTGTTTTCGTCTTGTCCTGTTGTTATTGTTGTTTCTACATTTGTTGTATCTTTTTAAACTACTTGTGTGGTGTTGTTGTAGTGTCTGCAACAAACTTTGATAAGTTAAATGAGAGTTAAACGCTCACTCTCAGAGTGGCACTACCAACGAAAAGTTTAATATTCTTTTTACTTGGTTTAAGAATTTTTTATTTATTTTAAGAAATTTCGTGATTGATTTTCGAAAGTAGTCCCATTTAGGAAGATTTTGAATACGTTTTTGTTTTATTCGTACTTGAATTTTTGAGTACGACTCGCACTTAAAATAAGTATGAAGAACTTAATTTATCGATAGTGTTTTTCTTGCTGTGTAGCACTTGCAAGCATAAGTTTGATCTTGTCATCCTTTAACATCAGAGACATCTTCGCCGATTGCTTCTCGATTCCGGAAAAAGCACCAGCTACATCTCGGTCTATCTCTCCTACGAAGTCAATTTCGTCCGCATATGGAAGGATAAAGTTGCCTTTGGTATTAATCGTGCCTGTTTTAGTAACTTCTGATTTTTTCAATATTTTTTCCATCAGTATGTCCATCAGAAATTACACCTTAAGCTGTCCCCCTGTCTAAGATCTCTTGTGGTGGTAAACGGGTCGGAGAGGTCGCTTTATTTTTTTACTCAGGATCTAGTGACACTCAGATTTATTATAAAAAGGCGTACAAGTTTTGATGGGATCTCATATGCAGACATAGTTTCAAATATTTTTTACCTTATTGGCGTTACAATGGCGGCTTTATAGCCGATGAAAATATGTTATATATCGCTTTGCTTTAAATGGGTATTTTCCAAGATTTTTTGGAGTGTGAAGATTTGGTCGATAGTTGTTTTATTTAGTCTGAAGCCACACTTTTAGGTCTGAAAAGGTTCGTCGAGTTTTTGCTTCAATCTTTCGCATAATATACTAGATAGGATTAATACTAAAACTATTGAACATTAAATTATAGATTTTTGGTAAATACGTAAACGTTTCTGTGAACTTGGGACAACATAAAAAACAACTTCCAAATATACTTACAGTTTTCATATTCGATAACTTTTAATTTATATTAAAAATAATTAAAATTTATATCAAAAAGAAATGAGTAATTAAGGAACAAAACGTACACGCAAAGAAAAAACATGGTTGTGGTAAACATATTCTAAGAGCAACATATTATGATAAGAATTATGATTGTAGTCACCATATTAAGATTATTATTGACTAAATATACTCGTAATATGTCATCATAATATATTTCCCTTAATCATATTATTATTCTGTAAATCATACTAAGTTAAGAAGTAATCAAATTATTGTCATGTTAATCATAATAAGCTAAGAAATTAATCATATTATTGTCTTGTTAATCATAATAAGCTAAGAAGTAATCATATTATCATCATGTTAATCATAATAAATTTAGAAGCAATCATATTATGATACAGCACCTTTCATAGCTGTCATAAAAATACAAAATAAATTAAAATATTTTTGCATCGATTTTTTATTTTGTGGCTTTTTACAATTTTTCTTAATGTTAATCAAATAGCGGAGTTCAATATAAGGCTTGCAGAAGAGCAAATGAAAAATCTGTGGTTTTCATGGGCAACCGCGTGTGTCCATTTTTTCGATTTTAAGATGTTGATGAAATATCGTAGCACTTTTGTAAATATAACGAAATCTCTGTGTGTTTTGTTGTTGGATTTTACAAAAAAAACTATGATATTTTGCATTTGCACTATTACATCACTAATACTTGAATGAACTCCGCTAATATTTAAATTTTTTAATTTCTTTAAACTTATTTTTTTTATGGAATTTTATCTTTTAATTGTTTAACCGCTCACAAATAAAAAAAACGACACAACTGCTTCAAAATTATTTTACAAATGGCGCTAACATTATATGATTAGGGTAAAAATAGTTTGATTGCATTTTTAACATAATATGATAAATGTATAGAAAGTTATCATGTTATGGCTATTAAATATCATGATATGGTTGTGAGAAATATAATATGTTTAGAAAGTTATCATAATTAATTTGTTGGAAAAATAATTATTTTTCGGTCAACAACACTCAAATTTATAATTGCGATAAACATTGATATGTTTACAGTAACTATAATATTGTTGATATTAAATAAAAATAACAATTATTTGTTTACGACAACAATATATTGTTACATTAAACATAGTGTTGTTGCCGTTACCATGCCCAACCATATTTTTTGTCTGCGTGTATACAAAGACTTTTATCAAATTTCCTAATTTTCTCGATAGTTTAGTCAATTTACGAGAAGATTTATGAAAAATTTCAAATCGCTTTTAGGCTCTTCATTAAATCACTAGATTTAGAATTTTCTTGAGTTTTACCAAGGAATAACAGGATTTTCGTGCTGAACGCAACAAAGCAAAAATTTATGAAAACGGTCATATTCCTTTACTTTGGCCCGCACATGCCGCCTTTTTTTTGCATAGCCACTATAAAGTCATTTGACTGAGTTAAACCAAAAATCTAAGTCAAAATTATAACTTTCTTTTTCCCTGCTTGACAAACATACTTCGTTATTACAATCCTTATCGAGCGTTGGTTTTTCTCAATACATATGTGATCTTTCCAACACTGTTAATTTTGTTGTTGTTTTCCTTAGCAGTTGGAAGAGACACACGAAATGAATATTTTATATGCACGTGCGATAAATCTTAAAAACGGTGTTCAAGACAGATTTTCCATTTCTTTTTTAAGAAGTTTATTTTGCAAATGGACTTAAATTCAAATTAATTAAATAAAAACGTATGAAACAATGATTTTAAACATATATTGCTTTAATGTATGTTTTTGCTTTTCCGTAATTCTTTGTAACGTTCAAAACATTTTTACTAGAACTCACCACCGTAATCTATTTTTTAGTTATTTAAATTTCGCATTTTTAAAAGCAAACACTGTTTAGAATTTCGCGCTTCAAGTTTTGATGCTCAACTTTAAAGTGTTCAGGACAGAGAGAAGAAAGAATAAAGGGGGCTGCATGTTGACAGATTTTAAGGGGAATAAGAAAGAAATTGAGCAGCAAAAGATGAAGCGTATTAACCTGGACTTTCTTAGCCTATTGCACTTTCATTCAATACAATGACACTATAACTCCCAGCTTTAATATTGAGTGCCCCGGTAGACTAGCTGGCAGAGAGCTTGTCTATCAGCGCCGGAGTTGCGGGTTCGATTCCCGCCAGAGACTCTGGTTTCTTTCCTGTAGACAAGCGTAGAGCTTCGCGGGATTAGCGTAGGGAATTAAAAAAAAAGTAAAAGTGTTTTAATATATGTATATGTAAGCAAGTTTATATATACTTATTTTATTTTTAAAAGATGTGCCTAATTTTTTTTAATCCTTTTTTTGGTGCCACTGTTTTTGTGGATATCCCCTTTTTTGGTACTTTTTTTAAAATATCCGACGGTAACACTGGTTAGAAATTCTCTCTACTCTCGAATATTGAATTAAAAAATATTGACGAAAATCAACATCACCCGACTTGAATTTTTTCTAAAGATTTGCGAAATTTTTAAAAGTCCAAGCGATCTATCTGCGCTACATTAAATAAAATCTAATCACTAAAACATAGTACTTAAAAACCCCCTGTGTAGAACTCAACATATCGTTCAGTTGCTGCAACATCGTCATAATTCAAAAATATAAGTTTTACATAAAAGGACTTTAAAGTTTTTAATTTACACACAACATAATTTAAAAAAAAAAAAATTATTCAAGATTTGAGCTCACATTCTCTTAATAATAATGTTTTAGTATGCATTAGGGATTTAAAGCCAACATTATCGATTTTTGACTTATGCCTTTGTTGCAGCAAGAGAGCGATATTAAAGTTCAGGAATTTTGACGTTTTAGTAGATATTTTTTAAATACCCTAAACTATAAAGGTTACCTTTAAATAATACTCATGACAAAAAAAAAATATAAACCAAAAAACCGACCTCTTTAAATCAATCAAAGTAAAAATTTCAAACAGCCAATTGACGTTCTTGGCTAAAGTATCAACCAAATTTGCACATCAATCATTTGAATGTGATCTATCAGAAAACCAACCAGCATTTCTGATCAAGCAAATGCTCAAGAAGGTAAAACATAGAAGACAAGAAAAACATGGACAGAAAAAAATTAAAAACAAACAAAATTATACTGATCACTAGATTATTTATATTCTGCACAAATTAATTTATGCGAAATCATCATTTTCTTCATCAGCCTCATCGATGGCAAAGGAGACATCATTTATACACGACAATCGATGGCCAATAATGATACTAATAATATGCATTTTATACAACCGCAATTCGCGCTAATGATGTTGGATGCTGGAGGATCGATCAGTAGTAGTATTAGTTGGTAGTGATCATCATCATGATGAGTGAGGAGTTTTTCATTTATTTATTTAAATTTTTTCTTTATAAATAAAAATGAATACGCAACAGGCATGATTAGTCAAACGCCAAACTCTCCATCCAGCTTCAAGTCGAAGCGAATCGTAGCCAACCTGATGTTTAAACATTTGATTACATGTGTACGATGATACAAACGATCCAGGTATTTTAAATTCGTATTTATAAATACAAGCAGACGTTCCAACATATAAACGGATGGATACACGGACAGACAGGTACATATCTTCTAAATAAGTATTCGAAAAAGATTAATACAACAAAATTAAGGAAAATAAATAAATGTCACCACACTACAAGATTGTTATCGCATTTAACAATAATTACCCTGATATGGGATGTGGTAACTAATCTGTTATGTTTTGTTTTAATTTTGTTTTTTTTATCATTTTCGTTGTTGTTGTTTTGTTTTGGTGACTTTTATGGAATGGGCTTTTAAATATAAAAATACTTGTACCAAACACACGATCGAATGGGTGCGCGTGCACTCGCGCACTCACAAGCTCTCTGAATGGATTCAAACGTGCTGGATTAACCATAATCATGGCTTGAAAAAACTTCCCTCCCCCCACCACAGCTCTTTAAAAGTATTTATTTGGTGTTTTTATTTCTCAAAATGTTTGGTGCGATTGGTGATCACTGTAAAATACTTGTCGTATGTTGTTCTTATTGTTGTTGCCTAAAAGAACTGACTTTGACTTTTTGTCTGACAGACTTTTGGACGCAGTCGTTGAATGGCCCGCGTTAAAGAAAAGGTTTATTTAATATTTTTCTGTGTCGTCATTCAAAAGGTGTGTATGGCAACAGGTTCGTCATGCCAACGCAAATTGTTGTTAACCGTTCGTCGCAGACAAGACAATTTTAATACTGATGATATTGATGCTAAAGCCGCTGTTATTGCTGACGATGAGGATGTTTTATACGAGTATGTCTTCAAGGGAATTAAGTAATTAATTGTGAATCTTTTCACTTTGATAACATTAAAATGAGGTGTAGGTAATAAAAAAAAGGCTGACACACACTCACACAAACATAAAGAATTCAGTTCGAAGAGTTTGAATAGTTTTCGAGTACCCTATTATTGGCATTATTATTTTAGGATGCAAAAGTTACGACTACAGAGAATGTAAAAAATGGCCTACTGCATTGGAGCTTCTAGCACACACAAAGAGGATACAGCTTGAAACGTTCTGTTTCTCGTACCTTGTGATTTTCATGGTAGACTCTCTTTACCGATCTCTTAGTTTTTCCGTACAAAATTAGATGTCAATTGTCTGAACATACCCATTATCAATCTAACGGTTAATATATCGAGTCCTAAATAACGTAAGCGACATCATTTTCAATTTTCGTTTTTTTTTTAATAAATTACTTTCTTGGCAACACTTGCATCATAACCTAAAATGTCATGGTCACATAATTTCAAAGCAAGAACAATTTTATCGTAAGCACATAAAAATTTATATGAAGCAAAACTCTCCTGTAAAATTTCATATTTGGCGCCTTCGTTATCTTCGCGGTTAGGGCTCGATAGAGTCCTTAGTTGTATCATACATAATTTTTTTTTTTTTTGCACATATCATCGTCCCTTTAAACAAGAGATACATATTAAAACTCGCTTAAATGCACATACAGCGCTTAAAGAAAAACTATTTTAGTTGGATTAAAGATGCATGTCGAAATTAAAAGTTTGTTTTTAAATGAGCAAATTTAGTTTTATTTAGTATTTGCTATTTGTACACAGAAAGAAAAACAATCGGAATAAATTTAGTTGTTTATACTTACTTTAAGTACAAGTCGTACTCAAAAATTTAAGTAGGAATAACACTAAAACGTACTTAAAACAATCCTTAATGGGAATAAGTACAAAATTCTTAAACCAAGTAAAAAAGATAAAACTTTTCGTTGGTACCCAGGGGCGAATTTTCCGATTACAGAAGCGATGATGGGATAGACACGAGTAAGATAGTAATGCAAACCATCTCAATTTTAATCTAGTACACTTTTTCGAATGCATACCCGCATTAATGGAGCGAACGCCTACCACTTGCACACAAAGTAAGGGGAATAGTGAAGTGTTCATTCAATCAATATAAGCTCAGTACTGCTTCACATACATTGTAAGCAGGCAGTAGACAGTATATTAAATACCGATTACTTCGTGGGCAAGTAGAAGGCGACTTGCACACAATCTTTTTTTTTTTTTTTTTTTTAATTCCCTTAGCTTGGTCCGCGAAGCTCTACGCTTGTCTGCAGGAAAGAAACCAGAGTCTCTGGCGGGAATCGAACCCGCAACCCCGGCGCTGATAGACTAGCTCACTACCAGCTAGCCTACCGGTCTTCTTTGTAGCTTCTGGTTGTTTGTTGCGCATGCAGTACCCCATAATTGGATGCCATATGTCCATATTGGTTTTATGATAGACTTGTATAGGAGAACTTTGTTGTCTAAGGATTAGTTTGAGTTTCGACCGATTAACAATTTAGTTGAGCTGCTTTAAGTTTCATAGCCATTATTTTCGCTTCAATATCACGAGACCAGGTCAAGGAGAACTTTGTTGTCTACGGATTAGTTTGAGTTTCGACCGATTAACAATGTAGTTGAGCTGCTTTAAGTTTCATAGCCATTATTTTCGCGTTTCAGGCGTTTATCTATATGAATTGCCAAGTATTTAACATGGCTTTTTACCGGAACAGTGATGTTATTTATTTCTACAGCAGGGCACGTTTGTCTTCTGAGCGTGAAAGTTAAGTGAGCACATTTAGCCGGGTTAACCTTTATTTTCCATTTTTCTAGCCAGGCTTCTAGTTCATTGATGTGGGACTGTAAATGCTGCGATGCAACTTTTGGGTCCTGATTAACACTAATAAATGCTGTGTCGTCTGCAAACGTAGATGTATGTGTGCTCGGGCTTGTTGGCATCTCAGCTGTATATATTATATACAGTAATGGCCTTAATATGCCGCCTTGAGGGACACCAGCAGATATTTTCTTGGTTGGGGGAGTATTGGTTTTTTGATATAACCATGAATGTTCTGCCAGTTAAATAGCTCTCAAGGAGTTTGTGGGTGTTTTGTGGAAGCATTCGTGTTAACAAAGTAGCAAATGAAAAATAACGGGACACATACAGAATATATCAGCGCATTATAAAAGATGAACGAAATTCATATTTGTAAATTCCATACACTTTCGTCGTACACTTTGTAGGCTAGAATTCATTAAACACAAAGTGAAACAAACTTGATGGAAGAGATGTGATTTAATATGCAAAGTTCGCAGCTGGGCTGTGCCACTCTGAGAGTTAAATAACAAACTGAGCTTTTTAATCTCAATTAACTTGTCAAAGTTTGCTGCAGACACTACAACAACACCACACAAGTAGTTTAAAAAATAGAACAAATGTAGAAACAACGGGACAAAACGAAAACACATTATTTTTATGTTTAAAAAGTAAAATTGAGAACTCTTGCTTCTCATTTAGTTTATATTTTAAGTTATAAATGTACATTAAGTTTTTAAAGTAAAAACCATATCGGGAATGATGTTTATAATTGAAATTCTAAGAGGTATAAAACGGGTAAGTAAATCAATAATAATAAAATTATCTTTCTAATTAACTTTTGGGCTATTTCATCAACTTTATAATTCTTAAATCAAGCGCATTTTGAGATTGATTCAATCCTAGTTTTACTCTAATCAATCTCATTTTCGGATTATTTCAAGTACGAATTCGGGATTGAATATGGAGAAGTTAAGTATTTTTTTTCTTATTTGTTTATTGGCCAGTAAAAAAAGATATTAAAACCAAAATAAACACTAGTTAACAATAATATTTTATATACGTTTATACAATGTCTCTAATCGAGCGCTCTTGTATTTTTAATATTATTATAATTTTATTTTTACAAATGTGACTTAATTTTTTATTAACAAGATAATAAATTATATTTACGGTGCAGTGAAATAACGCCGGGAGAAATAACACCGGTGGGTGTAATTTCCCGATAAAAAGGAAATAACGCCGGCCGGCCTTATTTCCTATTGCGAAAAGAAATAAGACCCCCGGGGTGTTATATCCTCTTTAAAGCAGACTTTATTTCTTTTTGCAAGAGGAGATAAAGCCATCATGGCCTTAGCTCACATTAGCAATATTAGAAAATGGCTTTATCTCTCATTTCAGTTCCGGAGACACTAAAGTTAAGTATTGAAATCTGGCTTCGCATACTAAAGTTTTTCTGCGTGACGGCCTGCGGCCGCGCTTAGGGGTTTTTACCTCCAGTAGGACTCGGCAGGTGGCTTCGCTGAATAAAGTTTTCCTGCGTGCGTCACAAGAATAAAAAAATGTTTTTCAATGATAACTAAGGATTTTCCCTTTAACAGAATGAATAAGACCCCCGGGGTGTTATTTCCTCTTTGGAGCCGGCGTTATTTCTTTTTGCAATAGGAAATAAGGCCGGCCGGCGTTATTTCCTTTTCATCGGGAAATTACACCCACCGGTGTTATTTCTCCCGGCGTTATTTCACTGCACCTATATTTACACTTCAAATTGCAATTAAAATATTTAAAAAAAAAACATTGCTTTTATGATAAGTTAAGTATTTCGCGATTGAAAATTCGTACTTGAATCAATCTTTCTGTACTTGATTCAAGAAAATCCTTACTCAACGTTCTATTTATACCGCTTCATATTGATTTGAGTACGGATGGATCAATTTTACTTTTGAGTGAAGATGAAGATGAGGGTTTTTAAAAACACTTAAGTTAAATTGTATTATATTGAGATGCATAAACGCGGGATATGTATTCAAATTCTATACTCAAATGAGTACAGCTACCATTTTACAAGCTTCCAAGCAAAAACAAAGAATTTTTAATCGTTGTACCGTTATTTATGTTTACAACAATAATACCAACAGTAGCGCAAAAAGAATTTGTGTTTCTTTTTTATTTTTGGGTACAAAAGTATAAGTTTGATTTGTGTCACGAAAACAGTGTGAAGGTATGAACCAGTGTTCGAAAATAAACACTAAATATCGTTTCTTAATGTTCGGTTCGGTAGATTTGTGAAAAACACAAATGCTAAAAGTGTTTGTGTAGAAAATCATTAAAAAAAAACAACATTTCCCTGTTAGTCATCTTTCGAACACAAAAATATTACTGTTTTTATCAAACTCAACAAAACATGTGAACATTTATTTCCGTTCGGTTTTTTTTTTTTTTGAAAATCCACAAACTTCAATGTGTTCGGTTCGGCTCATTAATGTTCGTCCCTTTTGGCTGGTAAAAAAAAAAACAAAATACACACACGAAGAAAACATTATAGAACATTAAAATATAAAATTTGTCTACAGTATCACTACAATTGTTCTGTTTTTTAACGAAGGAGCATAATGCTCGGTTCTTTCTTGAAAATAGTTACGAAAGGTATTGAGGGTTGTGTATGTCTACACAATCACTAAAAAAATAGATATCGTTCCTGGGTGTGAGAGCCGAACGTTCAATAATCTACTGTTTATTTTCGTACACTGGTATGAACACTATTTTGATAATATTGAATTTTTAAAACCTTTTCTTTAGCTTCACTTCGGAAAAGCAAATCTTGTAACGTTAATTTAACCGCCTTTTACTCAATGCAAATGGATGAAACTTTGCAGGCATACATATTCCCGATGACAGTACACGAATACATGGGCTTAACCAGGATATAATCTAAGGGGGTTCGGGCAAAATTTTTTTTAAATGTTCTTTTTTAAGAAAAGCGTTTCTTTAATAAATTTTTTTTAAATGTTCTTTTTTTTTGATCATTTTTAATTTTTAAAATTAAAATCGTATCAGAATAACTCACAGACAAAAAAAAAATCCAGTATAAAATTTACTCATTTGAGTACACTGACAACATGCATAGGTAAAAATTAAGTTTTTTTTAGATTTTAACTATGAGCGGAGAACATTGTACGGCCCAAAAGTGATCATAAGCTTTCAAAAAGCTGTTGATAGCATATAATGTGATGAAGAAGGAGGTGTTTAGGAACATATATCGATCTCAAGCCTACCAAAATACAAACCTGGTACTATTGAAGTTTTCGTAAATCTTGAAATCATTGACAACGACGTCAGTGACAATAGTGGTACCAAAGAAAACTCGGCAAGACTTCGCAAAGAAAAAAAAAATCCTATTTGCAAATGCTTTCCATCGCAGAGCTTAACTCCTCAGCAGAACTCTGAAGTTTGGGAAAGGTTAAATACTGTACGTGAAGAAGTATTTGAAAAATCTTTGATTACATTGTCTTTGACTTATAGCCTTCAGTTCTAGAAGTCGAATCGACCTGGCTTTCTTCGAATGAAACGCTAAGCGGGATGGTGGCCAAAATATTCCTAAACACGAGTCAATGGTAAAACATTTTGACTACCATCCCGTTCATTCGAGGAAATCCAGTTCGATTCTGCTTCAAAAACGGGGTAGCGGCTTCTGATACATTTGTTTCACTTGCTGTTAAAAATTTGTTGGAGAAGATGAACTGTACTGCACGAAATTATCGTGTGTTTTAAACTTTCTGTAGATACAATCTTTATGTTGATCGTAGAAATTAAAAGTAACATCTGGGTCAATATTTGCAGATTAATCTCAAGATGGGGCTGGACACTATCCTAATAAACTACAAGATCATCTGCGGTCCATTTCGTGCATAATAAGAGCTCGTTGGCAGTATAAGAAGTGCTTAAAACACTTTGCATTGAAAAACAATGTTCTAAAACTCCAAAAACTCAACTGAGTTTTTTTTTTAATTTTTTCGATTATATTTTTTTATTACTTATTTTAATCAATAAATAAAGTTGAACTTTAAAAATTTTGGACAGTTTTTGTTTGACCTCTAATGGGTTAAGCGGTGTTCATACAATCAATTAGAACTGTATTTAAATTCCGTCTGTATACAAGAGAACTATAAATGGCTTTTAAGAAAAGGGTTTCAACTTTAAAAACTATTTTTGTTTTATTATTTATATAGAATTAGTTATTAAAATAAATTCTTAATATGTCAGTCATTTGACGAGAAGGAATGTGACAATTTCAATAATAATTACAAATATAAATAGTTTTGCCCCGGTCTCATTAGTCAGCTCTCTTTATAAGAATAATTAGTTTTTATTGTTTGTGTATTCAAATTGAATAGATGCGAAATGTCATTTAATTGTATTAATTAATTGCAAAACTGTTTTCACTCCTTAGATTTGTGTAATTTTCTTTATTACCATTTTTAATAATTTGCATTTTTATTAAGTTAAGCTGGCTGGCAGCGGCAAAAACAACAACAACAACACCGACAAATAAAAGGCGAGAAAATTACTTCATTAACTGTTTGTAATTAATTAATAATATTGTACACAATAATGAATTCAGTCATTCATTTATTCATTCATCCAGCCCAGTGCAGTTTAGTCAGTCAGTCGCTCAGGCATTTATTTGAACACTGGCTGTTGCTGCTGTTTAAGCACTTGGTGTGTGTTCGAATTGAAAATGAGAATGCAATAAAAATCAGTTCTCCTACTTGGCTTATTAAATGTAATTTAATTATTGCAACTTTGCACTGGGCTTGAAAGAAGTCGTATTGTAAAACCAGTGTTGCCAGAATTGTTAAAGCGATTTTCCCCACAAGGCAAAACAAATTTTTCGTAATTAAATTTCTGAAAATTTTGTACAAAAAAAAAATTGCTTAATAAAATTTTTTATCAACAAAAAAAAAAAAAAAACAATTTAAACTATTGAAAGAGTGATTTAAGACTCTCAAATATAATTTTTTATTTTAGCCATTAGTTTTGGAGTTACTGAGGAGGCACAAGTGGAAAAATTTTTTTTTTTTTTTTTTTTTTTTTGTTAAATTATAAAATATTTGAACCCAAAAATTAATAAAAAATCGAAACCAACAAATACTTTCCAGTTTTAGTACTTAATCGTAAAGCTGCATCTTTAAGAAATAAAATAAATTTTATGTCACGTAAATCCATGGACAAATTCTTGTTTTATTCCCGATAAACTGAAAGTACCTAGTTTTGACATTTCTTATCGCAAATTTGTGTATAATTGTGTTGTGGTTTTTTAACCGTGTTACCGTCTGCAATAAAAAATATTAAAACTAGGTACTATCAATTTATAATTAAACAAAAACAATTATTTTTTTCCACTTGTGCCTGAATTACTCCAAAACTAATGGCAAAATCAAAATATGATATTTAAAAGACTTAAATCTGGCGTACTTAAAAACTGACGATGTATGGAGCAGCCACTTCAAAAATCTTAAATTAAAAAAAAAACATTACCATAGAATTTGAAATAATGAAAATGTTTAACGTTATGTGACTATAACTGATCATTAAAATATACAGCCGTATTCATAATGAAAATTTGGCATAAGGTTAGCACCAAGTTTATTTATAATACACTTACCAAGCTCTGGCTAACGATTTGCTAAACTCTTGATAACGAGCTGCCAAACGTTTGCCAACTTGTGAAAAAGAGCTGTTTAATGTTAAAGAATTTGGTTGGTTTTAAATTACCTACTGTTTTATACTATTTTTCCATCTTCTGTTATTTTATTTTAATCTTAAAAACATTTTAGAATTGTTATATCGGTAATTCCATAGTGTTGAATGTGACAGTCGTACGCATCAAAAATGCAATAACATTTTAAGCAAAAAATATTATTACGTTTTCTTAACCCTTAAATTATAGCACTAAGAAAACACTGTTATCGATGCTAAAGTTTATGGAGGGCGCGATTCTAGGCCAATTATAATGGCAAAAGAAGTAGCGGTTCGAACGTGAAAAAAACAGAAGTAGTTTTTTTGGCCATGTATAAAAAGGCGTAATTCAGCGAAACCTGGCACAATTTTTTAGTCAAACTACTTTAAGAGAGTTTTCGTAGCAATGTAACATTAAAATGTCTTTGGTTTGATTCCAAAATCTTCTGTATTTTCTTTTTTTTAAGCTAAAATCTGGGTCGATACGTGACATTTCGAACGTGAAATTTTTTCCGTAATAATTTAACTGAATAATGATCAAAATAAAATAAAAATTTACCGTTTATCCGAATAACATATTTCTCTTTGAACTCTTCTTTAGATAACAGACCACATAAGAAAATTTTTTTGAAATAATTTTTATCAAATATAACTAACCTCTTTTAACATTCTTACATATAAGAAATTACGTTTGCACAACTTTACAGTCTGATTGTTCATCTAAGTGAACAAATTTATGAGTAAAATTATAAAATAAGTTAAATCTAATTATTTATCTATAACAATATCGTAGAATAATCAGGTTTTTATAACGTTTAAATTTTCGGTCACGGTGGACCTTTTGACGGAAATGCCCATATGTGGAGGAAAAAACAAAAAAAAATTGCAAAAAAATTACAAAACCAGCGATTATTAATGCACATTTTTTTTATAATGTGGCATCATTAAAATTCAGAATTGATTTTCTAAAAGTTAGCAGATGGACAAAAGTTTGTTATGAATAAACTCAGTGCTTACAAGCAGCTAGACTTAATCGACATTCTAGTTAGCAGCTCGTTGTACGTAGTGTACAAACTGTGGCTAACTTTTTGTTATGAATACGGCTGACAGTGTTTAGTCAGGGAATTATTGCTTGCTGCATAATGTTATTAAACTAAATTTTGCAAATTTATAAAGAAATTTTTGTGTAAATAAATCCATACAGCTTTTGAATAAAAAAATTAAATTTAAAAAAATGTTTTACCAAAAAATAGAAAATTTATAATTTTGCTAACATTTTTTGAAAATGTCCAAATGGCACTGTTGCCAATTTAGAGATTTTCCAGCTAAATCTAGCTTTTTTGAACTGTCAATCGCGGGAAAAAATACGTTTTAGCGGTAAGCGGGAAATCTAGCGATTTTCAAACATCTCTCAACGGCTCATTTTCGCTTCCAAACCCTTTCTCAAATTTTAAATTTGCAGATTTTATAATTTTTCTTATAAAGTTTTTTTGTTTTTCTGGCTAAAAACTACTTGTTAATGTTCAGGGTTTTACGTACTTTTGTAAGTTTAGCGAACTGAAGATTGTGTGTGACATTTTTATAGATTTTCAGTTAGTATTTTGTTAGGGCTACATGTGACAATTCGCAACTTTAAGCTTGCTCGATATATCCCAAGCAATATAATTCACTAAATTTTATCTAACTAATTTTATCTAATTGCTTAAAACGTTATAAACTTTTTTGCGTTTTTATAAAGGAATTGGTTTATCCTTCACCACAACTAGTTGTGATAAGGGTACTAAGTTTGTCATTCCGGGTAAAACTATTTAATATTCATCTAAGACCCCATAAAGTTCATATATTCTGGGTCCTTGAGTAATTCTTAGTCCATTTAGCCATGCCCGTTTGTTGAAAAAAAGAATAAATATTGGCATCAATTTGTTTCTAGTTCTCCTAAGTAGTTTGGGATTGAAATCCAGCAAAATCTGTTCAGTAGGACAAGAATTATGAATCTAAATGTGGAACAACCACCCTAAAAAAATTATCATTTTATAATGAAAACTAGCATAAATAGTGGCGGAATGCCTGTATTGATATGAGATTTGGCACAAATATGACTAAAAATCAAACTGCTAATTTTCGTTTTATAGACCGATCTATAATTAACGATATGCCTCATATAAAGCCCACTATCGTAAAACGGTAACAAATATTGCTATTGTAATAATTTTTGGTCTGTCACAAATTTGTATGACAATAAATTACACTGTCAACTTTGGTGCCAATCGGTCCATAACTTAACATTAGCCTCATATAAAGCCCACTCTCGGAAAAAGCTTTAGTACGCGTAAAACCTTTACTCTCTCAATCTGTATTCTATTCTAATAACATTTGGTCAGTCATAGTTTTATAAGACTATAAATAACCTGTTCATAATTTACCATATGTCCCATATAAAGACCACTCCGGCAATTTTCTAGCTGTATGTGTAGGGTATCAAAGATTCGGCACAGCCGAATATTTCACTATAACCTTTTTTTTTGGAATAAAATAGATAGGGAAGTTGGAAACGTAATTTGAGAGTCATATACATAGCTTTGAAAAAGAAACACATGTCTAGATTTATATAAAACTTAAAAATGTTTAGGTTTTGGTGGTATTTTTAAGAAAAATTCCCGCTAAATTAAATATTTAGCGGTTTCTAGCGGTTTTGAAGTGCAATTTGGCGGGAAGTGCTCAAAAAAAGTTGGCAACAGTGCCAAATGGTAACATTTCTTGAAAATGTCCAAATGGTAACATTTCTTGAAAATGTCCAAATGGTAACATTTTTTGGAAAAATATCAAAGTATTGAATTTAACAGCGGTGTTCATCCACTACTATTTAAGTGGAGGAAAAAAACCTACATGTATTGATTTTTTACCTACTTCTGGTAACACTTAGTTAAACCATTATAAGAAGAATTTGTTAAGGGCTTTCGCTAGTTTTTTTTTTTAGACTTTCTGCAGTATTTTTAATTTATGTTCCACTGTACATATAAATGTCTTGATATATATACAGAACGAGATATTTTCTACAGGGTGGCGAACAAGAAAGTTTTTGCTACAATTATTTTTGTTAACGTTCGGAGATCCCAGCGCAGAACAAACGGCCAAAGTTGTTGAATTTATTTTAAATGCCATCATTCGATTATTCAGAGATCAAAATAATACCAAAAATTCTTTTATGTTTGAATGCTCCAACAATTTACCGTTTGGTTTAGCGTTTTCGGCAACAATGGGATGTCTGCGATCTTACGCGTGCTGGCAGGCCTCGTGCAAGTATTCAATAGAACTCCGAAACTTTCACCAGACAGGTTCTCAGTATTTTGTGATGTCTAGGCTGTCATATCCGCGGATTTTACATGTAGGCTTTCATTAAATAAAGCTACAGCTCTTCCAACTTGGCTTTCTAGTTCGAAGGTTAATTAATATCGCGTTTTTTGGACTTAAACTGGCCAGCGCGATCGTCTAATTGAAAGCATTTCTTGCGCGAAGTTCAAATAATATCGCGTTTTTCGGACTTAAACAGGCCACAGCGTTCGTCTTAGTAAAAGACTCTCGGAGTATTTTTTATTATACTTCAACAGCTAATATCTAAAATGAAGTGTAGGTGCTGGGACTTGAAATTTAAGAAGATTTTATGGGAAATACTTCAAAAATAAACCTTAATTTAAACGATTTTATCTTTAAAATATGAAGTGAACATATTTTCGAACTTAAAAAAGCCAATCTAAAATCAGATGGAAAAAATTAGCCACCAAGTATATGTGCTTTCCCACCCGGTATCTGCTGCTGAAAATATGTTGTAATTATGTAGTTTATTTCCAATTTTTTTCTATGTTTTATTTTCTTAATAATTGCATTTAATGGACAGTGCACATGCAACATTGTTACACTCAACGAAAATTGGAATACATATATTTCTTTGTAGTGCATACAATTTAATTTTAAAATTTCAAACAGGTGTTAGGTTGACTTAACAAGATTTCACTAATGACAGTTAACATAAAAGCTTGGAGTTTAAAAATAAAAAAAAACCCACAGACCAGGTAAACAATTATATATTAAGAGAATTTAACTACACAAAGTGGCAGTAAATAAAAAAAAAAATATACTTATTAAAATGGATTTGCATATTAGTTTAATTTTACTTTACTAATCTTTCTAAATACGAGCTTTAAGCGTTTATTAAGATGAAAATTCGTTTGCCACTATATTTTTAACAAAACAAATCGAGATAGCGATCAGTCAAATAAGATTTTCCAACTGGGTGGTGTTGAATTCACGTTCTAGATTCTTGATTCGTATAAACTTTATGAGAATGAAAAGTTTTGACATGAAAAAAACGCCTGGTGCTCTTATTCAGGTAGCCCAGTTAATTTTATTCAGCCAAAAAACATATTGTATATAAGTTTATAAATCGCATTTAAAATTTTTATATATTCACTTTTTGGAAAATATCGACACGTAATATTAATATTTACCCGCTGTAATAATTAAGTGCCATTTTGTAATGAATCGGTTGACTTACCAATTAGTTTTAATATGGCCTTAATGTTAAACTAAATATTGTTTTGCTTCTACTGAAAAAATTTAGTTGTTACCCTCTTTAAGATATTTTGTATTTTTCCGTCTAAGTGGATCGGTTTGGCGAGGGTCTATCCACCGGTCCATATGTTATTAATTTGTGGGTTCAATAATATAAAGAAAATCAGAAAGTACCAATTGAAAAACAAAAAGGTACCAAAGAGTCTCCTCTTTTATCAATCACTCTGGGCTCTGCAAGTTGAATTTTAAGTTTCTTTTTTCAGTATTAATAAAAAAATCAAAAAGGAACAGTTAAAAAACTTAAAAGAACTAAACAAATCCCTCTTACAGATTCTCATTTACTCAGGACCTGTAGTGCTATTCTCTATTCAATTTTAACATAATTTAAATTGTTAAAAATATTTAACAGCAAAGTTAACGTACATTTTATTCAGTAACTTTTTTAACAATATCGTTTACTGCTAAGTTCTATCTTAACGTCAGGTATTTAAGTTATCTTAACGGCAAAATATTTTTCATTGTTTATTTTTAAATTCGTAGTTATTTAAAAAAAAAAAACAAACAAACAAAATTTTGGCAAATAAAAGCCACATTAACATTTTTAAAATTCGCGTTATTTTGCAAAAATGATATTAAAAAATTTGTTTTTTGGAATTGCTTTTTTGCATTAAAAATATTACATTTTAGATGCATCTTATGGAAATCACTAATAGTATTTTTTTTTTTCTACACAAAAAATAAGTGGTAGAATTTCCAATCATGCCGCTGTTAGCTAATTTTTGCGAATTTCCACTAATTTAGTAATTTTTACCGAATTTTTGCCATTCCTTATAGTTTTAGTGACTTCAAATCAATTTTATGATTTGTTCGAAATATTAAACAATTTCGCGAATTTTCGTTATTTTTCCAAAAAAATTTTTATATATTCCGACAATTTGATTTTTTAAGCAATTTAGCGATTTCAAATAATTTTTACCATTTTTTCCAAGTTTACAATTTTTCGCGAATTTTAGCCATGTTCGCGATATAAGCGATTTTTTCTTGTGGTTCTTTGGAGCTTTAACGATTTTTAAATGCAAATTTTTGCGAATTTCCGCTAATTTAACAATTTTTTTACCGAATTTTTGCAATTCCTTATAGTTTTAGTGACTTTTAATGAATTGTATGGCTTTTTTGAAATGTTAAAAATTTTCGATATTTTTGCAAATTTTCCGATTTTTTGCAATTTTCCCTAGACTATCAAATCCTAAATGGGGGTTTGTTAGTTTCGAAAGTACTTTAAGTCGTTCCACACGAGAAGTAGTTTGCACTCGATGGCAGTGTTCGTTTTAATATACTAATTAATTAACCAAGATGCCACTTGATTGATATTTTTAGCTATGTTGTTAAAATAGAGTTACTGAATTGCTTTATTGTTACCGTAAGCAATAAACTGTGCCGGTAAAATTAACGTTAACTTTAGTTGTTAAAAGTTAGAGAATTCCACTAAAAAAAGTATGAGTTGTATAACGAAAAAGTACCAAAAAGCCCTTCTAACAGGTTCTTATATTCACTCAGGACCATGAATGATCAATGTTTTGCAATTGATACATACCAATATTAGGTATGATTTTCACCCCAGAACGTTAGTTTTTCGAAAAAGTAATCAATTTAAATTCTTAGATAAGTTACGAATGTGATATAAAATGTATTTCTATGTTTATTAGTTTAAAAGATAGCTATTTACCCATTGTACCCATTTACTCCCTTATAGGCTTTTTACACTGCTCAACATCTAACATCTACCATAAAAGATGTAGAAAATGTGAAACACTCGTTTACATTGCTCACATCTAACATCTACCATCAAACAAAAATGTCACCATTTTTGAAAAAAAATTTTTTTTTAAATTAAAAATGTTTTTTTGTCACAAAAGTGCCAAAATTTAAATAGAAAACTCAAAAATGTATTTGAAGTTCAATTTGTTTAAACATATAAAAAATATTTAACAATAAAACATTGTAATAAAAGATAAACCTTGACAAATGGTAACGCTGCTTTCAAAACAAACTTCCTTTTGTCAGTGATGCCACAATAATAATTGAACTTATTGCCACTTTTCTAGCGATGACACAAAAACAATCGAAAGATGTAGAATGGAATAAAATGAGATAGGAACATCTTTTAAAGATGTTGAAAGATATTGGTTTTTAGCCCTATGTAGTTCTAATGGAAAGATGTTAACATCTTCGCAAATGGTGGCAAATTGATGGTAGATGTTAGATGTGGATCAGTGTAAAAAGGCTATTAAAGGGCTTAATTCCAAAAAAGTACCAGACAGCTGTCCGTTTTTTTTTTTTTTTTTTTGAACGAACAACGATAAGTATTAAGTTGTTTTGTATCTATTTTAGTTATACCGTGTTCAGATATACCTCTTTTATTGAGTCAATATTCGGTTAATTGACATAATTATCTTTCTGTTGTCAAAACACTGTTTAGTAAGTTGTGTTTTGCTTAATAAACACACTTGTTACAGTGTTGTATTTTAATTTTACTCAATATTTATAACAATTTCGTATTAATTGAGCAATAACTAAATTGCAATTTTGTATGGATAATTGAGCTCAATAATGGCATTTATTGCGTAAAACTCAATTAAGGTGCATATCTGAACACGGTATTAAGGAGATATGAATTTAGCAAATTTAAGCGTTTGTACCCCGCACACATTCGAATTTCCAAAAAAATTTTATTAGCAGATCGATTTGGCGAGAGACCAACCTTCGTTTCAAATTTCAACTTTTTGGCTTCAGGCGTTAAGTTTTTGCGATAATGAATCAGTAAGTCATTCAGTTACGTTTAGGGAATTCATTCGGTTAACCGTTAATCGGTTAACCGATTAATTACTACCCGATTAACGATTAAATCGGTTAATTTCAGTCGATTAACCAATTAACCGATGTAACAACAATTTTAAATGCATTCTAGAATGCAACCCTCTACAATTTTACAACGTTATCTGTACCAGAGATCACAAAGAAAGTTAGTGCACCAATAAAGTTGTGTTTGGAAATATTTTTTCATTTTTATATATAAAAAGAAGTGTACACTTTGATGTCACCACTAACTGCGGAAACAGGTCGACCGATTCCAAGCAAAGGGGTACGTTGGGAAAGTAGTGTAGATGGTTTATGTAAAGTTTGCAAGAAATCGGCCCAGTCTTTCCGGATATATGGCATTTAGATTTTCCTATATATTCCCATACAAATATCAACAAAATGCCCCCATTTCCGAATTACATTCTAAACGGCTTGACCGATTATTATGATTTTAATATGTATGTATGTGTATTTGTTAGGTATTAGAATACATCGTCAAGTATATTTCATATCGCTAGAGGGCGCAAAATAGGGCAAGAGAGGTAAAAGCTCTCCCGCAATACATCTTCTTCACTAATCAACCGGTTTTCTTACAATTTCGCATACAGGCACTGACATATCTGAAAGGAAATAGGGAATATGGCAAGAGGAGCAAAAGCTCCCCCTTTCTTTTATGTTCTTAACTAATTGATCGATTTTCTTGAAATTTTGCAAGCGAATTGTGTAACATCTATAGCCTATAATTTTTACTATTTAGAGCGTGAAATAGGGCAAGAGGGATAAAAGCTCCCCCTAAATATATATGTTCTTCACTAATCAACCGGTGTTCTTAAAATTTCGCATACAGGCACTGATACATCTGAAAGGAATTAGGGAATAGGGCAAGAGGGGCAAAAGCTCCCCTCTCTGTATCTTCTTAACTAATTAACCGTTTTTCTTGAAATTTTGCAGGCAAATCATGTAATATCTATAGCCTATAATTTTTATTATTTAGGGGGGTAAAGGCTTCCCTTCCCCAATCTTCTAAACTAAAATCGCAAGAATATAGAAACCAAGCTGACGTTTTAAATGATTTTTGTTTTATTATTTATCGGAAAGATAATTTTGCAAAATATTTTTTAAATTTGAATAGAAATGCATAAAAATAAAATTTAAAAAGCTCTCACGGTCCGTCCTTTTTTTCTAACCTTAAAGGAAATTTTTGGCATTTTTCGTAGCTAAAAGTCTTTTTTATGCACATTTTCATCAGTCTTTAGTTTTATTGAAAAAATATTGTTATTAGCTCTTAATAACAGAGATTTTCTGCCTGAATTTTCCTTCAAATTTTTCGTAACCTTAAAAAAACAGCTTGTTGGCTAAAACCCAACCGCTTAATATTTAATAAAAAAATATAATAATTTAAACCAAATTAAGTGGTTTTTTATTGTTTCAAGCTGTTTTTTTTAACCCAATTTGAATTAGTTTAATTCACCCCATAATTAACTTTCGTTGAAATAACAAAATAAAAAGAAACAATTTTTAATTTTTCCAATTAAAAAGGGGCCACTTCAACAGCGACAGCCAAAATATAAATACAACAAAAAACAACGATGACGATGATGACGTTGCAAATAAACACTTGTACAAGTACTCGAATTGAACGAATAAATACTTTTTTTGTTGTTGATGTTGTTTGTACCGTTTTTATTCAAACAACATGTTAAATATTTCAAACTGGGCTTGTTAAAAGAACATTAGATTACAAAAATAAGATAAAAATATACAAAAATTAGCTCAAGTACCGCTTAAATAGAAATGTTTTCTGTTTTCTTTGGGAAAAATTAACTCAAAATGACTAATCAAACACAAAATTAACAAGACAGACGGGAAGACGAAATACTTGAAAATAAAATAATTTGTTTATTTTACCTTCTAAGTGGTGTCTCTGTTTGAAAAATAAAATTATAAAATATTAAGTCGGGCGAAAAAATAAACTAAAACAAACATAAAAGAAATTGGAAAATGATAATGAAATTGTAAAATGAATTAGGTATTTAAAAATTAAACAGTTTCCAAGATTTGTATCATTGTAAAAATTAAACGGAAGTTAAAAATTCGGTTTTATAACACAAAAACTGTAATCAAGTGGCGCGAACCATTTTGAAGTCCACCTCCAAAAGAAAATCTAGAGACACACTAAGAGCAGCTGTTGCCACTACAGAAAAAATTGGTGGCTGTTAAAAAGTTAACAAGCATAAAATTAAGTAATTAGAAAATTGTTAGAGTGTTTTTCTGTTTAAGAAAAATACGTACAAAACTATTAACAAAAAAAAAAAAAAAAAAAAAAAAATACTCGTATGTAGGTGACTGTCCAAAATACAAAAATGGTTTTTCTAATAAAAGCATTTTTTAGAAATTTTTCACTTGTCTTTTTGGTGGGTTTGTTTACCACGAAATAATGAAAACGACATTTAAAGTCATTAATTAAGACCATCATTTGTTGATGAGAATCACCAGCTCTTGCATATTAATCATTTTGGGGTGATAGAACCATAATTTTCATATTATTTGATGTTATTTCCATTTCAAACATGTTCTAGATGGCATGTTCTACACCAACTCGTAGACATGTACTCGCAGTGTCATACTCGTTTATTAGAATTTCAAAAATACATACACCAAATTTATGTGGAAAAACATAACAACAAGCCAACCAAATCATACATGTCATTTGTCAATTTAAATCAAAATTATTCAAATGACTCCAAACAACAACTACAACAACAAAAACGACAATAATAATAAAAAGTTTTTGTTGTTGAAACAAACAAACAAACAAAATAAAAAATAATTCATACTCAACTTAATTCAATTGATACGTTTCATTGGAAATACAATTTATTACCCATAATAATGTGTTCATTTAATCAACAACAAAACCAACAACAACAGCAACAAGTAATAAAATTGATTATACTTAATAATAACAGTGTATTTATTATTGGTTCTTTTTTTTCTTCTTTTCAAAGAAGAGACCTTTTAAAAAACCCCAATATAACAATTTCTTTTTTACGGGAAAGAACCCATCAACACACACAAATGATAATCATCAATTCAAAGGCAACAACAACAACTCTGGGGAAAATAAATATCATTGAACAAGGAGAGTCATATGCACATTATAACTGTCTTGCACAGTGGAATAAGAAGCATAACAAAACAAGTATACAAAAAAGACAAATATTCACTGGCTGCAGAATAAAAAAAAAAATATTATTTTCGTATGGTTCTACATACTTCTACAATAAATTTTAAGTTTTCCAAATATTTAAAAGCCCTGAAGGAAACCTGGGTGCAAGTGTCTCCAAGTCACCAGCTTTGTCGACTATGTTGGTGACATTGTCAACGAAGTGTCTACACTACATTTCATTTGCCACTATATTTTGCTTTAATACGAAAAAGATTTTATCAATAACAACTGAGAAGTACAATTCCTTTAAAAGTTGAAGAAATAATAAAAAAAGATTGTTATGATTTCGTATTCTTACAAAAAATGTAGACTATTTTTACTAAAATGTACTAGCGATTCACTGGTTTCAATGTCTACAAATGTTCTCAAAGGAACTACCTAGTCAGTACCGAGTCAGTACCTAGTACCAACGTCAGTAGTAGATTTCCAATGACACGCACATGTTAAATGTCTATTGTAAATAACATTGCCTGTGGTATAATAAGTCACTAGTACTGGTGACTATGTCAATAGTGAATCAGTACAGATTCACTAGTGACATTTCCTGCAGGAAGGATTCAAAAAAATTTTGGTCAAAAAAATCGTTTTTGTTTTCTTATTAAATTTCCACTAAATTTTTTCCTGTTTCACAATTAAATTTTATTTCCTTTTGAAAATTTTTAATTTTATTTCCAAAAGCGAATTCCTCGACAACAAAAACATTAAGATGCCACAACTTTCCAGGATAATAAAAATAAATAAGCATTATTTTATTCTATTTTCAATGATCTTTTCTTATTGGACAGCGTTCCAAAATCACCAACTTTAAATGCGTGTAAAAAAAACTCGCACTGAACTAAAAAAACCCTTGAAGGTTTTGTTATGGATCAACTTTCATTTGCAATTGTTCTCATCCCATTCGCATTCGGACTAAATTTGGGCGATATTGGACAAGTGGGCATGGCACTTCCCATACAAAGACATTAAAGATATCTGTATGGCTCAAAATTGAATTATTTATATTTAAAGAACGGGTTTTATATAACTTTCTGTTATTTTTGCACAGTGGTGAAAGGTATATAAGATTCGGCTTGGCGAATACAGCACTTTAACTTGTTAAACTCAATTCCTTTATAAAAACTTCGACTGTATCTAAATAATGGATGCGAACATTGCAATTCGATTTTTGAAATTTTTTTTTTAATATCCCTTTTAACAAATTCATCTTCTAATCCCACTGTACCGTTATTGCTGGAAAATTTGGTTGCTGGGCGTTTAAATTTAAATTGAAAAAGATAAAACACACCATATTTTTTTGACACTTAATAAATGCTGAATAAAAAATACTAAAAATTCATTGAATTCTTTAGGACCACAAGTGCATTTCAATTAGTTAAAGAAAAGTAAAAAAAAACAAATGTTAAACTAAAGAATAAACAATAAAAAAATGTGTAATCAAACGATCGTTGATCGAACAAACGTACAGGCGTTCAAAAACTGGTGACAAATGGTTTAATAATGTTACCATGTCTCTCACTCCCGACCGTTCTTCAGTCACTTGTTTAGGGAACACACTTCAATGTAAACCAAGTACGTGAGTCTGTCCAGTGGTGTTGTTAATATTATTTTGACATTTTCCACGGATATTAGTTTATCAGTAGTTTAAAATCAAATTAAAACATTGCAGCGCCTCTTAGTCCCTAAAATGTCATTTGTTAAGTTACTTTTGTTTCGCTCTTTCTATTCCTCCTGCACTCTTCTTTCTTATTCTGCTGGGATCTCTAGTTATTTATTCCTTGTTTTCTTTATCGTTCTATAATCAGGAGTTTATTTTGTAAAATGTTTTTTTTTTAATTGTGTAAGGGACCGTTATGCAACTGCTGTTGTTGTTAATCATGATTGTCTCACCCTCACTCACACTCATTACACATTCATAGCCGCTGCTGGTTTTTCTCCTGTGAGCTCCGAGTTTGTCTGGCTGTTGATGTTGTTTAGCCCTCATTTAGATAAACCCAGAGGCCAAACACACACAAAATAGGACAATGTGTCATGACATGAGGGGATTGCCTTAACATACACACAAACATTAAGTCATAGAAATGTTTAAGACAAAACTTCCTAGAATGTGGTCAACGCACAAGTGTACGGGTTAGAGTTTAAACTACACAAGACAACAACAATTCTGTTGTCAAGACCTTAGTGACAAGAGAGAAACTCTGAAAAAAGGACTGAGTGAGAAAAACAAGTCACTTTTTTTTAGTTAAACACAGTTGTCATCAGACATCATGTTGATACTACGAGTTGTATTTCCAGTACAAGACTTTACAATACTTGTACTTTTAAGACCCTTTTTGTTTCTTTACCTGTTTACTAGCACCTCTCTTTTGTCCTGATGTTCCATTTGACTAATATCCTTTTCAGTTGTGTTTCTTGTTGTTGTTTTTTTCGTTGCCTGTGAAACAAGGTGTGCGTGTTCTAGTATTTTAGTTGTTAATATTAAATGTAAACAATGATGCAGCCACCAACAGGGTTGTGTACTCGAGAAAAAAAATTCGTACAAGCAAAAAAGGTCTCTTTTTTATTTAACTATTTGTTCATTGTTTTCCGAATTGGTTTTGGTTTTTATTGATTTGTTCGAAACCGTTATGTTTCTAATAATTATCATTATTAAATTCTCTATGGTTTTCTTAGGCGAAACACTCGCACGCACAGAAATTGCAGACATGATTTTAGGAAAAGCCTTTGTGATTTTATTTTACCAAAATAAATAATCTTTTTTTAAGATTATGATAATTGAGATTTTGTAGATTTGTATTTTTGGAATGTCCTTTTTATTTGAAAATAAGGCCTGGAACAGAATTAAGAAGCTGTAGCAGTAGTAGTAGCTGAAGCTAAAAAATGCTCTGTAGCGCAACAAAGTTAAAAATTTTGCGCTTCAACTTCAACTGCAACGACTACTTATTTCTTTCAAAGGTTAAAATACAATTTGGTTTAAGGATTGATGTTTGACTATTGACCTCAGCAGTCATCGATGGCTGCGAGTGTAAGACGGCATATCCCTCAGAAGAGATCAAGTGGTTATGATCGAAACATGTCAGGGTAACCAGCCGCCTGGGTTCGAATCTCAGGCCAGCCGCCTGTGTTCGAAACTCAGGTCAGTTAAGAATGATAAATTATTAATATCAATTTTAATTAATTTTCATGTTGTAAAATTCCTTTCTTCATAAAAATAATTTAATGAAAAATTAAATTTGATGAACTTAAGCCTGATTAAAAATATTAAAACTTGGATTTTATTAACAAAAAACTAAGGTACGTAACTATAAGTGTGTTTATGCAAAACGACGCCATTACATAGTTTTTTCTAACAAAATATAATAAAAAGGGGGGTTTTTTTTTTTGAAAATTGTTTTAGGAATTCCATGAACGACTTTATCAATGCATCGTTTTCTGACATGTTTAAAGTTTTCCTTTCACAAAGTTTTTTGCTTCTTCTGTTAAATTATATGTTTGCTAGTTACGCCTTTTTGCATTTTAGCTAACGATATGTATGTATACTGTTTGACATAGATAAAATGCTTGATAACTTTTTAAAGAATTTTTCAAGAAAATATACAAATTAAAGAATAGTTGCGAAAGCAGTGTTGCCAAAACTTGGTGACCAAAAATGGCTAAATTTACGGAAAAAATGGCTAAAAGCTTTTTTTAAATAAAAACACATTAGAATTCAGTAACAAAACTGAAATAATTCATTTAAAGTTGTTTACGATGAAATTGTGAGTTAAGATCAATTTGTTAAATAAGAATAATTAATATTAAAATAAATTAATATTAAAAAATTAAATCATCGAAAAATTCGATGTCGTTATTGTTCATCTCATAGGAATCACTCATTAGTTTCAAATAATCATAAGTTTAAAATAATTTGAAGGTAAATCATAACCACGACAACATTTACCCAACCTTTTGAGACCAGATCTACAATAAAAAACAAGTAAGAAAGTATAGTCGGTTAAACCCGACTTTATGATACCGTTCACCACATTAGAACCTTTGTACCAAAGTTTATCAAATAATCTCTAAATTGCGACCTGTACTTTGCGCACAAGGGTTACATGGACAACCAGCCAGCCGGACAAATATCGTTAATTCGATTCAGAAAGTGATTCCGAGTTAATCGGTATACGTTAAGGTGGGCTAAGGACCAATATTTAAAGGTGTTACAGACATCAGCACAAACGCATAGTATCCTCTCCACTATTGTGGTGGTGGTATAAATATTGCATTGTTATGGTAAAAATATTTACCTAATTGATAAAATCGAATTAACGGTTGCTTTATGTAACCTATTTCTCAAATTACTTTTAACGATGTTTACTTCAGCATTAGACCATGGAAGTGAGAGCAACTTTATAGTCAATTCTGAATTTGTAAAACAATTTTGCTACCGCCTGCATCCCTTTATTGAAATACTTGCAACCAGAAAGAAACAGCGATGTTTGTGTTGGTCCATTTTATAAATTTAATAGTGGAATACTGTTCCTTTATTTTGAAAGATGTTTCAGCGTCATAATTTATAGCGATTTTCAACATTTGTAAAAGTTGTGATTTAAGTTAAAGGCGTTTTAATTGTTCAAAATGTTTATTTTACTTTTATAAATTTTTATAATAAAATAAAAATTATTCTTTTAAAAGAAAAAACGGCAAAAAAGTTTTATGGCTAAACAAGTTGAAAAATTGCTAAAAAAAAAATGGCTAATGGCTAAATTAATTTTTTAATGGATAAACAGGGTGAAAAATGGCTAAATTTAGCCACTAAATGGCTAAATTGGCAACACTGTGCAAAAGTGTTTTTAAAGCATCAACATTTAAAGCAACGCATCCTTTAATTGTGGCAGAAAATGTGGACAACGCGACTTGTTTTTTGTTTTGCTTGATTCGTTTTATGTTTGCTACGTTTTTTATAAATACAAGTCATTAAAATAGGTTTGTGCGATTTTATTTTTATAAAATTACCTTTTGTGCCACTTCTTAAAAATTTCTAACTTCTATCGTTTAAAAATATTTTTATTTCATCAAAAGTTATGTTCAAGGCGAATTCATATGCTGGGTACACACTATGCAACACATTTACGCAATCTAGTGAATTAAATTTATTTTCATTCATTCCAGATTGCATCAACATCAAAACGCTTTGATATTTTGAGGTTGCATTGAAACAGATTGCATGTAGATTGCACTGTGTGTACCCAGCATTACAAGGTGGTCTTATTTTGAAAATGGATACAACACTGTAAATTACTTTAACGTTGTGTCAAAATTATACAACACTGTAGTAAACAAATTAGCTGTGTGTCAAAAATATATGCTGTCATATTTCATTTTGTTTTTAATTTTAAATATTGTTTTGTGGAATGCAATAATTTAAAAATGTGTGCTTAGAAACCCTTATTTGCAAGAAGTTTTGCTTTTTTATTTAAAAAAAAGTGCAAATAAAGCAGACCGATTGCTCATGGAATCTTTTTCTGATAAGGTTTCATTGTATTCACGAGTAAAAGTTTTAAACCTACATAGTTTTAAGAACTCAATGGAAAAAAGTTATGTTTATACCCTCATCACAATAGTGCAGTTGGTATTATCCCAGCCAGCATTTTTAATTGTGTAAGAGTCTACTAGGAATCTCATGAAAAGCGTTTTTCATCGTTGCACAGCTGATTCCTCTGTAAAATACTTCTACAAAACAGAGAAAGACGCTTATAGTAGGCGTTTGAGATGTGTGTAAAGATTATCTCACGAGTCTTTCAGAAAGCATGTCAATATTTGCATGAGTTTCATGCAGGAAATATTTTACAACTCTTGAAATGCCCAGCCGTACAAACGAACTACCTAAGTAAGAGCTTCAAGCGTTTTTTTCATGTCAGAAAACCTTATTTGAAAGATCCTACAGTCGGTTTGTTTTATTGAAATTGTTTTGACAATGGAATTTGCATGTTTGAAAAAATGCTCTTATTTAGGAAGCTCAGTAATTGTTATATGAATCATACAGGGAGTCTCAAATGATTAATTCGATGATGTTTTAACGAAGGATGAACTAAGTGTAACATTGTAGTTTTTGTAGTCTTGAAATAATTATTAAATTATTAAAAAGTTAGGACTCGCATGGTTACCATTCCAAGATTACTCGTCAAATAATCATCAGAAGATTATTTTAGGAGTTGTATATTAAATACCATCGCCTACTTAACAGCCTATGCTAGCTGGGATTCGTTTGTGCAGATGTGTGTAGCACCTTCAAATATTGTTCCTAGACGATCCTTAAGTATACTCCCAGAATCACTTTCTGAGCCGATATAACGATGTTCGTCAAGCTGGAAGTACTTCACTTCCTTCTTTTTAGGTTTTAGGTTCTGCGTGCATGTGTGTGATTCATTTTTAATTTATAATTAAAAAAAAAAAAGAAATCTTGAAATTTATTTTGAATTTAAATAAATATTTAAATAGAAATGTCAAAAAAAAGTAACGGCATATCATTTTGACACATAGTTAGTTATCAGCTGTTGCTTACGTAGCAATCCAAGGTCACCTTGTATGAATTCGCCTTGGTTATGTCTGCTCTTTTAAATGCGTTAAAAATCGTTCCGCGAGTTCCTTTCCAACACTGTTCTTTATTTGGCGTGTTTTGCAGTGTATCTTTTTTTTTCTTCATTATTTTTGATTGACAAACAGATTTCCTTTTTCATTATCATTTCTTGCCCAACTTCCATTCAGGTTTCTTAGTGGTGGCTTGAAGACAACTGGCCTTTTGAGATTTCTAGCTGCACGCCATAATGAGTAGTCTGATTGCGGGGTTGCATAAGAGTTCCATAAGATATTTTTCCAGAGAAGCAGTTTTCTGAACCAGCAGTAACTTTCTTAGGCTTTTTGTACACTCTTTTATCTGATATTAAATATTATTATAAGCTACAAAGGGATAATTAATACTGATGACCAGGGAAAACAAAAATATGCAGTAACATGTTTTTCCAATGAAGGCAGACATAATATATTTATCAGTTTAGGCTTTTTAGGAATTTTGGCATAGATTTGATAGTGCATATTTTACCGTTTAAAGCAAATTGTTTTTTTTTGCATAATTTAGTTAAAAGACCCTTTTTGCATAATTTTTAAGTTCTTAGCGCATGTTTGGGCTTTTTGAGGCATATTTCGATTCATGTTAAACTATTTTTGATCAAACAGTTTTAATACATTTTTTTTAATGCACTAAGAACGAATTCTATGTACAAAGTGAGAATTTTTCTTTAATTTTACATATTGCACATAAAAGCTTCTTACCAAATTAGACTCTTTGTGTCTGAAACCATTAAATTAAATTCGCTCCAAAAATATTTTACTGCAAATTAAATCATTTTCGAATCATTTAACATCTGTAAATGGCTTTAACTTCCTTTTAAATGTTAACACTAATAAACAATTTAGCGACCTTTTTCCTCAAATCTCTTTAGAACAAAAAATCTCATATGGATGATTATATCTAGATGGTTTTCGGCCAAATAACTATTTTATGATCTTTAATCTCCTAACATGACTCTAATTTGTGAGCCGATGACTTCCCACCGTTTCCAAATAGCGTAAAATCTTAAAAATTCGTCTGTAAATACTATAGAGTTTAGACTTTACCGATTATAAGTTTAGGATTGTTTTTATTAAATGGAACTGTTATTAAATTTTTGAATTTTTTGGGGCATATATTTAACAAAAAGAAACTGGTAATTATTTCCTTTCGAAGGTTACTTTTTATATTTTATTCAACATTTGTTATTTTTCGGGTTTTTTCTATGAGCTAAATTTCAGTTATGTATTTTATAAAGCTTTTTATACCCACACCACAATAGTGGAGAGGGTATTATGCATTTGTGCTGATGTGTGTAACGCCTTAAAATATTGGTCCTAGACCCACCTTAAAGTATACCGATCGACTCAGAATCACTTTCTGAGTCGAACTAACGATGTCCGTCCGGCTGGCTGGCTGGATGTCCATGTAACCTTGTGCGCAAAGTACAGGTCGCAATTTTGGAGATAATTTGATAAAATTTGGGATATACGTTCTTATTGACACAAGGACCAAGCCTATTGAAAATGTGCCAAATCTTAGGACTACGAGGGAAGATAGGGGGTAATTTCTTCCTCTCAGAAACTATCGAACCGATTTTAATGAAATTTAAAACTTACATAGAGCCATATCTTCATGCACACAAAAGGGATGTATTTTTAAAAAATAGGACCACGAGACGAGATAGCAATTTCTGCCGCTCAAACCGATTTTAATGAAATTTAAAACATAGATAGATCCATATCTATATGGACACATAAGCTATACAGTTCTTCAAAAATAGGACCACAAAGGGAGGTAGGGGGCCCCTCACAAACTTTTAACCCGATTTTAATGAGTTTTATAAACATAGATAAATCCATATTTATATGGACATATAAGCATGATGTGTTTTTTAATACTGTGGTGTAGGGTATCATATGGTCGACTTGAAGGACTATATTTTCTTACTTGTTTTTAATAGTCTTATTCCTTCAATTTCAGAAATGACTTTATACACTACCAGAATATTATATTGTATTTTCTTGTTACATTTTACCTTAGCTTTCCTTTGGAAAGCAATGATTACAATTATTAGACACCAGCAGAATGTAATGCATTTTCTGGCCCGCTACGGCCTTCGTCAGCATTCTTTGTGTCACACTGGATAGTGATAATTTATAAATTGTATGTATTTAACTCAACGATTTTAACAAATAGAAGGAATAAGACTATTACAAAAAAGCTTTATAAAATACATAACTGAAATTTAGCTCATAGAATAAATTCGAAAAATAAAAAATGTTGAATATGGCATATATTCAACAATTTTCAGGGCATATTTTCAAGTTTTCACTGCATACTTAATGCCCATAAAACGTGTTTTAGAGCATATTTCTGGTTTCCCTGCTGATAACAATCCACTCAGTGATACAATATAAGTTTTTGCTTAATCATAACAATTATTTGTCAATGTCTAAGATAAGTAGGTATAAAATTGATTCAAACTAGCTTTATCTAATTTGCCATAATAAGTAGTATAAATTCTTTTCATAGATTTTAATTCTTATTCACTCATATTTTGTAAATCGTTGTCGAAGTCATTGTTACATCTACTGAACGGCAATCACCTGGATTTTAATAAAGTGTTTCCTTTGATTGCGGTTTTGATGTCAGGTGGATATTGAAAATCTGGCAAATAATATTATACTGATGAATTCTTTTTTTTTTTTTTTTTTTGTTAATTTTAGTTTATATTTCTTTTTTAATCCTACTAATGTTCTATATTCATAGCACAAGTGATTGAAATTTATATGAAAAACACTCGAAAAACTGAGTGCTTTTTTATATAACTTATGTTGTGGAAACAGCACATCTATATTCTATCTTCTATCTATCTATCTATATATATAAAACAGGATGTGTGTATGTATGTATGTAACGTATGGACTCCAAAACGGCTGGGCCGATTTTAATGACATTTTCAGGGAATCTTCAGAATATTCAGGCGGGTGACCCAGTGAAGTCTGATTTTTGATTTTCGGTCTGCGGGCGGAGGGGCGTGGCAAAATCCAATTTTCATATTGCATCACCAATGACATCTATACAATTTGAACGATTTTTTCTTTAAAATGATCGCCATGGTCCAACTTAGATTTATACGAAAAGAAAATTTTGCCGCGCCCATTTTTTCGAATTACCTAAAATCAGAAAACGGCTCCATCGATTTGACAAATTTTTTTTTCAAATGTTCGTATTAATCCATTTTAAGTTTTTATCGAAAGAAAAATTTACCACGCCTCCTTTTACGCCATCCTTTTCTATTAAGCGCATAATTTGAGAACGGCTTGACCGATTTGAACGATTTTTCTTTAATATGATTGCCATAGTCGAACTTAGGTTTTTATGGAAAGAAAATTTTGCCACGCCCACTTTTTTCGATTTACCTAAAATCAAAAAACGGCTCCACCGATTTGACTAATTTTTCTTTTTAATGTTCGTATTAATCCATTTTACGTTTTCATTGAAAGGAAAATGAACCACGCCTAGTTTTACGCCCACTTTTTCTATTAAGCGCATAACTTGAGAACGATTTGGACGATTTTTTTCTTTAAAATCATCGCCATGGTCCAACTTAGGTTTCTACGGAACGAAAATTTTGCCCTGCCCACTTTAACGCCCACTTTTTTCGATTTACCTTAAATCAGAAAACGGCTCCATCGGTTTGACTAATTTTTCTTTGAAATGTTCGTATCTTTTTAACGGATTTTAAAAATCGAACGCTAACATTTTTCCTAATTTGGACAGGACAACGTCTGTCGGGTCAGCTAGTAATAATATAAATGTGAAAGTTTGTTTGTTGGAATGTTGGTTAGTTTGTGGCTCAATCACGCAAAAACCACTTTATGGATTTGTAGGAAATATTGTACACAGATAGTGTATGGCTCAGATTAAATTTAAGGGTACTTCTTAAGAGCGAAATCGGGGAAAAATTGGTACTTTTCTTTTTTTGATAAATATGCAGCTTGCATATGGTCAGAAGTAAGATATAAAATAAAAAATTTGTGCTTTTCTCCTATCAATACATTTGATATACATACAAACAAATTGTAGCTTACATTAACATAAAGTGTACTTTCTGTGGGCCTAAAATTAGCAAAGCTTGAACTATTGGTAACCTTTTACCCATGGGCCATGCACTGATAGAAAAGGCGTCATAACGCTGATGTATTTTGACATCAGTACTATGACAAGTGTCTTGGTTTTTGATCCCATGACACTTTTCAACATGGTGATGTCAACCTTAGCATCACTTGGCCAAAATGTCATCAGGGTCAAAATGAAATTATGTCATCAATGGGATGAAACATCGGCATCACAGAAATGACGAACATGTCCTCAGTGCGATGACGCAGTAACATCGGAGAACGGACACATTATCATCAATTTAATGACAGTTTGTTATTAAGTCAAAGTCATTGGAATAAACTTAAGTCAAATTGAGAGAATATTATTATTTACTTACCCTTTACATATGCTTGTTTCACGTTTGTTGAATTACGACCTTTGTTTACAGCAGAACTCTCAATAATCATTCTACTTTAAAAATTTGATGTAATTTACTAAATAATTTAAAAAATAGAATATTGGAATTTTTGCTTCTTATAATACATTGTAATCATGAATATAATGTTAATAATATACAAAATTTGGCATCGAATTGATGTCCCTATAGTCATAAAAGGAGGACACGTAAAAAATGACAAAATTTTACGAAGAACGAAGACGTTAGTCATTGGATTGATGTTACTTTTTGCATCATTGATGCCATTTGTAGTAACATTGATGTCACAATTCTGATGTTAGGGTATCATCAATATGAAGATGCATTTTTCTATCAGTGTGGTACCCCAGTAAAAAAAATTTGGGTTTTTTTTGAAGCACTACAGAAAAAAAGCGCATAGTCAAGCGCTTCAATTAGAGAGCTCTTATAGAGCAGTAAATCATAAGAACGAAGAACGTTTTAAAGAGAAAAAAATAAAAATATATTATGGTCTACGAAAATGATTGAAAAAAGGCTTTAAAGCAAGTAGAAGCAAAACATTAATGAATATGTTTATTTAGCAAACCCTTAAAAAAGCACTTTAGGAGTGCTTTGTATGCATGTTCAAAGAAGCGCTTACTGTCAGCAGAAAATAGTCCTCCAAACCGGCAACACCCCATACAAAAATCAGGCATCCCATCAGCAGATTTGAAGCGATTTGAGGTATGAATTCATACAAAAAACCTGCTCCTTTTGGAGCACATTTTTTAATGGGACAGAACAAATTAGAAATAATTATTCGAACATATCGCACTGGTTACTCTAAAGAGAGTCAACTCAAAATTTTTTCATTTTCACTTTTTGCAAAAAATCGATGTTCGTATTTATACCTACGCACTGTAAAATCTTTGATTGATTTCTCTTGTATTTTGCCAAAAAGATACAATTGTATTCCCCTTTGTAGTGTAAGAGTACATATAAAAAGAAAACAGTTTTTTGTATCTACTGAAAATTTATAAATTTTGAGTTAACCCCCTTTAGAGGAACCAATGCGATATGAATAAATCATATATGAATCCTTTTTCAATCGCTCTAGTAATTAAAATCAGTTTTTAATCAACAAAAATTGTTCATCCAAACGGTAGCTGGGATTTAGTAACTCAACTCTTTGAAAGCAGTACGAAGTCGTGCATAACTCATACTTAACATGCAAACTTTTTTTCAAACCTAAATATCTTTTTCGAATCTGCAAAACAATTTAAAAATAGTATTTATTTTACAACTTTTGATAGTTTTAAATTATGAAATAACACAAAATAAATATTGATTTAACACAGAATTAACAGGAAGTTATGCGTTCAGACATTTGCAATAACAAGATCTAGTTACATTTATTGTTTGTTTATTGATTTAGTAATTTATTTGATTGTCTACAAAGAAGAATATAAAAATATATCCAGGCAAACACCTTGCACATTTTATTCAAACAGAGCCAAATAGAATCAAAAAATGTCAAACGAGAAATGAACGAAAAAATAATTCTTGATCATAAAAATGCTGGTTAACCAACAAAAATGGTTTAAAGAAGGATTAATAAAATCCTTAAGAACAACATGTCAGGCAACAGCTCAATTACGTTTTATAGAAGGAGATCCTTTTCTTTATTTTTGCAAGCAAAGTTAGTCTGTGGGATTTTCGCACAAATACTGGGCAAAGAAAATATAACGAAAATGCAGAGAAGAAAAACACAAATTGTGCTAATCTTGTTTGCAAAAAGGCAAAACAGCAAACTCTAAATGTAAAAGAGAAAAGGGAAAAGGGAAAAGGGGTAAAAGAAGCATAAACTGTTTTAACAACAAAAACTATAATAATAAGGGATTATTTAACCTAACAGGATTACAACGGAGTTCAAAAACTTACCAGGACTAACATTGGCTTAGAAAAAAAAAAAAAAATCGTGTAACTTTTGCGAGCTACAAGACCAAATAATATTTTTTTTTTCTTTCTCACTCGTTTACTTTTGTTTGCTTTAGCAAATCCTAGTGATCATCCAAAAACTTTATTGATCTTCAATGAATTTAATCCAATTTTTGAGCGATAGAAATTGTTTGCTTAAGCAAAACATTGTTTGATTTTAAAAATCAATCCCTGATTATGCTGATCGTACAGGACATGCTGGATGTGTGCTCTCGAAAATTTAGCACCCAACAATGCCAAAACTCTTCTATGTATTGTCCTGACCTTTACATTCTCTAACAATTTGCATTTTTGACTTGTGGCTTTTGTGAAAGTCAAGCTGAGAAAGAGTTAGTCCTGGCATTAAATCCTTTACTATTTTCTGTTCTTCCTTGATTTCTGGTGATTTGCTACCTTCTATTTCTGTTTCGTTAATAAGCAAATAATTTTAATTTTCCTGTATTAGGGAATAAAACAAAAGGGTTTCCTTGGAAGCCTCACGGCATGAGGCTTTAGTGCAATTTATATTTTATTTTCCGACTTGTCAGTTGCTTTTACCCACACGCTTACTGTATTGGCCATCTTAAGGTTTATCTGCTTTTATTGCAATTTTTTTTTTTTATTACTCTTTCTTTTGAGAGGCGTTGTCCACATTTAATTAATACATTCCTTTTGAATGTTTCAAATGTTTAGTTAAATGATTTTGTTTTTTTTTTCTCTCTCTCACTCTCTTTGGCATGCTGTGATCATTTGTAACATTTTGGTAGGCTGGTCGGTGGGTGTGTAAGCAGATGATTAGAATTTCTGGCTTAAAATATTTTTAAGTTAATATAAAATATGATCCCTTTTTTGGAATACTATCTGCTTTTTATTCATGTATATAGTAGTGTCTTAGCTTAACTTCGGAAAATTTACGGAAGCCTTATATTGGATAATCCTGATCGTTTATTTCTTGTATTATTATCATTTTATTTTGGTGTTCCTTTTTTTTTGGCTTCTGAGTATTTTAATATTTTTAATGTTTAGCTTAAGATTATCCTTTAAAAAGTATTCATTGGAATTTTGTAAAAAAAATAATTGTGGCTTAAGTCTATTTTGAAAGAAATATTTGCGAAATCAAATAAAATATAAAGACATTTTAAATTTACTGATATTATTCTTTGATAAATATTTTATTAAGCTTAAGAAAATTTTTTTTATCGAAGTTACAAGATTTATACTACAAAGCAGTGTTGCCAGTGTTACGGAATAAATGCCTTAAAACTTTTTTTTTTTTTTTAAATCCCATTAAAATTCAATAACAAAAAAAAAACAAGTAAGAAAGTATCAAGCCCGACCATATGATACCCTACACCACAGTATTAAAAAACACATCATGCCTATATGTCCATATAAATATGGGTTCATCTATGTTTATGAACTTCATTAAAATCGGTTTGAAATTTTGTGAGAGGCAGAAATTGCCCCCTACCTCCCCTTGTGGTTCTATTTTTGAAAAACTGTATAGCTTATGTGTCCATATAGATATGGATTAGGGAATGGTAAATCGATTTCGATTCCAATCGAAAATCGATTTTTTGCAATCGAATTTACGTATGCGATTTTATACTGAAATCGATTATTGTGCTTTTAAAATCGATTTTTTTATTTTTATCAAAATTTTGTAAATTTTAAATTTTAATCTTAATTAAATCGATAAATTATGGGCATGCACAATAAAACTTGAAATGTTTCCCTGGTTTAAAGTAAAAAAACCGTTGCATTTTAACGTATTTACCTATTAGTACCCTTGGTATACTTCCAACTTTAATATAGGTCCTCTTGTTCTTCAGAAATTGAAGTCATCAATGGACATAGAACAAAACAGTCCTAGCTAAACTTATCGCACTAAACCAAACAATAAAAGTGAACTTTGTGAAAATCAACATATTATAGAAGCACAACAGGTGAATTAAACCATGACATTCCTGTGGAAATACGCTAATATTCAAATAGTGTGTGAGCGATATTAAAATCTAGTTATCAGCAGAGTGAAAAAACAAAAAGTATGTAATTTATCCTAACAAATACAAAATTATAAGTTAATAAATCTGCATCTTTCCGACATGCAAACGTTTCTTTTCTAAAACTAACTTAATAGTAACTTAGCAAAGAAACAGTCGCCACCGAACAAGAACTATTGTCATAATCATTTGAAATACTATCCATACACTCAGGCCTGTAACAGAAATCAATTACGATCGAAAGTGATTTCGTTTAATTAGAAGCAAGATACGAAATCACTTCCAGTCTCCATCGGAATTGATTTCTGTGACAGGACTGACTCACTACACAAGAACACAATTTTAATATGCGAAATATTGCACTTGTTCCTGTAAACGTCATCTAAAAATTAACACATTTTCACTTTTTGCAGGAAAGTTATAAACAATAGTAATATCTGTCAACTGTAAAAATCTTAATTCAATTTCTCTAGTATTTTGCCAAAACAAAAAAAATGCAGGTGTATCCCCCTTTGTGATATAAGGTTGCAAATTTATCTTAAACGATTTTGAAATCGATTTTAAAATCGATTTTGAGGCTCGATTAATCGATTTCAAAAACCGAAATAGAAAAAGTCGGTCGAAAAATCGAAAATCGATTTTTGAATCCATTTACCATTCCCTAATATGGATCTATCTATGTTCTTAATTTCATTAAAACCGGTTTAAGAAGAAAATATTGCCCCTATCTCCCCTCGTGGTTCTATTTTTTAATAAATGCATCCCTTTTGTGTCCATAAAGATGTGGATCTATGTATGTTTTAAATTTCATTAAAATCGGTTTGATAGTTTCTGAGAGGAAGAAATTGCCCCTTATCTTCCCTCGATTTTGTCTATTTTCAATAGGCTTGGTCCTTGTGCCAATAAGAACCTGTGTCCCAAATTTAATCAAATTATCTCCAAAATTGCGACCTGTACTTTGCGCACAAGGTTACATGGACAGCCAGCCAGCCTGCCTGCCAGCCGGACGGACATCGTTAGTTCGACTCAGAAAGTGATTCTGAGTCGATCGGTATACTTTAAGGTGGGTCTAGGACCAATATTTTAAGGCGTTACACACATCAGCACAAATGCATAATACCCTCTCCACTATTGTGGTGTGGGTATAAACATTTTTTAAATTAAGAACAATTTTAATTTTAGTTGAACTGTTAATTTTTTTTTTGATATTCTTTAATTTAAATTTTATTCTTGGCTGAGCTGAGAAAAATTATAATAAATCTATATATAAATCGGCTAAGGCAAAACAGTTAAGAACACTTTCCTCCTCTGTATGTCAACCGATTTGAACAAAATATACACTATTTGAAAGATATTTACTTACAGAAGTGCACAATATATATTATTTATTAAAATCTGTTCAATAATTTCAGAGTTATAGGCGTTCAAATTTGCTACTAACACAAATACAGAAAATTGGTTTTTTTTTTTTTTTAATTATCAAATAATAAAAAAATAGGGGTGTTGATTATTCGATATTTTTTAGAAACCGGTTTTCGAATATTTCGACTATATAAAGTCGGAAAATGGAATGTGATCATTTTTAAATTTTCTATAATATTGAACTTAGAAACGTTATGTTATAGGTGGATGGTCCTGAGTGAATGAAACCCTATGAGATTAAAAATGTGGGTACTTTTTTATTTTTGCTTTGGTATGTTTTGAATGTTTGTTAATATTCGACCTATAAAGATAAAATTCAAAATTCATGGTCCTGGGGGAATAAGAACATGTAAGGGGAGCTGTTTGGTACTTTTTCGTTCAACATCTGGTACATTGATTAATTTTCGTTAATATTAGACATTAAAAAATAAAATTAAGCTTGCAATGGCCTGATTGACAATCTATTAAGGAGATTTTTTGATACTTTTTTGTTTTATCAATTCTGATGATAAACGGAGGTTGGTCCCTCGCCAAATCGATCCACTAAGACGGAAAAAATGCTCGAAACATGTAAATTCATATATACATAGATGTACTATGTTTTCTTCTTATGAACATGAAAATGTATGGTCGAATTTTGACCATTAGGCGAACACTAGTTATAATAAATTTAAATAAAAATTCCAAGTTGTAAAGTTCCTTTCCTCAGTGAAAATAATTTAATGAAAATTAAATTTGATGAACTCAAGCCTAATTAAAGAATATCAATTCATTAAATTTTTTTGCAATGAAATTGTAAATTGAGATCAATTTGTTGCATAAAAATAAACGTAAATTAAATATTTTAGCATTTAAAAAATTCAATGTCGTTATTGTACGCATCATAGTTATCACTTATACCTTTTAGTTTTAAATCTTTTGTAGGTAACTCATAATTATGACAAAATTTACTCAACCTTTTGAGCCCAAACCCAATAAAAAACGTGCTCCAAAAGGAGCAGGTTTTGTGTATGAATTCATACCACAAATGGCTTCAAACCTGCTGATGGGATGCCTGATTTCTGTATGGGGTGTTCCCGGTTTGGAGGACTATTTTCTGCTGACAATAAGCGCTTCTTTTTACATTCAAACAAAGCACTCCCAAAGTGCTTTTTTAAGGGCTAACTATATTAACATATTCATTAATGTTTTGCTTTTACTTGTTTAAATGCCTTTTTCCAATCATTTTCGCATATTTTTATTTTTTTTTTCGGTTTGCAACCTTCTTCGTTGTCAGCACTAAAATAGCAGCTTTTTTGTGTATTTTATTCTACCTCATTTACTGCTTTATAAAAGCACTTTTATTGAAGCGCTCGATTATGCGCTTTTTCTCTTAAGTGCTTCAAAAACCCCAATTTTTTTTACTGGGAATCTACAATGAAAAATAAAAAAGGATAACAAATATTTTATTGTTTTGGTAAAAATATTTACCTAATTGATAAAATCGAATTTACGGTTGCTAAATGAAACCTATTTCTCAAATTATTATTAACGGTGTTTACTTGGCTAAATGCCCTGTCGACTTCTAGGGTGTTCAGTCGATTAATTTTCGTTCGATTAATCGCAAAATTTTAGACGATTAATTGTTCAAATAATTTAAAATTATAATTATAAAATTACAATTTTTATTCTTGATAAAAACACAGAAATTTATTGTTGATGGGATAAGCTATTCCTATGCGCATTTCACTGGTGGCTTAGGCCAGATCGTCAGGAAACTTCATCCATAAAGATTTTAGAAAAACTAAAGATATTAAACCAAATAAAACTGTGAAGCGTTTAAGAATTAAATGCAATAGTTCTACCTGTAACAATATCAAAGTTTAAACAAAAACATCAACAATACACAGTGAGTTTATCTTTTCTTACATTCCCCACTACAATTGATTGGAATTCTTCCAACATTAATTGTTGTTGTAAGTAGGTTAAGAAAAAACAAAATAAAAACAAAAACAACCTGCTTTAAATGATAAAACATGTTGCCAGTTTCAGTTTTTTTAAGCCGTGCACTTGCCTGTTTATTATCCCATCAACAATAATATTCAGTGTTTTTATCAAGAATAAAAATTGGGAATTAAGCAAGAATAACAAAATCTTTTGAATTAAAATTTTGTATTCCCAAAAATTACTTTGATAATAATTTAAAATTGCTAATTTCGATTAAAGGATTAATCGAAGAATTTATTATTTCCGTTAAATGCATAATTTTTGTAAAGTTTTAAGTCGAATAAACAAACCAAAAAAAAAAAAAAAACAGTTACTATTGTTACATTTTTTTCATCACGATTTATTAATTCATTTCACAGAAGAAAAAACGACAAAGGTATGTTAACTCAAAGATTTATACTAATTTATCGGGTATGTTCTAAAAATCGAAATGAAGTGAAATTGAAATCGAACGATAATTTAAATTCAATAATTTACAAAATGACAGTAGATTAACGTGATTGTAAGTGTTGATCTTGCAAAAAAATTAGATACTTACAGAATGAAGTGGATAAAATTGAAAATTTTTATGAAGTTTCATTACAGGTGTAGAGTACACCTGTATTTTTTAACAAAATAGTTCATGCGTTTCTTTCTTTAGAATGAATTTGTTTTAAAAATATTGTACGAAGAATAAATCCAATAATGCTAAATGTAACAGGTGTCCAAAAATTTATTAACGGAAATGTTCTTCAACATCTTCACTAAACTACCACTTACACAGTAAATAAGACATAGCGCTTGAAGAAGATGCTCCACCAACAAAGTCGACGGGGCACAGTGCTCGAAGTACCCAATCTAGCGGCGCTTTGTTAATAACTCCAAAAACATAAAAAATTGTGAAAGGTTTTTTTCTTTTTTTTAAATATATATATTTAAATATAACCAATTCATTAAATCTTAAAATTTGTTTCTTTTTTTAAGTACATGGGTAGATCCTTATATAAGCAACCAATAAAATAGGAATTTTGGACCTGACCCTCTCCAAACTTGACGAAATTCGGTACGAAAATTGTATCCTACATGGTTAAGACAAATACAAGCTTTGGGATTGCTGGACCAAATGTGTCCGCAGATACCAAGTCATGAAAAGTTGAAAAATCATCAAATCATTCCTAAGTAGTACAACGTTGTTTGCTATATCTTTTTCAATTTTTAAGCAACGACAATTAACAAAATCTCATTTTAAAGCTAATGAGGTTTCTATTAAATTGGTGTCCATCAAGATTTGTTTGTAAAGGGTCAAAGGTCATATTTACCATGAATTTTTAATATGTAAGAATAGTTTTTTTTATTACAATAGTAAAAATGTAAAAAAAGTGATTTAGATGTAATAAAAGGATCCGACGAAACCAATAGAGCGTGCAGTAAGTCTTCCATTGTGTGCAATACTCGAGTCTTTTCGCGTGTGGTTCAGCCTATAACAGCGAAAATCTTTATTTCTTGCCTCAAGCGCCTCTTCTGACACCATTCCTATTGGTAGGGAAACTTTTCCAATAATATCTGCTCCATGTATTAATATTTTATGTACAGATGGAGGCATATAAAACCAAGGGTATTCGGAAACAAATATTTTTGCTGTTTCCCAGGCATATATGCGAAAAGTTTCTACGTTAACTGCATACCCACATGCCATTGTACGCAATATTAAACCAAACCTTTTTATAATTTCCACTTGTACGCCAGTTTCTATAGAGGCCAAGGTTGGTTGCTCGAAAAACATTCTGGCGGTATTCCCAGTGTTTGTGTTCCCCGAACCTGTCGTTGGAATGTCCACCAAAATACCTATTTGCTGTCTTAGTTTACGTTGGATTTTTATTTTGGTTTGTTGAGCAATTTCTTTATTTTCTCCCGAATTTGCCAATTTTTTATCGGTATTCTGTAGGCAATATGAATTATACTCTCGAAGCACCATATTCAAGCATGAAGTGTCGACAATCCATATTCATATAAGTGGTTTTGTGGCTCTTTTTTCAAAAATTATTTTTATGGGTCTGCAGAACAGAGTTGAAGAAGGCCGGTTATTTTGCCATAGTATTGCAGATCCTTTTTTAATTTGTATAGGAGCAATGCATACATCAAATTAATGCTCATCAATTGGTCCAGTATCAGAAACACTGAAACGTTGACGGTAAGTAGAGTGCCCACTGCTACCGTCACAGCCCCATTTAAATATTGCTTTAATGCAATCGTTACTATTGCCTACAGTCATGAAATCCTCAAAAGTCGTTGAAAAGCCTTGTATTAAACGTGCAACAGTATGGTCTACGAGACTTTGCAAGCCAACTTCGGCTGAACGTTCAGTAACGTGTATGTCACTGGGTAACACTCTGTTTTAGTTTTAGCCAAAATATCGTAGCTTGGATAAATATTGCAGTTTCGTTCTTTGGCACCATATTGCATTAGTCTTATGGCCTTTTTGAGTATCCACCATCAATATAAAGAGCTAAAGCTTCCTCCGGTTTGCTTCTGAGTCTACAGATTTAAGCACTTTTAAAGCTATTGCAGATTCTAAACATAACTTTGAAACAACCTGCGACGCACTTCTTTTTCCAGCTTTGTAAAGACTCACGCTCGCCGCTACCATTAACTCTTGGTTCGGTGTTTCATTGGCAATTGATGTTTTTTTTTTTTTTGAGTCTTACTTGTGCACTCTGAAAAAGGTTTCTCTTTCCGTTGAGCAACGGATAGATAAGGAAAAATAATGTCTTCATCCAACCATTGCTTATATCGCTGTCTTTCCACTTTTGTATAAGCTTGCTAATAAAATTTCTCAATTGTTTTTGAATTTGGTGGTATTGTTCTTCGCTATATTTCGAGCGATCAATAACATTTGAAAATATATGATTTTCAACCATTAAAAATTGTTTTGTTGGCACTGGTTCACTATGCCTTATTAAAAAAAGGGTGGGCTTAGATTCTGCCATTGTAACTAAAAAACGAAAAAAATAAAAACTTTGCAAAAACTTGCAGCCTATATTTGAACTTGACATAGATAACAACCCATTTAAACAAACTATACAAACAGTGAACCGAATACGGTCGAATCCACCCTACTTTTATTCCACACAAAATTGGATTTAATATCTAAAAACACTTTCACAAAGGATATTTTCTTTTTTCGCAATCACAGAACACAAAACCATTTTTTTTTTTTTTTATTTAATATTTTAATAATACAAAATTCCAAATCTTACAAAAAAATTAAATATATAATTTTTTGCTGTCAACAAAATTGCACTTGAAAAAAGCTCAAAAATAGTTATTGCACTTGCTGAAACATGTGCTAAGTTTGAATGCTCACAGCTGTGCGAATATTAGGAACAAAACAAAAAAGAAAACAGAAAAAACCCCGTTAAAACTTAAATTAAAAAAAAAAAACAAATAAAGCTTGCAAAATTCTTAATTTTAAAATTTCGCTAAAGCGACGCTAGATTGGGTATTTCGGCCACTGTGCGGGGGCTACAAGTGGTCCAATGAAAAATATTTTAAACAAAATACTTCGATCGATTCTCTAGAGAAAATTATTTGCAGAAGCATTGCAGAGGCTGGAATGTCCGTGAAAAGTTATAAAAAAACCAAAGTTAATTGACTGTTTTAAAATCTAAGTGCACGAAAGTGAAGCAACAATTTGTAGTTACATTGGCAAAGTTTATTTAAAAAATAAAGTTTATGTACTCAAGTAATAATTTTTCTAAAAAATCTCGTAGTTTATAAAATTTCTGGATTTAGAATTATTCGATTAATCGATTTATTTTCTATTTTTATTCGTTTAATCGAATAATTTAAAAATACCAAATATCAATTAATCGTTTAATCGAACAAAAATAAAACCCAATTAATTGAACACCCTACAATTTCAGCATTAGACCATGTAATTGAGAGCAACTTTATAGCAAATTCTGAAATTCCTAAAAATTTTTTGTTAACGCCTGTATCTCTATATTGAAATACTTCTGATTTAAACTAAATGCGTTTTAATTGCTAAAAATTTTTATTTTACTTTAAGCAATGTTATAAATTTTTATTATTTTAAAAGAGAAACGACAAAAAAATTGCTAATGGCTAAACTCATTTCTTAATGGCTAAGCAAGGTGAAAATTGGCTAAATCTAGCCACTAAATGGCTAAATTGGCAACACTGTCACAAACTTGTGGATTTTTCTTAACATCTTAAAACAAGTTTGTTTTCTAAGTCTTAAGTTTTCTTTCACTAAATTGTAGAATTAAAATATTATTGGACAAATATTGAAATTAGAAGGTCTAAAATAAACATTGAGACTAGTGTTTTTCATACGGAATTTCCCAGGACAAAAAACCCGGGTTCTCACACATTTTTTGAAAGTGTGGATTAAGCTTAAACTTAGTTTAACGAAGTCTGAAACTCGGATTTTCCGGCGAAATGTGATTTCTTTTTTATTATTTCATTAAATACCAAGACTTTAAGCAAATCTAAGCTGTTCTTTCAAAATTTTGTACACAAACTTGGAAATGGCGGCACAAATCGGTTTTCAGATTAACTAAGCCTAGTTTTACTGGGATCTCAAAAACCCAACCTTAGCATTATAGTGCAATTACACCTACGCCATAAACAGGTTATAAGTTGTTTATAATGATAAACTAGTTTGAGGAACTTGTTTATCCATACAAATTATAAACACGTTGGTAACTAGCTTTCGAGATAAACTAGTTACAAACAACCAGTTTTTGTTAATGCAACTCTGTTTTTCAAATTTTGTTCTGGCAATGCTAGTGATATTTGACATTTCCTCAAAAATAAAAAAAAATCAAGTAAAAAAGAATTTACTTTTATCTGCAAAAAAAAAGCCAAAACAATAGTAAGAAAAATAAAATAAACAAAGAAAATGTTTAATAAAATTCAAAATTTATAAGAAATGTTAGTATTTTTGACATATTTTCTTTTAGATGGACAACGGAAATAAAAGGTTTGTTTATATGTTCGTATGTATGTGCATCAACGTTTTTTTTTTTTTATTATTCAAAAACGCTGATGTAAACGGTATTGTTTATGAAAGTAAGTGCCGGTTCAGACAGATCAAGTTTGACTCGTCAAGTCTTAAGTTTTTAGGAGAGAGCGGAAAAGGAGTGGCATTCTCTTTTCCCTTCTTTCCTAAAAACTCAAGACTTGACGAGTCAAACTTGACGTGTGTGAACCGGCACTAGTTTACGATCCTAACAGTCAGCAAAAAAAAAACTTGTACAGTTAACAAATAAAAATAAATATAAGCACAAAAATTATTTATAACGAGGAATATGTGTTTATTAATGAGAAATTAAAACCTGAGATCTATATTTTAATTATATAAAAAAAACATTTTTTTTAAGGATTATATATTAAGAAAAAACTACAACAACAAAAATATGCCAATATTCATGGGCAAAAAAAAAAACTTGTACAGAAATGGAATTCTTATTAAAACAATAAAATACTTTAAAATATTTAACTTTTTAATATTTTGTGTGTTGACCTTTTGCTTCTTTAACAGCTTGGAGTCTTCTTGGCATCGAATGCACCAGATTTTTTGTGACATCTACAGGTATAGATTGCCATATATCCATTAGAGCGTTTTTTAGGGTTTCTTTGCTGGTTACATGGTATTAAATAATTTTTCTTTTCATATGAGCCCACAAATGTTCTATGGGGTTCAAGTCTGGGCTATGGGGAGGGTGGGGCAAAACCTTTTTTGTATTATAAAGTAGCCATTCTCTGACTACAACGGCAGAGTGCTTTGGGTCGTTGTCTTGAACAAACACAAAGCCATCCTCCAAGCCCATTTTTTGAGCAGATTGAGTCAAATTATTTTTTTAATATATTTAAATAATCTATTTTGTTCATTATCCCCTCTATAAAAACAAGGTTACCTACGCCGTTTGCACTCATAGCACCCCAAACCATAACATTTCCACCTGCGTGCTTAACACAATGTGCAATGTTTCGTGATTTTAGGGCTTCTCCTTCCTTTCTCCACACGGATTTTCGACCATCACTGCCGAATATATTAAATTTGGACTCGTCTGTGAAAATTACAGTGTCCCAGAAGGCATTGTCTTTCTGAATATATTCATTCGCGTATACTAAACTTTTTTTTATGTTTGCTTTGGAAAGAAGAGGTTTCATACGAACAGAGTATCCCTTTAAATCTTGGGAGTGAAGGAAGTTCCTAATAGTCTGTGGAGTTACATCAACAATTTCATCAATTCTAAGTTCATTGGCTATTTTAGCAGCGGAAACTTTTGGGTTACAAATACAAATGTTACAAATTTGTCTTTCAATTTGAACAGTATTTATTTTTTTTGGACGACCACTTCCACTAGGTCTTTCGCAAGATCCATTTTTTTACAACATAATGGATAGCACTATGTGTTTTGTTCAGTATTTTTCCAATTCTTTCCACATTTTAATAATTGCTTCCTTCAAATCCTTGGACATTTGCTTTTCCGGCATAATAACTTTTATTCCACAGGCTAAAAAGACACTGATTAATTTTAATAAATACTTTAATGGTCATTTTCTCATTAGGCAATTATCTTTTTTCCCAACGAAACACTGCACATTAAAGAAATTTGGTTTTCTCAATGTCTAATTTGCTTCCATTCTGTCGCAAAGCTAACCAGCACTCATCTGCCAATTATTTATTTTCCTTTTATTTGTCGTACAGATAAATTCAATCAGCTGACTCCCAACTTTTACATGTATTTTGAGTGGCGTTGCCAGTTGAAAACAATGTTTTTTGTCGGTATATTGAGAAAACCAAAATCGTTAACGGACAGTTTATCGGTCCAATAAATTTATGTTGACATTAATGGCGATTTCTTTTCTGAGAAAAATGTTGCATTAATGTTACATGTTCTACATTTTTGTGTTCGTTTGTACAAAAAATACAACTGTGGGAAAAATTTTCAAGTTCTTTTGTGATTATGTTGATGAAAAACATGCAAAACATGTTGCATGTTTTACCCTTACTTTAACTTAAGGTGTTCAACTGCCCTGTTCTAAAACTTTGGTGCTTACTACTTTGTTTGTACAACAAATGTTTTATTTTGTTCGTCATAATTCATACCGCTCATAATTTTGTTAAAAATTGATTTTAAAACAAAATATAAAAATATTTACAAATTAAAATCAAAAAAAGTCTATTTATATTATAATCGTTTTAATTTTTATAAGCCATTAGTGATGTTAATATTTGTTTCCAACCCGTAATAGCATGCAGAAACTGCTTAAATAGCTTATTAAGTACATTAATGATGAAAGTGTAATAGTTGTAAATAAAAGCACTAATTGTGTTCTATTGAAATTGCACTACATGTAACACTTCGAGTGATTTTAGGTAACATTAGAAAATGTTACATGTATGTACTGTAACATATTTTTCTCAGAAAAGAAATCGCCATAAGTAACAGGCAGTTTGTCGATACATTGAGAAAATGGCCATAACTTTTTTAAACACAAATACCTTTGTCGATTTTTGTAACAAAAATTTATAACGGAACCTTTTTTATAAACAAAGCAACAAATGTAAAAGTTTTTTTTGCGTTCCAGTGCTGACAAGTTTATTATTTTAAGAGATAACATTAATACGATCAACCATAAAGAGAAAATTTAACATACATTTGAAAATAGATAAAATATCCTGTAATTTGCGTTTGGAATATTTTTAATTAAATTAAATTAATCCTTATTAAAAGCACGGATATTTTGAAAGGTGTACAAGTTTTTTTTTTTTGTTAACGTAGTTTGAAAATTACAAGTGTAAATGCACTATTAGCTCCGAATGAAGGTTTTGTGGGTATAGAGATTAATGAAACGTATTGTTTATCTACAATTCTTAATCCTCGATACAAAGCTCGAATACATCAAAGACAAAAGATTTCAATCGTATCGAAAAAAGCCTTACAGCCATACCTAAACAAGAGCAGAAAGCGTCTTCTAGCTATCAAAAATTCCCATGCCCCTACAATTTGTGTGAAGCATCCATTTATAGCGCGGCGTCAACGCTTTACAATGGGAAAATCCGATTTTGACAGCGCGTTTAATAGTGAAGTTGGCCGCTTTGTTAATAAATAATGTCAATTTAGCTATTTCTCCTCAATCTAGCGGTTTTTCTCTTCTTTTTATTTTCTATTATGTGGGTTTTATTTAACAAGAAAGTTAACACTACTGTTTGTGGCACAACGATGGTGCTCTTGTTAAGGTACGGCATATCAGCGTAAAAGCTAAGCGGAAGAAAACGTTCCGCTTTCCGCTCTTATTTAGGTACGGCCATTACTAAGCTACTTAATATGGCTCTGTATTTCTAAAAAAAATCTTATTAGACTACAAGAGCCCTTGGAGCGTTTGTGAAAAAATCATAAGAGAATCCGAGAACGATTAACCTTTGTGCAGCGTATCTTGTGTGGTATTTCTAAAAGATAAGTCGAAAGTCGATTTCCAGAGATGCAGAGCCATTTATTTACTGGCGCAATGATATACTACATTTATCCAAACTTGAAGAAAAGGGTTCAGAAATACTTGAGCTTTAAAATGAGTCCTATTGCATATGAGAGACTATTTTTTCACTGCAGGGCTGGTTCAAACGAATTTGCGAAATCGTTTATATCAGCAAAAGTTGCGAAAACTTTGGCTTTCAAACAAAAATTTTGTAAATATAAGTTTTATATAAACAGAATGTGGAAATTATTTCTTTGCGATAGCTGGGAGAAAAATCGTTGCTTTATTGTAAATACCAATTAAAAAGGTTGCAGCCATTGTGAATAAAGCTTTAAAGACCAAATTCAATATTCTATGCCCTTCAATAGATCAGATTTTTTATTAACACAAAAACTGTATTATAAATATTTTACACTGCTTGTGGAAGTATTTCAAAACTCAAATCGAACTGTTTATAACAAGTTGTTATTATACCTAAATTTATTGGTCTTTTTAAAAATTCGAAGAAAATAACAAATAATCCATGAATATATCGACTTTTCACCTTAAGTTCTTAAAATTAACTAATTTGTTGTAATAAACAACATGTTTGCCAATAACTCAACCCTCAGCTCATACTAAAAATTCCTTAAATACAACCATTGAATTTGTCATCAATTTCTACATGACACTTAACAAAACTAAGTTCACACAGTTTAATAAACCTTTTTGGAATGACACTGAGAATATCTTTAAACAAGACAAAATAAATAAAACGCAAACTTCACACTTAAACACACGACAGTGTTTCAACAACAATAGCAACAACAACAAAAAAGAGAAAAGATGGCCCAGACAGGGACAACAAAACACCTCCGGACAAAATGTGCGTATACGAATAAAATAAATATAAAAAGAAAAAACAAAATTGGTATTTAATATTTAACGAAAATGAATGAGATTACGAGCTTTTACCATGATTTTAGTAGTGAAAATGTTACAAACGGAAACGAATTGTTGCTGTTGTTGTAGTTGTTGTTCCTCAATTGGACAATCAAGACAAACGGTCAACACCACATGTGGCATTACAAGCTTATTTTTTAATGTAGTTAATATTATTGCCACAATATGCTGATCAGATGCTCGATGCATTAAACAATTTAGAGAGAAAAAATAAAATAAAAAGACGAAAGTGTTTGTTGCCACAAAACAACACTAACTATCAAAAATTCAAACATATGTAAGTAAATATAGTATAGCGAGAGGGCCTAACCAGGCAGTCAGACATACGGACAGCGAGTTCGTTAGTCAGACTTGGATACTTACCTTACTATGTGGAATTAATGTACAATTGTTGGTATGGCCAGTCAGTCACACCATGCATCACGCACATAACATGGACATGGAACTAGGTGTTTATGGTGATTTAGTCAGTTATATGGATCGTAAACAGTTTTGATAGCTAAATTTAAATTAACGACAGGTATGAACGACGAATGCGTCGAACGGCGGATGACCACGACAGCGACGACTGCAAGTGTGAGTATGATACTAATGTTGTATGTATTTTTATGTTGAATAGTGTTGTTGAACAGACACTTAAAAGATTTTTTTCATAGATTTTATTGGAATGTTTCATTGCTAATAGAAGTTGACTGCACGAAAGAGAGTTTAAAAGCAAATACAGTGTTATCTCCTTAAAGGACACCTTAAGGACACCTGTCACCTGGTCCCGAAAGTGTTCTTTTGAAAGAACATTTTTCTTGTACTGACACATTTGTATGGTCCCTTCGTTGTCCGGCCATAAGGCAATCACTGTACATTAGGGTGGTCGTTAACTGTATGGACCAAACTGTTTTTCTATTTTTCCATGCTCTAACCCCCCAATTCGGTGGGTATTGATAAAAAAACAACTCCAAAAAAATTTTAGGACGAACGGCGAAGGCTACGCCGTCCCTCAAGCCCGCCAAAGTTTGAGAAAAATCGTAAAGTCCGACTTGTATGACTTATATTTAGGAAAATATTAACTTTACATAAAAATCGTTTTCTAAGAAGTTGTTGTTAGTAAAGTTTCCAACAACTTTTGCCTTAAAAAGTTTTCTCTAAAACTCATATTGAACAAAACCTAATTAAAATAAAAAGTAAACAGCAGCATTGATGCAAATAGTCAAACGCATATCATTTCTTTCTAACGTACCACGGTTGATAAAGTTGGTGCAATTGCACTTTTTGATACAATTCAAAGCCAAAAAGTACGGTGATACCCTAGGGTGACCGTTAAAATCAAAAGTTGGATTTATTTAGGTCTCACTCGCCAAAAAAACACAACTTAAAAAATTTTTTTAGGACGATCGGCGAAGGCTAAGCCGTCCCTCAAGCCCACCACAGTTTAAGAAAAATTATAATTTTACATGAAATCTGACTTTTATGTTTAATAACTATAATATTAATTTTGTAGAAAATTTGTTAACAAGTTTTTCTTTATCTCTTATTAAACAAAATAAACTGAAAATATCGAATAAGCCACTAAAGAATCTAATTTTTAATTCATTAAAGAAACGCATTTTCTATGAATTAGTTTTGTTGAAAAACATTTTTATTATTTTTTTAAAAAAAAAACCGACCAGCCGGGCACCTGGCGTTTTAACCTAATTTGGGTACACTGAATTCAGTGGTGCTAACCGTTTTTTAGGTTAGCTCTTGTTTTCAAAATTTCGAAAACGGAGGAGGTTGCACAGCTTAACTCAAAAACGGTTTAGTTTATAAAATAAACTAAGAAAAAAACGAAATTCCACAATAATATTACCTTTAACAATTCTTATAGGTTTTTCTAATATCCGTAGTCGTTTTAGAAACCAAATTTTTTTTGGCAATGGGGATAAAACAGATTATGTGAGGTTGGTCATACATTTGACCCAACTTAGGGCAATCTTGGCGCTGCAGTGGCCAAATTTAAGAATTAAATTAAACCGGCATATTTGTATCGTACTTTTTTGACCACAATAGTAATCAAAAAAAAATTTTTTTTAGAAGAAAAAGACTTTTGTTTCGGTTACACTTGAAACCATTGGTACATACGGTCTATTTCGTTCCTTTGTTTTTATAATATTTTGGCATGAAGGCTTATATGCTGCCGCTGATACTTGATTTAGAATGTGGCATATGCAATCGTCCAATGATCAAGTGCAAAAATCTATTCACAATAGCGAAGTTTAGTGTTTCTTGCAAATGGTCTTGCAAAGAGCAAATGCAAAATATCATAGCTGTTTTGTTAAATCCAACAACAAAATACACAGAGTTTCCTTAAGATTTCATAAAAACGCTATGAAATTTTGCATTTGCACTTTGGCAAAACGATTTGCACCAAACACTAAAATCCGTTTATATTCATTGGACAGTAAATACGAGTTGCCATTTTATATCAACTAGTGTTCGCCTTATGGCCAAAATTCGACCATGATTTTTTTTTTTTTTTTTTTGTAAATATGAAGAAAACATAATTCATCTAAGTATATATGAATTTATTTGTTTCGAGCATTTATTTTTTCCTTCAAAGTGGATCGATTTGGCGGGGGACCAACCTCTGGTTCATATTTCATATTCTACGTGAGTAATTTAATTTTGTAAGTTCAGTATAAAAAATACCAATTGAAAAACAAAAAAGTATCAAAAAGTCTCCTTTATATATTGTCATCCACTCAGAACGTTGCACGTTTAATTTTATGTTTCTATGTCTAATACTAACGAAAATTAATAAAAGTACCAGATGTAGAACGAAAAAGTACCAAAAAGCTCCCCTTACATGTTTTTATTTACCCAGTTTAATGTACAAGTTTATCCTAATAGGTCGAATATTAACGAAAATTCAAAAAGTTCCAGATGGAAAACAAAAAATACCAGCATTTTTTATCTTATAGGTTATCACTCACTCAGGATCCTACAGCAATAATATTATATTTCTAAGTTCTATATTATTGAAAATTTAAAAATTATCACATGAAGCACAGAAAAGTAAAAAACAAGAAATTTAGTTTCCCATATTTCTCCTCTTTTTCTCCCCACAGAGCTTCGGTTGACAAACAATGGAAGAAAGCGTTCTTAACAGTTTTGCCTGGTCTGATTTATATAGTCGAAATATTCGAAAACCGGTTTCGGAAAAATGTCGAATAATCGGTCACCCTAACTTTTTATTATTTGATAACTGAAAATAAATTTTTATTTATTTATTTTGCATTTGTGTTAGTAACAATTTTGAACGCTTATAACTCTGAAATTATTGAACAGATTTTAATAAAATATACTTTGTGCACTTCTTTGAGTAAATACTTCTTAAATGGTGTATATTTTGTTCAAATCGGTTGACATACAGAGGAGGAAAGTGTTCTTAACTGTTTTGCCTTAGCCGATTTATATATAGATTATAAATATTTAGGTTTGAAAAATTTGGAAGTAGTACCAAATAAGTCACGGGGGTACCACCGTACTTTTTAGCTTTGAATTGTATCAAAAAAGTACAAACGCACCAACTTTATCAACCGTGGTACGTTAGAAACAAATGATATGCGTTTGACTATTTTTTTTAAGCAAACGCACACAAACACAAATATTAAAGCTGAATTGACGTTTGTAAGAAAAAACAGTTCTAAAGAAAAAATTCGAATCAATGCTGCTGTTTACTTTATTTTAATTAGGTTTTGTTCAATATAAGTTTTAGAGAAAACTTGTTAAGGCAAAAGTTGTTGGAAACTTTACTAACAACAACTTCTTAGAAAACGATTTTTATGTAAAGTTAATATTTTCCTAAATATAAGTCATACAAGTCGGACTTTACGATTTTTCTCAAACTTTGGCGGGCTTGAGGGACGGCTTAGCCTTCGCCGATCGTCCTAAAAATTTTTTTGAGTAGTTTTTTTATCAAGACCCACCAAATTGGCGAGTGAGACCTAAATAAATCCAACTTTTGATTTTAACGGTCACCCTACTGTACATACAAAATTTTTAAAGTTTCGCGATCATTCTTATAAGAAAAAGATTTTAACACATTTTTGGGTTTTTTTCTAATTCTGATCGATCTACTTTTTTCAATGTATGGATACTTCTTTAGTTTTTACTTCAAAAAATCGATTTGAGATCAGAAAATTTGGCGACAGCAAATTTGATTATCCTTTTTTTTTTTATTCAGTAATACATCAGAAATATTCCAAATTGTCAAGAGTTTTTTTTATTTCGTATGTATGAGCCACAAAATGTGCCTGTGTGTAAGGGGTAATTAAGAAGGTGTGCGCAAGAGGCCAGATGTTTGTTATGTTTACTCTTTCAAATTGTTCTTGGTTTTTGCCTCAAATACAACTTGCATACAGAACACGTTATTCGTTAGGTTTACGTAAGCTTTTGACATAAACAAGCAAATTTGACACAACCAGAATGCAGGTTGTTTTTTGTATTGTTGTAGAGTTGCACAGACCAAAATAATTAATGAACCTTTCATGAATGCGTTTAGTTTTCAGTATTTCACATGGAATTAGTTTTGACAGTTTGGAATTTTCTGTGAATACAAAAATTAAGAGTGCGAAAAACGTGTTCAGATTTCAGAAAGGCCAACATAAAAAGTTTATATACAAACTCTTAAAATTTAGATTAAAGAATGCATTCTTTAACAAACTTATTCAAATAAATAGAGTTGTTCGACCGTCTATCAGACTTAATGTGTATGAGTGTGTGTATATGAATAAGTGTTGCCAGTACTAGGAAAAATCCCTTTTTTTCTTCTCTAAAATAGTAGCATAGGAAAAATCTTTAAATTCTTTAAATTGTAGTACTTTTCTGAATTAGTTTTTTGCAATATTTAAAAAATTAAGTTTTTTTAGAAAATTAAGTTAAACTTAGAAAAATTAAAATTTTTTTACTAATTGATTTATTACACGTTATAAATCAGACAACAAATTAATATCGCTCCCTTGCATTTTCAACAACATACAGCTGATTGCGCTCTACTTAAAGTTTTCAACACGACATGATGATGAACACTGCCAGCGTGCAAAAACGTAATAGTTTTCATACGTAATTGCTACCCACTATGAAATATTTTGAGACTATTGGTAGAGCAAATCTGCCAAAGGGGTTTGAAAAGTTAGCTCGGGTTCCCGAAATATTGGCCCCTAAAGTTTTTGAATTTCTTGAAAATTGGTACAAGTCAAAAAATATACTAAATGTACTTCTGAGCCAAAGTACTATTTCAGATGTCTTCAGTAGAATTGTATGGCGATACATTTCTTAGAATATATTAACCCTCTAAAGCTTATACAATTCTACTGTAAACATCTGATATAGTATTTTAGCTCAGAAATACATTTAGTATATTTTTTTGACTTGTACCAAACGCCTTTTCAAGAAATTCAAAAATTTCATGTCTGAAATTTCGAAAATCCGTTTTACATACATTGCACGATTTTTTGGTATTAGAAGACCCCTAATAAAATTTGATGCAGAAAATATTCGTAGAATATTGTGGGGAATAAAAAAAGGACAAAAATTACCCCTCAAAATTAGTGTTAGAGGGTTAATATATTCTAAGCAAAGAATCGCCATACAATTCTACTGAATACATTTAAAATAATATTTTAGCTAAGAAGTACATTTAGGCCCGTTTTCACAACTTACCGATAGCTTAAAGTAGACTTTAAATGGCCCGTTAAAAAGTGTTCCATTATTAAAACTTTACTTTAACCTAAAGTGAGCGATAAAGTAGATTAAGGTTAATCCTACCTGGTAGGTTAAAGTAAAGTTGTTATAATGGAACACTTTTTATACGGCCTATAAAATCTTTCATTTAGCTATCGGTAAGTTGTGAAAACGTGCCTTAGTATAGTATACCAAAAACTATAGACGCCGATATTTCGGGAAACCGAGCTAACTTTTCAAAACCCTTTGGCAGATTTGCTCTACCAAAAGTCTAGTTTCATTTCGCGTTGAAAGTTTTGCGGCTGGTTTTTTCTGTTGCACAGTGTTATTGGTTTGGTGCAAATGCCAAAAAGTCGTTGTGGAGAAAAACGACAATGAAGGTTTACATGAAGTTTTCTGAAGATATACTAGATACAATTTTTTTGTATTTTCACAATTGCCCGGCATAGGTTTTGAAGAAAAATTAAAATGTTTGTAAACATACATGCACGTACTAAGAAGTTAATAGTATTTTATTGAAAGTGAAAATAATTGTTTAGTCCGCATGCTCTACTTTTCCAAATTTATTTTTAAAAATTTTGAGTTGTTGACATTTTATTTTGCTTTTACTAATTTCTTTCTGCCGGCAATGAAGGAAATCAAAAGTAAAATTAATACGTTTATGTATAGGGAATTTGCGGTATACGCCAAACAGTGGCGTTTAGAGCAAAACAATACATAGTAAACTTTAAAATAGCTGATATGGAGCAAAACAATGCTTAATATCTCAGAAACTATTAAAATTTCGTGAAATCATTTCTTTTTAAATGGTCGGTAGGTCAATCAAATAATGAGCTAAGGAATTGCCATATATCGGTCATAATCGGTAGGTCAGGGACAAAGGTATTTTGTTGCAATATTTTACTTTAAACACCAACACTTAAAATTTTTTTTTAAAGATTAGGACTATTGCAAGAGAGCTTAATAAACTGAAATTTTACTTAAAAAAGCACATTAAAAAAAAAATTCTTAAATAAAATTTTTTAGCTATTATCTTTGTGGCAACACTGGTTTAAATAGCTGACGAACGTTTCGTGTTTTGTTTCACTGTCAAACATCTTCAGTTTGGTCTATAATTTAACCATAAATCGTCTTACAAACGAACAACGCTTGCAAATTATTGAATTTTATTATCAAAATGCGTGCTCTGTTAAGAAAGTTCATCGCGCGCTTCTTGTGTTCAGCGACAAAGCTCATTTTTGGCTCAATGGGTACGTAAATGAGCAGAATTGTCGATTTTGGAGTGAAGGTCAGCCAGAAGCATTGCAAGAGCTACCAATGAATCCAGAATTAGTCACAGTTTGGTGCGGCTTATGGGCTGGTGGCATCATTGGACCGTACTTCTTCAAAGATGATGCGAATCGTAACGTAACTGTGAATGGTGAGCGCTACCGTGAGATGATATCCATCCTTTTTTTGCCCAAAATGCAAGAGCTTGACTTGCATGACATGTGGTTTCAACAAGACGGTGCTACATGCCACACAGCACGCTTAACAATGGACTTATTGAGAGGCGAGTTCGGTGAACATTTTATTTCACGTTCGGAACCGGTCAATTGGCCGCCTAGATCATGCGATTTAACGCCTTTAGGCAATTTTTTGTGGGGCTACGTTAAAGCTCATGTCTATACACACATGCCAGCTTCAATTGACGCATTGGAAGACAACATTGAAGCATTTATTCAAGAGATACCGGCCGAAATAATGGAAAGAGTATGCCAAAATTGGACTAAGCGGATGGACCATTTGAGGCGCAGTCACGGTCAACATTTGCATGACTCAAGTAAAGATTTCATGCATTTTCTGAATTTTATGTGTTTTTTTTTTTAAAACTTTCCTATAGCTCTTAAAAAATCACCCATTATTATAAAAAATTAACAATTCTCACATATTAATTTTTAATAAAATTTATTTAATAAAATTTACTGTTTTATAAAATATTTTTTCCAAATTTCTATTTTTAAAAACAGATGTTTTTTGTTATTGTTTTGTTCTCGTTTGTATATTTGTTTTATGGTTATTAACATGTTTTGACGATTTTTATTTTCAAGCTAGCGTTTAATTTGTGGATAAGGTGATGTTGCAATATAGTATATGACTGTATAACTAGAAGGCTTACTTTAGAAACGTAAAATCTGACGACCGGCAAGTCTTTTGAGACCGATAATAATCGACCAAGCAATGGCAGAGTAAGCCATTAGTCCGTTGTCGTAAAACAGAACAAAGTCTCAGGTGGGAATCGAACCAGTAGCCCTCGTACTGGCAGATTTTATTACCTTGTTTCTTTTGACAAACATTTGTGACGCGGGAAATAGACAGGGACCTAAGGGTTTTGCCATTTTAAAGATTTAAATACGTGTATCTTTGGTGTACCATCACTGAGCATGTTGGTATTGGTCTCATTTGAAAGCGACACATCTCAACCTTGTTGGTCAACCTTGAAAACGCGCGTACGTCGTCCCTACCTCTTGTTTTGTGTAGTTGGTTTTTACTGTTCCCTTTACCTACCTGGTCCCTTTCTCTATGCGCTGTCACATTTGTATTTCAATTAATCTTTTTGTAAACTTGTTCAGTGTGTAGGGGAAAATGGGACTTTTCATTTTCGAAAAATTTTGTGGCAACACTGATATGAGATAACATTTATTTCTAGCCATTTAGCATAATAAAATTGTTGGTTGGTTATTCTATCGCCAAACACACTTCTATTCATATACCATCAACCTCATCTTCAAATGCAACAAATGAAAAGAAAGTATTGGTTATTTAAAATTTTTTGTCTGTTTGGGTTGCATGATGATGGCAAGAGGCATCCCATTGCCCATACTCACAAACACACACAGAAACTCATATGAGAAGAATTTACTATTTAGTATCACCGTTTAAAAAAAATCTTTTTAAATAAATTTTATTGCTTTCTGGCATAAAGCGCGAAAATATCAAATTACTGCTGTAATATATTTGAAATTAATGGCATTTTTACAACTGGGAAACCATTCCGAACAATATGGAGTTTCTATGGACGAGCATGCAACGCGATGTGTTGGGATGGACGCCTGGTGCTAAAGCTTACACACATCTATTTGCCTGTACGAGTGCATACACATTAAATGTAAAGTTGTTCGGAGTGAAGTCTTTGTGCATTTTGAACGATTTCTGAGCCCAGATTATTTTACATTTACTTTTATTTAGTTGGTAAATGAGCTCGTAAATGAGGTCAATATTAATAACACGACTTTTTAACAAGTTCGAGTTTTTTTTAATATTTTCTTGAGATTTTTGATTTTCTTCGAAACATATTTTTTTTATTTTTCTGTTGGTTATTTTGATGATCACCAATGATAATGATCGTGATGATGATATTATAAATGTTAATTATTTTGAACATTAAATAATAATAATAATAATATTGTTAAGAGACATAAAAATTTGAGTATGTGAACAATTTTCTTTCTTTTTTTTTCCTTTACAGTAGAATCCCTATAATTCGTAATCGAAAGGGACCGGCTATTTCTTACGAATTATAGGGGTTTTCGATTTAGCGGGGTTTCGATTTAACGGGGTTAAAATAAAATAAATACGAGCACTCGGGGTTTTTCAATTTATTTACTTAAACGATACAAAAAATATAAAAAACAATTATTAAAAATAAAATATACAAAAATTATACATAAAAATTATTCACGTAACAAACTGGTCTTAAGAAAATAAATCCACACACAAGCAAAAACCAACGCAGAAATAAAATAGTGGTAAACGAAAAATCATTCTTTCCATGTTTTTGTTGTTTTTATTGCGAATTATAAGTGGTAGTTAGCAAACAATTACGATATATAAGAGGTAAAGAAGATTTTATTTGAAAAAAAATTACGAATTAGCGAGGGGACCAAAATGTATGGAAATTTTACGAATTAACGCGATTTTTTCAAAGGACCAACAGTTTATTACGAATTATAGGAAATTACGATTCATCGGGGTACGAATTATCGGGATTTGACTGTATATTGTTTATGTTATTCGATTAACAACTTTTTTTTGTGATTACACTGTCAATAAAAATTTTATGTTCTACTATCATAAGAAAATTATCACAATTTTATTACAAATTTAAAAAGATGTAAAAAACTAAAATTGAATTTTGTTATTAAAAAAATTTTTTATCATTAACTTAATATGTGTTTAATCCAGGGAAAATGTCAATCTATGGTCATACATAATAACAAAAAAAAAAAAAACATTTTACATAAAAATATATTTAAATAGTTTAAAACCAAGAAAAAACACTAATTGAATATTTAAATTTGTTGATAATGTTGAATAATATGCGCAAAAAATGTGTATCTGTGCAAGGCTTGCCAGATCCAATTTGGCAAAAAGATTGACAGTAATCAAAAAAAACCTTGATTTTGAAAAAACAAAGACACTCATACTAATGGTTTTTTAATAAATTTTTATAATTTTTTTTCATAAAAACAAAACATCATAAAAAGTAAAAATAACAGAAGTGAGCCTTTAATTACATTAGCATTGAGGCGATAAAGGATTCGTTGGTAGAGCTGGGAGTTAAGGACTTTCTGGTGTAGGGGATAGGCTGCATGCTTAGCAGCAGGATTATCAATGACGAACGTTACTAGGGAGACACCACAGGGGGGTAATATTGCCACTATTGTGGTTGCTTGCGGTCAACGGGATTCTCAAATCATTTGATTCCGTGGTTAGGAATGCGGATGACTTAGTTAAGCTGGTCAGGGGAAAATTTTGTCCACGATCAGTGGAATTATGCAGGGGATGTTGGGCGAACTCTCAGCATAGGCAAGGGAAAGGAGGCTGGGTGTAAGCCCTGCGAAGACCGAACTGGTGCTTTTTCCAGAAGGTATAAGATAGAAGATTTTAGGGGGCGAGTGTTGGATGGCATCGAGTTAGCTGTATCTAACAATGTTAAGTACTTCGGTAACTTATTCTTCTGTAAACTGGTTTGGAAGAAGAATACTCCGGAGATGATGAGAAGGGCACTCAATAACTACTACACATGTATAAACTACGGTCTGAGACCGGATATGGTAAATAGGATTTACACATCGGCGGTTAGGCCTATTCTTACTTACGGATGCACTGTTTGGTGGGATGAGTTATAGGAATAGTCATAGGAATAATGCTCAACAAGGCTTAAAGTTGTGCGTCTCTGGGTATCACAGGTGCAACAAAAGCATACCACGGCAGCGTTGGACATATTATATCTATTAGGGAGATCGATCGAATAGTATTCGACCGGTTTTAACCGGTTATTTTAGTTTTGCCCAAGTCGAATAGTTTAAAATGTCTATTTTTCGAATATCGAATAAACCGGTTATTTTGGTAAAATAAACCGGTTATTTTTGTAATGTGTAATTTATATACATTTTCCTTACTTTTGTTATAATTTTACCCATAATTTAAGTGTTTTTCTACTTGAATATTGGGCAAACTTGAACTTTTTAAAAAGAATGTCAAAACAAAGTGTTACAAAAGTAAAAAAAAACATTATGAGCAATATCATATCAACGTCACGACTTATTAAACACCTTTAATTAGTCCACAAGCTTGACATAAATAAACGCCAAGTAAAACTTAACTCTGCTCTAAGTAGTTTTTTAGAGACTCAAATAATACTTTACTTTACTTTATACGTTATGCTGCCAAAAAAGAATGAAAAACTCTTACAGCCATACCTAAACAAGAGCGGAAAGCGTATTCTAGCTGTCAAAAATTCTCATGCCCATACAATTTGTATGAAGCATCCCTAAATAGCGCGGCTTCAACGCTTTACAATGGGAAAATCCGATTTTGACAGCGCGTTCAATAGTGAAGTTGGCCGCTTTGTTTATAAATAATGTCAATTTAGCTATTTTTTCGTCAATCTATCGGTTTTTTCTCTTATTTTTATTTCTTTTATGTGGGTTTTATTAAACAAGAAAGTTAACACTACTGTTTGGGACACAACGTTGATGGTCTTGTTTGGGTATAACATATCAGCGTAAGCGGATGAAAACGTCCCACCTTCCTCTCTTGTTACGGCTACAGAGCACACAGAGGCGTCGCGAGACAGAAAATATTGTGTTTTTTAACATTCTTTGTTTTGATTACGCAATTTGTGGTGAAAGTAGCGGCCTATTTTTACACATTGCCACTTCACCACCAAAAAACGTTTCGAAAGCTGCCCTCGCAAATGATTTAGGCAGTTTTCATGCGTCACTTTTTTCACCTCTTTATGCTTTGTGGTACGGCTCACAGTGGCCGAAAATCGTTTTTCATTGGCCAAAAATCTGTAACTTTTCAACCGAAGGAGATATTTTAGCGAAATTTCTTTTAATCGACAGATAGATTCTTAAACTTTCTCCACTTTAAATTCGGTTGAGTAGTTATTGCGGAATTTAAGGGCAAAGTGGAACTTTATATTTTTTTTACTTTAGCGTGCAATATGGTTTTTTATTTCTTTTAATTATTTAAAAATGTAATTTTCAGATTTAAATAATAATCATTAACATTTTTTGTAATAATGGGACACTCAAAAAATTAAAAGTTTACACTATAAAAAAAATTTTAACATAAAAAACAAATAGTAAAATCCATTGGAAATTTTGCTATTATTGCTGAAAAATAAAAAAATTTTTGCTTTCAAATTTGTTTACACTTATTTATTTATTAAAACATTTCATACATATGTGGATAAAAAAATAATAGCCATCAATAGATTTAAATAGCTTTTGTAACAATGTGAGTTTCTGTTTATTATTTTTACTAAAACAATGTCTGTCTTATATCTAATGAATTATAATTATTGTTTATTTAATTGAAAGATTGATTGCAAATATTCCATATTTTGTTCTGTGTTATTTCTGTTCTTAAGTAGTTTTTTGACTTCTTCATCTAAATCCCGATGTTCCACTTTCCATTGATTTCGAATACTGGAGATAAACGGATCTGACGTTGCCAATAATATATTAAATAGATCTTCATTAGTGGAATTTCGTGAATTTTTTCTAGTATTGTGCTCTCTATAAAATCTGTAATCCTTATTCCTTTTTTCCTGAGCTTCCTCTGATAAATCTCCAAGTGGCACCAACTGATATTTAATGACATCTTCTCCATGATAAAGGATTTTGTGAACTGTAGCCAGGCGCGGATTCAGGGGGGGGGGGGAAATAAGGAAATTTCCCCCCCGTAAATTATATAAACATGTTTGTTAATTTCGATAATACTAGAATTCCCAATAATACAGGGGTGTGCTGGAAATCGCAAACGCAAAACGCAAGAATTTTAAAAGTCGTTTTTTAGTAAGATTTCTGTAATAAAAGAATTTTATGACAATTATTATACAAACATTTCTCTATTAAACTGAATTTTATAACAATAATTATAAAATTTTCATAAAAAGTGTATTATAAACAGCCTCCAAGTTCTTGCGTTTTGCGTTTGCGATTTCCAGCACACCCCCCATAATATTTTTTTTATGTAAAAAATTTTTGCAAATCCTAGCAACGTCTTTTTTGTTTTTTTTATGGAACCTCTAACGAAATTTTCAATAAGTATTTTCTACTTTTTTATTGAATCTCTAACGATTTTCAATAAGTATCCATATCTTAATCTTAATAGCTATTTATTAGATATTTCCAAAGAAACATCTAGTTTACCATATTCAATTACTTATTTTTCTACATTCAATCCCAGCAAGTGCCATCTATATCCAAAGACTAAACGTTTGACTTGATAATGCGTGCGGTTGAATTATTAAAAAGCCTTAGTATTTGCAATACTTATGTTTATATTTATGTGTTATATGAATCAAAATTCTATTCGATAATTTTTGACGAAAGCACGGATTTGTCGGGGAAAAGCCAGATTTCCTTATCTTTGAAATATTTCAACATACGACAAAAAGTTGTTAGGGAAGAATTTTTGGCTTTGTTGTAAACACATTTGAAGAGGCTTCAAAAGATATTGATGACGTTGATGAGTCAATTGATGCCAAGGCACTATCATCAATAGTTCTTAAAGCTTTGACAAATTTTGGTCTTGACCTAAAAAATTGTGTAGGAGATGGAACAAATGGGTGTGCTCTGATGTCTGCAGAAAATCGAGCTGTTCAAAATTTCTCGAATAGCGACAAATGCGAAACAAACGCCTTGCTATTCCCATAAATCGAACAACTGAATTTCTTAAACCAATAAAGCGCCATTAATACAAAAAGTTGTATCATTTGTTAAAGAAACTACAAATTTTTTTATATATAATCATCCCATGCGAAAAACAGTTTTAGCAAAGAATTTGGGACCCAAACGCTCTTCATTATGCGTCTTTGCAACAAGTGTACATCATATAGTAGAAGCTTTGGAAAAAATATCTGAGTGGAAAGGTAGTATCTCTACCTTTATATTAAGGAACTCAATTAGTACTTTTAAATTTATTTGCGGAATAAACATATTAAGTGCGATACCTATTGTAACACATCCACTTAGTATCATTTTACAAAAGCACGATATAGATCTTCAAAAATGATCAAGCCTTATCAAAATTTTAATCATGTGCCTTGAAGAAAAAATAAATAAAGCCGAAGAACAATTTAAAGCGATTTTTGAAAAAGTTAAAATTATTTGCGTTCAAGTCGAGGTTCCTATCGAAAAGACAAGATTTAAACAAAATAATCACATCTAAACTGTTGAAGATTACTACCGAGTTGTAGGTTACATTCCTCTTATTGAATTTATTTTAGAAGATCTCATAACAACTTTCCCAATAGATATCCCAAATGCATTGAACATACCTAAACTTCTACCTCAAAGTGTAATCAAGTCATATACAGATACAAAACTGTTAAAACCACAACTAGCTGATGAGCTGATTATATTTGATAAAAGAGATAAACACCTACTAAGATCTTAACTTGAGCCTGGTCTATCAGATAACTTTGTAGATGCTTTACTAAACTGTGATGAAGATATCTACCCAAATCTAAGAAAAATATTTCAAAATTTTCGTTACAATGCTCATCAGTAAAGCTAAGAGCAGGAGGCCATTTCCTACCCTTCGTCGAATAAAAACATGGCTCAGATCAACAATGACAGAATATAGACTGTACTGTCTAAATTTGCCTCGCAAGGAAATCATAAATTGCTTATTTAAAAAGATTAATGTATATTGAACTGATATTATATTTTATTTAACCTTTTTGTAGAGTTTTTTAATTAGGGTAATGACTTTTTTTTGGACAAAATTTCTTCATCCCACCACGCGATGGGCAATTTAGTAATGATAATGAAAATAATTTTTTTAGGCCATTTCGGCCAAAAAAAGCTTCCGCACCAAATGCAATTTCTAAAGCTCCTCAAAAAAATTATTTTTTTTTAACATCCATTTTAGTCCCCATATTCAATGATTATTAAATTTAGTAAATGTTTATTAAGGTAAATTTTCATAGAAAATTTGGTTTTCAAGCCTTTATTAAATTTAAAATATTTTTATGAATACAGGCATAAATACATAAAATAAGCAACTGTATAACAGAAATGTAAAGCTATTTTTTTTGGGTTTAATGAAATAAATTTTAAGTTTAAAGTGCGAGTTGATTTACATTATGGAAAAATATCTTGTGCAACTTTAATAGCTCGTTCCGCGCATATATTACTACGCTGCTGAAAATTATCACTGTTTCATATATCCGCCAAACAACTCATCTATCACAACATCTATCATTTGCCATTAAAATTTAGTTTATTAAAAAAACCGCGAAATAGAGTCGCGTTTTTTTGCGCTCTTCCGTACAAATGGTTAGATCTTGTTATATTCATTAAATTATTAGAAAATACTTAAAATTTTGTAATTAAATGTTAATTTTGTATAGTAAGGAGAAACATTTAAATTCAAAACTTTATCGCGTTTGGTGCGGAAACTTTCTTCACGATCGCGAAAAAGTAATACATAATTTATTAATATTTTTTCACGGTCTATACGGCTATGCGATGAAGAATTTGATATTCGCAAAAATTGCAAAAAGTACTTACCATATATTGTTTTTAATAAACTTTTAAAAACAAATTTTTGACTTTTTTGTATCATAAAAAATTTCCCCCCCCTAAGGCTCGAGCTGGATCCGCGCCTGACTGTAGCAGACATATTTCTCCATGGGTACTTGGTTGTACATATTTTTGCAGTTTCCTTAGCAAAATCTCCAAATTTTCTAGAGTCAATTTCTTCATTGCACGCAAGTATTTTTTAGATTATTTTAAATCTAAAAATGAGGTTAAAATCAACACCTGTTATTTCAGATGCTGTTTCTGGATCTGAAAAGAATCTTCTTGCGGTATTGCCATCATTTGTATTGCCTGACCCTTGTTTCGGCTTTTTATACATATGTACTACCTGTATTATGTTCGATCACGATCAATTTACCCTATATCATAAAATTTTTTTGAAGACAATAGCACATGATTTCTGCTACTTCTGCAAACATTTTTGCGGAATAAAAAAGAAATTGTAAAAAACAATTTCAAAAAAAAATTATTTTTTTGATTAATTTCATTAAAATTATCTTTTTATCAGTCGTTTTTCATTCTTAATCCCTTCTGATCCGCAAAAGTTCTATTCTACTTAAGTTGAAATTTGACAAAAATATAGTAGTTTAGAAAATATGTCCTAACATTCAAATATAAATAACACAACAGTCGCAAATATTACCTTTTTAAAGATAACAAGACTACCAACCTAGCAAAAAAGCAAGCAGGTCATTATCGCTGATAGTTTTTGTGCAATGATTATTTCTTTCGGATTAAATATTAAAAAAAACAATTTTTTCTGAATTAAAAAAAAAGTTATATTTAACAACATGGCACAACCACAATTACCAATATTTTGATCTAATTTTTTGGCAACCTTAGTTTTAATATGTTTACTTTTAAATAAAATTAAAATTTTTGAAATCGGTGACAAGCAAAATTTGGACTTTTGGCCAATGCAATACAATTTTCAGCCACTGTGCGGCTGTTAAGCAGTTCTAGCATATCTTCATGCTAAAAAATACAACATACCGGCGAAATCAACGATGTGGAAAAATTCTTAAGTTTTATTTATTTGAAATTACCAAGAACTTAAAGCAAAATTTAAGGAATCAAATAATTTCATGGAAGGGTATAAATTGTGATCGACGAATTGACAGATATTTCATACAAAAAGCATATTCATATTACTATTCGTTTTTATACTGCTGAAACAAAATAGTTTAAAATATATAATCCTGGATAAGAGGTTTTTATTGCAACTTTTCAAAAATATGGCTCAAGTTTACTGATTTGTATAGACATGCTTAACAAATTAACTCATTTAAAATAAATTTGGGGGAATATCTCAAATAATAAATTTGTTAAATTCCTATTTTTCTTAAAACCAAAGTGTTTCAAAACTTCTACAGCTATGTTCACACCTATTAAATATTTGATGTCTTACACGTCACCACTTGTTTTCTTAAATAATTGTTTGCTTTTGCAAAACGTTTGACTAGTGCAAACATTATTTAACAGTTTCTAAATTACATTATACAATTATCATCTTGGGAATAAAGTTTAGTAAATAAACAGAAATTATTTAAAATAAAGTCAAAGTTGAATCAATTTACTGGTCACGCTTTTTTGGATTTTATTGTCAAATATTTGTTAGGTCTGAACAAACCTTAAGTCATATCCATGTATTTTGTTGGTTCCTTACCTTCGTGAATTGCTTTGTTTTTATTTTAATTAAGTTTTTATTAAAAATTCTAATTTGATTTTTGCATTTTTATGTATTCGAATTAACCGGTTATTTTTAAAATGCTTAACCGAAAACCGGTTTTTTTAAAATAGCAACTATTCGGAATATTCGAAAACCGATTATTGAAAAAAGTCGAATAATCGATCACCCTAATATCTATCCCCTATTAAACAGTATGTGAAGAGTGTGGCTGCTAGGATTATTTAGATTCCACGAGTCTTCCGTGGTTAGACATAGGAAGGTTGATCACACGAGAATTTAGTACGAAGTGGGTCTGCTTGATCAGGTAGATTCCCTTTTCATCCATACATGATCTAGAAACTAAATCCGCTATCATATTAGAGTTACTACAAAATTGCATTTTTATATATTCCAGAGCACCGTGTAAAATGCATCTAATTTGCAAAAATCTAAACTATTTACATACAAAGATGATGGTACTTGGCAAAAGAAAAAGTTTGATACCCATATTGCCCTATTTAAAACGAAGGGTTACCACCCCATTGCATTTTTGCCAAAACACGAACCAGCACGAATTTCAAAAAAAGCTGAGACACGTATTTAATTAAATCGACTAAAGTTTAAAATGTGTTAATTTGGCACTTTTGTTACAAACAACACCGAACAAAAAATTTAAAAATCGTTTTTTTTACAGAAAATCCTTAAGAAAAAGGACATGGATGGTCGTCCTTGGACAAATTGTATATACAGTTGGATGCGCCTTAAAAAACCTTTATTACCATACCCAATTTATATAAGTTGGTAAGGAAACAGATTCTCAAATTGACAAAACATACAAAAATAGACCCTTTTTTACACTGGTCCAGCTCACGAGAGGTGAAAGCTGGAGCCGAAATATTCAAAATGTAATCTTAAAAAAGTCCAAGGTTCATTTTTAGGAGGGTACATCGAGCACTTTTTTTGGTGAGTCGCTCTAGTGTACACGTATTATTTATATGCATCCTCCCAGCTTTGACTCTTTAATTGTCAAAATTGTATACAAAACAAATTGACAGTCAGATTAACTTTTACGGATGCAGGTACCTTATGAATATGCCTTGGCACAGATCGAATTATTCCTTCGGACACTTCATAATCAAACAAATTTATTTTACAATTTCCAATCAATGTCGTAATAACCAATTAATTGTACATCTTACATCATTAATGATGACTGCATACTTCATTTGGCAACATTAAAAAAGTGTCTGTGCAACAGCATCCTTCATTCTGCATCTTCCTTCCCTATTTTTATGTATGTATGTATATTGACTTATCAAAAATAAAATTAATCAGTTGTTGTCTTTAGTTGCTCCACCAAAGATTCCAATCTAAACTAATATACAAACAAGGTATAACAACTTGTTTCTAATCATTTTTCTTTGGGTTTTGTTGTTGGCTTGTTTGAAGGGGTTTTGTATGGACAGCGTGCGCTGTGGTGCAGGATGGCTTGATTGTATACGAATCTTCTCACCTTACGTGCCAACAAAATAAATCGTTGCACACTGTTGAGATTGAAATACAAAAATGCACAGCATGCCACATGCAACACCACAACATTTAACACAACAGTTTTGTTTCTTTGGTTCAGTGGAAGGGGTCTGTATGTCTTCTCTGTATTCGTTTGCTCGATCGTTCGTTTGTCTGTTTGTTTATTTATTTGTTTGTATGCGTATTGTTTTCATGTCTTTAAATATTGTTGTTTTTGTTTTTTTTTCTTTTCTTTTAATTTTATTTTAGTTTATTCGCGCACATTCCTCACCTGCTGTGTTTAATGTCCAGTTTTACAGTGTATTTAAGGATCTCATTGGAAATCACTTAGATCCCAATAAATAACCTAATCACTCCCCTTTGTTAGCTTGTTTAATGTATGTATGAATGAGCCTGAGTGAGTGCTGGTATGTGTATGTGCAACACCTTTTGTAAGATTATGTTGTATGTGTATGGGGTTTTTTCACGCTAAATATGTCCATTTGGTGGAACATTAATTGCTCGTTACTTAAGTTCTAATATCCTCTGCAAATTAAGTTGTTGACTTTAACATTTATACAAACTGTCGTGCTGTGTTGCCACATTTGAATTCATTGTGTTGTATGCTCTCACTATGATCATGTTGTTGCAAGCTCTATAGAGCTTTTGTGTTCAAGCAATGCCAGCAGGAGTTTCCTCCAACACTTCCTCCCCACAACTCAATTCAACTTAAACTTCACCTTCATTGTCGTTGTCGTTGTCTTAATCGTCATTATCATCATCAGCAACACCAATATGTACATTAAAATACCTTGCAACATTATAGGAGACATTTATATTAAAGGCTTCTCATAATGCAGATTAAATATAAGAAAACGAAACGAAATACTACGTTCGTAGTTCTATAGCTGCTGCCAACCTGCCTTAATGCTGACTGAATATTCCAACAGTCTAAAGAAAAATGGTAAAAATTAAATTTAATAATTTGTTTTTGTCCATAATTGAGCTGTTACGTGTTAAATGTTGTGGCTAACAACAGCAAAAAAAACTCCAGCAACATCAGCAACAGTTGAATGCCACAGATCTGCTTCAGCTGCAGTGGTTCTGTTTTCAAGGAGCAACTTTGTCGTTGGCGATTTTTTTTAAACATGTTAATTTTTGTCATAATTTTTATGATAAAATAAATAATGGAAAATTACATTGGCTTTGACAATTACAAAAGTCAGTCAATTTAAGAATGTAGTAGTTTGTCTACTTTGTAATTATTAACATTGTAAATAAACTTTACCCTTTGGACAAAAATTATTGGCTTTTTAGGACTCGTAGTTCATTCTAACAACGTGCTGATGTTATTTGAACAACACATTGTTCTCATAGGTGAAAAGAAAAATAAGCAATGTCTCCAACTCTAAAGTACAAAAATCAACCAGTTTTTTCGGCGAATGCGATATGGGGTTGTGTTCCTTAAAAACTTTAAAGCAGGTTTTTTAATTTTCATTGTAAATTTGACACCATATCGTCCTTATTTTGACAACGTGTTTTTTTTTTTTTTAAATTTCACCACAAATATTTAACAAAATTAAAGCACGTTTTGTTGTCAGCTGCCATTATTCGCACAATTTTCACAGCTTTTTTAGCAATATTTGTCGAGAAAATTACTAAAACAATGGAAAAATAAGGTCAATGAACAAAAATGTGTACATAATATTTCTGTGGCTTGGAGCTAAAAGGGCCAATGTCAAAATATTCACTTTTGATTGAAAATTGGATTTGAAGGTTTTACAAAAAACTTTTAAAGATTCTTTCATAGTGACATTGGCCAGCATTTTATTTATGAAGCTGTTCTGGGCTAAGTATGACTTTAGCTGTTTTACCATAAAGAAAGAGAGCAAGAAAACAAATCTAATGCAATGATTAACTCAAAAGAGCAAAACAGTGACATTGGCCCTTTTAGCTTCAAGTCACAGATTTATAACATTTACTTTGCGTAGAGAATCATGCCCTCCCATTAAAATCAATAATCAAATAATGCCTCATCATATGAATGTAAATTATCTCGTTATACATCTTGATCGACGTTAAACATGGAAATGTCTTATAGAGGCAAAACAAACTCAAATGAAACTTAAAGCAATTCAAATAAATTGACTTATTGTTCTGAATTGCAAACTTTGTACCTTTAAACTGTTCTTCGAATCATTACATCCGCTCCCTAATATTTGAAAAAATCTAACATTCACAAAAACCACAATGTGGCATCAGTTAAAACTATGTTCAAAAAAAACCCAAAACCACTAGCTCGAAATATTTGAAACAGTGTTCGAAAATAAATCGAATATTACTATTAAGAGTACGGTTTATACACCTAGAAACGATATCTAATGTTTTAGTGTTTGTGTATTAGTACACAACTCTAAATACCGTTCATATCTTTTTTCATGAAAGTAACAGACATTTTTCGTTAGAAAACAGTACAATTGTAGTAGTTCTGTATACAAACATTATAATTTAATGCTCTGAGTGAATTGGGTACAAACACTACCAGCGTTTGTGTTTTCCACTTTGCTACCGTACAAAACACTAAAGAAATGTTTATTTTCGAACACTGATTTTAAATGTCGGCCACAATCTCTTAAGGAGATAAGATACTGAAGCACTTATCTGATCAGAGAGGATCGGTAATTAGGAGAATTTTATTTCGGCCTAGGCAGGACGTGAACTTAAATATTAGAATAAAGGCTCAGTTAGCCAGGAGTAACAGTAACGTTGAAAATCAGCTGATTCATTTTGTTGTATGTCAAGCAATTAGAACGATTACAGTTAGCAGTAAGATGTTACGCCTCAATCTGTAAGAAATAGATTGGTCTTACTTTTTTACGGTAAGGTTACTGTTACTATTACTCCCGGCTAACTGAGCCTTAAGATTTGTTAACTATCTGTTGTTAGAAAATGATAGCACGTGAGTGAGTGAGAAACTATATTGAAAACAACAATAAAAAACGAAAATTTATTTTACTTTCCATATAATTTCTCACTCACTCTCTTGTTTTAATTTTCTAAAAACAGGCAGTTAATTACACTGTTGCACGAATTTCGAACTTTTTTAACAAGCTAGGCACCCTACCAGTAAAGCTTAATTGAGTAAGCTGAATTCAATGGTTAAATGGTTTTCGAGAAAAAATTGTTTTTCTCATTTTTTTCAAAGAAATTTATTTCTCCTAACTCCATTGAATACACAGTATTAATGGCAAATTATAACAAGCTGGGCACCCTACTGGAAATGGTAATTCGAGTACGCTCAGTTCAAAGCTTGCGCTCGTATTTGCGATTAATAATTTCAATACATTTTTATACCCACACCACAATAGTGGAGAGGGTATTATGCATTTGTGCTGATGTGTGTAACACCAAAATATTGAATAAAAGTATACCGATCGACTCAGAATCGCTTTCTGAGTCGAACTAACGATGTCCGTCCGGCTGGCTGGCTGTCCATGTAACCTTGTGCGCAAAGTACAGGTCGCAATTTTAAAGATAATTTGATAAAATTTGGGGCATAGATTCTTATTGGCACAAGGACCGAGGCAATTGAAAATGGGCCGAATCGTAGGGCCACGAGGGAAGATAAAGGGAAATTTCTTCCTCTCAGAAACTATCAAACAGATTTTAATGAAATTTAAAACATCAAAGATCAATATATATATGGACACATAAGCTATACAGTTTTTTTCAAACCGTTTTTAATTAAGTTGCATAGATAAATTTCATATTTATATGGACATATAAGCATGATGTGTTTTTTAATACTGTGTTGTAGGGTATCATATGGTCGGTCTTGACCGTCTATACTTTCTTACTTGTTTTTTTGTTGTAAAGGTCTTAAGCAAATTAAGTACATTTAGGAGCAAAACAGGATGAAAATTTGTAGTTTTGGGACAGTTTGCAAACACGTTTTGTTTTTGTTAATAGAAATATTTTAACATAAAATAAGTAGAGATGTAGAAAACTAATTAAAGTTTCTGTAATTTGGCGTAAACAACTTATTTAAAATTGACCAGAGGTCCAATACCTATAAATCCTCCCTTATAAATCGTTTTTATACAAAAAAAAAATCTCATATATACAGACGACGATATCCAGAAAATATGGTTGGGCTTGACCAACGATACTTTGCTTTTTGCCTGAGGTGGTGCACTTTAGACAGAACTCTTGAAAAACCAGGTATTCAAGGTAAAACAAACATTTAAATATCTTGAAAACTTTTCGTTTAAAATTTGTTGATTAGCAGCAAAAATAATGTATGCAAGAGGAGGAGGTCTTTCCAAACGTTTTAATACGTTGAGCAGTATTTTTTTTTTTTTTTTTTAACTAAAAACTTTTTTTTTTTGTTATAATCAAAATACACTGTGGTGGATTATAATTAATATCATTTGTGTCGTATTATTGCTGCGATTGTTGCCGTTGCTGTTAAATTAATATTTATAACAATTAATGTCACATATTTGTCTATGAAAGCGTTAAATATCATTTATTTAACCAAATGTGTTTATTATTTATCTGAAGTTGTTTTTGAGCCAACAAAAAAAAAAAAAATATATGACACATTTAACGTTACACCAGCAACACCACCACCAAGCACTACCAGTTTGGCAATCTCTTCTTTAAGCCCCAAAACACATTCCAGCTAGACTCAATTTACATCATTAGTAAAATGTTACTGAGCGTAAGCTCCACTCTCTTAACTACTCTTGGCAGGTCTTCTCTGGGGCTCCACTTAGTTGTTAAGCTTTTTTTGTTTCGCCTAAAAAAAGGTTTCTGAATTACAGGTTTCTTTAAGTAGAGTTTTGCTTTTTTTTTATTTTCGGTTTAATTTATTTATATTTAAAATGGATTTTTTTTTGCTGTTTTTGGTTTGATTTCTGAAAATTTGTTTATGGGCTTTTGCTGAAATTTTTATGTATGTATGCCTGTGTTTTAAGTGTATGTGTGCTTGTGTTTATTTGTTTAAGGTATAGGAGTATTAAGAGAATTGGTAAATGCTTAAATTTTGATGTTATTAGTGTGATAACGTCGCTAATCCACTTGATTTATGATTCTTATATAATGAGTCAGTGTTTCTGTTTGTTGTATTGCTGGTATTATTGGTGTTGTTGTTTGTTGCTGATGTTTCTGTTGTTGTTGCTGTGCTTGGTGTTGTTTATTACCGAGAAGGCTTCCCACACGTCTCGTTATCGTTCGATCAAATCTTTTTTGTTGACTTCAATAATTTTAATAATTTGACACAGAAAAAAAACACAGCAAAATCCAACAAAAGCTTAATCTTGAAAAAAAAAAACAAAACAGAAGAAGAAGTGGAGAAAGAGAATAAGACACAATTTCATATTTAGTGGGCTTAAACCGATTAATATTACAGATACCCTCTTCAGAAGTTGGTCGATGTTGGTTGTTGTCTTGATTTGGTTTCAAACAAGAGAATATTTTTTTTTTGGTGACTTGTGACGCAAAATTAAGTGGTAACTGACTGCAAATGTAAAAAATACTTTTGTATCGAAAAACGAAATTATATCAAATTAATTAAGCTTTTGACTAAGCTCAGCTTTGATAAATATTAATGAGTGAATTTAAGTATTTTTTTTGTATTTAGGGTGGGAAAGTGTGGTTTTTAAGTATATAAAGGCACTAACTTATTTACTGACTCGACTCTTCAAGTGATAAGATTTAAAATTATATAATTTACATAAATCTGAAGAGCGGAATAAAGTTTTGTCAAGTCTGTTATTTAAATTACCCACTGTTTTTATAGTACAATGGCTTTAAAAGTTTTCAAACAAATTTAACTTTATGAGAGATTTTTAAATAAATTATAATCTTGAAAATATTTTTTTTATATTGTTAAATAATTTGTATTTTCAGTTAGCCCATTTTGTTCCACAGTGTTGAAATTTATTATTAATACGATTTAAATTTAAAATTAATATATAGATATGCAACCAGATATGCAACCGTTAAGCTATTGCTTACACAAACATTTTAGTATTAAAGTGTCTGACTACTGAAGAAAGTTCCAAGCTACCACAGCAGCTGTTTTCGCAGTTAACACAAGTAAGAACAATCGTGTGACTGTGCTGCGGCAATGGTTTTAACCATTTCGAAATGTGCCAACTAGCGGCAATTAAATTTGTTTAAAACAAATAAATATTCCTAAGACAAAAGCCATGAGAATAAATTCCACATGTAACAGGCCATTTTCCATCCAAAACACTCAAATCCAGGATGTTAACACTTTTTGCTACTTGGGTAGCATCATAACAACGACCGGAGGATCTTCTGATGATGTACTTAATCGCACTATGAAAGCCCGACAAGCGTTCGGCCAACTCAGCACAGTGTGGAAATCACCAGTCATCTCCACCCACACAAATTTCAACATCTTCAATTCATGTGTGAAATCTGTTCTTCTCTATCTTCGTCAACAAATGCCTGAGAAGATTATTAAAAATTTTCTGGCCCAACAGGATATCCAATGTACAACTCTGGGAACGCACTCATCAGAATTGGCTGGATTGGCCATGCACTGCGAAGATCTCCAGATGACGTAACCCGTAATGCTATAGACTGGAACCCACAGGGTAGTAGAAGAAGAGGACGACCAGCACACACTTGGCGAAGACAGCTAGACTAAGAAACTTTGAGAGCAGGCAAAACCTGGAACGAAACAAAGAACCTTGCACCAAGTAGAAACGAATGGCGAAACTTTGTTGAGGCCCTATGCTCCTTATAGGAACTAAAGGAACCAATATATATATATATAAAACGGGGCAATCGTGTGATTTCAGAATATTTGATGCTACAATTTCATTGTTGTGCGTCAATAAAGCACAATAAAAATTGTGTCATATTGATGCAATTGCGCCAATCGTGGGATCCAGCTAAGGCGACCCAACTTTTGAAACCGATGTCTTCCGAACGGGATTAAATTTGCATCAAGGTAAATCCGATTGGATAGTAGTTTGGAAACAATTTTGCTACTCTCTGAGTTAGAGGGTGTAAAAATTTGACACACCAAACAGGTGCTTTTTCTCACCCATGTATTACCTGTTATTCGGGGCAAAATTTGTCCCAAATAGTTAAGATAGCTTTTTATTCAGTCTTTCGAAAAAAAAGTTAAAAAACAGTTTTTTTACCAAAAGAAAGCTTAGGTCTTTTCCTTTAAGAGCTCTGTGGACGCATATGATATGCACTATTTTGTAAAATTTCCTTTAAAATAAAATTTCTACTGAGAAATAAGACAAATTAACCATTCCGACGGTGCACAGTGGGACCTTTTGACCTTCCTCGTTGCAAAAATCATAACTTTTGAACTGATAAAGATATTTAAAAATTTGAAAAAGCATTTGAAAGGAAACTCCTTTAGCTTTCATTTGCATGATTTGCAAGGACATAGGTTAGGCGCGTCACTGTGCACAGTGTGTGCTTTCGACTGTTTTTATTACAAACATCATAACTTTTGAGGTCAGAAAGATATTTTAATAAAACTGAGTATCATTGTTGGCCATAGCTTTGTGGAGGCACTGTGCAGAGAGGCACTGTGCACAGTGGTTTTTTTGTTGAAAACATCATAATTTTTGAAGTTACCAAGAAATTTGTAATGGGGAAAAAACACTTGATTTTTAAATCTTTTAGGATCAAAATAAGTGCTCCCTTATTGTGATAGGCATTGGAACGATGACACCTTTAACCTTTCTTGTCGCAAAAATCATATATTTTGAAGTAATAATATTTTTAAAATTTCTCAAACATTTAAAACACAACTTTTTGTGCTTTAAACGACATTCTCATAGGGAAGTCTAGAAAAAATGCTACTCTAAAATAACATGTTATATTAATATAACTCTTTTTATTTATATTACAGATAAAAATTATTGAAATATTTTTAATACTAATGTTAATTATTAATATTATTTTATAGTATGATATATTATAATATGATATTGAGTTATTTTAATTAATTTTTTTAACAGTTGGTTTTCTTCAAAATTGTCATTAACATTTTGAGCGATTTGTAATACACTTAACATATCGAAGCTATAATTATATTCTTCCAAATCCTTTCGAGATCTTACATGTCTCCGCGATGAAATCATATTAAAAAGATCCTCATTCTGTCTAATCCGAGTTTTGGCAGAGGTAACCTTTTTATATCCAGGAAGCACATTCACATTATGATTCTTTAAAGAGCTGCGTAAAATATTATATTTCTTCTTTGACAATCCCAAGTCCATAAATAACGCTTAGGCTTCTTCTATGCTATACTTTGTGGGTAATGCATTCGGAGGAGTTGGAATACTTTATTTAATCCTTCGCAGTTGATCTGGGCTAGCAAGCTCCACAGCTTTTGTAATATCAGACCTTGATTTATCTTTATCTTTAACGTACTTTAGACATAATGCTTCTGACAGATTAGATGTAGATATATCTTTTGTAGCATTTTGAAGTTTACGTTTTTTTGTGTACTCCGAACACTCATTTATAGTTTTAGCAGGTCTTCCTTTTCTACTGTCCAAAGATTTATGCGGTTCTTCGATGTTTTCGAAAGTTGTTACTCCATTTAGCCAGTCTGAGTACTTTTCCATAAAGGTTTTTGTCGTACGGTTTGAGGCAAGACATTTTCTACGAATATCCAAGAAAACGAAGTGAATTTTGATTTTAACATCCTTTCCCTGGTAAACCGTGCAATTTTTCCACAATAGCCAAATTAAATACATTTTCATTATGTGATTTTCTAAATAACTCAAACAATTCCGAATTTTGAAATGACATTATGAGTTCTGGTACTGATCACTACTTTTGCAAAGTAAAACTTTAACTGATTGCATTACACAATTGCAGATTAATTTATACCCAAAAATAAAAAGGTTCAAGCTACCTGATTTGCGAAACATAAATCTAGGCCACAATTAACTGGATTATATATAACTGCAGTTTTTATGTTATTTAGTATAAAAACCAAGTTTTAAAACTATCTGCCTATTTTCATAATGTCCCAGTAAAAACTTCGCCTACAAAATAATGTGTTGAGTAATCAGAAAAACATAAGAGCACTACTTACAATTCTACTGATAGAACCAATGAATTTTACAAGGGATGTCCCAAAATGAACGCATTAAAAAGTAAGTCATTATTTTTTTACATGCATACATCCAGAAAAAAGTAGTTATGGAAGTTTTTATAGATGTAGTTATAGAAGAAAGCTACAAAATAATGAGTTAAAGAAGCTATTCATTTTGAAAAAGTAGGCGAAGTTTTTACTGGGGTGTTCTTAAATTTAAATAAATAAACAAATTCTAATAATTATGCCTACCTGACTGACACAGCAAAATATTGTTTATAAATAAGGCTACATACACATTTATAAGTAGGTGCATATGCATACATTAACAGAAATGTGTCAGTCAGTTACACTTATATTTACATTTTTGTGTTGTAAGATAACATAAAATATACAAAATATTAAAATTTTGGTAGCTTTTTTCCTTATTTGGCAATTTTTCTTTTAATTTTGGTTGCAAAAATATCTTGGCGGTGGCAACGCTGGCTATAAGATTGTAACATCTTTCTTCAAATTTCAAGAAAACCTGTCATTTTTGTGGCCCAATTTAGCTTAATTATTGAAAGTACTGTGTAGTTAATATGCTAAGGAAATATGGGCGTGACCATTTTTGCCCATTTTTAAATATTCTCTATTTTATTTGTAAAAAGTACCTAAATATAGGGTGTCTGAAAAACGGCAACTGCCAAAAAAGGAGGGTATCTGGTGGACATGTTCTTACTTTTTTTAATAAACAATAAATATACCTTTAAAACAATACCAAAAAAGTAGTGATCACATGGCAATATTTCTGACACTTCAATTCTAAAATGTCTTTTTTTTCTCAAAATCACCTTTTTTGGACTTTCTAAAAAACTATCGACTTTAAGCAGCTCCATCAGCTATAATTCTTATCCAATTAAGAAAAACGTTTTTGAATTCTGCTCAGTAAAATGGTCTTTATACGATGTGTTCATTCATTTTACAAAATTTTGTCATCAAATTTTGTATTTTTTCCACGGTTTTTGGGAAAAGGCGCCACAGTGCGGTGGCTAAAATACTTAACTGAAATTTCCAGATTTGCCAGATTTGACGATTTATCATAATTTTGACGATTTCGGAGTCTAAACTGCCCCATTGAGAATTCGACGATTTGCACCTTAAATTCGACTATTTTTCAAATGACAAATATTGTACTAATTTACAAAATTGTTACCGCAGCATCGATTCTGCTCTTCAGTGTTATCAATGAATCCTCATGATCCTCTGTACTACTTAAAACTATTTTAGTTTCTTTACAATAATTTTGTGACCAATGTAATGAAGCAGTCACATCTAAGATTATGCGATCTTGATGAGAGCACTGCAGGCTATACTTCGCCGCATTTCTTTTGTGGTATGCACCATTACCATCACATGCTCAAAACCATGAGCAGTAGGATGAAAATGGCAGTCAGCTGGCATTCCAAAGCCTTTTCATTAGCTGTTAAATTTGCAAAGCTTCTTTTGTTTTTAAAATGTTGACGATCTCCGTCCGAAACGTAGTCTACCTTCTCTACTGTAAATCTAGATTTAAGATAATGTAGTTTTATCTTCTGGTACTCATAAACTGCAACGGCATCATGTTTTGAATATTCGTAACAATAATGTAAACAGCGACACATTGACATCTTACATTCATTTAAGAACTCGATTTACATACCTTTGGTTAAAATTTACATGGATTAAGCGCGGAAATAATTGATGAAAAAACAATTTTGAATCCTTTTCCGAGAGTAAGTTATTGCTACATAACTTTAAAAACAATTTTAGTTTTTGATTCTTTAACCAAAAGAAAAAAAATAAAATAGGGTTTTCAACAAGAGCTTAATTTTTAACAGTGGAACTGGCATGACAGTTATAACTCTTCAGTAGTTTATAGAGGCACCGGCAATTTTTACAATGAATTTAATTTTTTCCCCAAAATTGCAGTTATATTTTAGGTCGACATAATCATTCTTCTGAAGTCGCTATTAAGAATTTGGTCGATAAATCATAATGTTTCAATATTCAATGTTTTCAAAAAAAGCCGAACGGAATTAAATGTTCTCATCTGTTATTAATAAGATTTATGTATGACGTGCTAAATTCCCAATTTTTAATATTTGATAAAAACACTGAAATTATTGTTGATTTGGATAAAAAAAAAAATAGTATTATTTATGGCTCCACGAAAAGCCCCTCAACGAAATAAAATAGGAAAAAACCCCCAAAAACAGTGAACGAAATAACATCGAAGAATAAATGAAATAAACTCCAAAGCCAAAACGAAACAACCCCCAATATTTGGGAGTTATTTCATATGAAATAAAACCCAATAATGAAAATGAAATAACCCCCAATGAAATAAACTCCATCAGCAACAAAAATGAAATTATGCCCAAACTGCATAAAACAGTCAGTCTCACAAAGGATTTCATGAAGTCAATATGGACCAACAGCAAAGTCACAAAATCATTGAAAATTAAATAACCCCCGAATAAAAAATGAAATAACATCCAAATTATACACGCTATCAATTTTGGGCATAATTTAATTTTTGTTGCTGATGGGGTTTATTTCATTGGGAGTTATTTCATTTTCATCATTGGGTGTTATTTAATATAAAAAAACTCTCAAATATTCGGTGTTTTTTTGATTTCGCTTTGGGGTTTATTTAATTTATTTTTCGATGTTACTTCATTCACTGTTTTTGGGTGTTATTTCCTCTTTTTTGGCGTTTATTTCATTGGGGGTTATTTCCTGGGCGTTATTTCATTGGGGGCTTTTCGTGGAGCCAGCTTTATAGCCTTAAAAATGAAATAACCCCCGAATAAAAAATGAAATAACACCCAAATTATACACGCTATGAAACCAGCCCTGAATTTTAAAAATTTGTTGGGTTTTATTTCATTGGAGATTATTTTATAGTTTGAAAACCCAAAATGAAAATTTCTCGTTTGGGCGTTATTTCATTGGGGATCTTTTCGTGGAGCCTTTTTATGTAATCGAAAAATGGCAAACGTTATTTGTTTTAATGATTTTTTACACAAATACTATTAGCGTTTGTGTATTCCACAAATCTACCGAACCGAACACTAAGGAACTATATTTAGTGTTTATTTTCGAACACTGATCTAAATAAAGGTGATGTTTTGCTATTTTTAGTGTAAAAAAGAGATTCGTGACATGTGGCAATGCCAAAAATGGTCAATAAGGTTTGCATTTCTCCTTGAGAAGACTAACATCCTAACATCTAACTTATATCAATGAATTTTTTTTAATCAAAATTCGTGCTGTGTGAGAAATGTGTTTCATAATCAACGTCATAATCAACCCACCGAGCAGGCTATTCAAGTTGTTGTAATTGGAATTCGCACTGATTTCATTCTTTTGGGCATCAATCCCCCAACCTGTATGAGAAGAGTGCGTACTGAGGAGAATATAGCTGCTGTATCGGCCAGAGTTAAAATTGAAGAATTTGACTTAACTTATATGTGGTTTCACCAAAACGGTACCACATACCACACAGCACGCCATGATTTTATGGAGAGGCGAGTTTGGGGAACAATTAATCTTACGTTTTGGAGCAGTATTTTATGGCGAAACATGAATTCTCTCGTGTACAGGGACAAATTTCAGTCCTGTAGCCATGTTCTGTAACTCCCGCGTTGAAAATCTTTTCGATTGAAACGAGAAATGCAAAAAAAAATGCCACAAATTAAAACAAACAAACAAACAACTGTAACATTTTTGGCGAGTACTGGCTGTCACGTAAGAAAATTACTCGCCAATTTACAGAGAAAGTGTGTCTGTAAAATTTTTTGTGAGAAAGTACCCGCTTTAAACTGTCAAATAAACTCACGAATACTAAAATTTAACTTAAAAAGGCAAAATGCAATTATTAATAATACGGAAGAAGTAAATTTTTTTTTTCTTGGCAGATCTTTTTATTGTTTAATTATTTTGTTTGTTTTCAAAGCTTTTTCGTAAACAATAAATATCAAACAAGCACTTTACGTTATGTGGTATTGCAATTTGCCGCCGTCTTTGAAAATTTTTAATTTCAGTAAATTTTGGTCGCCGTCAACGATATGTTGGACTGGCGTTCTCAACGTCTGCAATTTCGAGAAACGATGGAATATTTTGTTTTACATCTTTTCGATGCGAGAAGTTTGAGAACATGGATGCTGGACAATAACATTACAACTACCATTGCTTAGATACAGGGCGAATGCTGGCAAATGTATGACAAACTTTAAGCTTACGTATAGACTACCTACAGCGTAGCAGCGGGTACATACAACTATATTTAAAAAGTAAATGGCAGGCATTATCTTATCGCCCAAAAATATATTTCATTCCCTTTTGCAAGTTTTCTGCATTTCTTCATTATTTTATCGCCCAAATTTTTGTTTCAAAATTCAAACATATGAAAATTCAATATTTATATGAAAATCTCATGTCGCAGTGTTTGTGGTTTCTCTCTTCCGAAACCGCTCTACCAATTTATATAAAATTGTTTATGTATATATTTTTGGTAGGTATGAGAAGAGGTTGTAAAGCATATTTCATACTAATTTTCAAGTAGACATGGCACCTCCCATTCAAATACCATATCAATAAGAGTATAACTGGAGAATAGTAACAGTTAAAGTTTTTTTTGAACAAATAGCGGTAAATGAGCTAAACTAGAGAAGTGTGTTTGACACCTCACATTAAAGAACAATACAAATTTCTGTACATCTAGAGAACGGTTACTGTAACCGTATCCGGGAGCCGAAGATGTCAATTTGATGTGCCTGGTAAGCCATCAAATTGTCATCGAGTGCCTATGTCCCACCTCCGCGTGGTGGCTCCCGGTAACTTCTGGATATTTCCAGTTGGCTAAGTGGACAGGGCTATACAGGTCTGTGTAATCAAACTGCCCTTCGAAAAAGAGGGGCAGAAAGATACTTTGAGGAATTTACCTCATTGTATAGTGATTATTGTCCTAGAACAATGGTCTTCGGCTTTTGAAGAAACGATGGGGTCTGTACTCCATGCGTAGGCAAGCAGAGACGTATATGACTCAAATTATCACACTACTCTTCCAAGGAAGTTTAGTAAAAATACCTTGGTGTATTTCAACCCTGGTATAGTGATCATTTGAAAAATTGATGAAGTTGCTCAACTTTGCTTACCCATCTAGCATGTTCAGTTAGATGGGGTGTCGGTTGAGTCAACATTGAACAGGTTGGAGTTATCCCTGGATCCGTAAGGTGACAATTGACTTGTGATTGGTCTTGGATTTATCCTTGACCCAGGTGTACTGGCACTCCTAGTGAGTCTCATACGACCTAACAGAGCGTATGCTGCTTGATGGCGTCACTGAAACCATCGAAAGCTAGAGTTCGTTTGGTCTGGATAGACCAGATTCACTCGAGGTCTGACCTAAGGACTTAAACAGTAGGCACTACGGGAGTCAGCTGCCCCCCGCGAAAAAGCTGGGCTGACGGTGGTTGAGGTCTCTGTTTAGTGGGCTTCTGTAAGGAATGCTTCCTGTCTTTCAGGAAGATTGCCTTATGGGAGTCGATGCCCTTTGGAGGGACGCTATTCAGAGTACACGTGGTGGCTGTGGTTTAAACCCAAAATCGCGGGTAGGAACTCGCTCACGTAGAAGTCTGATTTTTCACCTTTGGGGAGAGTTCGGGCTGTGAGGGATTCCTGGGTGCTGTTGCTATTCGACAGATGCTGCGGAATTCAATAAGCAGCGGAGGTTAGATAGCTCCAGTTCTCAAACAAGGGACGAATGTGTATTCTTCGACGGGTTTACACATTCAAAGTTGCTACCTGTGTGTGCAAATGAATTCTAACTCACTCAGGGGCATTTGGTAAGTGCTTAATATTAACTCACCAGATGGTTTGGTTTGGACCATCGTGAGGTAAGGTCTTAGGACGATACTCACGTGAATCTATAATCGAATCTGTAACCGTATCCAAATTTTGTGTTTAAATGTATGTATATACAAATATATACAATAGTTTTTCTTTTAATCGTTCACCTGCAGTTCGTAGAAATTTTTCATTGGTTTTTACTTATCTACAATTTCCTTACTTGGAAAATTTCAATAAGTTTTTTCTACCAAAGTTTCCTAAACAAATTTACAATTTTACTCAAAAATAAGAAGAGACCCAAAAACAATTCCACGAAATAAAAAATACTCCACAATCTTTTTGTCCATACGATAAAATTATTAAGGAAGTTATAAAGTAATCCAAGGATCACTAAATGGCTTAAATTATCATTATTTCGTGTCTGTGATATTGACCCAAAATGTACGTGATCAGTAATTGTAAAATGACACAAATGAAAAATTACCTAACAAGTTCAATTTAATCGAAACAGGTAAGATACAACACCAACATGCAACAGCACACAAGAAGATTCAGATGAATTGAACGACACAACAATTCTTAAACACAAAATTTCAAATTACAAGAAAAATATCATTTTAAGGATAGTGTCACTGTCTTGCTCATGAGAGGGAGCCAGATACTTAAATCTTAAATTGAGATTGGTGGTTGTTACTTTATCAATTCCCCTAGAAATGAGATCAACCCCAGATTTACAAGAATTAAAAGTACAATTGTGATAACGATCAGTCCGGAAAACTGAAATAAAACAGAATGAAAAAATATAAAAAAAAAAATTATTGCTAATGAAGTTGTCTAAATATTTTCCTTCGTTCATTCATTCATTAACACAAACAGCATCCTTTTTAATTAGATCCGGATTGTTTTAATACGTTTCCAAATCAACGTGTTATGAATGTTTATTATTAAAAAGATTAAAATTTTTGTTAAAATAAGAAACTGAAACTGTCTGCTGATTGTTGCAGACTGTAGTCTGGTCGATATTTAAACACGTTTCAGAGGTTTTAAATGCTCTTTTTTTATTTTTTGTTTGTGTTGTTATTGTTGTTTCTGCTGTTGTTGTGCTTCATTTAAAAACAATCAATGCACTGATTACAATCTTCTAAGAAATTGAATTGAAATAAAAACAACTCGTAAGGTGATTATGTGATATAGTTTGTTTTTTACACTAAATATGTTGTGATAATACACTGCGAGAAATATTTTTGGAAATTAAAAAAAAATCAAGTTCAGATATCGAATGATCCTTGTATAAACACGCAAAAAAGTTAAAAAGAAAATTGTATGGCCCCTGCAATGGCAACAAACAAACTACAACTTTTGTCACCATCAATAAACTTTTGTTTGCATTTAACCATAAAATGTTTATCTCCCTTGAAACTTCAAATGTGGCGGGATTTATCAATGCAATTTTTTAAGAAAATTAAGCTGCAATAATAAAATAGAAAAATTATAAATTTCTCAATTTCAGACTAACTCAATTTGAACCAAGGAAAGATACACAACCGAGCAACACGTTAAAGTTATTCAGGCTTATTATGACAATGGGCGTTGAAATCAAAATGCATATCATGCACTTCGTAATTTTTTCGGTCAATTTAATCGTCCAAATGTCCGTATAATCAGCAAAATCATGCAAAAACTTTCACAAACCGGGTCTGTAGGAGAAGTGACAACACCAGTGCATGCACGTACTGCTCGTACTGCAGAAAATATTGCTGCTGTTCGCGATAGTGTGGCTGAAGAGCCGTTCACCTCAGTTCGTCGTCGTGCCCAACAAGTGTACCTCTCACGCACGTCGTTGATGAACATTATGCATATGGACTTGCATTTACACGCGTAAAAGGTGAAATTGACTCAAGAACTGAAGCCTCGTGACTATTCCAAGCGTCATTAATGGTCGGAATGGTGGCAAGAAATGGCAACAGTCGATGATCAATTTTCGAAGAAAATCATCTTCCGCGATGAGGCACATTTTCACCTCAGTAGATTCTTCAATAAGCACAATTGCCACATTTGGGCGAATGATAATCCAAAAGTGATTGTTGAAAAGCCGATGCATCGACAAAGGATGACTGTTTGGTGCGCTTAATGGGCTGGCGGCATCATCGGGCCGCACTTCTTCGAAAATGAGGTCGGCGAAGCAGTTACCTTGACTTCTTGTGGCCAGAAATTGGGAATATGGACCTGGACGATATGTGGTTCTAACAGGATGGTACCACTTGCCGCACAGCCTACGATACAATGGCTCTTTTGCGCGAGAAAATCAATGGCCGTGTTATCTCACGTTGTGGCGATGTCAATTGGGCGCCAAGATGATGTGATTTGACACCGTTGGACTTCTTTCTTTGGGGTTTTTGAAAGAAAAGGTGTACGTCGATAAGCCAGCAAAAATTCAAGAGCTAAAGGATGATATAATTCGGCACATTAACGACATAGAACCTCAAATATGCCTCAGCGTCATCGAAAATTTGGACCATCAGATGGAGGTGTGCCGCTGAGGTTCGGCGGCCATATGGCCGATATTTTGTTCCCTACATAATTGAACCAAACCAATATTATCAAAATAAAAAGAAATAATTTCTAAATAATTTGTGTTTTATTCAAAATTTAACCACGCATGATGTTTTTGATATGATTCTCAGTATTAGCTAATTGGGCCTTAATTTCTCCGATGTAAATTAATAACACATATAATTATATTTTTTGCTCCTTAGTTTTTGTTTGAGATTAATCGAACTTTTTGTGGGTTTTAATCCAAAAAATACTCTGGTGATGAGAATATAGTTGTTCTCGAAACATGTAAGTTCGACCCGAGTTCTACCCCTCGTTCAGTCAAGAATAACAATCATCAATAAATTTTAATTCATTTCATGTTGTAAGATAACTCCCTTCATTAGAATAATTTAATGAAAATTAAATTTGATGAGTTTGAGCCTGATTTAAAATAAAATCAAATCAAAGAACAAAATTACATAATTGGGGTACTCATAAGGTGTGCTATCATGTTATATTATCATTTTAATGGTTTGAAAATATTGTTGTTGCTTTGTTAACAAAAAGTGTCTTAATTTAATAGATGTTTATTGTGCTGGCGTAATTAATCAGAAAAGACCAGCCCTGAGCGGCTGAGCCGTGCCGCATTAGTTTTTGTAGCCGTCGCAGTTGATGGTATAGTTTTCCGTATTTAACCTGCGGCTAGCAATTTTTGCAACAAATCACTTGCGGCGTCAAACTAGATCGGCTTAGGACTCTGCTGTTTGGTAAACAAACAAAATAAAATTTATTTGTGATTTGCGTCTGAAAAATGGAAAAATTTAATTTATTATTTCATGGATTAGAACTAAAAAATATTTTTATTTTAGGTAAATATTTATTTGTTTTTTTTTTTTTATATATGTTTTAAATCATCTGATTTAAATTTAAAATATCACACCGAATTATGAGGGGTTGTTCACAACAGTCGTATTTTTTCTTGTTTTTATTTTAAGACATATGACTTTACAACACCTTGTGAATCCCCCAAATATTTTTTAAAATTATCTACCGAATTCTGCCAAGATTATTAAATTTAACAAACATTTATTAAGAAAAACTTTCAGAGAAAATTTGTTTTTTAAACGTTTATTAAATTTTTCTAAAGTTGTATTTTTATTCGACCTTTAAATTCAATATTAAGTTAAAATGCTTAAGCTTATTTCGATTTGGTGCTGAAACGTGAAAAGCTATTGCTCCTTTATTTTGGTTGATGTAAATTTGAATCAAACATTCCCTGATGATGATATTCAAAGAATATCGAAATATCGGAAACAAATAAAGAAAAATTTTACATACAACAGACCTCGAGCTAAAGCATTTTAACTTATTTATTTATTTATTTATTTATCATATTGTTATCCTGTACAACAAGACATTAATTCTTATAATTACAGTACAGGATTAGAAAAAGGTAAATGGGAATTTGTATAACTAAATTTAACAAAATTTTTACAAAATTTAAAATAACATACATATTTGATTATTACATAATAAAGAATATATAAATAGTAAAAAGAAAAAAAAAATAGAAGAAAACAATGATATTTATATGTATATTTGTTAATGAAACAAGTTATATATAGCCCTTTTAAAATGCATTGGATTACTAGTTGGGGGTAATAAGTTCCAAAGACGAATTGAGTGGGTATAAAATTGCCAAGATGACTGTAGAGTTCGGTATCTGACATGCATCAAATCATTGGATCTTTGTGAACGGGTAAACGAAAGTCTCCTATAGAGATACATAGGCATACGTTTATTAATAATTTTATGCAATAGAGTTAATGTTCTTATTTTCAACAAGTTGATAAAAGTTACTCCATATAAGTCACTTGCATATGGTGTAATATGATCAAATCTCCTTAAACCATACACATATTTAATCACTGCGTTATAACTTAGTTCCAATTTCCGTAAGCTGCTTGAATCACTACTTCCAAAAATTTCACATCCGTATATCAAAGTAGGAATTAAATATGTTTTTGCATGAATTAAACGAATTCTTATAGGAATAAATTTTTGTGTTCTCCATAGCGTTCGCAAAAGAGCATATGTTCTTCCAGAAGCTATATTTATTTGGTCATTCCATGTAAGAGTACTGTTAAATAATATGCCAAGATTTTTTGCTGTCCTTACAACTTCAATTCTTTGACCGTTTAACGCAACTTCTGGTAAAAAGTTAGTTCTTGACGATTTACTTTTTATAACTAAGCACTTTGACTTGCACGGATTAATGCAGAGACCATTTGCAGTTGCCCATGAATGTACACGTGTGAGATCAAAATTTAACTTACTTACACAATCATCAATATATTTCTCAGGGGAGCGTATGTATATTTGTACATCGTCAGCATAGATATGGATGTTGCAATATAACAATTGGTTTGCCAAGTCGTTTATATATATAGTAAAAAGTAATGGTCCAAGTATGGAACCTTGTGGAACACCTTTAGTTACATTTAGTGAATGAGATCTTATGTTATTGGCAAAAACTGACTGTCTTCTATCTGTGAGGTATGAGGTGACGTACAGAAGCAGTTGAGAAATTGAACATTTTATCAAGTTTTTTGCATAATATACCATGATCGACCATATCGAAGGCTTTTGAATGGTCCAATAGGACAAGCAACGAAACATCAGCACTATCAATACTTTTACGTATTTCCTCAGAAACATCAATAAGTGCACTGACACAACTATCTCCAGGTCGAAACCCAGATTGCCTTTCAGTTATTAAGTTATTATTATTAATATGTTTATAAATCTGCTTATATACCAGTTTTTCAAAAACTTTAGATAGGTATGGAAGAATTGCAATCGGACGAAAATCACCATTAGATTTAGGTATAGGTATTATTTTCACATACTTCCAGTTCTCAGGGAACGTGCTCTTTGTTATTATATTATTAAATATATAAGTTATATATGGAATTATCATGGGCAGGATAAGTTTCAGAAACTTTGGGTGAATATTGTCAAAACCAACAGCATTGGATTTGATATCAAGACAACCTGAAAACACATCGACTTCAGTTACACAATCAAAACTAAATGCACATGATAGTGTAGGGGTATAAGTGTTCCAGTCGTAGAAATGATCATACACAGGTACGGGTGGAAACGTGACGAACATATCATTTAAGGCTTCAACGTCAACTCCTGATTCTACTGGTGGTTTGGATTTGCCAATACCAATTTTACGTATATTCTTCCACGTTTTTTTAGAATCTAGGGAAGAACTGAAGACACTAAGGTAAAAAGTAGTCTTGGCGCTTTTTATTTTGCGATTTACCAGCCTTCTTGCATTACAATATTCCTCATGTAAATTACTTGTTTTAAAACGCTTCCAAGACGCACTTATTAAACATTTATTAAATTTAAAATATTTTTATGAATACAGACAAATAAAATACATTTCGAAATAAACGTGTTGAAAGAATTTCTACAATTTGGCATACAAAAAAGTGTAAAATGCTTATAACTGGTGTGCATATTAGCGATAAGTTCCGTAGCATTTTTTGTCTAAAAATTTGAACGGTTTGAAAAGTTGTCTCTATACCCGACTTTAAATTTACATATTTTTCTCCCTGTGTTGCGTGTGGCATGTACAACATTTTTGTTTTTGGCTATTTAAGCAGACCAAATTTGTTTGATATGCCTGTTGGCTTGATTTAAACATTCTTCAATTTCTTGGTATTTACATTATTATAAACATTTTTGTTTTAACTTTTTTTTATTATTCATTTATTTTTTTTTTTTTTTGTTTTATTTGTAAATTTATTTATTTGTGTTAATACGTGTTCATGTATGTCATACAAGTATTAAGCGACAAACACAGATTTTCAATAAATGTAAACTATTTGTATGGGGACATATTGTACATGTGTTTTAAAACTAAAACACACTTTTATAAGATCCAAAAGAAAGAGAGACAGCAACAAAATAAAGAATAATATCAAATAAATACAACAATTTTACATACATTAAATTCTAGTCAATAAGCCCCACTGTCTGTCCGTCCCTCGATCCTATTTTTTGCGATATTTATATTCTTCTTTGGCTTGTGCATTTTTTTGATTTTACAATTTTAAGCCACCATTGAGTTGGAAGGAAGAGGCGGCAGCGCCAGCTGCAGCGGCAATGACCGCAATATTGTCCTGCTAAATTTCACTTTTTTGTGTTTTTTTGTTTGTTTTTACTTTCGGTCGTTGTCAACATTTAAAGCATTTTGTAGTTCTTATTTCTTATTAAATCGCATATCAATTTCGATTCTTTTTTTTATTTTTTGCTTAGTTATTGTACAACAACTGAAACAAAAATATCGAGAAGAACAAAAAAAATAAAATAAGAGTTTGTGCAGTACTAAAGTCCCAAGTAGACCCCCGGTTTAGAACAACACCGTCATCAGAGTCATATTGTGGCTGTTGCTGTTTTATTTGGTAAATGTTTGTCGGCAAATTGTTATTTGTTGTTATTGTTGCAGTTGTTTTTACAACCACATATGAGCATTAATGCGTACATAACTTTTGTTTGGGGTGTTCCTAAACTTGGGTGGCATGCTGGGTTAAATAAGGCAAGTGTAACGCTTTTAGGAATATCATTGATCATATTTGCTTAGTGAATCAGAATTTGACATTAAGGAATTTTGAAATTTTTTATTAAATTTTTGACACACACACAGATGATATTTTCTTTCTTGGGAAAAATGGCTTTAAGCTTAAATTAAACAAGTGCTTTCACAAGGCTCTGGAAAGCACTATAATAAACTGTAGCAGGTATCAGCCATGTTCTGGAAATCGAATTCGAGTGAAATTAAAATCGAACAAATTTTGAATACCATCCTGTGCTCAAAGTTGCAAGCCAATGTTTGCTTTCATACACCTCATACTTTGAGGACCACTTATCTTTACCAAAACTACTTTTGTAATGAGAAAAAACTACTTTCATTTAAAAAGAATTTAAATTTAAATTTCGACCGATTTAAAGTTCACGTGATTTCGTTTTCCAGAACATGACTGTATACTATGTGCATAAAAATAATTACATAATTTTCTTTAAGAATTTCATTTACATCAAATTTATGACTATTTGATTAAATATTGGAAATATTGAATTTACGTGACTCAGAAACGTGATCACCTGGCCCTCAATTATTTATTAAAAAAAGAAATAAGGCTCAAAAACTGCAGATTTATTTCACGCATAGTTATTTTGAAAATGTCCAATAATAAACTGTTTGTCAATCTGTGGACCGTTGTGTATATTCGAAAATCTAAGGTCTTATACCATCAAAGTCAATAGCTTTAGTACAGCCGGATTTACAAGAGATAGTCACCTTAAGTCATGTTAACAATAAAATTGGAAAACGAAAAAAGGTTGGTCCAACCAAAACGCACGATGTCAATTGTAAATAAAGTAACAAGTTTTCAGAGAATTATCTAAAATTTTTTTATTATTATAGAAGGATCTGTGACAAATATGTGTAAGACAAAATATCGGCCAAATGACTTTGAGACATAATTGCCGTTCAATGTCGTAAAGGGGTCTGTTATGAAAATGTGTTTGTATGTATGACACCGACGATGCTCGAAAGAAATCAAAAAAATTTGATATGACGGCGAATTTTACGTCCAGCACACGCACACGAGTGAATACGCCGTGATGTCAAGCCTTTTGACCGTATACAGGCCCCTTTAATGTGCCTAATTATCTCATCATTTAGATCTTGAATTATTCAAATTTTGATATTTTAATCAGGCCAAAGTTCATTGAATTTAATTATCATTAAACTATTTTTTTGAAGAAATGAATTTTATAACATGAAGTAAATTAAAATGTATTGATAACTTTTCATTCTTGACTGAGCTGGGAATCGAACCCAGGTTTTCTGGATAGGTTGCCCTTACGTTTTGATTGTTACCACACAATCTCTTAAAAGGTGTTTGCCGTTAAACACTCACCGCCATTGACGACGACTGACAGTCAATAGCCAAACGTCAATATTTAAATCAAATGGTGTTTTAACCTTTTTCTTTTAAATATCCCCAGAGAAAGAAGTCGAACGGTGTCAAATCACATGATCGTGGCGGCCAATTAACATCGCCACGACGTGAGATTACACGGCCATTGATTTTCTCGCGCAAAAGAGCCATTGTATCGTTGGCTGTGCGGAACCACATATCGTCCAGGTCCATATCCTCAATTTCTTGCAACAAGATCGCCGTTGTCATCTCGCGATAGCGAACGCCATTCAAGGTAACTGCGACCCTATGGCGCCGCCAGCCCATAAGCCGCACCAAACAGTCATTCTTTGTGGATGCATCGGCTTTTCAACAATCACTGGATTCTCATTGGCCTAAATGCGGCAATTCTACTTGTTAACAAATCAATTAAATTGAAAGTGTGCCACGAAATGCATTTTGATTTAAACGCTCACTTTCGTAAAAGGCTTCAAAAATCTTAGCGCGCTGCTCAATTGTATACCTTTCCATGGTGGAATTTGTCAAACACTGAAACAAGGAAACGTCAAATTTTGTAGGACAAAAAACTTGACGTTAAGGTGTAAATCACAATTAACATCGTGCATTATGGTTGAACAACCCTTTATAATTTTAAATATGTATTAAAATAACCTGTCAGCCAATAAATCAAAAATTACGGTAGAAAAAAGGAAACTTAGACATTTTTGGTATATCGAATGGACCTGACTTTATATCGTTCGTTATACCGGGAATTGCCGGTATATTAAGAGATGGAATTCATATTAAATTAGAAATATGGTTCTAAATCATAATTAGAATTTTAAATTTATTCTTCAAAATTAAATATATAAACATAAGAAAAGTAATCCTATTGGCTGGCCAAGACTGGAGCCGCTCTTGATATTTCACAGGGTGTGCCAGTAGCAAAACATCTGGGAACTATCAGAAGCGAAATCTTCAGACACTACCTGAATATGGCTGACGATAAATGGAAGAAAATAGATGGCTGCAGGGCTACCAAAGTAGCGTGGCCCACATATGACATATGTCACTATGAGCGACTTCTCAACTTCAGTCGGCGAGACGTGTCGAGACTGATATACGTACGTACTTACTGATCATTGGAGGATCGATAAGCTCGCTATGAGACTCGGCCTCCCTTTTAATGAATGTTGCCGCAGCTGCAGGGAACCTGGAATTCAGGAGACAGTATTTTATCTTCTATGTGATTGCCCAGCTTTTAATTCAACACGACATGGATTATTTGGGAATTACCTCCTGCTAGGAATCTCGGAGATATCGCGGATGAAACTCAGCAACTTTCTGAAATATCTCAACGCAACGGGCTGGCTCTAGCCACCTCAATATTGCCCCTGCGTCCAGTTTGATTGAGGGTTCCAATTCTTGACAAGTTGTGTGGTTTCAAAACGGAGTCACTGTCGACGTTACTTGCAGCATGCTTAGTTCTGTGCATGCTACCACGTTAACCAACCAACCATTCCTATTTAAGTACATAAAATATTTTCTAATTAACAGAAAACCAGTACTTTACGGTACAGTGGGACAGATTAAAAATAAAATTAATTGTTGTAATATTAGAATTAACAAAAGTTTTTTTTTAATTTCTCGTAATTTTTGCCTAAATGAAGTACTCTCTAGAAATTCGTTGCCCTTCACACACAAATAATTTTAGACGCTGTCACTTGTTTCCGATAACTAACATTCAATTGAAGGCAGAGATTTGTTTTATTAAAAATTAGTTTGAAAAACTTTCAACAAATTCACATCGCCTTAAAGTGTTTCGGAATATAATAAAACACAACAACATATGAAGTACATCACATCACTGAAAGTTGTTGTTGGTGTTGCGTTTTTTATTGAGTATAAAAAATGTTGTTGCAAGTCCATTTTATATGCATTTACAATGTAAATTTTACATTAAACATTATTATGAGTTTATGGTGCTGTTATTGTCGTGTGTAAGTTGTTGTTGCCGACGCCGCCACAGCCTTTGTTGCTGCTGTTGTTAATGCACTATTGTTGCTTGTCACCGACACCAAAGCGTTGATACTTGGCAGAATAAATCCAAAAAAAATGAAAATAACCAAAGAAAAAAAAAACGGAACTACAAAAAGATGTACTCGAATCCTTTGAGAGATTTGTGTGTGGCAACGAAATGTACTGTGGGCTTTGACTGCTGCAGCTTCTATGTTGATGTTCTTTCTTTTTTTTGCCCTCATAATAACGTACAATGGCACTGTGGCGCAAATGCTCTGTATTGTTCAATTGTTGCCCATCAATTCCAAGTAGTTCGACAATAATCTGGAGTCGGACCACCGTACTCAAGTGATCTTAACAATTATAATTGCGTGAAGTTAACGACAATAAATGTGCGACTATATAAACAGCAAAAAAAAACAACAACAACAACAACAAGAATAAGAAAAAATATTATAAAAAAATTAAATGATAAAAAGAGCAGATCACTTACTGGCTGGACACTACACTTTCGTTTTGTATTGAAGTTTATACGGGTGCAAGGAAACAGAGTTTGTGTGCCGCCTGGATAGTGCTGAAGTTACAGATTTCGCTTGATAACTTTGAAGTTTTATTCAATGTGCTGGGATGTTAGTGCCAGATTTGTCGCTTTTTCATGTAGGGCTTTTTTTGGTAACACAGCTTTTTGATAAAAGAGCAATAAGAAATGGAATACTTTTTCAAGCCAATATTTTTTGTTGGTGTTTTTGTGTTGGATTTCGTTTTAAATTTTGACGACAAATAAAGCAACCTAAAAGGCATTTTGTTGGAATTATTGTTAACAAGAAATATAACACACATGCTTAAGATGAACTACGAGCACAACAACAAAAACACAAAATAGTGACAACAAAACACCAAGAGAAGTCAGAGCTTTAAATATTGATTTTATCGCCCAGACTAAAAGAATATATCGATCATTTTGTCAGCAATAATTCGAATTATTCAACCATCACCTCTTCAAGCTTGTCTTAATGCTTTTTGGCAAAAAAAAAAAAATATTAAAAAACTTATTTTCAAAGCCTTATGGCCATTTTCTCCATGTTTCGATAAACTGGCTGTTACTTAATGTCAACAAAAACGTATTAGAGCGATAAACTGTCCGTTAACGATTTTGGGCTTCTCAATATACCGACAAAAAATATTATTTTCAGCTGGCAACACCTCTCAAAATACATGTTAAAGTCAGCTGATTGAATTTATCTGTACGGCAAATAAAAGGAAAATAACTAATTGGCAGATGAGTGCTGGTTAGCTTTGCGACAGAATAGAAGCAAATTAGACATTGAGAAAACCAAATTTCTTTAATGTGCAGTTTTTCGTTGGGAAAAGAGATAATCGTATAATGAGAAAACGGCCATTAAAGTTTTATAAACTTGCACAAGTATTAAGGAGTTTAAGCTAACTATCTTAAAAACTATATCAAAACTTCGACAAACTTCACCTATAGCTATTTCAAAATTTTCTTTAGAAATGTTATTGATATAAGTAAACGTTTAATTCACTTGATTAAATTTTTGATTTAAACTGAATTTATTTTTGATTAATGGCTTAATTGCAAAAAAGAAATTCGCAGGCATTTATTCTGTGTATCTCAATTTAAACAGTTGTACAAGTTGGCGCTTAGGAAACGTAAACGTAACGTAACGTACCGTGATTTAAAAATAAATAGATTTTTGTGTAACGTTTTTTTTATTTGTTTTTTTTTTCAGAAAAACTAGTGAAATTTATGATGGAAACTCTCAGAACATAACAAAGAACCAAAGTTGTTAAATTTTATTTCGAAAGTCAGTATTCGATTATTAAGACACAAAGATCATAGCGAATAATGAGCGATGAGGCGCATTTCCGCCAATGGGCACATGAACAAATATGGGGTACCCAAAATTCAAAAATATCTTTTGAACATTAAATATACCCACGCACAGTATGGTGTGGAACAATTTCAAAGAAGATCATTGGATCACACTTTTTCGAAAACGACATAAAATGGCATTCCATACCGGCAATTATAGGAAACCGCTCCATCTTGTTGGAACCGCAAGAACTGTAATATTGCTTTACGCAAATATCTGGCTGCAGACTTAACTTCACGGTGGATCTCATCCACTTGGTGTGTTAATATTAAGCACTAACCAAATGCCCCTGTTTGAGTGAAAGATCACTTGTATACACAGGTAGCAATTCGAAAGTATAATTAACAAAAAACCGCCCTCCACTTGCTTAGGAGCCGGAGATATATAACCTCCACTGCTATAGCAAAAGCACCTTTGGCCATCCACAGACCAAACTTTCCCACAAGGGTGAAAATCCGTCTTCCACGTGAATGTTACACCGGCATTTGGGTTTAAGCCACAATCACTATGTGCTCCCTGATAGTATCTCTTCGTCGATAGTATCATGGGTACTCGCCCATCAGACGGAGAACAACCTACTGAAAACAAACCCTCTATCAGAAAAGCAAGGTTTCCGCGACGACAATAATCCTAAAAGCAGGAAGCACTTCACGCATGAAGCCTACTAACGAAGACCTCACCAATAGGCAGACTGGTGCTGGCATAACGGATGATACTGTCTGCCGAAGCACCTGAGTTAAGTAGTGAGATACAACGTCGAACTCAATAAAGACCATAAGACCACAAGGAGATCTTGTTTTTAGAAGTTTGGTGTAACCCAGGTAGCATTCACCTAAATTTAAAATTTATGAGATTCTTTCTCCTACACTTTGTCTTATTTTTCTTAACGACCTCCAATCCTTTCCATTGTTTCACAGATGATAGCAGCATTTGTCATTCATTTTCCTTTAATCTTAGACCAAGCCTTACTAAGGTTGAAGCTGTGAGGCAAAACATTAACCATACACTCAATCGAATATGGTCAATTTTAATGCTCGTAAGACCGAAAGTTGTACGTTGACCCACAGACGTATTGTGGAGTCAGCGTCATCTGTATCCATGGGTGGTATAGCTATTGAGGAAACAGACACTCTTGATGTTCTAGGCATGAAAATCCAATTTGCAGTTCGTTGGAATCAAAATGTTTTTTAAAGTGTCGAAAGAAGCATTCAAGTGTCTTGTTTTTCTAAAATACTTCACTCCGTCTGATCTCCTCACTATTTATTCCGCCTATATTCAACCGAAAATGGAATAAATCTTCCATATCTTACTACGAAATGAAATGGACAAACTCATCCCTGTGACACGGGTGCACGCCCTTAGTATTCGCCTCTCCAGCATATCAAATCCTTACGTTGTCGACTGTCCAATGCGTCGCACAATGCATTACAGAGAAAATGCGATTCTCGGTCGAACTAGCCGTATGTGCAATAGACGACACAATGCGTTGCATTAGGGAATGCCCCTGAGTGTTGGCTCAAAGCAAAAAAAAAAAAATATTCCAAGAAGAATGAAAGTTCATCCAACCGCCGAGATTTAATAAGCAACCAAGGCAATTGTCACCTTGCGGATCGAGGAATGACCTCAACCTGTTTGCATCCGGAGGAATGTAACACTAAAATGATAATCCCTACAACTCGCAGGGGGGAGATGGATCCATAGCTCGTCCAACTATGGCCCCCTTTATGGCAATCGAATAATATCGCGTTTTTCCGATTTTAACTGGCCACCGCGTATGCTCGATTTAACTTCTCCCGATTTTTTTTTCGTGACCATCCGACAGCTTAAGGCGAATATCGAAGAAGAAGTGAGAGCGCTGGGACCTGAAATTCCACGTCAGACTTGAGAGATATTATCTTTTAAACATAAAGTGAACAAATATCTAAGCTATAATCTTAATTTTAATAAACGCCTGCCTTGTTAAAAAATCCAAAAAAATATACACAGGGCGAGTGTTTGGCGCCTTTAAATGACCAATTATTTTAGGACGGAACTCTGTAGCCTGAATGGCCATTATGAATGGCCACCATGGCTTCTGACTACTGATTGTGATAGAGTGATAAAAACAGGGTTCCATGATATTCCTGTTATACGGGTGTGAATTTGGACACAAAGATAGGAAAATCTTACCGCCCCATCGGTTTTTTGACTCCCTAAGCTCCAATGGGAATTAAAGGTAAAATATATATGGGAGATTTCATGTCAAGCGACCCAATTTTTTAATCGATGTCTTCCGATTTGGGTGAAATTAGCACTAAGCTTAGTCCTATTAAATAGTAGTTTAGATCGTTCAAAAAGTTTCTGAGATAAATGGGGTCAAAGTTTGACATTTTGGCCATACAGGTGTTCTTTCTCATCCATGTAACTTATTACCTATTGGTGTTAGACAAATTTGTCCCAAGCAGGGCCCCGAAATAACTGTTATTATTTTTTAAATATGCAATAGGTTATGGAAAAAATAACTAAAAAAAATTGGTAATGTAATAATAATTATCAATTACACCGAAGATTATAGTTCTGCCATAAACATTATGAAAGATTATTATTTTTTTTGGTCTTTGATAACCGTTATGAAAGATTATTATTTTTTTTGGTCTTTGATAACCGTTATGAAAGATTATTAATTTTTTTGGTCTTTGGTAACCATTATGAAGATTTTTATTCTTATTGGTCTTCTATAACCATTATAAAAGATTTTTATTTTTTCTGTCTTCTATAACCTCGCTACAGTTCGCAAATCTTAAGATATTTTTCACTGACTTATATTTGCCCAAGGACGAACTTTTTTTTAATGATTTTCATAAGGAACCGCAAATTTGTTGATATCTTTCTCATATTTGGTAAATAGAAACCAATTATGCCACACAATCATGGTGCTGAGTTTAAATAAAATCGCTCCAGTTTTAGGCATATTTTCCCGATTTGTTTTTAAATACAAGAAATTTTGCACTAAAATTTATGTACCATTGAGTAGTCAGTGCTGTTGGTGTAGTAGCTAAGATGTGGACTCTGAAACCGATAGGACCCGGATTCGATTCCTAGCTCGAGCGACCAAAAAAAAAACATTTTTCAAAAAGAAATAATTATTTCTTAACATCCTCAACTATCGGTTGGCTTGAGCGAACTAATGAAAGTAATTTCTGTTCTAAAGCACTTCAAATCTTGCCGTTTGGATTCAGCATTGAACTGTAGGTCTCGTCATGTATTCTAAGAATATGCAACACACCTAATTACGCATGAGTGAAAGCGCAGTGGTATCGCAACGGACATTCAGTGTCTATGTGAGCTGGCGAATAAAGTCGGCTGCCACCTCTACCTAACCGAAAATACCATTAAGTAGGCTTGTTCGACTTTTTTGAACCCAAGTCGACTTTGGAAACATACAAATTTCGGACCCAAATAGGTGTAGGATATTGTGTGGATTTTTCTACAGCTGAAAATAGTGGTACTGTTATCAGTTATTTCTGCAGAGGTTTTCGCTATTTCTACTGGCATTTTTATTATGAGTGTAAACAAGCGCTTAAAATTGGTGAAAATCTCATCGATTCTAAAGTGAGGGTGAAGAAATCTTAAACAAAAACCGCAACAAATGCAAATATTGCTAGTTATACAAATGTTAATAAAAATGATAATTTAATGAAGCTCTTTTTAGGAATGACTTTTATGAAACTGTTTCATAATAATAAAATGCTTCATTACCTGACGATTTATTGTTTCTGTAAAGAGTTTCATTAATTCTATGAAGCTTTTCATAAACATTTACTGTAACGAAACCTGTTTCATAGATTTTATTAGGAGTGTCATTGGCTAAACTCCAAATAATATTTTCATAAAACTTGTGTGAAATTCAATATGGAAGACCGAAAAAAATAAAAATCTTTTGTAATGGTTACAGAAGACCAAAAAAAATTAAAATCTTTTATACTGGTTATAGAAGACCAAAAAAAATAAAAGTCTTTTGTAATGGTTACGAAAGACCAAAAAAAATTATAATCTTTTGTAATGGTTATGGAAGCCAAAAAAAAACAAAAACAAACTATAACGGTTATCAAAAATCAAAAAAATATTGGTTTTTTTAGGAATAATTATTCAGAGAGCAAGTTTTAAAAATTCGTTATAAATTATTATTTCAGGATTTTTTCAAATATTGGTTATAACTGTTATGTCCCTGGTCCCAAGTAGGTTAGATAGCTATTTGATCAATCTTTAAAAAAAAATATTTTTGTTTTTTTTTTTAATTTTAAACTTTTTTTATTTTTTTTTTTTTTTTTTTGCTCAAAAGAAAGCTTGTGTCTTTTCCTTTAAGGTAGTTTTGGTAGTTTTTTGGGATACGAGTGGCTTATGTATAAAAAAAATTATTTCTAACTCAAGACGAGGGTTTTGAAATTTTTAGCATATGCAGCACTATTTTGAAGTTTTTCCTAAAAGACCAGAAATGCCTTAAAGAAAAAGACATAAGCTTTCTTTTGAGCAAAAAAAAAAAAAAAACATTCCCGATAAAAAAAAAATAAAAAAAAGTTTTAAATTTTAAAAATTTTTTTTAAAAAGATTGATTAAATGCTATCGAAGCTACTTGGGACAAATTTTGCTAACACCAATAGGTAAGAAGTGACATGGCTGAGAAAGAACACTGCTTATGCTAAAAATTGAAAATTATTTGTATACCCACACCACAATAGTGGAGAGGGTCACTGTTGGCCAAACTGCCGTCGACGGCATTGTCGTCAACAATTTATGCACGACATGTCTTCTATCACTTAAGATTTCTGGAAGACAATTTTGAGGAAAATGTCGTGGACGACAAAATACTCGACATTGTCTAGTGCACTCTCTTTTGAAGAAGTTAATAAACGACGACATGACCGACATTGTCTTTCAAGTTGTCTTTTGTTAAAGCTTATCCACGACAACATGGCAGACATTTTCTTGTAAGGTATCCTCTATCAACAACTATGTATAGTATACATATATAGTATATATATATATATATATATATATAGTATATATACATTGTATACACAACAGTATGAGCGACAGAGTCTTGTAAGCTGTCCTGTATTAAAGTGTATGCACGACAACATGACCGACAGTGTCTTGTAAGGTGTCCTTTATCAACTTCTAAGCACGACAAAATGAGCGACATTGTCTTGTAAGCTGTCTTCTTAACAAACAAAAATAAGTTGTTCCCAAAAAAAAAAAAAAAAATAACCGTAAAATAACGATAATAATAAAAAAACAACCAAAGCAAAGTGAAGAAAATCAGTCAGTCAAGTCTGAGAACTCAAAGACTAATGTACACTCAAAATATTATGTAGTTAAATTCAAACGAAAATTCATTTAAAACAAATTAAAATTCATTTAGAAAACGGATCATTTACATTTCATTTAAAACAAAGGATTTTTACATTCATTTTTTAATTTTTTATTTATTGAACAGCATATTCGTTAAAATTGAATAGTTTTTACTTTTAAAAAATATATTTTAACCGACAAAAATCAAACTACATAAAAAAATAAAAACGAAAAAACATTAGTTTTTGGTAGTTTGTTTTTTGAATAACAAACATAAATGTTAAAAAATAAAATTATTTGTAAAATAACTATATTTGTATTAAATTTTAACAGTACGGGAAACGAATTTATTAACCCACAATCAGTTACTGTAATAAATGAGTGTATGATTTTAAAAACATATATGTGCTATTGTATATTTTTATTTATTCATTTAGGTTTATAGGCGACATTGTCGTGTAAGCTGTAACTCCTGCAACTTCATCGACATTGTCCTTTACGCAGTCGTTGATGTCAAAGTAGAATCCATTGTCGTCTATATAGTCATCAAAGACAATACAAACCACAATGCCTTTCATGTGGTCATTAACGACTATATGGACGATAATGTCGTGCATGTGGTCATCAACGACAGGCTGAGCGACATTGTCTCTCTTTGTGTCGTGCACGATTTACGCGACACTTGTTTGAAAATGTCATCGACGATTTGCATTAGTTGTCCCTTACGTGTCGTGCAGGAATTAACATTGTCGTGCACGATTCATCAATGATTCTTGCACGACATTGCCAACTGGGGTATTATGCATTTGTGCTGATGTGTGTAACGCCTTAAAATATTGGTCCTAGACCCACCTTAAAGTATACCGATCGACTCAGAATCACTTTCTGAGTCGAACTAACGAAGTCCGTCCGGCTGAATGGCAGGCTGGCTGGCTGGCTGGCTGTCCATGTAACCTTGTGCGCAAAGTACAGGTCGCAATTTTGGAGATAATTTGATAAAATTTGGGATATAGGTTCTTATTAGCACAAGGACCAAGCCTATTGAAAATGGGCCAAATCGTAGGAGCAGGAGGGAAGATAGGGGGAAATTTCTTCCTCTCAGAAACTATCACACCGATTTTAATGAAATTAAAAACATACATAGATCCATATCTTTATGGACACAAAAGGGATGCAGTTTTTAAAAAATAGGACCACGAGGGGAGATAGGGCCAATTTCTGCCTCTCAAACCGATTTTAATGAAATTCAAAACATAGATTGATCCATATCTATATGGACACATTAGCTATACAGTTTTTAAAAAATAGGACCACAAGAGGAGGTAGGGGGCAATTTCTGCATCTCACAAACTTATAAGCCGATTTTAATGAATTTTATAAACATAGATAAATCCATATTTACATGGACACATAAGCATGATGTGTTTTTTAATACTGTGGTGTAGGGTATCATATGGTCGGGCTTGACCGACTATACTTTCTTACTTGTTTTTTTATACATAACCCACTCGTATCCCAAAAAGCGACCAAAAATACCTTAAAGGAAAAGACATAAGCTTTTTTTTTGAGCAAAAAAAAAAAAACATTCCCGCTAAAAAAAATTTAAAAAAAACAAAAATATTTTTTTTAAAAAGATTGATCAAAAAGCTATCTAAGCTACTTGGGACAAATTAGTCTAACACCAATAGGTAATAAGTTACATGGATGAGAAGGAACACCTGTATAGTCAAAATGTCAAACTTTGACCCCATTTATCTCAGAAACTTTTTGACCGATCTTGTTGAAAATTTGTGTCTAAACTACTATTAAAAAGGACTAAGCTTGGTGCTAATTTCACCCAAATCGGAAGACATTGATTTAAAAATTGGCTAACTTGCCATGAAATCCCCCATACATATAAATAATTGATAACGTTACTTATGCGCCACCCTGTACTAGCTGCGGTCTAGTTTTAAAAATGCATAGACAGTCTTTTAAAAATACATATTTTTTTAGGAATTATTTGTACGGTTTTGGAAATTTTAAGGTTCCTTAGAAGTAATTTCATTTTAAACATTCCTGGAGTTTTCTACCTTCATTAGCTGTCTTGATGAATTTATTCCTTTAAGCACCTGACAAGAAGTCCCTAAAAACGCAATATCAACATGTTGCTGTATTTATTATATTTTAAGCTTTTTGCTGCTCTTAATGTTGACATTGTTATTGTTGTTGTTAGTGGTGTCCAAAAAAAAAAAAAAAATTTAAAAACAAAACTTTGTTTAAAACAATGAAATTACAAAGTAAAAATATTTACGAGCCCATCAAGTGCTAAGTATCGCATTACAACAACTCTGATGCTGTTCGATGAGTTGTCATGTCATGTTTTGTTTGAAAGTTTTGTAGCCTTTTTTATGTTGGTCGTATGTATGCCTGTAGTTGATCTACTCGATTGTTTTGGAGCATATTTTGTTGGGCTTGGTTTCAGCACAAAGAAGAAAAAACAGAAAAAAATAAAACCATCGAATAATAATGAAAACACTCCAGCCAACTTGATGATGATTATGGTGAAAATGCTATGACTGTGCAGCAAAAGTTGTAGATGCTGCAGTCTAAGCGTTTAACTAGTTGGCTGGAGAGTTGGTTAAATGTGACGCTTTTTTTCTTCTAAAATGTTATATTACGAAATGTTTTCTATAAATACTTGTAATAAAAACAACAAATAAACAATCCAATCCAGCCAAACGAACAACCAAACAACAAACTATTAAATAGAAATGAAAAAATATTTAGATCAGTTAACACAAGGAAAACATGACATTTTACATGACACTAACACAAATAAAACATTTATTTTACACAATTGTAATTTTGTTGTAACTAAAACGCCAATTGAAAGACAATCTCAAACACATTCACATACAAACATTTACCTTGGCGACCAGAAAAGGTGACCAGGAGGTTAGTATTTTATTTTATTTTAATTTATAAACTAAATCTTTTTTTTTTTTTTTTGGCTTAGATGCCAACGACGCAACCAAGACTATGGGTTTGATTTAGAAATGTATTGAATTTCAATACGATTTTAATGATTTTATTTGGAAGTGACTAAATTTTATTGTAAATATCTTTTGATTTGATGTAAATTTGTTGTTCAAATGCATTCGAACATTTAGTATTCGGTTTAATTAAGGAATTTATTTTATACTTAAAAATAGTTCCATTTCAATATGATTTCACGTGGGATACATTTCATTTTATTGCCTTTATTAAGTTAAAAATTGTTTTTATGTAGGCATTGGATTATTTTTTCGAAAATATGTGAAATAAAAATTAATTTGATACTTTTGGGTAACCGGCTGATATTGTCGAGTGCATTTCTAATGCTGGAAGGCGCATAAAAGTCGACATTTAACCGATCTTAAGACACTTGAGAGTTTTTTATCCAATTCCGTATTTTGTATAGGATGTTTTTAAAGCTGTATAAAAACTTAAAATGAGAGTCAAGAGAGAAATATTGTTGGACTGAAATTTTTTTATTATATTCTGTACCCATGTTCTGTAACTTAAGTAAGACCTTCTCGCATCGAAAAGATGTGAAACAAAATATTCCATCGTTTCTCTAAAAGTGAGAAAAAAATTGTTCCTGTAACTCATGTCGAAAACTATCAAAAGAGATTACGTCGTAACGTTATAAATGTCATAACATTACACTTGAAGACTTTGTGAAATTGCAGACGTTGAGAGCGCCAGTCAAACATATCGTTGACGGCGATCAAATTTACTAAAATTGAAACATTTTCAACGGCGGCGGCGAAAAAAAAAAGTTGGCTATACCAACTTTAATGTTTGTTGTTTGCAAACGAGTTTTGAAAAAATTCGTATATTTTATAAAAATGTTAAAAGAAAAATAATTAAACAATGAAAAAATGTGCCAAGAACAAAATATTATTATTATTGTTATTATTCTATGCATTTTTAATCGTTTTTTAGTGTTAAAATTGTTTCTCGCCACATTTTTTTTGGTGAGTTTATTTGACAGTTCAAAGCGGGAACTTTTCGCACAAAAATGCTACACACCTTTTTTTTAAATTGGCGAGTAATTTTCTTAAGTGTCAGCTAGTACTCGCCAAAAAAAGTTACAAACACAGTTTAGTGAGAAAAACAGCTGTTTGTTTCAATTTCGGCATCTTTTTCATTTCCCACATTTCAATCGAAAAGTTTTTCGATGCGAGAGTTACAGAACATGGGCACTGGTAAATAATTTTATGGCATTTATTTTTTAATTTTAATGTCTGGCGCATTTCCGCCGCGGCTACGAGTTACATGGTCAATAGAGTCCATAAAGCTGGATATCCTGCTCCATAAGCTTCAAAATAGACAATTTTTCGGTCGGATATAGACGGTATAAACAGTGAGTCCGTGGACGTTATGACAGTTTGCCCATATTCAGGGAAGCTTTAGTAAGCGAAGCCGGTGTATGTTATACCAGAGAGGAGAAAATCCTTGCACCCGGCCGAAGGCCGGCTGTGTAGAGAAGCTGAAACTTTAGGTAGCGAAGCCGGTGTTTGTTATACCAGAAAGGAGAAAATCCTTGCGCCCGGCCGAAGGCCGCCTGCGCAGAGAAGCTGAAGCTTTAGGTAGCGAAGCCGGTGTTTGTTATACCAGAAAGGAGAAAATCCTTGCGCCCGGCCGAAGGCCGCCTGTGTAGAGAAGCTGAAGCTTTAGATAGCGAAGCCGGTGTTTGTTATACCAGAAAGGAGAAAATCATTGCGCCCGGCCGAAGGCCGCCTGTGCAGAGAAGCTGAAGCTTTAGGTAGCGAAGCCGGTCTTTGTTATACCATAGAGTAGAAAATCTTGCGCCCGGCCAAAGGCCGGATATGCCGGTATTTGTTACACAATATATGCACCCAGAGAAAAAACAACAAAACCATTTTAAAAATTTTTTAACCATTTTATGTTTAATTTAACCAAATCATTGTCACCATCTTATGCATAACCATGGTTAAATAAGTTTCTTTAAAAATAGTTTCGTTGGTTGTGACCATAATAAAACATGTTTTTCTCTACGTGTATGTAGATCTTTTTTTGTATTTAACATCTTTAGTAATTATGGACCTTACGACATTTTTAAAAATGAAATAATGTCCATTTGCAAAGTGTATTAATGCCCACGGACATTATGACGGTTTGACATGCCACCGAAAAAAGTATGTGGCATGTTTGGGTTGCCGTTTGTGTGGCTTATTTTGCTCTTAACTAGAAATAAATGACAAAGGCCCTTGGAAGCTGGGCCATACAAACTATTAAAGAAGCAGACCATATATAGACAGAGCGTCATCTGTTGTAAATCCAGCATTAGAGTCTGAACACAATGTTTGCGGTGCGGTGCGATTTCTCGTTGCGGGAGAAAAAATTAAATATAAAACAACGGAAGACGGCGACGGTAATAGTTGTTATTGTTTGCTTACATTTTCATCAAGTTTTTTTGTGTACAATAATGTTGTGAACAGCGCCAATTATTCAAAAACTATGGCAACATCAGAAAGAGAATGAGTATCACAAATTGAGAGAGAAAGAAAGTCCGCAATCAGCGTTACCGTTGTGATACTAAAGTATCAATTTGACCCTTTTTTGACGGTGTTGATACCTTTTATGACCCTTTTTTTAAATTATACTTTTGTATCATTATCACCTATTTTGTGACACTTTTTGACCCTTTTTTGGAAAAAGCTCTCACATTTTGTTTTTTGTTTTGTTTTTTTGTCAACACTGCGGAACAGAAGTGCTAAACAAATGTTTTCGAAATAAGCATTGCTTGTTATGATCAGACTCAAAGTATAAACTTACAATTCCATGCTTTCTTCTCCTTGATTTTTGATAGTAAAGTACAATTTCCCTAAAAACAAACATAACTCATATAAATATTTGTTATTTTTTACGGTGGTTTCTTTTTAAAACAAAAATTTTACATTTTATTAAAAAAATGCAATTCGGTGTTTTGCTCTCTTAAACAGTAGCATGTTTTATTAAAAAAAAATTCGCCCGTAATAATGTCAAAAGGTATTAAAATTTTCGCCCCATTTTGAATCGATAGTGTTGAGAGCAGTGATACCAACTTTTTGAGAGCAAAAAGCACTTTAAAATTTAAAAAAAGCACTAAAAAGCACTATTTCGAACAAAAAAACGGGTAAAAAAGCACTAAGCCATTTTAACAATATAATTAAACACAAAATAAGTTGCATTCGGCTGTGACGAATATTATATACCTCCAATATTGAAAAAAGGCGACGGCGTTGATGTGGGACCATTTCATTTAAAATTTGATAATAAATATATTAACATTTGTATATAAACATTTTTAATGTATGCATTGAAGATACATTTGTATATAAACATTTTTAATGTATAATTGAAGATACTATAATATACATATTATTATCTTCAAAAAAATAATATCATCCAAATCATTTGGATCATCATCAGCTGAGTTTGAATTGGGCCATAAAACAGTTTTCAAGTAATATTTATTTTGATTTTTTTCTATGTTTCATTGGAAGAAGGATCTCTACAGACATTAGATGGTTGAGTGTAATCTTTACAGCATGAATTATGTCGAAGAGGTCTACATCTAACGTGAAGAATTGAATTATATATATATATATATTGATTCCTATGGTTCCAAGTTGGAACAAAGGGCCGTAACGAAATTCTTCCATTGGGATCTGTCCTGTGCGATTTGTCTGATCTCAGACCAAGTTCTTCTTGTTTCGCTAATTTCGGATTCTAGTTGCCTTCTCCAGGTGTTAGCTGGTCTACCTCTTCTTCTGCTGCCATGAGGGTTCCAATCAATTGCCATCTTTGATATATCATCATGGGGTCTTCTCAAAATATGACCAGCCCAGCTCCATTTCCTCTTTGCAATTTCTATGCGAATTGGTATTTCACCTGTTCTTTGCCAGAGGTCTCTGTTGGAAACTACGTTCGGCCAAAATATTCGCAAAATTTTTCGCAAGCAACGATTAACAAATACTTGCAGGGATTGAATGTCGCTTGCAGTAGAGTTCCAGGACTCACATCCATATAGCAGGATAGAGCGAACATTAGAGGAAAAAAGGCGAAGCTTAGTTTTTATATGTATTTGTGGTGACTTCCATACTCTTTGTAATGCACCAAAAGACTGTTTTGCTTTCCTTATGCGATATGCAATATCATCACGTGAGCCGCCTGTTGTTGATATGATACTTCCTAAGTAGCAAAACGATTGGACGTCCTCGAGTTCTATGTTGTTTACTCGGAACTTGGAGAGATTAGTCGAATTGATACGTAGAACCTTAGTTTTGTCGAAGTTAATGTGAAGACCGACACCAGATGCTAGCTGATGTATCTGATCCAATTTGGCTGACATGTCGGTAAAGTTATGTGCGAGCAGGCAAATATCATCAGCGTAGTCAAGGTCTTCCAATCGACCATTCATACCCCATGTAATGCCTCTTCTTATTCGGGTTGTTTGATGCATAATTGAATCCAATACAATATTGAATAACAGCGGAGATAGGATACATCCCTGTCGTACCCCAGTGCTTATACCAATCGGATTGCTTAACGTGCGTTCATGCAGTACTCGACTTGTTGAGTTGCCATACAAAGCTTTGATTAAGTCGATTAGCACAGGTGGAACTCCCTTGCATCGAAGTGCGTGCCAAATTGCCTGATGGTGGATCGTATCGAATGCTTTGGCGAAGTCGATAAATATCAAGTATAATGGAGATCTCCATTCCACCGACTGTTCCACTATGATCCTTAGACTATTTATATGATCGGTGCAAGATCGGTGTGGTCTGAAACCAGCTTGCTCATTTCGAAGATCTGCTGAAATTGATGATGCCAGTCTAGCATGGATTATACTCGCTAACACCTTGTTAATCATGGTTAAAAGAGTTATACCCCGCCAATTTTTACACTCTGTTAAGTCTCCTTTCTTGGGTAGTTTTATTATCATTCCCTCACTTAGTTCAGCAGGAAGAGAGTGTGATGTCCAAAAGTCTCTGATAATAGGGTAGATTATTTTAGCGCTAAGAGTCGGATCAGCCTTAAGCAGTTCAGGGTTAATGTTGTCTACGCCTGGTGCCTTGCCATTCTTCAGTGCACGTATTGCAGTGACGATCTCAGTTTCGTCTGGGCAAACTGTATTTATGTCGGATCTGATTTGATGTGAAGTACAGTGACATTGCCAGACTGTTGTGGGTTGCGGAATTGACAGTATGCCGGCATAATAGTCGGACCATATTGCCAGTTGCCGCTCCACAGACGCGGCAGTTCCTCCCAACGGATCTTTAAGGGGATATGTGGTTGAACGGTAGTTCCCTGATATTTGCTTTGCAATTTTGTACAAATCTCTACTTCGATGTGTATCGGCAGCTGACTGTGCTTCTATGGCCATATTTTCCACCCAGACCCGTTTGTCTCGTCGCGCACTTTGTTTAACCTGGCGATTTAGACTGGTATACTGTGCCTGAAGGATAAATTTAGAAGCTATTGTTCGGGCAACGTTAATGGAGCCTTTAAGTTGTCTTCTATCTTCAATAAGTTGCCAGGTAGCGTCTGAGATCCATACTTTACGCTTAGGTTGAGGATGACCAAGATGTTGCTTCGCACTGTCTGTGAAAATGTTTTTTATAGCATTCCATTGGCCTCTATTGCTGTTCGGGATATCTTCATAGCGAGTCGTTAGGGAGCCTACGTAACTTTCGAGAGTATTTGAGGATTTTAATTTGGATACATCGTATCGTCTTGGCAAAGACTGTGTTGTTTGTCGTCGGATTGCACATATCCTTAATCGTATCTCTCCTACAAGTAAATGGTGGTCTGACGCTCCATCTGCCCCACGCCTATTGCGCACATCTAGTAATGAACCCCGCCACTTCTTGCTTATCGCAATGTGGTCAATTTGGGTTTCTGTTCTGTGGTCGGGGGAAACCCAAGTTACTTTATGCACGTCCCTGTGAGGGAAAATAGTGCCACCGATTGTAAGACCACTGCTTGCACATATCCCGGTAAATAATTCGCCATTCTCGTTCATTTGCCCCAGTCCATGAGTTCCCATAACGGACTCAATATTCGTGTTAACTGAGCCCACTTGAGCGTTGAAATCACCGGTTAGAAGTAAAATATCACCACTAGGTGTGTCTTTTATTACCTTTTCCAGGAGGCTGTAGAAGTCTTCTTTGTCATTGGGGTCTGAGATTTCAGTGGGGGCGTAGCATTGAATGCATGTGATGTTACGAGCACGGGTGTGCAGACGTATGGATAGAATCCTATCAGAATGTGGTTTCCATGCCATTAGGGCGCTCTTGGCCTCTCTAGAAAGAAGGAATCCTACGCCGCTCGATCGAGGGAGTCCACTTGGCTTGCCAGAATATAAAAAGGTTATGTCACCGTCGGTTGTTATTGTGCCATTATCAGGCCACCTTGTTTCACATAAACCAAGGAAGAGAAGGTTGTAGTTCTTGAATTCCTTGCAAATTTGGGCCAATCTTGATGGTTCCAGAAGCGTTCTAATATTCCATGTTCCGAATCGTGTCCTTGATTTAAAGCTAAAAGTCGTCAACAATTGGGGATCATTTTGGTTTCCATTCGTTGTGGTTTCTGTAATCAGAAGAGTTTAAGATGAACCGGTGATTAGCCGATCGCATCCGATTCTGGTACCGGGATTGCCGATTGTAGCATCCAGAAATGCTGTTTTTTCAACGAGTTGTTGAGATTGGCTATTGAGTGGCGCCAATTACTCGCCACGCCGTTCCAAGGATCATTGGCAACTCGGGTATTTACAGGTGCTCTAAACGAGACCCCCCGAGACTCTCCCCTTGGGACCGCTGAGTTGTCCGCGACTGCTTATTTTATTCGCAGCATCCCAACATATCTGCTGGGGTTTCCACTATCCGCAACCCGTGGACGCGTCTGATAGCATTCAGCTATGCTTCCCGAGGCAGTAAGTACCATGTAGTATGTAATTTTACACATTACATGCTACTTAGCCACCACTTGGCAGAGAAGAATTGAATTAACAGAGTTTAAAGATAATCGGCTTCCGATTTTGGATTTACTGTAGTTCATCGAACTAAATGTTCTTGCAATGACCGCGTTAAAGTATGGAAAACTTAAGATTCTTAATACAAAATTGGACAATTAAAATCGTTGACTTCTATTTAAAAAAGATTTGTTCGTTGCTTATTTTTCCATTCACAATTCATAAGATTTTCCAAGCCATTTTTATTTATGAAACAGTGTCAAAATCTTTACAAAAAAAGTTTACCTAAAACAAATACATCGTTTTTACTACGATTACTTAATATGTTGTCAACCCTAAATAATGCAACGTTTTGTAAAATATCCTAGCTCTAACTTCGTAAATAAAATTATTTGTAAAACGAATACAACTTTCTCTTATCACCTTTTTTATCATTTAAAATCTTATAATCTTTACACCCCTTCTCAAAATTGTACCCCAAATAGCAAAGCTCATCTAAATAATCCTCTATATAATCGAAGTTTTAATAAAAATGGTAGAAAAACAATAAAAATTGTAAAAAGCACTAAAGGCACTTACAAAAAATTGAAAAAGCACCAAGTTAGTGCTTTTTCTTAGTTTGGCACTAAGGATACAATTTTTGCGTTTTGAGGCATCAAAAAGCACCATAAATAGTGCCAAAAGCACTAAGTTGGCATCGCTGGTTGAGAGTGCCCTAACAGGAATGAAAACAAGAGGTAAAAATTGCTAAATTAGCGGAAATTCCCAAATATTTGGTAACAGCGGTATGATAGCGAAGACTTATATTTATTCAAAATCGTAAAAGCTTTAAAAAATATGACACTTACAGGAAAAAATCGCTTTAATCGAGAAAATGGTTACAATTCGCGACCGATAGCCAAATTTAAAACAAACACTAAAATTTATTTGACATCGCTAAATCGGAAAATTACATAAAATGTCAGGTCATTTGTCAGGTGTTTAAAACAGGACGGCGCATTTTATAAAAAATTTTGTTTTTTGAGCTCTTCGTACCTGTAATATTATTTTTTTGTTTGCTTATAAAAAAAACTTGGGTCTTATTATGTTCGTTAAAATGGGAAATACTGCTTATAAAAAACTTGACCCTTTTTTTATTGAAATACCCATTTTTTTGACCCCTTTTTCTGGAAAATCCCCTTTTTGTGACCCTTTTCGAAAATTTCCAGCGGTAGCCCTGTCCGCGATGAAAATAAAATAGATTTTAATTTTATGCCGTTCCGCACTGCGGTTTTTTACTTCAAAATCGTATGAAAAACCGCACCGCAATAAATTATCGTTACATTGTGTTCAGACTCTTACTTGACTACACAGAAAAATATAAAAATTGATTTCAATTTAAAATATGTATTGTGATACAAATTATAACATTTATTTAATTTGCACAAATTAATAGAATCAATTAAATATTTTTTATATTAACAACATTTTTTGCAGTGATGTTGTTTATATATATTAACTTTTAATTCACTTAATTAAATGTTTAATAAAAAATTATTTTATTTTTAATTAATGGTTTAACTGAAAAAAAGTTTGCTAGAATTTGTTCTGTGTATACACCCAATATGAGATTTAAAGCGCTTAAACTTTTTACAGTTAGTTGATCGATATAATTCGAAAGTTGCAAACGCCATGGCGCCATTCAAACACATACATGTGGAAGACAAAATAATTAACTGAGATTTAACTAATTAATTTTTGCATAATTAAGCCTTAACTGATTTTTTATTGTCTAGAGCTGCTCCACTAAAAGCAAAAGATACTACTTATCTTCAGACTTGTAGTCTACATATATTTGTTAAGCTTTAATTATTATTTACTGATTCATAACAAATTTAACATTTTTCTACATAAAATTAAGATAAAAACTATTTCACTTGATGATAAAATTCAACTTTAAATTAATTTCTAATCCAACACCTCAACAAGCGTTTAAATTGAAAGAACAAAAAGCAGAAAAAATACAATTTGTTTTTTCCAATCTTTAATCATTTCTTAATTAGAAAAACAAACTCAACTATTGAAAAACAATAAAAAATAAATAAGATAATTCCTCATTTTACGAGCAATAATATAAATTAAATTTTTATTTGATTTAACATGTTAATTATCTTAATTATGATAATTTATATATTTCGCTATGGGATTTCAAGATAATAAAACTAAAGACGAAAAAAGCTTTAAACAAAGCAGATAATAAAAACACAGGGCATTAAAAAACAAAGTCCTCTTAAACACAAACTTATTTGTATAATCAATATTTTATGGCTTTTGCTTTAATGAATGCAAAAAATAACAACAAATTATTAACTGGCAGTTAAAGTATCTCGTGTGTATCTTCTTTAGCTAATGAATCCGTCTGTATGGGAGTTTGAAGTCGACTTTGTGTGTGAGTGAAACTGCTCGGCTGTATTGGCAATTAACTTGAGAAATTTAAGTCTCACCAAAGCCAATCAAGCCGTTTAACAACTGGTCAAATAAATTCACCAAAACCAACTTTAAATACAATATAATGAATGCCTTAATTGGCTATAAAATACTGAATTTGCATATCAATAAATTTTGTTTTGTTTTTTGACATAAAATTGAATAAAAAAAACCCCCAATAAAACAAACAAAAAATAAAAATCATCGCATTTGAAAAAAAAATCAAGCAACAGGCAAAATAAAAGCCTGAAAGTGTTATAAATTAAAAAACTGTTTTGTTTTTGATTTCCCATTAAAAATTTGGTAAAGAAAAAAAAGATCCAAAAATTAGCAATACAATAAGCTGGAATGGCATTTTGTTGAATAGATAAACTGTCTTTAAATGGGTCCACTACTGTAAGCATTTTAAAACGAGGGTGGTATTACAATTAGATAAAAAAAATTTGGTTGATATACGGGCCTGTTTTCTGGTGTTCTGAAAGTCAAACCGTTTTTGTGTTTCTCTGTGTGCTTTCGGCATTTGAAGATCACACCAAAGCACACAAAAACGGGACACATAAATATCACACGTGTGATTTTAGTAGACACATGTGATTTGAAATCACGTGATTTGAGTAAAAGTGATTTGCAGAACAGTAAAAAGTTTTCTTGCTTAAAATTGAAAATCTGTGCAGGGTAAAATCGCAAAAATCGATGACCATTCGGATCAACACCGAATACGAGGTACTTATGATACACTCACAATATTCTGTACGTAAAATTAACTGAAATTGAAATATACAATAAATGAAAATTCAATTAAAAACCGGTCTACTTATTTTTCATTTATTTTTAACAAAAATTTCATTTAATTTTTACTGTCAAAAATTCAACACCATATTCAGTAAAAACAATTAAATATTCAGCTATTTTTTAAAATTTTACTGTCAGAAATTCAACACCATATTCAGTAAAAACAATTAAATATTCAGTTAGTCTGGGATCACACTATGAAAGCTTTCTTTCAGAAAGTCCGAGTTTATTGGTGAGAGGGGAAGAGAACATGCTTTTATTCTCTCCCCTCTCACCAATAAACTCAGATTTTCTGAAAGAAAACTTTCATAGTGTGAACCCAGACTTATTTTATTAAATTCAGTAATTTTCGTTTACAACACAAAAGAGCCGAATTTCTAAAAAATACCAGACAGACGCCTGTCCGCTTGTTTTTCTTATAAGCGAGAGAGGGAGAGAATATTATTATTTACTTACCCTGTTACACACGTTTGTTTTACTTTTGTTGGAATGACAACGTTGTTTACAGAAGAACTCTCAATTATAAGACACCAGTAACATGACCGATATGGCTCCGCAATTATTTTACTTTTAAAATTTGATGTATTTAACTAAATTATATTAACAAATAGAAAATGGGAATTGCTTACACAAAACAAGCAATTAATTTTTTATAGATAAGTAAAAATTAATTTTTGGTAGTTAAATTATATAAATAACTGAATGTTCATTTGTTTAAACGGAATATGTAGTTAATTTTTTGACAGTTAATTTCTATAAAATAACTGAATATTCATTTGTTTTTACGGAATTCGCGGTTGAAATTTTGACAGTAAAAATTAAATGAACTTCTCGTTACTTTAAATTACATTTTTATTTAATTTACATAAAGAAGAATTTAACTCAATCAACGGACAATATTAACTGCAACTGAAAATCCGTATTAATATGCACTTAGTTTTTTGAATAACTGTTAGAATCAGTTAAAAATAAATTTGCTTGGAATTTTAAATGTTTATTTATTTAAAAATGACTGAACGGAATATTTATTAAACAAACTACAGTCCGTTACTGTAATAATATTGTGAGTGTAGTCTTAAATACATTCATTGATTTAAAGTTTACCCTGCAAACAAATGGAAGATATCATCTAGGGCAATAGTTTATCAATTTCCCAACATTGTCATCTAGAAGAAAATAATCAAAGTAATTTTTTATTTTCTTTCTGTTATAGTTTAAAAAAAAATACAAAATAAAGACAGGAAAAAATTTAAATTATACATCCATTACATTTTATATATATAAAAAAAATATATAAAAGGGCGTATTCTCCACGGTCACAAATATTACAGATATTAGAAAAGAAGGCAAGAGACAGGCAAGCTGCAAAATTTGTGTACAAAATTTTTACGGAAAACGAAGAAAGATTAAACTCAAGTGTCGTACATGGTGTAAATAAAGATAATGTTCTCTATTGTTTCTCAATAACTCAATAACTTTATATTATTTATAAATTGTATTATTTTTAACTATATTTTATATAATAAACAATTTTATTTAAAACAAAAATATGTGGTTTTTTGAAATGCTAAATCTTCTTTTTATCATCCTTATGATATTTTGGCGATATCTTCCTATTTGCTTATAAGTGGTTATCTGGCAATATTGCTAGTTTATCATCTAGAAGAATCGCTTTCGTATTGCTTAGAAGTATTGCTATCGAGACACGTTTCTTCCCGAAGGAAGTATCTTCTGCAATACGAAATCGATTATTGCCGCAATAATGTTTTTCATCCAGGCAATTCGTTTGGCAAAACATATGGAGTATTTCTGTGTTTGCTGGGTATTCATTCTAGCACAGAACAGTACTCCCCTATCTTCAAAAGTACATTCATTAATCATTGACAAAACTTTAAACAAAACCTTTGTCGAATTAATTTTTATTAACTTCTTGAATAACATAATTGGGAAAACGCCATCGCATTAAATACCAAGAGGCTTTGGCACATAGAGAAAAATAATTTAAAAAAAAAAACCTTGTCAACACATCCTGTCAAAGTGACACGAAAACGTTGTCAAATCTGGGACAACATTCATTGGCAAATTTATAACATTTGGAGAACGAAGAAACTAAATTTTTTGAAAGCGGCAACGAAAATAAAAAAATACAGTGTGGCAGGCAGCCCATGGTATCAGGAAGGGAAAAAACGTGCTAAAATCAAGATTTTACGTTCAAAATCAAATCGTTTCAATCCTAATAGTCTGTTAAATGCGAAAATTCTTAATTCAAGAACAAAATCTTAGTTTTTTTAAGATCGCATTTAAGATTGTAATCATGAATAAATTCTCATTTTAAGATCGAATTCAAGATTTTGTTCTTATTAGAAATCTTAAATCAAGAATTAATTCTTAATGAAATTCTTCTTTTGAAATCGATTTTAAGAATGTATTCTTGAAAATAGTCTTATTGGTTTTTATCCGAATTGAAATGTTGAGATAAAACACAGGTTTTTATTTATATAAATATTAACATACATATGAATATGTATTTAAAACAAGGAAACCGCAATGATAATGTTATATGTATTTACAAGTACATAAATACTTATATTAACTTAGGTCTAACATATGTGGAGGGATAGTAAAATCCCAAATTTTAATTATATCTATTTCATTTAGTAAAGAACCAATTTCATAAGACTGCAAGTACATTTACTTGGAATCGCTGGAACTCCATTCTTAGCTCCAGAGGAGAAATCGCTTCTTTAATGACTTCCTTCTTCATGTACTGTAAACTTTAAAAAGTCACTTTTGAGTCTGAAACAAATAAATTTAATGTCAAATAACAGGTGGTGAAATAAATCTATGAATTTAAACAATTTTTTTTGTTGCACATATAAATAAGAAGGAGTACTTACCCTTGAGATACTTGAAAACAGACTCCATTTGAAACTCTTGAAGAAATTTTTTTTAACAATGCGTTGTCTAAAAACTCCGATGCGATTTCCTACGGCATGCTGATTACGTCATATTGTCCATTGGCCAGCGGTTATAAATCGTCACTCATTGGTATGGTTATAAACACCATTTCATCCAAGGCGAATTTATAACAGGTAAGTGCAACTCTACAACTACAAAACAAGGCGAATTAACTCCATGTATTTTGTTTTTGCAATTTTCTGACTTGTTGTCAAATTTCAGTATAGAAACAAAACAATATTTTGACGTTTCACCATTTTTCGCCGTGGATACAGCTGATGAACGGCTGACGAGTTGAGCTTACCTGGAGTTAATTCGCCTTGATTTCATCTGTGTTCTGATTTTCCATATTTGATTGGCTTTCACAATATTTTAATATTAATTTTTTATTATTTTTTTTAAATAAGTCTTCTTCGTTCAGCGTCTTAAGATTTATTACACAACACGCTTTCATGTTTAATTAAAAAAAAAAAAAAAACAAGAATTAAATCTTAACTTTAAAAATATATTCTTAAATTCAAGAAAACGATATTAAAATTAAGATTGCGTTCTTGATTTTTAGAATTTATTGTACAAATTTAGAATTAATGCTTAAATTTTGTTCTTAAATTTAGATCGTCATTTTTCTCTTAGTGTAAAATCATAATTGCACATTGTCAAATTGAGAGCATTTGCTGTAGTTTGTAGCAAAAGTCAAAACAGTATCATCACTACTTTAAGTAGCTTTTTTCGTATGAGCGTTTTTAGCTGAAGACAGTAACGGTACAAATTCAGCATATGGCCATTTTCTGTAGCACTCTGCTCAAGCTGAGTTATATTCGACATATTTATGGTACACAGAAAGAAAAACACTCGGGATAAATCAAGTTTTTTATGATTACTTAAGTTGAGTCGTACTCAAAAATTCAAGTACGAATTAAACTTAAACCTACTCAAAACAATCCTAAATGGGATTACTCAATCCCGGAATTTCTTGAAAAAAGTTTTAAGGTTTTAAATCAAGTAAAAAAAAGATAAAACTTTTCGTTGTGCTAAACCCTCCGTCTTACGCATGTTTTGATTTTCTATACACATTGAAAAAAGGTCTGGCCAGACTCATGTGTACCACGAAGGGTTTAAAAGTAAATTTGAACTCTTGCTTCTCATTTAGTTTATATTCTTGGTTAAATATGTACATTAGATTTCTAAAGTAAAGACCATATCGGGCATGATGTTGCTGTTTTATCATTTTGTAAGGTGTAATACGAGTAAGTAAAGCAATCATAATAAATTTATCTTTCTAACTAGGGATAAAGTCAACTTTATAATACTTGAATTAAGCGCATTTTGAGATTGATTCAATCTTAGTTTTGCTTAAATCAACCTGTTCGGACTATTTCAAGTACGAAATCGGGATTGAATATGGATAATTTAAGTATTTTGCAATTGAAAATCCGTACTTGAATCAATCTTTCTGTTCTCGATTTAGGAAAATCCGTACTCACCATACCATTAATACCGCTTCGGATTGATTTGAGTACGAATGGATTGATTTTTCTTTTCAGTGTACGCTTTTAAAATATAAATGAGTTGCCCAAACAAAAAAGTTGTGTAATCAAAATTGAAACAATGGGTTGTCAAAATGTGTTCAATTGTAGACAAAACGACAACGAGGTATTCTTAAAATCTTGACACTATCCAGTCCAGTGTTGCCAGTGGATTTTTAGAAAAAACACCTACCCATGCTAAAAAAAAAATTCGATTTTTCCATTCACGTTGACAAAATTTCACCTACAAAAATCCCTACGCATTATTTTAGATAACAATTAAGAATCAAGAGATGACTTAAGTCTCTTGATTTTGAATCATGATATCTTTAAATTTGCTTAAAATTTCGCGACTTTCGGAAAGAAATTAAAGTTTTCTGAGTTTATTGCAGTGTTGCCACCTCGTGGGTAATTACCCGAATTAGGTAAAATTTTTACTTTCGTAGGTGGAGCGTGGAAGCAAGTCGATAATGATGGACTGTTAGATGTCAACAATATGAGATTCATAGTGATTTAGAACCTGACGTTAATTCGAAAAAGGTTTTCAAAATTAAAGATTTGGTTCCAATATTTAAAAAAAAGTCATTCATTTTATTTTATTTTGCCACTTCCAAATGCTTTAGTTAGGAGACTATTAGCGCCCTTTACAATTGTAAAATTAATTTAAGAAATAGACTGTTGTCCATAATTGATATTTATTTAAGCCCACAAAACTTGAAATTGTAAAAATAAGTAAAAAAATAAATTTAATTCAATAGATCACAATACATGGTGGCACTAACAACTGAAAATGTTTCGGGCATATGGGCACCGCGGTGCTGTTCTTGACGAAACACATTCTGGACGTCCAATTTTTGCCAACTTTTTGAGAATTTCTGGAAATACGTCGCGAATAACACGAACAATGTTGGCCTTAAAGACTTCATTTGTTGCTTGTTTATCAGCATAAACTAGTGACTTCAAGTAGTCTAGAAAATAATCGATAGGTGTCAAACCTTGGAAATCAACCTTTTGGACTCATTTTTGAAAAAATTAGGTCCGATGATGTCACGTATTTTTCTAGATGTAATAGAGTCTGTTGTGGATTTGTCTTACTCCATATGCGCCAGTTTTGTTAATTAACAAACCTGTTTATGCGCCATAAAAATCATAAAGTCGCCTTCAAGTTGCACGAATGATTTTTAAAGTAAATTTGCTGAATTCAGTAGCGTTTTTATACCCTCCACCGCAATTTGTTGTAAAGAGGGTATACTAAGTTTGTCATTCCGTGTAAAACTTTTTTATTATTCATCTCAGACCGCGTAAATTGTATATATTCTGGCCCCTTGAGTAATTCTAAGCCGATTTAGCCATGTCCGTCTGTCCATCTGTTAGATCCAGCAAAATCGATTCAGGATCAGAGCTATGAACCAATATGTGGAACCACCACCTTAAAAAATTGATAATTTTGTCACAAAAACTAACATAAATGGTGGAACAATGCACAACAAAATGATATAAGACCTTGCAAAAATTCATTTTATTCGACTGCTATCAGAATAAAATTGAATACTTCATAGTCTTATAGGACTAGAAAAAGGACTAATAAAATTCGTGATGATCGGTCCATAACACTACGTGACAATTTTTTGACCAAATGGATCTGGCAGTTAATCTTTATGTGAAATTGTCTGCTGAATCCGAATGTGAAGTCAGAATTTTCAAAAGTAGAACAGTTTTCGAGATATTCCAAAATAACCGTTATTTGTGTTTTTAAAAAAGATGCTGTGGCTGAAATGCAAATATCTTTAAAAATTGTAAACGGATTATGTAATTCTTTCTTTTTAGTGAAAGGCTAATTCTGACTTCATATTCGGATTCAGCAGAAAATTTTACATAAAGATTAACTGCCAGGTCCATTTGGTCACGACTTTGTTGAAATTTTGTCACGTGGTGTAATTTACTATATGCCCCATATAAAGTCCACTGTGGTAAATTAATTGAATACGCCTAAATCCAAAGCAGATATATTTTTATTGTGGAATAATTTCTTCTAACTTGGTTTTAAATAGTCAGAAAATATGTTATGAATTTTGTGATATCCGGTCCATAATTTACTCTAGATTCCATATTAAGCAGCATTCTGAAATTTGGAATTTTTTAAATTTATGTGTTAATACCAGAAATCACTCGGCAGAATTTTAGGATGAATAACTTACCATGGCTCCTCTGAAAATGCTAAAAAAAAAGCATAAAACTTTCGACTGTCGATCAATAATTTTAATGCTAATGTCTATTTTTATAAAGATAAATTAATAATAAATATATATCATATTGATCCATATCAGGGCCCTATTCTACAAACCAACTTATCAACTTTTCACTTTGCACTTTGCAAATTTTTCGTCAATTTGCAAAACTTTTTGTTCCACAGAACTATTTAATTTGATAAGTGATAAGTTGAAATTGATAAGTGAAATGTGCAAAGTCTTTGCAATTTTTATATTCTCTTTTCAATTTCTGTTCCACGTACGTTCTCTTGTGCAAAGAGCAAAGTTATTATTGCAAAGTGTAATTTGCAAAGACTTTGCAAATAGTTATGCTGTTTCGTTCCACAAAAACTGTAAATTGTATTTTTGCAAAGCAAATTTTGATAAGTTTGTCAAAAATTTGCAAGGTAAACGATCTCTTTGCAAATTCATATTGTTATAGCTAGTGAAGCTTTCAAAATATTAAGACGCGAGTTTTTGTTCTACAATAGTGGAGACGTGGGCATAATAAGAAATTATAGGGCCCGAATTAATTTTTCGGGACAACAAAGTTTTAATTGATTTAAGTTGATTTCTTTTTAAATAAAATTAAAGAAGAATTAGAGCACAATTAAAAGATTGCAAAGATTGGGCTTTTTTCAAAACTTCCTCCCAGGAAGCCTGTTTTAATAATTTATTAACCTTTAAAATGAAACGCTAAAGCTTTCTTGCAATAGTCCTATTCCTTTAATAATTCACATACTTTATGCTTTAGCCATCCTTTGCTAAAAATTGAAGCTATAGATATATACATTAGGGTGGGTCGAAAATATTTCTTTTCTCTTATCGACTTCTTATAGCGTAAATATGTTGTGTTTTTGTCTGCACTAGACCCGTGTAAAATATTATTAATTTATTTTTAAATTTAATTTATTTTGTTAAATTTTGATTATAACAACAAAAGCATTGTATTAAATTCAAAATGTTTTCAGCTTTTGCGCGGGTTGAAGATTTTTTTACTTTTTTTTGCAGTTTTTATTTGTTTTGACGTAAGACAAAAAAATATTGCTATTAGAATATGATTCGAGAACTTTTTTTTTTCTCATACATCAGTGACCCACTCTAATATACATATTATTAGGAATTATGAAATCTATACACTACTAGAATTTATTGTACCCTCATGTTACATACTTTTTTTTAACTACCCTTTATTTAGCAATGAAGTAAATTTTGTGTATACATTTTTACAATTATAAGACACCAACAGAATGTGTATAGATATACTTAATACATTTTATGTATTATTTCTTTTAATAAGTTATTTCTATTATATAAACCATTTCAATTTTTCGAATGTGTTCAATGATATCAAATTATAATTTATATGCATATGTACATAATATGTACTACATATCTATAGCTTCAATGTTAAGCAAAGGTTTGCATAAGCAAAAATATGTGAACAAATGTAGGAATAAGAATATTACAAGGATGCTTTATAAATTGAAATTTGATTCATTGAACACATTCGAAAATAAAATTGGTTTATATAATAAAAATAACTTTTAAAAAGAAATAATTCTCATATGCTATTTCCAATAATTTTATAAAAAAAAAACTTACTAGAAAATAAAATACCTTTTTTTTACTTCAATAACATGTAACACTGCAAGTATATTTTCCATTGTTACTTTTTAGCTCATTTTAATAATTTATATTAAGCAATGTAAAGTGAAAAGTGATAAAACAGAAATGCAAAGATGATTAAATCCTTTGTGGAACACTTTGCAGATTCACTTTGCAAAAGAGCGCAAAGACTTTGCAAGAGAGCGCAAAGACTTTGCAAAGAGAGCAAAGTTTTTGAAAAGAGAGCAAAGTCTTTGCAAAAACTAGATAAGTGCAAAGTGAGATTTGCAAAGAATGTTGTGGAACAGAACCACTTATCACTTTGCCAAAAAATGCAATTTGATAAGTGCAAAGTGAAAAGTTGATAAGTTGTTTTGTGGAATAGGGCCCAGGTGTTATTTCATTTAAATCGGCTAATTTTTCTTCATCTTAAGTGTAATTTGAATTTTATTGGTGGTAACACTAGTTTATTGCTCCGCTCTCACCAAGGCGAATTCATAAAGGTGACATTTTCGAGTCATCTGTTTATTGTTTATATTCTGTTTTTTGGATTTTTTTTGTGTGTATACTGAATGTCAAGCTTTGTTTACATTTTGTGAACTTTGTAAACTTATTTTAATTTTATAAAATAAAAAAAGTGAATATAAAATATAAACGCAAGAAATTCAAAAACGTAAGGAATAAGTGGAGCCACAATAAATTTGCAATTGAGGACATTCTAAAGCAATTGTGAATGTTTTATTAACAAACAAATTTTCTTTTTTATATTTTCAACAAATATTATTGACATTCACTCTAACTTTTTACAAAAACAAAATACATAGTATTTTTCAATAAAAAGGGATAGCTAGCATAACTCTATCTCATGATGCGGTCACCTTTATAAATTTGCCTTGGCTCTCACCAATAAGCTCTAACTTTCTGAAAGAAAAGTTTCAGAGTGCGTAGCCAGACGTATTAAAATTAGCAAAGTTTAAGTTTTATTAAAAGTTTTTATATGTATTTAAAAACCATTCTGACTTACCGTCGTATTTTAATCTGTATATTTTTGGAAAGAATAAACAAAACTATACTTTTGCCAAAACTATTAATAATTTTATTCTTAATCATTCTTTTGTTTATTTGGTGATAATTATCTTTAATGATGAATAAAACATTTAGAGACAAGCACAAGATAAATTATTATTCGCTTAGGGTGTCTTCAAGATAAAAAAAATACAACAACAAAAATCTTGTAAAGTAATTTACAGCAGAAAAGAGTTTTTGACACCTGTACGAGCTCTCAGCTAAAAGGTGTATATAATTAAACTGCCAGTGTACGGACAGACAAATTAAACAGACGCACAAACAACGTTTAAGGATTAAAAACTAATAAACATTAATTATAAAGTCTTAAAACAAACCCGTGAAAATATTCACCTTATAAAATATCCATCTACACAAGACAACAACTTTTTCAGTGTCACTTAATTCTTTTCTTATTTTCCTTTCTGTTTACATGTTAATCACCTCAAAATTAACGACACCACAAAAACGTACATTAAAATTTGAGACTAGTTAAAAGATTATTAATCACCCATCATCTAAAACGATAATATTGAGTAAAGAAGAAAATTAAACAGAAACCAATGCCTTAAGTTAAATGAATAAAGGTTTTTGTTGTTCTCACAACATTCAATTTATTTCATGAAAATGATCTTCACTGTACGATCGATCTGAACTCATAGTAAATCGATACCAAAATAGAGTTAAATTTTATCTCCCGCTGCATAATTTAGCACTCACATAAATTTGATAAAAAGCACCAAATAAAACATCTTATTTAACCTTAAATACCAAGCCGAGTATTTACCCATCCAACCAAACAAAGATCGATGTTTGTTGGCAATATACCACTGACTGATCGACAAATAAAAAAAAAAATTTTAATTTCCTTAAACACATTCATACGATCTTATCCGTAAACTGAAGAAAACAAAACTTTGGGCAAGACAAAAGATCAGATCAGTTGAAAATATCGTAAACTTGTACTAAAAGGCAGTAAAAATTGTTTCTTGAATAGCAGTGCAATCGAGAGGGGGAAATTGAATTGTATTTATAATTGTTTCCAGCAGCGATCTCTATTATCTATTCACAAATTTAAGATAGTGAGGTGAAGTTATTTGTAGATCATAGAGAAATCCAAAAAACAGAAATAATAAAATTGAAAATAAAAACTTTAAACGGTGACTGACCATCGATCTTTGTTTAAGCGTTTTTGTTGTTGTTGCTTTGTCCTTTCTCGGATTTTTTATCACAAACAATAGAGTGTCAATTAGTTAATGTCTCTGATTTTTCAATGCCTTAAACAAATAATGAATTAATTTTCTATTTACAAACAGTTGGATATTTTTCTTATATTTTAATTTAACTCGTATTTATGTCACATTTAATGAAGGAAATTGATCTGTATTTTTTTTTTAATACTAATAAAAAAAATTCGTATAAATTTATTAGTAGAATGGTACCCTACATAAGGTTAGGTTAGGTTAAGAAGGGTTATGCACTCGGAGACCAATATAGTCCATTGTGAATCCCTTCAATTAAAAATAAAAATAAAAGACAGAAAAGAAAAGAAGTACGAGAGATATAAAAATAAGAAAGATAGAAAGTTATAAGATTTCGCGTAGAACTATTGCCCTCTCTACAGTCGCCTCAACAGAAACAGCCGCACTATTTCCCTGACAAGCCCCAGTAGATCAGCCGGACTACATCCAGCGATGCACCCCCCTGGGACAATGGCACAGTACATGCTTGATCGTCTCCAGCTCCTCTGAATCATCGCACAATCTGCAGAAGTCCGGTATGGCATTGTCCCATCTGCCCGCAAAAGCCCTGCCAGGACAATGACCCGTCAAGAACCCTATAAGTGTTCTTAGACTACCCCTATCCAATCCCAGTAGAACCCTGGTTGCCCCCGCGTCCAATATGGGCCATAGTGCCTTGGACACCCTGCAATCCGTTCTGTCCCTCCAGGATCGGTTAACGTTATCACGGAATTTTTCCCGTATCACCCCATAGTAGTAACAAGTCCACATTCGAACCCCCTCTCGCTAATTCGTCAGCCACCTCATTTCCATCAACCATGCAGTGTCCAGTTTCCCAACACAGCCTTGCATTGAATGCCTCCAAGAGTCCACCAAGAGCATTCCTACACGGAGCGACCAGGCACGATCGCACCGTATAATTTGTCAATGCCCTAAGCGCCGCCTGACTATCGACGTAAATTGTCACCACAGATCCATCCACGATGTGTTCCAGTATCACCTCTGTCGCCCTCCAGATCGCTAGGATCTCAGCCTGGAAGACACTGCACTCATCGGGGAGTCTGGATGACCTTTTCACCTCGGTGTCCACGATCCATCCGTAAATACTGCCCACCCCTCAAACAGTCCATTGGATCTACGCCAAATTTCCCTATCCGGGAACTCCACTGGTGGTGTTGCACCGAAGTCCAGGGTCATAGTCTTATGATCCGAAATTCCCTCAAGAATAACACCCTGATCAAGCAGACCCTACCCTACATTATGTAGTATATCTTATACATAGCAACTGTGGTTGCATCGCTATGATGTTAAATATATTAATTTTAAAAATGTTTAATTCATTGCAATTGGACGATTGGAAACTTTGTATTTTCATATGAAATCGGAAATTTTGGTAAATCTGTCTATTAGAAAATTAAAAATATTTTACAACACACAATACTATAAATTTGTATATCCATCACCACAGGTGGAGAGGGCATATATCGTTAGCTAAAATGCAAAAAGGCGTAACTAACAAAACAACAATTTTACAGGAGAAGCAAAAAACTTTTTAAAATGAAAACTACAAACATGTCATAAAAACATTCATGCATTGATAAGTCGTCCATGGAGTTCTTTAAATTATTTTCAAAGAAACCCATTTTCTTATATTTTGTTAGGAAAAGAATTTGTAATTACGTTGTTTTGCATTTATTAAATTAATACACTTTTAATAACGTCCCTTGTTTTTTTGTTAATAAAAGCGCAATTTTTAATCCCAGAAGTGTAAAAATTTGTCAGGACATGTAGTTAAAAAGCACTTATAATAATCAATCATAAGCTCGATATTGAATTTTTTGTTTGTAACGCATTTTTGCATTGTAGCTAACGATGTGTGTGTATAAGTTTGTCATTTCTAAAATATTGATCTAGGACCCTTTAAGGTATTTATTCTGGGTCGTTATGAGTGGCGAAGTTAACTAAATGTGTCCGTCTTTCCATGTGCATGTTGAAATGGGTTTTTCGAAGACCTCAAGCATGATTGAAAGTAGTTTGTTATGCATTTATATCATATGTAATCCGAAATAGGTCGGTATTAAAATTCAGCAAGAGTGCTCTTCAAATGGCTAATATATAAACAAAAAACCAAAACTGCTTTTAATTTTTCCCATAAACGTTTTCTTATAAACATTTCCTTTTTGATGTATTGAACCCTGGAATCGATACCACCTTCTTGATCACTGCACTAGCTTCCAGGCGGAAATGCGTGCTTTAACGGAATGTATTTGTTAATAGGGTTAAGTCCAGGCCCTTATTGGACCAGTACCAACTTCTATTCGGGCTCTAGGATCCGTGTCACATGGTTTCCGGTCCATCGTGGCTAGTCAGTAACGAAAAGGCTAATACAGTCGCTACCAGGGGAAAAGAACGTGAGGCAGCTAACCTGGCACATGCGAAACAGTCTGAGGCAACGAAAACGAAGGTGATGGCGGGGGGCTAGTGGATTTTGTGGGGTTACCCAGACGCGAGGAGGACAAGAAGTTTCCATAGTTGGAATAAGTCCGAGGTTAGTATGATAGTGCGTATCCTGATTGGACATGCAGGATTAAGGGCATAACTACCCCAAATTGGACGGGCAGAATCTGACTATTGCAGAGCGTGTGGCGAGGCGAGCGAGACACTGAAACATTTCTCTGCCACTGTCAGGCCTTTCTCGAGTTAAGATCCAAACACCTCGGGAGCGATGTTATGTTGAACTGGGGAACGTCGACTGGAAAACCTTAAGGAATTACGTCCTAGAAACTGAGTATTTTAACGCCTACTGATTTTCTTTGTAAATCTTAATGTGCTGCTCAATTGTATGCCTATCCATGGTTCAATTTGCCAAACACTGAAACAAAGATATGTCAAATTAAGTTAGGCAAAAACCTAACGTTAAGATGTGACTCACAATTAACATCATGCATTATGGTTGCACCACCATTTAAAATCAGCCAAATTGTCAAAAAAAACTTTGCACCTAGCACCCATACATACGCAATAAAAAATTTTATCTTTCCCAACAAACACGGAGGTTTGATTTCAAATTGAAAATGATTTGAAATCAAACGTTTGATAATGATTTGAAAATCATAGCGTTCTCAACAAAAGGGGGAATTTATTTTCAAATTGAAAAATGCCTTTATTTTCAACATGATTTCAAACGTAATTCTCAAATGTGGATTATAAATAAAAATATTTTATTTTTTTTAATTTAAATTTATTATTTATTTAGATAAACTGTGAGATAAACATTCGGCACCATACACAGAAAAAATTATTTTTCCAATTCAAACAAAAAATTTGTAGAATCAAACAATTTTTTGTCTGAAATCGGTCCTATAAACAAATTCGCATATTCAAACAATTTCTTTGCATTTTGTTTATTGAAAAAAAACACTGATTTTTTCAAACAAATAATTTAACTGAATCAAACAAAAAGTTTACTGAAATTCATATACTAAATTTCAAAATCAAGAAAAATGTTTTTTTTGCACAAGCAATGATGCGGACACAAGCAGGCACTGTAATAGAAGATGATGGCAGAGAGAGCAGAGCGCGGCCGGCTGGCTTTGAGACACGTTTTTTTGTTGGAATAATTTTTGAACGAAGTCTTTTTTTATACACACATTGTTTTTCGTCATCACTCACTGTTGCTGTATCCTTTCCTTTGCTAATGAAGAAGAAATGTAACCCAAAAACGGCGACAGACCGACTCGATATGTTTTTCGTCATCATTATATTTTTGTATTTGATGTATTTAAGCAAACAGTTTGAAAAAATTGAATACGGGATTTTGTTTTTTTTAACCAACTTTGAAACCAACCAAAAATTTATTTTGTTTCTTATAATGTTGTCATTTCTGTTGTTTAAAAAAATGAAACGTTTTTTTTTACCTGCTATTTTTTTTTTTTTTACTTCAACCTCTTCATCTTTCTTACTGTTGTACTTTTTTAAAGTGTCCAAAAATAGACTGCATGTGTTTTTTGTTGTAGTTCTTACATTTCACATTAGGAAGTGTTGCTTACAATCAATAAAAAAAATGCAAAAAGACGACAACATTAAAAAGCGTTAAATATTTCATACAAAATTATGAAAACTTGAAACCAATAACGCGTGTATTATATTTTTGAATGGTTGTCAATTTTTTTGTTGGTTAAATAAAAATCAAACAAAAATTTTAATTGAATCAGTAAAAAAATTTGTAGAAATTAAAAAAATTTTCAAATAAGCGTTTGTTTGAAAATAATTTGGCAATAATTTTTTCTGTGTAGCTAAAAGATGAAATAATGTTCTTTTCGTCCTCTAACTCTTGCAAGACAAACTACTTGGCTCCCTTTTATTTTGAGGATTGTAGCACCGCGATCGCTCAACAAACTTTCTTCACTTTCCCGTTTTATTTTCCTTTTTTTCGTATTTTTAATCATTGTAATTACTCACAAATAATTTTTTTTTTCACAAGAAATAAGCTGTTCACTTTATATTAAAATTTAATAGTAAAACACATGTAACCACAAAGTAAAATATGTAACTTTAATTGCCATTTTTAATGATTACATTTATTTTTCGCTTTAGTATTGCCAAGTTTATTTTTGATTTGAATTTAACATTTGACATCAATTTGATATCAAATGTTTATTTTCAAATCATTATCAATTTGAATTTAAATGTTAAATCAAACAATTGAAAAACGTTTGAGAATTGTGTTTGATGTCAAATGATAAAGTCATTTCATATCAAAGGTTTGACTTCGTGTTTGTTGGGTTTGCGAAGCACTAATGGTACATTTCAAGAAATAAGCGCACAATTATGCGCTACGCAATAAGACATACAGAAAAGCAGTAAAGTAAGTGAAAGAACTCTCAACAACTTTTATAAAAAAAAAACAAGTAAGAAAGTATAGTCGGTCAAGCCCGACCATATGATACCCTACACCACAGTATTTAAAAACACATCATTCTTATGTGTCCATGTAAATATGGATTTATCTATGTTTATAAACTTCATGAAAATCGGTTTGAAAGTTTGTGAGAGGCAGAAATTGCCCCCTGCTTCCCCTTGTGGTCCTATTTTTTAAAAACTGTATAGCTAATGTGTCCCTATAGATATGGATCTATCTATGTTTTATATTTCATTAAAATCGGTTTGAGAGGCAGAAATTGCCGCTATCTCCCCTCGTGGTCCGATTTTTTTAAAAATTTATACATTTTGTGTCCGTATAGATATGGTTCTATTTATGTTTTAAATTTCATTAAAATCGGTTTGATAGCTTCTGAGAGGAAGAAATTTCCTCCTATCTTCCATCGTGGTCCCACGATTCGGCCCATTTTCAATAGGCTTAGTCCTTGTGCCAATCAGAACATTTGACCCAAATTTTATCAAATTATCTCCAAAATTTCAACCTGTACTTTGCGCACAAGGTTACATGGACAGCCAGCCAGCCAGCCGGACGGACATCGTTAGTTCGACTCAGAAAGTGATTCTTAGTCGATCGGTATACTTTAAGGTAGGTCTAGGACCACAATTTTAAGGCGTTACACACATCAGCACAAATGCACAATACCCTCTCCACTATTGTGGTGTGGGTATAAAAATAACATTCAAGTGCTACGGCATTCCCTTGCTACGAAGCAGATTTGTAAGGGAGAATACTTAAAAATAACTATCAAAACATTCAGTGTGTAAGGCAACATCCAACGATTTTTATATGCGCTGAATAATGCGCTTTATGTGTCAAAAATGTATTGCTTCAAAGTGGGAACTCGCCATAAAAAATGCATGCCTTCCGTAAGCGCAATGGTAAGCGAAACGTTCATGTTTCTCCCTTACAAACCTGCTTCGTTGGAAGCTCCATTTTTTATTGGGTATATGCTCCAGAAAATCGTTGTTGGTATGATACCGCCTTGCACACTTTTGCAAAAGGTACCCGGCTCCCCTTTGAGTTGAAAATTAGTTGGTAATACCTGAAAATTGCAGAGGGTTTGTAATTATCAAATCTCCAAAAACTGCAATTAAAGTAGAATTCTATCCGGTAACACTTAACATTAAAAATGCTTGTTAAAGGCCGTTACACACTATCCCACAAAGTCTGAAGTATTTTACAAAAATGCTTCCCTGATCTAATTATTGCCATGACAGGGTTGTATTTTCTTTAAAAGCTAGTTTACACTATCACACAAGTCTTACGTATTTCAATGAAAATGCATCCTTGATCTAATTATTGTTGGAAAACTTTCAAAAAACAATAACAACTAATGATGACAGGGTTGTATTTCCCTCACAGATCCAATGAAATTTACATTAAAATTCAATCTATGTAACCCTTCATTGGATTAATGAAGGATTAATAAATTCAATGACAAAATTTTCATAGATTTTATGAATCCTCATTGAAAAAATGGATAAAATAAACGTTTGTCATTAAACTAATGCAAAATTTTCATTGATTTTATGAAAAATTTCATTAATCCAATGAAGGGTTACATAGGTTGAATTTTAATGTAAATTTCATTGGATCTGTGAAGAAACTTTTTTCAGTGAAGACCTGAATGATAGTGTAAACTAGCCTTAAGGGGTTGTAGTTCTTGATGGAGGACTAGTAAAGCCTTAATATTTTCTTTGCTTTAATTTAGGGTATAATAATAGTCCATATACATGTGATTTTTTTAACAAAAATCACATTAAATTATAAATAAGCCTTCAAAAAAAAAATTAGCTCAACACTCTGAGAGTTAGTGCAGGGCACCACATTGTTTGTACACCTTTAAACTGCCCATAAATAAATTTTCTCCAAAGATATTTCTATTGTAGCGCTCATTCTTCTACGTCTTATTATATCAAATAACAAAATTGATTTGACTTCTTTCTATTGTATTTCAGATTTATGACTTTTCTTTAAATTTCCAATTTCCTAACAACAAAAAAAACATGTTTTAACCTTTGAACATTAAAAATATGAATATAATGAATTTATTATTTTATTTAGTGGGTTTATTAATGCTATTAAAGCCATCAATTTATAGATGATTAAAGAGGTAAAAAAATAAATCCACAAAGAAATGTTTTTCTCTTCTTGTCCAATTAATTTCTATTAAAAAGTAATCGAGGGGACATTATAAAAGTAGAAAAAGAAAATAAAAATTAACTAAACATACATATTAAATACATTCTTCTAAATATGGAAAAATGATTAATTACCTGACAAAGAAACTCCCTAGAAAAAAAGTTTATATTAAAATGCGTGTCATGCCAGCGAAAGAAATGAAGAAGTTTTTAATTGGAATATAAAAGTGTTAAATTTAAAACAACAAAAATTTCTGTTTTCCCAACAAAACTTTAAATGCAGAGTCCATGAAACCCAACAAAATGAATATATAAATTTTTTATGTTGTTTTTTTTTTAATGATAAAGTTTTGGAATTTTGGCTGACATGTGTTTTTTTTTATTAATACATAAAATTAAATTGATAATCAAATAAACGTTTGAGATAAAACAAATACAAACAAATTAATTTAAAATTTCGTTGCTTTAATTAAAACCGTTTATCTTTGTAATTAATCGATTGTTTTACAAAATTCATCAACACTTTTGCAAATGAATTTTTTCTTTGGGGTTAGAAACAAAAAGCCATTAGCAACATCAAGTTGTTGGTTTATCGGAATTTATTTATAGTTCTAAAGTAATAAATTATGAAATTTGAGAAGAAAAGTTATTAGAAATAAAAACCTATAGAGGAAAACAGAACACAAGGTGAAGAGACTTTTTAAGCCTCTTAAACTGTTTTATAAGTCATAAAAACGACTAAGAACAAAAGCTCGATATTGAAGCCCCCCACAGCCTCCAAAGTTACAGCTTTTCTTCGTTATGTTCTGAGGTTAAGATTGTCAAGTTAAGATTTATGTTATTAAGACATCTTCATCTTCATAAGATTTAATTGTCTTTAGGCGATTTAACTCTCCGTAAGGCCTAGTATCTACTCTGTTCAAATTTGTGAAAAATGTTGAGCAACATTAATTATTTCCCAAGAAAATTTTGACGTTTTTATTCCTGCAAAGTATGCAACATTGTTTTGCGTATGTAAACAAACCCCAAATAGTAATTATGGATAAAAAAACTGTTGCCGGTTGTGGCATTTAAATTGTTTATTTATTTATTTAATAATCAGTTCATACTTTTTTGCTTTTGCTTAAAATTCCACGTGAAATAAGTGCAGCTTACATTAATTCGCAGTTTTAAAAAAATGTTTCCAGAAACGTTTCGGAACTTTTTCACAAAATAAACAGAGTACAACTCTATCAACATTATTTCATAGATATTCCGCACAAGTTTTTTTCGCATGCGCTTTGACAGCATTTCACGTGAAATGTTAAACAGAGTACATACCAGGCTTTAGTCGCAACTGATCTGGTTAATGCAAGCAACCATTTTGTATTATTTTTCCCGTTAGATACCATTTTTTGAAACTTCATGTATCTTAATAATCCTACTTTTTTTCTTTAGAATTTAAACCATTTTTTGATAAAAATATTAATTAGCAAAGGTTTGTTTTGGGAATACATAATTTTTCATTAATAAGATTTAGTTTGTTGTGCTAAATTAATTAATTTTTGGTAAATACATACACTGAAATTTATTGTTGGAGGATAATGTAGTTCCTATGCGCATTCCACTTTAAGCTTAGGCCATATTATCAGGAAATCTTTTCTCAAAAACTTTAGAAAAGCTTAAGACATTTACAAATAATCCTGTAGAGTGAATGAGAATTACAAGCACCCAAGTTTTATTTGAAACGATATCAAAGCTTAAACAAAATACAAGCAACAAACAGTAAGTTTATCTTTTCTTACATTCCCTGCAATTTTAATTTTATTAGCCAGTAAAAACTTCGCCAACAAAATAATGTGTTGAGAAATCAGAAAAACATGAAAGCACTACTTACAATTCTACTGAAAGAACCAACGAATTTTACAAGGCATGTCACAAAATGAACGCATTAAAAAGTAACCCCCATATTCATAAAAAACATTTCAAGTTTATAAAATGTTTATGAAATGATTTTTCTATGAAAATTTGTTCAATAAACCTTTTATAACCAAAAAATTTTTTTATGAATAGGGGGGGTAAGTCATTATTTTTTTACCTGCATACATCCAGAAAAAAGTAGTTATGGAAGTTTTTATAGATGTAGTTATAGAAGAAACCTACAAAATAATGAGTTAAAGAAGCTATTCAATTTGAAGAAGTAGGCGAAGTTTTTACTGGGCACTTTTTGAAATACTTGGAATTTAATATTGTTTTAATATATCGCACTTGTTCCAACAAAAAAAAAAATGGTCAAAAATAGTTACTTTTGATCGATATTAATGGTTTACATTAAGCTAAGTCTACACGATATGTTGAATCAGCAAATTTATGTTGAAAAATTTGCTTTCAGTGCCAACATATCGTATAGACACCAAATTTGTTCAACAAACGTATGCTTACCAACATATGACAGGAATTTGTTAACGATGTGAGCAAACTTTTGTTCACAATTATAGCATATCGTCTAGACACAAAATTTTTTGCTTTTCAACAAATTTTTTAACGTATGTTGACAAATATGTTATTTGTTAAAAGTCGTATGCAAGCTTTTCAGCATACAGCAAATTTGGTAGCATATTCATATATTCATTTTGGTAGAATAATATAAAAATTGGTATTCTTTTAATAACTTGATTAATTTTTTACATAACCCCGGAACTTATCCAGATTTCTAGCTGATCGGCAAACAAGGAACAAAAAATTGCATTTATAAGTGCTTTGAAAATAGAAATGTTTGCCAAAGAACTTTGTTTTAGAGTTATAGCCCATAAAAGTTGATCAATTCTTAATCAATATTTCTTGAAGTATAAATTGGATCACAGCAATATGGGTATCGCTGAAGGGTGTTTCCAAATACCTTTCACATGGTATATAAAACATGCCGAATTATTAACCAATTAAGAACCAATTTAAAAAAATATTTTAATTTACTAATGCATTTTATCAAAATGGCTCTAAACTCAAAATGTTATCGATATAAAGGTATTTTTTACATATAATATTTTATAGGGAACGCTTCAAGCTTTCAGTTATTAACCTTAAAAAATTATATTATAATAAATCTTTTGTTTAATATAGAGTTATGAGTATACATGTGGTAATAGTTTATATACTCTATATAGTATTGAATTGTAGTATGCCAAATACCGGCTTTGCTAAATAAAATTGTTCTTTTTTGTTGGTTTTCGACTGGACATAAGGGTTCTTAATTTTATGGCATATCAAGCACCGGCTTCGCTCAGCTGAGTTAATTTTCTTCATTTAAACCAGAACCCCTCCACCCTGAAAAATATCTATTTCTATTAAAGAAATTAACAAAAATTGGTGACAAACTGAACCGATTGTTATTTACAAAAGAACTCGTTTTCTATGACTAGATTTTACACTACGATGATCGGTCTATAATTCCCATTCTTGGATATACTTTAGCATGCCTAAGACGTACCAAATAATGCTATTATAGCAGAATTTGTTATGTCATAGTTTCATAAAGCTAGAAATCACGCAACTAAATTTGGAGAATATCGGCACACAATTTACCATATGCTCCATTCGATCATTTCAATTTTCAGTTTTTTTTTTTAATGACTTTAGTGGCAAAACTTGCATCATCTTTATAAAAATTATAAAAATTTGATAACTGTATTGAAATTTGGTCCAGTTTATGTTTTTTAATACTCAAATTACTCAACCGAATTTTATAATTATCGACCCAAAAATCACGTTAATACGGCTAAACTGATACAAATCATGATAGTTTATTCAAATTTGGTCAAATTAAGTTATATATGATTAATAAGTCGGTTAAGTTTGACCATATAATAACCTATACCACAGAGTTTGGGACTCATGGGCAATCATGGACCCAATAAAACAAATAAGGTTATAATTTTGTATTAATACTAAAATTTTTAGGGATGTTATGGTATTGGTAATATTTTTGTGAGTGATAATTGTATAGGAACTATAGATTGAGAATATAAAGTTTAATCTTAACACCAAGATAAAAAATGATTTATTGGCAAAAAGATTCTAATCTGAAAAGTAGTAAGTATCTTTGAGAAATTATGGACCGTTCCTCACCGTTTTCAATAACAATAAATATTTAGTACCAATGTACCAAATTTTATCAAATAATTGCGACCTGTACTTTGCACACTACAAAGTAAGCAGCCAGCCAGCCGGCTGGACAGACATCGTTATATCGACTCAAGATAGTGATTGAGTCGATCGGGATACTATAAAATGGTTATAGGACCACTATTTTTAAGTGTTACAGACACTATGGTGGTGTGGGTATCAAAATGAAAAACATACTGCTGTACTGAAATTCTGTAACTTTTTAACGACAAAAAATTGTCGTTTAGTAGTCAAAATTCGTTAGCTAGCGAAAATTGTCGTTAAGAGCTATTCTGTAATGAAAGTTTAACAATTTTTATCGGCAAAAAATGTCGGTAGCTAACGACACAAAAAAAGTTCTTGTTAAATAATAACGACAACAAATGTACTGTTAACAGATTAAAAATATAGAGTAAAGTAGCCAATTTTTAACACAAAAAAAGTAAGAAAGTATAGTCGATCAAGTCCGACTCTACATTGCAGTATATGGGCGATCATGTTTTCGCCAAAAAGAGTATGTTGTGAGGTTAATATTCACATTAGACATTTTTGTGCCAATATTATCTAAGTATCTACTACCATTATTAGAGTATTCGTATGGGAGCTGGGTCAAATATGGACCGATTCTAAAAAAATTTGTTCTGGTGATTTATGTAGGTTGCGACAAAATATTTTTGGATCTTATTCAACTCAAATGTCTATAAAACAAAATGGCTATTAATAGGCACAAACCCCTATTTCGGAAAGAAGTTTTCATGTGGGATATTAAAATTAAATAACTGCTTCTCAACATTACAAAAAGGCTTCGACCTTGTGACAATAAACGCATATGTGGCAAATTTTATAAAATTATTTTTAAAATTGCGACCTGTAATATGCGCACAAGGTTATCTTGGACAGACTACCAGCCATCCTGATAGAAGGACGGGCTTCGTTAAATGAATTCTGACATTGATTCTGAGTCAATCGGTACACTAAAAGGCAGGCCCAGAACCTTTATTTAAATGTGTTCCACACATTCGTACAAACACATAATATCCTCTACAGTAGTGTAGGTATAAAAAGGAAGAGCAGAAATGTTGTGATAGAGTGGCTCAGTCACCTGGAAATTTTTCCCTATGTATAGAAATATTTAAAACCAACATATTTGTTTAGAAATAAAATCAATATTTACGCGTTTTCATTCATGTTTTGTTTAAATAAATGCAATAAAGTAAATTTGTTTTGTATTTTTTTATTAATTTTAAAAAATTTTCACTTTGACGTTCTTATATTTTTACCGATATTTGTCGTCAATATTTCTAAACAAAAATATTGGTTTATTTAAAATACAGAATAACAAATTCGTTAAAGTAACCGAGATTTCTCGTTAATTAACGATATCGGTAGTTAAATTAAAAAAGTTACAGAATTGAGCTTCTGGTCGGCTCATAACTTACCATAACGGTAGAACTGTAACCAATTATAAAACTGTGAGGCTTTATAAATAATTTTTAGATCAATCCAGTTCATATATTTTAACTACATACTTGCGGATTTGACCCAGCCCAATATATCTTTCTTACTTATGCATTATTAATATGCATACATAAAACTATTCATTTTTGCACTAAAGGCGATAATTTATAACAAATTTAAATAATAAAAAAAGAGAATTGTCAAATTTATTTGAAATTTTTAAACAAATGTTCTCTTTACTCAACATACATAACAACATACGAAATTCAACATATCGTGTAGACACAAAAATTGTATGCTAACTTATTTGTTGGAATATCATTTGCTAGCATATGATGAATTTGAAAAATTTAGTATTTTCAGCATATCGTCTAGACACCTAGCATATTGCATATGGGCATTTCCCCAGAATGGTCTACCAGCAGCGTTACCGTTATGATACTAAAGTATCAATTTGACCCTTTTTCGACGTTGTTGATACCTTTTATGACCCTTTTTATAAATTATACTTTTGTATCATTATCACCTTTTTTGTGACACTTTTTGACCCTTTTTTGGAAATAGCTCTCACATTTTGTTTTTTGTCAACACTGTGGAACAGAAGTGCTAAACAAATTTTTTCGAAATATGCATTTCTTGATATGGAACAGACTCAAAGTATAAACTTACAATTCCATGCTTTCTTCTCCTTGATTTTTGACAGTAAAGTACAATTTCCCTAAAAGCAAACATAACTTGTATAAATATTTGTTATTTTTTACGGTGGTTTCTTTTTAAAACAAAAATTTTACATTTTATTAAAAAAAATGCAATTTGGTGCTTTGCACTCTTAAAGAGTAGCATGTTTTATTCAAAAAAATTCGCCCTTAATAATGGCAAAAGGTATTGAACTTTTCGACCCCTTTTGAATCGACAGTGTTGAGAGTGCCCTAACAGAAATGAAAACAGGAGGTAAAAATTGCTCAATTAGCGGAAATTCCCAAATATTTGGTAAAAGCGGTATGATAGCAAAGTCTTATATTTATTAAAAATCGTAAAAGCTTTAAAAAATCTGATACTTACAGGAAAAAATCACTTTAATCGAGAAAATGGTTACAATTCGCGAACGATAGCAAAATTTAAAACAAACACTAAAATTTATTTGACATCGCTAAATCGAAAAATAACATAAAAAGTATGAAAAAATTAGCTATAATGATAAAGAATAAACTTTTTGTCAGGTGTTTAATACAGGACAGAGCATTCCATACAAAAATTAAGTTTTTTGAGCTGTTCCTACCTAAAATATTATTTTTTTGTTTGCTTATAAAAAAAACTTGGTTTTATTATGTTCATTAAAATGGGAAATACTGCTTATAAAAAACTTGACCCTTTTTTTATTGAAATACACTTTTTTTGACCCCTTTTTCTGGAAAATCCCCTTTTTGTGACCCTTTTCGAAAATTTCCAACGGTAACCCTGTCTACCAGGATGAAAAAACAAAATGTTGATTATCATCGTCTTTTATTGTTTATTATTAGAAAAATAGGGTATGTTCTTATAAAAGAATAATTTCCTAGCATATCTGAGCTGTTTTACCTGAGAAAATTGGGCTGGAAACTGGAAAATTTTATAATTTCCTGTATTTTCTACTTCAATAGACATTTTTATATGCTTATTTTACACGCAAAAAATATGTTATGTTTACATTCTTTCTTCATAATCTCTCCATTATAATCAATTGTAAAAGGAGTATTAAGTTTTTTTGTTAAATAAATTTGAAGACATTTATGGTAAAATGCATGGTGATAATAATAAAAAAACATATGGAAAAATCGTACGTTTGCGATCCGTACGTTCGCGACCGGTACATAAGCCAATTTAATAAAAAGCAAGAGAGATATTTTATTTTGTAAATACTGGATGGAGACCTACATTAGTACACTTTTAAATTAAACTAATCACTTTTGAAAATTCCGTTTCATTACGCAGATTTTTATATTTCACTACTGTCAGCCGAAGTTGACTTCTATATTGCGTACGTTCGTGACCACACGTTTATAACTCTTATTAAGAAAACTTAAACTCGATGAAATCCATCTTTTGTACTAAACATAGAGCTACATCAAAAGCGTACGAACATACGTTCGTGACCCCAGGAAATGCCCATATGCTGATAGAGACATTTGTTATTATTTTTAAGCATATGAGTATAAGCATACATTTGCTGATTCAACAAATCGTCTAGACTAAGTTTTACGTGAAGTTTTGAAAAAAAGTCAAAACATTCCGTAAAAGAAAGTTTAGATGGCAAAAAAACTAGTACAGTCGAATAAAATTTTTTTAAATAGCGCAGACTTGGCTATCTATATCCATGAAAAATGGATATATACCGATTTCTTAAAAACTGGAGCCAATCTGACACTTCCAAATGTACTTTCGCACTTAGGGGACTCCCCTCTAATAGTTCGAAAAGGATTCATCGAAGTTCCTTTTTTCGACTATCACAGTGTAATTAATCATGTATTTTAGACCCAAGTTCCTAAAAAGTTTTCTCTCTTTCACTTAATTGCGCTTTTCATCAAAATACAAAAAATTAAATAATATATATGGGCATTTCCGTCAAAAGGTCCACCGTGACCGAAAATTTATTAAAAGCTGATTATTTTACAAATATTATTATAGAGAAATATTTAAATTTTACTAATTTTATAAATTTACTCATAAATTTGTTCACTTAGATGAATAATCAGGCTGCAAAGTTGTGCAAACGTAATTTCTTATATGTGAGAATGTTTTATTGTATGTTTTCTTTAATATTTATCTTCCTTAAAAGAGGTGATATTTTATAAAAATTATTCCAAAAAAATGTTCTTACATGGTCTGTTATCTAAGGAAGAGTTCAAAGAGAAATATGTTATTATTATGGAAAAATTTCACGTTCGAAATGTCACGTATCGACCCAGAGTTTGGCTTAAAAAATAAAAAATGCAGAAGATTTTGGAATCAAACCAAAGACATTTTAATGTTACATTGCTACGTAAAATTCTGAAAGTAGTTAAACAAAAAAATCGTGCCAGGTTTCGCTAAATTACGCCTTTTTATGCATGGCCACAAAAACTACTTCTATTTTTTTCACGTTCGAACCGCTTCCTCTTTTGCCATTATCTTTGACCTAGAATCGCGCCCTCCATAAACTTTAGCATACAGTGCTTTCTTAGTGCTATAATTTAATGGTTAAGAGAACGTAAAAATATTTGTTGTTTAAAATGTTATTGCGCTTTTGATGCGTACGACTGTCACGTTCAACGCCTTGGATTTACCCATATTTATTCGATTAACTCAAAAACGGTTTAGTTTATTAAAATTACTAAAAAACCGAAATGCCCCTAGATGGGTCAAATGTATGAACAACCCCACTTTATTTTTCATCTTAATCATTTATTTCTAACATACCTACCCGCTATCTCCATTCCTTAAGGGGCCTCCCATACAAAATGTTTAATGCAGACTTGAAATGTGTTGAAGAAAAAGTCCCATAAATGCCCAGTAGTCGCCCCTAGGGGGATAAAATGTATGACCGACCTCAATTAGTTTTTTGTATTTAACATTTTCTCGAGACTTACTTGCCCCTTATCGCCACTTCTTAGGGGGCTCCATATTTTAATCATTTATGGCATGTTTTATTTGCAATTTCGTTTTTTATACGTCTGGAAAAATTTTATGAAAAAAAAAATTATGTTTCTAAAACGACTATGCATATTAGAAGAAAGTTTTACGTTTCTTGCAGTAAATTTAATTGCGGAATTCCGGTTTTTTTTAGTAATTTTAATAAACTAACCCGTTTTTGAGTTACGCGAATATATGTTGTGCAACCTCCTCCATTTTCGAAATAACGGTATATCTCGAAAACAAGAGCTAACCTAAAAAAAACGGCTAGCACCACTGGATTCAGCGTACCCGAATTAGTTTAAACCAACAAGTGCCTTGGCTTGTCTTAAAAAAAGTGTCAATTTCTGTCACAGTGTAATTAAAATTATTTTAAAACTTTGTACTTTTTCTTCTATCGGGTGATTTTTTAGCTATTATCTTTTTGGCAACACTGGTTTAATCAGCTGATGCACGTTTCGTGTTTTGTTTCACTGTCAAACATCTTCAGTTTGGTCTATGGTTCAGAGACGAAGCTCATTTTTGGCTCAATGGGTACGTTAATAAGCAGAATAGTCGATTTTGGAGTGAAGATGAGCCAGAAGCATTGCAAGAGCTACCAATGCATCCAGAAAAAGCCACAGTTTGGTGCGGTTTATGGGCTGGTGGCATCATTGGACCGTACTTCTTCAAAGATGATGCGAATCGTAACGTAACTGTGAATGGTGAGCGCTACCGTGGGATGATATCCAACTTTTGTTTTTGCCCAAAATGCAAGAGTTTGACTTGCATGACATGTGGTTTCAACAAGACGGTGCCACATGCCACACAGCACGCTTAACAATGGACTTATTGAGAGGCGAGTTCGGTGAACATTTTATTTCACGTTCGGGACCGGTCTATTGGCCGCCTAGATCGTGCGATTTAACGCCTTTAGACTATTTTTTGTGGGGATATGTTAAAGCTCATGTCTATACACACATGCCCGCTTCAATTGACGCATTGGAAGACAACATTGAAGCATTTATTCATGAGGTACCGACCGAAATGTTGGAAAGAGTATGCCAAAATTGGACTAAGCGGATGGACCATTTGAGGCGCAGTCACGGTCAACATTAAATTATATGGACCGTACTATCGATTCAAATAAAGATTTCATGCATTTTTCTGAATTGTACGTTTTTTTTTTTTTAAACTTTCCTATAGCTCTTAAAAAATCTTTACATTTGTTATTTAGAGAAGACAAACTTAAAGTGGGCATTTTTCCTCTTCAGGCATCACTGCTTCACTAGTAAATTGCATAAAATAGTTTTCTTTTAATGTTTTTAATACTACATTTACATTACGCCGAAATCTTGTAGATTTGATTTAAAATCTTCTTCGAAATCTAGTGCGTTTACATTATACTTTTTTGACATTAGCGAGATTTTGTTTTTATAACAAAATAACTGACTAAAAGTTTTTTCGTTACACATACAAACACAAAAAGAAATATATATTAAAAAATGTGCATTAACTTTTATTAATAATCAACGATATTTATTTTATCAATATTAATCGTCTTTTTATTTTTTTTACTGTTTTTATAAAATTTTTTAATTTTTTTTCAACAATTTTTGTTTTGTTTTTTTTTTAAATGTAATTTTTTCTTGTGCAGGGAAGTATTTTTTAGTGCTATATTGTAAAAACCATAGTTGCATCATTAATTAACACTAGATTTTGAGTAGATTTTGTCGAAATCTAGTCACGAAGTAGATTTTGTTTTGTAACTTGGTTCAATTTGCAATACACTCTCAGTTGTTTACTAACACTCTCACACTTTTTAAATTGACCACGAGATGGCTTTCAATTTCACCTTTCGATTTGTTTGGCAATTTACTTTCAATTTAACAGCTGAGTACAAGTTTGTCTCTGTTGTTGTTGACATCTTGGAAGTAAATTGCTTACAAATTGAGTGCAGCCTACGTCACACCTTTCAATTTATGTTAATTTTGACAAGCAGTATATGTAAAAGACTATCAAGAACAACTTGAACGTGTGGCCGCAGGGTAAGGGAAATCTACTCAAAAACAAGTTAGAGTGGTATATTCGGCTGTGCCGAATCTTTGATACCCTCCACCGACACTTCGAATGTTTTAGGACTAATATCTGTATGATGTCTATTTATTATTATAATCTTTGTAAAAACAGACATCTGCATTAAAATTTGTTGCGGTTTAGTGTATAAGTTAACAAACTCTTAATTATAATTTTGGTTTTTTATATTAATATTGGACGGTTGCAATTCTTAGAATTGCGACCGAAAAATAATGAAATGAGTTTGCTGTTACATTTTTAATTCAGCTTAAAATGCATTTTACAATTTTTGCTTGCTTCTTAATTATTTTAAAAAGAACCAAATAAATGCTGACTATGCGTCTGCATTTATTTGTTTAATTCTTGGGTGTGGTTTCCTCCGTCATAGCTAACAATATTAAAATTAGTTTTTTAACAGGTCTTCGTATGAAGACAAGCTCATCTAAATATAAGTAAAATAAACAATAAAACATTTTATCAAAAGTAAAAAGAAACAAAAAAAATCTTACAAGTGTTTTTATTTTAACCGGATAAAAAAATTAGTAAGTGGCGCCCAACGTGGGGCAAATTAATTATAAAAAAAATCCTTATAGTGAGGATCAAATTAATTGCCCAACAAAAAAGGACAAATTAATTATAAAAAAAATCCTTATAGAGAGGATAAAATTAATTGCCCAACGAAAAAGGACAAATTAATAATAAAAAAAATCCTTATAACGAGGATAAAATTATTTGCCCAACATAAAAAAACATAATTAAAATATCCTAATAATAAGGATTAAGAAAAACGTATTTAAAAACTAAAAGTGTATTAAGAATAAATTAATGATAAAAAATATAAAGGAAAGTTTATAAATACTTTGTTTTTTGAAAAAAAAGGAAAACTAAAATACTGTGCTTTTAAAAAATTTTTTTTTATAAACTTATTTACATAATTACTAAAATCTATGAAAATTTGTTAAAAATTTGTTTAAAATAAGAGAAAACTAAAATATTATGCTGTAGAAATTTTATAAATTTGGTTACATACAGAAAACAAAAACTAAAATATTGTGCTGTAAAAATTTCATAAATTTGTTTACATAATTACTAAAATTTATGTAAAAACGTGTTAAACGAAAAGAAAAACTAAAATATTGTGCTGTAAAAATTTCATAAATTTGTTTACATAATTACTAAAATTTATGTAAAAATTTGTTTAAAAGAAAAGAAAAACTAAAATATTGTGCTGCAAAATTTTTATAAATTTGTTTTTACATTAACACTGAAATTTATTTAAAAATTGGTTTAAAAGAAATGATAAATCAAAAACTTTAAAAGAAAAACTGTGCAAAGAAAAACGAATAAACTGTGTGTGAGAAAAACAAGCTTAGTAAGAACAGTGGAAGATTCAACTTTTAAGCCTTGAGGAGCATCCATCTGAAGGACGACAATGAAGACGTTTATCTACCTGTAAGCCAACAATTATTTTAAGATATTGCAATTACTTATAATCTATTTAATAAAGTATTAATTAGTAAATAAAATCAGAAAAGAGAAAAAGAACAATAAAATTTTTTTCATAGTATTCATAAATCTTTAGATTCTTTACAAAATTTTATTAAAAAAGAAAAATTGTAAGAGAGAAAGGAAAGATGGCAAACCAAAACAATTTAGTCCGACCTGCTGTCTTAAACCAGCTACCTGCATCAGCAGGAATAAGCCAGGCTCAATTTGACCAATTACAAAGTAATTTATTAGGGTCTTTAAAACAATTATTTTTAACCGAGGGTAGGACATTAGTTAATAACGTTATCAATCCGACGGAAGAATTCGCTAACTTACCCGACCAAGCAATAGATGAAAGGTACAATAATAATTTAGAAGATTTAGAAAAGGTACCCGACATAGTGAAAAGTTTAAGGGAATTTTCAGGAAAACATACAGAATTTAGTTCTTGGAAAAAGAGTGTGGAGAGGGTACTATCAATATACGATAGTTCCAGAGGCACTCCCAAATATTACGCCATTATTATGACAATTAGGAATAAGATAATAGGAGAGGCTGACGCAGCTTTAGAGGCATACAACACGCCACTCGAATGGCGTTCAATAGCAGCATGCTTAACCCATCACTACGGTGACCAGCGTGACCTAAAGACATTAGAGTATCAATTACTGTCATTAGTACAGGGCAACTCATCGGTCAATGACTTTTATCAAGCAGTTTATGCTCACCTCACCTTAATCCTTAATAAAATTTCATGCATGGAGGCAAGCAATGAGTCAATCAAATTGCTGACACAAACGTACAGGGAAAAAGCACTAGACACATTTATCAGGGGGCTTAAAGGGGATCTACCAAGACTACTGGGTGTCCGAGAACCCAAGGATCTCCCTCACGCATTGTACCTTTGCCAGAAATTGGATAACCAGACAAACAGAAATAGTTTAGCAGGAAATTACATAAGAAATCAGGGACAGCCGATGTCACTACCCAGAAGAAATACAATTCAGCAAACACCAAAACACCTTGCGTCTTATTTAACATACTACCCTCAATATTCCCAAAAACCTCAATTTACACCTAATTATATGCAAAGACAGCAAATGAACTCACACCAAGGGAACTACCAGCAACATGGTCATGTATTGCCTCCACGACCACCAAAACCTGCACCACGACCGGAACCCATGGAAGTAGACGAGAGCTTGAGAACAAGACAGGTTAACTACATGAATAGGCCTGTCGAAAATAGGAAATGGAGAATACCCCAACAGCAACAACAACCAAACCAATACGGACCACCAAATAAAATGCAACGTAACTACCACATCAGAACACAACCCATGGATTATACACCACAACAAGACACGAACGAAAATTCGGGTAACTACCAGGTAGAAGAGGACACATCAACGGAGGACAACTACCAATTCCCTGAAGAATGCGGAAGCAACATGGCAACAATAGATTCCGAAGACGACGTAGTAACAAACCTTAGCGATATTCATTTTTTAGAATGAGGAGTTCCTCATTGCCATATCTAGAGTGCCGAATGAGGAACGGGAAGTTATTAAAAATACTAATAGATACAGGGTCCAATAAGAATTACATAAAAACTGGAATTATAGCAAAACCAATAGAAAATAAAAACTCATTCACCGCTAACTCCGTCGCGGGCGATATCGAAATTACACACCATACAAATGCTAACCTTTTCGGTCTTAATAAAACAATTATATTTTACATTCTCCCGTCACTCTCATCTTTCGATGCGATTCTAGGTAACGATACGCTTAAAGAGCTATCGGCCGTAATAGACACAGAAAACAATATTTTGAGGATCAAAAACCTCAAATTTCGGTTAAAACAATTTCAGTCTCAAGACATAAATAAAATAGGTATTCAAACACAGCACCTTGATTTACAAACTACACAAGAATTGTCAAATATAATAAGGCAATTTAAAGACCTCTTCACAGAACCAAATGAAAAATTAACCTATACATCTAAAGTAATAGGAGAAATCCGTACGGCCTCCGATACGCCGGTTTACAGTAAGTCATACCCTTACCCTATGCACCTCAAAGACGAAATAAATTCACAAATAGAAAAATTACTTACTGATGGTATTATAAGACCTTCACGATCTCCATACAACTCCCCTGTATGGGTCGTCCCAAAAAAAATAGATCAATCAAATGAAAGGAAATTCAGAATGGTAATAGATTACCGCAAACTAAATTCAGTAACCATCGCGGATACATACCCAATACCTGAAATCAATGAGGTCTTGTCACAATTAGGGAAGAATAAATACTTTTCAATCTTAGACCTGAAAAGCGGTTTTCATCAGATTCCTCTGAAGGAATCTGACATTGAAAAGACTGCTTTCTCAGTCAACAATGGTAAATACGAGTTTACTCGTTTACCATTCGGACTCAAAAACGCACCTTCTATCTTCCAACGAACATTGGATGATATTTTAAGGGACCATATCGGCAGGCGATGCTTCGTCTACATAGATGATATCATCATTTTTAGCAAAGACAAACGGAGTCACCTACAGGACATAGAAACTATTTTCAAAACTCTTCGCGATGCTAACATGAAAGTGCAAGTCGATAAATGCGAATTTTTAAAAAACCATGTAGAATTCCTTGGCTTTATCGTGTCTGAAAACGGTATAAAAACCAATCCAGCAAAAGTAGAGACCATCACAAATTTCCCTGCACCAAAAACATTAAAGGACTTAAGATCCTTTCTTGGACTTTCAGGGTATTATAGACGTTTTGTCAAGGATTACGCCAAATTAGCGAAACCCTTGACAACCCTTTTAAGGGGGGAAGGGGGACAAGCGTCCAAAAACATCTCGAAGAAAACGCCAATAAAACTCAATAATGACGCAAAGGAGGCTTTGGATAAAATAAAAGCAGCACTCACTGAAGAAGTGATACTTCATTACCCTGATTTCACTAAGGAATTCCAGTTGGCAACGGACGCATCGGAGTACGCCATAGGAGCTGTACTGTCTCAAAACGATGGACCGATAACGTTCATATCCAGGACTCTTAGTAAAGCAGAAGAGCATTATGCCACCAATGAGAAGGAGATGCTGGCAATCATCTGGGCACTCAACTCATTAAGAAGCTATCTCTATGGTTCAGCAAAGGTTAAAATAGTTACGGACCATCAACCTCTAACGTACGCGCTAAGCAGCAAAAATAATAACAACAAAATGAAGCGCTGGAAAGCTATTTTGGAAGAGCATAACTACGAACTGCACTATAAACCTGGACGGACAAACCTTGTTGCTGACGCTTTATCGCGACCTCCTCAAATAAACTCGATGACTACTACAGTCCATAGCGATAATACTTCGTCACATCACCTTATACCAATAGCTGACGAACCAATTAACGTTTTTAAAAATCAAATTTTTTTGGGACTGGGACAGAATCCCTCATATAAATTTCAGATAATATTTCCCACTTATCACCGGCACATAATCTATGAAACGGATTACACAGAACAGAAATTAATAACCATTCTTAAAAAATACCTTAATCCCTCAGTCATAAATGGGCTGAACACCACTGAATCCATCCTTGGAAAGATACAGGAAATATACCCCGAACATTTTTATAATTACCGTACCAGATTCACTAGGAAAATTGTAACAGACGTAACAGATGAAGGAGACCAGGAAAAGGAAATACTGAACGAACATCAACGCGCACACCGTAATGCTACCGAAAACAAGAACCAATTAATCGAAAGAGTTTATTTCCCAAAAATGGCCGCTAAAATCAGAAAAATAGTCAATCAATGTAAAATTTGTAAAGAACAAAAATATGAACGACATCCACAGAAACCATTACTTAGTGAAACGCCTATTCCCGAATACCCTGGACAGAAAGTTCACCTTGACATCTATCTTACTAACCAAACCGCAGTCTTAACAGCCATAGATAAGTTTTCTAAGTATGTAACGGCGAAGATCATCAAATCCAGATCAACACAAGATATTAAGGAACCTCTGCGTGAAATCTTAGTAAACTTAGGACCTCCCGAATGGATAATTATAGACAACGAAAAATCACTCGGATCTGCACCGATAAAGCATATGCTGGAAGATAAATTTGGAATCAAAATATTTAAAGCTCCGCCTTACACTAGTACTGTTAATGGACAAATTGAAAGATTCCATTCGACACTTTCCGAAATAATGCGGTGCGTGAGGGCAGAAAAAATACATGATTCTTTTAAGGAACTGCTCGAAATTTCTATTAGCAGGTACAACTATTCAATCCATTCTACCACCGGGAAAAGACCAGTGGATACGTTTTTTGGAAGAGTAAAGCCAGACAAACTCATGGAAGAAAGGAAGAACAACATACAAAAACTAAAGGAAAAACAGGAAACAGATTTAGCCTTTCACAACAAAAATAGAACACCTCCTAAGCAATACTCCCCTGGAGACATAGTCTATGTAAAAACCAATAAAAGAATAGGGACTAAACTATCACCTAGATATAAGCAAGAAAAAGTAGCAGAAAATCTCAATAGCACAATTAAAACTGTAGCCGGTCGAATAGTCCACAAAAGCTTGATAAGAACATAATATTCTTTTCATTTACAGGTTCCTTTTGCAAATCATAAAAGCCGACATACAGATTCTCGACTACACTAACTCTGAAATAGTGACATTTCAAACGGGTCGAGCGTTAATACAAAACGGAACATTCAACTTAATACACATAATCGACATCGGAACATATGAACGAGAACTAAAACTTATGAGTGAGCATATCAATTTCAAAATAAAGAAATCCAACCCCCTCATGCCATTCCTCCAACTCGAAATAGAGGAGCTGAACAACCTGATAAGTCGAATCAAGCCCCTCAAAAAGTATAAAAGATCAATTAACGAAATTGGCACCGTATGGAAGTGGATAGCGGGCTCACCGGATCGGACAGATTTTAGCATTTTGGCAGATAAAATAAATGATAACTTACGACAAACGGAGAACCAAATTATTATAACCAGACTCTTTGAACGGAAACTTAACGAACTGACAAACTTGACGAACCAGATAACCAGGAACATTCAAACTAACGATATAGAAAACAACTCCGCACTTAAATTTAAATTTGAATTACAAATACTTAAAGAAGAAGTATCTAACATTGAACAGGCATTATTATGGTCTAAAGCAGGTATTATAAATTCTTTCCTATTCTCTCATAACGAAATGGAAATCTTAAGCGAATTAATTGTAGAACAAAATTTTCCTTATAATAATTTAGAACAATGCTTAAAATTTGCGAATATTAAAGTAGCCTCAAATAATTCCATTTTATTATATGTAATAACCTTGCCTAAAGTAAAAAAACTTCATTGTGAAACTATGCTAATTAAACCTATTAAAACAGGAAACACCATTATAAAATTAGAATATGAAACTATAATGTCTTGTCAAAATCAAATATTTGAAATAAGAAACCCATGTCAAAGCTATGACGAACTAAATCTATGCCAAAAAGAAAATATAGAAGAAATAACTAACACAAGTTGCATACCCAATCTGCTTAAAAGTAGCCCCTCCACGTGTAAAAAAAAGCAATAATCTTGACGTCTCTTCCTTGGAAGTCATTCAAGATGGTATTCTATTATTTAACCAATATAATGGTACAATACTAGTGAATGGCAACCATGTCGATATGCATGGGACATTCGTAGTCCAATATCAAAATGCCACTATTACTGTCGGTAATGTTTCGTTCTCCCACTATGAAAAGGAGACATATAGACCACTACCTGCTATCCTAAGCTCATTAAATTCAACACACTATTTTGAAGAAACTTTGTCCCTCCAACTTATCAAACAAATACATTTAAATAATAGTCATACGATTCAATTGATCGATAGGAAAAATACTATTAATCTGTGGGAAAGTTCATTTGCTCTATTAATATGCGTGATAATTGTAATTGTCATTGTTTTCAAATGCGCAACAAACGGAAGATACGAATTTAAATCCACCCAACCTGGCATTTCTCCGATTTATTCAGAAATACAAAAAAGGGCTAACACATTAGAATACAATAGTGTAGAAATCGGTCAACCAATTCCCCTTACAAACGAGGACGTTTGCATCTAAGGGGGGAAGAGTTAACAAACTCTTAATTATAATTTTGGTTTTTTATATTAATATTGGACGGTTGCAATTCTTAGAATTGCGACCGAAAAATAATGAAATGAGTTTGCTGTTACATTTTTAATTCAGCTTAAAATGCATTTTACAATTTTTGCTTGCTTCTTAATTATTTTAAAAAGAACCAAATAAATGCTGACTATGCGTCTGCATTTATTTGTTTAATTCTTGGGTGTGGTTTCCTCCGTCATAGCTAACAATATTAAAATTAGTTTTTTAACAGGTCTTCGTATGAAGACAAGCTCATCTAAATATAAGTAAAATAAACAATAAAACATTTTATCAAAAGTAAAAAGAAACAAAAAAAATCTTACAAGTGTTTTTATTTTAACCGGATAAAAAAATTAGTAAGTTATATAAAATTATTGATCGACAATCAGAATCAATTTTAAAAAGTTTGAGTAGAATATCAGTTTAAGATGAACTTAAATGATTTTCAAGAGAACAAATTATATAAAAGCCATGGTAAGCTATGAACCAATCATCACAAATTTTGCAGAACGATTTCTGGTATTAAAAAACATAAATTTCAATACAGCGGTGCAATTAGTTTAAGCGTTTGCAGTGAATTTCAAAAGGCTGCTAAAATGGAATCTAAGGTAAATTATGGACCGTATATCACAAAATTGCGTAACATTTTTTCTGGCCATATGAAGCTAAACTGGAAGAAAGTTTACCGCGTATATAATTATTTTACCAGAGTGGGCTTTATATGAGGCCTATGGTAAGCTATGCACCGATCTGTGATGTATCAAATTTTGTTATGATAGCGTTATTTTTTACGTTTTTAGGCGTACTAAGCTGTTTTCCGGGAATAAGGTTTATATGGGGCCTAGGGTAAATTATGAACTGATCTTCACGAAATTTCACAGTCTTATTTCTAGTCCTGTAAAACTTATATGTTCCAAATTTTGTTATGATAGCATTATTTTTTACGTATTTAGGTTTACTAAGCTGTTTTCCGGGAGTAAGGTTTATATGGGGCCTATGGTAAATGATGGACCGTTCTTCACAAAATTTTAAAGTCTTATTTCTCGTTCAATAAAACTGTGATGTACCAAATTTTGTTATGATAGCATTGTTAGTTAGGGTTTTAGGCTTACTATACTGTTTTCCGGGAGTAGGGCTTATATGGGGCCTGGGGTAAATCATGGACGGATCTTCAAGATATTTTACAGCGTGATTTCCAGTTAAATAAAACGAACTGTTGCGAAATCTTATATCATTCTGTGCATTTTTCCACCATTTATGTTAGTTTTTGTACCAAATTATCAATTTTTTTTAGGTGGTGGTTCCACATTTTGATTCATAGCTCAGATCCTATTGAACCGATTTTGCTGGATTTCAATCCCAAACTGCTTAGGATAACTACAAGCAATTTGACACCAAGTTTGTTTATTTCTTTTGAGTTTTTCGAAAGTGAGCGTGTTTTCAACAGACGGATAGACAGACGGACATGGCTAAATCGACTTAAAATTACTCAAGGACCCAGAATATATACACTTTATAGGGTCTGAGATGAATAATAAAAAAGTTTCACACGGAATGACAAACTTAATATACCCTCTTCGCAACTAATTGTGGTGGAGGGTATAACAACTAGATTTGGCTCGAAATCTCGTAAGTACTAGATTTTGCGTAGGTGTAAATGTAGTATAAACCAAATCTTCACCAAATTTTTTAAAAATAAAAAATAAACAAAAAAAAAATTCTATATTTTTCGATACTATTTTTTTAAAAAATTTAAAACGACTGCAAATTTTTTTATAAATTAGAAAAATAGAAAAATGTATAAGATTTTGTAGTCATTTATTTTTCTCACAAAGAAAGATTTTTTCGATGTTTTGTCGTACATAACTTTAAGTATCCGAAACTTCTTAAATATAAACAATCACCCCTATTATGTAAGGCGTTGTCGACGTCGACGTTTATTTCTAATTGTTGTCACATCAAGGCGACGACTACATCACTTCGATGTTAATTTGGTATTTTATAAGAAAGTTGTGTCGACGTCGACTTGTTATCGAAAATCTGAGAAAAAAAAACCCCATCTCCAATTATTTTTCTACTATTATTGTTCTTCATCATTTTTTAACGCTATTTTTGGTATTTTCCTACATTTGGTATTTTTTTAACCGATTTAGCGATTTCAAATAAATTTTAGAGTTTGTTTCCGGCTTGGAATTTTTCGGTAGGTTTTGTCATGTTTGCGATAAAATAGATCTTTTTTACTGTCAGTTCTTTGATTCTTTATAGCTTTGACGATTATTAATAAATACAGTCAAATCCCGATAATTCGTACCCCGATAAATCGTAATTCTCGATAATTCGTAATAAACTGTCGGTCCCTTGAAAAATTCTCGTTAATTCGTAAAATTTCCATACATTTTGGTCCCCTCGCTAATTCGTAATTTTTTTCAAATAAAATCTTCTTTACCTCTTATAAATCGTAATTGTTTGCTAACTACCACTTATAATTCGTAATAAAAACAACAAAAACATAGAAAGAAAGATTTTTTGTTTACCACTATTTTATTTTTGCTAGGGTTTTTGCTTGTGTGTGGATTTATTTTCTTAAGATCAGTTTGTTAAATGAATAATTTTTATATATTTTATTTTTAACAATTGTTTTTTTTTTGTTTTTTGTATCGTTTTAGTAAATAAATTGAAAAACCCCGTTTATTCGTATATATTTTTTTTAACCCCGTTAAATCGAAACCCCGCTAAATCGAAAACCCCTATAATTCGTAAGAAATGGCCGTTCCCTTGCGATTACGAATTATCGGGATTCTACGTATAAGAATTTGCTATCATGCCGCTGTTAGCAAATATTTGCGAATTTTTCTTAATCTAGCAATTTTTACCGAATTTTTGCTATTCCTTATAGTTTAAGGGACTTTTAATCAATTTTATGGCTTGTTTAAAATATTAAAAATTTTCGCGAATTTTCCCTATTTTTGTAAAGTTTTTCGAATTTTCGCAATTTTCGCGTTTAATTTACTTATAAAATGTTTGCCAATGACTTCTTTTAAATTTGCATTTTTATTTTAAAGTTATTTTATAAATCAAGTTACTGTCAATAGTAATCGATTATTGTCAATAACGTCTCAGAAAATACAATTACTTTTCCGGTGCCGTCGACTCGTGTCGACTTTCATGATAGGGGTGAATATCCAAAAAAATCAATAATTTTTTCTTTTTTAATTTTATCCAAAAACACTTGAAATTCATACACATCAGAAAAATTAAAATAGAACGGCTTAAGATAAGCAAAAAGGCGATCTTCTATAATCTATTTATTTTATGTATATTTGTCTAAAACTAACTTTTTTCAGTACATATTTTTTAAATACAATAAAAAAAAATGTTTCTTTAAGTGTAACTAACCATCACCAAATACGTGGGTTCCTTGCATGTCTGCTAAAATAAATCATGTCCTGATTCTATGATTTAACGGGCTAATTTAATGACAAATTTAATTACTTTTGCACAAATTTACATTAAACTAGACCAGGAAGAATTCCAACCACTAAATATCTGAAGCACTAGACACCTTTAAAACTTCAACATGTTTCTTGGAGTTTTAAAGGTGCCACATTGAACATTTTTATTATATTTGCATGTGTCGTCAAGTACGAAATTTTTTAATGACTTAATTTAACTTGAATAAAAGTTCTACACCTTCGTTTATTGTTTTAAATTGACTTGCAAACCAAACAGCCAACCAACAGCAACATAAAATAAATTTACAAAAAAAAAAACAGTGATCGTGCTTCCCAAAATACCAGCGATATTATATGAATTTAGTGGCTGAATGGAGTACAAGTCCATGGAAATGTTGGTTTTAGTAAAACTAAGCAAACAGCTCTTCCAGCCATGTCCTCAACATGCTGTGGTTGTGGCTGTTATCTCAAGTTTCATCATTTTCTACATTTGACTTCGTCATCCTCATCAGGTCGATTGCATGTTGGTAGTCATACACTCAACAAATGAGTGGCTTGGTTGGCTGCTCTTCCTTTAGTTCCCAAAAAAAAAACCCAAAAATGTTTCTGATATTTCCAATAGTTGTGGGTTCCTTCATTATTTGTTTTCGTACTTTCCTGGCATTTTTTATATTTTTAATTTGTGCATTTTATTGGCTTGTTATTTAACTCTAGTTGATGTTGTTAGACTAATTGGACGATTTTCTGATGGTTGCTTATTTGCCATCCGTGTTGTCGCCGCATTCGTTCCTTCCTTCATTCGATATCCATGTCTGTTAATTGACTCACTCTTTCAGTCATTATGTTCGACTGAAGGCAAAAGGCCAGCAAGCCGGCCGTCTGGGTAGCTGGTTCTTAATTTTGATTGTTTGTATATTGATGCCAATTTGCACGCTTGATTAATTTATTTCCCTTAGCAAAACGTTCGTATCTAATTCCTAAAAATCTGGCTTTAAAAAACGTTTAAATAAAAAAAATAATTTACAAGCTCTCTAGAAAAATTGGGCAAAGAAAATTTGAAGTGAAAAAGAACACAAATACCATTAAAAGAAACAAATTACAATTATTTTATAATCATTTTGGATATCAAATAAAAATCAATATTTTCTTTGCCGTAATAACACAAATTGCACCGTATAGTCGTAAAACGCATAATATTTTATAAACGTAGAAACATATCTACATCGTACTTCAAATTAGATTTAATTATAATTAATACGCCGCACAGTGGGCCTTTTTGACTTTTTTCGTTGCAAAACTCATAACTTTTGAACTGATAAAGATATTTAAAAATTTTAAAAAGCATTTGAAAGGAAACTCCTTTAGCTTTAATATACATGATTTGCAAGGTCATAGGTTAGGCGCGGCACTGTGCACAGTGTCTGCTTTCGACTGTTTTTATTACAAACATCATAACTTTTGAGGTAAGAAAGATATTTTAATAAAAATGAGTATCATTATTGGCCATATCTTTGTGGAGGCACTGTGCACAGTGGTTTTTTTGTTGAAAACATCATAACTTTTGAAGTTACCAAGAAATTTGTAATGGGGAAAAAACACTTGATTTTTAAATCTTTTAGGATCAAAATAAGTGCTCCCTTATTGTGATAGGCATTGGATACGATGACACCTTTAACCTTTCTTGTCGCAAAAATCATATATTTTGAAGTAATAATATTTTTAAAATTTCTCAAACATTTAAAACACAACTTTTTGTGCTTTAAACGATATTCTCATAGGGAAGTCTAGAAAAAATGCTACTCTAAAATAACATGTTATATTAATATAACTCTTTTTATTTATATAACAGATAAAAATTATTGAAATATTTTTAATACTAATGTTAATTTATAATATTATTTTATAGTATGATATATTATAATATGATATTGAGTTATTTTTATTAATTTTTTTAATAGATAGTTTTCTTCAAAATAGTCATTAACATTTTGAGCGATTTGTAATAGACTTAACATATCGGAGCTATAATTATATACTTCCAAATCCTTTCGAGATCTTACATGTCTCCGCGATGAAATCAGTGGGTCTGAAGAGGCCTCCAACATATTAAAAAGATCCTCATTCTGTCTAATCCGTGAAATTTTGCAAGTATTCGCATATCTATCTTCTGTAGCATTTTGAAGTTTACGTTTTTTTGTATACTCCGAACACTCGTTTATAGTTTTAGCAGGTCTTTCTTTTCTGCTGTCCAAAGATGTATGCGGTTCTTCGATGTTTTCAAAAGTTGTTACTCCATTTAGCCAGTCTGAGTACTTTTCCATAAAGGTTTTTGTCGTACGGTTTGAGGCAAGCCATTTTCTACGAATATCCAAGAAAACGAAGTGAATTTTGTTTTTAACATCCTTTCCCTGGTATCCTGGTAAACCGTGCAATTTTTCCACAATAGCCAAATTAAATACATTTTCATTATATGATTTTCTTAATAACTCGAACAATTCCGAATTTTGAAATGACATTATGACATTTTTGTGCTAAAGATAACATAAAATATAAAAAATATTAAAATTTTGGTAGCTTTTTTCGTTATTTGGCAATTTTTTTAATTTTGGTTGCAAAAATATCTTCGATTGTAACATCTTTCTTCAAATTTCAAGAAAACCTGTCATTTTTTGTGGCCCAATTTAGCTTAAATATTTAAAGTACTGTGTAGTTAATATGCTAAGGAAATATGGGCGTGACCATTTTTGCCCATTTTTAGATATTCTCTATTTTATTTGTAAAAAGTACCTAAATATAGGGTGTCTGAAAAACGGCAACTGCCAAAAAAGGAGGGTATCTGGTGGACATTTTCTTACTTTTTTTAATAAACAATAAATATACCTATAAAACAATAACAAAAAAGTAGTGATCACATGGCAATATTTCTGACACTTCAATTCTAAAATGTCTTTTTTTTTATCAAAACCAAGTTTTTTGGACTTTCTAAAAAACTATCGACTTTAAGCAGCTCCACCAGCTATAATTCTTATCCAATTAAGAAAAACGTTTTTGAATTCTGCTCAGTAAAATGGTCTTTATACGATGTGTTCATTCATTTTACAAAATTTTTTCATCAAATTTTGTATTTTTGCCACGGTTTTTGGGAAAAGGCGCCACATTGCGCCGCCCAGTGCCACAGAATCGTTTTGTTCTGCCAAAAGTCGGAAACTTTCTTTTGATGGAGCGATGGTTTCTTAGATTTTCTCTATTTTTAATTACATTTAATTTAATTTCAACTGCAGAACAGATTTCGTTCTGCAATTTTTGAGAAATTTAAAGGTCAAAGTTAAACTTTTGATTTTTTTTTAGCATTTAGTATGAATATGCTGTTTTTTAGTCTCTTGAATCTGATTTACTTACATATAAAAAAATCATAAGCAGATAAAAAAAACATTTTAATAATACCAAGTAGGGTTGCCAAGCGGTCTTGATTTGGTAAAGTAAAGATTTGTGGCTAAAAATGAACGAATTGATAAAAATAAGAGGCAGTCGCAATTTGTTGATTATTTCTCAGCAAATTGTGGACCGCTCCGAATGAATTTCAATTCCAGACTATTCCGGACAATACGCGATATAAATATACATATAACAATCTGGGCCTCATCATATATGTAGTCTTCAGAAGCCCCATTTCGATTTAGCCATGTCCGTCTGTCTGTCCGTCTGTTGAAAACACGCTCACTTTCGAAAAACTCAAAAGAACTAAACAAACTGGGTGCCAAATTGCTTGTAGTTATCCTAAGCAGCTTGGGATTGAAATTCAGTATAATCGGTTCAGTAGGATCAGAGCTATGAATCAAAATGTGGAACCACCACCTAAAAAAATTTTATAATTTTGTTACAAAAACTCACATAAATGGTGGAATAATGCACACAACAACATACGGTTTTGCAAGGGTTTGTCTTATTCAACTGGAAATCACGCGTTAAAATTTCGTGAAGATCGGTCCATAATTTACCCTAGGCCCCATATAAACCCTTCTCCCGGAAAACAGTTTGGTACGCCTAATACCATAATTAATAATGTTATCATAACGAAATTTGGCTCGTCACAGTTTTATAAGACTAGAAATAAAACTGTGAAGTTTCGTGAAGATCGGTCCATAATTTACCCTAGGCCCTATATAAACCCAACTTCCGGAAAACAGTTTAGTACGCCTAAAAACGTAAAAAATAATGTTATCATAACAAAATTTGGCACATCACAGTTTTATAGAACTAGAAATGACACTGTGAAATTTGGTGAAAATCCGTGCATAACTTACCATAGGCCTCATTTTAAGCCCACTCTGTTAAAATAATTAAATAGCCGGTAAACTTTCTTCCAGTTTAGCTTCATATGGCCAGAAAAAATGTTATGCAATTTTGTGATATACGGTCCATAATTTACCTTAGATTCCATTTTAGCAGCCTTTTGAAATTCACTGCAAACGCTTAAACTAATTGCACCGCTGTATTGAAACTTATGTTTTTTAATACCAGAAATCGTTCTGCAAAATTTGTGATGATTGGTTCATAGCTTACCATTTCTTTTATATAATTTGTTCTCCTGAAAGTCATTTAAGTTCAGCTTAAACTGATATTATACTCAAGCTTTTTTAAATTGATCCTGATTGTCGGTCAATAATTTTATATAGGTCTTAACCGCAACAAATTTTAATGCAGATTTCTGTTTTTACAAAGATTATAATAATATTATCAAAAAGTAATTTCAATTTTTGGGAATACAAAATTTTAATTTCAAAAGATTTTGTTATTCGTGCTTAATTCCCAGTTTTTATTATTGATAAAAACACTTGAAATTTATTGTTGATGGGATAAGCTATTCCTATGCATTTCACTGGTTGCTTAGGCCAGATCATCAGGAAACTTCATCCATAAAGATTTTAGAAAAACTAAAGATATTAAACCAAATAAAACTGTTAAACGTATAAGAATTATAGCAACAGTTCTACTTGTAACAATATCAAAGTTTAAACAAAACACATCAACAATAAACAACAGTTCTTAACCTACTTACAACTACAATTAATGTTGAGAGAATTTCAACTAATTGTAGTGGGGAAATGTAAGATGAGATGAACCCACTGTTATTATATTATGTCCTAATTTGTTGGCGATCTTAGTTTTAATGCGTTTACTTTTGAATGGCATTAAAAATTTGTCATTTAAATTGATTTCTGGGCTACTGTGAGCTGGTTGCGACCGTTTTGTTATACAGAAAGAAAAATTAGGAATATCGAAAATGAGAATTTTAGTATGTTCAAATTGAATGGGCAGAAGTGACCAGGAGGTGGCCGAAAAAAATATCAATGTTTCCTTCTATAGAAGAAAAAATTTGCAATCTTATGGAAATGAAATCATATGTCGAAGTCGTGCCGGTGAAGCTCGTTAGTCTTACCGATAAACCTGTCACAGAAGAAATTTTAAGTTCCCCGCAAACTCCTCAACAATAACTTGCATGGTTATACAGTTTATTTAAATTTTTTAGCTTAAAATTAACTTGTTGCGGAGCTACAAAAAAAATTGTATTCTGTTCAAAACAACTTCAGTGATGCCTCTTAATTATTTCTTTCCTTCCGCTGAAATTATAAATATAGGATTTTATTTCTCGAGAAAAGCATTTGCGGCGAGATAGAAATACCTAAGAAATATTTATGATTCGGCTAAATATCTTTTATAATCAAATTATATTTAGGTTTCGTAATCACAAATCGCTGGAACATCCTGTGTTCAATTACAAGAATGGTAGGATTTTAGTTTCTAAAAGTATTGAGATATTATTTTAGCTTTTTTAATAAAATATATTTATAGTGGAATTAAATATTTTCAAACATAATAAAATTGTCATAAAGCACAAAAAATAATTTTTAAAATCAATTTGAAACCAATTGCACCCGATAGGGATAGAATCGAATAAAACAACAAATAAACAAACAAAAATAAAACAATTTTTAAAATTGCAACCCTGTTAACAAGATATAAAAGTTAAAAAAAAGTAAAATACAAAAAAAAAACAACATTTTAATCACAACAACATAAACCCATGTTATTTTTTTCTGGTGTTTGAAAACAGATACCAGGGATTCAATAAAAAAAAGGGCCAGCTACAACAAAAGGACACATTTAATAAAAAAAAGAAAATACACACACACAAAACAACATTCGATCTACTTAAACGAATTGAATAAAATAAAAACAAATCCAAAAATTGAAATGAAAATATATTTATTGTATCTGTCTGTCTGTCCGTCCGTGTGTGCGAATATGTTTGTATTCACATCTTTATTTAAGCCACATTTATCCGTTTACGTATGAGTTTTAAAGTGGCGGCAATTCACACCTTTTTTTGTTGGGTATTTGTGCGAATGTATTCCTGCTCATCCATCCGTAGGTTAACACATTTTTGTGTATCTGTCTGTTTTTTTTTTTCTTTCTTATTTATTTTTTTGTTCTCAGCAAACGAATTGAAAACAATCGCATGTTATCCTAGCTAAATAACAAATTCACACATCAAATGTGCCAAAGACTCTATCAGGGAGAGAGTGAGAGATGATAAACCCATTTTCGTATATAATATTTCTTTAAGATACAACACGATGCTCGTTTTTTGCTGTTAGATAATCATATGGGAATTTCCATACACGCATACCACTAATAAATGGATAATTTAGCACGTCATACGAAGATCGTATTAATAATAAACTTTGTATTCCCGAAAATAACTTTGATAATATAATTGAGTAGGTGAGTTTCAAAACTCGTTCGTTACAAAATTAAAAGTTTGAAATGAAAAATGATTATCACAGTTCTTTTGGTGCTTTATGAGAAGAAATATGCGGATTGTATTAATGCATGTCCTTGGAAAAACATGGACGAGGACATGGATTGACACAATAAGTATACTTCTTCTCAAAAATCGCCACAAGAACAGTTAGAGTAAATTTTCATTTCGTATTTTTAATTTTGTAACGAACGAGTTTTGCAACTCACCTACTCAATTGCATGTGCCCGTGCATAAAACTGAATTGGCAAATTGGTTTAGTTCGTTGTTTTCTTACGAAGACAATAGAATGAAGCGGTTTGTTTTTTAATTTTGTTTTTTCTTTCAACCCACTTACAACTACAATTCGAGTCGGAAAGAACCCAACCAATTGTAGGGGGATGTAAGAAAAGATAAACTCACTGTTTATTGTTGGTGTTTTGTTTAAGCTTTGATATTGTAACAGGTAAGACTTAGAGTGTTTATAACTCTTATTCGCTTAAGGTTTTATTTGTTTAATATTTTTGGCTTTTCTAAAATCTTTGGAAAAGGTTTCCTGATGATCTGGTGTAAGCAACCGGCGAAATGCGCATAGAGGCTTGCTTTCCCTCAACAATAAATTTCAGTGTATTTATCAAATATGAAAAACTGGGAATTTAGCACGTCATACGAAGATCGTATTAATAATAAACTTTGTATTCCCGAAAATAACTTTGATTGGATAAAATAAAGTTTTCGGTAAGAATCAAACCTGAAGATTGTCTAAGGCCTATCGAGATATTCTTGTAATTAAATGTATCTAATTACTGTCAAATTCTTAAGTTTGTAATTTATAAAAGTAACATTCAAATTTCAAATTATAATTCAAAATAATTCACTAGTTATTTAAATAAATTGCAAGTTATTCATATTTACTTTTAAGGCAAATTTAAATATATTTAGTAAGTTTCTTAATTTCAATAAAAATGGAACTTAGATATCATCTCTATTAATTATTTAATTGAAATAACTGCATAGAAAAAATTTTCCAAAATTTTTCAACAATTTAATTGATTATAATAATTCGTTTACTGGTGCAAATTTGATTCATTTTTTAATAAATAAAATTTAATTTTATTAAAATCAATTTTTAAAATATTTTAATTAAAATCAGTTTTTAAAGTTTTCAAAGGTGAAAACGATGCAAATGGAAACACCCATAAGTTGCATAAAATCAGCAAAAAAAATATCCAATCGAATAAAAACATGTCGTTTGAGAAATCACTTAAAAAAAAGAGTTAAACCAAATACTCGTACTTAAGAAAACATCAAAAACAAGTAAAATTGAAGTTAATGTTTCCCATGTTGCACAGACTGAAAGACACATAAAAAAAAACACAGAACAAAAAATATTTCTATATCCCCACAACAAACACACTCAGAAAACAGCATCGCACCTAATGCGACTTCTACTTACACTCGTACTATCATCATTACTTTTGGGTTTTGGTTAAGTATCTGCTCATTGTCACCCAACTTGAGCACAAACACTTGCACTAACTATAAAAACCACCAAAAAAAAAAAAAAATGGTTAAAACACACGTAAAACATTGTTAAATAAGCCAACTTGGGTGCAAAAGAAAAAGGTAAGAAAAAAAAATCTAAATATCTCAATTCAGAAACAAACAAAAAAGGCACTCGCCTAAAAGGAAGAAAAGAAGCAAAAACCTAAATCACACAAGGTGCGAATGAATCTTAAGGAATACGGAATCCATGCGCGCATACCAGCACACAACGTTTCACATTTATTAAGTGCGTGAGCTTCATGATTGGATCGCACGATTAGAAGTCCATAAAGCGACAAAAACATGACAACTGTGTTGCAATGAAACAACAGAACACAACACAGCCCCAACCACACTACTACCACACTAGTCTAAAGTTGAAAACAAATGTTTGTAGAAAGATTTTAGAGTGGTCAACAAAGATGACGACGACAACAACAACAACAACATAAGAAGAATACAGAATTGATCTCTAGAAATTTAAACCTTTAGGCTCGACAAAAGCATTCCATTGTGACTATAGCTGCCAGGATTAATGAAAAACAAATTCGTTTGTCTCACAAATTTAACAATTTCTTTTTTTGTGATCTTTTTTATTAACTTTAAGTCCAAAAAGCTGCAACGACAGACAACTGCCCGGACAGACGGACAGATATTCAGCACCTCGTTAGTCGATTATGGTCAAAAAGCCAATTTTTTCCACAATTCTTTTTTTTTTACTTCTTCACCTGCCTTCCCCCTGCCTGCCGATTGTTTCCTTAAGCGTTTCAAGTGCTGTAAAAATAATCGTCTGTGTATTGTCGCTTAAATGCAAAAAAGAAAAAAAAAACGAAAATAGTTAAAAATGAAATGAACAAAAATAATACTGAATGCTTGGAGGATTAAATTCAATCGAACTGAATTGAATACAAATAGCGGACATGAAACAAGAATTAATGGAAATACAAACGAAACAACAACTTAAATAAGAATCAAAAGATGGCTTAAAAAAAGGGCAAGGGTACCACTCTCTTGTGCATCCAACCTAACTGTTTGGTTAAACTATGACTCTGCTGCCGTTGTTGCTGTTGGTTATGCGAGAAAATGTAGCAGTACAATGAAGTGTCACCAATACAAATGATTGCTAAGTAAGTGGGCCAATTGTTAAGTTTCCGAACATAGGTTTCATCACTAGGTAAATGGTAATTTCAATTACACTGCTTGGCAATGAAATCAAACTTAAAAAAAGTTTAATTTCAGTACGCAGAATAAAGTGGACTTAATTCACATATGTCACTAGTTTTTTTCTTTCACGTACAGCTATTTTTATTTTAATTCATTTAAAGCAGGACCCGTCAACCATATCATGCTCAAATTAGTACTTCATCAGGAAACAACAACATACATATGTATTATGTTTACCTCCGAGCATGATATAACTAATAAAGACAATAATGTTTTAACCAATAATAATTGTTTAGTTCTAAATTAAGAATAACATTTTCCTGTTGAGCAACAACCATACTATTATAAGTGGCTTATTATCCATAACATTTTGACAGAACTTATGATTTTTCGATGAAATCTCTGGTCGGCTTAAATTAGATATAAAAAAAAAATTAAATCGTATTAAAATTAAGAATTCTGGATGTTTTAAATATTTGTAATACCTGAGGTGCCCTACTTTGGGGAACTATGGCTCCTCTACTGATAAGTCTATACATCCAGAATCCAAAACTTAAACTAGACTATAACTATTTAATTGCCAACGCTAGCGCACTAACCGTTTAGAAAATCCAGAACTTTTTCCATTTTTCCTTTCGAAAATCTCCCACTATGCGGCATTAAAAAAAGCAGAGAAGTTAATTTTTACAAATGTAGTATTACTTTAACCGTTAAAAAATTTGTTATTCAAACAGATCTGCGCCGGCATCACATTTTCCATTAACTTGTCATAAGAATTTTCCGTAAAAGGTTATCGTAAAATAAATTTTTTTTTATTTTGAGAGCACTATTTCTTACATGGGGTCTTCACCTAAGATAATATATGATATAATATGTGAGAGAACGTCGGCAGAATGAGAGAACAAATTTCTTCATGTCAATCTTAATCTTAAACAAGGGGAACACGTATCTTATAAGATTTCATAATCGAATGATTCTCGTGCAGTAAACTTGTGTCATTTTTACACTTTTGCTTAGTTTTTTCTTGTTTTTTAGTTAAAAATATTGTTTTTTTAAACACTTATCACAAGATTTTCACTATTTGCACAAAAAAATTAAACGTTTTAATGAATGCGTCTTATTATTGTTTTATATGTGTGTATGTATGTGTATTTTTGACAGCTCATCTTATAAGATAGTTGTTATACGATTTCTTATAACAACTGTCTCATAACATTTATTATAATAGTAATACTAACACTATTTGAGAGTCCACACGTAAGATAATACTCTCTGCGATTGAATTTGACGTTTGCTGATATAAAAATCTTATATCTTATCTCTGGTGGAGACCCTGTGTAATGCTATCACATAAAGCAATGTTGCCAATGAAGAATTCGGAAATTACTCAAAAACACTGTGTACCAATTTACACATTTGCAGCAAAATGACACATACACGCAAAAAAAAGTAGCTTTGATAGAACGAATTCAACTTGCACAATATTTTCAATTAAATGGTTAGGCTAACAAAAAAGCAAAGCTTATTAATCGCTGTAATAAGATAAAACTGGATGGAAGAACAGGTATAAAGTAGTGCTGGGAAACTATCGATAGACCATCGATATTATCGATAGTCTTAAAATATCGAAAATATCGATAGGAAAAATATAAATATCGATATTTTTATTATTTAAAATACAGATATGACGACATCTAACAGCAGATATACACACACAGTTTTTTGCGCAAATTTTAACTTGTTTTTATTAATTCGCGCTGAATTACAGCAATGAATACAAACAACAAGAATGGCAAGTGGTATGGATAGCTAAGCAGTGCTTTTTACTGCTAATTAAAGGCCTTTAAGTCGTAATTTGTACATGTTTATTTAGGGACTGAAATGTCAAATATTTTTGTAATGTTGTAAAAAAAAATGCTAGATTGATTACCTTTTTGGGTTTAGAATTTAGGAAATTTTTTAAAGTTGCAATGGAATATCTTATAGTCCCTGTTACTTCGGTTCCTTCAGAAAGGTACTTATCAATTTTTAAAAAACTGCCATCTAAAATAACGTGCGTATATACAGACGTCTCATACATTCAATACAGTGATAGAAACAACGAACTGTAAAAATAAAAAACTAATTAAGGTTTTCCTGCACAAGTACAAACATTCAGTCGATAGTAATATCGATATATCGATAGTGAAATCTGTACTATCGATAAATATCGATAGTAGAAAATATCGATAGTATCCCAGTACTAGTATAAAGGCACTTATCCGCGCGAAGTAGTATCCCGATAATTCGTAAATGCAAGGGACCGGCCATTTCTTACAAATTATAGGGGTTTTCGATTTAGCGGGGTTTCGATTTAGCGGGGTTAACAGAAAATAAATAAGAATTAACGGCGTTTTTCAATTTATTTACTAAAACGATAAAAAAAAACATAAAAAACAATTGTTTAAAATAATATATATAAAAATTATACATTAAAGTTATTCATGTCACAAACTAATCTTAAGAAAGTTAACAAACACAAAAACCCACGCAAAAAATAACGGTAAACAAAAAATCATTCTTTCCATGTTACGGCTATTTTTACGAATTATAAGTGGTAGTTAGCGAACAATTACGATTTATAAGAGGTAAAGAAGATTTTATTTGAAAAAAAATTTACTTATTTCCAAACATCACTACTTAATAAGTTGCGCAATATAAAAAAAATCTCAAATCCCTAGAATTTACACATTTTTTTTTATTATATAAAACAAAAACAAAAGTCAAAAAAAATAATAGCAAATTTGACAGTTAATGTTAAACATTATTTCTTCAAAAATCGTTTAAACAATTATTTGGCGATATATGTTTGTATGATTTTGCGGTATACACATGGACATATAGTGTTAACGCCAAAATACACTTGTCAAATGCTTGTCCAGCCGGCGAATTCATCGTGTACGTATGATTGGCGTAATATTCGCCGTCATATCTAAATTTTTTGATTTTTCATCCAGCATCGTCGGTGTGACACATACAAACATATTTTCACTAATACTACCACAATGCTTGATGAGTATTTTGATCAATGTATTTGGGCCTTTAGTATGTGTGCACACTATGAAAGTTTTCTTGCTGATAGTTAATGTTTACTGTTGATAGGGAAAGAAAACAGGCTATGGAAAAAAGTCAGGGTCTTAAAAGCAAGTTTGGCTGTGATAAAAACTGGAAAAAACTACCAAAACTTAAGGTTCAAAAAGCAAATCTTGACTGTCAAAAATCAATAAAAAAAAAAGAATCTAATTCAAAATTACACACAGATAACTAAATACACATGGGCTACACTGAGAAAATTAAAAGCTTTAAAATCAAAGAAAAGAATGATTTATTCTTTAAACAAGCAAATGGTGCGTCTTCAACACAATCGACTAAAATTCTTTGAAGCTTAATCAAAGAAATTATCTTTTCCGTAAAGATAAAATATTTGCTACAACGATTAATTTCTTTGCTAATAAGGGATTGAAAAACGTATTTAAAATTAAAGACTTTTCTTTGTTTTTTTAAAGCTAAGCATCCTTGCTACAAAGACAAAGTCTGTAACTTTAAAGAATTTTGTCTTCAATGCATAAGTGAACATGTTTGCTTGTTCACACATGTTTGCTTGCAACGGTAAACAAGAGCGGTTAAAAAAATAAAGATAAAGTCTGTATCTTTAAAGAATTTAGTCTTCAAAGTTAAATTTGTATACGAATGCATAACGAAACAAGTGTAGCCGATTGATTACAATATATGTAAAAAATAAAAAGAATTGTTTTCGTGGTTGTCATTAATTGTAAGTCAGTCGATTTCGTTGAATTTAATTGCGTTTCTTTGTAATAATGTTAAAATTACGTCTTTGTTACAATGAAAATTGTACTTAAAATCAAAAATTCAAGTCTTAAGACTAACGAATGAAAGTCTTTGTGCCAAAATACTTTTTCCTTAGTTTAAGGACTTTTTTTCATGTGTTTCCAAAGACGTACATCCCTGCCACAAGATTTTAAGTCTTTGATTTTAGGTATATATTTCATGGGAATCTAAAGATCTTTGTGCCTTTCCAGTAAAGATGTTTTGTCTTTGGGCACAATCTGACCAATAAAAGTCTTTGCAACAAAGTGTATTTTCTTTGATTTTACGATTTAATTTTCTCAGTGTACACATACAGGCAAAAATTGCACACAATATGTGTAATTATAAATGAATTGGCAACACTGACATTTATACTTTCATTACATACAATACATTTTGTTGACATAGCAAGAAATGAGAAAGAATTTAATGTTACTGCCGTCTTTTTTTGGATTTATGTCTGAAGTTAACGATACAGAAAAAATTAAAAGTTATCTTTTATAACCAAATTCATAGAATCAAGCAAACAATTTGTTGAATTTGCACATACAGTACTTTTCGCTTATAGTCACATCCTTTAGTTGCAGACAAAACGTGGACTATATCGCTAATATTACTATAAGGCCAATTCACATATATGCCACTATGAGACATATAACCGATTTCGAATATAATCAAGTTATGTGAATATAGAAAATAAAAAATGCATATAAAAAATACACCGACATCAGGCTTATGTTTTTGCAACAGACTTGCATGCAGTATAAAAAAAGTTAAAATAATAACAAGATATTTCATAACTCATGCCGAAGGCAAAAACTAATTTTTTACGAGCAAAGAGTTGATGACAAAAATTAAACGATTCAATTCTTTCTTTCTTTAGATGGTGTGTGGTTTCGAAATCTAAAAACAACTTAGTTAATATTGCTAATGTGACTATAAAACCATTAATTTGCTTCACTTTTCCCTTTGATGACTGTTAATAGATGGTATATATGGCACATGGCACGAAGGTACTTTATACCTATATTAAATTGACTTATAGCAGCAAAATAAACGGATAAAATGGACTATATCGCTAATGTGACTTTAAGCGGTAGTGACTATAAGCGAAAAGTACTGTATTACCAATATGATTATATATATTACTAAAAATTGTAACAATTTTAAATTGTGAATTAATTTTTAATTAAAAAAATTATCAAAAAACTTTGCCGTTTCAAACAATGTGTTTATTGATTTAATTAAATGTAGCTCAGGTTCTTACAATTCCCAACAACAATTCTACAAGTTTAAATTATTTTATTTTAAACGAAAAAATCAATTAAGATATTTGTTATTTAATTTATATTTTAATTCAAAATTTATTTAAATTTTGACTCAAGTAGGACTAAAAGAAAAATTTTATCGGCCGTAAAAAAAATTTTTCATTTTACAACTTTACTTTAACCTTAATTGAGCGATAAGTTAAAGGAAGAACCCGGCAGGTTAATGTTAAGTTTTGATAATAGAACACATTTTATACGGTCGATAAAATCCTACCTTTAGCTATCGGTAAATTGTGAAAATGGGGTTTAGTGTTAAGGCTTACGTGAGGACTCACACGTAGTCTGGACTTACGCGCTTTAACTTTTAAGTTTTCAAAAGAGTCAAACAATAAGCAAGGGGGTTGGTACGAAGATACCAGTACTCGTCAGCACGATTTGTTCGTAAGTATGTGCACAAAAATTGCTGCAAGTTAACATTTTCCTTTAATTTTTCTTTGTGATTTGCTGTGAAAGAAATTGTTGTTTTGAAGCATATATAATCGAAAACAAAGCTGAAACAGATTGCTGTGTTACCATTTCGGCAACTTAAAAAGGGAATTGGAAAGCGATTGAGCAGCAAAAGTTTTTGCGTGCAAGCCCCGACTTAAGATTTAGCTCTTTTCCTAAATTCAAAATGTTTTTGAAGAAAAAGCTTGCTTTAGCTACACAGAAACAATAAAAATTGATTTCAATTAAAAAATGTGTGGTATTAATTAAAAAATTAATTAAACTTGCACCAATAAACATATTAATAGCATCAATTAAATATTTTTGGGTATAAACAACATTTTCTGCGGATATAAGTAAATGTTTATTTCACTTGACCTAATTTTTAATTAAAACTGATTTTATTTTTGATTAATGGTTTAATTGAAAAAAAAAAATTGGCGAGAACTTTTTTGGTGTAAATTGAATATACAAATTTTATATGCATCTCTGCCGATACATTTATTTAGCAAATTTTTTGAATCAAGAGCAGGTCGTCATAATTTTATGGATACTTCTCAATGCCACTTCTTAATTTTACTAAACATTGAATTTGTACAATGTGACCACAATACAGTCATTAAAATGTTTGAACAAAGTACAATACATATGTATAGTATGATTGCCACAACACATACAGTAATTCTTTTTTATTTCTCGTTTTCTTTAATTTTTCATTATTTGATGTCATCCAGTCATATGTCCAGTGCAGTCCGGTCCAACAAAACCAACAACAGCAGCAGAAGCAGCAACTATAGCAAACAATGTTTTGCTGTTGACTGTAAAGTTGGATTGAATAAAGTTGGCTAAGTTGGCTGCCTCCTCGTTGTCTGCTAAACTCATTTGAAATTCGTAAAACTTGGTAATTTTTTTTATTCTTTCAATCGTCTTCTTCTTCTTCTTCTTCTGATTTTGCTTTTTTGGCCGTAGTTAATCTGCACTAAAGGCAGCAGCAGCGGCAGCAACAAGAACAATAATGTTGAATGTCGTCGCTTATAAATTTGGGCTTAGCTTGGTCTGTCTGTCCGTCCGTTGTCTTTCCAAATAGCCGGATTTGCAGAACGTCACTCTGTCTGCCATGTAAGCTTGAGTTTCTTCTTTTTATTGCTGGTCTTGTGGACTAGAGTGTGTATGCTTTTAAATCTTTGGAAACTTTTTTTTTTTAGTGTGCGTGTTGGTGCTTCTTATTCCGTCTTGAAACCTTATTATTAAACGCAAAACGATGTTTAAATCGGCAAAAGCTCTCTAAATCCAAAACTAAAAATGACTGATTGACTCTAAGACAATCAAACAGATGGACAGACGAGCGGACAGATAGACTATACAACTGACGGTTAGTGGATTTGTGATTGTTTTAAAGTTATTTTTTTCTTGTATTTTTGCTATGTATGCCTGAATGTCTTTCCGTCCGTCCATGTGATTAAAATCATGTTGCAGTTTATTGGTAGTTGTTGTACAACTTGATGTCACTATAGAGTACGTAGTTGTTATTTTTGTTTGCCTCTCTGTATGTCTGCCTGTTCACAGCCACAGCAATATCTAATCATGTTTATTTTGTTGCACTTTTATTTACTTTTGTTGCTCTTTTGTGTTGCTGCTGCTGCTGTCTTTTGACCAGTGTCACATTTGAGTGATGGAAAGTGACGCGTCCATGTTTTGTGTCACTTTGTTCTTTGTTGATGTATTGTGATGAACATCAAAAGCTCAAACTCCTGAGCTTCTGGTGTTGTTTTATTCGCAATGTTGTTATATTATTTTTTTTTTATTGTTGTCTGGTGTTGTTCTTGTAAATTGTGCAGTGTTGTTGATTTTGATTGCTGTTGCAATTGCTGCAGTTTCTTCTTATTCATTTTTCATTTCATTGCAATATTTTAGTTAGTTGCAACAAACAGTCTGTTCATTTGTGATTTGTTTATTACTTGTAATGAAGATAAATATTCTACCAAATAGGAAGAATTGCTTGTTCACACACTTATTCTTCTTGGCTTTTAGAGTTATTTTTTTTGTGTCTTTAAATTTATAATGAATTTCGCTTAGATTGCTTAAGAGTAGATGTATTAAATAATATTAATTCAAAATTTACAGACGACCATTTGAGCTATGTGTCTAGCCTGATGGTGTCTATTTAAAGTAAAATTTTAAATTTTTATGTGAAAAATGTCAAGACATACCAATAAATATGTCTTTAGCTGTTTAAATGACACAAAATCATGACATTTAGTATAATGTAAATAATTTCTGTGGAGGAAACTAAAAAAAATGCAAGTTTTATTAATTCATTGATTCTATTAAATATTTCATATAATGAATAAAAATACTAGATAAGCATTTCACATGCCATTAACATTTGCCAAATATTATTTAACCAAAATTTTTAAATCTCGAGTATTTTAAGAGGCCGCGGCAGCTGATTTCATGGCTCCCGGTTATTTTGGAGTCAGTTTCATTTGGCAAATCATCATCAATAGACTCACGCTATAGAAAATTGTTGTTTGCAAATTTAATAATTCTTTTTTTAATCACAACTTTGAATCCAAAATTTCATTTGATAATTTCGCTTGGTGAAAAACGCACACTGTTGGTTAAAAATATAGAGGCTCAATCATAATATGCACAGCCTTGCCTCACCCACTGTATAAAATCAAAAAAAGGCTCACAAAAGTATTTAAAAAAAAAAAAAACAAAAACAAAATCAGAATTCATTAGATTCCGTACGGAAAGTGCTTAAGCAAATGACAGTTTCATAAAACTTAACAAAAAGTTTCCTTGAGTTCAATATGTTTTTATACTGATGGCTCCAAAATTGGAAGAAGGTTATTGTCAGAAACTTGGTTTTTGGGAATCTTATGTTTTTATACTGATGGCTCCAAAATTGGAAGCAGGTTATTGTCAGAAACTTGGTTTTTGGAAATCTTATAAGCTTCCCGATTACTGTAGTATATACCAGGCGGAAGTATTCGCGGCCAAAATGGCTGCTGATTTGGCTCGTGCTTCTAATACAAGGATAGATAGTAGGGTATTCATTTAATCGACCTTTTGCTTTAATCGGTTAATCGCGCGAATAATTAACCGAGGTTTTGGTTTAATCGGTTAATAATCGGTTAATTTTGTTTTTGATCGGTTAACCGATTAATAAAGTTTTTTTTATAAATTAAGTAATTTCAGTATATAAAAATGCATTAATTGCTTATTTTTTGGAGTTTATAAAGGTGTTATGATACTTGCTATTTTTTGTATTGGATTTTTTTAGGATTGACTGAATGAAACAACAAATGCGAGAAAGAACAAGAAATACAATTTGATAAAATGTAAACAAAACAAACACTACTGCCCACGTTTTTTCCCCACAAAAAACCGTCATAAAAGCTAAAAATCGCAAAAAAAAAAAAGTTAAAAACCGTTTCTTTCGATCAAAAACTAAAAAAATTGGCAACAGTGCTAACATTTAATCTGGAAATGTCAATTTTAAGTTAAAAAATTTTTTATTTTTTTTGACAGTCTTAGATTATTTATCGATAACACATGTATATTTGTTTGACATTTCAAGATATTTTATGATATTATCATACTTTTTACACTGAGTCAGTTTTCCTATGCAAATATATTTGCACTGTTCTCCAATATAGAAAAAATACAAAAAATAGCAAGTATCATAGCAGCTTAAGTAAAAAAATACAATAACATAGGTACGAAACATAACAATTCTTGAACTAAAACGAGCAAGCAAAAAAAAAACAATAAAAACAAAGTAATTTGGTTTAAATGTTTAGGATTAAAGCGATTCTTTTCTTTAGTTTTGACAAAAGTTGACTTGGAAAAAATTATTTCACTTATCGTAGATGAATATCTAATTTCTCAGTCCTTTTCCAGGATTTCTCTAAACATATAAAATACTCCATTATGCCATTAGAGTTTTTTAAAATTTTTAACACTTCTCATTGTTTCGAAGAAGTGATTCCTCTGTCTGAAATTCCCAAGCATCTCACAACTTCTGGTCTTAGACCAAGTGTTCCCCGGTAATGTCATTTAGGCATCCGTTTGATGACAGCTAAAGTGAGAAGGCGTACATTACTGAGTATCCAGAGTGCATGCTAATACTGATGCGTCTCTGGAAATTAGGTGTCAACCGGTAACAATAAGTCACTGAAACTCAACTGTATTTAGCCGGCCTAGCGGTGTGTTGGCAGCCCCAACTCTAGGATCGGACGCTCTGGCCTAATAAGTCATTCGTCTTAAAACTAAATTATTACTGAAACCGAAACAAATAAGAAAACTAATAAACCCGATTTAAAGATGACAACCATTGGCATGAAATTAAGGACTAGAATTGGAACATGGAACGTAAGAACGCTTTTAGAAACAATCCGTCTCGCTCAATTGTGTAAGGAGTTTACTGCGTATAATCTAACAATACTCGGTCTTTGCGAAATTCGTTGGTGTGAGTCTGGTGAACTCACAACGAGTGATGGTCTCACTCTTCTCTAATCTGGAAAGCCAAGTGGTGAAATACCGCGATCGAGTGGTGTTGGAATACTATTATCAAAAGAAGCCAAGAAATCCCTAATCGATTGGAAGCCATTTTCTGACAGAATTATTATTGCAAGACTGCGAACCAGAGCCCGTAATCTTACAATCATACAATGCTACGCTCCAACGGAAACATCCGAAAAAGAAAAAAAGGTAGAATTTTACAATCTCCTAGATAGTGTTTTGGCAACTGTTCATCGTGGAGATATCATAATAATGATGGGAGATTTTAATGCCCAAATGGGAGACAACAATACGAATGTCGAAAACACAATGGGTACACATAGGCTAGGTCGTCTGACAGAGAATGGAGAGATGCTGTTGGATACATGTAGGACGAACAACCTTGTTATTGGTGGCACACTATTCCCCCATCCAAGGATACACAAAGTCACTTGGGTATCCCCAGATAATAAAACCGAAAACCAAATTGATCACATCGCCATCAGCAAAAAATGGCGTGGCTCACTACTGGATGTGCGCAACAAAAGAGGGGCTGACATCGCAAGCGATCATCACCTGGTCCTGGCAACTCTCCGTTTAAAAATTGCGGCTACTAAGAACAACAACCTAGCCCCAGGAAGGAAATTTAATGTAAAGAAACTAAAAAACCAAGAAGTCTCAAATTGTTTTACCGAAGCACTTAAAACATCACTTACTAATAGAAATGAAAACCGAAGTTGGGCTGAAACCAAAAAAGGATTCATTAAAGCAGCAGAACAACATGTCGGCTATAAAAATAATGTCCGTAAAGAGTGGATTAGCGAGGAAACCTGGAAACTCGTATTACAAAGAAAAGAAGCAAAAGCAGCTATCAATTCCAGCAGAACACGATCTGAAAAATCAAGATATCAACAACTGCATAGCGACCTTAATCGCAAAGTAAAACGAAGCGCACGACGAGATAAACGGAATTGGGCCAACAACATAGCTAAAGAAGCACAAGCGGCCGCTGAAACAAATCGGGCTAGAGACCTATATCGCGCTGCAAGGAAATTAACCAAAAATACAATTTCCATCGGTAAACCCTTAAAAGACGACCATGGACAACTTGTTACATCCAAGGAACAACAACTGAATCTCTGGGAAACATTTTATTCCAATATGCTTTCCACGCCCCAACCCACGCTTCAAACCTCGCACAGTACGATATGCAACTGCGCCACACATACTCCGAACCCAAATATCACCATCGACAGCCCTGGTATCACAGAAATTTCCGAGGCAATAAAACTATTAAAAAACAATAAAGCTCCAGGCTCAGATAATATTTCCCCAGAGCTGCTTTCAATTGACCCAATAACTAGTGCTCAGCTACTGGCTCCCATTATAACAAACTTCTGGCTGATTGAAACTCTTCCAGAGGAGCTCGCGGAAGGCGTGATTATTAATCTTCCTAAAAAAGGGGATCTAACCGCCCGCAAAAATTGGAGAGGCATAACACTTCTGAATATGGCCAATAAAGTTATTGCAAACATAATAAGCAATAGACTATCTACAACTGTTCACCCTGAGCTCAGAAAAGAACAAGCCGGCTTTCGTGCGCACAAATCATGCATAGACCATGTAAATAGCTTAAGGATTATTGTGGAACAGTCAGTAGAATGGAGGTCACCACTATACCTAACATTTATAGATTTTGAAAAGGCATTCGACACCATAAATCACACTTCTATATGGAAAGCACTAGCGTGTAAAGGAGTTCCCAATAAACTAATAGATCTCATCAAGGGCCTATACGCCAATGCCACCTGTCGCATACTACATGAGAGACTACTAAGTAAAAAAATTTCTGTAGAAAATGGAGTTCGCCAAGGCTGCGTTTTATCACCACTGCTTTTTAATTGTGTCCTCGATGTAGTAATGAAAAAGGCCACAAGTCATAGACGAGGCATAACATGGGGTCTGCAAGGACGCTTAGAGGATCTGGATTACGCAGATGACATCTGTTTGCTGACACATTCATTTTCTGATATGCAGTCAAAGCTAACAACTATCTATGAAACCGCACTATCCGTAGGCCTCAAAGATAAACATGGGCAAAACAAAAACAATGCGCATGAATGTTAACAACGAGCAAAGGTTTACTATACAATCCCATCAACTTGATGATGTGGAATCTTTCTGCTACCTTGGTAGCATATTCGACAGGAGTGGTGGCTCTGGCGCAGATATCTCCAGCCGAATAAATAAAGCTCGTCAATCATTTGGGCAACTAAATCCTGTGTGGAACTCGTCATACATGTCACGTCGTACAAAGCTAAGCCTGTTTAATTCAAATGTAAAATCCACCTTGTTATATGGATGCGAGACGTGGAATGCAGCAACTCGAGACATACAAGCCATACAAGTTTTCATAAATAAATGTCTACGCAAGATTCTGCGGGTATACTGGCCCTCAACAATTTCCAACACTCGACTGTGGTCAGAAACCAACCAACAACCGATTCAAAATGAAATCCGCAAGCGAAAATGGTCCTGGATAGGTCACACTTTGCGAAAACCACCAGAAGATATAGCAAAACAAGCTTAAGAGTGGAACCCACAAGGCAGTCGCCGTTCAGGACGTCCATCGCATACCTGGAAACGCCAGATAACAATTGAGATGTCCAAACTAAACCTAAATTGGAATGAACTTAAACATCGAGCATCGGATCGAGAATATTGGAAGCAACTTGTTTTGGCCCTATGCTCCTTGTAGGAGTTTAAAGGAACTAATATATATATTGTTTCGGTTAATTCTGTTAAAAGACTGATATGAGAATATATGAGAAGAAACAAATACATTTGGTATATTAATCGAAACAAATAATTAAAAACACAAAAAAAATATGTTATAATACTACAAAATATTGAAAATTTTGTTACTTCGGTTAATCGGTTAATCGACTGAAATTAACCGGTTTAATCGTTAATCGAAAAAAGCCAATTTGAAATTAACCGGTCAGTTAATCGGGTAGCAATTAATCGAATGAATACCCTAATAGATAGTCAGGCGGCGATTGAGGCGATATCCGCTAAATGTTCATACTCTTCGATCGTCCAGGAGTGTTAGGACTCAATAGATAGACCTAGTGCCAACAGAAGGCTACACATCGATTGGGCTCGCGGACTCCAGGGCGTAGAAGGTAGCAAATTGGCAGACGAATTGGCTATACGGAAGGTTCAATAACCATACAACAGAGTGATTGGCAATCCAGCTCCAATTCGAAATAATAATAGGGTTACGGACTCTATTAAACTTATGAAATCTGAGGAAGTTTGGGGAAACACCGAAACGTGCAGGTTTTCGAGGTTTGTGTGGAAAACTATGGTCCGGAATTGACTAAAATTCTTCTACCACTACTGAGAGGGGACTGTACATACTCTGCCACTGTCCGGCACTCATACGCTCGAGGGCGAACAGTCTGGGAGATCATTACTTCCAAGATCTAGGGAAATCCCAGAAATCGGACTTTTAAGACTCACAGCATGGAGTACTTTTGCTATCATCACATCGAACTTACTGTTTCAAGAAGGGGTTATCGTATAATGTGGTAACGCTAGGAAAAAACCAGGTATATGCAGGGTCTTTATCCTAACATAACCTAATATGTTTGCCTCATATGATTTACATGTATTCGCACATTTGCTTAAGCCAACTTAGCCACATTATGGTTGGGCCTTTAGTCAATAAACAAAATTGCCATATTTGGAGCGATGATAATACTCAAGTCATTGTCGAAGCCCAATTACATCCAGACAACTCGTTGTTTGTAGCTAGGGATGCAACATCGTTCTAAAAAACATCGATATTTCAAAACGTCGATGTTTCCACGACAAGCATCGATACTAAAAAATATTAGTAAGAAACACGATACATCGATGTTTCTAGTAGCTGTTTTCGACAGATGTAAGACATCTGACATTGCAGTAGTTCGTATATTTATTGCTGCGGCTCAAGCCTTTCAACTTGACCCAAGAAACTATATCATCAATCGAACATCTCTTCGAGAAGAACGGACACAAAATCGACAGCAGATCACCGCATTCTTGAAGGAAAACCCGAAGCGGTATGAAAACTTTATGCATCTGTAGATGGCTGAGGCAAAATGTTTGAATGTGCACTGGGATGGAAAAATGTTGGCAGACTATTAAGGCGGTGGAAAAAAGATTGAACGCCTTCCAGTTGTCCTAACATATGATGGTAACGAGCAGCTATTGGGTGTGCCAAAGATAACGTCAGGTAAGGGAAAAGGCAAACGTATTTAGGAGGCCATTTACGGGCTTCTACTTGAATGGAAAATCGCTCACCGCATTCAAGCTATTTCTTTCGACACCACTTCAACGAACACTGGCAAATTCCAAGGTGAATCTTTTTTGCTTGAGCAATTACTAGAACGAGAACATCTCTATCTTCCATGCAGACATCACATTTATGAGTTGCAACTGAAGGAAGTGTTTGAAGCCAAATTTGGAAAAATGTCTGGACCCGGTGTGCCAATATTTGCGCGTTTTAATGAGCAATGGGAAAATATTTAAGATAAACCATATAGTCCTGGTATGAAAGAGGATGAAGTTGCAGCAAAAATACCGGTGCAAGTTCCAATTGATACCGAATCATTTTGTTTAGCTCAATTAAACGAACAACCCAGAGGCGACTACAAGGAATTTTTACAAATCGTTTTGCTGTTTATTGGTGTAAATATTCCCAACCATTAATTAAGCCAACCAGGACCTACCAGTCATGCTCGATGGATGGCCAAAGGCATATACTCTGTAAAAATGTTTTTATTCCGAAAATTTCTCGACTTAAGCGAAAATGAATTAAACGGACTTCGCGATGTTTCTATTTTCATAGTAACTCTTTATATTAAAGCTTGGTTCAGTGCTACCAAAGCAGTAGAAGCCCCAAATAATTACTTGAACTTTTTAAAAGCGATTATTCATTATGCTTCAATTGATGAGACAGTTTCACGTCAATTGGTGAAGAGATTCTGTGGACATCTCTGGTATGTTAGTGGCTAAGCTGTTGCTTGTTGTTGGCGAATGCATTTCGTACATTTGAGAAGAATAAAGAAAAATATGCGGAAGAACTGCCGGGCAGTCACATGGAGGAATCTTATGATGAAGATAGCGGGGCAGAAGAGGGTAGAGTAAATGTTTCTTCAGTACCTTTTTACTACTTCGAAAGTGTTAAAAGAATTTTATTGTCACCAAAAGAAGCTAACGAAGAGCTCATGACTCAATTTTGTCATTATGTTATACCAGACACAAGAAAAATGTTAACTCGCCTCGGATTGTCAAAAAAATTTTCTTGATAGTGATCCAGAAACTTGGGAAAAGCATGAAGACTACCAGCAATCACTAGAAACACTGCGAAAAGTCCATGTTGTCAACGATTCTGGCGAAACAGGTGTAAAACTAATTGAGGACTACAACAATATTTTGTGCCGAAACGAGGAAGAAAAAATATTTCTACTGCAAGTCGTTGCCGAAAATAGGAAAAAATATCCACTTTATCACAAAAATAAATTAATAAATTAAAATAATATACATACATATCGCACTCAAACTTGCAAATGAACTTAATTTAATAAAAAAAATTCAAGATACATATATAAAAATGGTTTTTTGTATGGAAACCACTAAGAACAATTAGGACAAAATTTATACAAAAAAATTTGTATAGGAGGTACCCTAAAGAGCAGAGAAAGAGGTTCGGTATGTACATTTGACACGCCTAGAGGTGCAGTTAAAGTAGTTAGGTCAAGGGGGCAAATTTATAAAACCTTATTTGAAGGGAAGTACCCTAAGGAGCAGATATGGAAGGTTGGTGTCTCCCACAAAAATGTTGTGTGAGAAAAATCAATGGTCGATCATACATCTGACTCCTCCAGAGGCGCCCTGAAAGTAGTTAGAACGAGGGGGCAAATTTGTAAATCTTTATTTGAAGGGAAAGTACCCTAAGGAGCAAAGATAGAAGGGAAGAATGTTCTACAAAAGTGTTGGGGAGGAACAATCAATGGGGGTTTGTCATACATTTGAATCCTCCAGAGGGCCCTGTAACTTGTTAAGAAGATGGGGGTAAAATTTATAAAAAACTAACTTGTGTAGGGCAAGCATCTTTAAGAGCGGAGAAAAGGTATAAGTATGTTCTACAAAAATGTTGGAGAGGAAAAATTAATGGAGGTCAGTCTTACATTTTACTACTCTAGGTGCGACTCCGAGGTAATTGGCCATTTTTTGCCACATGTATTTTTTTCCAAGCCTTACAAAATAAGAGGCGGGAGCGATTCAAAATCGAAAAATCGTTCACTGTGTCATACCTAATGCTTAATAACTTTTTCTTCCCTCAATTGGAAGGCATTAGTATTTCACATATTGCTCATTTGCTGCATCAACTTCATAAGTCACGGAATTATAGTTTGTTATAAACAACATTTTCTACAAAAAAAAGTTGTTGATATAAAAAAACGTTTAATTCACTTGACTAAATTTTTAATTAAAATTTGATTTTTGATTAGGCTAAAGTTCATCAAATTTAATTTTCATTAAATTATTTTTATGAAGAAAGGAATTGTACAACATGAAATCAATTAAAATTAATTGATAATTTTTCATTCTTGACTGCCGCTGGGCTCGAACACAGGCTTCTACGGGCAGGCTACCCCTACATGTTTCAATTGCAACCAATCATTCTCTTTAGAGGGTTTTGCCGTTTAAAACTCACAGCCATCGACGACTGCTGGCAGTCAAAAGTCAAATATCAATCTTTACACCAAACTGTATTTAACTTTTGGTAGATCGAAATTTGCTTTGAATATTTTTAAGTTATGACGATGTTGCAGCAAATGGGGACATGCACACAGGAAAAAATCAAGTTAAAAACGTCGAAAACAAGGTTGATTTAAAATTGTTCGGTGGTGATTTTGCTTCATACGTTTTTCATGTTTATTCAACCTGATTTTACAGTAACTTGCGAACAACATTTTTTTCTTTTAAAATAACTACAATTCATGTTAATTTAACATTGGAGTAAAGTTAGATCAAAATGTCATTTATATTGAAATAGCAATCTGAATCACGTTGAATGAAAGTTATTTCAAGTTGAAACAACGTGAACTTCATGTAGAATCAAATTGGTTTGAGTGTGATATAACAGTGAGAAGCTTTAGAGCCAACATATGCATTTATTTAAGAATTCTGTAACACTTGTTTCACTTATTTTGTATTCTCCTTTGTTAACAGAAAAATCAGGAGAATCGCCCGACATGGTTTTCGTCATCATTCTACTTTGAAAACTTGATGTACTATTAAACTAAATAATTTTAATTAAAAGAAAACGGGAATTGTCTTCTTTTTATAACACATTTTAAACTTGAAAATAAAAAAATGTACATACTTAAGTATGTATGCATGTTAATATAACAATATAAACTTTTGATTTTAATATAAAACAGGTTTTTATGGATTCAATATTGAACAATGTTATTTTAACAGTGAATAATATTAAATAAACGTGATTTAATGTTATTTTAATAATTTTCATTTTAAAGTTTAAATGAAATAATGATTCATTTCAAGAATTCTCAATCAACATCTCGCCATGTTAATTTTACATTGGGTTTTTTTCTGTGCGTGTGAAAAACTAATCAATTTACTAAGAGAAGCTTTTGGCGAACTAATAATTTCAGGGCGGATAATACGCCACCTCGCTTATGGAATTTTAAGCCATTAGAATATTTCCTTTGGGAATATGAAAAGTCGCAGGAAGATAACCTAGAGACGATTGAGCACTTGCGAATATTGATAAAGCCAATTGGACGGATCTTCAAAACCTTTTCCTTTGTGTTATTTCAATTAAAAGTTCTCCGCCTCTAAAAATAACGATATTTACTTTTATATCTCCTCTTCCAGAATCCATACTCAGAACTCTGTTATTTTTTCTGTTTTGTACAGATGGAAGATTGCGCTTCCAAAAACCCCTGAACGTAACAAAAACTTAGAGTAGGTACTTTATTTTACTTTTGCGTTTTCTTTTGGTCCCTTGTTTGCTCAAACCGCTGCTAAATAAGATCGTAAGTGTTTGCGCTTGGCACTGTTAAATTTGTAATGGGCATCTAGCCATCATCTTTCTTCCGTTTCAAAACGAATGGAAAGGCATTTCTAATACAGTATTTAGAAACCAATTACATGCATTTAGTATGTGCATAAATTTGGAAATAAATTTTAATTTTTACAGGGTTTATTCAATCATTAACCATGACAATGAAAATGTACGACTAAGTGGTCTTAATTTGTATAAAATTTCAAGTGTTTTGGTGTTCTGCTCGATTAATATCTTTGAGTTTTTCCAAAAGAGTTTAGGGGGCTTAAGAAAGCGCTAGAGCAAATATTTCATGGTAATTATGAATTATAAAAAAATATTCTTAGATATTTTCAAAGAAATGCATGATAATATTAAGTTACTTTTAAACGACCACACGCAAGAAACAGATGAATTTAAATTTCAACAATACAAAATTTTGTTAATGCATCTAACAAATCTCCTGTTTTGAAGTGTTTTAGAATTTCATTAAATTTTATTTGGTACTAATTTCCAGTCGTTACAAACGTTTAGCGTAATGTAGCATTTTTACCCTTCGCCTTACACTGAAAGAATTATGCTTCATAAATCTTATGAATCAATTTCATCAAATTTTTTTTATTTTAATTCAATAAAAAATTTCATTATTGGAATGAAATTTTAGAAATTAAAAAAAGCAATTTCATTAACACTACGAAATTGAGTTTCGTAATTTCGTTATAATTTTTCATGAAATTAAAACTTAATATCTCTTTGAAAAGAAAAATCAACTACTAACTCTGGTTAAATTTTAAGGGCCGATGTTTATTTTGAATAAAACACAAATTATTTGGGAAATTATTGTCATTTCTTTTTACGACCTCGGCAGCACAACTCCATCCAAATTATCGATGACGCTGAGGCATAATTGAGTTTCAATGCCGTTAATGAGCCGAATTATATCATCCTTTAGCTCTTGAATTGTTGCAAGCTTATCAACGTACACATTTTCTTTCAAATAACCCCAAAGAAAGAACTCCAACGGTGTCAAATCACAGGATCTTGGCGGCCAATTGACATCGCCACCGTGTGAGATGGCACGGCCATTGAGTTTGTCGCGTAAAAGAGCCATTGTTTCGATAGCTGTGTGGCAAGTGGCACCAGGGTTGTTAGGCTTTTTTCTTCAAAAATCTTCAAAAGTTTGAACAAAATTCGTCAAAATCGTCATGAACAGTTAAAAAAATCGTCAAATATTTAAATGTACAAATTGGAGACAATTTATTGCATTAAGTGGTTCAAAAATCTAAATTTTAAGCAAGAAATTATATTTATGATAAAGAAAGTGATATTGCTAAGTTTTATTCTATTTATTTCAGCAAGCGGGAAAAGAAATACATAAGAACAAATATATTTTCATAAAAACATAACAAATATTTATTTATTTCATGTATCCATATTCACAAAAACATTAAATAAAAAATAAAATCTCATTTGCTATTAACTCGAGCTATCTTTAAATTATTAATTTTTAGCGCTATCACTTATGCTTCTTATTAAGAACTAACTTCTTACTTCCTAACACTCAACTATGCTTAGAATAACTTACCTAACAGAATTAAATGGGAATTCGGCTTTTTACACGCAAATAGAAAAGTTCTTCAAATATGATTATGACATCAGCGAAAAAATGAAATCGTATGTAGCAACGCAAATCGAAATCATTAAAACGCAAAGCGGATTTAACCAATTTTTAAAAAGCGGACCAAATAGGACCGACGCAAATCGGGGCTCTAGTGTATATTTTTTTGCCGTATCGATGGCATTCATTTAATTCTAGAATTCGAATTACTAGTGCTTCTAATGAAAACCACCTGGTTTGTGATGGGGAAAGCACTTTTTTTGTTTAATTTCTAATAATTTTTGTGTATCGAAAAATGATTTTTACGTTTCGAACTGTTCCCAATATAATTGTTAATATTTCTTGTGTTTTATTGATGCCAGAAAATCGTCATAACACTATTACTTTTAGTTTAAAAATCGTCAATCGTCACTTTACTGTATTTTCACAAAAAAATCGTCAAAATTACGAAAAATCGTCACATCTAACAACCCTGAGTGGCACCGTCCTGTAGAAACCACATATCGTCCACATCCATATATTCCAATTCGGGCCAGAAAAAGTTCGTTATCATCTCACGATAGCGAACAACATTCACAGTAACTGCCTCACCGGCCATATTTTGGAAAAAATACGGCCAGATGATGCCGCCAGCCAATATACCACACCAATCAGTCACTCTTTGAGGGTGCATTGGTTTTTCGACAATCACTCTTGGAATATCATTCGCCCAAATGCGGGAATTCTGCTTATTGACGAATCCACTGAGGTAAAAATGTGCCTCATCACTGAAAATGGTTTCATTTCATCATAAGCCCGAATAACTTTTACGCGTTGCTCGATTGTGTATCTTTCCATGGTTCAAATTGAGTTAGTCTGAAATGGAAAAATGTCAATTGAAATGCAGAAAAAAACTTGACGTTTAGGTGTGGTTCACATTCAACATCGGCCCTTAAAATTTAACCACCCTTCATCAAATTATGTTTTATAATATCAATAAAAAAAAAAATCATTACGACAACGAAATAGTGATTTTAACTAAATGTAACTAAAAGGTTTAAAACAAACAATGAAAAATTACGAAATTTAGTAATTAATTTAATGAAACTATGTCATTGAACAAACTAAAAATTTCATTGAAACACAAAAAACGTTTCATTAAATAATGAAAACAGTTTCTGTAAACGTTTCACTATTCATCATTATTGTTAAGAAATGTTTCGTTAATGTGGTAGCAAATAGTCAAAGTCTTAATAAAATTTCTTGTATTAAGTTAAGCTTCGTACAGACGATGGTCAGATATTACAATATTGTCATTTTTCTGACAGTGGTGCCATTGTCAGATGCATTAATTTTACACATCAGCCAAATGAAAATGAGCTTACAATGTTCACACAGTTGCATGACATTTTTAGGCTATTTTAATGACAACATTGTAAGATCTGACCATCGTCTGTACGAAGCTTTAGTCCAAAATTATCATCGATTCTATGAAACATTTCAATTATTGGGGGCTAATGAAACATTGTTCATTAATCCAATAAAGCGTCAAATAAGTTAAATTTTAAGGTAATTTTTCATTATATTAATGCCAAAATCCATTGGAGCTGTAAAGAAAATTGTTTCAGTGTATAGAGTGTATAGAATTAAGGATTACTGAAATCATTACCACTCAAATAAACAATTTAATAACAAGATAATTATTTTTTATTTCTTAAAATTTTATTACTTAACTGAAAAAAAGGAAGTACTAATAAAAAATTGAAAACAATTTTTCAATAGAAAAAAAAAACAAAATATTTTACAAAAGCAAACAATTATGGCGTCAAACGGCAGCAACAACAACAACGCCAATATAATAAATTGTCAATGAATAACAAAATGTGTCTATACAAATGGCAGCAAATTAAACCCTCCCCAAAAGTTACAAAAAAAAAATAAAATAAAAAATAAAATAAAAAAATAAATAAAATGAAAACAATTTTCAAAAGACTCATTCAAACAAAATCATAAAATAAACGATGACGATGTTTGCAATGAAAATCCTGCACGTTTCTCAAATAACCCTGATTCTGCCGCATCATTCCAATTACCCGCTCAAACACTCCATTATTTAACAGCGACGTTTGTTTACAAAGAGTCCTTTGGATTTTGCTACTTAATAGAATGATAATGGTGGTGACACACTCTCCCAACGTATATTTATTTTATAATATTGCCAATCAAGATGGCTGAGCAAACAAAAATTAGTTTTGTGTCGCGTACCCTGTCATAATGGAATTGCTGCGCATCATACAGACGATGGAATTTAAACATTTATAGATGACAAGGATCAATAACACTTCATCCTTTCTTCCTGTATCCGTTTTAAGCAAACACACACACATACACACATTCAAATAGGGATTTTATTGTAACTGTATATGGAAGCACAGTCACATATACAAACATACGTAAGCACTATAAATAGTCAAACATATAAAGGCAATTTGACAAATTTCACGTTTTTTACAGTGGGCTAAAATTTAAGTCTTATAAAAAAAGTTCTGCAAAGTCAGAAATTATAAAAAAAGCTGTTTTTGTTAAAAAAAAAGTACTTTTTGGTGAAAAGAAATAGTGCTCTGGAAAAAGTTTTTTTTTTGTAAAAAGGTGTTTTTTTTATATTATTAAGTTATTTTTGGTAGAAATAAGTGGTTTTTGTTTAAAAAAAATTTTTGTTAAATTAAGTGCTTTTTTTTTTTTTTTGTTAAAAAGAAAAAGTATTTTGGTAAAAAACTGTGTTTTTTCTGAAAAAGTATTTTTTGCTTACAAAATTGTAAAGCAATTAATTCTTACAGTACACTGTATTTATTGCGCAATTTAATTTAAACTTTGATTACTTTTTTTTTATTAAAATTGTTCAATGATTCGAAAGTAAATTGATTGTTTGATATTCCGTTTCCGTCTTATTGTGTTTCCCATATCAAAGTGAACAACTTTTTTCAACTCTTACAGTTGGAATCACTGGCAATGAATTTGAGGAAATTTACCATAAAAGTGAGTTTTATGTAGCACAAGAATTTTTAAGTTTCATTTTATAGTAAATATAAAAAACTTAAACAATTTGATACAATTTCAATAAGAGAACATGTACATTTAAGTTTTATGAACAAATTAAAAGTGAATATTTTTAATTTGATATCTTTGTTAATAATCTTTAAGAGAAAACTTTAATAGTTTTGATGTATTTGCCTTTCCAGCTTTTAATCACTTCAGTTTTAATTAAAATTTATAGTAAAATCACTTTTGCTTAAATAATTGTAATTACTATTTATAGAAAAATGTTAATCTTTCTATGAAATACAATACTTTTAAATAATCTTGCTAAGCCCGGTGCGCTTTGCTAACCCCCCATTGATATAAAAATAATTAAATTTTTTTAAAAAAGATCTCGTGTATGGATAACGAAGCAATTTGTATTTTATTTCAAACTTCATCTATTCAAAATATTTAGACAATTATTGTCCTTTTATGGAAGGCTCCACGCTCACTTTTTCAGCTTATGGTGTTTTCTTTTCTGACAATAATGTTCCATATATGCTACCATTCGTGCGGGTTTTTGTTCCATTCTAAAAATTTGCAAAAATGTGAGAAGTTGTCGTTTTCCTTTCTAAACATGTTGCAACAATAAATGGCAAATTTGTTCCATTTCTTACCAGCAGTTAAAGCTGAGTTAAGAAAATACCCTTTTTTGCATCAGCGTAAAGTACTTTTTTATGCAAGCAAGTATTTTTTTTCTTGTGCTGGCGGACATTTTGCGTTATATTGTGATATTTAGTTGTATTGTGATGGATATAAAAACTTTTTGTTTTTCGTTTGTTTTACTTTTATTATATTTTTTTGGTTGCAAAATTTTTAACAACAGCTGACATTAATTATTAAAAATCAGTGCTGTTAACGCTTATTGGAATTGTAAGAAAATTTAATGTTGAAAATTGCTACAAGCGTTGTGAATATCGCTTTTAGTACAAACTTTGCATTCAATATTTAACACGCTAAATACACATTAGTGTTGAGTGTAAAACGAAGCTATTATTTTGTTCCATTGTAATTTAGAAAACTGTATCACTTTTTAAGGGTTCGTGTAACCTGTTAAATATATTACACAACTATAATGCATCATTATTTTTTAGAAAAGAAAACATCATTAGTTGGCTTTTTATGCCCTCCACCTCAATTATTTGTGAAGAGGTTATATTAACTTTGTCATTCCGTGTGAAACTTTTTTATTATTCATCTCAGACCCCATAATGTCTATATATATTCTGGGTCCTTGAGTAATTCTAAGTCGATTTAGCCATGTCCGTCTGTCTGTCCGTTCGTCCGTCTGTTGAAAACACGCTCACTTTCGAACAACTTAAAAGAAATGAACAAACTTGGTGCCAAATTGCTTGTAGTTATTCTAAGCAGTTTTGTATTGAAATCCAGCAAAATTCAGTAGGACCAGAGCTATGAATCAAAATGTGGAACCACCACCTAAAAAAATTGATAATTTTGTTACAAAAAATAACATAAATGCTGGAACAAGGCACGGAATAAAATAAGATTTTGCAGAAATTTGTTTTATTTGTCTGGAAATCACGCTGTTAAATTTCGTGAAGATCCGTCCATAATTTACTCTAAGCCTCACATAAACACTACTCCCGGAAAACAATTTAGTACGCCTAAAACCGTAAAAAATAATGCAATCATAACAAATTTTGGCTCGTCACAGTTTAATAGGACTATTAATTGAATTGTGAAATTTCGTGAAGATCGGTACATAATTTACCCTAGGCCCCATTGAAACCCCACTCCCGGAAAACAGTTTAGTACACCTAAAACCATAATTAATACGCTAGCGTAACAAAATTTGGTACTTCACAGTTTTTTAAGACTAGAAATAACACTGTGAAATTTCGTGAAGATCGGTACATAATTTACCCTAGGCCCCATAGAAACCCTACTACCGGAAAACACTTTAGTACGCCTAAAACCGTAAAAAATAATGCAATCATAACAAATTTTGGCATGTCACAATTGTATAGGACTATAAATTATACTGTAAAATTTCGTGAAGATTGGTACATAATTTACCCTAGGTCCCATAGAAACCCTACTCCCGGAAAACAGTTTAGTACACCTAAAACCATAATTAATAATGCTATCATAACAGAAATTGGTACGTCACAGTTTTAAAGGACCAGAAATGACGCTGTGAAATTTCGTGATGATCGGTCCATAATTTACCCTAGGCCCCATATTAACCCTACTACCGGAAAACAGTTTAGTTGCCTAAAACCATAACTAATAACAAATCGTCACGGTTTAAGATAACAATCACATCATACAGATATTACGCCTTAAACATTCGAACTGTCGGTGGAGGGTATCAAAGATTCGGCACAGCCGAATATAGCACTCTAACTTGTTTTAGATGTCTTGCATTGATAACGAAACTATTTGTTTTAAATTTGCAAACTTTTTCTGTAACCGTTCTATAAAAAGCATGGGTATTTGGGCCAACCCCATGGTGAACCTTACCCACACTGGAGACAAACTATGTCTCCCGAGTGTGAGTGGCAGCATCACACTCAGGTAGCAATTTGTGTGTATTATCCTGCAAAACTATACACTCGCCCTTTGCTTATTAGCTGGAGCTATCTAGCCTCTACTGCATATGGAAATGCCAAAAGTTTCTGTTGAATAGCAATAGCACATAGAGTGGTCCTAACTTAGGGTTAACTCTCCCACAAGTGATGAAAAATAAGCCCATTAGCAGGCCTTTCAGTTCTATCCCTTCCCGTGATATCCATTACTTGATCCCCGAAAGTATCCTGTCAGCGGACAGGGGAAACTTCTGCAAAGACTGTCTTTCTAAAAGGCAGGAAGCATTTCTCGCAAGAAACATAATAACTGAGGTCTCAACCAATAGTGAATCCAGTGCCATGTCTCTGGGGGCAACTGACTCCCGTTATACCAGATAGGATCTCTGGTCATCCGCGATCTCAACAGATTTGTCAATTTAGGATTTGGCCTTATCCCATGGATTGGCTGCACCTGATTTAATCCGGGGGATGTTACACCAAAATGTGAAATATCTTGAGAATAAGATTCCTACAGCCCCCGGAGGGACGCCGATGTGCTATGTGCTATGGCGTATTGGTAGTGTAGTGCTGCCAACTGCACTATGATCTTATAGGCTTTTTACACTTCATCTTATCGCAAAGATGATAACATCTTCCCATAAGAATTGTACAGGGCTTAAATTCAACATTTTTCTTCATCTTTAAAAGATGTTCCTATCTCATGTTGTTTCATTCAACATCTTTCGATTATTTTAGTGTCATCACTAGAAAAAACAAATAATTTGTTAAAAAGTATATACACTGAAAAAATTATTGCCGAATTATTTTCAAACAAACGCTCGTTTGAAAATTTTTTTGAATTCTACAAAATTTTTTACTGATTTAATTAATATTTTTGTTTGATTTTTATTTAACCAACAAAAATGTTGACAACTATTCACAAATATAATATACGCGTTATTGGTTTCAAGTTCTCATATTTTTGTATGAAATATTTAACGCTTCTTATGTTGTCATTATTTTGCATTTTTTTATTTAATCGTAAGCAACACTTCTTTATGTGAAATATAAGAACTACAACAAAAAACACATGCAGTCTTTTTTTTGGACTCTATAAAAAAGTACAACAAATGATAAAATAGCATGACGAGGTTTGTAGTAAAAAAAAACAAAAAAACCATAACAGGTAAAAAAAAAACGTTTCACTCTTTTTAAACAACAGAAACAACAACAATATTTATAAGAAACAAAATAAATTGTTTGGTTGGTTTCAAGTTGGTAAAAAAAAAAACAACATCCCGTATTCAATTTTTTCAAACTGTTAACTTAAATACATCAAATACAAAACTAGAATGATGACGAAAAACATATCGAGTCGGTCTGCCGCCGTTTTTTGGTTACATTTCTTCTTCATTAGCAAAGGAAAGGATACAGCAACAGCGAGTGATGAAGAAAAACATTTGTGTGTATAAATAAGACTTCGTTCAAAAATTATTCCATTCCAACAAAAAATGTGTCTCAAAGCCAGCCGGCGGCTCTGCTTCATCTTTTCCAACAGTGCTTGCTTGTGAGCACGTCAAAAACTTTTTTGTTTGATTCAGAAAAATTATTTGTTTGAAATTTATATGAGTTTCAGTAAACTTTTTGTTTGATTCTGATAAATTATTTGTTTGAAAAAATCGGTGTTTTTTTCAATTAAAAAAATGTAAATAAATTGTTTGAATATGCGAATTTGTTTATAAAACCGATTTCAGACAAAAAATTGTTTGATTCTACAAATTTTTTGTTTAAATTGGAAAAATAAATTTTTCTGTGTATGATCACTAGAAAAAAATACAAAAGACCAGGACAGCAATATCATTAATTTCGATTTAATTCGCTCTTACACGTGAAAATAAATATTTTCATGATGAATGATGTTACAAATGTTAACAAGTTTTTTTCATTTTTAACATCATCCAGGCATTCCTCTAAGATGTGATCAAGTGTAAAAAGGCTATTAGCCATAAGGCCGAGAAGCGGTGCTTTTGAGTAGTGGCGTGTTGTATTTATACCCACACCACAATAGTTGAGAGGGTATTATTCATTTGTGCGGATGTTTGTAACACCTTTAAATAGTGGTGTTAGACCAACCTTTAAGTATAACGATGGACTCAGAATCACTGATTCGTTTTAACGATGTCCGTCCGACTGGCTGGCTGTGCATGTAAACCTTGTGCGCAAAGTATAGGTTACAATTTGGGAGATAATTTATTCGCACAAGCACCAAGCCTATTAAAAATATGAAGACTCTTTCCATAATTTCACATACCCTCCACACAAGCTTCTTTTTGGAATAGGGGGTTTGTGTCAATAAATGATTTTATTATGTAGGTATTATTATGGCGATAAAAATCATCTTACAAAATTTTATATGAATCGATCCATATTTAACCATAACTCCCAAACAAATACTACTCACGAAAATAGCTTTTAATGCCATAACTTCCTTATAGAACCTCAATTATGCCTCAGCGTCATCGAAAATGTTAACTATCGGATAGAGGTGTGCCGCCGTTTGGCCGATATTTTGCTCCAAACATAATTGAAACATACCAATATTATCATAATTAAAAGAAATGACAATAATTTCCTAAATAATTTGTGTTTTAATTAGTATTGTGGTTATTTTGTTGAACTATTTATGGAAGAAAGATTTAAGACTATTTCCAATGACAGTGATCTCGTGTATTGCGTTGATGTACCGAAACTATTTTCGGCATTAAATCACAATTATAATGCAGATGAATGGCGACTTTTTATTGATGGTTCATTTAAAAATAAATTTTCTTATAAAAATTTATGACTTTATTTTTTATTAATTTAAGATTTGTAATGTAATATGTCGTGCGCCGAATCGTTATGATCGCAAACTATGGCCATCTCGCGAGTCACATAGAAAAGGCAGCAAAAACATTTTAAATTACCAATTAGTTAAAGTTAAGGACGTTATTATGGCACCACTGCATCTTAAACTGGGATACATGAAACAATTTGTAAAAAATTAGATGTAAACGGCGATGCTTTTTGTCATCTTTGTCATAATTTTAATTTAAATTGCACACGATTTTTATTAAATTGCAAACGTTTTTTTAAATACACAGATTCAAAGTGAAAAAGAAGACATTAACAAAACGTCATATTAAAAAAAACAATAATTTTACATGAGTAAAGTTTTATTCAAAATCAACATCGACCCTTAAAATTTAACCACCCTTTAAATCCCGGTATTAACATACAAATTGCCGATAACTTTTACGATAATGGCAGCTATCATGACAAAATTTTGTCCCTGTAGTTCTTAAATTAACCGTGGGACCTACCTAAAACCTTATATATGTAGATGAAGATATCCAAATAATATTCGGTGAGAAGAACTTTTACATGAATCTTAACCTCGTAACATAATTTTGTTTAGGCGAGTCAATGATTGCCTATGGGGCCCAAACAGGGTACACTAGCAAAAATCGTTTTTATATACTGTGGTGTAGGGTATCATATGGTCGGACTTTCTTACTTGTTTTCATGTGTTGTTGTGATTTCTTTTGATGTCTTGCTATGACAAGTACCATGCCTACTTAAAGCCTATGCTTAGCTGGAAATTACTGTAAATATTTTAGGAAAAGCGGTTCAGTACTTTAGGTGTCTATAGGCAACAAACAAACAAGCAACCATTTTCATATTTATATAAATGTAGATATTAAAATATTATGAAATAACGCCTAACAACTTGTTAATTAAGTCGGTTGTAATTTAATTTAATTGATTTAAATACCTGGAAATCATTTTTTATCAATTGCAATATTGTTTTGTTAGAAGACGTAACGTTTGCAATAATAGGTGTGATCCCGTACTCAACTTTGGGAGCCCGCGGGATCCCAATCTTACCGAAAACTGTTCCCGTACTCAAAGTTTGGTAAAGTGAGAGTGCTGTTAAGAGAAAAATATTCTTCTTCTTATCGCACGAAGTAGCCCGTACTTTTTCTTTGGGCTGATTGGGAAAATTGTTAAACAATCAGCTGTGACAAAAAATAAGCAATAAAAACTATAAACAAGTATTACCAAAAGAAATAAAATTAAAAATATTAATAAAATAAACAAAAGAAAATGTTAAAAAATTTAGGTACATGTTATAATTTGACTTTTGTACATACTAATGTGTCATTTATGTATTTTTTTGAACGTTTTCATTGTAATGTTTGCTTTTGGGGTAAAAATTTGGTTTTTATTGCTCCCGTACTTTTGTACATTTTTGTCTATTACTTGAGGGTTACACGATCAAGTTTTGGCTATCAAGTTTTAATACACTCACACTTTTTTACCAATACACTCATACTTTTAAAAATTGATACGAACTTGCCTCTAAAATTCTCTTGCCAGTGAGTGTATCAATTTTCGTTCAAGAAAACAACTTATTACAAATCTTTTGAAGTTGTTTTTGTTTTTTTTTCACAAATATTTTGCCGGCAAAAGCTGAAGTTCTTTTTTTTTTACCAATTGTTGCGGGAATTTTAAAATTTTAACTAAAAACCTAAAAAAATATTGAAATATGTTTATTAATAAAATTTATTTATAAAATTAATAAGCAAAATGATGTTCTGCGATTCATAGAGCTGTACAGAAGCCATGAAATTTTATGAATCTTTAATCATATAGGCGAAATGATTTGAAAATAAAAGCCTACGAGTCTATAGCTTCTGAAACAAAAATGCCAGTGGAAGAAGTAAAGAAAAAAATAAAGTCCCTTCGAACAGCCTACAGTGCAGAAAAATCAAAAGTGGAAAATAGCAAAACATTTTGAGTTGTTTTCTCGGCGACGACATCTTGAAAAAGTAAATTGCTTTCAACTTGCGTGCAGCCTACGTCACAGCTGTCAACTTTTGCATATTTTGACAATCAGTATATGTAAAAGACTATCAAGAAAATCTTGATCGTGTGGCTGCACTGTTAGTGAGAAAAATTCTTGTTTACTCTCATTTTACCGAACTTTACCCAAAAAGTACGGGATCGCACCTAATGTTTCATTTTTGGTTAATAGTATTAACAAAAACATGTGTTGATTTTGAAAATGAATAGCAACAATAATTTATTCATATTTAAATCATGTCATATTAAGAAATAAAATAATTTAAATATTGGATTTTAAATATGTAATGTTCTCGTTATTTCTTTAACAATAATATGAATTAATTCTAATAAATTATAAATGATGTTACAAACAAAAACCAGTTAATTTTATGGTTTGAAAATTCAGGTGAAAATACAGACGTGTAAGTAGTCACATCTACACCAGCTTCGAATAAAAATTTGTATGAAGGCTTAAGTTTAACAAATTTAATTTTCATTAAATTACACTAGCCAACAAGGTTTTGGACTGGAGCAACTTGCAATTTGATGGGCTTAATTCGAATCTGTAATTGGTTTTTCTCTATCATGTCAGGTTTTCGAGATACAAAAAAATGACTTAGCTTTTAACAATAATTAGTATTGTGCTAATTTAGTTCCTTAAACAAGAAATCCAAAAAAAAAGGGTAATTATGTTGGTCATTGTGCAAATTTGCAGTGCATATTATGATTGACCACTTTTATTTTTTGTGCAAATGTGCTATTTTTCTAAAAATTTAGCATTGTTTAGATTTATTAGAATTATACACAAGCAAATTAAAGTAAATTTTTTCTTTTTAAATTATTTAAATTTAGTTCTCTATTTTATATTAAAACCCACGAAAATGTTAAATCTATAAGTTCCCTTAAAAACAATATGGCGTTTAATATGTCAAATGTTATTGTTTACATTTGTTTGCAACTGAGCAAATATGCACTACTGATTTTGCTCATGGTATTTTTAGTGCAAACAAAGTAAAATAGAGCAAATTGCAAATACGTACATTTTGTTGTTATTTTGTGCAAATGTGTGTATTTTTGCATCGTTTGCACACTTTGCACTACCCATCGTGATTTCCCTCAATTTCTTGATTTAAACTTATTTTGTTCGTATTCGATTCGGACTTAGTAATAATTTTTTTTCTTTTTCCTGACAATCTACAAGACAACGCAAGTAACGTGCACCTTTAAAAAAATCAAACTTTTGACGAAGGGATCCCTTTTTGCACATAGAAAACCTTTAAAATTCATTTTTTAAACTAAGACCTTGAGCGTGTTAAAGTGAAACCCGCAATCCTCACACTGATAGACCAGCACACTACCAACTAGTATATCGGGGGTTCCCACCTTTTAAATATTTGCAGTTTATCGTTTGAAAATTTTATATAATAACTTCTCAATTTATTGCCAGTGTAAACGTGTTCTTTTAAAAAAATTCATATATATTTTTAGTTGTCCAATTTGAAGAAAGTAATTTCAAGCACTAACCACACAATTTAAAATATTATTCCAATTGAAATTAATTTAGAAAATAATTCTTTTTTTTTTTTTGTTGTTGCTTGTTATACTCGTAGCTGCTGGTGCATTTAGAACATAATGATCAACATGGACAAACCAACACCAACACCCAGCAAACAACCCACATCCTGTGTGTTTGTGTTATATAAGGCAACAGCAAAATTGGAAATATTGTTAAAATAAGAAAAAAGAAAAGAGCAGACATTGGCATTTCCATACTGTCAATTTAAGTGGTAAATACAGATTGTTTATTGTTTTTATGGGAGGGGCGTGTTACACATATATCCACATCATCATCATCCTCATCGAACACTACAGCACTCCTGAGAGTCCAAAAAGACTGGAACATATTGTTGTCGCTGTAGTCATATTCAATAAAATTGTACATTTTATGGTGTGATGCTGAAATGTGGGGTTTGTGCCTGTAAACACCTACTCCTGTCATCTCAATGAATTTAAGACAAAAACAATAACATCAACTACTACTACAATAGCAGCAATAAAAAAAAACAGCCAGCTTAAAAAATATGTTTGTTCATTTTAATCTCTTTAAACTTTTAACAGGTTTTGCACCCATTTTTTTAAGTTAAGGTTTATTTGCGTTTCTGTTATCGATATTTAGGAAATTTATTTATGGAAACATGGCCAATGTGAATGACTTTCCTAATTTCCTAAGCCGCCCAGTTTTCAGGCCAGCATATGCGCAATTTATAGCATTTAAGTTTTATTTTTCCTCACAGTTTCTCCTCTGGAATCTGAGCACATCACAAATCCAGAGATGAGAGCACAGCAGAGAAAAGAAAAGTGAGAACAGCTTTAGATGTATTTTGGAATAGATTTCCAGTTTTGCATGTTATTGTAACTTGTCCTATAATTGAGTAGTGCCATTACTGTTTGTTCGCCGTATTCCTCAATGTTACAGTGAAATAGTGGTGGCTGGTTGGAAGCATAGATGGATGTAAAAGACAGTCTCCACTCTTTGTACTGTTTAAAGTTAAATGGTAGACAAAATAGAAGTAGGCGTGTCTCTGGCTTTTAAAATGTTGGTTTATTGGCAGCCAACAGGAGAAATCGACAACAGAAACTACAACAACAAGAAGACGCTTGTGTAAATAAAATACATAATAGCAATCGTTGTGTTATTGTTGTTATTTTCACTGGCGCATTTTGCAGCTTTTTATCTGGAACAAGTTTGCAATGATATCCACACATACATGTTAGTATTTATGTATTTGTTTGTGTGTGAATCTGTGAATGTATCTATGTTTTTTTTTTTTTTTTTTTTTGTTACTTGCAGCAACATCTTTTAATTTATTTAACGATAATTTATAGCTATTGGGCTATAAAATTCTACAGATATACAGTCACAGTTACACTTTCTTGTTGGTTCATTTAATAATTGTACGATACCTTAAGGCTTTCTGCTGCCATTTATATGAGAGAGTTTTTTGTTAGGTGGAGATTTTTAATAGAGATTTTTCTCGTTTCTCTCAATTTACCACTGCAACTACTAATTTTCGTTCATTTAATGATTGTAATTGTAATTATAGATTACTTAGTCAATAACAAAAAAGATAATAAGTATGTAACTAACTAATGTATACTGCATTTGCCATATTAATTTACAATGATATACAGTGAGTAACAAACGTGAGGACACATTAACTTTACATTTTACTAGAAATCTTAAGTTTTTAATTAAATTTGAAACTAAATTAAAATAGGGTAATAACTTGTACTTTTGGTACTTTTTATAAACACGTTTTTTTTTAAATATTTGTGCGCCTGAATAAATTAAAAATTTAGCACGTCTTAGAGAAATCTTGTTATTAAAAATGTTTATTTGAATGAATTTCTTTAACTAAAGTGACATGCGAGAATAAAAGAACTTTTTAAGCGAAATTTCGGGTATAACAGTTTTTTGCCTTAAACAGGGTAAAAATTGTTAATTTTGGTACTTTTTGAAAATGCTTTTTTTAAATATTCTTGCGCTTCTTAATTGAAAATGTTTGTTTCCTTGAATTTCTATATCTGCGGTGGCATGTCGCAATATAAACCTATGTTCCTTATGCCATTAGGATACGAAATATACAGTTTTCGTATCGCTTGATTACTTCAGGTACCATGTATAATTCTGAAATTTTTCGTATCTTTTGAATTTGTATGCAAAATGAACAGAAATAAAATATTTAGCTTTCCATGTCTGACATGTGTCTTTTTGGAAAAATGTGCATCTTTTTGGAAACTATGGGGGTATTCACGTCATAAGTTGCACTTTTGCTTTTTTGCAAGGGTGCAACTTGTGACGTGAGTATCCTTTATGTATGTATACAATGTATCTCTCTCGAAATTTTACTGGAAACACTGATTTGAGGGCACAACAGGTAAAAACTTTTTGTTTAAGTAATTTCGTGCAAACTTAAAACTTATGTCCTTTAAAATAAAGACAGCAAACAAATAAAGTATATTTCAGGGCAAAACCGCGCAATACGACTTTTGGTATTTTTTTTTTTTTTTTTTTTTTTGATTGGGTTTTTCCAAATAATTTTACTTAAACCTATTAGCAACATTAACTTAAAGCTCACTTTAGGTTAAAGTCAAGTTGTTATAATAGAACACGTTTTACTCAGCCGATAAAATCCAATTTTAGTCGGAAACTTTACGAAAAATTTTCCAAAATATCTCTCTCTACAATACCCAGGAATTTTAAAACTATTGACATTGAAGAACAATGTTCGCATTTTCTATGGAAAAGATAACAAATTTCAATGGAAAGTTTTTTCACGATAAAGGTGATTATTTTTTTTAATTTCCGATGGATTCAGCGTACCCGAATTATGTTAAATCGACATGTGCCCGGCTCTCAAAAAAAAGTGTCAATTTCTTGCACAGTGCAATTATTCACCACAGTTGGAAAGGGTATATATTTGTCATTTCAACATTACTGGTCTTAGGCCCTATAAAGTATATATATTCTGGATCCTTATCAGTAGCAAAGCTAATTTAACGATGTCCATCTGTCTGTTGAAATTGGTTTTTCAAAGATCCCAGATATAAAGGAAACTAGATTGTTGCATATTTAATTCATATGCTCCGTCAAATTTTGCTATTGAAATTCAGCCAGATCGTTCAATTAATGACTAAGATATGAGCAAAACAAACACCGTTGCCTAGAGGTAATCCTCTGTTTTTGTTTCTAACCAAACGATTTAATTTTTAATTTTGTGTGTTAGTGGGTAAGTGGTCTAAGATGCTGTATTACATTAGGTGAAGACTACTAATATCGAATACAATACTTTTACTTACTCGTGATTAAAATTTGTGTACAAAACTTTTAGAGCAGGTTTTTTACTTAGAGTTTAAACCAGGATTAAAAGTAAGATTTGTTAATCTTATAATAAATTTAATCTAGCCTTAATCCTCTTTGGCGTTTTTAAGTGAAAGATTAAAGCTTTTAGAATTGCCATATGAATTGACAATACTTTTATGTATAAGTATGGCAGTTTAAAACAAATGCCAAAAATTGTCATCAAATTACTGTTCTTAACGTGAAAAAGAAGAAGAAAAGGATAGAATTTTGTATTGTGTTATATAATATTATATATTTAAAAATAAATGAAATCGAAAAAGAAGCAAAATAATCAAAGAATATTTTATCTTACGAGGTGGAATATTTAATAAAACTTTAAATAAAAAAAAATTAAAAATATTTCCTTTTATAAGCATTCGTACTTTTGAAAGTTCTCTCGCAAGTTTAAACCGCTAACTTTGGGCGTTTAAACTTGGAAACAAAATGAAATAATCGACTACCCAAAAACGAATTTCAAAGATTAGTTCTAATTTAATCGCTAATCTTTATGTCAAAAAATGGCTCTTAGTGATTTAAGTAGGGAGTCCCTACTTTGGTGTTTAGCTTGTAAATATGTAGTTCTTAACTTTTTCTGTATTCACTTTTCTTTCCTTTTAGTCCTTTCAGTCTTATTTATGATATTTAAATAGGACTTTCCAACATGTCTAAAAACTACAAAAACTCACTTCATATTACACAATACTTAATACTTCAGTAAGCAAAAGAGAAAAAATATATATGACAGATCTATTGCAAAACTCAAGATCGATTATGTGTCACTTGGACTACCGTTCGAAAAAGATGTCGGATAAAACATCTGTTTTTAAAAATGTTTAATTAGCTTAAAATGGATTTTCAAACACAAAAAGTGTGCAGCATATTAAAATAAAAATAAAAAAAAAAACAAAAATATATAAAATGTCCTTTGACAACATCCCTAAACACACTCATACATACAAATGTTATAGTTGCTTTTTGAAACAATTAACAACAAAAAAAAAGACATTCATTTATACAGAGGTCAAAAATTCATTTAAAACATTTTAAAAGTCAATTGAAACAACAATTCAGCATCATCAATGTGTATTTATTATTGAAGTGCTAAAATCAATTTAACAAATACTTCAGATTAAATGGAAAAATAATAAACCAAACAAATGGAAATGAATAACAAAAGGTGCCTTCTGTCATAGTCCATTATAAACGAGTATCTCCTTTTTTTTCTTTCATTTAAGCCAATGACCACTGGTGGCTTTATGGTTGGTTATGAGGATTTTAACTGACAGACGCTAACAAGGCTTAATGGGAGCTCATTGTTCAAAGATTGAATGGAAACAAAAGCAATTTTAAATCTAGATAAATCTGTATTGAGTAGATACAGCAAACTCAAAGCGAAGTGCATTTATTTTGTATTCAAGGAATTTATTTTCACATAAATTTAGCAAATAAATTATAATTAAGAGCCGAGTTAACATAATGAAAACGGTTTAATTAATGTTTTAATTTGAAGTGATCATCGTAAGAGTTTTTTCAAGTTAATTAAGATTACAGTCGATTTCTTAACTTCATATAAGGCTTGCATTTTGAACCCTTTTTTGTAGTCTGTCCTTTTTTTAACATAGTCTGGCATCGGGAAAGAAATTGTGGTTGTTAGAGCGGATCAAAGTGGGTAATTGTTGAAGCCTAGTACTCTGTTTAAACTTGTAAAAAATGCTGATCAACATTTTTTATTTCATACGAGAAGTTTGACATAAATCAATATTACCTATCTTACGATTTTGCACAATTTGACGTTTTATTCCTTCAAAGTATGCGACATTGTTTTGCATATGTTAACCCACGCATGGTATTTTTTTTATTACTATGTAATTCTTTCAATTTGCAAAAGGTAAAATATTTGTACTTTTTAATGTCTGGCCTGCCTGTCAACATTTTCTGGGTTATTTACTTCCTGTAATTTGTATGGAATCAATGTCAAATAACTAATCCAACGTTGTTAAAGGAGCTGAACTTCAATCATCCATTGTTTTGCCAAGATTGAGTCAAGCTTGCAACATTGTTAAAAATCATCAGATTTAGGCCTCTGATACCAAATTTGGCAAATGATTTAAAACTAGATCAATAGTTTTTTTTACTAATGTTTGATAAAATGGCCTGTCAAAAACATTGCAAAATGTTTAACACAAACAAGAAGTAGAAGTTATTACGCTTTCTCTTTCTGGCCTGTGGTTGCAAGGAAAATTTTAATTCTTTTTTAATTATGATCGAACTTTACCCAATAAAAACTGTGCTCCAAAAGGAGCAGGTTTTATGTATGAATTCATACTTCAAATCGCTTCAAACCTGCTGATGGGATGCCTGATTTTTGTATGGGGTGTTCCCGGTTTGGTGGACTATTTTCTGTTGTCAATTAGGGCTTCTGTTAATATGCAAACAAAGCACTCCTAAAGTGCTTTTCTTAGGGGCTAACTATATTAACATATTCATTAATGTTTTTCTTTTACTTGTTTAAATGCCTTTTTCCAATCGTTTTCGTATATTTTTATTTTTTTCGGTTTGCAACCTTCTTCGTTGTCAGCACTAAAATAGCAGCTTTTTTGTACATTTTATTCTATACCATTTACTGCTGTATAACAGCTCTTTTATTGAAGCGCTCGATTATGCGCTTTTTCTCTTAAGTGCTTCAAAAAACCCAACATTTTTTTACTGGGTAAGATCTGACCATGATGACAAAAACTTTCGACTAAAAGTAAAGTTCACGTCTGTTGAAAAGTCTAAACGGATCCAAAATTATACAAACCAAATCTTGCAACTTTTTCAGCACTTATAAGAGCGCTTTCTAACACGCAAACTTTACTTTAACAATATTTATTGAATGTTTTATAATCCGCGCAATGCGGATTCACTACAGGAGGCAGCATGTTTACTGGCTTTGATAGAACGAACCATATTGTACTAAAAGAAACTTTTTGTTTAGTTTTATGAATCTTTCATTTGCTTAAGCAAAGTGCGAAACTGATCGCTCTTTCCGTACGGAATCAAAGATTTTTTTGATTTAGTTTTTGTGTTTTTAAATGCATTTTAGAGGATTTTTGTTAATTTTTGATAGAAGCTTAAGTTATCTTATGCATATTATAGCTGGGTCTTTTTTTGCCTGAAAATGGTTACATGTAATTCAAAAAACCTAAGTTCTTGTATGGTTGTAGTATTGCTGTATAAATTCGCCTTGATTTCGCGCAAATTTTACTTTGATAAATTTTATGTTCTTTTGTTTGTCATACTAAACATGCAACTGAATACAGCTGCATATGTTTAAATGACGAACAAAGAAGAAGCATGTTTGCAAGTACATCAAAGTCTGTACTCACCTTTATTATTCTTTCCCTTTTCTAGCACAAGGTCTGCGATCGCACTATGAAAGTTTTTTTTTAAGAACATCTGAGATTACATGCTATGCTGTTCTTCTCTCCCCTCTCACCAATAAACATAGACTTTCTAAAAGAAAACTTACATAGTGTGAACCCAGACACACTCTAGAGTCTAGACCAAGGCGAATTTACTAGAACAACACTGCTTTTGTGGTCGGATTGTCAAAAATATTGCTAGTAACAAAAGGTTTGTTTACAAAAAAAACTAGTTTGTATCAGAGAACGGATTTGTGCGATTGCAAAAAAATCGCAGTAAATGAACACCAACAAATACACTCGTTTGCGGTCATACAATCATACTTGCTTAACCGCAAACATTCGCTGCTGGTTTGCAGTCATTCAAATAATGCACATCGTTCTTTGTTATTTATTCCATCGTTTAGCTTCGTTTGTCAATTAAGATGTTTGTGTGTTTGGTCCGATAATGATTGTTTTGGCAAAGAAAAAAAATATACAAACAAAAAAGCCAGAAATCAAGCAATTATTACTCACAAGAAAAAAAATTTAAATGAAACTAAACGCACATATGTAGGTACAAACAATTTCCATACAAACAGAAGACTTTTTTTTATCATCTTAAAAAGTACAGTAGTTCTGTATGTACAATGTATTCTTGTTTTTATTGTTGTTAATTTTAATAAAGCGTCTCATCGAGTGGTTTATTGTTGTTATTGTTGTTAATGTTAACAAAGCGTCTCATCGAGTGGACAATGACTACTTGAATGCAAAAGTATAAGAATGTGAGCGTTTTGAATTTACACAATTTTGTTATAGGTATTGTGTACGAAACGATGTAAAAACTACCAACGTTGAACTTTGTTGTGCAGGCAAAGAGTGAATGTAAATTTGAGCGTATGAATAAATCAAGAAAAATTGTGATTTTGCAGTTCTCTGGTTTGTATACAAACTTTGACAAGTCGAACACCGAAAAAAAACACCATATGTTGACTTGACCCAACCTTCTAGTGAGTTCACCGTCTCTAAACTTTGCAAAATACAATTTCTTTGTGAGAAAGGTACCTATCAGTACTTCCATTGACAGTGCTGCCAACTCTTTATAAGCGTTTACAAAATACACACACGAAAAAAACATTATAGAACATTTAAATATAATGTTTGTCTACAGTATCACTACAATTGTTCTGTTTTTTAACGAAGAACCGAACATTATATAATGTTCGGTTCTTTCTTGAAAATAGTTACAAACGGTATTAAGGGTTGTGTATGTCTACACAATCACTAAAAAAATAGATATCGTTCTTGGGTTTGTGAGCCGAACGTGAAATAATGTACTGTTTATTTTCGAACACTGGTTTAAACCAACAAATCTATAAATCACTAAACATATAAACCATCTTTAAACGCATAAAATTGGGCGTTTAAACCACCAATACAGACCATATGAATTTGATAAGATTTATCGTAGTGCTGCCACATGTTATTTTTTTAACCACATATAATACATGGGGCACTGATTTATAGTTGTTGAGTTTAAACTATATATAAATTCAAGTTTAGGTCAACTAATCCAGCGTTTACACCATCAGTGATTTATTAGCCATAAGAAGTACAGCAATAGTTCTTAAAGATTTTAGCTAAATTCTCTTTAGTTAAAATTAACAAAAGGCATCAAGTAGTATAAAAAGGCGATCGCGATAAGACTTGTTTCGCTGCTTCAAATTAAAAAAGTTGCAAAAAAAAACAATTAATTATTAAAAAGCAAAGAGCTTCTACAAACTGATTCGATATTTTAAACCATGTTTTAAATATGCAAATCAAAGTATATTTAAGCTCATTAACAATGATCATATTAAATTAGCAAAAAATTCAATTCAATATCTTTTTACATTATTTATTTTTCAAAACAAATTAAGTATAATTAACGGCTTCTTCTGTACTTCTCTGGGAACTAAACGAAATTCAATTAACTTCATACAAACAATTTAGAAGTATATGAATCTAAACGATTTAAAATCAACAATAATGTTATAATATAAATAATATTAATGTGTTTAAAATTCATTTATTTATTATTATTAGGGCAAGTTTTTTACGTACAAAAAATTAAAAAAGATCATACCTAAAATATGCAAAAAAAAATAGCAAAAATATGCATATTAAAAGCTTTATTTTAATATGCACGAATCAAAAAATATTTAAAATTTAACAAGAGTATTTTAACTTTAAGAGATTGCCCGCCAAGATCTCCATGCAGTCGTTAATGCAAATACATAATCATATATTTTTCAGGAAATTGATTGATAAAATGCTAAATATGCACTTGTATGCAAATAAAGCATTTTCCAAAAACCTTGTAAAATAGTATTAAAAAAGAAATTGCTTAAGAAAACTCTCGAAAAACTTTCCCTGATCATTATTAATATATGATCATGAGTATTATTTATGTTTAATTATAATTTATTTTGTTGTTATTTGGTAACAACTCAATCAAATCTTAATTTATTTTCGCTCTGTTCCCACCAATTGACATGAAATATTTGTTAAACTGATTTGAACTTCATTATTTAGTTTAAGGGGTTTTTTGATATGTTTTTATTTCTTTTTGTTTTAACTTTTCCGAATATTGGTGGCTGTTTAAAGCCGATAAGTAAAAAATTTGGAGAAGAAAAACATTTTAACGAGACATTTGAGTAAAGTAGAGGTGAAGAAAATAAGTGAGTATTTGTATGTTTGTTTGGATCCTATTAAATTTTGATAAATTACTGTTTCAGCTACACACACACTTTCATACTCATAAACTCGAGTTATTTTAACAAGGGATAAGAGCACAGTGGGTTGGCTTGGAAGAAAATAAGGTATATGTATGTATGTTTTTATACATTTTTCATTTTTGTGTCTATTATAGGAAGGTAATTAACCCTTAAAAACCTAAAAACTTAAGTTATTTTTCTAAATGACTGTTTTGGCATAACCGCCTAACTCAATTCAAGATTACATCATATATAAACATTATTTTTTCATTATTGCCTAAATTAACTTAAGTCGTTATTCTTTAAACTTTATGAATTATTATATAGGCTTAACAACCTAACTCAACATATGGGATCGAATCTGAAAAATTTTCACATAGAATAATAATTTAAGTCAATTTAGGCGCACTGAAAGTTTTTTTATTTTATCTTGAATAATAGCCTAGCTCAACTTTAAATTTTTGACTTTCTTTCGTTCAACAATTCATAAGAGCCTAAGTGTCTTTTTCTGAAATATCTTTTGGCTACGAGAATAAACAACCATTTTTTTAAAAAACTAATTAAAAAAATTTGGTTCTAAAGCAAAATTCCAAACATTAATCCAGTGTTCGAAAATAAACCGTAGATTATTTAACGTTCGGCTCACACACCCAGGAACGATATATATTTTGTTAGTGATTGTGTTGACATACACAATTCTTAATACCGTTCGTAACTATTTTCAAGAAAGAACCGAACAGAACAATTGTAGTGATACTGTAGACAAACATTATATTTTAATGTTCTATAATGTTTTTTTCGTGTGTGTATTTTGTTTTTGTAAAAATGTTTTTTTTACCAACCAAAAGGGACGAACATTAACGAGCCGAACTGTACACATTGCAGTTTGTGGATTTTCAAAAAAAACCAAGCGGAATTAAATGTTCACATCTTTTGTTGAGTTTGATAAAAACAGTAATATTTTTGTGTTCGAACGATGACTAACAGGGAAACGTTATTTTTTTATGATTTTCTACACAAACACTATTAGTGTTTGTGTTTTCCACAAATCTACCGAACCGAACATTAAAAAACGATATTTATTGTTTATTTTCGAACACTGCTTTAAACTGCTGTACTGAAAATATTGAAAGCAGACTTAGGCTGTTTTGATTTGTGCCCACAGATATTTGCAAAATACTAGACCAAGGTCGGTAATAAATAGCTAGTTTTAATTGTCAAAGTCGGATATTTCTTAAGCCATAGGACATAGCTATGCATTTCGCTAGAACTCGACTCTGTAGTAGTGCTGGGATACTATCGATACTTTCTACTATCGATATTTATCGATAGTTCAGTTTTCACTATCGATATATCGATTTTAATATCGACTGAATGTTTGTACTTGTGTAGGAAAAGTTTAACTAGTTTTTTTATTTTTTGCGAAAAAAAAAATGCCGCCAAAAAGTCGTGGATCATTTCTTTTTTTTCTGTCTTTTGTCCTTTTTTCATCCATACATGATCTAGAAACTAAATCCGCTATCATATTAGAGTTACTACAAAATTACATTTATATAAGTATATTTCAGAGCACCGTGTAAAATGCATTTAATTTGCAAAAATCTAAATTATTTACATACAAAGAAGATGTACTTGGCAAACAAAAAATTTGATACCCATATTGCGCTATTTAAAACGAAGGGTTACCACCCCATTGCATGTTTGTCAAAACGCGAACTAGCCCGAATTTCAATAAAAGCCCCGTATTTAATTTAATTGACTAAAGATTAAAATACGTTAATTTGGCATTTTTATTACAAACAACCCCGAGCAAAAAATTTAAAACCCTTCTTTTTTTCAGAATATCCTTAAAAAAAGGACATGGATGATCGTACTTGGACAAATTGTATATACAGTTGAACGTGCCTTAAAAACCTTTCTTAAGATACCCATATTGTATATGTTGGTAAGAAAACAGATTCTCAAATTAACAAAACATGCAAAAATATACCCTTTTTCAAACTGGTCCAGCTCATGAGAGGTCGAAGCTGGAGCCGAAATATTTTAAATGTCATCTTAAAAAAGTCCAAGTTTCATTTTGAGGGGGGTACACCTTGCAGGAATTTCACCTCCATACAACTTGAGTCGCTCTAATAAACATGTACAAATTTCGACTTAAAGGCCTTTAATTAGCAGCAATCCATATCACTTGCCATTCTTGTTGTTTGTATTTATTGCTGTAATTCAGCGCGAATTAATAATAGCAAGTAAAATTTTGCGGCAAAAATCTGAGTGTGTATAGCTGCGGTTACATGTCTTCATAGCTGTATTTTAAATAATAAAAATAATATCGATATTGATATTTTTCCTATCTATATTTTAAGACTATCGATAGTATCGATAGTTTCCCAGCACTACTCTGTAGTAGATTTCGTTGATAAACATTTTTTTAAATCGGTCAAAAATTGAGAATTATGCATCGTTTTTAATTTTTCACTACCCAAGATGCCCTAGTTAATGCGGTGTAGACCGCTATCGACGACAAACAACTGCTCATGCTGATTTCTAGCATGACAAGTCGATTGACAATTCAATATTAAACGAAATTATTTCATATATATTACTTGACTTAAACACTAAGATCCGTTTTCACAACATACCATTATCTAAAAGTAGACTTTATACGGCCTTATAAAAAGTGTTCCATTATTAAAACTTTACTTTAACCTAAAGTGAGCGATAAAGTAAATAAAGGTTCATCCTACGTGGTAGGTTTAAGTAAAGTTCTAATAATGGAATACTTTTTATACGGCCGATGAAATCCTACCTTTAGCTGGTAAGTTGTGAAAACGGGCTTAAATATTATAATACTTCTTAAAAAAAGATTTAGAACTGTGTATATTAAAACAAATTCCAGTTATAAGAAAAAAAATTTTTTCAAACCAAATTTTAATATATAATTTCAATGTTTTACTTTAAATAAATTTTGAAAACGAAATAATGTTTATTAGATTGGCCCTTCATAATATGGAGACAAATTTTTTAAAAATTAGGGGCTCACCCCCTAGAAATATGCGAATACCCAAACAACTAAGAAATACAACATTTTGGTCGAGCAAAAAATATATGGGTTTGTCTCAAAGCTGCTGAAATCTTAAATAGTGAATACAGGGCGAAAAAATTATTGTTTTTAATTTTTGTCCAATTATACTAGATAATAAATAAATGTTTCAAATAAATACAAAATTTTTTATTCAATTATTAAGCACATCATAATTAATGAGTAAGAAAATGTTGTATTCCCGACTATAACTTTGATAATAAATTTGAAGGTGCCCATGCAAAAATGAAAACTGAACTAGCAAATTGCTTGATTTTGATTTTCTTGCAAAAACAATAAAATAAAGCAATTGGTTTTTTCTTCCACTTACAACTAGAATTCGAGTCGGGAAAAAGCCAAGCAATTGTAGGGGAATGTAAGAAAAGATAAACTTCCCTGCAAATAATAGGACCAGTCCAAACACGCGTGTAAAGAGTAGTCCACAAGGTACCAGGACTAGTCCAAAAGTAACCCAAACGTATGGAAAAAACATGGTCTATTTAATATAACAATGTCCTAGGGAGGACCATATAACTCATCTTTGGACTACTTGGGAGTAGTTTTAAAACTACTTCATGGTATACTCAACAGGACTAGTTTTGAAGTCGTTTAAAAACGAAAGCATGTCGTTAAAAAACGAAGACATGTCGTCTCACTACAAACACTTTTTAACAATGACATGGTCCATGCTTGCATTACGTCGGACCAGTCCATGGAGTAGTCCATTTTATCAAAATGGATCAGGTGGTCCAATTTTATTTGCAGGATTAGCATTTCAGAAAGGTATCACTTATACAAATCGGATCAAAAATTTGGCAACTAATGGCAAAACCCCAGGTTAAAAAAAAATACTTCATAGTTATTTTTTATTTGAATTTGTATATAATCCTCAATATCAAAGCATTTTGCACAAGTCTAATGCAAAAGTTTGATTAAATAGCGAAAAAGTACATTATATGTCTTTTAATAGTAATAAAAGTTAAAGGCACTGTAGAAATCGCTTTCGGTGCGGAAACTTTTTTCCCCAAATCCATCTAAAAAACTGTTTTTTATTATCAGAACAACATTCCCCATATGGCACTGGAGTGGTATTTTTCACTCAAAAAAAGTTATTTCCCTATTGTACCTACATATATATTTTTAAAAAGCAAAAAAGCTCCACAGTACTTTTTATTAAAATGCAAACAAGAAGCAGTGTTACCTAATTTTCTTACCAAATTCCAATATTTTTTTATAAATATATTTTGTATTTTTATGCCACTGTGCAGCAATAATTTTAACAAGCAAAAGCAATATTTAATATTCTCGTTTATTTTATCATCGTATTTGTTGGCAAATGTTCAAAGCAAAAGTACGTGTATGAGTATGTGTGTTTTGTTGTAAAATGGTACTGTGGCCTGTGTTAAGTGAACAATATTAAACATATTTTACCCAAGGGAGCACTTAACAATTCGTTAAGTTACCGCTGTTTAGTTACTTTATACTTCTTTTTCGTATAATCGTTTTAAGTAAAGTATTTATAATTTTCACTCTGGAACTGTTACAGAATTTTGATTCTTTCAAATGGCTTCTGTGAGAAAGAGAGTGATAAAAGTCAGCCACTTAGAAAGAAAAAAAAATTTTTTTTTGATTACAGTGAGTCTACATATGTACTTATATTACATGTACAAGAAACAAAACACAAAAAGAAACAACATAAAATCAAATAATAACTGGGGTGGAAGTTGATTTTGATATTGAAGGGATTATTTATTTGCTTTTTACCACAAAACAATGTAACACGAACCAAACAAATACATAAAGTATTTGAAATAGAGCTGCTCTTCTCATCAGAGTTCATCATAACAACAACAGAAATAATGATTATGATGATGATGTTTATGATTACATTCTATTTGAGTATTATGTTGCATTTATGTACGAGTGTGTTACATCGTGCTTGAACATTTTCATTTCAAGGGTGGGATTTTTCAAGTGTTTAAGATGTATAAATTCGATAAAAGTAATTGGGGTGAAATGTTGTTATTACAGTTCATTCCTTTTTTTTCTCGATTTTTTTTTTTGTGTTTTTGTATGTGTGTTCCGCCCTTTTCGTAATAAATAATAAAAAGAAAAATTGATGTATTATTTATGGATTTTAATCGATTTTCTTTACAGGCAGACACTTTTCAGCACTTAATGTAAATTAGTATGGTGAGAAATGCATGAAATATTTTATCACTATTAATATCAATTTTATAATAATTTCCTAGGAAATTTATAATGACATTGATAAATATTTAAGAGGAATTTGGTAGATAGAAAATATTAAAAGGTTGCATTTGCATACAATCTATTGAAAGAGAGAAAGAACTTTCATTGTTGATTTTATTATTAATAAATGAATTAGATGTCTTAAACAATGCATAAAAGAAAAATTTTTTTTAAAATAAATAACAAAATTTAAAAGAACTTTTTCAGTAATTTTGCAATATTTTTATACATTTATAAAAAAAAACCCCTTTTTAAAGACCTCTTCAAGAGAAAACGATTTTTAAAAGTGGAACTTTGAAAATACATAAATTTATTATAAAAGTACACTTTAGCGTACTTTCTTAAAAAAAATCCTGTTGTTAGTAAATCTACTTTAAAAAAAGGTTTTTTATAAATCGTAATAATATTATAAATCTGAAGGTTTTATTTTTTTGTGGCGCAATCACGTGAAACCCGCTCAATTGGAAAAAACTAAAAAAAAGTATTTTTGGTACTTTTTCTCTTTTTGATAAATTTGGTATACAGATTGCATATGGTCCAGTGACCGGAATATATTTTGACACCCCTTGCTTTTCACATGGACAGCTCAATGTTTAGTGCTCAAAAAGATGCCCACTTGTCCAATCCCGCTCTTTGGCTCTTTCCAATCACCAGATATACAGAAATCTTTAATGTCTTTGTATGGGAAGTGACACGCCAACTTTTATTGGATGTTGTGTATTGACTACCAACATGCTTGCACCTTATTTGGAAAAGTTTGCTCTTTCCGTTCTTCAGATTACATAAAAAACAGCAACAAGGGACTTATGGGTAAAATTAGAGACAGTCGTGGTTTTTTGCTAATATCTCAGCCATTTGTGGACGGATCAGATTGAATATCAATAGCGAACTCAGTTCCCATCATATCTGTGACATAAGGAAACCTCTTTCAACGGACAGACGGAAGGATATAATGATTTGAACTTCTCTTCTTATAAGGATCTAAAATATATACCGCCTTATTTATAAAAAATAAAACAGGTTTATAGAGGGTTTATTAAACAAATTTTCTTAGAAAATCCGTTTCATACAGCTTTTAGCAACCTGTCTTATTTTTTATAAATAATACCGATATTCTTTATAGGATCTAGGATTAATATTGTAGATGTTACAAACCTTTTACCTTCGGTTAAGGTTATAAAAAAGTACTATTTCCGGAAGCACTCTTTTAGAAGAAGTACTATATCCTTAAACTGTTGTTCATAAAACCCATTTTGTACATTTTCTTGAACATTTTTAAAATAAAGTTGGCTAAATCCTCGGATACTTTTTTGATTAGAAAGCTATCTTATTTCTAATACTTTTAGCCGAATTCTGCCGAAATTTCAGAATTAGCACCCAGTTTTGTTAATAGGCATTTATTTAGATGTAAGTAGCTTTTCATAATAACTTTTAAAATAAGTTTGGAATAAAATACTTTTGAAAAAATTACCTTTAAAAAATAACCTGTACAAAAAGTATCTTTAAAAAGTCCCTTTGCAAAAAAGTACCTTTAGCAAAAAAAAAAAAATTTGGAATAAAATGCCTTTTGAAAAAATAACCTTTAAAAAATTGCCTTTATAAAAAATACCTTTAAAAAGTCCCATGCAACAAAGTACCTTTTGAAAAAAAAAATTTGGAATAAAATACCTTTAAAAAAAGTATATTTAAAAAAGTACCTTTAAAAAAAATACATTTAAAAAAGTCCCTTTGCTAAAAAGTACCTTTTGAAAAAAAAATTGGAATAAAATACCTTTTGAAAAAATTACCTTTAAAAATAGTACATTTAAAAAAGTACCTTTAAAAAAGTCCCTTTGCAAAAAAGTACCTTTTGAAAAAAAAAATTGGAATAAAATACTTTTTGAAAAAATTACCTTTAAAAAAGTCCCATTGGAAAAAAGTACCTTTTGAAAAAAAATTCACACCAACTTGATATACATTTGTATCTCATCAAATTTACAAGTTTTTAAAATTTTCCCATAGTCTCCTTAGTCCCCGCAAATGTAATTAAAAAAATCTAAATAAAAAAAAAACATTGTCATTTTGTAATAAAAATAAAATTGTGCAAATCATATTCTTATTATACGTCCAATTAATTACAACAATAGAAATGGTTGACTTTACCAAAACCCAAACAATTGTTTGGACTGTTTGTTTTCCCAAATCTTGTTTTTTCACGCCAATATTCCTGACTGCCAGGAATAAAGTCAAAAGGATAGCAATATAAAAAAAACATTAAGAAACAATAGCAAGGAACAATAGATACTAAATATAAAACTAAACATCATCAAATTACTATTTTAACACCTGAGAGCCCTTTTTATGTTCTTTTATAACCATTTTGGTGCTGCTGTTGTTTTTACCTTTATTCGCTGTGAGGCACGCAACCCTTGTTGCACGCACTCTGGCTGCACACATACATACCTACATACTAACATAGTCACAAAGTAAAATGAATAAAAATTTTAACACTTACCAATACAAAAAGACCCTTCTTTCGTTCACTCTTTAAAAAAACACACACAGATACTTCATTTACTCGTATGCATCTGTAGTCCTTCATTGTTGTCCTTAGGCCACATTTGCAACCCCCAACTCTACAAGTTTTAATAAAAACCATTATCGAGAAAATTAGTCTCTTTTGTAGCCTTTTATTGTTTCCATCGAGTTTTTAGGTGTGTGTTTGAAAATGTTTTTATTAAATTCTTAAAATAATAAAATGCCAAATAACAACGACTCCTTATTTACACAATCAATTGTTTCCATTATTCCAGAAACCATAAAATGCAACTCGCCAGAACTGCCAATAATGAAAATGTCTTCTTAAAAAAAACAACAATTTATAAAAATTTCAAATTGTATCATTAATTTACTGCATCCAATCAATTATTTTTTGTTTATTGTTGTTTTGTTTAAATAAATTTTCTTTTCGGAGAATCTTCTTCCATTTAAAATTAATACTAATTGAGTTACAAAGCGCCAAGTAATTGAGAAACAAAAGACGATCTTACAAAGAACTAGTTGCTAAAATCACGAGTGTTTTAGTGTCTATAAATTTGTCATTTCATGCGAAATCAAAGAAATTTTTTAAAATCGTATAAAATAGAAGACTTTTATTTGGAAGCAGATGTGCAAGAAATAATAACTTACACACATTTTAATAAGAAGAATTAAAAAATTAAACAATTAACGATTTAAAAAATGTTTTTCATACTTTTAGGGCTAAATTTGTTTGTCATATTAAGCACGATAAGTATTTAGGTCTGCATTGTAGAAAAAACAATACAAAATTTTGACCAAAAGATTCAAAACAATTTATCATAAAATCTATCTTAATGTTAATATTTGCGACTACATGGAAAATAAATTAAATAATATTATTTTTTGCTATGCCAGCAACACAAGTTCGGTGCTCAAGTCTGGGACTGTACAGTGAATTTGTGAAGTGTTTTTGCTTGTAACGCACACAGAAAAAATTCTCCAAAATTGTTCTCCAATTAAAGCATTAATCAAAAATAAAATCAGTTTTAATTACAAATTTAAGCAGGTGAATTAAACGTTTAATCAAGTAAATTAAATGTTTAATCAAGTGAGTTAAACGTTTAAGGGCCATTATTACAACTTGAAGTTAGCTAAAGTTAAGATTAAATTGACAGATAATAATGTGTTATCTGTCAAAAAGCGTCTGTTAACTGTCGGATAACAGCTAACGCCAAGTTATAATAATGGCCCTAATTGATACTATTAATTTGTTCGCTGGTGCATATTTAATGAATATCACAAATTTTTTAATTGAAATCAATTTTTATTTTTTTCTGTGCAGTGAACTGAGAAAAAAATCAAAACTTTTTTTATATTTGCTTAAGTTTGTAAAACTTTTCAGCGAACTTGTAAAAAAACGTTCAGGGGTCTAATCACCGCATACGATATCGAGCAAAATTTATCGAAATTATTTATTTTGGTAATATGAAACTCGATATCGAATGAAAATTATGGAATTTGAAATAATAGCATTCGTTATCGAGTAACTCCACACTACATTTATCGAGTTTTCATTCGATACGTCAGTGTCTGTCGTATGCAAAAACATTCGATAGTTTATTCGATACGATAGTATCGAATGCGGTGATTAGACCTCAGTTCTATCGCGGGTTTCTTAAGAATTGAAGCAAAGCCGCTAATAACGTTGTAAGCAGTGTTCGAAAATAAACAGTTCATTTTTTAGCGTTCGGCTTACACACCCAAGAACGTTATATATTTTTTTTTTGTGGTTGTGTAGATGAACACAACCGTTTGTAACTATTTTCAAGAAAAAGCCGAACATTATTTATTTTTCTGTTCTTCGTTAAAAAAAAAACAAAACAAAACAATTGTACACAGAAAAAAATAACAAAAGTTATTAAGTATTTAAAGAAAATTTGTTAAATCTTTTTGATATTTTTAACAATTTTTTTAATTAACATGTTTGTAAATTGTCATATTAACAATTTTTTTTTTTTTGTAGAAAATAAATGTGTATATCATGGGAAAAATATTTTGTGTCAAAAAGTAAAAAGCATAAAATAAAAAATTCTGCATTTTCCATTTTAAATCTTTAAAAGAATGAATGATGTGGCGCTTGTTCTGAAATTTTACCAATCAATACGGTCAGTTAACTTATTATTTAATTATTCATAAAGAAATTTTAACGAGTGTTCTATAAATTTTATTCTTCTAGATTCTAGTTTTGTGTTGATGTCAGAAACTTATAGTGCATTGCATAAAGGTCTATATTTGTTCCCTTATCTGTTATAATGGTTTTTGTGATGTAATTTTTAATGAATTTTACTAAAATAAAAACAACTTTTAAATGCATCCTTAATTTCAATTTTGTTAGTAACAAACTATTTTGTTAATATGACAATTAAGTAATAAAAATTTATATTTAATTGTTAACAAATATTTTATTCAATATTACAAACTCATTGTTAAAAATATTTGTTGAATTTTAACAACTTTCATTAACAAAATAGTTTTTTGTATTTACAAATTCAGTTGTTGGTGCCTTTTCAATTAAAAAGTTAATTGTATTGACGAATATGATATTCAATATGACAACTGATTCGTCGTAATTTTTTTCTGTGTAGTAGTACTGTAGACAAACATTATATTTTAAGGTTTCTTTTTTTACATTGATAAAGAAATGAACTAAAAAAAATTTTAGCAACAACCGCACCACGAACAGCTTGTGTTTGTATTGTGTATATGCTTTGTTTGTGTAAAATTATTTTGCTGGCTTTTTGTTTTTGTGTAAAAAATTGTTGGGTTTTTTTACCAGCCAAAAGGGACGAACATTAATTTGGGATTAGAAAAAAACCGAACGCAAATAAATGTTCTCATCTTTTGTTGAGTTTGATAAAAACAGTATTATTTTTGTGTTCGAAAGATGACTAACAGGGAAACCTTATTTTGTTATATGTGTTTTCCACAAATCTACCGAACCGAACACTAATCAGCGATATTTAGTGTTTATTTTCGAACACTGGTGACAATATAATAACACTGTGAAAGAATTGGTGCTTTAACATAATTCGGGTATGCTGAATCCAATAGAGCCGTTATTTCAGTTAGCTTTTGTTTTCGAGATATAAAAAAGAAAAATGGAGCAGGTGGCACAACATACATTTATTCGCGTTTATTTTTTTTTTTTTTGGCAAAAAACATTTCAAAATCATTCAACATTTCGAAATCAAATGATATAAAAAATTCTTCCGTTTTATCACTTAAGGGTACTTTACACTATTTGACTTTTTACTGAGACATGGCATAAACTCAAGTTAAATATAAAAGTGTGATAGTGTGAATGCAATGTGCTATTTAAACAACAAGTATTACGGACAAAAATTTTACCGTCCATATGACTTCAACGTTTTTCGTTTGTTTAAACCAAAAATCTTTTTTGCAAGGCTTCGTTTAAATGTGCTAAATTCCCATTTCATAGTTTTGATAAACTGAAATTTATTGTTGATGGGATAAGCTATTCCTTTAGAAAAACTTAAGATATTAAACAAATAAAACTGTTAAGTGAATAATAATTATAAGCAACAGTTTGACTTGTAACAATATCAAAGCTTAAACAAAAATAACAACAATAAACAGTGAGCTTATCTTTTCTTACGATCAGGGACGTTTAAAAAAAAGCAAATAAAAAAAAAACTTGTAAAAAATATGTATCTTAAATTTTTTGACAGTCGCAACAAAACTGATTAGATATCTATTTTACAAAGTAAGACGTAAGACTTGTATGATGGTGTAAAGAACCTTTTATCAATCTAAATCAAGCCTAAAAGCATACAAAACGACTGAACAAAATAAGAGACCTAATTGAACTTAGCTGCCAAAAAAAATAAAGACCTCATGACTAAAACGTAAATGTTGCGGACAAGTAAATGTGGCGGCCGACTTCAATCCTAAGAAGTTACTCAAAATACGTAAAAGTGTCAATTGGAGTTGAAATGTGTTAAAAAGAAAACAGAAATTTTGTTAAAATTTGTAAATATGATTATAAAAAAAAAGACTTCTCATAAATTTGAGCTTACGTTGTGTGCGTCCAGGGCTGTCAGATATGGCGATTTCTCGCCAAATGTGGCGATTTTGAAACCGGCTTGGCGGTGTGATTTTACATCTGGTGACTGGCGATGCTGGATATAACTGTCGATTAACTTGGCTATTTTTACCATTTATATTATTTCAGTTATATTTTTAACATTTTGTCATTTAAAAAAAAAATTTACCACATTTTAAACCAAAAAGAGAGTTTAACTTGCTCTGATTTATTACCCCTAAGTGAATTTTATATTCAGTCACTATCAGGCGCGGATTCAGGGGGGGTCAAAATAAGGAAATTCCCCCCCCCCCCCCCCCCGTAAATTATAAAAATATGTTTTGTTAATTTCGATAATACAAGAATTCCCAATAATAATATTTTTTTAATGTACAAAATTTTTGGAAATCGCAGCAAGGTTTTTTCGTTTTTTTTTATGGAACCTCTAACGAAATTTTCAATAAGTATTTTTTTATGAATGAATCTCTAACGATTTTCAATCCATATCTAAATCCTAATAGTTATTTATTAGATATTTCCAATGAAACATCTAATTTACCGTATTCAATTACTTATAATTCTACATTCAATCCCAGCAGGTGACATCTGTATCCAAAGACTAAACGTTTGACTTGATAATGCGTGCGGTTGAATTATTAAAAAGCCTTAGAATTTTCAATATTTATGTATGTATGTGTTATATGAATCAAAATTCTACTCGATTTTTCAACATACAACAAAAAGTTTTTAGGGAAGAATTTATTGGCTTTGTTGTAAACGCATTTGAAGAGGCTTCAAAAGATATTGATGACGTTGATGTGTCAATTGTGGCGAAGGCACTATCATCAATAGTTTTTAAAGCTTTGACAAATTTTGATATGGACTAAAAACTTGTGTAGGAGATGGAATAGATGGGTGTCCTCTGATGTCAGCAGAAAATGGAGCTGTTCAAAATTTCTGGAAAAGGGACAAATGCGAAACAAACGCCTTGCTACTCCCATAAATCGAACAACTCAATTTCTAAAAGCAATAAAGTGTCATTAATACAAAAAGTTGTATCATTTGTTAAAGAAACGACAAAAATTTTTAAATATAATCATCCTAAGCAAAAACAGTTTTAGCAAAGTATTTGGAAGCCAAACTCTCTTCAGTATGCGTCTTTGCAACAAGTGCACATTTTATAGTAGAAGCTTTAGAAAAAATATCTGAGTGGAAAAGATGTAGTATCTCTACCTTTATATTAAGAAACTCCTTAGTACTTTTGAACTTATTTGCGGAATATACATATTTAGTGTGATACTTGTTGTAACACAGCCACAAAGTATCATTTTACAAAAGCAAGACATAGATCTTCAAAAAGGATCAAGCCTTATCAAAATTTTAATCATGTGCCTTGAAGAAAAAAGAAATAAAGCCGAAGAACAATTTAAAGCGATTTTGGAAAAAGTTAAAGGTTTTTGCGTTCAAATCGAGGTTCCTATCGAAAAGAAAAGATTTAAACGAAAACATCCAAAATGTTGAAGATTACTACCGAGTTTTAGGTTACATTCCTCTAATTGAATTTATTTTAGAAGATCTCATAACAACTTTTTCAATAGATATCCCAAATGTATTGAACATACCTAAACTTCTACCTCAGAGTGTAATCAAGTCATATACAGATACAAAACTGTTAAAACTACAACTAGGTGATGAGCTGATTATATTTGATAAAAGAGATAAACACCTACTAAGATCTAAACTTGAGCCTGATCTATCAGATAACGTTGTAAATGCTTTAATAAACTGTGATGAAGATAATTACCCAAATCTAAGAAAAATATTTAAAATTTTCGTTTCAATGCTCGTCAGGAAAGCTACGAACGGGAGGTCATTTCCTACCCTTCGACGAATAAAAACATGGCTCAGATCAACAATGACAGAAGATAGACTGAACTGTCTAAATTTGCCTCACAAGGAAATCATAAATTGCTTATTTAAAAAGATTAATGTATATTAAACTGATCTTATATTTTATTTAACCTTTTTGTTGAGTTTTTTTTTTAATATAATATACGCATATTGTTTTTAATAAACTTTTAAAAACCAATTTTTTACTTTTTTGTATCATACAAAATTTTCCCCCCGTAAGGCTCAAGCTGGATCCGCGCCTGGTCACTATTTAATTCTAATAGTATGTATGCAGGTCAAAACACCAGTAATGAATTCAATGATGATAAAGTGTAGGATCGTATAGACTGGTGTACTTAATTTTTATTTCTTTAACTTAATATGTGATCTTTATTTTATTTTTTTAAAAAAATAACAGAAACTAAACAAAATTTACTTTTTTTACTTTTCGGCGACTTTTTCGTATTTTGGCGATTTTGGACTGAAAAATTTTACGATAACAGAACAAAATTGACGTTTGGCGATTTCTCACATCCGGTTTGGCGATGGTGCTCAAAAAAATCTGACAACCCTGTGTGCGTCGATGGAATGTTCGCTCTGTTAATAAGTTTTGATGTGGTAATTAAAAATTAAAATTTAAAATTAATAAAATAATAATTTTTTACTTTCAAAATAACATTTTAGTTCTTTTATGCTAACATTTAAACAAAAAAAGCTCATTTTTCTTTGGGGGACCTAAGTGACCCCACTCCGTACTTTATGTCAAAAATCGAGCTTCGTACTCTCAGGGTTAATAAAAATCAAAAAACAAGTTATTTTACAGCTGATAGTAAAAATGGAGAAACATTTTAATTTTATCAGATTCATTAGCAACGGAAGGTCACGTTTTATAAGGAAATTGGAACAGCTGATCCGAAATGTATACGATAACGTACAAGTAACGAGGCCTTAACTCTATGATTATGTTATGCTGGGTACAGACAGTGCAATCTACATCAATGCAATCTCAAAATATCAAAATGTTTTGATGTTGATGAAATCTCGAATAAATGAAAATGAATATGAATAAACCCAGCAAAAGAAGGAAATGAGTTCACTTTGAATGGAATTTTGAGAGATTTTTTTAGTTTTAAGAGAGTTTTTATTCTAGTCGTTTATATATTTTTAAAATCATCAAAATGGTTTTAACGTCCAATTATTCTTATAAATGATAACTGTTAATCTTTTTAATTAACTTATAAATAAATATTGATCTAAATTTCAATATTTAAATTTACAACTTTTAAAAATATTTTGATTTTTTAACCATAAATTATAAAAGGTGTCATTAAGTTACTTTCACTATTAAAAATTGAGTGGAAACAACCGATTTCGGACCACATTTCCCTTCAAAAAAAAAACAATATGTAATAATAAAAAACAATATGCTAATTAAACATTTACAAGAAATCTCATTGAAAACTTAAAATTTTGTTAAAGTCACAAAAGAAATCTGATATGCAAAGTAGATATTTTGGGATTTAATAAATCCATCTACTTTTGAATGCTTCTTACTTTAAGTTTTTGGTGTGTTTTTTGCTTAAAAATAATAGACACCTCATTAAAACTAGTTAAAGTGATTTAAAATGCCCGAAGTTTAAACCATTCTTTCTTTTCCTTTCTATCCCCCCTTCAGTTAAGTTACCACCACCACCAGCAAACTTTTGTAATCGTTAGGTATTGTTTTCCCCCTAAAAAAGTTAAATTGTCAACACCTCTTCTGTATTTTAAAATAAAAGACGAACCTTAAAAAAACTGAAGATGAATTTAAATATTAAAACAAAAGTTAAGACGAAAAACCAAGAGGTGTTTTATGAGTTGTTAATTAAAATGTCTACAAATCTGTTAAATGATTTAAATTTGCATTTTATTTATGTTCATTTTTAAAATGACACATTTTTTAAAGTGTCTCAAAATTGGTAAAAAGTAATAAAATTGAAATTTAATAATAATATTCGCTTTTTTATAAAAGAACCTTAAGTTTTGTGATAAAATTTAAAATGAATTAAAAAATTTATTTACTAAAATTTTTTTCTTTTTTGTTGAAATTCATTATGCCCACACCACAATAGTGGAGAGGGTATTATGCATTTGTGCTGATGTGTGTAACGCCTTAAAATATTGGTCCTATACCCACCTTAAAGTATACCGATCGTCTTAGAATCACTTTCTGAGTCGAACTAACGATGTCCGGCTGGCTGTCAGGCTGGCTGGCTGGCTGTCCATGTAACTTTGTGCGCAAAGTACAGGTAGCAATTTTGGAGATAATTTGATGAAATTTGGGTCATAGGTGTTTATTGGCACAAGGACCAAGCCTATTGAAAATGGGCCGAATCGTAGGACCACGAGGGATAGGGGGAAATTTCTTCCTCTCAGAAACTATCAAACCGATTTCAATGAAATTTAAAACAGACATAGAACCATATCTATATGGACACAAAATGTATGCATTTTTTTTTTAAATAGGGCCACGAGGGGAGATAGGGGCAATTTCTGCCTCTCAAACCGATTTTAATGAAATTTAAAACATAGATAGATCCATATCTATTTGGACACATAAGCTCTACAGTTTTTCAAAAATAGGACCACAAGGGGAGGTAGGGGCCAATTTCTGCCTCTCACAAACTTTCAAACCGTTTTGCATGAAGTTTATAAACATAGATAAATCTATATTTATATGGACACATAAGCATGATGTGTTTTTGAATACTGTGGTGTAGCGTATCATATGGTCGGGCTTGACCGACTCTACTTTCTTACTTGTTTTTAAACTAAAATTTCTCTTTTGAAAATCAAAAGGATTATAATCGCTTTATATTTATTTAAATTTATTTATAGTGCAGTGTTACCACCAGCAATATTGAAAATTACACTTGAGATGAAGAAAAATTACCCGATTTAAACGAAATAACACCTGATATGGAGGGCTCAGAGCTGAAGCGAACCAAGTCAAAAATGAAAATAAGTGATTTTCCATTAATTTTTGGAGCCATTGACATGGGTTTATTACCGTTACCTTTGGAACGAAAAACTTTTTGATTTAGTCCGTTACAGTTTTGAAATACATATCGTCGGTTGATTATTTAATTGTCGAATGTGGATACAAATTTCATAAGACATACGACATTTAAATAATCAACCGACGATATATGCATCTTATTTTATGACTTGGTTTGGTTCAGCTTTGAACCCTCCATATAAAATTTAAATTTTATTTAATAAAAAGAAGCAAAACATAACCAACTCATTGAAAGAATATTAAAATTAGTCAAACTGTTAAGATTTTTATTGTAATTTCATATAAAATAACAAAAATAACATTAACGACTTAAAATCAGTTAATAAAACATAAAATTAAAATCCTAAAATAATGAGTCTAACTTCCACATTTAATTGCATATAACTAGGGAAGGTTCAAAATGCTCATTGCCATTTATTATAATGGGTGTTTTTAAGCCCGATAGAGCTTACGAAAAGTTAGCTGTCAAACGAACTGTCATACAGCTCTCACTTTTTGCTCAGGCACATCGTCATGAATAGATTCATTCTTGAACAACGCCACCAAACTATCCAAATTTACTTTGAAAATCAGCCATCGATTTTCGCAACTTATAGGCGACTTCAGGATTAAAATGACGCAACTTGTTTTTTCACAAATGAAGGTGATGTGTTGATTTAGAGAAAATAAACTTTCAATTAGACTTCAAGGATGTGCGATGTGACACTTCTTGATTGTTTTCCGTAAAGCTGTGAAGTCACCGGTTTATGCTGATAAACCCGCAACAAGTGACGTCTTGGAGGTCAACATATTTTATTATATTTGTGACATGCAGCCAGCAATGCTCGAAAAAAAAGAACAAAATTGAAAACAGGCGAGGTGCCTATTTGTTTGAAATCAGTTTAAAATGGTTGCGATTAAAATTAATTTTTTTTTTTTTGTTGTCTACCATTTCAAGTTTCATAGTCTAAAAAAATACCTTTTATACCTGATTTAGTAAACAAAATGCCTTCAGGGTTTTATATAACTATCCCTTTCGAAATTCAGTTTTACAACTATTAAGGGCTTTAAATATTCTTCACACTTAAGCATTTAAAAGTTGCAAGATAAAAATTAAATGTTGGAATATTGGAAAATCAATAAACTTCAGGTTCTAAATCACTATGATAGTCATCTTTATCCACATCTAAGAGTCCATCTTGCGAAATTCATTACCAAACTTTTGAAAATATACATTTAATGACTCAAGTCTTTTCTTAAAAAGAAACCGAGTAATCTAGGGGGTGGCAGAATTTTTTTTTTTTTTTTGTTAAATGCTTTTCTTTACATTCACTTCGGAGCATCAAATCTTGCATCCATTTGCGTAAAAAGAAATAAATGTCACTGAAATCGAATCTTGGTTTTATTTGGGTATCTGAAGGAAGAATTTAAAATTACACCTGAATTACACCTAAGAGAAATTACCCACGCTCTACCCACGACTCTAAAAATTATACCAAATTCGGGTAATTACCCACAAAGTGGCAACACTGTTATAGTGGCAAAGACAGAATATGCTTTTATTAAAGAAAATATTTATGGTATATAAAACAAGTAAGAGTGCTTTGCTTTGCACAATTTTGACACAATATGCATCAGATATTTTTGTGATGCGTGTTTAAAGTTTGTTTGCGTTGGCAGCTGACATTTGCAGTGATGCCATATGATGCGTTTACGAACGTTAAGTGATTAATTTCGAGCAGGCTCATCTTCGAATATCTGAATGATATTTGCGTCACCTTGTAGTGGAGTCCTCGTTATATTAATAGACGATTTGTAGTCTTTTTTGGCCCTTAGCCTATTTAAGGTTCAGCTTGACTCCAAGAAAAATAGTTTTTAGACTTTAAAAACTTTTTTCGATATTTCGATTTGGAGCAAAACGGAAATGTTTAACTCCAATGAAATAACAGAGTAAAGAATTCTAGAAATATAACTTTGTATAAGAAATTCTCTTATTTTACTTTCGACAAAAATTATGCCAAATTTACAACAACAACCCAGCGCCAATTTCCCTTTGCAGCATCATTTAATTTAAAAGTTTGTTAAAGAAAAAAAAAGAAAACTTAATGGTTTAATAATTCCATTGTATCTTCTAAGTCATTTATGGTGTATTACAATTTTCACAACAAATAAATGCTATCATTACTACATGACACTCCATGCACACAACATGAGTAGACGACGATGCAGCGATGACGAGTAAATTTACCTTACGGCTTTCCTTTTCCAACTTCCCTGCAATAAACCTCTCAAGACTTTCTCGGACAGGTTGCTTTGGACGGTTGCCTCTTTTGGCTTGATGGATGTAGAACAGATCTGAGATGTGTGTAGTATTTGGGCTCTAGTATGAATATTAGTTGGAAGATGTGTGGGGAGAGGAGTGATTTTTTATTTGTTTCGTTTATGTTTTCACATGTTCCATTATTATGGAGTTATTATGATCAATAAGACAAGTTAAATGCTGCAATTAAGTCAATTCGCTGAATCCGTTTTAAACACATTCAAGCAAAAAAAAAAACAGACAAAATAAACATCAGCTTCAGTCAAGTTGGTCGATTTAACAGCGCCAGCGCATTCAACTCTTTATGGTTGTTTTTGTTGTTGTTCGGTATGTAAAACCACAGTCATATGAGATTCCAGAAACTATCAGACTGACTCACTTTAATTTAACATTTTTTTTTATACAAAAATTTAAATTCAGTTAACGTTAGACTCTAGTTCGGGCAGGGAGGTAAAAAGAGAATGAATCAGCGTTGCCGTTTTGTTTACTTTTAACCAAATTTGGCGAGTTTTTCTCCAATGTGTAGTTGTATTCTTTTTATACCCTTTACCGAAGGTAAAAGGATACATATAAGTTTGTCATTCCGTTTGTAATTTCTACAATGTCGATCTTAGACTCTGTAAAGTATATATTCTGGTTTCTTATGAGTAGCGAGGTTGGTTTAAAGATGTTCGTCTGTCCGTCTGTAATTATTTTAGGATTTCAAATCACGTGTTTTTTATAAATCACACGTGTGATCTTGTGGTGTTCTGAAAGTCATACCGTTTTTGTGTTTATCGGTGTGCTTTAGGCAATTGAAGATAACACCGAAACACACAAAAACGGAACACCACGCCATCACACGTGTTAATTTAAACGGCACATGTGATTTGAAATCACGTGATTTGAACTAAAGTGATTTTCAGAACAGGCCTGATAAGCAAAAACTCACGACTGCCTCTAACTTTTTTCATAAAATCCCATGCTGTGGATTTTTATACCCGTCACCGAAAGTAACAAGGTATATAAAGGTAAAGTGAACAATATAAATATTTTTTTCTAAGTTCTTAGAACAGAAGTGGTAAAAAAGAGTTTTACATTTCCTTGCAAACACGCGTGTAAACAGTGGTTGAGAAATTAAGAGATTCTTATTAAAACGATTCTACTTTCACTGGGCATCTGTATAAAAAAGATCTACTGCACAACTTAGGTCAATTTTGCACATTGATAATTTATTAAATAACATAGGCTTAAAAGGTTCTACTTGTTAGAGCTCTTTATATAAAAACTGTGAAAGTTTTAGCTTATAAAGTTTTTCAAATAAGTATTTACTTTATATTTGAGGTGCCTCGTCCACTAAAAATATCGAAAAATAGCATTTTGGTCTTTCCATACCAGCGGAAAGCGGAAATTTAAAATCGGTTAGCAGTTTCAGCGGCTACACTGAAAGAATTTTCTTCACAGATCCAATGAATATTGACATTAATCATATGAAAAATTACATTAAAATGCAACCTATGTAACGCATTATTGAATTAATTACACTATGCTAGTTGCAAAATTAGACAAGCCGGCCACATGGCGTTTTAGCATAATTCGGGTACGCCGAAGCCAATGGTACCCACCGTTTTTTTTTAGGTTAGCTCTTGTCTTCGAAATATGCCGTTATTTCGAAAATGGAGTAGGTTGCGCAACATATATTCGCGTAACTCAAAAAGGGTTTAGTTAATTGAAATTATCAAAAACCCGAAATTCCGCAATAAAATTTAATAAAGTAAAACTTTTTTTTTAATATGAGCAGTCGTTTTAGAAATATAATTTCTTTTTTGGAAAAAAAAATAATTTTTTTATCAAAATGTCAAAATTTTTGTTTTTTAAAAATTCATAAAAAATTGGAAAATTCAGCTCCAACAAAACAAGCCATAAATGATTAAAATCTGTTAGCAACTTTTATTCACAAAAGTCGAAAAATTTAAATTAATTTAAGAATTTCACAAAACGCAATATTTGTATAGGAGCCCCCCTAAAAAGTGGTGAACAGGGGCAAGTGTGTATCAAGAAAATGTTAAGGACAAAAAACAAATTGAGGTCAGTCATATCTTTAATCGCACAAGGGGCATTTATGGGACTTTTTCTTCAATATATCTCTAGTCTGCATTGAACATTTTGTATGGGAGCCCCCTTAAAGAATCGAGATAGCGCGTAGGTATGTTAGAAATAAATGATTGCGATAAAAAATAAAGTGGAGTTGGTCATACATTTCACCTATCTAGGGGCATCCTAGGCGCTGCAGCAGCCAAATTAAAGAATTTTATTAAACCGCCATATATGTTTGGTTGAAATTCTTAAATTAAAGGAAATTTTATTGCGGAATTTCGGCTTTTTTTTTGTTTTTTTAATAAACTAAACCGTTTTTGAGTTACGCGAATATATGTATGTTGTGCAACCTCCTCCATTTCCGAAATAACGGTATATCTCAGAAACAAGAGCTAATCTAAAATGTTGCATTTACTTAATGCAAGAAATTTTATCAAGGCTGTTACTTTTTGTCATCACATTAATGAAACATTTCATTAACATAATGATGAAGAGTCAAAAATTTAAAGAAATTTTTTTCATTATTTTAACGAAAAGGTTTTTGTATTTCAATGAAATTTATAAATTGTTCAATGATATAATTACATTAAATTAATTACTTAATTTCGTAATTATTATGGCAGTCTTTCTTTAGTTAGTTTTATAATGGGTGATTTTTTAGCTATTATCTTTTCGGCAGCACTGGTTTAAAGAGCTGACGAACGTTTCGTGTTTTGTTTCACTGTCAAACATCTTCAGTTTGGTCTATAATTTAACCATGAATCGTCTTACAAACGAACAACGCTTGCAAATTATTGAATTTTATTATCAAAATGCGTGATCTGTTAAGAAAGTTCATCGCGCGCTTCTTGTGTTCAGCGACGAAGCTAATTTTTGGCTCAATGGGTATGTTAATAAGCAGAATTGTCGATTTTGGAGTGAAGATCAGTCAGAAGCAGTGCAAGAGCAACCAATACTGGTGGCATCATTGGACCATACTTCTTCAAAGATGATGCGAATCGTAACGTAACTGTGAATGGTGAGCGCTACCGTGAGATGATATCCAACTTTTTTTTGCGCAAAATGCAAGAGCTTGACTTGCATGACATGTGGTTTCAACAAGACGGTGCCACATGCCACACAGCACGCTTAACAATGGACTTATTGAAAGGCGCCTAGATCGTGCGATTTAACGCCTTTAGACTATTTTTTGTGGGGCTATGTTAAAGCTCATGTCTATATACACATGCCCGCTTCAATTGACGTATTTGAAGACAACATTGAAGCATTTATTCATGAGATACCGGCCGAAATGTTGGAAAGAGTATGCCAAAATTGAACTAAGCGGATGAAATAATGTTCAAACATTAAATTATATGGACCGTACTATCCATTCATATAAAGATTTCATGAATTTGTCTGAATTTTATGTGTTTTTTTTAACTTTCCTATAGCTCTTAAAAAAATCACCCGATAGTAATTTATTTTTGATTAATTTACCTCAGCCATTTTTTCAATGTGCGTTTGGAGTTTTTGTGAATTTTATTTCGTTTTTATTTATTTCTGTTACATCATGTCATTAGCATTCTTTCCATTTTACTGGGTTGTACTAGTACGTAGATGTTGTGTATCTAAATTAAAAATTAAAGGAAAAAGGATGTGAGAATTTGTTGCTCTTGTTTTTAAAGGAAAAAGAATGTGAGATTTTTTTGCTCTGGTTTTTTCTTTCTTGTTGATATTATGAAACATTAAAATTTATTTATTTTTCTCAAATTTAGCAAGAAAATTATTTTTAGTTATAAGTATTTTGAAGTTAGAGAACTTTATTTTATTTTCATTGAGTTCGTGACATTTTCTATTGAAAATATGAAGTTACAACGGTTTTCTTGTTTTCTCATTAATTTAAAAGCTTTTGGATACTAGTTGGATTTCTCCATAAAAAGAGATATTAAGTTTCATTAATTCAATGAAAAATTTTAACGAAATAAAGATACTAAATTTCGTAATGCTTATGAAATTGCTTCATTGAATTTGTAAAATTTTCTTACCGTAATGAAATTTTTCATTGGATTAAAGAAAAAAATTTAATGAAATTAATTCATTTGATTTACGAAGCATAATTCTTTCAGTGAAAAAGGTACAAGAAACACAGTTTATTTTTTAGATATACGTATGTATGTATGTATGTGAAGATATATTTAAAAAAAAAATAATAATTTGGCAACTTTTTTTATATTTTGGCTACAAACTTTTTTTTGGAAGTGGCAACACTGGAATGAATGATCAATTCGTAAGCAACCCATTGAGAAGGGTAAAGAGATGTAGAGTTGGTTGGTTGGTTGATTTGCTTGATTTGCCTTTGGGCTATTTTGCGTAATTGCGCTTAATTTTCCTGTGAGATCATTTAATTTTACGAGCAGGCACAATTGATTATAATGGAGGCCATCATACTTTTACAACATGCTAAATGCACGCATAAACGACAGTGATGATGGAGATCTGGGTAAGACCTCAACCTCTTTCCTCTCCCTACCCCCAACCATAGTTTATTGTTAATGTTATGCTAGGGAGGTGAATTTGTTTCTGGAGCTGCTATTAAATCTGTTGTTGTTGTTGTTGTTGTTGTTGTTGTTTGATTGCTGACGATGACGATCTGCGTTGCAGTTGTTTGCTGATTGCGATACTGATGTTGATGTTAATCGAATTTGATGTCGTTATTGGCAAATTTATCTACATTCATATTCAAACATACAATCACTTACTCATTAAATCCCATCTCAAACGTTTTGTGTGCAGCATCATCAGTCAGTGTGTTCTGAAAGAAATTTAATTTAAACTTGAAACTGTTCGTTGTTTCGTAGCAATAGCAAGCTGTAGAAAATTTAGCAGAATTTAGAGAGATAAATACACTTTACTATGCATAAATTGTATGTTTGGTTAGACTACATCGTACATAGTTGTATCAGCTATTAAGCGAATCTAAGTATGTATTTTAAACTGTAATTATAGGGTTCTCAAGGATAAGAGAGTTTCAATATAGAGATTTTTAACTCAACACCAAGGCGAATTAAACTACTGGTGGTCTCACTTTTCGAGAAACGATGGAATATTTAGTTTCACATCTTTTGGATGAGAGAAGTTCTCACTAAATTAACAGAACATGGGTACAGCTTTTGAAAATAAAAAATTGTTGTGCTTAAAGTGCTCATTTTACAAAATTATTTTAAGCCGCCGAGTCAATGAATGCAGGTCCTTCCAAGAATCGTAATCTTTGGTGATATCATTCTAAAGCAGTGAAGGGCACATTTGCAAATCCTATGTACGCGTGCATAGGAATAAAAATGCTGCTTGTGTGACTTCGACACATGTACACTATAAACTTCTTCGTGTGGTCTGTGACAATGTACATTCGGCTGTTGCTTTGTTGTTATTTCGTCAACACAAGCATAAATGTGATAGTATGGGTGTGCCCTTCACTGTTCTAAATACTTGGAACTGAAGTATAAATGGCTTAACCAAGACATGGAGTCTATGCGGCCTTTTGCAGTGTCTGTAAACAGCCTTAAGTGAACTTAAACAATAATCTTCAGCGACATTGAGAAACACGTTAATAATATTAAAAAAAGACTCCTGTAAATGAAAAAAATTCAACTGACTGTTTTGTTACGATTGTTTCTTGTTTTAATATGTTTTTTATTAATAAAAAAAAAAACGTTAAAAATAGATGTGGCACCTTTTATTTCCCAAACGACTTTTTTCTGCGTTTTTAGTTTTATAATACGACCTTTTGTGCGACTTTTCAAAAATACCTAACGGTAGCCCTGATTAGCTCTTGCGCAAGACCATTTGCAGCAAACTCTAAATTCTGCCAATAATTTCTCCCAAAGTTTCAAAAAGCTCCTGAGGAAACTTCGTATTACTAACGGAAACTCTAAAATACTTAAAAAAAATATCATCGCATCGTATCGTATCATTCATATATAAGAACAATGTTGCTGTAGTTGCTGTTTACTTTTGAAACACTACTTATCAATTCCAAGCATACATGCATCAACATAAATGTATGTTTATATGTCTGTTTGTCTGTCCGTCCATCCTTCCACACGTCTGTTTGTCTATATGTCTGTTAGTTTGGTGTATAAATACCATATCCATCCACATCATTTGCAACGATTTGCAGTTATTTGTGAACTACCTGAGAAGCCAATTATGTGCACACGATTAAAACTTTTTTTTTCTCAAAAACAAAAAAGCACATACGCACAAACACATGTGGCAAGTTTGCTTTTATTGGTAGAGTAATATGAATTCGTAAATAAGTGAATGAGAACGGTGTAACCCAACAAACCAAAAATTATTGCTAAAATACAGCACTTTTTTATTTGATTTTTTTAATATTTCTTTTTAAGGATTTTGATTTGAGTTTTTTTTTTTTTTTTTTTTTTTTTGTATGAAAATCATCTTAACAATTTAATATTGACGATGAAATTTCAATAGTTTTTGAAAAGACATGAAAAATGGCCACTAAATGCCTTTAAGGCACGTTGAGTGGATACAACACATCAATATAAATGTAATAAATTTTTTAAGTTTTGTTAAGACTCTTATCTTTTGGTATTGCCTGATTGTTCCACTAAATTATAACATCATGGTCTATAACGAAAAATTAATAAGCCCTAATTGATCATTAGCTGAGAGGAGCAATTTTCAAATCACTATTATAACCAACTAAGGAAATTGTGTGTCAGTCGAGTATATCTGTGTGTGTGTGTGTGTGTGCGTTTTTTAAGAGTTTTGTTTGTGTATATGTGCGAGTATTATGGTTGTTGTTATTACAATATTTTAGTATTTTCATTTTCAAAATTTTTGTGATTAAATAGCTCATAAAAAGTTAAAATTAATTGCTTGCACAAATTGTGGTCATTATGGCGTTGACCACAAGCTGTGTAAACATTTGCACAAACAACAGAAACAATAACCTATAGAGCCAAATAGCAACAACTACAACACAAAACCACAGATTGCTAAAGAAACTTATAAGAAATGGGTCGTACTCAAAATGTGATGTATATGAATGGAAGTTTGGATAAGAGTGGATGGAGTACATGCTTTGGGGTTATTATTAGTTGTTGTTCTTGTTGATTTTTTGTGGGCCGTTTGGTTACCAAAAATCGTTTCTAAAAGGGTGTGAACAACAAAATATTGTAATTAAGTAACGATATTTATTTTTTCAGCTTTACTTGTGAGTACCAAAAGGGGTTATTTCACGAACAATTTCAAAAAAAAAAAGTTCAAGTGCCGTGAAAACTCAAAGTACTGTCTTAAAGTGCAAAAAATTCTACATCGATAGGCAAATAATAAATGTTAACTATGTAACGCTGCTTTCGTACTGGCGCGTTGGCACCATCTTGTTGAAACTACATATTCTTTACGTCTAAATCATAAATTTTCCGCCTCAAAAAGCTTTGGATCATCTCCCTGTAGCGATTTCCTTTGACTGATGATACCTCAAATTTGGACACCCTTTTTTCCTTACAATAAGTAGGGCTTGTGTGATAGTGTACAGTACGTTTTAGCAGTTTACACTTTACTTGGTTTTCAAATCGACCCCTTTGTGCGAAATTATCGTATGTTACAAAAACCAAATTTTACAGGAGAGCCACTTTTATACTTTTCCCTGCTATCACTTGCAATATAAAAATTAAAATATACATTCAATTTTCGGAGCAACGAAGTGGAATTCGCCTACAATATTTTCTCAAGCAACGTCTCTTTGAAAGAAGAACAAGATTGCATCAAAAACTCAATTTCAACAAAATTGGCATATACGATAATTTCGCGCAAATGGGTCGATATGACAGATTAATTCCGAAAGAAGCTGTCAATGGCTTTCTAATCAAACGTTGGTAAATATCAGTGTTGCTTTATACACAGAAAAAATTTTCTAAAGCTGTTCACCAATTAAAACATTAATCAAATAAAAATCATTTTTAATTAAAAATTTTGTCAAGTGAATTAAACGCTTAATTAAGTGAATTAAACGTTTAATCAATTATGTTAAAAGTTTAATCAATTGTATTAAATGTTTAATCAATTGTATTTAACGTTTAATCAATTGTATTAAACGTTTAATTGGTACTATTGATTTGTTAACTGGTGCAAATTTAATTAATGTTTTAATTTACATCACAAATTATTTAGTTGAAATCAGTTTTTTTTTTCTGTGTAGGGAACCGATGAAGCTTTATTTATATCTGTATGTGAGTGTTAGTGATATTTGAAGCAGTTTTACACCATCACACAAGTCTTACGTGTTCTGACGAAAGTGCATCTCTGATCTAATTTTTGTTTAAACATTTTTAAAAAACAATAACAACTTAGCATGACAGGGTTATATTTTCGTTTAAGACTCTCGAATGTTTGAAGTAATGTTTCTTCCTTAATTCTAGTGTTATACACAGTGAGAAATGGTTTTTGTTCCGTTGTATCTCCAGTATTTCAAATTAAACTACTTTCTGTTGAAGTAAATAACGTATTCTAGTTTCGACCAAACATAACCGCAATCCCTATTTTGTTGTGTCCACCCTTTAAAAGCCTTATTAGTTTAACTGGCCGTCCGTCTGTCTATATAGATATACTTATATACATATAAATATCTTTTTTTGTGGCCAATATTGTGTTGACTAGTAATTTTGTTGAACTTATTTGATTGCAAACGCCAGACATTTGGGCGTTGCGTGGCTGTAAATTCATTTGTTAAACGATGTGCTCATAAAATTCCATTCACCTTACTTGCTTGCACTGCTCTCAAAATACAACAAAAGCAACAACACAAAAAGGAAGTTATGTTTTGTTAAAGCTTGTTTGCCAAATTCGTTTTGTCTTTTAGTACGTACAAGAGGCGTTTATTGGCGATACTTCTTGATACTTTTAGTTTTTTTTTTTTTTTTGTTTCCTTTTTTATTAGTTATCATTTTTACGTTTTGGGAAAGACACATTCAAAATACCTCTTGTAGTACCTGAAGATACATGAATGAAGCATTTAGCTGCCAAACTGCAGTTGCGAGAAAAAAAATTAAGAAAAACAAATTAAATCGTTTCAGAATTTATGTAGAGAACCACAAGCCATCCATGACTGCCACAATGCAGTGCCAATGCGTTGCCATTGCCATTCATTATACATATTACGAATTTAGATGAACACCAAACCAAACAACCAACAGCCACCTTACAAAATGGTCATGCTTGAACATGAAATGTAGACAATAAAAAAGTCAAATACAATAACAAAATCTCAAAATAATAATAAAAAAAGAAAAAAATAAACATAAAAGAAATAAAACTTTAAAATCAATATAAATACTCTTTATAAACATTTCGATTTATTCTTGCAACATTCATACGAGTTGCTAATAATTTATACTCCTCATTCATTCCTCTTCCTTCCATCTGTGACTGTAACTCCAGTTGACTGTGACTGGGTTTATGGCTGTGTTTTTTTTTTTACCCGAACTCGAGGCATAATTCATTTGGCGATTTGTTATTGAATGCTTTAACTGCTGTTGCTGAATGCTGGATTACGATGAGTATTTATGACCCGCCCAAATAAACAATTTAAAGTGGTGTTTTATTATAGACAATAATAACAGAAAAAAATTAGGTATCCGTTCAGTTAAATACCTGGTGCCTGGTTAATCGAATTCATTGCAAGACAAATAATCGAAGGTGTCATTCTAATCAGAAAAGTGTTATCGGAAAATTAAATTTTGTAAATGAACGTTTAAATAATTTTAAGGAAAGTAAGAAGCAATTTTAAAAATTCGTTATTGTTACAAAAAATTAATTCAGTATGGTTGCGCAAAGAATCTTTAGTTAGCAAGGCAAGTGTTTGTTAGACCATGGAAGAGAAAATCCTTGCCTCCGGCCAAAGGTCGGCTATGCAGAGCAACTTTGTTAAAGAAGCAGTTGTTTGTTATACCACAGAAAAAGAAAATCCTTGCGCCCAAAAACGTTTTCGTTATATATTTAAAAATTAAATAATCCACCAAAGCATATATTGAATATACATATTTTGAAATAATTCCCCAAAAATCGTTGTTGTTATTCTCTGTAAAAGCTTTTGGGGGATAATTAATTTTTTTTGTTTTGTTATATTTTTGGGGGCTATTTCATGCCGCTGAATGCTATGCGGCTCCACGAAAAGCCCCCAATGAAATAACGCCCAGGAAATAGCCCCCAATGAAATAATCCCCAAAAAAAAGGAAATAACACCCAAAAGCAGTGAATGAAATAACATCGAAAAATAAATTAAATTAACCCCAAAACGAAAACGAAACAACCCCCAATATATTGATGTTATTTCATATGAAATAACACCCAATGATGAAAATGAAATAACCCCCAATGAAATTATGCCCAAAATTCATAAAAGAGTCAGTTTCACGAAGGATTTCATGAAGTCAATATGGACCAACAGCAAAGTCGCAAAATTATTGAAATGAATCGTGTGGAGGCCTGCAGGTGTCTTCTTAATAATAAGGATATATTCGGTTCAAAAATATTGCTGCAGTTATTTTACCCGCCCGTAGATCCTTGTAGCCCTGCTCTAATTTTGCAGTTCGGAAGACAATTTGCCTTCTACGTTTGGCCTTTAACCGGGGGGGGGGGGTTGCTTTTTAACCATGGGAGGTAAGGCCATAATGGCTTTATTGCTCAATTGAATGGGAGATAAAGCCGTTATGGTCTTATCGCCCAATCATTGAGAAGTAAGGTCATATTTAAAATTTTGCGAAACGAGAGATATAGCCATATTTTTTTCACAAATGAGAGACAAAGCCATACTTTTCCAGAATAGTGTTACGCATGGTGTCAACATTCTGTAAAAGGGAAAATCCTTAGTTATCATTGAAAAACATTTTTTTATTCTTGTGACGCACGCAGGAAAACTTCATTCAGCGAAGCCACCTGCCGCGTCCTACTGGAGGAAAAAATCCCTAAGCACGGCCGCAGGCCGTCACGCAGAAAAACTTTAGTATGCGAAGCCAGATTTCAATACTTAACTTTAGTGTTAAAAATGAAATAACCTTGGAATTAAAAATGAAATAACACCCAAATTAAACACGCTATGAAACAAGCCCCGAATTTTAAAAATTTGTTGGGTGTTATTTCATTGGAGATGATTTCATAATTTGAAAACCCCAAATGAAGAATGAAATAATTCCCAAAAAAAATGTAAAACGGCCCAAAAATTGAAAGTTTTTTCATATGAAATAACACCCAAAAATGTATGAAAAAAAAATTGGGGAATATTTAATTTCTCGTTTGGGCGTTATTTCATTGGGGGGCTTTTCGTGGAGCCTGCTATGCGTTACTGTTCGTCGCACAATTTAAATAATGTTTTGAGGGTACAAGAATTCAAAGAAATACACTTCAGACAGTACTTGTTTATTCAAAACCTTTCAATATAGTAAAACAATTTTAGCCTGTACTTGTAGTATTTGAAAATTTTCTCGTGAAGTCAGAGAGAATTTTTGATGTTTAATTGTCTGTCGTTTGAAGCGTAATTTGTGATGTTAACTTAGGTATCTTATATGGCATAGCGTACGAAATGGATGAAATTTTTGTTTTCAATCTCATTGCTGCATGTATTTTTCATTCCCTTGTTCATTTTTTAGAGTATTTTATATACACGCACTTTCTTTAATATAAAGCTTTTTTTGCTTCTATACTTTCACCCACTTACGTTAATCCGTCGTCTACACTTCTCCTTGGTATTTGTTTGTGACAATAACACTACAGTATTGAGTTAAAAAAATTTAAAAATGGAATTTCCAGTCCTCTACTTCAAGGTTGGCAACCGATACGAATATCGGTATCGGTATTTTAATCAGTGTTCGAAGAACACTAAATATCGCTTCTAAGTGTTCGGTTCGGAAGATTTATGGAAAACGCAAACACTAATAGTGTTTGTGTATCATTAAAATAATAACGTTTCCCCGTTTTTCACAAAAATAATACTGTTCTATCCAACTCAAGAAAAAGATAAGAACATTGAATTCCTTTCGATTTTTTAAACCCCAAACTTCATAGTGTTCGGCTCAGCTTATTAGTGTTCGCTCGTTTCTGTTATGCTTAGCGCCCTTTTGGCTGGTAACAAAAACCAAACATTTTTTACAAAAACAAAATACACAGAAAAATAATTTTAGCCAAACAAAACATAAACACAATACACACACAAGCTGTTCGTTATTTCTTTATCAATGTAGAAAAAGAAACATTATAGATAATTTCTTTATCAATGTAGAAAAAGAAACATTATAGATCATTAAAATATAATGTTTGTCTACAGTATCACTACAATTGTTCTGATCTTAACAAAGAACATAACACTATATAATGTTCGGCTCGTTCTTGAAAATAGTAACGAACGGTATTAAGGGTTGTGTTCGTCTACACAAAAATTAAAAAAAAAATCGTTCCTGGGTGTGTCAGCCGTACGCTAAATAATGTTCTTACATTGCGATGATGCTCAGGACTAACCATATCTGTCTCTTCCAATTTCTTCAAGTATGAGCTTTAACTGTTTTAACTATAACGCTGTACAACAATGCAACATGCCGCGTATTACATGAGAAACAACTGAGCAAAAACATCAACATAAAGACCGAAGTTCGCCAAGACTGTGTCCTCGATGTAGTGATGCAAAAGACAACAAGTGATAGGAGACGGACTACATGGGGCTTGCGAGACAGATAAGAAGCTAGATGGCTACTAAGTCATTCCTTCTCTGACATGCAGTCAAAGCTAAATCTAGTTAGCGAAACATCAAACTAGCTGGATTGAAGATACAAAACCCCAAAACCAAAACACTCAGGAAAAATGGTAATGCAGAGCGAAAATTCCTAATATATGAAAAGAAAACTTATAATGTAAAGTCCTTCTGCTATCTGGGAAAAGAAAACTTATAATGTAAAGTCCTTCTGCTATCTGGGCAGTATAATCGATAAATCCGGTGGCTCATCAGCATTCGTATTAAAGAGGCACGAAATGTATTTTTCCAACTTAACCCTGTTTGGAAATCGTCTAACATATCAAGACGCACCAAAATAAAAATGTTCAATTCCAACGTTTAATCCACATTATTGTTCTTTTGCGAAACGTGTAAAATGGCAGAGCGCGATACCCAGTCTCTTCAGGAGCTTGTTAACAAATGCTTGCGTAGAGTCCAAATGACCAACTCTGTTCAGACACAAACCAGCAACAAATTGAGATGGATATAAGAAAACGCAATTGGGGTTGGCTTGGACACACTTTCCGCAAGCCATTTAATGATATCACTAAGAAATCCATAGACTAAAACCCCCAGGGAAGGGACGACCATCACACACCTGGAAACGCTAAATCACAACCGAACTATCTCACTTACGACTACAGTAGAACGAAGTTAAACATCGCGCTGATGATCGAGTTCATCGGAATCAATTTGTTGCGGCCCTATGCTCTCCAGAGGAGTTAAAGGAACAAATATATCTTACTATTTTTACGCGTTCCTCGGTTGTTTAGTTACCCATATTCGTATATACCAAACCTATAACTCAATAAAAGCACACAGAAAAAAATCAATGTAAAATCCTCGTTAGTAAAGTTAGAGCAAAATGACATTTATATTGAAATAACACTCCGAATCACGTTGAATGAAAGTTTATTCAAGTTGAAACAACTTGAATTTTATGTAGAATCGAATTGGCATAAATTTGAAATAACAGTAAGAAGAAGCTTCAGAGACAACATATGCGTTAATTTAAGAAACAATCTAAACACTTGCGCGCGGAGCCAGAGAGAGAGAAAGAGAGAGAGAATATAATTATGTATTTTCCTGTAACACATGTTTCACTTCTGTGTTTTTCCCCTTGTGTACAGAAGCACTCATAATTAAAAGACACCAGCAGAATGGCCCGATACGGTTTTCGTCATCATTCTACTTTGAAAATTTGATGTATATTTAAGTCAATAATTTTAACAAAAAGAATACGGGAACTTTTGTTCTGTTTATAAATAATTTTAAACATGAAAAAAAAACTTTATGTTGTTTTGTTTTGCTTCTATACAAAACCAATAAAACAGGATTTTATGTATTCAATATTGACCAATGTTATTTAAACATATTCACAAGGTTATCATAAAGTTGTAAAGTCATATGTCGTAAAATAATTACAAGAAATATATATGACTGCTGTGGTATGTATAGTTATAACGAATAATTGAACACAGCATTAAAATGTTTATGTTGTTTGAAACACAACAATATTTGTTTAAACAATTGTAAAATATTATTTAGGACAATATGACATTGCGCAATGTTAATGTAACATTATATTTTTTCTGTGTGTGACACTTCAGATGACTGTTACAGCCTTGCCAGACCGGTGGGTTTGAAACCACTTAATAACCCTGATAGAAGCAATGACGTTTAAAATAGAGAATTCTCTAGAGAACAATCAACTTTAAACATATAAATTTTTGCAGGACAATAACTAATAACTGCGTTTCATTAAATTATAAGATACAGACTCACATGCTCATATTAAATCCTATTCGAGAAAGCAGCTAATGTAAGTCATTGAAATTCCAAAGTGAACTTTTTCATATCTTCGAATATGCGGACTCTAAATAGATATTTGATTCTATACATATATTTTCTGTGATCGGTAAAAAATTTTTTTATGGACTTACGCCCTTCCAATAACACGTAGGATACGTATCATTTATGTTTATCACAAAATTATATGAGCGAGTATTCATCTCAAGAAACATCCATAAAAGGCTATAAATTCACCTCTAACAAGCCATTACATCGTTTGCAATCATTAGTGAACTAAGTAGCACCACAACACTCACTGGCATCCGATCAATATTTATTTATGACCAACCATGTATCTCAAGGACATTAACATACTGGTCGTATTAAACAAGATTTGTTACACTTAATGACAATTTCCAAATGGCTGTGAGAATTTTTTTGCTTAAATCATGGTTTGTTATCCCCCATAAAAATCTATGCTCCTGCCACTTCGCCTCAATTAAGTATTAAGAAGGATGCTTATAAAGCCCAAAAGAAAAAAGAATAAGAAAATAAAATAAAACAAAACACTAAGAGTCAGCAGAAATGATAATTTTATTAGTTTGCAAGATAAAGATGTGTGTTAACACAATTTTGTTTGCTTGTCCATACAATGTACGTCGTCTCTCTGGGCTCCCAGTGTCTGTCCAAAGTTTCCATTCACTAATAATCTCTAATGTGTTCACGCTTACTGTGAATTTGAAATTTCCAAGGCAACCAGAACGAGGCTTTTTAGGTTTTTTTTTTTTTTTGTACTTCTCTCATATTTTAAGTAAAATAAACGCAAAGCATTTCTTCATCATAGAATGGTGGTAGTGTATTTAGTGTTGGAGAGCGTATAAAAGATGCATTGCGTTGAAAATCGATTTGTTAAGTTGCGCCTGCGCAAACAACATATCGATGGTTAAGACAATGCACGAATAGAAAGAAGGCAAATGAATTGGGCATTTATTTGGAGGATGTTTTTGTAGTGGTAGCAGGCAGCGTCGTGATTCCTGTGAATGAAAGAATAACGAAATGAATTGACCAGAAAAAACAAGAACAACAACAGCAACATCACAACTAACAACCATCATCAGCATCTGAAGTAACATAAATTACGCATTTAACAAGACCATTTCAAAACTGTGCAATGCAACAACTTAAAGATGGGGCAAACAGCATTCAAAACCAAAAAGAAGACAAGAGCATCCAACGAAATTATATGAATGTATGAAGCAGCATTTTAGACCAGTAAATGAGTGAAGGCCAAAAAATTGCCATGGCAGAAAAACAACGAAACAAAAATCTTAAAAAAAATGTTGCAAAAGTGGCAGCAGCAGCAACTACAGCAATGGGTATCGTGGTATGAGAATATGAACAGTATAAAATACTAAAATAAAGTTAAAAATCAAATTAGCGAATGTGTTGAAAATTAAAAACAAATTCACGGATAAATTGCATCTGCCAGATACGCAATTATTATGAATTCCAACGAATGCAAACTGCCCAGCCAACCATTTACTTACTATTGACTCAACAGGCATACGACGACTGGCTGCCCCCCTCTGCATTTCCAGCCACATCCAAAGAAGAATAATGATGCAGCTTTTTCACATACAGATTTTTGCTTGGTCTTCCCTTCTTTCCTGCTGAACGAAGAAGAAGAAAAAGCTGCCTGAGAGAGTGCATGTCTGATTTCATTTCACTTGTGTGCTCTGCTGGCGAAAGAACCAGGAGTTAATCACAATGAAATTTGTGAAGCAGTGAAACTCTGAGCAGTAAAAAAAAATCAGTGCCTTAAGGTGTTGGCAATTTGATGTTCTTTAAGCGCGTTTTGTTGTCGTTTTTTCGTTAATTCTTGTGAGCTTTTCTCTGCAGACATAACATAAATAAATAAATAAATAAATAAATACCATTCCAGTGAATTTTAGGTTCATGAGGCGTTACTGCACGCAGCCTGGACAGTGCAAATATTTTGTTTTAAATGATTCTGGCAAAAGTAAAACAGAGTAAAAAAAACATGTCGAATTAACACGATACTAGTCACGTTATGTTATGTTACTTATGAATTTGTATCTCTTTAGTATGTAAGAACTCTCCAGAGACAAACGCTCACACACATCCTTCCAACCATCCATCCGCGCACATGAGTGGCAGTGTCTGACAAATAGTGGTAGTGGTGGCAGCAAGTGTTGTAGTAATATTTGTTTTAAAATCGACTTTATGAACCATTATCGAGTCTGAACAACAAACATACACACTATTTATGACTGTGAATAATTAAATTGTGTTGTGCTGTTGTTTTTTAAGAGATTTTCGAGATAAGTTGGTCGCTGGTGTGGATGTTACCCAGAACTTTTCATGCATGTGGGAGTGTTAACAATTAAATGTTAAATATTTGAATTACTTTAATGGTATGTATTTAATTATTGTTAAATATTGCTAAGAATTGATTTGTGGACTGAAACAGCTGTTCTAAATTTATGTTATTTGAATTTTTAAAAATTCAAATCGATTTGCAATAGGAACCTTTGGATAAATATTTTTATTTGGTAAAGTTTGATTCTGTATGCTGTACTTGCTTTCTTACCGGTCAGGTAAAAAACAGTTTAAACAGAAAATCAAAGACGGCTCTCTTCCTCTCCCTAAATGTAAGCGAATCACGATTTATGTTAACTGATGCTGTTCGTATTAGGTTGTCAATTGAACTTATTCCATTCCAGTTTTTGATGTTGTGTAACCAGGACATCTGTTTAAGGCCAATACCTCGCCTTCAAGAATATGTTGAAGAAGTTCATATTTTGGTCCTCGAATCATATGGCCAAAATAAGAAGAGGCTGACATTCTGTATTAAACCTGCGTTAAAATTCCGCATTGAGTCTATGTTTAGTCCATGATACTCTTAGAAGCCGCCGGTATGTCCACATCTCAAAACTTTCCAAGTCTAAAAAAACTATTTCTTATAAAATTTGTTAAACATATCAAGCATAATTAATCCATATAAACATTTGTTTCTTCCAAACATGTTATGGTTAATAATAATAAAAATATGTTTTATTTTTGCTTTTAGAAAAAAAGAGGAAAAAACAATTATTAATTTATTAACAAATTATTGTCATATTTAACCATAACATGTTTGGAGGCAACAATAATATGGTTGTGTCTACGTGATGGATGACTGATCTAGCCAAAATATGTTAAAAAACGTTTCTTCAAAATTGTTTTGTTGAAGATTGCCATATTGGCAAAAACACAGCATGTTATATTTTTTTGCAGCTGTCCAGACTTCTTTAAAAATTTATTCTACTATAATGTCTTGAAGACTTACACAGTTGGGGTGAACTCGTGAATCTAGCTGCTCAGTGTTCAGGGAATTGTGGCCTGGCTTTGATAAGTGGACGACATGCTCTTAGGTTCAATAGGGAATAGATTAGAACAGAGATCTCAGAGTGATAACTGGGCACTGGCCGCCAGGGACTCAAGCGAAGAAAGTAGATCTTGAGTTCAATGAGTACTGCAGAAGATGTCATGATGAGGAGGAAGATGAAACTGTGTTTAATTTTCTGTGTCACTGGCCTAGAATTCGGAACATTAAGGATGCCTGTTTGGATGATCTCTCTAAGATAGAACTAAGATTAAGTTGACGCCTATTGCTGCTATTACTGCTCTGTAAGATCGGCATCGGTGCCGGGTATCACATAGGGGCCACTGAAGGACTCAAGGGAGCTGTCGTTTTGAAGATACATAACATAATTTTAAATGTATTAATAAATGAAAACTGAATTTCGGCATTTCAGATATTTTATATTATTTATTTCAATAATTAGTATTGTGGTTTTTTTGTTGAATTATTTATGGTTTTTAATCCAAATTTTAATATTTTAATTAGGCTAAAGTTCATCAAATTTAATTTTCATTAAATTATTTTTATGAAGTAAGAAATTTTACAACATGAAAATTAATTAAAATTGTTATTGATAATTTTTATTCTTGACTGCAGCTGGGCTCGAACCCAGGCTTTTACGGACAGGTTACCCTTACATGTTTTGATTGCAATCACTCAATCTCTTCAGAGGGGTTTGCCGTTTAATACTCACTGCCATCGACGATAGTCAAACATCAATCTTTAAACCAAATTGTATTTAACCTTTGGTAAATCGAAATTGGCTTTGAATGATTATCTATTTTGATTGATTTTACATGTTTTTCCTTACTTCTGTTTTTTCCGTACTTTTGTCAAGAATTCTTCTTGAAGTCCAAAGTACATTTTTTGAATTTTATATTTCGCTACTTAGTTGTGCCAATTACACACAGATCATGAATTCTTAAATTTATATTAAAGGACTTCTAAAGGTACGTAAATTTTGCAACCCTACAACAATTACGATTAATAAATTTGAAGAAAAAATATTTTAAATGCTCGAAAGAAAGCTCAAAAATGGTACTGACATTCCAAAAAGTTTAATATGTATTCTAATAATTTTCGACTATTTAAGCCCATATGTTTCGAGTTAACAATAATTTATCAACAATTTTTTAATATTCACACCGAAAAAGGACTCCACATATTAGAGAAGAATGATTGTTTTAATTTTTTAATTGTGTGTGAAACGAAAAATCTGTTAAATGCTCGCCAGGGCTTCGGTGGCATACCTCTATCTGATGGTACATATATTCAATGACCCTGAGACGTAATTGAGGCTCAATGGCGTAAATGGGCCAAATTATCTCATCCTTTAGCTTTTGAATTATTCTTGGCTTATTGACGTACACTTTTTCTTTTAAATATCCTCAAAGAAAGAAGTCCAATGGTGTCAATTCACAAATGATCCATTGTTTCGTTGGCTGTGCGGCAAGTGGTACCATCCTGTTGGGTCCAAGTATCATCCAGGTCCATTTCTTCAATTTCTGACCACGAGAGCTCCAGCTTATAAACCGCACCAAACAGTCACTGGATACATCGGCTTTTTAACAAGCACTCGTGGATTCTCATTTGTCCAAATGCGGCAATTCTGCTTGTTAGCGAATCCACTGAAGTCACTTATGCTGACAAAAAAAATCACGAAGTGCACGAAATGCATTTTGTTTTGAACGCCAATTTTCGTAAAAGGCTTAAACAATCTCAACGCTCAATTGTCCATGGTTGAATTTGTTAAGTGGTACAAACACCTTGACTTTAAGGTGTAACTCACAATTAGGGTTGCCGAGCTTGGTCTTTTTCCGACCAAATTTTGTTGGTTTGCGTTTGGTCGGATTTTAAAAAAAATTTAGGAGATATAAAAATCTAAAAAAAGGCAACTATTGTGATTATAACAATGATTTTTTTTCTGGTAAATATCGTAAACAAATTATGAATTAAGAAACCGTTTTTCTAATCACAATAGTTTACTTTTTATTAAGTTTCTTAAAGCTCCTGAAAAATTTTGGAAAATAATAACAGGACCTATTGAATTTAATATATTTTTTTTTAAATTTGGTCGGTTCAAAGGAATTTGAAAGGTTTTTCAGACAATTTCTGTCACATACAATTTTTTAAGCGGCAACCCTGCTCACAATTATTCTCCTGCATTATAGATGGACAACCCTGTACTAAGTGGCTGCATCAATAAGCAAAACTACAGAAAACCATATACACCCACTTAAGTGTTACTGATAGGCGCGGTCCCCCCAGACGCATGTAGGGATATTTCGTCGAAGATGAAAGGAATATTTTAACTTCTGGTGACTAAAACTTATTAATCGATTTTCTTAAAATTTTGCAGGCAAGAACTATAGCCTAAAATGTTCATTATTTAGGGCGTGAAATAAGGTAATAGGGCTAAATGTTCGCCCTCCCCAATCTGCTAAACTAATCAACCGGTTTTCTTAATATTTGGTATGCAGAAACTGTAACATCTGAAATGGAATAGGGCGTGATATAAGGCAATAGCGGTAAAAGCTCCCATTCCCTATATTTTATTAACTAATAAACGGGTTTTCTTAAAATTTGCAGACACTGTTACAGCTGAAAGGAAATAGGGAATAGGGTGTGAAATAGGGATAAAACCTCCCTCTCCCTATATCTTCTTAACTAATCAACCGATTTTCTTTCGCAGGCAAATAGTGTTACATTTGGAAAGAATTAAAGCCTATAGTTTTTATTATTAAGGACGTGAAATAGAGCAAGAGTGGTAAAAGCTCCCCCTCCCTATATCTTCTTAACGGGTTTTCTTAAAATTTGGCATGCAGGCCGTGTAACATCTGAAAGAAAGAAATTAAATGGCAAAACAACGTTTGCTAGTATTCTATTTTTATTAATTCATTGAGTTGTCTTGAAAAATTCCTCACTTGCAGCTTAACTTGAAAAACTCATCATCTTTTACTTTTGATCAAATTATATCCTTAAAATAAAGAATTTGCACTTTCATTTCAGTAGCGGATTGTTTGATTTTGATGAAATTGCTGACGATTTAAAACCACATTTATTATAATTTCATCTAGAAAAAAAACACAATAAAATTTTCAAGTCCATGACAATTGTTTCAAATTGTTTCATCATTTTACAAAATAAAAGTCCATTCATCAAAATTAAATGCATTTATACACAATTCCCAAGTAAAAAACGGCCGTGGCAAGAAAAAAGGCAGAAATTCCTAAATGATTATACTTAATCCAGCGAAAATATGTTTGATTCTTTTCTTTTTTCACGGTTTTAACTTTTGGGTGTTTGTATTAAGCAATTTGCTAATCGAAAAGTCCAAAAAGTACAAAACAAACATGACAAAATGAAATAAGGACCGACTTATCCCTGGGCCAAGAAAAAGATGTCGTGCTGCAGCGAAGGGGAAAACAGTGCAAGGAATTTGTAAATCCGAAAATCAATTTTAATGTATGTACACAATTTGTACTGGAATTTTGTTATTTAAAGGCTTTAGGAATCACAATTATTTCCAAGAAAAACTCAACAACAAAACTGAAACAAATTACACAATCCAGGCAAAAAGAGAGTTTAAACAACAAACCAACCAAAAAAAATATATATGAAATCAATATGGAATGGAAAAAAGGAGTGAAAAAAAAAACTCTGGATAACAAAAGAACAATATCAATCTTTGCTAAAAACACTGAAACTGTCATCAGAATCATTGTTGTCCGTTCACATTATCCCCACTCAAAAACAAAAAAGCCAGACTTTTGACTTTTTTCCTCATCATTTTGGGGCTGTTAACAATGATGCTAATCCATCTCCGTTGGCTGTAATAATGCCAAGTTAAGCACAAATTTATGCCCAAAAACCTTTAAACAAAAAATGTCACAGCCAAAGACATGAGTACTAAGTACACACACGACAATTCCGTAAGACAGACAAACAGACAGGCAGACGAATGCATCAATAAGAGAACAAGAACATTTTTACAGGGATTCAGATAAGAAACAAAAAAAAGCGCCTCAAATAGTCAGTGTGAAAGTGAAGTGATGTGATGTTTAAAATCAAGGTCGCCTAATATTATAACAAAATTTACTGTTTAGGACTTTTTGTTGTTTCCAGGTCTCTTTGGCACTCAGGAATGGCAGCGGGCAGTAAGAGGTTGATGGATAACAATAGGTGTTTATCTCATTACTTACGAGTACAAGCAGTTTTTTGTTGTTGTTGTGTTCAGATCTTATTTATTTTATATTTCATCACACATACTGACAACAATTGAGGGTGACCATTGTAAGTTCAAGAAACGATGGTACGATCTGTCGTCAATCGCTTAATGCTGTGGCGGGGGGTGCGTGAGGAGTTATGCGCGGCATTGTTTTTTGAATTACGCGAATTCAAAGGAAACTTTATACGTTGACCGAGTACATTGACCACTGCTGCTCCAGCTCTAATTGATGCAGCTTGGCCATAAATTGTTATCGCAACACCGATCAGTGTACAATAAATGTTTGTTGATAAGTTTCTTTTTGAAGGTTTTTTGATGCTGACAGTCAAAGATGACATTTACCAAACAAAAACATATTTTTAAACAGCGAGTATACAATCTACAGAAAAAAGGGGAATAAATTTTGGCCTTTTGTTTTTTGCTGGGAAGAGCAGAGCTGTGATATTCAAGTTATGAGATTTGTTCAGGTATTTGCAATTGTTTATGTGAACAGTGTCAACTGATTACTGTTCAGTGACAGTTTCTATGTTTTGGATTTCCTTTTTCTTTTATTATAAAATAACTTACTCCTGCAAGCCCTAATAGCCTCTTTACACCAGTAATGTACCAGAAATATGTAGACGGGCTAAATATCAACATCTTTACAAGATGTTCCTTTCTCATTTTGTTCCATTTTACATCTTCCGACTTTTTTATTGACAACACTAGAATAGTGGCACTAAATTCAATTGGGGGATTCACAAGGTAGTCATAAAGTTGTAAAGTCATATGTCATATGTGAGTCCCCTTTATTATTATTGTGGCATCACTCACAAAATGACTTCTGCTTTGAAAGCGGCGTTACCATTTGTCAAGTTTTTCATCTTTTGTAATTCTTTTGTTTTCTGTTATTAAACAAAATATATTCCAAATAAATTTTGGTGTTTTTTCTTTTAAAATCATGGCACAAAAAGTATTTAAAAAAAGTTTTTTCTTTCAAAAATTTTATAAATTTTTGATTGATAGTAGATGTTAGATGCAGTGTTCGAAAATAAACATATCGCTCCTTAGTGTTCGGTCCGATTGATTTGTAGGAAACACATACGCTTATAGTGTTAGTGTAGAAAATCATTAGAACAAATAACGTTTCTCTGTTTGTGATCTTCAAACACAAAAAAAAAATATTGTACTTATCCAACTCAACCAAAAAAAAGAGAACACTTTATTCCGTTCTGCAGAAAAAAAAAAATTACACAAACCAAACATATGCATAATACACACATAAGCTATTCGTGCTGTGGTCGTTGCTAAAAAGTTTTGTTTGATCATTTCTTTATCAATGTAAAAAAGGAACACTATACAACATTAAAATATAATTTATGTATACAGAACCACTATAATGTTTGTTACGTTCTTTAAAATATTAAGGAACGGTATTAGGGGTTGCGTTCGTTTACAAAAAGATATCGTTTCTGGGTGTTTGAGCCGAACGCTAAATAATGTTCTGTTTATTTTCATACACTTGAAAGATGTTTCAAGTGTGACTACATGTTTCATATTTCCGACATCTTCCATGCGTTCCTCTTAAATTTATGCCAGTTTGCAAAGGCTATAAGCGTACGGTGCCTACAGTCCTAGAAAAAATCCAAGCTGGAAAATTAATTAAGGGAACTCGAATTTTTTAAAACCCTAAATAAATACCCGTGTTTTGTTTGTTTGTATTATTGCAAATCCACAAAGAAACCTCAATCTCAGGCTTCAGTTTTATATGGAAGGCTAGAAAACTAATTTAAAAAAATGCACAAATGCGACTTTAATCTACATGAGCTCCTGCCATATACATACTAATATAATTTTAATGATAATTTTAAGCTTTTCCCAAGTGCCCCTATGTGTGCTAGGCCACATTAACACACAGGTCACACTTTGAGTGTAAAATCCGCCAAAAATTATACATCCGCCCTTGCTTAGGAGCCTTAGCTATCTTACTCTACTGCTATATTAATATCCTTCAACTTCTTTAGAATCGCAACAGCACATAGGCATCCCTTTATAGGCCGAACTTCCCCACAATAGTGAAAAATCAGCCCTCTATGCGAAGGAGTCCCTCCCCGTGGTTTCGGGTAATAGTCTACACCCACCAAGGGATCCCCAAAAGTAATCACTCATCAAAAAGGGTGCTCCTCGTTGAACGCGTTTGTGAGCTCGCGCCTTAAAAAAGGCACTCCCCTATCCGCCGGTGAATAATACTGAAGAGCGAAGATCCATCAGAAAAGCAAGGCTTCCGAAAGACAGGAAGTATTTCTCGCCAAAAAGATACAAACGGAGGCCTCAACCAATAGTGAGACCAGTGCCTTGCGCACTAACCGGGGCTACTGACACCATAATTAACTACTGGGTCAAGCTTCGATCTCGTTTGAAATCAAAGAACCACAAGAGCCGTGATATTTGGATCTTTGGCGAAAACCAGGTTACATTATTTACCCCAGTGGATGTAACAACAAGAGGCTGATGATCCTCAAGATGCTTAACTTAGGCGCTGCACATGCCCTGGGGGGGGAGGGGGAGCAAGGCACAGTTTTCTTAGCTAAACTTACTGTTTATTTGAAGAAAATATTTTCATCGGTATATTTTCTTTTCTACACAAAAATTGCACCTTCTAAAAAGGTGCATTTATAAAATGTCTTGCCAACCCAGTAATAATGCTTTTTGTTATTGATCGAGAACAAAGCACAATTTATGAAAAAGTGGAATGCCCTGTTTTTAGCACCTGACAAAAAGTTGTTCTTCATCAGTATGGCTTATTTGTTAACGATGTTTGTGTTATTTTCCGACGTTTTGTTTTTTTTTTTTTTTACATATCTAGCGATTTCAAAAAAATTATAGGATTTGTTTCCAATTTGCAATTTTTCGCGAATTTTACAGCTTTAACGATTTTTAATAAATATTAGACTTTTCTATGATGCCGCTGTTACCAAATTTTTGCAAATTATTATTTAGCTTATTTAGCAATTTTGACCGAATTTTTGATATTCCTATTAGTTTTAGGAACTTTTATTTTAAATTTTCCGAATTTTTGCAATTTTCGCGTAGCTTTGCTGATCTTCGAGGCAATTGTAACCGTTATAAAAATAGCCCCATATATAAACCGAAATCGCATATTTTACAGCGCACTATTTTTTGTGGAAAATAAAACAATAAATGGTGCCAAGATAATTTTTTTTCACTATTGCAAAAATTTATATATTTGTATTTTGACATTTTTCAGTTATACACTGAAAGAATTTTCTTCGCAATACCAATGAATTTTGAAATTAATCCCATGAAAAATTGCATTAGAAAGGAACCTATGCAGCGCTTCGTTGGATCAATGAAACCTGTTTCATTAAAAGCTATAGCTTAGAGGATATTTAGCAGCCTTAACATTTGTACAACAAGCAAAATTGATCGAAATTATTTATTTTGGTATCATTAAACCGATATCCAATTCGATTTCGATTAACTCGACATTACATTTATCGAGTTTTCATTCGATACGTCAGTGTCTATCGTATGCAAAAAAAATCGATAGTTTATTCGATACGATAGTATCGAATGCGGTGATTAGACCTCTGATCTAAAAAGGCCTATTAAGACATGTATGATGGCATACTTTGGGTTTAGCTATTACACTGTCGAACGCTGACGGCATACTTCATTACACAGAAATTTTTGAAGCGAAAACATGGCAATGAAGCGGAAAGTTGGTTTTCTTTTAATGCATTGTATGCATTAATTTTCAATTGTTTGTTGTGGTACAGACCTGATTTTATTTGCCACAATTGTGGGAAGCTTTTATATTTCTCAATAAACTCTTCCCAGATAATAATATTAGAAAAATACATTTTTTTAATTTGCGATATGCACAGAGCAGCGGCAAAAAGCTTACTGAATTTTTGTATGAAGTATGACGGACACGCTATTAGATGAGTATGTTGGTATGCGACAGACATCAGAAATTCAAAATATTTTGAAAACCAACGTACATGTCTGACATACTCGACATACATGCTATTACACAGTGAGATTTGGTATGCCATCGTACATGTCTTAAGACAAGTATGCGTGTCTAATAGGCCTTAAAGAGCACCCTTACCTCTGAAATCATAATAGAAATTTGATTTGCTTAGTCTGGGTTCCCACTATGAATGTTTTCTTTGATAAAGTCTGAGTTTATCGGTGAAAGCTTAAGAGAACATGCTATTCTTATCTTCCCTCTAACCAATAAACTCAAGACTTTCTAAAAGAAAACGTTCATAGTGTAAACCCAGACTTAAGAAACGAACGTCCAACAGATTCCAATGAATAACTTAAACCTTCCCCAGATACACTGCGCATTATTAATTTAGCGCCTCCCTAATGAGCTTAATATATTTGCCCTTGTTGCTGTTATTAATATATTAAGGGAAATCACGATGGGTAGTGCAAAGTGTGCAAATGCGTGCAAAAATACACACATTTGCACAATACAACAACAAAATGTACGTATTTGCACTTAGCTCTTTTTTACTTCGTTTGCACTAAAAAAAAACCTTGAGCAAGATTAGTAGTGCATATTCGCTACGTTGCAAACAAAAGTAAACAATAACATTTGACATATTAAGCGGCATATTGGTTTTAAGAAAACTTATAAATTTAACATATTCGTGGGTTTTTACATAAAATAGAGAATTCAATTTAAATAATTTATGAAGAAAAAATTTATTATAAAATGCTTGTATATACAGTCAAATCTCGATAATTCGTACCCCGATAAATTGTGATTCCCGATAATTCGTTATAAAGTGTCGGTCCCTTGAAAAAATCTCGCTAATTCGTAAAATTTCCATACATTTTGGTCCCCTCGCTAATTCGTATTTTTTTTTCAAATAAAATCTTCTTTACCTCTTACAAATCGTAATTTTCTGCTAACTTCCACTTATAATCCGTATTAAAAACAACAGAAAAATGAAAAGAATGATTTTTTACAGCTACTTTTTTTGCGTGGGTTTTTGCTTGTGTGTCTATTTTCTTAAGATCAGTTTGTTATTGTTACATGAATAATTTTTATATATTTTTTTTTAACAATTGTTTTCTATGTTTTTTTTATCGTTTTAGTAAATATATTGAAAAATCCCGTTAATTCGTATTTATTTTATTTTAACCCCGTTAAATCGAAACCCCACTAAATCGAAAACCCCTATTATTCGTAAGAAATGGCCGGTCCCTTGCGATTACGAATTATCGGGATTCTACTGTAATTGTAAACAAATGCAGATTTTGTACAGTGCTGCCAGAATGCATTTATAGAAAAATAGCACATTTGCACAAAAAATAAAAGTGGTATGCCCACGATCAATCATAATATGCACTGCAAATTAGCAAAATGCAAATTTGCACAATTACCATCGTGATTACCCTTATTTATACTTTTAGGTATTCTGTTCTACTTTACACTGATAGAAAAATGCATCTTAATTTTGATGATGCCCTAACATCAGAATTGTGACATCAATGTTACTACAAATGGACTCAATGATGCTAAAAGTAACATCAATCCAATTACTAACGTCTTCGTAAAATTTTGTCATTTTTTACGTGTCATCTATTTTATGACTATAGTGACATCAATTCGATGCTACAGTTTGTATATTATTAACATTACTTACATGATTACAATGTATTATAAGAAGCAAATACACCTGGAAAGCCTTAGAGGTACCTGGTTTCGAAGAACCCTGTACCGCCTGAAGGCTTAGTCGTGATGAGTTTTGGATTTGGAGCAGATGGATTTTATAACGGACCGACAGCCTTCAGAAGGCCTAACAGTTGGCCGTAAAAGGCCAGCGGACGCATTCTCTTTTTTTCCTTCTCTCCTAAAAGCTTAAGACTTGCCGAGCCAAACTTGAAGTGTGTGAACCGGCACTAAAAAAAACATGTGCCGGAAATTTACCTTTATTTTGTTTTTTCTATGTTATTTCATTTTCGATGAAAAACCTATAAAAGTTTTAGCGTCTGTGGCTTCAAATTGCATAAATAAATAAAATAATAAAATAAAATAAATAAACAGAAAAGCGTTGATTTGATATCACGTGTGATTTCTTTTTAATCGTGTAATTTTGCTTCATCTGAAGTGTAAGTTTTATTATGCAGGTGGTTACACAGTACCATCGAAATATTGCAAAACGTCTATCATTGCTTTAAAAGTATGTGAATGTTGCATAAATCTTGGGCAAAAATTTAAGTTAATAATTACCACCATTTGACCTAAATATAACCAATTCACCACTCACATATAACACTTGCCAAATGTCTGTTATTTTGTAAACCTTATGCCCATTAAAAACATCCTTGAAGTTAAATGAGTTCAACCACAAAATCTTAAATTGGGTTAACAAGATCTGTGTTTTTTTTTCGCAAACATCCTATTGTTGTTGAATATATTGATTAATAAATCACATAAACACTTTTTTATGTTTTTTTTTTTTTTTTCTTAAAAAAAAGTAGCATGTTGCATGTGAAACTGCACATGCAACAAAACCACAAGCAATTTACACACACCAGCATCCCCCAGCATCAGGATCATCATTATCAGTGATAATGAAATATTTACTTAAGACAAATCTTTAAAATATTTAACAGCCAACATCTGTTTTGCCTACTAACTAACCACACCACACAGCTACTCGTAGCACTAAGTACGAGTTGAATTGGGTGCTTAATGCCACAGATGACGCGAATATTGTGTTTACAGACATAAAATGGAAACAGAAAATGAGATGATGATGCTTTTAACGTATTTTATGCACATGCCGCTTCCTGCATGATTTTTACAAAACGATTGCGAGTTTTACGGCGAATTGCCAATTTGTGATTTAATATTTGTTCTTCTGCTGATTATTTGTTTTTTTTTTTTGTAGATTTGGAGTCTGGTTTGGTCAACCTCAACATCTGGTGGAGATAATAGTTGTTCGGTTTTTAATTAAAGATTCATTGATGACCCAGTTGTGTTACGGAATTGGCAATTAGGAATCATTTCTAGAGTTCATACATATGGTGTGCAAGAATTGTGTTATAAATGAAATGTGTTTGCACTTTTTCAATTTTTTTTTTTTAAATACTTTTTGGAAACTGTTCTTTTACTAATTTTTGCTTTGCCAATTTTTGAAAGAACATTTACAAAGTTTTCTGCTCTTCTAATGTTAAAAGTGCTCTATGAAGAAAAACAAAAACACGATTTGATTTCTTATTGCAAATCAAGCGAATTTATTATTTACGTTGGCTTGACCATCGTCATCTAACAGGCCATCCTAAATAAAAACGGCATGCGGATTTCAGATTTAAAAAATGTCCCTGTCCATACAGATTAATAACAGACACTAATGCTTGATCAATTTTTCATCAAGTGTTGTCACAGCTTAACATGATTCTTATGATTATTTTGATGTGTTACAATTGGAATAACAAAATCAATGCACTTTCCATCTTTTTAGTGGTGGCCAAGGCAAATTCAATACAGGTGCCGCCAAAAAGCCTACTGACCTAAACTGTTCGAACCAATTTGTTTTGGTTTACATAGGGTCTGCACCAAACAATTATTTGTCTTACCAAACGTCAAAGTCTATGTGGCAACTCTACCCTCTTGGAAAAGAAAAAGTTTTTCTGGCATCTCTAAACTCGTGCGATGACAAAAATTATTATTTCTCGTAGCTTCGATTGAGCAAACACGTTATTCAAAAAAACAACAAATTAACCCTAGTTTTAGTTTTATATTAGAATAAAGTTATTGAATTGATCACAAAATCAACGTTTTTTATTGTAACTAAAAATAGTAAGCAAATAGCTATATTGGTGACCCCGACGTGATCAATTCAATTTTTACAAAAAACTAAAATGTTAGGCGGTGATGAAAAAAACGTTGCGAACAGCCAGCGAGAGAACGCAAATCAGCCTGTTGAAAGCGTTAGCGTGGACGCATCCTCCGCTGTTCGGTTAACACCACCAAACATGACTGCCACAAATATCGAGTCGTATTTCATGTCATTGGAATTTTGGTTTGCTGCTTCTGGCATACAGCGCGATCAACAGAAGTACAATATTACCATGGCACAGGTACCACCACAGAAGTTAGGCGAGCTGCGCTCAATAATTGATGCTACACCTCCGCAAAAAAAATACGATTACATAAAATGCAAGCTGATGGATTATTTCGCAGACAGTCAACAACGGCGGTTACAACGAGTTTTATCAGACATGCCTTTGGGCGACATGAGACCGTCACAGTTGCTAAATGAAATGAGACGTGTCGCGGGAAATTCGTTAAGTGAAAATATTTTGATAGATTTGTGGGCTGCACGTCTTCCTCCACACGCTCACGCCGCAGTAATAGCAGCGAAAGTTGACATCGCCGACAAGACAGCTATTGCCGATGCAATTGTTGACTCACTTGGCTTACGCAATATAAATTCAGTAAATAGGGGGAACATAACCTCGAAACCTGCAACGTCATCGCATGAAAGCAACGAGTTTAATGCAATACAACAACAGCTGAACCAAATGACACAGCTAATGAAAAAGCTCATGCCACATGAACCAAGCCGTAATGCAAACCGCTCTAGATCTCGTTCACGATCTCGTAGTCAAGCAAACGACAATGCTAGGGGCAACAGTTACACAGCTTCAACGTGCTGGTATCATCGTACCTATGGCGAAAAAGCCCGTACCTGTAGGAAACCGTGTGCTTTTTCAAGTAGTAAAGATAATAATAACAGTCAACAATGACTAGCCGTCGGCCAGGCATTGGAGATTGGCGAGGTAAATGATACCGCCAAATCCTTTCGCCTCCAAATTACCGACAAGGTCACACACATTCGCTATCTGATCGATTCTGGTGCCGACATATCAGTTATTCCGAAATCCCTTCAATCAGCAAACCTTCGGCCAACAGAGATGCAACTTTTCGCTGCCAATGGATCACCGATACGGGTTTACGGCGAAGCGACAGTAAATGTTAATCTCGGTCTTAGACGCGATTTTTTATGGACCTTCGTGATAGCTGATGCAAATTCTCACATTATTGGTGCCGATTTTTTGTGTCACTTTGACTTACTCATCGACCTTAAACGCAAACGGTTAATAGACAATTTGACCCAAATGAACACAGTCGGCATTCTTACGCAAAGCACGAATGCGTCGATAAAAGTTTTACATTCTTCAATCCCATTTGTAGAAATTCTAAAGAATTACCCGAATAATACTCGACTGGTTCAACTGGGAACACCGGTCAAATCATCAGTCGTCCACCGCATAGAGACAACAGGCTTTCCGGTTTTTTCTCGCCCGAGGCGCCTATCACCCGAAAAGTTAGAGGCGGCTCGTTCCGAGTTCGAAAATCTTATTAAATTGGGCATATGCAGGCCCTCAAATAGTTGCTGGTCTAGTCCACTACACATGGTGAAGAAGCCGGATGGTACCTGGCGACCGTGCGGGGACTATAGAGCTCTTAATGCTATGACCGTGCCAGATCGGTACCCTCTACCATATCTCCAAGATTTTACAACTGTTTTGCATGGAAAGACTATATTTTCAAAAGTCGACTTGCAAAAGGCGTTTCATCAAGTTTCTGTACACCCAGACGACATACCCAAGACAGCTATTACAACACCGTTCGGCCTTTTTGAGTTTATGTATATGACTTTTGGCTTGCGAAACGCGGCCCAAACTTTTCAACGTCTTTCCCACGATGTTTTTAGGGGACTTGATTTTGTTTTCCCATATATGGATGACCTATGTATAGCATCGTCATCTCCAGATGAACACCGAGCACATTTACAACTTGTTTTTGAACGCTTACAGGAGCATCGTTTGGCCATTAATTTGGCCAAGTGTGAGTTCGGAAAATCTGAAATTTCGTTTCTTGGCCACAAAGTGACAGCTGAAGGAATACTCCCCCTGCCAGCAAGAGTAGAAGTCATTAAAGACTACAAAAGGCCCGATCAGATAAACGAGCTGAAGCGATTTCTGGCTATTATAAATTTTTATAGGCGGTTTATACCACGAGCCCTCGAGGCACAATCGCCACTTTTAGCTATGATACCAGGAAACGTCAAAAACGATAAAACAAAATTAACGTGGAATGAAGAAACGATCATTGCCTTCGAAAGATGTAAAGCACAGCTGGCTGACGCCACCCTCCTCGCACACCCTGCTCGCGATGCCGAAATTTCGCTTTGGGTAGACGCCTCAGATACCGCGGCTGGCGCTGCACTACACCAAGTCGTTAATGGGCAACTACAGCCGCTCGGATTCTTCTCAAAAAAATTTGACCATTCGCAAATCCACTATAGTACGTACGATAGAGAGCTTACCGCAATGTTTCTAGCAGTGTCCCACTTCAAATATATGATGGAAGGTCGGGTTTGCCACATTTATACAGACCACAAGCCAATTACATACGCTTTTCGTCAAAAACTTGAAAAGGCAAGCAGTCGGCAGGCAAGGCAATTGGATTTTATTGGACAGATAACAACCGACATCAGGCACATATCCGGCAAAGAAAACATTACCGCGGACATGCTTTCAAGAATTTCAACCGTTGCAGCTGTGCCGCTCATAGATTTTGAAGAGCTTGCACGAGCTCAAGAAACTGACGAAGAACTTCACGCGATTCTAAAAGGTAAATCACAGTATAACATACAACTTAAAAATTTGCCATTCCAGGTAGTGAAAACCAATTGTACTGTGACTGTACGACAGAACGGTTACGCCCGTTTATAACGTCAAATTTGAGGTCAAAATTTTTACAAGCTACACACAACTTGTCACATCCTGGTACTCGTGCGACGGCCAAATTGATGACTAGTAGATTCGTATGGCCTAATATTCGTCAAGAAAGCATAAAGTACGCTCGCAGTTGTATATAATGTCAACGCTCAAAAATAACTCGTCATACAAGATCACCACTTCAACATTATAGGTTGATCGATAGTCGCTTTACACACATAAACGTGGACATAGTAGGACCCTTTCCTCCAAGCGATGGATACCGCTATTGTCTCACTATAATCGACAGATTTACACGTTGGCCGGAAGCAATACCAATAGTAGACATGACAGCAACAACAATAGCTCAAGCGCTCATTTCGAATTGGATAGCTCTATTTGGCATTCCGGCAAAAATAACATGTGACCAAGGACGACAATTTGAGTCGAATCTTTTCAAGGAGCTAGCACGGTACCTTGGTGTTAACCACCTTCGAACTACGCCATACCACCCACAGGCCAATGGCATAGTTGAAATGTGGCACATAACACTGAAAGCAGCAATACTGTGTCAGTGAGCCTTGCCACTCATTTTACTAGGCCTACGAACAACTTACAAAGAAGACATTAAGGCTTCTCCAGCTGAATTGGTTTTTGGTACTACGTTACGCATTCCAGCGGAATTTTTTGCTCCTCAGCCCGAAATTAAGACCGAAACTGAAGTTCTTAATGATTTACGAAAAGCTATGCAAAATATCCAGCCTCAACAAACCGCGTGGCATGGCGAAAGCAAAACGTTTAAGCACCCTGACTTGGAAACATGCACACATGTATTTGTGCGCAATGATTCGATTCGACCGTCTCTGTCACACCCATACGAAGGCCCTTATCAAATTATTGAAAAAAACGAAAAGTATTATAAAATCAGAATCGCTAGTAGAGAATCTAACATTTCTATCGACCGACTTAAGCCAGCATACCTAGTTAATGAGTCGCATCCTCCGGGAAGTAATTTGCGAATGCAATCACCAACTGTTACAATAGAGCCTGCAAAAACAGAATCAAGTAAAACAAAACAGTTAATAAACTCCACGCCAACAGAGGCAGATAAAGCACAATCTACAGAAGCGTCGCCACAAACTACGGACTACACAAGTTCTAGTCATATACCGACTTCAACAACTCGCTCGGGTCGTCACGTAAAACTTCCGATACGCTTTCTATGAGCTCGGTCTAGTCTAGCCGGGGAGTACTGTGGCAACTCTACCCTCTTGGAAAAGAAAAAGTTTTTCTGGCATCTCTAAGCTCGTGCGATGACAAAAATTATTATTTCTCGTAGCTTCGATTGAGCAAACACGTTATTCAAAAAAACAACAAATTAACCCTAGTTTTAGTTTTATATTAGAATAAAGTTATTGAATTGATCACAAAATCAACGTTTTTTATTGTAACTAAAAACAGTAAGCAAATAGCTATATCTATATAAAAAAATCTAATATTTTTGTCAGCGTTGTTTTTTTTTTTTTTTTGTTTGACGTTTAATAAAAGCAAAAAATTGTAAGGTGAAGACCTCATGTTAAAAATGTCCAATAAACAACACAAATATACTTTGTACAAACATTAATTTTTCATTTTTGTTTTGCCCTGCAAATTATAGGACCAGTCCAAACACGCGTGTAAAGAGTAGACCACAAGGGTCCAGGACTAGTCCGAAAGTAACCCAAATGTATGGAAAAAACATGGTCTATTTTACATTACGATGTCCTAGGGCAGGACCATATAACCCACCTTTGGACTACTAAGGAGTAGTTTTAAAACTACTTCATGGTATACTCAAGAGGACTAGTTTTGAAGTCGTTTAAAAACGAAAGCATGTCGTTAAAAAACGAAGATATGTCGTCTCACTACAAACACTTTTTAACAATGACATGGTCCATGCTTGCATTACATCGGACCAGTCCATGGAGTAGTCCATATTATCAAAATGGATCAGGTGGTCCAATTTTATTTGCAGGGTGTTTTCAATGAATGCAGACGACGACAGTGCTGCGCCAATTTTGTTGCTTAAAACGGAGAAGAAATATAAAATAAGGGCAAAGAATTTATAGTAAAAAGTGATTAAACAGCGAGTTGTTTTGTGGCAAACAATGCTGCTAAAAATGTTGAATTAATTAAAAATGATGAAATGATCTGCAAAGTTTTCACTGTAATGAATACATTTAGCATTAAACTCCACAAACAGTTTGACAAATATCCAAAATGTTTAATATTTCTACAACGATTTCTTCAAATGTTTGTCCAAACAGCAAACATCCCAATTAACAACACAAAATATTTTTACAAACGTTGCAATGCCGAGACATGTTGGAAAATCCATATTTTGAATTTTTACTGTTTTTATTATTTTGTTAAGATAATTCCATTTATTTGAATATCACTTAAGAATAATGAATGTTCATTTCCTTTGGTATAAGAGACTTAAACTATGTTCACACTAAACAAACATTTAATTTCGCTAAGGTTGAAATGGCAGTCAGTAATTATCTGACACACTTTGATTCAATGATCCGTAGAATCAACCCGAAATTCTAACGAATTTCCAAATGCATTCCAATTCAACACCTTAGATATTATCATAGTGTCTGGCTCCCAGACGCAGTTTGTGTCTATCTAATAGACAGAGCCTATTATCAAGAGATATTAAAAGTGATACGTCGCTTTTAGTCATCGATAGTAGAGACATGGTACGCCAGTACCCAGGGGAGGCCGCAAGTGCCTGACAATGCTGCATACAGTGTTCGTGGCCAATCTGTTGTTGATTGTCGATCGCCGTAGTAAAAGTATGCAGGAGAACAGAAGTACCCCAACGCCCTCCAAGTCCAGTGAAACCCATGATGTAGTGCCAAGTCTAGCAAGATCATCCGCTCTAGTGTTTCCCAGTATGTCACTGTTTCCAGGGGCAAATACGATCCTGAAGTCAAACTGCTCAGATATCTCGTTTAGAGATGAGCACCACTCAAGGGCTGTTAAAAAAAATAAAATTGTGATTAATGCGTCAAGAAAATGAATTCCAATCATATTTTCCGTGGGTATGTATGTAAATCAAACACATTTTATATAGTGTTTCGAGGGTAAAAGATTTCAAAGTAAAACCCACCAGACAATACGTGTTTCTTTCAAAACCTCTCCAAACAGTTAAAATTTTTTTTTTCTATGCTTTTTGTATTTGAAAATTACCCATTGCAGTCTGCGAGAGTTTGGGATGTTATTTTGCCTGTCGTAGCGGAAGCATACAAGAAATTTGTGATATTTACTTGTGTGTCATATGTGGCGTACGAAGTTTTGCAAATAATTGTTGTTGTTATATTATATAAACGAAATAAACATACAAAATATTTCGTAAATACACATGGCAAACTCACATTACAAAAATAAAGAATGAGTGTATAATTTGTTCCCTTGTTAATCTTTTAGAGTATTTTTTATACTCTCACTTATAAAGGGTGTCCTAAAACTAACACAGGATTTGAGTTTATCGCCAAATTGGACAGCTGACAGTTTAGGCTAAGTCTCCCTGAAACTTTCAATTAATCTCTTTACATTTTACGATGAAAAAACACTATTCCGACCATATTTAAGCATTTTCGAATTAACTTTGACCCCAAGCTTTCATTATTTTTGAAATATTGTTCAATGCACAAATGGCGACAAATTCAAATCTCGCCTTAATTTTCGCACACCCTTTACTATAGTAAAGCATTTGTTTTTTGCTTCTACACATTCACATACTTACGTTTATTCGTCGTCTACACTTTACGTCAGTATTTGTTTGTGACACTGCAGTAGGGATTGCTGTTCGGTTTTAATCGAAATCTAAACCGCGGTTTTAAGTGCCTAAAAACCGAAAACAAACAAAAAAAACCTCGGTTATAGCTTTTACTTTAACAATATATTTATGCTTGAAGAAATTGAAAATTATACATAAAACTCGTGCTTCATATACAAAAACTTTATACATATCAGCCTGCAACAATGACAAGTTATTTCAAAATTCTTAAAATTCAAAATAAGTACTTAGAAGAACAAATGTTACCTTTTTTTACTCTTAAGTAGATAACTTATTTGTGTGGCACAAACTACATCCTGGGCTAGGCTGGGACCACTAGTATTTTGTATAGATTTTTGTGCCTATTGAAAAAACTCACACTAACGATCCCCTGCGCAAGGCTGGGGTTACTTTTATATGTATCGAGTTTTATGGCTATAGCAGGAACATTTTGTTGGGAAATAGAATAATTCTTCGAAAAACAATACATATATCATAGGGAAGGGCCTTGCCAGGCCCAGGTGCGGCGCCCACGATGTTTAAATTTCCCCTTTTTTCTCATTTTAATTATAAAAAAACACTTTGATTGAGGAATACATAAAGTTTCGTTCTAATATACATAATAATTATATAAAAAAAAACTGGAAAAAAGTCGAAAAAATGCCTGGCCCAGGAATACACTTTAGGGTTAATAAAAGTACCTGAATTGAAACAAATAAAAAATTGTATTACATACAAAAAAATATATATGTTTATGTATGAAGTTTAACTTTGATATTTTCAAAACCGAAAACCGAACCGAAACAGACCGGTTTTAATCATTTTAAAACCGAAACCGCGGTTTCACATTTTTACGGTTTTAAGCAAACTCTACACTGCAGTATAGAATTTGAACATTTTTGAATGATTTTAATGTGTGTTCAAATGAAATTGTGGAGATCTCAAATACGAGGTGACTTAAATCTGTCACCTAAAATTAAATACATTTATCTTGTTGAGTTATTAAAACTTATCAAAATCCAGCTATACATTTTGAAATTTCCATTGATCTTTTATGCAAAAAAAGGTTTTTTTTCAAAAGCTTCAAACAATTATGTCTTTCTTCTAACGAAATACAACCAGGAACTTATCGCCAAGTTCAAATAAGGCCAACAAACACTAGCCCACCTCAATTTCATAAATAAACTTCCTTCATGAATATCATCTATAATTAGCCATCTAAATGCAGTTAGCAATAAAAATAATAAAATTATACAAAAAAAAAAAATCATAAAATAAAATTTTTGTAAGTCAACTGCTAAAAACTTAATTCTCATTCTGCTTTAAAAAAAAAAACAAAAAAAAATTTTTTTGTATTCGTTTTTTTTTAACCCTTTTCAAGCTTTTATGTAATTGACTGTGATTATGCCTAATAGGTTTGCATTATGCGTTTGCGTGTTCAGAATATTTATTTCTGCAATATTCTGTTTTTGCGAAAAAGTGTGTATGCAAAAGTGTATGGGTATGAAATGTCTGTCTAACTGTCTGCAAGTATGCAGGTATATTTTTTTTTTGTCCGTCCATTCTTCTTCTAGCTATCTATCTGTCTGTCTGTCTGTCTGATAATGCTTATATTTAAAATAGCATTTGAAAAAAATTAAATTGCAATGAGTAGACAAATTATAAGAAAACAACTGTTTAAAGCGAGCCCAGACATAGAGACGCGCGACAGACAATAAACTCAAATAAATTAAATAAAACGTACCACTTAAGACAATAGATTTATTTATAAAATAATACGCGTATTTTGACTAAAAAAAAAAGATATTTTTAAATACAATCACATACTCTTGCATACGCATGCAATTAAATAAAATACGAATAAAAAAATAAATTGTATATAAAATTTGATTATTTCCGCAAAGTGACACTTACACACACAAATATACATACTCACAAGCGATAACATAATAATAAAAAGATATAATAATTATTATTAAACTGCTTATAAACACAGTTTAAATTGAAGATAAATAAACTCTGTTTATAAAACGTCGTTTAAGTGCTTAACACATCCTGGTGATGGCATTAAATTCGCACACACTGTGACACATACTTACTTGCCTGCATACTCTCTTTACTCATACAATACAGCTACATACTTGAAACGATCTGTGTTGATCGTTTTGTTGAGTCGACGCGGAGTGCTGTCGTTGTCATCGTCGTCTTCGTCGTCGTCGAAAATGATCATAAACGTTTGTTAAGATATCGTTAAAAGTCATATCATTAAATGAACGTTATTAAGAGATTTTAATCATTCGGTGATTTATTCATTAAAAAGCAGTTATTAGCCAGAAACAAGACAACAGACGCTTAAAACTACAACACTTTTAAATGACCAAAACGAATTTGCCAAGAATTAAGTATAATACTTTATTAAATGCGTTAAACAACGACTTGAGAGTGTGCTACAAAGCTTTCGGGCATAGTTATGCAAATTTGGTCCTTTGGAACAATGAACACGCAAAGTAGTCAAAATGGTCACAGATTAAGGAATTATTTTAAAAAGAAAATTTTCATAAATATGTACATATGTTTGTTACACAATATTATCGAGCCCTTACCGAAAAATAAGCTTAAGCTTAAAAAAAAAGACGATGAACTTAAAAGAAGACACACAAAACATTAGTGCCAGTTACTGTGTTGCAATATCAAAAAACCTGTGATATAATTTTTAAGTTTGTGTTTAATTTAATTTTTCATGTTTAATGTTTTTCATGCTTGTCTACAACAAATTATTGTTCAATGTAATAAAAATTGATTTTCTTATTACGAATCCCTTGATAAAGTGAACATAACATTCACGAAACGTTGGGAAAATATGGATTAAATGCATTTTTAATTACATAAAAAAATTTTAGGCCGTATTAGCTAAAATAAAATCTTATTTAATGACATAATTTTAAATTTTCTTTTTTTTCAATCAATTACTTTATTGGCAACACGTGCATCATCTCTTAAAATATCATGGCCGCAAAAGATACCGTTACGATTTTATAGCAAAAACAATTTTATCACAAGCGACAACCTTCAAACAAAATTTTTATGAAATAAAAAACCCCATCTCCTGTAAAATTTTGTTTTTGTCGCTTAAGCTTTTGTTGATGAATAAGTCTTTTATATGGCCGGTATAAACAATTTGTGGTTGCCAACAACCATTTTATTGTATTTCTAATTATTTACATACTAAAGGGTGGCCCAACTAAAACGCACGATGTTAATTGTAATTAAAATATAACGTTTTTAGAGAATAATCTTAATATTTTTTATTACGATAGAAAAATCTATGACAATTTTGTGTGAAATAAAATATCGGTTTAATGCTCGCCACGGCTTCGGTGGCATACCTCTATCCGAAGGTCCCTATTTGCAATGACTCTGAGACATTATTAAGGGGCAATGTCGTAAATATGCCAAATTATCTTATCCTTTAGCCATTTAATTCTTCTTGGCTTATTGATGTACACTTTTTCTTTCAAATATCCCTAAAGAAAGAAGTCAAACGGTGTTCAATCACATGATCCAAATCACGGCCATTGAATTTCTCGCGCAAAAGAGCCATTGTTTCATCCTCTTGGAACCACATATCGTCCAAGCTAATATACCCAATATCTGGCCACCAGAAGCCCGTTATCATCTCGCGAGAGCGAACACCATTCACTGTTACTCATTTTCGAAAAAGTACGGTCCGATGACGCCGCCAGCTCATAAACTGCCCCAAACAGTCACTATTTGTAGATACATCGGCTTTTCAATAATCACTCATGAATTCTCATTTGCTCAAATGTGGCAATTCTGTTTGTTAACAAGCAAATCACACTCAAAAAACTTACTTTAGTTACGCTCGTGTGTGGTTTTTCACACATATGCCATGTCTGTCTACTTTTCTGTGGCATCATAGTTCGTTTGTCATCAAAGTCAAGATTAACGTAACATTGGATAATGATCAGCAAAAATCCATACAAAGCTTTGTGTAATTCATATAAGCACTTACTTTATACAACATACATTGCATGCAATTCGCAACAATTTTAAACATTTTCATACTTCCTGACCGCAAATTTTGTCTCTAGTGAAAATTACGTAGAAACTACATATGTGTGGAAAACCACACACGAGGGTAACTTACGTAAATTTTAAAATATTATTTACTTAAAAATATTTTTTAATCAAAATATGTGTTTTCAGCACTTAATTTGTAATGCTAAAAAAGTCAAGAAGTTTCTCAACAATTATTTTGTTTATCGTGTAAAAAATGATTTATTTTGTGTTATTTTTCACAAAGGTTAACGAATCCACTGATGTGAAATTTCGCCTCGTCGCTAAAGATGATTTTCTTTGTAAAGTCACCATTCCCTTCTATCTGTTCAACCAACCATTTGGCGTATTGACGTAGCTTGAAATGTCCTGATGGTTGAATGAAACGAAAAAGTGTTAAATTAAGTTTGGCAAAAAGCTTGACGGAAAGGTGTGACTTCCATTTCAAAATCTTTTGGCTATTAGCCTGTTTTAACTCGCAAATTTATCGGTTGCTCATCAAATTTGGAATGCAATTTCTAATCACATGGTCCAATTTTAATTTTGTATATTTTTTAAAGATACGAATTCAAATTTAAGTTTTGCATTAGGAATGTGTGTATAAAAGAGAGATAGCGCCACTAGCTTACAAATTAAAAGGGTTCCAATTTTATTTCAACTTTCTATGAAAAAAATATGTCAGAAACAAAGGCTTCTTTAAACAGATCTGATAAATAATTGCCTTCCAATATCATTACGAATAAATTAATCAAACAAATTGCACAACTAATCTTAAATACTTCAAACGAGTGCGTAGTGCCCTCTTAGTTCAACATTTATTGCGATGTTATAAAACGCACAATGGCCAACGCACGGCAGGTCTTCATTTATGTGTTGGAATTAAAATGCAAAACAACATTTGTTCCAGGAAAAAATATGCAAAATGTTAAATGCCTTTTGCTCAAGTCTTAACTCAACTTCAACTGCTTTTGACCAGAAGACAAACAGTCAGTCAGTTAGTAAGTTTCTTAGTCAGGCAGCCACGGATGAGTGTGTTTTGGACAGGCAAACACACAGACAGACAGACGGATGGACAAACCAAAGGACAGACAGACATACATATGACTATTTATATGTTGTCTCAATCAAGTACGCCGTTATAAATATTTCTTCATGCAAATATTAAAAAAATAAAAATAACAATAAAGAAGTCTTAAGGGCTGGAACTGAATGCAACACACAACCCAATCTGATCTGGCCTGGTCTGGTCTGGTATGAAACGCAGTCAGAATGCATCGTCCTAAGTAAATGTGTTTATGAGCGTTTAAGACTTGTCTTGGCCTGAAATATTTATTACAACATTAATTTGTTAAATATTTAACATGTTTAGTGTCAGTTGAAAACATCGACACTCTTCACTGGCTGAACCCATTTGGCTCGATGGTTGTTAGTTGGTTGGTAGGTTGGTTTGCTGGGTTGTAATAAATAAATATTGAGGAATTAGTAATTATGAAAAGTAAAGATTCAATTCAAGAGACGCGTCTTTAGTCTGATCATAAACTTTAGCGCAAAAAAAATATAACTCATAATATAAATTTTTAAAACTATAATTTTCCTGTTAGTGCTTAATGTTGTTGCTGCCACCAACTACTACTGCAAACTGCCTCTGCCAATATCAGTATTCATAGTTTTCCTATGTAAATATTTATGAATTGGTTGCATGCCTTATGGCTCTAAAAATGCTATTTTCCAATTATCTAGCACTTAATTGAAATACGATTTTAGTTTTTTTTTTCAGTATTTGTGTGTGCAAAATCAACATTATCGAGTTGTTTAGTTTTTACTCATGCCACTGCTGCCACAAATATTAATTTTAAGTTCGCCCATTTTCCGTTTCACACTAAACAATTATTATTAAATTGCTCGTAAAATTTAACAACGGCAACCGGCTAAAGAACTGGTTAATTGTACGAATATTTAAAAGTAAATATTTGCTATTCTCAAATGAATTTATTAAAAAAAAACAAATGCTGGTAGGAGGATAAATCGAACAAAATTATAAATAAGATAATTATGTATGTAATACTTCCTCTTTGAAGAAAGTTTCAGCAGTAAGATAAAAAGCTTGAATTATATGCTCTGCATCAGGGCTACCGCTACTGACTAAATCGTAATTGTTGAAGCCTTCTAATCAAATCAAAATCAAAATAATCGAGTTTGTACTTCTTCGACAATGAGGTCGGCCAAGCAGTTACCGTGAATGGTGTTCGCTATCGCGAGATGATACCGGACTTCTTAAGGCCAGAAATTGAAGATATGGACCTGGACGATATGTGGTTCCAACAGGATGTGGCCACTTGCCACACAGCCAACCAAGCAATAGCTCCTTTGGGCGAGAATTTTAATGGCCATGTTATTTCACGTCGTGTTAGTTGGTCGCCACGATCATGTGTTTTGAAACCGTTGGACTTCTTTCTTTGGGGATATTTTTATTTTTAAAGAAAAAGTGTACATCAATAAGCCAAGAATAAATCAAGAGCTAAAGGTTGATAGAATTCGGCACATTAACGACATTGAATGTCAATTATGTCTCAGAGTCATTAAAAATATGGACCATCGACACCGAAGCCGTGGCTAGCATTTGGCCGATATTTTGCTTCACACATAATTCAATGATCAATGATCCTTCTATCATAATAAAAAAAAAATTAAGCTTATTCTCTGAAAACTTTTTGTTTTTTTTTATACCATTGACTTAATGGAACCCCAAAGGAAAAAGTCTAAAGATGTTATATTCCACAAACAAGGTGGCAATATTTTGGTTGCAATCGCAATGTCAGGACTAATACTAATATTTACCACAAATAACCGTACGGTTGTTTATTAGAAATAACATTTTTCTCTTTTTTAATGTGTGATTGTAAAACAAACATTTGTGTTAAAAGTAATAATGTTAATATAAGCCATAATATTTGTGTGGCTTCCTTATGGCGGACAGATTACACTCGAATATGGTTGGCTGTACCTTTAATATGATAATTCTTCTTCTTATCTCCATAAGCTTCCAGTGGATCATAGGGCCTCAACATAACTTCGCCATTCTGCTGGATCTCGAGCGGTGATTTTTACCCGGTTGAAATTGTCTCCCATTGTTTTCATATCATCTTCAATAGTTCTTGTATATTTTTTCCGGTCCTTGCAGGTTCCACTCGAGAATTCGAAATATCACTTTCGGATTATTTGAAGTTTTCTTGAATCGAGCAATTATTGAGATTGATTCAATCTTAGTTAATCAAGCTCATTTTCGGATTATTTCAAGTACGAATTAGGGATTTAATATGAATAAGTTAAGTATTTCGCACCTGAATAATCCGTACTTAAATCAATCTTTTTTTACTCGATCCAAGAAAATCCGTACTTACCGTACTATTGATACCGCGTCGAATTGACTTAAGTACGGATGGATTGATTATTCTTTCAGTTTAATTTGCGTAATTTGCTACTGGTATACATAGATTGATTATGACCTCCAGATTTTCCAAAGCTGTGATAAAGCAAGGTGCGCCTTGGATATTCTACTATGAATATCGCTCGCAGCTCCGCCATCTGAGGAAATTACACTCCCAGATAAGTGAAGGAGTTTACATTATCAATGGCATTCTCATCAGCATTGAAGCTTGCATCAGAGTTGGTTGCACTTATTTTCAATGTTTTGGTCTTTGCAGAGTTAATTTCTAAGCCAGCATTGTTAGATTTGGTAATGAGGTCGTCGATTTTACTCTGCATATCGGTATTCCTTGATGATATCAGGAATATGTCATCCGCATATGCCAAATCTTCCAATTAGCTTTAGAGGTTCCAAGTGATACAACGGTTTTTCCGTCTATAGTCCGAGTTAAAACATCGTCCAGAACTAATAGAAATAGTATAGGTGACATACGGTAGCCCAGTCGAGCCCTGAAAATGATGTTGAACTCCTCAGATAAGCGACTATTGTATAGAACTCTGCACTTGAAGCCATCGTATTGTGTCTAAATCAATCCAATAAGCTTCGGTGAAAACCCCGTCTGCATTGAAGCGTTCCATATACAATTTCTTTTAAAGTTGCTCTATAGTCGACGACTACAAGTTGGAGAGTGGTTCTGAACTCCACGAGCTATTCTATTATTATTCTCAATCTATTAATGTGGTCGTCATACTTGCGATTTGTTGCCTGCGAATGGTTGAGTCCAGTTTTTCGTTTACGCGGCTTAGTAAAATTTTGGTAAAAACTTTTGAGGGAATTGGCAGCAGCTTAATACCGCTGTAGTTTCGGCATTGCATATCATCACCTTTTATATGGATCGTGACCAATATCCCCTGCAACCATTCTTCTGGATATGATTTAAGTAAAAATAGTTTGTTAAAAAAAGTTATGTAAATATTGAGAAAAAAAAGCCGTTTTTTCATTAAATAACACAATGGGATAAATAAAGCAAGTTTTAAAATAAAGATTCCCGCTTTGCGTTTGATAAAATTGTTTTACTGCCTGTTCAACAATTTTGAGCGTTTACGTTCGCATCGAAAATTAATATGAAAAATACTCCGTCTTAAAAATATTTTCCATATAAAATTCTATTCGAACGTTTATATTCGAAATTGTTGAACAGGCAGTTAATTTCTTGTAATAAATAATTTATTTAGGACAGCTCAAATCCTAATAGGAATATAAATTTACAAGTTAAAGACAAGTTAAAATTAAGCGTTTTTTTATCTTAACCCCAACGTTGACAACTCAGTTTACTGATAATTTTGTTTTCCATGTTGCCATTTCATTTGTTTATTCTGCTTTTTATGTTTTTTTTTTTTTTTTTGTCTTCTATTCCTTTATTCAAACAATTTATTATAATCGGCACGCATTCACACTCTTCTTCATTAGGTTAACTATGTGCTCGGACGTCGTCCGTATGAATGGATCGATAGATGTTTATGTCGATGTGGTCGTCGAACAGACAGAGACTCACTGTCTCTTCCCCTTTGCACACCTCATTTCCTGTCTGGTTTTTCAGTGTTTTTGTTTTTTATTTTCCTTAATTTTTTAGTGACTACAAAGTGCGAGGAGAGCAAATGAATGAGTTGAATTTGCAACAAAATTTAGCATAAATACTTGTTACTTGTTGTTCGTCACATTGAACAAATTAAATTGTTTCCTTAATGTTGTGATTTTTTTTTTCTTCTTCTTTCATTTAATTTTGTTGTTGTTTTTTCGTCTGTGGCGTTTTGTATTCTTTTTCTTTGGCTGTTGAAATGTGTGAATGTGCTAAAGTTGGCAGTGGGGAATTTAGTTGTATTTTTATTTCTTAATGGTGATTTCTTGCACGATTTTATGTTATTTTTCTTTCTTAAATTATTAAGTGGTTCAATTAATTTTATTAAGATAAGTATTTAATTTTTTAATTAAGTAAGTTATTAATTAAATTATATTAAACATTAAAAAAGAAAGTCTTATTTCAAAAATACTTCTGAGAATCACTTTAAATTCAATTCTTAATTTAAACAAGGATTTGCTAAGTAAAATTTACACACAAAATTAGTTTGTAAACCTTTATTTAATTTAAAATACTTTTGTGAATTCGACAGTAAATGTTTAATGGCTTAAGAAAGAATTTACTTACCTTTGGTTATTAACAACATATTATTGACAATTTTATTATTATCGATTTTAAAGATTCATTTCTTAAAGTGTAATTAAAGACTTAAAACACAAGCACTTTGGCGTACATAAGAATATTGAAACAAAAGACTTAAGAAACCAGCTGTAAAATGGCATTAGAGAATTTTTAAAAACTCAGACTTTAACCATATTTTTGGTACCTAGAACCATATTATGGATAAATCAGTGCTCCGTAAAGCAGCTTGGTTGTATATTACGTGTATCTCCGACAATGTTATGGTTAATTATCCAATTAATTTGTTAACCACAAAAACTTTTATGGTTAAAAATTAACTTTTACCTACATTTTAGGTGCAGGAGTGTAACGCATAAAACTTTGTTTTAAATAGCAATTTATATACTAAGATAAATGGTACAAATAGATTTCAAATTTGTAATCCCATTAAATTGCTATTATCAATATTATTATTGAAGTAAAAATAGCTAAATTCTTTATGAAAACTTCCATTTATAAGAAAGATTCGAAAACCAACCAAATAAGTGACGTACTCTTGATAAAATCCTAGTGTGGAGAAAGATTTTGAGTTTGTATAAATAAATCAATGGATTATAAGAATTGTCGAAACAACCTACAATATTACTTACTTACTTAAATGGCTATTACAGAACGTTTGTTCCTGTAGCCGAACAAAGAATATTCTTCCATGCGCCTCGATCTTTCGCACTCCTTCTCCAATTTATTACACCAAGCTTTGAAATGTCTTCCTCCACCTGATCTTTCCATCGGAGTTTTGGTTTTCCTCTTCTGCGTGAGCCATCACCAGGCGCGTATTCGAATGCCTTTTTAGCTAAAGCATTTTCTTCCATTCGCACAACATGGCCTAGCCAACGCAATCGGTGTAGTTTTAAACGCTTCACAATGTCAATGCCGGCATACAGCTCATACAGCTCATGGTTCATACGACACCGACATTCTCCGTCAACGCAGATGGGTCCATAAATTTTACGAAGAATTTTTCTCTCGAATACTCCAAGTACTGCCTCGTCTGCTTTCGCAAGTACCCATGCTTCAGAGCCATACAACAGCACGGGTAGTATCAGTGACTTGTATAATGTGATTTTTATCTGTCGAGAGATGGCTTTGCTCTTAAACTGCTTACTTAGTCCAAAGTACCATATATTAGCCAGTATAGTTCTTCTTTTAATTTCAAAACTGATGTTGTTCGTTTTGTTTATGGCGGTGCCGAGGTAGATAAAATCGTTGACTATTTCAAAGTTATAGTTTTCAACTTCCACTGTTGGCCCGAGTCTACTGGACGACCTGTGCGTTGATACCATCAACTTTGTTTTATCTGCGTTTAACACCAGACCCACTTTAGCAGATTCTTTTTCGACTTTTTCAAAGGTGGCAGTCACTGCTCGCAGTGTTCGACCCATGATGTCAATATCGTCAGCATATGCAAGTAGAAGCTGTGTTGTTTTGTGTAAAGTGTGCCAGTTCTACTCACATCTGCGTCTCGTATAACCTTTTCCAGCAGGATATTAAAGAGGTCACACGAGAGACTTGCCTGAAACCTCGCTTGGTACTGAATGGCCCGGAGATAATTTAAATCTCCTGATAATTAAAATCTTTGTTTTGTATACTCAACATCAGGGCTTTCCACTGACCCCTCTTTACTTTATCTTCATATATTTCATAGGAACTAACAATTAACAATCAAAGTATATTCTAGATTCTGATTCCTAAGTCTACGCTCTGCCAATGTCTGACGAAAATTCTCCCGACCCCTTGACAAACTAACTGTTTTTCCTTTTATAGACCCTTGAATGTATGCAATTTGGTTTTAAAGTTTTATATTTTGTTATTTACGAAAATTTTAAATAAATTATCTTAAACTTCAAAACATAAAACTTTATTTTAAAATCTCAATCCTCATGGAATGAGTTAAGGACTACAAGAGAACCATTACCCTTTTTACCACCATAGAGAAACCTTTTTTTTTTGCCCGAAGACGAAACCTTTTGAAAATGATGAAAACCTTTCCATGATTTCATTTAGTCTTTAGACTAGATGAAATTATGTTTTTAGGGCAAACATGTTAAAAGCAATTTAATTATTAAATTTTTTTTATCCATAAAAAGATTTAGTTTGTTGTGCTAAATTCGGAATTTTCATTCTTGATAAATACACTGAAATTTATTGTTGGAGGATAAACTAGTTCCTATGCGCCTTTTCACTGGTTGCTCAACAAGAAACCTTTTCCCAAAAACATTAGAAAAGCTAAAGATATTATGCAAATTAAACTGTAGAGTGAATGAGAATTACAAGCACTCAAGTGTTATTTGCAACAATATAAAAGCTTAAGCGAAATTCGAATAATAAACAGTAGTTTCTCTTTTCCACTACAATTGCTTGGAATTCTCTTCTGTGGCCGTATGGAAAAACTAGATAACTCCACTTTATGCGAAAATTCAGATAACACCAAAAATAGAAAGTGTGTTTCATTTACTATCACTCTGTCAGATCGAAATTTTGCTTAATTCCCAATTTTAATTCTTGATACAAACACTGAAATTTATTGTTGAAGGGATAACTTATTCCTATGCGCATATCACTGGTTGCTTAGGCCAGATCGTCAGAAAACTTCACCCAAGGATTTTAGAAAAACTAAAGATATTTAACCAAATAAAACTGTTAAGCGTATAAGAATTATAAGTTCTACTTGTAACAATATCATAGTTTAAACAAAAACATCAACAATAAACAGTGAGTTTATCTCTTCTTACATTCCCCACTACAATTGGTTGGAATTCTTCCAGCATTAATTGAGTTGTAAGTAGGTTAAGAAAAAACAAAATTAAAACAAAAACAACTTGCAAAACCATGTTGCCAGTTAAGTTTTTTAAGTCGTGAATTTGCCAGTTTATTATCAAAGTAATTTTTGGGAATACAAAATTTTAATTTAAAAGATGTTGTTAGTCGTGCTTAGTTCCCATTTTTTTTTTCTTGATAAAAAAACACTCTGAGCAGTGAAGTTTGAGCATTTCTTAAAGGCTGCCGTTTTATTACAATGTCATTTAAGCCGAGATAATGGCCATCTACACCGCCGTGAGGCACTTTCGTTAAGGTAAGAGGAATATTCACATTATAACCGATAGTAAAGCGTCCATTAGATCCCTGGAGAATGTATTTATCACATCGATGATTGTCCAAGAACACCGGTTGTCTCTGGAGGATATAGGGAGACATGGTTACCCTTAAATGGGTTAAATGGACACAGGGGCATATATGGAAACTGTATCGCTGACGCGTTGGCGCATGCAGCTACCACCTTGAATCGAAACGGTTCAACATATGATAAAGGTGTTTCGCGCTCGAAGAGTTAGAAACTTATCGCACACAAACTTCGTCATCTTATTGCTGGTCAGAGCTGGTTCGATGAAACTACCTTAAATGAAACCAGAGAAATTCTGCACGTTGTAGATAAAAAAAAATAACTAGGCGGATTTTAATTCTGCCCAGACTTTATCTCCGGAACCTTATTACGTTTGTAATAGCCATTGCCCTACTGAGAAACACGTCCAGAGGCTAGGGCTTCCGTACAATAACCTGTGTAGAAGTTGCGTCGATCAGGTAAGAAGAGGCGTCAATGGAAGATCTTCTCTGTCATTCACTGGCGTTTTGAAATCTAAGACTCAAACTCTTTGGAAAAAGAACCCTTAAGGACAAAACTTTTCTCTCTGAAATTTAATTAAATACGATCCAGTCATTCATTGAATCTACCGGCTGGCTGAGTGCAGCCAACTTACATAAAGCTCTGGGAGACAGTGCAACATGGTAACACAAATAAAGCTTATTGCTCGACCCATTTCAGCTGTGCTTTCTTGCGGCTGCCAATTGAACCTCAAGACGGAGATCTTCGTTTGTAAAATTTGTTAGCGCTTTCTGCCTTTTCCGTCGGGAAGTTTGGAAATCTTTTTACAATTTCTTAACAACAATAATTTAACCTTGGTGATTGTTATTTTCAATACAAAAAACGATAAGTAATTATTCGGAAAAGTGACGAATAACCCGAATTTTAATAAATTATGATCGAGCTTAGCATACTACAGTAATAATGTATGGCAGGATTTAGTGATTAAGGAAGGGAGTGGCCGCTTTAGGAAATTTATATAAAAACTAAACTGTCAAGATGTTTATGCATCTGAGAATGTCTGTTAAATAAATTTAATAAATATTATATAAATTAACTGATTTCCCATCTCTGCTATTTGATCATGTATTTTGTAAGGAGAATTAACATTAACTGATACGAGTACATTTATTAAAATATATTTTATGCATTTTACACATAGTTTGCCATTTTGCCACTTTAACATTATTGTTATTATTATTATGATAAGCAGGCAACAACAACAACAGGAGAAGCAAGAGCAACAAAAAGAACATCAACAGCAGCCATATGTTGGTTGGTTGGTAGGTTGGCTGATTCTTGCTATAGTTAAATATTATTGCTGCAGTTTGCTGTAGTTTTTTTTTTTAACTTCGTACACAATAAAATATTTCAGTTTTTATATGAATTAATGCCGTTTATCATTGAATTGTTGGTTGGCTTGCTGGCCGATTATTTGGCTGCCTGTTGTTGCCTTTCATTTGGTTGGAGATTTTTTTTGTTTTTTCCTCCTTTTCATTTTGCAATAAAGAAAATTCTGAATATTGTTTGTATAGATGCTGGACTTTTAGCATTTTCTTTTCTTTTGTGGTCTTTAGCTTTGCGTTTAGTATCATCGCTGTATGTATTTGCAACAATTTATATTTATTTTAACTAAATGTTGTTGATTTTTTTTTTAGTTTGTATAGAAACCTTTATCGATGATGCTCTTTTTAATACTGTGTCCAGATCAGCAAGAGTTTAAGCCTGATTTTTATTACAATATAATATTGAAATTGTTAAGGAATAATTCCTTTTTCTTTGTTTCGCTTAGCGAATTTGCACTACTAGCAGAATACTATGGGTAAGGTAAGACTAAGTGAGCAGAAATAATATTTTAAAAGTAAAATTTTATGATTGGCTTCATCTTAATACGAATATTTTTCGCGGAAAAGTGTTGCTTTGGACAAGACAAAAAATCAGTCCAATTATAAAAAAAATTTTATCGCAGGAGTTTTTTCCTATTTTAACAATTAAATTTTTAAACAACTTATTACAAATACACTGAAAAATAAAATCAATCTCTCCGTACCTTAAATCAAGAACAGAATGCTTGTTTCAAGAAAAGATTATTCAAGTGCCACGTAATCAAAATAATCCGAAAATTGAAAAGTAAGACAAAAATTTAAGAATTTCTATGTTTATTTTATTTCGAATTCGTACTTGAAACAATTTGAAAGTGAGTTTAATTCTAACCTAAACACTTACCCCAGAGAACCAGAGAGATAGAGAGGGAATATTAATATTTATTTTACTTACCCGTACACATGTATGTTTCACTTTTGTTGTATTGCCATTTTTATTTAAATTTTTATTTATAACAAAACACCAGCAGTATGTCCGATATGGTTATTTAATCATTCATCTTTGAAATGTTGATGTATTTAACTAAATAATTTTAACAAATAGAATTTGGGAATTTTTGCTTTTTATTTTACTTTTTCAACATGAAAATAATCTATTTTTTTCTTTTTGTAGTATTTTTGTTGCTTATGGACAGTACAAGGAAATCGATTTATACCTACTTGTGTAGTGTTGTTGTTGCTTCAACCAACTTTTACAAATACAAGCGTATGCACGCATATAGAATGCAATGTTAAATTTTTAAGTACGTCTCTTACTAAAAGTAAGTAGAAAAAAATTAAATTTAGTATTGCAAGCATTAATCCTAAGCATTGGAAAGTACACAAAATAAAATGCAGACCAAATTAAACAAAAATTGTCTCATACAAAAGAAAAACCATTGTTTAACTCTTACTTCAGGCGAAACATGTGCACAGAAAATGGCACGGAAGGGTGAAATTGGCAAATATTCGGATCGAGGCTGAAACCAAGGAAACCAATTAGCCTCAGGGACTTCGATCCTGAACTAGTTACTGGTTGAGGTTCCTTTAGGAATTACATGGTGGCTTTAGTTTATACCCAAAATCGCGTTAAGGTCTGTTTTACCCATTGTGGGGAAGTTAGTCCGTTGGCGAAACTTCCTTATTCCCGTTGCTAATCAGCAAAAGGTGCTTTGCAGTGCAGATTAGAAGGCTAGTGCTCCTAAGCAAGGGAAGAGTATATTGGATCATGCCGAAATCCATCCTCTTTGAAGTTGCAACAAATGTCAGTACTCACACATGGGGACATTGTTAGAGGCATTGAGTCCACCCAGTGTTAAAAGCACCGTTCCGTAAGACCGACCAAGTTCATTTTAAACACTTTAGTTTTATTGTATAAAATTCTCGTTAAATTCTGGTGCTTGTTATGTATAAATATTATTGGTTATTACACTGATAGAAAAGGCGTCATAACGCTGATGTATTTTGACATCAGTACTATGACAAGTCTCTCCGTTTTTGACCCCATGACACTTTTCATCATGGTGATGTCAACCTTAACATCACTTGGCCAAAGTGTCATCAGGGTCAAAATGAAAGTATGTCATCAGTGGGATGACACATCGGCATCACAGAAATGATGAACATGTCCTCAGTGCGATGACGTAGTAACATCGGAGAAAGGCCACATTAGCATTAATTTAATGACAGTTTGTCATTTAGTCAAATATTATTATGAACTTACCCGTTAAATATGTTTGTTTCACGTTTGTTGAATTACGACCATGCCCCATATGGTTTTCGTAATCATTCTACTTAAAAAATTTTATGTATTTAACTAAATTATTTAAAAAAATAGAATATCGGATTTTTTGCTTCTTTTTTGCTCATGAAAATAATGTAAATAATATACAAAATGTTGCATCGAATTTATGTCACTATAGTCATAAAATAGAAGACACATAAAAAATGACAAAATTGTACGAAGACGTTAGTCATTGGATTGATATTACTTGTTGCATCATTGATGCCATTTGCAGTAAGATTGATGTCACAATTCTGATGTTAGGGCATCATCATCAAGAAATGAAGATTCATTTTTCTATCAGTGTACTGTAAATAGTTATATTAAGTAGTATCTGTATCTCGTGTATTGTTGTTGTTCGTAGTTAAATAAAGAATCTATATATATAAAATAGGATGTATGTATGTATGTAACGTATGGACTCCAAAACGGCTGGTCCGATTTTGATGAAATTTTCAGGGAATCTTCAGAATATTCATGCGGGTGACACTGTGAAGTCTGATTTTTGATTCTCGCTCTGCCGGCGGAGGGGCGTGCCAAAATCCAATGATCGCCATGGTCCAACTTAGATTTATACGAAAATAAAATTTTTCCCCGCCCACTTTTTTCGAATTACCTAAAATCAGAAAACGGCTCCATCGATTTGACAAATTTTTCTTTCAAATGTTCTTATTATACCATTTTAAGTTTTCATCGAAAGAAAAATTTACCACGCCTACTTTTACGCCCACTTTTTCTATTAAGCGCATAACTTGAGAACGGCTTGACCGATTTGGACGATTTTTTCTTTCAAATCATCGCCATGATCCAACTTAGGTTTTAACGGAAAGAACATTTCCCCCCCCCACTTTTACGCCCACTTTTTTCGATTTACCTAAAATCAGAAAACGGCTCCATCGATTTGACTAATTTTTCTTTCAAATGTTCGTATCTTTTTAACGGATTTTAAAAATCGAACGCAAACATTTTTCCTAATTTGGACAGGACAACGTCTGTCGGGTCAGCTAGTAATGTAATAAAGAAGTCAGTCTGAAGCCAACCATCAAAGTTATTGCTTCAATTGGATGTAACAGTGCTTTGGTGAAATTCAGTTTAAATGACTTCTACTTTATAAGTTTAAAAAAATGTTTTTGCCTACAATACTTATAAGTTAAGCGTGGAAATTCGTGCATTAATTATCGGAAAATATGCTTTTAAAATTAACAACATATGCATTTATCATTTAAATAATAACTGACAGTGTATTTACCATATTTGTTTTATTTAATTTATCCTTGACTTAACGGGGGATTGAACTCGGGACGAACTTACATGTTACGAGAATATCCACATTCTCACCATCAGGGTCATAGCGACGGCTGTCAGTCAATAGTCAAACATCAATCTTTTAACCATTAGTATTTTGGCTAAAATTTTTTGCTGTAATTAATTATATATTTCCGCTCAGTCATGAAAAAAATGACAAGTAAATGAAATAAAAAGTATGCTTTTTCCAGCAGATACTAACATAATTTATATTACAAAAAATTTATTTAAGGTGAAATATGCAGAAATATGCAGTAACAAATCGAGGACATTTTTCAACGAAAACTGTGATTTGGATAAATATTTAGGTGCCGTGTAATAAAGCCATAGGAAATAAAGCCATATGGCTTTATTTCTCAATTCATTGAGATATAAGGCCATATGGCTTTATTACCACCATCCAAGTGCAATAACACCATAATCGATTAATAACCAAAGTGGAAATAATGTCATAACAGTGTAATTGTTATGGTTACAAATTGCCAAAAGAATGAGTTGCCATTGTCAAGTGTTGAAAAAGTATGGTACAGTAGGTGGAAGGGGGAGGAGAGGGAGCGCGTCCGGCGGGCCCGCCACAAGATGTGTACAAACTCCAAAGCATAGCCGGCCTTTGGCCGGGCGCAAGGATTTTCTCGTCTATGGTATAATAAATACCGGCTTCGCTAACTGAGTATGAACAAACACGCATGATTATGGGTAATCCTTTGAATGCGTATGAGTAAAGGCATGTATCGTAAGTATCGACAAGTAACTTCAACATTTTGTATGGTTATTTTAAAGCAAGCAGTGTTGCCACGACCTAAAAATTTATTTTAAAGTTATATTAAAACATAAATATTTGCTATCAAATTAAAATAATGCTTCTAAAGCTATAATAAATTATAATCTATTTTACGAAAGAGGTTTTTTATAAAAATAATTAAAAAAGGAGGCTATCAAATATTTTGGGATCTTTCCTGTTTCTTTTTTTATGTTTCCAGCTAAAGAGAAATCTTAACCTAAAGCTGCGCTGCAGGCAGGAAATTTCATAAAATTCTTGATTCTTATTAAGACAACCGTGGATACCTTGTGGAGTTGTTTTTCCACCATAGCATGATGTCGAAGTCTTCTTTAAGGCTAACATTTTCGTTGGCATACTGATTGACTTCAGCAATTAAATTTTAAACCATTTTTTAACGTCTTAAAAATGCAACTGGCAACAGATAAACTACTCAAACTCATAATATAAATGAATGTATTTACCTGTGATATCTTATTTCTTAACTGCCAATATGAATATTCGATTTTTTTTTTTGGATTAAGGTAACTTTTTCTGTTTTTATTAAGAACGATTAAAATGACACGACGTATTTTAATTTGCATCCATTTAGTCATTTTTTTAGATTTTCTTAAATAAGAACGCAAATCTTTATATCACAGAAATTTTTTTAAAGTCAACAATCGTTTTTCAATAAAATTTTGTTGAATTGTACAAAAACGATTTTGAAAAAACGTATTTATTTGTGATTCAGCTATTTGGAAAAAAAATTCTGGCAACATTTATGAAAAAATTTAACAAAAAAAAAATGTTTGAAGTCAATGCTATAACTATGGGTGTGTCTGAATATGTGCGAGCAAGAAACACAATAAGTATGATAACATACATGAATGAAATCAAATGCGCATGGATATACACAAGTATGAGAATAAACAGATACGAGTACGCACACGTATTGAAAATTGTCGATATGTGCTAGAGTACTTTAATTTTTTTATACTCATTGGCTTTCTCTGGTATACACCCAGAGAAAAAACAACAAAACAAATTTTAAATAAATTCGAATTGTATTGAAAGAAAAAAATTTAAATGGGAAATAAGGCCATGTATGGCTTCATTTCACTCCTTACAGGGCAATAAAGTCATATGGCCTTATTGCTCAATGGATTGAGAAATAAGGCCATATGGCTTTATTTCCTATGGCTTTATTGCACGGCACCAAATATTCACATGATTAAATCTTAAAGGAACATCGTGCATTCGCATGAAATTTCACGCCCTACCTTTTAGAAATTGTTTGTGTTATTTTGCTTAAGAGAACATTAAAAATGTATAGATTCATCGCCCCTAACCTTTAAAGACGTCAGTAATGCCGTTACTATGGCTACATAATGAAGTTTTTTAAGTCTTTAAAACAATTTCGGAGCAATCCGTATTTCGTTGAATCTTCCACGTAAAGCATATTCACAACAAATCCCACTTTTAAAAATACTTGAAAAATTAAAAGTAAAAAACCTTTTATTTGAATGCGCTAAAAAGAAAAAAAATAATTTTTAGCTTTAAAACTTTAACTATCAACTTATAACGTCATTTCACAATTTATATGATTTAAAAGCTTGTCGCAAGATTTAAGTACTTGTATTTTCTTAGTTTGAATATTTTAATAGTTAAAATCAAGTTATTAATTCACTTGTTTTTCCGCACTAGTACTAGCTTTTTTATCATATAAATTGTGCAATGACGTTATAAGTTGATAGTAAAAGTTTTAAAGCAAAAAATAAACATAAAAGCTTGCTTTTAAAAAAGTTTTTTTCTTTAAGCTTATTTTAATACAAGCAACTTTTAAAAAAAGAATCTTTACTTTTAATTTTTTTTAACTCGCAATCGTATTCTTAGCAAGCATTAACAATTTAGTCAGCCACATTGTATCTAAAGTGACGTCACTTTATTTTTCGTGTTATTCTTTTTCTCGCTTTCATTTGATACCCATATTGTAGCAGTGCATTTAAAATAACTAGTCCGCCATGTTGTGTGTGTCCTACAAATTTTACTTAAAGTGACCAATTTATTTTTCAAGTTGTTCTTTGCATGCCCTGTAATTTGATATCCATATTACAGAAGTGCATTAAATATAACTAGTCCGTCATGTTGTGTGTACCCGTCATATTGGATTTAGAGTGACCACTCTATTTTTCGAGCTATTCTTATCAAGCCCTGTAATTTAATACCCATTTTATAGAAGTGCATTAAATAAAACAAGGCCGCCATATTAGATTTAGAATGACGTCACACAGTTAACCATTAATTTTCAACGTGTATACAAAATTTCACCTCAATCGGTTGAAGATAACTACTTTAAAATTGAGTTGCGAGATTTTACCCGAACAAGCATAAGCTTTTAAAAAATTGGTGTGAATTTATGGCTTATATGCTTTAAAAGGTCAAATACACTTGTGAAATGCTTGCCATGCAGGCGAATTCACTCGTGTACGTATAATGGACGTAACATTCGCCGTCTTATATAAATTGTTTGATTTTCCATCCAGCATCGTCGCTGTCACACATACAAACACTTTTTTACTTGTTAAGCCACAATGCTTGATGAGTATTTTGATAAGTGTATTTAGGCCTTAAGAATCTGGTGAACCCAAATCTGGCTTTGTCATTAATTTTAATTACAAATCTCCCTGTATCTTAGACCAAACACACATAAAAAAAAACAGATCACTGCTTATTATTTAATTTGAAAAACATGCCTGCCCATAGTGCAAAATATCCTAAACTTTAGTGAATCAACAACGAATTTGTTATTGTTTCTTTGCTGTTGTTGTTGGTCGTAAGTAATACTATAGTTTGTCATGTTGTTGTTTTTTGTGTATTTTTTTATGTATTTAATCCTAAAGATTGCTTGTTGTATTTTATTGTAGTGGATGGTGTTGTGTTGTCGTTGTTGTCTTGTATTCGTTCATATTGTGTTGTGTTGTGTTGTGTTGTGTTGGGGCCAAAGTGTGAATATAATTTAATATGAGCAATTTTCAATATCTCAACTTGAAAGATTATTTATTATCCTTGATTGGTTTTCAAGTGATTATAACGTAAGCGATCATTTACGTGTTTATTGTATCGTTTTTATTATTTCTTTTTACTGCCCCCCCTTTCCACGGCCATACTTCATTCTTCTCGCTCTCCAAATCTTATTAACATCATTTTCAAATAAGTTTAACACAAAAAAAGTGTAGAAATGTTTGAGTGTGTTTAAAGGTTTGAATTGTATGTTAAGGAATCATTTAAGGTTGATATTCCAAGAATATATAAATTGTTGTTGTTAAATGTGTTTGCAAAAGGAAGTGGGTTCAAGACCTTTTGCTTGTTCATATTTTATGAGTAAAATATGCTCCAAAGGAGGCCATAAGCAGCTTTTTTCTTTCAAAAACCAACTAAAAAATAATTTTTTTAAACTAAAATATGCTCTTTTTCTGAATTAAGATTTTTCTTTCTTTTTCGAAAAGCCAATAACAGAAAGTAAAAAATTTCCTTTGGAAATATGTCAATTTATTTTATATTGAAAATTATTTCACAATCATGTTATTCTTTTCTTTTTTTGTATAGAGACCACATGGGTGTGTGTATTTTTGTTTCATTATCAGTTTGTGATCAGTTGTGTTCAATTCATTAACAATTCATTATAAACTTTGTCAAAAGGAAACATTTAGAAAATCGTTTAGATAACTAATGTTTAATATCTATTTGTTGCTGGTGTTGTACAGGTGACTGACTGCGTGTGGTAAATTAGTCGTTAGAAAATTTTAGTCACGTATTGAGTTTTATGCTTAAATTGGCTAGTGAAGGCGTAATCGTAACTTTAGTTTTTTTCTAACTTTTTTTTTTTTTTTTTTTTACTAAATACACAAACGTTTTAATGAGTGTTGACAATATTGCACTTCAAATGAAGAAAAAAAAATATTGGCAAACAAACAAACATACATACATGCGTACTTAAAAGGGTATACTTAGTGTGTGTTTGTATGAGTAAACGAAAGACTGTAGCAGCAAACTTGTACAATTTAGACTAGACAATTCTATTTAACTGATTTAAACTGCTGACTTTAATTAAAATCAGGTAAAATAAATGACCACAAAAAGAGTCTCTTTGTTTGAATTTTAAATATTTTCGCATTTTCAGTTTGTAAGAATATTATTTTCATATTTATGAGGCATGGGAAAAGTTAAGTTGTTGTGAACTTAAAAAGTTCCATTTGATAGAGTGGTAACAAATGTATACAATTTACATATACTATACATATGTATGTTAAATTAAAGTCAAATTTCAATCAAATAGACGGCCTGGAATGGCCTGGATTGTCCAGTTTTTGTGGTTGTTGTCCAGGTTCCAGCTAAAATGCAATTTTTTCCAGTTAAAAACTTTATTTAATTTAAAAAAAAATATTTTTTTTTATTAATTTTATTAATTATTGTATAGAACAAATTATATACTTAGAAAAAATTGTAAGGAAACAATTTCTAAAATGCTGACAGACATTCAAATTAATAAGAAGCGGTCAAGTTCTTCAAAAATGCAAATGAAAATAACGTACAAAATTTATATAAATTGATCTCGTTTGTTAGTTTGCTAGTCATAGCAATAGTTTTTGTGCAAGGACTTAAGGTATTTCTAAAATTCTTTACTCACAAGAATCCATTCCTATGACCGAAAGCCTACAATTTTATAACACAATATTTTGATGAAAGTTGCAAACATTTTTGCTTACAACTGTAGCAATAGAGTTAGTAAATACTTCAAATAACAATACAAAAAAATATATATGTGGCTTAACAAAAAGTTATCAGCCGTGATCGGGAAATCGAATTCGAGTGAAATCAAAATCGAAGGAACTTTGAAAACGACCCAGTGTTTAAATTTTTTTAAATAATTTTGTTTTCTATACTTCATAGTATGAGTACAGCTAATCTTCATTAGAACTTATCTTAAATTTAACTGAAAATCACCATTGAATACAATTTCATGCGATCCATAACATGACTGTTTATGTACTTTTTTATTTGATTTAAATTAATATCCATATAAATATATCAAGTCGAATTTATATATACGGTGACAGCAATACTACAACAAAAAACACAGAAACAACAAATGTTTTTTCCATTGCATTATTAGTGTTTATGGCTCGAGTTTTTATAAAACCAAAACAAATTAATTCGAACAGTCAAAGTCAGCAGGCTTTTCACGGCCACTTGTAGTGGCGATCGCTGGAACCGGCCCTATGGGTCTATACCGATGGTTCCAAGATTGGCAATAGAGTAGGTGGAGGTTTCTTCATCGAGGAATTGGGCATTAGGGTCTCTTTTAGGCTGCCAGATGGAAGTAGTGTGATGCAGGCGGAAATATTGCAGTTATTATCGATCCTTTTTTTCGCACCCTTTTAAAAAATCCCAATTTGTTTGCATAAATATTCAACATGTTGTTTAAATATTAACTCCCGTATTCATAAACGATTATTAAATTTAACAAACGTTTATTAAGCCAAATTTGAATACAAAATACTTTACAGGGCGTACTAAAAAAAAAAAAAAATATGCCCTGATAATAATTTTGTAATCTTCTATATACATAAACTAGCTGGCCCGACAGACGTTGTCCTGTCCAAATTAGAACAAATGTTTGTGTGCGTTCGATTTTCAAAATCCGTTAAAAAGATACGAACATTTGAAAGAAAAATTAGTCAAATCGATGGGGCCGTTTTCTCATTTTAGGTAAATCGAAAAAAGTGGGCGTTAAAGTAGGCGGAGCAAAATTTTCTTTCCGTAAAAACCTAAGTTGGACCATGGCGATGATTTTAAAGAAAAAATCGTCCAAATCGGTCAAGCAGCTCTCAAGTTATGCGCTTAATAGAAAAAGTGGGCGTAAAAGTAGGCGTGGCACATTTTTCTTTCGATGAAAACGTAAAATGGATTAATACGAACATTTAAAAGAAAAATTAGTCAAATCCATGGAGCCATTTTTTGATTTTAGGTAAATCGAAAAAAGTGCGCGGGGCAAAATTTTCTTTCCGTAAAAACCTAAGTTGGACCATGGCAATCATTTTAAATAAAACATCGTCCAAATCGGTCAAGCCGCTCTCAAGTTATGCGCTTAATAGAAAAAGTAGGCGTTAAAGTAGGCGTGGTAAATTTTTCTTTCGATGAAAACTTAAAATGGATTAATACGAACATTTGAAAGAGAAATTTGTCATTTGAGCCGTTTTCTGATTTTAGGTAATTCGCAAAAAGTGGGCGGGGGCAAAATTTTCTTTTCGTATAAATTTAAGTTGGACTATGGCGATCATTTTACAGAAAAAATCGTCTAAATAATATAGATGTCATTAGTTGTGCAATATGAAAATTAGACGAATTTGGTACTTTTTCGAAATTTAAACATTTAAGGGGTGAAAATCTTAACTATTTTTGGTACTTTTTTTTACAAAACATTTTCCTCCATTCATTGACATATTCGTACTAAATTATAGGCTGCCACTACAATACTGAAATTTTTGATACTTTAATGGGGGAAAAATATAGTACCCAAAAAAGGAAATACGGGAAATTTGATATTTTTCTTTAGCTTTTGGTTCTACTTAAGTAGCGCGTTAAATGCTAGAATTAAAACCTAGAAAAATAAACTTTGCACAAAAATATGTCCACGAAGAAAAAGGTGACGCTAACGAAGTAGCGGGTATATGCTTTTAAATTTTTTTTTTTATTGAAAAATAAAATCTGAAGTAAAATTTTAATTTTTCTTATTGTTAAGTGCTTTTTCAAATTTTCCAGTTATTTTTTCAAAATCCAGGTGAAATTTTTCTATTGTCCAGTTATTTGACTTTTGGTATCTGGCAACCCTTGTCTTAACCAATAGGCAGTTCGATGCCCTACCACAGGGGACTACTGGCTCACGTGGTATTTGATGGAGTCGATGTTCAACCACGGTCGCAAGAAATCGTTCAATTCTCTTGAGATCTGACTTTTGTATTTTGGATATTTTCCGAGTACCAGGCATTGTGTACTATAGAGTGGTTCGAAAAAAAATGTTTCGTCTTTAATAGTTTTTTTATACCACGCAAATTCTAGTCATGTCTTTCAAAAGCTCGGTTTATACCCTCCCAAACGCTAAATATTTTTGAACTAAAATGAAGCTGTGTTATTTTGATACAACTTCTGTATAAAAAAACTATTAAAGACAGAAATGTAGCCCTTACAGAGCCATGAACACCGATATACAAAATGTTTTGATCGGACTGAAAATGGCGACACAGTGAACAAAAAACTAAAAGGGCGGTATTTCTAGGCGTGGCAAAAAAATAATTTTTGGAATTTTTTTTACATTATCTTTAATCCTAGGGGGGACTGACAAAAAAGTTTTTTTTCGAACCACTCTAGTACAACCGATTATGCCCCAGACGATGTATCAGCAAAAGGTAAAATTTTCTTTTGATGCTCCCTAAGCCCCCGGCAGGGCATGATCCAGTCAACGACCGTTATAAGTCGTGCTACTTCATAACTTTAGATAAATTTCCTTTATCAACTTTAAGCAAATTGCAATATAGCCAAACATCGCCGAGCTACGAAAAAATTGCATCAAGCTAAACGCACCGCTCACCGAATATTATATCGTTTATATGACTTTTGCATTAGCAAAGTTAAGAAAGACGAAAATTATTAAAACCGAATAGAAAAAAGATGCATTGAAAAAAAAAATACAGAATACTTAAGTTTTGTACTACTGTTTAAAAAAAGTCTGTTCAAGGCGAATTCAAATCTTGGTGGTGGCGATACTACTTACAACAATACAAAAACAACAAAAAACAACATTTGGTTATTGGATTGCATTGTTAGTGTTAACGGTTCGAATATCAACCATTTTTAACAAAGCACTTACAAATCAAAAAAAAATGGATCCGAGCTGTCAAAATCTGCCACCACATTTTATTGAATTCGCCTTGAGTCAATTCAGCAAATCCATTCTTCTTTATTTATTAAAAATAACAAAGATTGTAACTTTTCAAATTTGTTTTCTTAGATTTTTTTAAGACATTTTGGTGAATAAAATCTGTCATGACCAAACACTAGGGTATTCATTTAATCGGCCTTTTGCTTTAATCGGTTAATCGCTCGATTAATTAACCGAGGTTTTGGTGTAATCGATTAATAATCGGTTAATTTTGTTCTTGATCGGTTAACCGATTAATAATGTTTTTTTATAAATTAAGTAATTTCAATATATAAAAACGCATTAATTGTTTATTATTTGGAGTTTATTAATAAAAAAAAAAAAAATAACATACCAAACATAACAATTCTTGAACTAAAACGAGCAAACAAAAAAAAACAATTCATAAATATTTAATATGCATTTTTCAATTAATACACAAGGTGTGCTATCAAGTCATATTGCCATAATGGCTGTAGGAAAAATCGCCCAAAGAAAAATGGCCCAAAAAAAAATTAAAAATCGCCCAAAAAAAATTCCATGTAAAATTGGGCCTGAATTCATATGAAAAGTGACCCAAAAATGTTGGGTGATTTTTCGTTTATTAAATATTGTATGAAAAATAGCCCATTTTTTCGGGCCATCTTTCATTTTTAAAATTTCCTCCAAATCTTACATACTATTTGGCTAAATCATGTTTAAAATAAATATTGTTGTGTGTCAAACAAAATAAAAATGTTAATGCTGTGTTCATTGATTCTTCATAACTGTACAGTAGAAATCTAAATTATAAGCGGTAGCCCACAACGTCATATCGTCGGCTTAATATCCTGCTAAGTCACTTTCAGCACATTTAACAGGAGAGACGAAAAACTTCTTAATTTTCCTATTTGTAGCTTGATAGAAAATTAAAAATAAAGTTAGTTTGACACTCTTCAAGACTTTAATAGAATAAAAACCACATGCTGGTCGACTAGGCGTACCTTTCTCTACCAAACGGCATCAAAATCTCAATTAACATAAAAAGTGATTTTAGACGGTTTGCATATTAAGTCAACGATATATATTTCTTGTAATTATTTAAAGACATAAGACTTTATGACTATCTTGTATATTCCCCAAATATGTATTTATAAAAAAATAAACTGACATAATTTCATTAGTTATAGGAGATCTTTTAAAATAATCGTTTAGAAAAGTTTTTTTTTTTTGCCAAAACTTGACTTGGATAAAATTCTTTCACTTATCGTAGATGAATATCTAATTTCTCAGTCCTTTTCCAGGATTTCTCTCAACATATAAAATACTCCATTATGCCATTAGAGTTTTTTTTTTTAATTTTTAACACTTCTAATTGTTTCGGTTAATTCTGTTAAAAGACTGATATGAGAAGATATAAGAAGAAACAAATAACTAAACACATACATAAAACAGAAACAAACGTGTTGGAAATCAAAAATTTGACCCATTTTTCGCTACATTCCTGTTGATCGATGATAAAGATAAAAAAACATTGTAATTTAAGTCACCAGTCGGCGGAAAATGGGTTAAAATAAAGATCACTGAACACCTTTTTTGTTTTTATGGAAAAAATATTTTCTAAACACATACATACATTTTGTATATGAGATGAAACAAATAATTAAAATCACAAAAAAAATATGTTATAATACTACAAAATATTGAAAATTTTATCAGATCGGTTAATCGGTTAATCGACTGAAATTAATCGGTTTAATCGTTAATCGAAAAAAGCCAATTTGAAATTAACCGATCAGTTAATCGGGTAGCTATTAATCGGTTAACCGATTGACGATTAACCGAATGAATACCCTACCAAACACTGAAAGAACTATTAAAATGTCTGCGTACAAAAGGGAATATACTTTTAGGAATTCAAAATCCCAAATTATAAATTCCAGCATGGTTAGGCCTTCGGCCTAGCGCAAGGTTTTTCTCTTCTATGGTATAAAAAACACCGGCTTCGCTAACAAAAGCTACACTACATGGGGAGCCTCGGCCGGGCGCAAGGCTTTTCTCCTCTGCCATGTCAAACACCGGCTTCACTAACAAAAACTTCTAAATTCGGGATCTTATATCGGAATATTAAAAATTTTGATTTCATAATTCGGGACTTTCTCATTCGGGATATTGAGATTCAGAGTTCGACGGAACATGGAGTTGAATTTTTGACAATAAAATTAAATGAACTTTTCGTTAAAAATAAATGAAAAATAAGTAGACCGGTTTTTAACTGCATTTTCATTTACTTTATATTACAACCGACAGACGTTGTCCTCTTCAAATTAGGAAAAATGTTTGCGTTCGATTTTTAAAATCCGTTAAAAAGATATGAACATTTGAAAGAAAAATTAGTCAAATCGATGGAGCCGTTTTCAAATTTTAGGTAAATGGAAAAAGTGGGCGTTAAAGTAGGCGGGGCAAAATTTTCTTTCCGTAAAAACCTAAGTTGGTCCATCATTTTAAAGAAAACATTGTCCGAATCGGTCAAGCCGTTCTCAAGTTATGCGCTTAATAGGAAAATTAGGCGTAAAAGTAGGCGGGGTAAATTTTTCATTCGATGAAAACTTTAAATGGATTAATACGAGCATTTGAAAAAAAAATGTGTTAAATAGATGGAGCCGTTTTCTGATTTTAGGTAATTCGAAAAAAGTGGGCGTAAAAGTGGGCGGGGCAAAATGTTATTTTCGTATAAATCTAAAAAATCGTCCAAATTATATAGATGTCATTGGTGGTGCAATATGAAAATTGGATTTTGCCGCGCCCCTCCGCCCGCAGGCCGAAAATCAAAAATCAGATTTCGCAGTGTCACCCGCCTGAATATTCTGAAGATTCCCTGACAATTTCATCAAAATCAGCCCAGCCGTTTTGGAGTCCATGCGTTACATACATACACACATCCTGTTTTATATATATAGAAGAAGATTTCAGTTAATTTTAATTACAGAATATTGTGAGTGTAGTTTTAAATAGCGTTAGACGAGGATGAATCCAATAATTGATAATATCCATATTTTAACATATTCCTTTACAAATTTCGTAGAATTTTTGAAGAAGTAAAAATTAAGTAACATTCAAGCCATAAACAACAATTGGGTAACTGGCTCAAATTTTTTTTCGAACCACCTTAACGTACATGTACAATTATGTGGTTGTGTTGGATATATTAAAGACGGATTAAATCACTGTGTGCAATAAGTAAAGGGTGGTCCAACCAAAACGCACAATGTTAATTGTAAATAAAACAAAAAAGAGAATTATCTTATTATTTTTTATTATGATAAAAGGATCTATGACAGTTATGTGTGAAATAAAATATCGGCCAAATGCTCGCCACGGCTTCGGTGGTATACCTCTATCCGATGGGCCATTATTTTAACCACTCTGAGACATGATTGAGGTTCAATGTCATTAATGTGACGAATTATCTTATCCATTAGCTCTTGAATTTGTCTTGGCTTATTGACGTATACTCTTTCTTTTAAATATCCCCACAGTAAAGGTCCAACGGTGTCAATTCCATTAACGTGGCGGCCAATTAACATCGCCACGACGTAAGATACCACGGCCATTGAATTTTTCGCGCAAAATATCCATTGTTTCGTTGGCTGTCTGGCAATTGGCATCATCCTGTTGGAACCACATATCGTCCAGGTCCATATCCTCATATTCTGGCCACCAGAAGTCCGTTATCATCTAGCGATAGCGAACACCATTCACTGTTACTGCTTGGCTGACCTCATTTTCCGTACTTCTTCGATGACGCCGCCAGCCCATTAACGATGCACAGGTGTTTTCACATTTCCTACAGATCCGGTTTGCTGAAATTTGCGCACAATTCTCCCGACTGTGAGCACATTTGGTCGATTATGCTGACCAAAATGCTTTTTAATTTGAACGCCCATTTCCGTTAAAGGCTTCAATAATCTTAACGTGCTAAACACTGAAACAAGGAAATATCAAATTAAGTTGAGCAAAAAACTTGAGGCACAGAAAAAATGAAAAACCAACTTCAATTAACGGACTTGTTAGAAATTGGTACTATTAATTAAATTCTGTACTGATTTTCCGCCAGCAAACAAATTGATCATATCAATTAACACATTTTTAAGTTTGAGCTCTTCTTGCTATTCAGTTTCAATCAATAGGTTTAATTGAAATGTGACCATAAGCAAAAGAGGCAAAATAAAACGTAAACACAAATTAAAATATTTTTTTCAATCAACACAGTTAATTAAAATAAATAAAAAATTGTTTGAAAATTATAAATATTTTAAAGTTTGGTTGTGTGTTTTCATATTTGCTAATATACACACAAACATTATAATTTTTATTTTCAATTAAGGGAAATTAATTGGAAAAATTAAAAAAATTTTTTGAACAGCATTATTGAATTAATTGAAGAAATGTTGGTGAAAATTTTTTCTGTACGTTAAGGTGTGACACACAATTATCATCATGCATTATAGTTTGACCACCCTTTATATTTAAAGTTGCCTTGATATATTTGACTTTTCTGCAACCATTTCGAAACTTTTTACTTTCAGTGTATCGTCACTTTTTGTATGAATTATCGCAGTGTGTTTGTAGTGTGAGTGGATGTTTTCTTATTGTATCGAATGAATATTAATCCGTTTATATTAATTTGAACACATTAAGATGCAGTTAACAGTTTGTCATGTCATTGTGGTGTTAAACAGCTAAACAAAATGTTTATTTCGTTGTTTTCTTTCATTTTATTAAATATTTTTTTTTTTTTGTCATTTAACAAAACAAGTATTGAAGATATAAATTAAGCGTTTAATTTTATGTTAAAGAGTTAACAATTATTTAAGATTTTAAATCGACTTTTAATAAAAACAAGTTAGAGTGCTATATTCGGCTGTGCCGAATCTTTGATACCCTCCACCGACACTTCGAATGTTTTAGGACTAATATCTGTATGATGTCTATTTATTATTATAATCTTTGTAAAAACAGACATCTGCATTAAAATTTGTTGCGGTTTAGACCTATATAAAATTATTGATCGACAATCAGAATCAATTTTAAAAAGTTTGAGTAGAATATCAGTTTAAGATGAACTTAAATGATTTTCAAGAGAACAAATTATATAAAAGCCATGGTAAGCTATGAACCAATCATCCCAAATTCTGCAGAACGATTTCTGGTATTAAAAAACATAAATTTCAATACAGCGGTGCAATTAGTTTAAGCGTTTGCAGTAAATTTCAAAAGGCTGCTAAAATGGAATCTAAGGAAAATTATGGACCGTAAAAATTGCATAACATTTTTTCTGGCCATATGAAGCTAAACTGGAAGAAAGTTTACCGCGTATTTAATTATTTTACCAGAGTCGGCTTTATATGAGGCCTATGGTAAGCTATGCACCGACCTTCACCAAATTTCACAGTGTCATTTCTAGTTCTATAAAACTGTGATGTATCAAATTTTGTTATGATAGCGTTATTTTTTACGTTTTTAGGCGTACTAAGCTGTTTTCCGGGAGTAAGGTTTATATGGGGCCTATGGTAAATGATGGACCGTTCTTCACAAAATTTTAAAGTCTTATTTCTCGTTCAATAAAACTGTGATGTAGCAAATTTTGTTATGATAGCATTCTTTTTTACGTTTTTAGGCATATTAAGCTGTTTTCCTGGAGTAAGGTTTATATGGGGCCTATGGTAAATTATGGACCGCTCTTCACGAAATTTCACAGTCTTATTTTTAGTTCCAAAAAATTTTGATGTACCAAATTTTGTAATGATAGCATTATTTTTTACGGATTTAGGCGTACTAAACTGTTTTCTGGAAGTAGGTTTTATATGGGGCCTATGGTAAATTATGAACCGATCTTCACGAAACTTAACAGTTTCATTTCTAGTCCTATTTAACTGTGACGTGCCATATGCCATATGATAGCATTGTTAGTTAGGGTTTTAGGCTTACTATACTGTTTTCCGGGAGTAGGGCTTATATGGGGCCAAGGGTAAATCATGGACGGATCTTCAAGATATTTTACAGCGTGATTTCCAGTTAAATAAAACGAAGTGTTGCGAAATCTAATATCATTCTGTGCATTTTTCCACCATTTATGTTAGTTTTTGTAACAAAATTATCAATTTTTTTTAAGGTGGTGGTTCCACATTTTGATTCATAGCTCAGATACTATTGAACCGATTTTGCTGGATTTCAATCCCAAACTGCCTAGGATTACTACAAGCAATTTGACACCAAGTTTATTTATTTCTTTTGAGTTTTTCGAAAGTGAGCGTGTTTTCAACAGACGGACAGACGGACAGACAGACGGACATGGCTAAATCGACTTAAAATTACTCAAGGACCTAGAATATATATACTTTATAGGGTCTTAGATGAATAATAAAAAAGTTTCACACGGAATGACAAACTTAATATACCCTCTTCACAACTGATTGTGGTGGAGGGTATAAAAATAAGAATCTTTAATGAATGAATATCAAATTTTAAAAGTCATGTGCAATAAATAAGTAGCCACTACAAAATGTTAAAGACAATTTATATAAAATTTTATTATCTTTTAAAAAAAGATTATTAAAAACATGTCTGAACCATAAAAGTACAAAAAATTCCATCTGTTTTTGTAGTTTTATTAAAATTCTTAATACCTTAAAGGGCTTAGGAATATTGTGTAGCTAAATTACATTTCACATGCTGTATTTAACTAATTACATGTTTAATAAATTTTAAAAACCATATAATTTATAGTAATCAATCAATTTCCTTTGCTTATAAAATAAAACAACCCGGACTCTTAAATACACAAGCTCTGTAATTTAGAATATTGTCTCGTTATTATTTTAATTTTTTTTTTTTTTTTTTTTTTTTTTTTGGTTCTTTAGTTTTTCTTAATAACTCGTGGCCATTTAAAGAGTTAAGGCAAAAACAAAACAAAAAAGCAACTAAATAAAAATAATAACAATAATAATAAAGTTTCATGATAAAAACCACAATATCATGAACAAAAATTATGTGATGCATTTATAATAGTTTGTTTTCAAACGAATACAGTCAGGGAAAAAATTTACGGACAGCTTATAAAAGCATTCTACAATTGCTTAATTTATTGCATTAATATTGTTACATATTTGTATACCTATTGGCCTTCCTTTTATCTACTATTATCTTAGTAGCAAAATGCATCTTTATATTGATGATGCTTTACCATCAGAATTTTGACATCAATCTTACTACAAATGACATCAATGAGCCAAAAATTAACATCAATCCAATGACGAACGTCATCATAAAATATTGTCATATTTGCTATTGATATCTCTGTAATCAATACGATGTCAAATTTTGTGTAGTATTAAAATTATTTTTATGTTAAAAAAGTAAAATAAGAAGCGAAAATTCCCGTATTCTATTTGCTTAAATTATTTATTTAAAACAGTGTTCGAAAATAAACACTAAATATCGTTTCTTAATGTTCGGTTCGGTAGATTTGTGGAAAACACAAACGCTAATAGGGTTTGTGTAGAAAATCATTAAAAAAAATAACGTTTACCTATTAGTCATCTTTCGAACACAAAAATATTACTGTTTTTATCAAACTCAACAAAAGATGTGAACATTTAATTCCGTTCGGTTTTTTTGAAAATCCACAAACTTCAATTTGGTCGGTTCGGCTCGTTAATGTTCCTCCCTTTTGGCTGGTAAAAAAAACCAAACATTTTTTACAAAAACAAAATAAACACACGAAAAAAACATTATAGAACATTAAAATAGAATGTTTGTCTACAGTATCACTACAATTGTTCTGTTTTTTAACGAAGAACCGAACATTATATTATGTTCAACATTATATAATGTTCGGTTCTTTCTTGAAAATAGTCACGAACGGTATTAAGGGTTGTGTATGTCTACACAAACACTAAAAAATAGATATCGTTCCTGGGTGTGTGAGCCGAACGTTAAATAATGTACTGTTTACTTTCAAACACTGATTTAAATACATAAAATTTTCAAAATAGAACGATTACGAAAACCAAATCGGGCATGCTGCTGGTGTCTTATGATTGTGAATTCTTCTTTAAACAAAGGGCGGAATACAGCAAAAGTGAGACAAACATGTGTAACGGGTAAGTAAATAATAATAATCTCGCTTAACCTAAAGTCAATCCCAATGACTCAATTTGATATCAGTTTCTCCAATGAGTCCTTTTCCGATGTTATTGAGTCATTGCACTGATGACATTTTTTTTTTTAAATTGACTCCTATTCGTCATTTCTGTGATGCCGATGTGTCATCCCATTAATGACATAATTTCACCTGATGACAATTCGGCCAACTGATGTTAAGGCTGACATCATAATGTGGAAAAGTGTCATGGGATCAAAAACGAAGACACTTGTCAAAGTAGTGATGTCAATATACCTCAGTGCTATGACGCCTTTTCTATCGGTGTAGTTCCTATATTTCTTGTCAAAAGGCAAAATATCATACCTCAAAGGTATAGATGGGACTTAACCCTGTATTTACCCACACATTTAGTTATTTTTTTTTTTTATTATTATTTAACTGGGTATTTATAAAAAACTTTTCAAATATTGCATTTTAAATATATTCAGCACATTTCAATATGTCAGTGAGGCGTTGGTAAATGGATCTGACGTGTAACCGACAAACATCATACACTAGCCTCTTGTTTAGGAGCCGGAGTTATCTAAACTCCACTGCTGTATTAAAAATCCAGCAGAATCTGTAGAATAAAAACAGCACCTAAGGAGAACCGTCACAGGCCGAACTTTCCCACAAAGGCTAAAATGACAGCCTTACATCTGGAAGTGTCCTCCCCGCAGCTTTGGGTATAAACAACAACCACCAAGCGACCCCCAAAAGTATTTTTGTCGAAAAAAGCTTCCTTTCGTTGAACCCTTTTGTGAGTTCATGTTCCCCCTTTTGGATGGAGCACAACTTGATGAAAAGCAACCTTCTATCAGAAAAGTAAAGCTTCCGCAAACACAATCTTCGTGAAAGACAGGGCATTTTTCACAGGAAGCAACCAAAAGGTAGAATGATGCTTTGCACTCATCGAGGACAATTGACTCCCATGGCACCAAATGAGAACGTACACTGGTGAGCCCTCGGACTCAAGAATTGTTGAGGTTCTTGAATTAACAAGTTACTAATTATCGCGATTTGACTGTAATTCTAAGAAATTTGTTATTTAAATCCAGAAATATCGGTTTACAAATAGTGAATATATTAGAAAAAAAACTACGACTGCCTTAAATTGTTTCCCAAAAAAATATAAGTTTTAAAGTTCTTATATAATTTATGACTCTTATTATTAGACTTTAGAAATTTTGATATTTAGTACGGGTTGAGTTCATCAAATTTAATTTTTATCAAATAATTTTACTAAAGGAAGGAATTTTACAACAAAATTGTTTGATAATTTTTATTCTTGGTTGAGTTGGGGATTAATCTCGGGTTGAATTTACGTTTCGAGAATAACCACATTCTCATCATCAGAATTGTTTGCAGTTCTACCCTCTGCAACACTGCGGGGCCTGCCGGCTAACAGTCAAACATCAATTTTTAACCAATGGTTATGATGGTTAGAAATTTAGCATTCAAAAATGCTTTGTAAAAATTACCGATAACGGAAAACTTACTAACTGTGTTTCGTTCACTCATAAGCACCCACTTAAAGGTTGATATAGACCAATATTTGGGAACCGTTCCTCTAGAGTCTAGACAACATACAGAAACTAATAACATTTATTGCTAGACAACTTCTTCTATCTCCCACTGTAAATTAATGTGTGACACGCATGCGTACATACAAACTCAATTATATTTAAGCGTGTTGGATTCTTGACTAATCTATCTCAACGAACTACATGAATAATCATCGTGTTCATTTGTCATAATTAACAGTTAAAATGAAATTAAGTTTCACTCTCCGTAACAGCGTACAACACACAACTCCAATTTTAATTTACGTTTTACAAAGTGGAGTGTAACTAATAAAAACCAACAACAATGAAGAAGATATTTGAACGCAAATCCACAATTGATCGAATACTGGCGCCAAATAAGAAACCACAAGATGACTCTAAAGTTTGTGTGTGTCTGTGTTTGTATTTGTGTTTTTCATTCTCTTCATCTTTTTAAATCAACTTTACATTTCGTCATTTTCATTTTGTATTTAAAGGTAAATTGATGTTCATTAATGTATGAATTGTATGTGTGTGAGTACCTGTCCGTCTTGAAACCTAAAAGAGTTGTCAGTCACTCAATTCAATTCGAAAACCTTCAGCCAAATTAAACCAAACAATCATCTTGAGCAGTTCTAAGTATATGCCCCGACAACTGTAGCCCAAAAACTAAAACATCAAAACCGAACTGAACCAAATGAAATTAAATGCAATGTAACGCCACAAAACGAAAGCAAACAGTGAAAAAAGAACCCTAAAGCGTATTTTCAACAAAAAGGAGAAAAAGAAAATTATAATATTATAAAATATTAGGTCATTAATCACTTGAGATTTCCTTAGTACAAATATGTTTATGGATTTTAGTTTCCATTTTACATCGGCCAGAATTTTACACACCTTTTTATTAAACTTTCTTACTAAAACTCTTTTACAGTGTACGTCTAATGGCTAATAAATGAATGAATGTTTAAACGTTGGTTAAGTTAAACTAAACTTAAATTTACATGTAGTTTCAACTTAACAGCTGTACATCAGTGCCCCATATATTATATGTAGTACAAAAAAGTAAAAAAAGATAAATGTTGTCAAGTTCATGTGGTTTGTATTGGTAGTTTAAACGCCCAATTTTATGTTTAAATGTTTGCTGAATTATAGATTTGCTGGTTTAAACACATTTTAAACCAAAAAAAAAAGTTTAACTTGCACTAATTTATTAGCCCTTAGGTCTGGGTATGTTTATGCTTATGTATATGTTTGTATGTACTGCAAATAATAGGACCAGTCCAAACACGCGTGTAAAGAGTAGCCCTCAAGGGACCAGGACTAGTCCAAAAGTTACCCAAACGTATGGAAAAAACATGGTATATTTAACATTACGATATCCTAGGAGAGGACCATATAACCCACCTTTGGACCACTAAGGAGTAGTTTTTAAACTACAAAAGCATGTCGTTAAAAAACGAAGACATGGTCCATGCTTGCATTACATAGGACCAGTCCATGGAGTAGGTAATTTTATCAAAATGGATCAGTGCCCATGTTCTGTAACTCTCGCGTCGAGAAAGTTTTCGATTGAAATGTGTGAAATGAAACAAAAATGCCATAAATTGAAACAAACAGCTGTTTTTCTCACTTAACTGTGTCTGTAACTTTTTTGGCGAGTATAAGCTGTCACGTAAGGAAATTACTCGCCAACTTACAGAAAAAGTGTGTCTGTAACATTTTGGTGAGAAAAGTTCCCGCTTTGAACTGTCAAATAAACTCACGAATTAAAATGGGGCGAGAAAAAATGTTAACACTAAAAAACAATTTAAAATGCAAAATGCAAAGAATAATAATATTATTTTGTTCTTGGCACATTTTTCATTGTTTTATTATTTTGCTTTTAACATTTTAATAAAATATACGAATGTCTTCAAAGATCATTTGCAAACAACAAACATTAAAGTCGCTCTTTACACAATTTGGTATAGACGACAGTTGTATTTTCACCGCCGTAGTTCAAATTTTGGTAAATTTTGGTCGCCGTCAACGATATGTGCTACTGGCGTTCTGAACGTCTGCAATGTCACATCGGCTTCGAATGCAATATTATGACATTTATAACGTAACGACGTAATCTCTTTTGATAGTTTTCGACATGAGTTACTGGTGGTCCAATTTTACTTGCAGGGTAATTGTTGAAATTTAAATGATCTGAAATGTAATCAAACTAATGGCGAACAAAATTCGAGGGCTTCGTATAAATGAACAATTTAAAAACATAATAATTTGATGTTGTTGCATCTTTTAATAATCATTATCATTTGTGAACAATATTTTAAAAACAGTTTATTTTTGATGGCAGTACGAGGGTGGGTTTAAGAGTTATTTTATTATAAATTTTTTTATTTGAAATGGAAATATTCTCCGGAATTTAGTAAAGAAAACATTAAGTATAACTAGTATTGTGGATATTAAACAAATTACTTAAAAAAAGGGATTTTTAATAGAAAGTTTTAAATCTTAACAAAAAAAGCTTAACTGATCAATTGGAAATCAGTTCTTCATTATCTTCGAATTTTTCTGTAAATTTTTTAGAATCTTAAGTTTCCGAGTTAATTTGTACTGAAATGAAGGACAACATTACAAAATTTACAATTTTTAATTCCTGTAAACGCCACGATCAATTTTTTAATCGATCCGACCGTCCGGCTGGCTGGATGTCCATGTAAATCTTGTGCGCAAAGTACAGGTATTTTTGAGAACATGTGATGAATGTATCTGGGTAGAGGGCATCCGAAATGTCAATTTTTCCATGCCGCTGGCGCATAAATCAGGCTGAATTTGACCGATGGCATGGGTTATGTCTAACGGGTGAATCGCACGATTTCGGGAGCCAGTTCTCATCAACTCCACGCAAGATGACCAAGCCCTCAAATATATAATGTGGCATGAACTGTGTGGCACGTAGCGCCGTCCTGTTGAAACCACATGTCATTAGTGTCCAGTGCCCATGTTCTGTAACTCTCGCGTCGAGAAAGTTTTCGATTGAAATGTGTGAAATGAAACAAAAATGCCATAAATTGAAACAAACAGCTGTTTTTCTCACTTAACTGTGTCTGTAACTTTTTTTGTCGCGTACAAGCTGTCGCGTTAGGAAATTACTAGCCAATTTACAGAAAAAGTGTGTCTGTAACATTTTGGTGAGAAAAGTTCCCGCTTTGAACTGACAAATAAACTCACGAATAAAAATGGGGCGAGAAAAAAGTTTAACACTAAAAAACAATTAAAAATACAAAATATATTATTATATATTATTATTGTTTTATTATTTTGCTTTTAACATTTTTATAAAATATACGAATGTCTTCAAACCTCGTTTGCAAACAACAAACATTAAAGTCGCTCTTTTCACAACTTAGCATAGCCGACGGTTGTGTTTTTGCCGGCGTCGTTGAAAAATTTTCAATTTAAGTAAATTTTGATCGCCGTCAACGATATGTGCTACTGGCGTTCTGAACGTCTGTAATGTCACATCGGCTTCGAGTGCAATATTATGACATTTATAACGTAATGACGTAATCTCTTTTGATTGTTTTCGACATGAGTTGCAGACACACATTTTTCTCACTTTTCGAGGAACGATGGAATATTTTGTTTCACATCTTTTTGATGCAAGAAGTTCTCACTTAAGTTACAGAACATGGGTACAGATCAAGCTAAAGCAGTGGGTTATCAAAAACATTTGAAACATATTTTTAGAAATATTAAAAGTTTGTCAAACTTTTTGTGGTGTCTAGTTCTAAATTTATTCATATTAGTGAAAACTTTGCATGGTGAAGTAGCATTTAAATCAATTCAGCCGGAAATTTTAATACTTAAAGCAGCATTATTTGACACAAAACAGCTCGTTGTTTAAGCCACACTTTACTTCAAATTCTTTTTCCTTATTTTATATTTCTTCTCCGTTTTAAACAATTAGCGAGCAAAACTGCCGCAGCACTATTGTCGTCTGCATTCACTGAAAGCAAAAAAAATTTACGAAACATGTTTGTATTGTTTATTTGCAAACAGAAACAAAGTGCGTGTTCGCCAAGCCCTTTCTGTGATTTATTTTTCCCCTTAGTTCAATATCATTTAAACGTAAATTTTTTTTACAATGATCACTAAATGGATACAATATAAATTTTTTAAAAACTTAATAACAACAAATGGATGTAAATCTTTTAATTCTTATCAAAAATTTCACAGAAAAAATTAAAAATTGTCTCTAATCACCAAATTTATCCCAAATTCGTAGAATCAAGCAACCCATTTGTTGATTTTGTAACTATTACCAAAATGATTATATTGATTACTAAATATTTAATATTTTGAATATTTTTTTTTTTTTTTTCAATAAATGATATTTTTAATTTAAATTAAAAAGAATGATCCAAAAACTATGCCGTTTCAAACAATGTGTTGATTGATTTTGACAATTTCCAACACAATTTCCCAAGTTTAAATTATTTATTTTTTGTTATTAAATTATTATTTTCAAAATAACCACAATACTAATTATTGTAAAAGCTAGGGCACGTGGTCTATGTGTACATTTGTCCATCAAGTTGTGCTGAAAAAGGTCAACAGAAAAGAGAAAGACAAAATGAAAAAACAAAAAATGTACTTGGACTTCAAGAGAAAATTCTTGACAAAAGTACGAAAAAACAGAAGTAAAGAAAAAACATGTAAAATCAATTAAAATGGATAATCATTCAGGAAAGCAAATTTCGATCTACCAAATGTTAAAATACAATTTGGTTTAAGGATTGATGTTTGACTATTGACGTCAGCAGTCGTCTATGGCTGCGAGTGTAAGACGGCAAATCCATCTGAGGAGATCGAGTGGTTGCGATCGAAACATGTTATGGTAACCTGCCGGCCAGGGTTCGAGCCCCAGCCACGTCAAGAATGAAAGATTATCGATAACAATTTAATTAATTTTTCATGATGTGAAATTCCTTTCTTCATAAAAATAATTTAATGAAAATTAAATTTCATGAACTTAAGCCTAATTAAGAATATTAAAAATTTGGATTAAAAACCATAAATAGTTCAACAAAATAACAACAATACTAATTATTATTATTTTCATTCAAAATTTATTTCAAAACAACTAAAATGTTAATTAAATCAAAATTACATATATTTTTAATTTTGTTTCAACAAAAAATATAATTGATTCAATTATCACATTAATTAAATTTAAATACTTTTTAAATAATTTTTTTAATTAATAAAAAACCACCAATAATTTGTTCTGTGTTTATTTTGTAAACTTTAAACGAAAGGAATAGAAAATTTGAGAAAACAGTTATAAAATAGAGCAAATAGGACAATAGCACAGAAAAAATTTAAAATGGCTCTTAATCAGCAAATTTGTAGAAAAGCATCAACTTGTTGATTTTGCATCCCTATAACCAGGGCTGTGGAGTCGTCAAATAATAGATATAACTCCGACTCCATCCGCTGACATTTTTTAAGCCCGAATACAACACCTACGCTAATCTTAATGCTTAATCTATGTGAGACTGGTACTATTTGACTTTAAACTCCTTTTTTATGCAGAACCTTTTAAATGGTTAAAAATAGCATGAAATTAAATCTGTAAAAACTTGAAAATTGTTCACGTGCCTCGTTTAACTGTAGAGCCAAGTCAAGATTTACACATTTTTACTTTTTTTCTTGAAAACGATAAACAGTGATCATATCTACCCACTGTTTAAAATTTTTGAGTTAACCCCCTTAAGAGGAACCAGCACGATATGCAAAGTTGACTGGTCTTTATTTTCTGACTTCAAAATGTTTAAAGCAGACCCTTTTAAAATTTTTTATTTTGGAAAATATTGAAACATTTTTTTATGCCGAAAAATTTTGGAGTCGGATTCGCGAGTTTTTGTGGGTACTTTGACTCCGGTACAAAACCTCAACTCCGATTTCTACTTCCACTCCGACTCCACAGCCCTGCCAATTACCAAAATGATTATATTTATTACTTAAAATTGTAAACATTTAAAATCTTGATTTTTGTTCTATTTTGATTAAAAAACAATTATTAAAAATCGTTGCCATATATCAAACAATGTGTTAATTGATTCAATAAAAAAAATAACACGGGTGAACACAAAATTTGTCTTTGACATTAAATCATAAAATTTCGATATACATATTAGGTCTTAATTAGACGAAAGAAAAATATATGACATGAAAAAGTTTGATTTTGTATTTAGGTGACCGATTATGCGATATTTTTCAAAATCTGTGGTTTTAATTTTTAACTGAAGATGAAACCATTTAAATAAATATGTATATGATTTTTATTAAGTTTTACTATAAAACAAAGTTGCAAAAAAGGGGAAAATAATTAAAAGTGTACGCTTTTACTTTTTCTTTTATGTTCATAAGTACTTTCTCTCAATAAATCCCAAATATAGTCTCCCATCACATTTTCATTATATTGGCCTTGATAACGTTGCTCGGAGCTCATAATGTCCTGATGAAAACGTTCTCCTTGCTCTTCTACGCTCTCATGCTTGTACTTTTATGTGCTTTTAATGACATCCTGCAGCCCATGGCCTTAACATTTTTTAGCATATCCGCAACTAACTTTTCGTAGATTTCAGCTTTGTTATATCCTAAAAATCTAGAAACTACTGCTTTAAAACTTCTCCAACAATGCAAAAGTAGCAGTCATTGACGTGGACTTTTGGTTCTCGCCAGATCCTTGGTATTGCAAATTTCATGGACCTCTTCTCACCTCGATACCAACCTAAAATACTGAGATAAAAATTAATTTGTCTTTTATAATTATATTTGATTCACCGCTTAATTAAAACTTGCTTACCTTCCAAACATCTTTTACAATTACTACAGGCAACATGTGGTGCCCATGGCTTGCATTGATTCCGAAAAGGACAGTTAAAATATGCTTCGTAGGCTTCACATTAAACGTGAGATTTCTTTAGTTCGTATTTTACGTCTCGAACCTTAATGAATTGTCCACATATGTATATAACAAAATGCAACAGCATCATATTTTAAGTTTTTCTAGACTTGTACAAAACGCCTGTTCGTTGTTTATCACTCGAGTGGCATCTAGCGGTATTATGTGAACGTAAAAACACCACTCTTAATTTAGATTTTTTTAAAAAATTCCAAAATGCGTATTATTACTACAACTATCACAAAAGCAAACTTTATACAAAAAAAATTTATTTTCTTTTCGTTTTTGTGTGAAAAATCACAAAATAAAGTTTAGGACAAAGAACGAACATTTTTTTGTAGAGTCGTGTATTAAGCAAGAAAGCTGTATTTTATTCAATTAACTCAGATTATTACAAGTACATTAAAAATAATTAAAAAAGTAATTGAATTGAACAAACAAGTTATCAAATTGTTTCTAAGATTCAATTAAAATTTTTATTATATGAATTAAAATGTGTAATTTAAATTTAAATTCAAAATTAATTAATTAAGTTCTCATAGTTAGATATAACACCATGTAGCGTTTTGATGGCCGGCTAATTTTTACTCTTGTTAACATATAAAACTCATTAAGAGGAGATATTTAAACACTAGGAAATTTGGTCCAATTGAGTTTCGTTAGACTATAAATCACACCAAAGGACTTTTGCAATGATCGATTTTCTTTCAGTGAATGGTTAAATATGGACCGATTCAAATAAAATTTTAAATTGCAATAAAATAAGTTTAAACCAAATGTAATCTAAATACCCACATACTAAGATAAGAATTTATATAACAAATAGCTTAACCCGGTGCGCTTCGCTACACTGCTTTAACCACTTCTTCAGCTGAGAAATATTTAATATATGCGTCCTATGGGAGGTATTTCCCCCCTGCGCCTACCTGCTTTATTTTTATTTTCAAAAGTGTAGTATACCATAAGAGGTACTTTTGCAAAGTTTGAACATTCTCACTATAACAGTTCTTAAGATATGCGATATTAAACATTGGCGGTGGGTACCACTTCCCCCGCTGCTATTTTGTTTCAATTTTGGGGCTCAGAAGATCCTACTACCAAAAGTTCAAAAAAATGCGTGCAGCGGCTCTTAATTATATTGCTATCTATGAGGGGTACTGCTCCTCCTCTGTCAACCGCGCCCATTTTTATATTGAAATATATAGTTAACCATAAAAGTGGCTTTAACCACGTTTGAAGACTGTCCCTTTAATAGTTCTTCAGTTGAGCGATATTTAATATATGCATCCTATGGGAGGTATTTCCCCCCTGCGCCTACCCGCTTTATTTTTATTTTCAAAAGTGTAGTATACCATTAGAGTGACTTCCACAAAGTTTGAAAATTGTCACTATAACAGTTCTTTAGATATGCGATATTAAACATTGGCGTCCTATGGTGAATTCCACTTCCCCCTCTGCTATTTTATTTCAATTTTGGGACTCAGAGATCCTACTACCAAAAGTTCAGCAAAATGCGTCCAGCGGCTCTTAAGATATGCGATAATTAATATTGGCATCCTATGGGGGGTACCAATTCCCCTGCCCCTATCGAAAAAATAAGTAGCCTATTTTATTTTTAGGGCTCACGTGATGTTACTGTGAAAATTTCAGGAAAGTTCAGTAGTTTAGGAGTCTATAAGCCAACATACAAACAAACATACATTTTTCATTTTTATATATATAGATTTTGTCCAAATTTGCGACCTGTACTCTTCGCACAACATTTACATGGACAGTCACCCAGCCAGCAAGACGGACGGACACCATTTAATCGATTCAAAAAGTGATTCAGAGTCAATCGGTACACTAAAAGGTAGGTAACGCATTATTTCCTCTTTACAATTTTGGTGTGTGTGTAAATATTTATTCATTAACATAATTAAATTTATTTCACAGTTATGAAATCATTTCCATTCCATAACATAAGCACACTATTTTACAACCTGCTATAAATAGAACTCCTCAATTGGATATCTAATGAAATATAAAACAAAAACTACAGTATTATTAATACCGCTAAATTTATAACCTTCTTTTTAAACGCTAAACTAATAAAAACCTAATAAAATAAATCTACATTTTATAAAAATCGATCTGTTTAATATTTCCTGTGTTTAATGGTCATTTTCTTTTAAAATTAATATATCAAACTTAATTTTATGATCTAAAATTAAATCAATTTTCAAATCAGACTCGTAAAATATTTCATTTGCTGTACCCTGAAAAATAATTTTTGTTCATAAACTGTTTTCTTTCTTACACATTTAACCAAATTATGCTGCAGTTAAGCAACAGCATTATGAAAAGAAAATCATCAAGACTTGAAATGAAAACAAAACAACAACAAATACAAAGAACACATGAGAATATGATAAACACCTAAATTAACTCATCATTCGCGTCATGATCACCATCATCATCAAACATCGTTCGTCTACAGCTCAAACTACAGTGGCAGGTATCATCAGTTTAAAAAGGAAAAAATAAATTAAAGCCAAGAAAATATTATTTTCTCAACAGGGTCTGGGAAAAGTTGTAAAGTTCTGATTTTTTTTTTTTTTTTTTTTATTAGACTGCAATTAAAAGCACATTTACACAACCCACACACACAACCATTGCAGGGATCGGTGGATTGATGTACGACCACAAATTTAATTTTCCTTCTTTATTTATTCCACTTACGAACATTGGTTATCTAAAATGTTTTTCCATCTTACTTTATCATGACATATGTATATAGGCAATTCACAAGATGTTCTATTGTGATAATGCGACAGTCATAAATTTATAGCAAATACAACCAATATGACACAATAGAACACTATGTGCATATCGTCGCCGTAATATGCACTAGTGCTGGGAAACTATCGATAGTCTTAAAATATCGAAAATATCGATAGGAAAAATACAAATATCGATATTTTTATTATTTCAAATACAGCTATGAAGACATCTAACAGCAGCTCTACACAAACAGTATTTTGCCACAAATTTTTACTTGCTATTATTAATTTGAGCTGAATTACAGCAATGAATACAAACAACAAGTATGGCAAGTGGTATGGATTGCTTAGCAGTGCTTTTTACTGCTAATTAAAGGCCTTTAAATCGAAATTTGTACATGTTTATATAGGGACTGAAATGTCAAATATTTTTGTAATGTTGTAAAAAAAATTCAAATCCAAATTCAATTGCAATTGTGAACGTAGGAAAAAACAATGAACGATCATTAGAGAATAAGTCCGCTAGATTGATTTCCTTTTTGGGTTTAGAATATTGAAAACTTTTTTAAGTTGCAATGGAATATCTTATAGTCCCTGTTACTTCGGTTCCTTCAGAAAGGTACTTATAAATGTTTAAAAAAACTGCCATCTAAAATAACGTGCGTATATACATACATACGTCTCATACATTCAATAAAGTGATGAAAACAACGGACTGTATCCTTATAAAAAATAATTAAAGTTTTCCTGCACAAGTACAAGCATTCAGTCGATAGTAATATCGATATATCGATAGTGAAATCTGAACTATCGATAAATATCGATAGTAGAAAATATCGATAGTATCCCAGCACTAATATGCACATCTGCTTAGTCCACTTTTAAAGTAAATTGAGATTTTAATGCCGTGTGGTAGAGAAAGAGAAGCAAGTTTTTTGTCTCTCCTGTAAAATGTATTGAAAAGGAGTTCGCAGGTTTGCATATTAAGCCAACAATATTATGGTTTTCAATTTCAAACGTCAGGGTTCAACGACATGTGTCCTTTGGCCGTTCGCTTCTGCGGCTGCCCTGTGTGTTCCATTCTACTGCAAAACTTGTAATACATTCAGGTGATTTGCGAAATGTGTAATCCACTCATCTCCACTACCTCCTCATTATTTGTTTGCCGATTGAAGTTTCATCGGTTGTCCTCCATACTGCAGTATTAATTATTATATAAGGCTTACAATAGAGATAGATATGTCATGTTTCGCTAGCATATAGTTACACTGTTTTAGTCATGCAGTTAATATCCGTAGCTGGGTGTATACAGAGATTTGTGGTGCTTTCCATACATTTATTCAAGCAAACAAAAAAAAATATTAAGATAGATAATTTCGGATATGCAATAAATAAAATGAAATAAAAAAAATTTTAAGTTCTACCTATCCTGTACCCATGTTCCGTAACTTTAGTGAAACAAAATGTTCCATTGTTTCTCGAAAAGTGAGAAAAAAGTGTCTCTGTAACTCATGTCGAAAACTATCAAAAGAGATAACGTCTATACGTTATAAATGTCATAACATTGCACTTGAAGGCGGCGAAAATTCAACCGTCGGCTATACCAAATAATGTAAAGTGCGACTTAAATGTTTGTTGTTTTCAAACAAGCTTTGAAAACATTCGTATATTTTATAAAAATGTTAAAAGCAAAATAATTAAACAATAAAAAAATGTGCCAAGAACAAAATATTATTATTATTCCTTGTATTTTGCATATTTAATATGATTTTTAGTGTTGAAATTTTTTCACGTGCCATTTTTATTGGTCAGTTTATTGGTGAGTTTAAAAATGTTACAGGCACACTTTTTCTGTAAATTAGCGAGTAATTTCCTTAGTGCCGGTTCACACACGCCAAGTTTAACCCGTCAAGTCTTTAACTTTAAGGAGAGAAGGGAAAAGAGAATGCCATATCTTTTCCCCTCTCTCTTCTAAAAACCTCAAGACTTCACAAGTAAAACTTAACGTGTGTAAACCGGTACTTACGTGACAGCTAGTACTCGCCAAAAAAGTTACAGACACAGTTTAGTGAGAAAAACAGCTGTTTGTTTCAAAATATGTCGTTTTTGTTTCATTTCACACATTTCAATCGAAGGTTTCACGACGCGAGACTTACAGAACATGGGCACTGGTTAAGAATACATATATAAAATGTTGCCTATAGGCACCATTGGGCAGTTTTGGGTAAACTTTTAACACATGTAAAAGTAGGCTTGTTAATTAATTTATTGAAATTTTTTGATATGTTATGTATTATATAAAACAAAACAATTCTTTTGTGGATTGCAGCATAAATAGATGCGGCATTTGCTGCATTTTAAATGTGAAAAGCCTGTGTGACAGATCCTACATCGTCCTTTTGATCCCCACTCAACCCAGTGACTTGTTTTTTCAATATATGATCAAATAATTTAATCTTATTCGAGAGCGGCAAACGATTCGATTGTGTCCGCTTTTCGAATTTATTATTCTATTTGTTCTTATTGTTTCGATAGCTAATATTTCACTTTTTTCGGAGCAATTAAAAAGCTTACAGACGTGAACCAATTGTCAAAGAACAATTTAGAATTTTGATGTTCTAGAATGTGTACTACAATATCCAGGGATATTTCTAATCCATAAGATAGGCATGTTTCATCACCAACGTACATTGGAAAATCATATAATTTTCCTAAAACACCAGCTTTTGTAAGCATTTTGAAACCGCACTTATGGGTCTTCTTTGGTAAATATTACTACATGCTGCTTTAACCTGTCAAATACAGACATAATTAACATAACTGCTTTAAAAGCAATAATTTACTCATCGATGCTCTGACATTACTTCTGAGGTATTCCATTAAATTTTGGTTTTAGTTTCGCTATTAATGGACTTATAATACTTCTCCCAAGTACAGCAATACACCGATAAATCTCTTTATTTCAAAATACAGTAAAATCCCGATAATTCGTACCCCGATAAATCGTAATTCTCGATAATTCGTAAGAAACTGTCGGTCCCTTGAAAAAATCTCGTTAATTCGTAAAATTTCCATACATTTTGGTCCCCTCTCTAATTCGTAATTTTTTTTTTTCAAAAAAAATCTTCTTTACCTCTTATAAATCGTAATTGTTTGCTAACTACCACTTATGTATAATTCGTAATAAAAACAACAGAAGCATGGAAACAATGATTTTTTTTGCGTGGGTTTTTGCTTTTGCTTGTGTGCTTGTTTATTTTCTTAAGATCAGTTTGTTACATGAATTATTTTTATATATAACTAGCTTAACCCGGTGCGCTTCGCTACACTGTCTTAACCACTTTTGAAGACTCTCCCTTTAATAGTTTTTCAGTTGAGATATATTTAATTGATGCATCCTATTGGAGGTATTTCCCCCCTGCGCCTTCACGCTTTATTTTTATTTTCAAAAGTGTACTATACCATAAGAGTGACTAACACAAAGTTTGAACATTCTCACTATAACAGTTCTTAAGATATGCGATATTAAACATTGGCACCCTATGGTGGGTACCACTTCCCCCGATGCTATTTTATTTCAATTTTGGGGCTCAGAAGATCCTACTACCAAAAGTTCAACAAAATGCGTGCAGTTGGTCTTAATTATATTTCTATCTATGAGGAGTACTGCTCCTCCCCTGTCTACCCCGCCCATTTTTATATTGAAATTTATAGTTTACCATAATAGTTACTTTAACAACGTTTGAAGACTTTCCCTTTAACAGTTCTTCAGTTGAGCGATATTTAATATTGCATCCTATGGGAGGTGTTTCCCCCCTGCGCCTACCCGCTTTATTTTTATTTTCAAAAGTGTAGTATATCAGAAGAGTGACTTCCACAAAGTTTGAGCATTCTTACTATTACAGTTCATAAGATATGCGATATTAAACATTGGCGTCCTATGGGGGGAACCACTTCCCCCGCTGCTATTTGATTTCAATTTTGGGGCTCAGAAGATCCTACTACCAAAAGTTCAACAAAATGCGTGCAGCGGCTCTTAAGATATGCGATATTTAATATTGGCATAAAATGGGGGTAACCAATTCCCCTGCCCCTATCGCAAAAATAAGTAGCCTATTTTATTTTTAGGGCTCACGTGATGTTACTGTAAAAATTTCAGGAAAATCGGTTCAGGAGTTTAGGAGTCTATAAGCCAACAAACAAACAAACATACAAACATTTTTCATTTTTATATACATACTAGCTTAACCCGTTGCGCTTCGCTACAATGCTTTAGCCAACTTTGAAGACTCTCCCTTTAATAGTTCTACAGTAGAGATATTTATTTTTATTTTCAAAAGTGTAGTATACCATAAGAGTGACTTCTACAAAGTTTGAACATTCTTACTATAACAGTTCTTAAGATAAGAGATATTAAACATCGTCGTTCTATGGGGAAAACCACTTCCCCCGCTGCTACTTTATTTAAATTTCGGGGCTCAGAAGATCGTACTACCAAAAGTTCAACAAAATGCGTTCAGTGGCTCTTATTAATATTTCTATATATGAGGGGTACTGCTCCTCCCCCGTCTACCCCGCCCATTTGTATATTGAAATTTATAGTTTACTATAATAATAGCTTTAACCACTTTTGAAGACTCTGCCTTTAATAATTCTTCAGTTGAGCGATATTTAATATATGCATCCTATGGGAGGTATTTCCCCCCTGCGCCTATCCGCTTTATTGTTATTTTCAAAAGTGTTGTATACCATAAGAGTGACTTCTAGAAAGTTTGAACATTCTCACTATTACAGTTCTTTAGATATGCGATGTTAAACATTGGCGTCCTATGGGGGATTCCACTTCCCCCGCTGCTATTTTATTTTAATTTTGGGGCTCAGAAGATCTTACTACCAAAAGTTCTGCATAATGCGTGCAGCGGATCTTAATATATGCGATAATTAATATTGGCATCCTATGGGGGATACCAATTCCCCTGCCCCTATCGAAAAAATAAGTAGCCTATTTTATTTTCAGGGCTCACGTGATGTATCTGTAAAAATTTCAGGAAAATCGGTTCAGTAGTTTAGGAGTCTATAAGCCAACAAACAAACAAACAAACACACATACAAACATTTTTCATTTTTATATATATAGATATAGGATTTATAGTTTACTATAATAGTAGCTTTAACCACGTTTGAAGACTCTCCCTTTAATAGTTCTTCAGTTGAGCGATATTTAATGTATGCATCAAAAGTGTAGTATACCATAAGAGTGACTTCTAGAAAGTTTGAACATTCTCACTATTACAGTTCTTGAGATATGCGATGTTAAACATTGGCGTCCTATGGGGAAAACTACTTCCCCCGCTGCTACTTTATTTCAATTTCGGGGCTCAGAAGATCGTACTACCAAAAGTTCAACAAAATGCGTTCAGTGGCTCTTATTAATATTTCTATTTATGAGGGGCACTGCTCCTCCCCTGTCTCTCCCGCCCATTTTTATATTGAAATTTATAGTTTACTATAATAGTAGCTTTAACCACGTTTTAAGACTCTCGCTTTAAAAGTTCTTCAGTTGAGCGATATATAATGTGTGCATCCTCTGGGAGGTATTTCCCCCCTGCGCCTACCCGTTTTATTTTTATTTTCAAAAGTGTAGTATACCATAAGAGTGACTTCCAGAAAGTTTGAACATTCTCACTATTACAGTTCTTGAGATATGCGATGTTAAACATTGGCGTCCTATGGGGGATTCCAATACCCCCGCTGCTATTTTATTTCAATTTCGGGGCTATGAAGATCCAACTACAAAAAGTTCAGCAAAATGCGTCCAGCGGCTCTTAAGATATGCGATAATTAATATTGGCATCCTATGGGGGGTACCAATTCCCCTACCCCTATCGAAAAAATAAGTAGCCTATTTTATTTTTAGGGCTCACGTGATGTTACTGTAAAAATTTCAGGAAAATCGGTTCAGTAGTTTCGGAGTCTATAAAGCGACAAACAAACAAACATACAAACATTTTTCATTTTTATATATATAGAAGATAGAAGATAGAAGAAGAAGATAGAAGACTTTTATATATTTTATATTTAACAATTGGTTTTTATGTTTTTTTTTTATCGTTTTGGTAAATAAATTGAAACACCACGTTAATTCGTATTTATTTTATTTTAACCCCGTTAAATCGAAATCCCGCTAAATCGAAAACCCCTATAATTCGTAAGATATACCCGGTCCCTTGCGATTACGAATTATCGGGATTCTACTGTATTCACATTTTAAATCAAGGTAATCTTTTTGCATTGCATTTTTGCTAGATTCATTACAAATTTTTTGAATAATTTCATCATCAAAAAACTGGACGAAATAAGCTATTGGTTCTTTTATTGACTTCGTTTTTCCAGGTGGTATTGAACGCACTTACTGGAATACTTCTCCATCTCAAACTAGCCAAATCAAATTTTTCCAACGATTCTTGTTTGTACTTCCTCATTTTCCATTCTACTTTTATATTCAAGTCCATCGTCAACAATCCTCTCAATCAAATCAGACTCCAATTCGTTTTTTCCTCCATTAGTGCCAATTCACACGTTACAAGTGTTATTGATCAGCTTGCTACCTTAAAGGCGAGAGAGAGTGAGAGAGAAACGTTTATTTTCCTCTCTTCACTCTGGTTATAAAGTAGCAAGCTGATCAATAAGACATGCAACTTGTGAATTGGGACTTACATCCTCCAAATATCCATCATTTTCGATGTCTTCACCTTCATATTCGCCAGTAGAATCATCCCAATAAAAATTAATAGTTTTTTCGATTTCCAACTTTGTCAAACCCCTTGCACTCATTTCTAGTGATCAAAATATTCTTTTGTAAACTATAAACATAAAAGACCGATGTTGCCTATACATAGTTGTATTTCAAAGTTGTCAAAAAAAGTTGTTGTGGTTAAAAGTGTTGCTACCCTGCAAATAATAGTACCAGTCCAAACACGCGTGTAAAGAGTAGTCCACAAGGGACCAGGACAAGTCCAAAAGTAACCCATACGTATGGAAAAAACATGGTCTATTTAACATTACGATGTCCTAGGAGAGGACCATATAACCCACCTTTGGACCACTAAGGAGTAGTTTTCAAACTACTTCATGGTATACTCAAGAGGATTAGTTTTGAAGTCGTTTAAAAACGAAAGCATGTCGTTAAAAAACGAAGACATGTCGTCTCACTACAAACACTTTTTAACTATGACATGGTCCATGCTTGCATTACATCGGACCAGTCCATGGAGTAGTCCATTTTATCAAAATGGATCAGGTGGTCCAATTTTATTTGCAGGGTATGAATTCTGTCTATGTGCCAGCCGTCGTCAATGGCGGTGAGTGTTAAACGAAAAATCCGTCTGAAGAGCAGAGCTGTAAATGAATCTTCATTTTTGAATTAATTCGTGAAAAATTCATTCACTGAATTAGCAAATTTTGAATTAATTCTTTTCACACAAAAAAATTAATTGAATGAAGTTTGAGTCAAATGAATTAGACAGAAATGAATTTCAATTCGTTATCCAATTCAAATTAATTTGTTAAAGTGAATTGCAGTTCATTATACAGATTCATTTGAATTGAATTGATTTTGAATTAATTCAAAGTGAATTAGAAAAAAGAATAAGCAATTCATTTCTAAGTCGTTTGAATCGAATTGATTGTAAATTTGAATGGATTTTGTATTGGAATGGAATTGTCAGGTAGCGGCAGAATAGCAATTAAATTATAAGGTATAGGCAAAAATCCTATCAAAATAAAAAAATGTAGTTTATTTGCTAAAAGAAACTTAAATTTTTATTTGTATCAAATAATGTTAAACATTATTAAAAGTGTGTTAAGCAATAATTTTTTGTTAAAATAATCTCATATTTGTGTATTGTGGAAAATGTCTTTTTTTTAAATTTTCAATCAAATTTTAAAGATTTTAGCAATTTTGAATGTAAACAATATTTTTCTGTCAACGCTGTGTTCGTTTACTCAAAATTCTTACAACTTTCACTTCAATTGGAAATGTATATAAACTTTAAACTGCAATAAAAAATAGTAAATTTTAGTAATTCCTCCTAGATCTGCTCTTGAATTTGATTGATTGCAACTCATTTTTGATTTCATTCTCTTGAATTGCACTTCATTTTTCTAATTCATTTGAATAAATTCAAAATCAATTCAGATGAATCTGTTAAATGAATTGGAATTTACTTAAACAAATTCATCTGAATTGAAAACGAATTGCAATTCATTTTACAAATTCATTTGAATTCGAAAACGAATTGAATTTAATTTCTGCCTAATTCATTTGAATTGACTCAAATTTCATTCAATTAATTTTTTGTGTGAAAAGAATTAATTCAAAATTTAGCTAATTCGTTATGAATTAAAATCAAAAATTAATGATTCATTTACAGCTCTGCCGAAGAGATTGTGTGGTTACAATCGAAACTTAAGGGCATACTGTCCGAGAAAACCTGGTTTCGAATCCCAGCTCAGTCAAGAATGAAAAATTTTCAATCAATTTTAATTTATTTCATGTTGTAAAATTCCTTTCTTCGTAAAAATAGTTCAATGAAAATTAAATTCAATGAACTTTAGCCTGATGAAAAATATCAAATAAATTATGTAAGAAAAGATAAACTCACTGTTTATTGTTGGTGTTTTGTTTAAGCTTTGATATTTTTACAATTAAGACTTTATAATTCTTATTCGCTTTAAGGTTTTATTTGTATAATATTTCTGCTATAATCTTTGGAAAAAGTTTTCCTGATGATCTGGCCTAAGCAACCAGTGAAATGCGCATAGAAACTAGCTTTCCCTCAACGATAAATTTCAGTGTATACATCAAAAATAAACAAGTTAGAGTGCTATATTCGGCTGTGCCGAATCTTTTATACCCTCTACCGACAGTTCGAATGTTTAAGGAGTAATATCTGTATGATGTTATTATTATCTTAAACTGTGACGATTTGTTATTAATTATGGTTTTAGACGACTAAACTGTTTTCCGGTAGTAGGGTTTATATGGGGCCTAGGGTAAATTATGGACCGATCATCACGAAATTTCACAGCATCATTTCTAGTCCTTTAAAACTGTGACCTACCAATTTCTGTTATGATAGAATTATTAATTATGGTTTTAGGTGTACTAAACTGTTTTCCGGGAGTAGGGTTTATATGGGACCTAGGGTAAAAAATGTACCGATCTTCACGAAATTTCACAGTATCATTTATAGTCCTATGTGACGAGCCAAAATTTGTTATGATTGCATTATTTTTTACGGTTTTAGGCGTACTAAACTGTTTTCCGGGAGCAGTGTTTATATGGGGCTTAGGGTAAATTATGGACGGATCTTCACGAAATTTAACAGCGTGATTTCCAGTCAAATAAAACAAATTTTGGCTAAATCTTATCTCATTCCGTTCCTTGTTCCAGCATTTATGTTATTTTTTGTAACAAAATTATCAATTTTTTTAGGTGGTGGTTCAACATTTTGATTCATAGCTCTGGTCCTACTGAACCGATTTTGCTGGATTTCAATCCCAAACTGCTTAGGATAACTACAAGCAATTTGGCACCAAGTTTGTTCATTTCTTTTTAGTTGTTCAAAAGTGAGCGTGTTTTCAACAGACGGACAGACGGACAGACTGACATGGCTAAATCGACTTAGAATTACTCAAGGACCCAGAATATATATACTTTATGGGGTCTGAGATGAATTATAAAAATATTTCACACGGAATGACAAACTTAATTGTACCCTCTTCACAACTAATTGTGGTGGAGGGTATAAAAATTGGTTCAGTGTATATATCAAAAATAAAAAATTGGGTCATACGAAAATCTCTTTAATAAACAATTTTTTATTCACAAACATAACTTTGATCATATAATAATATTTCAATAATATTACAGTAGGATTCATGCCAAAATCGTTTTCCGACTGATTCTCTTCTACAAACACCCTGTCATAGTTATAAATTTCCTTGTTCTTAGCATCATTATTATTCCTTGTTATCACATTGTTTGCTTTGAAGCGTTTATTAATAACGAAATTAGTTGGATGGTATAAAAAACCCGTATATGTATGATACATATATCGGAATCCTGTCTGTATTCTTCCTCTCTCTCTCTCTATCTCTCTTTTACTCATTGATATTCTGATATTTTCTCTCAGTCAAAATTATCCATATATTTTAAATATGTGCGAACAATTTATTTTCGTTTATTTTCAAAAGGAAGATGTTTCTCTGTCCATCCATTTACAGAAAAAGCAAATGTCAGTACCTTGACATATTAACAAACAATTTATATGCAAATGAGTTGGGCACTTAACGAAGACAAAAAAAAAACGAACAAAAAAATATTTTGCAAACCCCAACAAACAACCAACTATCAGCTAAACTGATCGATGAGAACAATTTGGAAAGAGAAGAAATCTGCGTATGGATGTGTTCTTTGAACACTTACAGATAGAAAATGATAATTAAACCATCAAAGTCAATTTAATTTTTTTGTCTTTGGCTGAATGTGGCTGTGAGGGAGGCACGTTATTTTTACGCAAAATATTTCAGTTTGTCTTTGCAGACTTTTCCAAAAAAAAATTTAGAGAGGTTTTAACGAACATTTTGATTACATATATTTTTAATAACATTTTTATAATATTCAAGCTTACATCACAATGTACTATGGGAAAAATTGGTTTACTAAATTTCATATGTAGACATCTATTAAAAAAAAAGTGTCTCGAGAAAAAAAAATACTTTTTTGGAATGCAATTCGGTGTTTGTTTCTTCAAAATGTTTTGGTCTCTTAAAGGGTGGCATGTTTTATTATAAAACGATCACCTTTAGCGCCGGTTCACACACGTCAAGTTTGACTCGTCAAGTCTTGAGTTTTTAGGAGAGAGATGAAAAGAATTGGCATTCTCTTTTCCCTTCTCTCCACAAAGCTCAAGACTTGACGATTCAAACATGACATGTGTGAACCAGCACTTAGTATGTAATTGCCCCATACAAATCGACAGTGTTGATAATGCCCTGTAAAACAGATTACCTATGTTTATATTATATAGGGCTACCAGACGAAGTTAGGAAAAAAAAATCGCTTCAAATCAGGACAGTAACAAGTTAATCTTTTAAAGTTATTTTTCTATTATTTTATAGAAAAATCATCAAGAAAGCATTACATTGTTAATGAAAGGTTGTCAGTATAATAAAATTTAAGTGGATTCGGTGTTATAAAATTGTTCTCATAAAAAGTCTTCAAATAAAAAAATCTTTCAAACTTGGTGTCGATAAATCGGCAATCTGGCAACGGTATTTTCATGTTTACATATAAGCTGTGTTCATTTACTAAAATAATGCGACTAGTCCATACAAACATGTAAAATGTATCCCATTCGTGCAAATAAAGTGACTAGTCCATACACGCATGAAAAATGTAGCCCATAAGGGACTAGGACTAGTCCAAAGGTAACCCCAATGTATGGAAAAAACATAGTCTATTTAACATAACGATGTCCTAGGGCAGGACCATATTAGCCAGACTTGCATTACAAAGGAGTAGTCTTAAAACTACTCCATGGTATACTCCAGACATGCACGGATTCAGGGGGGGGGGAAAGAAAATAAGGAATTAGGATAAGATGTAATTAATTATTGTTAGTTCATATTTAATATATGAAGATTCAATAAATAAATAATGAATAAAAAACTTTTTGTATCATACAAAATTACCCACCCCCCCCCCTAAGGCTGAAGTTGTTTCTTGCCGGACTCCAGAGGGTTAACTTTGAAATCGTTTTAAAACGAAAACATGTCGTTAAAAAACGAAGACATGTGGTTTCACTACAAACTCTTTTTTAACAATAACATTACATTGCATTACATTGGACCAGTCCAAGGAGTAGTCCATTTGATCAAAACGGATCAAGTAGTTCAATATTATTTGCAGGATTGTTTTTGGAATGTGTTCATTAACCCAAAAAATTTGCAAGTAGTGAGTATCAAATTTCTACTGGTTTTTTTTTCTTTGAGATTCTTATTAATTCTTTTTAAGTTTTTTTTAGTTATTCGACCTTTTGTATTATAATTTATAAATAAATAAATTGTTCAAGCTTAAGGCCTGTTTTTATTCTTTCATTCTTTATTTTTTAATATTTCGACATCCTTTGGATGTCATCTTCAGGAATAACAGGTCACAAAAATATACAGCAATTAGCTTGTATTCTTATTTTGTGTTTTTAATTATTTGTTTCGTCTCAATAAAAAGGTATATATTAGGGAAGCAACCAACTTTTTTACAATTTTGAAAATATCAAAATGGCCCTATCCATACCATGTAGTGCATAAAAAAACGATAACAACTGCATCTTTAGATTTTCGATATCGTTAAAAAAGGTTCCGCGTGAAATGCAATTAAGTTTGGGATCAGTAATAATGCATTTATACCTACACCATAAACAGTTTAGTAATGCTAGATGGAATTCTAGAGCAATTTTTGCAATTCTAGCTAACATACTAATTCCAAAATATCGTAGCAAATTATATGTGGCCTTGGTACAACATTTGGTTTTCAGACATTTGTTACAAAAAAAAATACTTCGAAGCCACCAACAAATCATTATCGGGCTTTACTAATGCTCAGAAATGCTTTCTAAGACATTGGGTGAAAGATGAATCAAGAATTCCAAAAACACAACGCAGCAACATTTGTGCGGAACGCGCCATCAAAGTCCTAAAAGATATATTCCCCCAATGCAAATCAACACGAACTCTTAATCTAAAGTTAATTTCACTTAACAAATATAGTTTTTAGATTGTAATTATAATCATATAATTACATTAAGAAATGTAAATAGTAAAATGATTATAAAATACAAAATTTTGAAAAAATAAAAACAAAAATCTTAAAGGGCTTTCAGAAATCGGCTTCGACGCGGAACGTTTTTGTTCCGAAATGACCTGAGGAAACATTTTTCGGTTTCAGCATAACATCGGCTACAGCGTGGTGATAGGGCCTTATTATACCCTTCACCTCAGGTGGAAAAGGGTATATATAAGTTTGTCATTCCGTTTGTAATTTCTGCAATATTGATCTAAGACCCTATAAAGTATACATATATATTCTGGGTCCTTATGAGGAGAGAACTTGATTTAACCATGTCCGTCCGTCCGTCTGTCCGTCCGTCTGTCCGTCCGTCTGTCTGTCCGTCCGTCTGTCCGTCTTACGTTTGATATGTGTTTTCCGGAGACTCCAGACACGATAGCGGCTAGGTTGTTTTACATTTATGTCACGTATAGTCCACCATTTCGTGCTATTAAAATTCAGCAAGATCGGCCCACAAATGGCTGAGATATGATCAAAAAATTTCAAGTGCCTCTAATTTTTTCCAAAAATCCCTTGTTGTTGTATTTTTATTGCTTTTTTCTTTATATATGGAGAACGGCAAGAGCCAAAGTTTCCAAATTAGGTACACACATTTAGGTTGTCAATACACACGAACTCTACAAAATGTGGGCGGGATTGGAGAAGTGGGGGTGGTACCTCCCGTACAAAAAAAATTAAAAATTGTATAAAAACCTAAATTTTAGGGCTGTCATATGTCCTATGGATATGACTTATATACCAAAAATTATGACCAAAATTAAATTTTTTTTTTTTTAATACCCACTTTCGGGAACCATAGGTCTCCTCGAGTCCAAGCTTTATAACTCAAGTAAATGGTAAATTTCTTCTTAAACACGTCGGTATATAAATCTGTCAAATCGGTTAAAAAATGGCTGAGTTATAATCAAAATACTGAAATCCCAAAAATTACTCTTTTTTTATAATTAAGATTGTTTTTTATACCCTTCACCGAAGGTCCTACACCCTAAAAAGTATATATATTCTGGGTCCTTATGCAAAGCGAAGTTCAAATCCGGTTGTCGTGTTGTAAGTATTGTAAATATGTATGTATATGTATATGTAAAAATTATTTAGTTGCTCTCTATTCTACTCGCACAATGGTGAAGGGTAATAAGATTCGGCACAGCGGAATATAGCACTCTTACTTGTTTTACATATTTCCTTCGAGCAATGCATTCTTAAAATACAGTACAAAAAGAGAAACTAGGGGTTCGGAAATACATTTTTTGCAGAATATTCGGTGCTAAACTTTGCCAGGATGAGTCAGAGATGACCTGACAATAGAAGAAACTCTCAATCTTTAACAAAATTTGCCTAAATAGTAGCATAATGGAAGATTTTATATGTATGGTCCAGCGTATAAGAACAGCTAAAATATAGAAATACAAGCAAGCGAACATGTGTATAATATGCTCAAGTTACGCATATGCAATGCGTAATCTTGTTTTCATCATTCTTGAATCTGTACTATGGGTTGCTTCCGATTTCTGCAACATCTTCGATAAGTGAAAGAATTTTTTCCAACTCAAGTTTTATCAAAACTCAAGAAAAAAATCGCTTAAATCTTAAACTATTGAAATACCTAATAAAAAAATCTAACAGTTTAAATACATAAAAATATTATGGATAAAGTATTAAATATGTTTTTCTTATTTCTGAATTACATTTTTGTTTTCTTGTTTTAGTTTAAGAATTGTTTTGTTCGTTTTGTAATTTTTTTTTTTTTTGTTTTTACTAATAAACTCCAAAAATAAATAGTTGTTGCATTTTTATTTATTGAAATTACTTAATTTATAACAAAACTTTTCTCATCGGTTAACCGATCAATAACAAAATTAACCGATTAAACCAAAACCTCGGTTAATTAATCAAACGATTAACCGATTAAAGCAAAAGCCCGATTAAATGAATACCCTAATACGTATACTCTACTTGCAAGAAAGTAATTTCATGTGGATCGATTTAGCGAGAGCACAACATCCGGTCCAAATTTCAACTTTTTAGCTTCAGGCGTTAAGGCTGTGCGATGGTGAATTTACCAATCAGTCATAAATTTAATATTTTGCTTTGCCTTATAAAAACTTTTATTGTTAACAAAGAGTTTTTTAATATTGTATTATTGATGAAAACCCGAATACTTTTTTTCCTCTCCTAAATAAAAAAAAGTGCAATTCATGATTTGTTTTTTTTTTAACCCGTAATGTGTAAAATTTTCCCAAGTCTTTAAATAACACTGGTCTACAAATTTGGAAAAAAAATCAGCTGGAGAAACGAAGCATGTTTTTACCTAATCTGGGTGTGCTGAATTCAAAACTGGCATACAAAATGGTCTATTAAGTCTAGTTCTAGTTTTTTTATCGCATGCTGGCAATACTGGAAAACGGTCAATACTGACACTACAATTTCACAATTATTATTTTGACAGAAGCCCACATTCATTCTAAATCTTCATAATAGTAGCGTTTAAGCATGTCAGGGAGATCGTGTGTTACTGATTCAAGCTATTTTTGCTTTGTGTGCGGGGAATATTTGGTTGGAAAAAAGGATATGCACAATCATTAAAAAATGCATATTTACACTATTTTGGTTTTGCAGTCAGAAACTTCGACAAACCGTGGACACCGACAATGTTTTGCATATTCTTCCTTTTTTTTTTTTGAAAATTCATCGATTTTTTAATAAACAAGTGATTTTTCATGTAAAAAAACGAATAAAAACAAGTTTTTGTATCGCGAAAAAACCTGACGCGATAGAGAAAACCAATTACAGATTCGAACTCAGCCCACCAAAATACCCTAGGAAAAATATTTGGTTGAAAGTTAGAAAGTTATTTTATGACTATATGTATATTAAAGTCTATTATGATATGACCAGTGTCGGCGCCGCCATTTCATGACACATGGGAGGTAGGCGTGTCCTTAGACCGATTTCTCCAAAAATTCATAATTTTCTTAACTAAGCTATTTTATGCTAGTGTACCAAATTTCAAACATTTCTGACAACTCGTTCTATTTATGTCCCTTCGTTATGTGGGGACAAAGCACTGAGCGCCGCTAGTTAGTATTAAACAAAAGAAGACTGAGCTGTTAATTTGATATTCGACTGTACGTAACCACGTGCACTTTTATGTAAAATTTAGTATATGTGACCCGAAAAATAGAAAGGGGCCTTAGGGTTTTGCCATTTTAAAGATTTTTTTATTTGGTGTACCATCACTGAGCGTGTCTCATTTGAAAGCGACACATCTCAACCTTGTTGGCCAACCTTGAAAACGCGCGTAGGTCGTCGCTACCTCTTGTTTTGTGTAGTTAGTTTTTACTGTTCCCTTTACCTTACTGGTCCCTTGCTCTATGCGCTGTCACATATGTATTAAGTTGTATTTTCCTTTTAAGCTTCGAACATTCTGTTATAAGTTGCATGTACCAAATTTTTTACCAAAAATAATTATGACAAGTGAGAGTGCTAAATTCGGCAATGCCGAATCTTTTATAGCCATCATTATGGTGCGATAAGAACAAAAATCTTTTAGGTACCTCGCCAACTTCTTCAATTCCGCTCATATTTTTTCGGATATTGTGTAATGCTAACCAAAATGCTTGAGCCTAATTTGGAAACTTTGACTCTTGCCGTTCTCAAGATATGCGGAAATTTCAAATGTCCTTGAACAGCAGGTGACACTTCCACTTCTCCAATCACGCCCATATTTTTAAAGAGTTTGTGTATTGTACCTTGTTTCGATATCTCTTTTTTTCTCTTGCCGTTCTTTTGTTATAAATAAACCTATTTTTTGCCACTCCCACTTCTCCAATCCTGCCCACATTTTGTTGGATGTTGTGTATTGACAACCAAGATGCTTGTATGTAATTTGGAATCCAGCTCTTTCCTTTCTCAAGGATAAACAATACATAAAAACAACAACATAAGATTTATGGGTAAAATTAGATGTACCCAGTAAAAAATGGAGCTTCCAACGAAGCAGGTTTGTAAGGGAGAAACATAAGAGTTGCGCTAACCATTGCGCATACGGAAGACATGAATTTTATATGGCGAGTTCCCACTTTGAAGCAATACATTTTTGACACATGAAGCGCATTATTCAGCTCATAAAAAAATTGTTGGATGTAACGATCAGCTTTACACACTAAATGTTTTGATACAGTTATTTTTTAGTATTCTCCCTTACAAACCTGCTTCGTAGTAAGGGAATGCCGTAGCACTTGAAATGTTATTTTTTTTTTTATAAAAGTTGTTGAGAGTTTTTTCACTTACTTTACTGCATTTCTGTATGTCTTATTGCGTAGCGCATAATTGTGCGCTTATTTTGTTAAATGTACCATTAGTGCTTCGCAAAATGATAAAATTTTTTATTGGGTAGACGTTGGTTTTTGCTCATATCTCAGCCATTTGGACCGATCATGCTGAATTTCATTAACAAAAAATTTTGGACTACAAATGTATATCGTAAAATCAGTTTTTCTACTGATAAGGACCCAGGACATATTTGGGTTTTCCACAGGAAAGTCTACTTTTTAGTCTTGTTACGCCACCAAACTCTTTAAATTGTTTGTTAGAGAATAATGTATATGGGTAAATCCAAGGTGAGAACGTGATGTTTACGTTTTCATAGCCCTTAAATTTTAGCTCTAAGAAAGCACTGTTATCTATGCTAAACTTTATAGAGGGCGCAATTCTAGGTCAAAGATAATGGCAAAAGAAGTAGCGGTTCGAACGTGACAAAAATAGAAGTAGTTTTTTTGGCCATGTATAAAAAGGCTTAATTCAGCGAAACCAGGCACGATTTTTTTGTCAAATTACTTTCAGGGTTTTACATAGCAATTTAACATTAAAATGTCTTTGGTTTGATTCCAAAATCATCTTTTTTTTTATTTTTTAAGCCAAAATCTGGGTCGATATGTGACATTTCGAACGTGAAACTTTTTTCATAATAATTTAACTGAATAATGATTAAAACAAAATAAAAATTTACCGTTAATCCGAATAACATATTTCTCTTAGAACTCTTCCTTAGATAGCAGACCATGTAAGAACATTTTTTTGGAATAATTTTTTATTAAATATCACCTCTTTTCAGGAAGATAATATTAAAGAAAATATACAATAAAAAATTCTCACAAATAAGAAATTACGTTTGCACAATTTTGCAGCCTGATTATTCATCTAAGTGAACAAATTTATGAGAAAATTTATAAAATTAGTAAAATTTTAATATTTCTCTATAATAATATTTGTAAAATAATTAGCTTTTATTAACTTTTAAATTTTCGTTCACGGTGGACCTTTTGACGGAAATGCCCATACATTATTTAATTTTTAGTACCTTGATGAAAAGCGAAATTTAGTGAAAGAGAGAAAACTTTTTAAGAACTTGGGTCTAAAATACATGATTAATAATTAATCATCTGTTGCTGCAGTACCTGTAGCATCATTCCAGCACAGAACATTTAATGAATTACAGACCAATTAAAGGTATTTTTCACTATAAAATAGCTCATACAGAACAAAGCTCCAAAATACAGTATGTACTAGGGATGTCAAACGGGACTGGTATTCGCAAATACCGCGATTCGGGATTTCAATAAATTGAATCCCGGGATTTTACAGGATTTTTTCGGGATTCGGGGTTTTTGAAAATTAAAAGATAAATGCTTTTTATAGATATTTATTAAAAAAAGCGTCACTTAAAGAGGTTTACAAGCAACATTTTTGAATCCCAAGAAAAACTTTGATATTTAATATGCATGTGGCAGTGTAAATAAAACTGAACTGGCGAAATAAAATAAAGAAATTTGTTTTATTTTTGTTCTTTCTTTACCAATTGTTTTCGGGATTGTAAGAAAAGATAAGCTTTGATATTGGAACAAGTAAAACTGGGGCTTATAATTCTTATTCGCTTAACAGTTTTATTTGTATAATATCTTTAGTTTTTCTAAAACCTTTGGATGAAGCTTCCTGACGATTTGGCCTAAGCAACCAGTGAAATGCGCATAGGAATAGCTTATCCCATTAACAATAAACTTCAGTTTGTCAATAGTATGAAATGGGAATTTAGCACATTATAACGAAACCTTGATAAAAAATTTTAATAATTAAGTTATTATTTTTAAGTTTAATGTTATTTACTAAAATTTGTAAAAATAGAAAATTGTGATTTTTTTAACTAATGTTTAATTTAATTGAAAATATGATAAAAAAAAATAAACAAAGTACGATTTTAAAGAATGTGTTAATTGATTTAATTAAAAAATATGTACCATAAGATCTATATTTTATTCAATTAGATCAGTTGATTCAAACTTTATAAAAAAAAAATAATAAATATTGATTTATTTGTAAGATTCTATTAAAATTTTTATTAAATGAATTAAAATAAATAATTGAAATTTGAATTCAAAATTAATTAACAAAAAAATTAATTTAGTTAACCATAAAAATCATAGTTTACCAAAAACTCCTTTTTATACCTACAACCACTCGTGGTAGGAATTATGTAGTGTATAAAATACACTACTTAATTTCGTGAAAACGCACTCTCGGAAACACTTTTATAATCCTTACCCTGTAAAGAATAAAGTTTAAATTTTGAATTTGGTGCACCGGTGGAATGTTTTGTGTATTTCAAGACATTTCTCTCTAAAATTTCTTTATAAGTGCTTTTTCTTTTGTTTTTAATGACAGTAGTACATTAGGGGTGATTTTTTAAGAGCTATAGGAAAGTTAAAAAAAAACCTTAAATTCAGAAAGATGCATGAAATCTTTATTTGAATCGATAGTACGGTCCATATAATTTAATGTTTGAAGATTATTTCATGCAAATGTTGACCGTGACTCCGCCTCAAATGGTCCATCCGCTTAGTCCAATTTGGCATACTCTTTCCAACATTTCGGCCGATATCTTATGAATAAATGCTTCAATGTTGTCTTCCAATGCGTCAATTGAAGCGGGCATGTGTGTATAGACATGAGCTTTAACATAGCCCCACGAAAAATAGTCTAAAGCTGGAGGTCCGCACGACGCGTTACTCGCTTTTTCGCAGCATACGCAGCTGTCAAAAAAGTAGAATCTGTGTCGTTATACGTAGTAAGTTACATGCACAAAAGCGTAGATGCCTTGAGGCGAAAAGTAGGTTTACTTTCTACTTTTGTAAGCGTCACAAGCAGCGTTCTAATAAATCAGCTGATTTTGACAAATTAAATTTTAGTTTTACTTGTTCTGCTGCTGCATAAAAAGCGTTGCATGTAACTTGAAACGTAGAACGCAAGTAAGGTGATTAAAGCATGTGCTGCGTGGAGGCGAAAACGCGTGGTATGGACCTCCAGCTTAAAGGCGTTAAATCACACGATCTAGGCGGCCAATTGACCGGTCCCGAACATGAAATAAAATGTTCACCGAACTCGCCTCTCAATAAGTCCATTGTTAAGCGTGCTGTGTGGCATGTGGCACCGTCTTGTTGAAACCACATGTCAAGCAAGTCAAGCTCTTGCATTTTGGGCAAAAAAAAAGTTGGATTTAATCTCACATTGTTGAGTAACAGAGGCCCAATTGCTGCGAACGGCGACAAATCGATAATTGATGGTCATCATTAACACTGGCCGATACAGCTGCGATATTTTCTTCACTTCGCACTCTACGTAAGTGTGTTGGTGGTTGAATGTCCAACAATGTAAATTTGGTGCGAAATTTAGTCACAATAGCCCGAATAGCCGCTTTAGTGGGTCGAAAAACTGGCCATAAAATGGAAGAAGCGCGCGATGAACTTTCTTAACAGAGCACGCATTTTGATAATAAAATTCAATAATTTGCAAGCGTTGTTCGTTTGTAAGACGATTCATGGTTAAATTATAGACCAAACTGAAGATGTTTGACAGTGAAACAAAACACGAAACGTGCGTCAGCTGTTTAAACCAGTGTTGCCAAAAAGATAATAGCTAAAAAAAATCACATGATATAAGAAAAGTTAATCAAATAAATATTTAAGATCAATATTTTTTTTTTTTTTTTTTTTTATTTATTTCAAATTTTATTATAAAATATAACAATATTACAATTTCACCTCAGCGCCAGATTGGCATTAGAGAGGCTTGTTGGCAAAATTTAAACAAAAGAATTTCAATATATTTATAATAAATTTTAATTTACATGTATTTCAAACATACCAATTAACGTTATATCAGAAGCTCATCAATATGTTGAGATAAAAAATTTTTTAAGTTAAATTTAAACTGCGATAGGCTGGAGGCTCGTTTAATATTATATGGCAAGTTGTTATATTCTCTACAACCAGAGTGTTCAATTCGTTGTTTAGTTGTTTCAGATTGGCAAAAGATTATTCTTAAATGATCACGATTTCTTGTATTAAAAGTATCCTGATTACGTGTGAATTGTATGGTATGATGCCCAATACACTTAAGACATTTAAACATGTACATTAACAACTGGAACTTATAAAGTCCATATATTGGCAAGACAGTGGGAAAAACCTCCCTGTATAAACTAACAGTTGGAAACCGGCTAGGCAAATTAGCTACACTTTTTAATGCTTTATTCTGCATTCTCTGAAGCGATTTAAACTCAGTAGTTTTTTTGAATCCATATATTAATGCAAGGTAATTACAATGGCTTTGAATCAAAGCCTGATAAATTAAAAATTTGGTTTTTTTATCAAACTTATTTCTAAACTTATACATTAAGCCCAACGCAGGAGAAAGTTTTACCTTAAGATTCTTAATATGCTGATCCCACATAAGATTTCCCTGAAAACATATACCCAAATATTTAACAGAAGAAACCTCCCGAACTATATTCCCGTCAACAAAAATACTAAAATCATTACTAAAACCAAAGTGTGGTTTAAATCTTATAAGCTTCGTCTTTGCCGGATTTAAAAATAGCTTATTTATACGAACATATTCCGCAACTAATGAAGCATCTCTTTCCATATACGGCTTTAATGCAGTTTCATATTTGTAATGATAAAATATACTAATATCATCAGCGTATATAAAAATTTTTCCCGTCAAGTCTAAATTTTTTAAATCGTTGATGTATATTGAAAACAACAAAGGACCTAGAACACTTCCCTGAGGAACACCATGTACTACATTACGCAGATTACTCCTATTTTCCTTAACTTAAACAAATTGTCTTCTATTTGTTAAGTAGCTCTCTAGAAGCAAAAATTCATTCCCATGAATTCCATAATATTTAAGCTTCTGCAATAATATTTCATGATCTATAAGATCAAACGCCTTCGTAAGATCATAAAATATTCCCGCAACTGCACTATGACCTTCATCTAATCCTTTACAAATATAATTTTGCACATTTACAATAGCCTCCTCAGTGCCACAACCCTTTCGAAAGCCATATTGAAACTCATTTAATAAATTGTTTTCCATAAAATAAGTGAAAATCTGTCTGTGCAAAATACGTTCAAAGATTTGATCTATAATGGCAAGTATCGAAATAGGACGATATTGTTCCACTGTTGTTGCTTTACTTTCCTTGGGAATAGGGATTACTTTATGGATTTTCAAAATATCAGGGTATACTGACGAATCTACAATGGTATTAAAAATACGCACAATATTTGGTGAAATACAATTTGAACAGTGTAAAAATACTTTGGGATAAATATTGTCATGACCACAACTTTTTCCAGGTAAAAGACTTGAAATTATATCTTTAACTTCCTCATTAGAGGTATAGCTAAGATGAAATCGGTTATGAAACGGTCTTAAAGTTCTCAACCCGTTACAGAAATCGGAAGGTAATTGAACTATTTGCTGCTTTATTGTGTTTACTGATTGTAGGAAATGAGAATTAAATACTTCAGCTTTACGGACATTGTTTTCTATTAATTTTCCATTATTATCAGCAATAGAAATTTCCCTTTATTCTATCCTCCCCAGAGTTTCATTTACAAATTTCCATGTTTTTTTAGGGTCATTACTTAAGTTTTCTAAGTTACTGGCATAAAAGTTATTCATCGAAATCCTCAAAGCTGCTTTTATAACTTTACTGATTCTTTTCAAGTTTGTTTCAAGTATATTATTGCGTTTCCTTCTTCTTTGTGTCAATAGACTGTTCTTAATAATGATTAATTTTTGCAAATTACCGTTTATCCAAGGAGCTATTTTGTCTTTATTATTTGTCCTTCTACATGTTACCACAGTGGAACAGTCAACAGCACTTCTAATTGATGAAATAAGATTAGAGGTGTCAGTTGACGAATCACCAGTATGCATAAAATTTGTCATATTATTATGTAAAATATGTTCCACTTTATCATAGTCACAGTTAACAATCTTTTTTATTTTATAGTCCGGTCTTCTAAATTTGATATCTACTACACATGATATAATATTGTGATCCGAAATCATGCAATTAATAGAATCAACATTCATTGGCTTGTTCATATTAGTATAAACATGATCAATCGATGTACCACTAATTTGACGTGTTACCAAGTCATGGCAATTTCTAAAGTCAAAACTTTGCAAAAGATTTATAAGTTCCTGAGACATTTTTTTATTTAACAAATCGATATTTGCATCACCAACCATAATACAGTGGTACCTGCCATAAAGAGACAGTATGTCCTCAATAAATATCAAAAAGTCATTTAGATTACATTTTTGCGATTTATAAAAAGAAATGAAAATAATCTCTTTTGCATCAGATCTTAAGTCACAAAACTTTAAAACCACAGAATCAATAAAATTTTGATTTGAAAATCTTTCCACTGAAAAATTAATACTTTCATGTACAAATACCGATGTTCCACCAAAATGATCAGCTCTACAACAGTGAACAGCTTTATAACCTGGTATGTTATATATTTGAACAATATTCTGTTTAAACCAAGTTTCTTGCACTGCAATTACTGCAGGAAGATTCGATAACTTCGCAATTAATGTTTTAAATTTATTAAATTTTAAAATTGAAGATATGCTTCTGATATTAATTGATATGATATTTAATAAATTATTATTAGATATATTATTACAACTTATATTAAACTCATCTAAACTATGAAAATAATGGTTTGCAATCATAATAAAAATTTAAAATTGAATTTATGCATTAAAATTAAATCAAAATATGTAAGTTATATAATTACGATGGTGACATAAAAGAATTATCTGACTCATCTTGAATGTTTACAATATTTTGTGTACGTTGGGTACTAGCACGGTATGTGGTTGCCTTTAATAAGAGTTCATCAACTTCCTCAGCACATCTTATTAATTTAGGCCTTGACAATTCACTCATTTTTGTAAACACTCTTCCTTCATTAACATAAACAGAACGATATCCGATTTTTTTTAATGATTTTGCATAATTAAACAGGCTAATTGTTTCCCGACCTAAATAATCATTTACATAAATTTTTTTTGTTTTTTCTGCTTCTCTTAATTTGGGCTTTACTGCCATTAGTTTTTCTTTCGACTTTTTGGTGTTAAGTTTAATAACAACAGATTTTTTTTTATTTGCAGGGTTTTTATTTTTTAAAAAGTAGGCATCACTAATGCTATCTTCATTTATTTCTACACCAACTTCCTTTGTAAATTTTAACACTGCATCAACAGCCGATTCCCCATCACTAGCTTCAATTCCAGACAGCAAACAATCATTTTTTACTCTCTGATCATTTAAAACTTAACAGAATCTCTAAGCATCTTAACTTCAGTTTTAAGCTCTTTATTTTCTTTCTGTAAACTCTCCACTTTTTTCTTATTTTCCGCTACTCCTCTAATCAAGTCATCAAATTGCTTGGACATGAAAGTCATTGTTTCATTTAAAACAGACAATTGATCCAATTTTTTTAACTCTTGTTTAATATCATTGAGTTCTTCTTTTACCGAAAAATTATTGTTTTTGTTATTCTCACATAAATGACATACAAATTCTTCGCTCTCATTTTTTAGCAAATATTCAAACTGACGTTTGTCCAAAGATGTACACACAACCAGAGCTGCCGTTTTTGGTTATTTCTAACCAAAATTGGTTATATTTTTTTTCAATGTGGAGATGTGAATATTTTTTTCATTTTGGTTACTTTTTTCTTAAATAATCCTACGTACGAATATGTTTTTCTTGATATAATTATCTACGAGCTCGAATAATTTGTACTGTGTACTACGGTTTTGTCATTATTTGTTACCAACGAACGGAAGTTTTTTATATTCTATCGAAAACAAAAAAATCCTTTTAAAACAGCAACCATATAATTTTTTTAGGATTTTTGTTAAGAAAATATTGCCATTTGTAATTTTTATATTAAAAACGTCATGTTCTGAAATCGAAAACAAATGAAGTTTTAATCAATGGAGATTTTCAATTATTTTTTTTAAATGAGCGTAGTTTTTCTTGATTTTAAGAGTAGTAAAGAAAAGTAGTACTAAAAGTAGGAAGTGCATAAAATCATACGGAATCGATTTCAAAAAATACACAAAAGTCGTTTTAGTGTTTCTAAAAACTTGAAAATAAGTTTAACATTCTAATGGCCATTTTCTCAATGTATCGACAAACTGCCTGCTACTTAATGTCAACATAAATTTATTGGACCGATAAACTGTCTGTTAACGATTTTGGGTTTCTCAATATACCGACAAAAAACATTGTTTTCAGCTGGCAACGCCACTCAAAATACATGTAAAAGTTGGGTGTCAGCTGATTGAATTTATCTGTACGGCAAATAAAAGGAAAATAAATAATTGACAGATGAGTGCCGGTTAGCTTTGCGATAAAATCGAAGCAAATGAGACATTGAGAAAACCAAATTTCTTAAATGTGCAGTTTTTCGTTGGGAAAAAAGATAATTGCCTAATGAGAAAATGGCCATAAATTTCGGTTGTTTCCAGAGGTATATTTAAATACATATTTTAAAATATTTTTCAAAAATACATTAAATTACACGGTGAGACAGTCCAAAAAACCTGGGACCGGATATCATTTTTCTTGTAGGGCTTGTCGAGTAAAACAAGATTCCAATAGTGAAATATGCCGGACACCTCCAAAATCCGGATTTACGGGTAAAAAACCGGTTTTTGTACCTTTGCGCAGTTATAAGCTTGTAATTTTGTTGATAATGATCCGATTTTCAATTGCATACTAGATTTGGAAAGAAGAAACTGAGATCTTTCGAACAGTGTATAATTTGATTAAGAAGACTGGAGAAATTTGGTTGTAATTGTCGAGCAAACACAAATTTTGTAGATTTTTCAAAAAAAATTTCAAATTTGGTGACGTTTTTATACATTATTTTCTTAAGAAACTATAATACTATTGAGTTTATTCAAAAAGTACGTTTATTAACAATTACAACGCATATTTGGGTTTAAAAATAGATAAGTAATTGACTGAGTTATTTAACTTTTCATGAAAATAAACTTTTAAACATTTTATAAAAATTTTATTAATCAATTAATCAATGTTATCCTAAACACAAAAAAAATTTGTAATGAGAGTTTAAGTCATTCAAAAATATTGTTTTTTTTCGTGTTCTTTTTACGCACTTTCTTTAAAATTACAAATCACTGTTAGCCTAAACACAACTTAGATTTACAACAAATATTTGTAATGAGAGCTTTACTCATGTAAAATTATTGTTTTTTTTTAATATGACGTTTTGTTAATGTCTTCTTTTTCACTTTGAATCTGTGTATTTAAAAAAACGTTTGCAATTTAATAAAAACCGTGTGCAATTTAAATTAAAATTATGACAAAGATGACAAAAAGCATCGCCGTTTACATCTAATTTTTTACAAATTGTTTCATGTATCCCAGTTTAAGATGCAGTGGTGCCAGAATAACATCCTTAACTTTAACTAAATGGTAATTTAAAATGTTTTTGCTGCCTATTCTATGTGACTCGCGAGATGGCCATAGCTTGCGATCATAACGATTCGGCGCACGACATATTACATTACAAATCTTAAATTAATAAAAATAAAGTCATAAATTTTTATAAGAAAATTTACTTTTAAATGAACCACCAATAAAAAGTCGCCATTCATCTGCATTATAATTGTGATTTAATGCCGAAAATAGTTTCGGTACATCAACGCAATACACGAGATCACTGTCATTGGAAATAGTCTTAAATCTTTCTTCAAGTAACCAAGTCCGGTAACTTGTTCTACCAGATGTTATAACGAAACCCTTTTCCAGAAAATTCTACTGTTTTAATCGCGACCAAAGGACTTCAGATTGCCGCTTTGACAAGTGTAATTCGCGAACAAGATCGTAGAAATCAGCATTTGACAAAATATGCCGCTCCGTTGTTGTAGACCTGGATGGAAGGAACTTTCTTTGTTCAAAATCTTTTTCTGTTATTTCGAAAGATTTGCTCGTTGTCGGTAGATCATTACTTACAGGTATCGGTTTTGTAACAGTTACAACATTTGCGTACTTAATGTTTTTGCGTGTTTTAAAACTGTTTTGTTTTTAAAATCACGCCGGTGACTGATATCAGTAAATAAGCCAAAAATTTGTTACAATTGTCACACATTTTGTATACAATTTTAATTTAAATTGCACACGATTTTTATTAAATTGCAAACGTTTTTTTTTAATACACAGATTCAAAGTGAAAAAGAAGACATTAACAAAACGTCATATTTAAAAAAAAAAAACAATAATTTTACATGAGTAAAGCTCTCATTACTAATATTTTTTGTAAATCTTGTAAGTTGTGTTTAGGCTAACAGTGATTTGTAATTTTAAAGAAAGTGCGTAAAAAGAACACGAAAAAAACAAAATTTTTGAATGACTTAAACTCTCATTACAAATTTTTTTGTGTTTAGGATAACATTGATTAATTGATTAATAAAATTTTTATAAAATGTTTAAAAGTTTTTTTTTTCATGAAAAGTTAAATAACTCAGTCAACTACTTATCTATGTTTAAACCCAAATATGCGTTGTAATCGTTAATAAACGTACTTTTTGAATAAACTCAATAGTATTATAGTTTCTTAAGAAAATAATGTATAAAAACGTCACTAAATTTGAAATTTTTTTGAAAAATCTACAAAATTTGTGTTTGCTCGACAATAACACCCAAGTTTCTCCAGTTTTCTTAAATAAATTATACACTGTTCGAAAGATCTCAGTTTCTTCTTTCCAAATCTAGTAAGAAATTAAAAATGGATCATTATCAACAAAATTACAGGCTTATAAGTGCGCAAAGGTACAAAAACCGGTTTTTTACCCGTAAATCCGGATTTTGGAGGTGTCCGGTATATTTCACTATTGGAATCTCGTTTTGGTCGACAAGCCCTACAAGAAAAATAATATCCGGTCCCAGGTTTTTCTATTTCATTCAATTTTGTAACACTGTGTTATCAATATAGTGTTAAAATTTATGGAATTTTTTTTTTAAATGCCTGTAAGTTTAAGAATGTTGAAATTTTACTGTTTATAACTTGTCGGTTTGTATATTTATTAAATGTTTGTTAAGATAATTATTTGGTAAAAAACTTTTGACTGTCAGTTATATATTTTTTCCCCATTGAATATGCGTTGCGAAAGGCTAATATGTTTATTTTCGCCATAATATTTTACAATGATACACAAAATAAATCAAATAGAACAGTCTGAAACATTTATTTATAATAAGAATTATAAATTTGAAATAAAATTTACAAACAAGAGAAAAAAGTTTTTATAATATTTATTAGTATTGTGGTTATTTTATTGAACTATTTATGGTTTTTAATCCAAATTTTTTATATTTTTAATTAGGCTTAAGTTCATTAAATTTAATTTTCATTAAATTATTTTTATGAAGAAAGGAATTTTACAACATGAAAATCAATTAAAATTTACTGATAATTTTTCATTCTTGACTCAATCTGGGCTCGAACCCAGGTGTTTACGGACAGGTTACCCTGACATGTTTCGATTGCAACCACTCAATCTCCTCAGAGGGCTTGCCGTTTAACACTCGCAGCCATCGACGACTGCTGACGTCATTAGTCAAACATCAATCCTTAAACCAAATTGTATTTAACCTTTGGTAGATCGAAATTTGCTTTGAATGATTATATATTTTAATTTACTTTAACATGTTGTTCCTTTACTTCTGTTTTTTCGTACTTTTGTCAAGAATTCTTCTTGAAGTTCAAAGTACATATTTTTTGTTTTTTAATTTTTTTGTCTTTCTTTTTCTTGTTGACCTTTTCAGCACAACTTGAAGGACAAATGCAAACATAGAGCTCGTGCCTTAGCTTTAACAATTATTAGTATTGTGGTTATTTTATTGAACTATTTATGGTTTTTAATCCAAATTTTTTATATTTTTAATTAGGCTTAAGTTCATTAAATTTAATTTTCATTAAATTATTTTTATGAAGAAAGGAATTTTACAACATGAAAATCAATTAAAATTTACTGATAATTTTTCATTCTTGACTCAATCTGGGCTCGAACCCAGGTGTTTACGGACAGGTTACCCTGACATGTTTCGATTGCAACCACTCAATCTCCTCAGAGGGCTTGCCGTTTAACACTCGCAGCCATCGACGACTGCTGACGTCATTAGTCAAACATCAATCCTTAAACCAAATTGTATTTAACCTTTGGTAGATCGAAATTTGCTTTGAATGATTATATATTTTAATTTACTTTAACATGTTGTTCCTTTACTTCTGTTTTTTCGTACTTTTGTCAAGAATTCTTCTTGAAGTTCAAAGTACATATTTTTTGTTTTTTAATTTTTTTGTCTTTCTTTTTCTTGTTGACCTTTTCAGCACAACTTGAAGGACAAATGCAAACATAGAGCTCGTGCCTTAGCTTTAACAATTATTAGTATTGTGGTTATTTTATTGAACTATTTATGGTTTTTAATCCAAATTTTTTTTTTATTTTTAATTAGGCTTAAGTTCATTAAATTTAATTTTCATTAAATTATTTTTATGAAGAAAGGAATTTTACAACATGAAAATCAATTAAAATTTACTGATAATTTTTCCTTCTTGACTCAATCTGGGCTCGAACCCAGGTGTTTACGGACAGGTTACCCTGACATGTTTCGATTGCAACCACTCAATCTCCTCAGAGGGCTTGCCGTTTAACACTCGCAGCCATCGACGACTGCTGACGTCATTAGTCAAACATCAATCCTTAAACCAAATTGTATTTAACCTTTGGTAGATCGAAATTTGCTTTGAATGATTATATATTTTAATTTACTTTAACATGTTGTTCCTTTACTTCTGTTTTTTCGTACTTTTGTCAAGAATTCTTCTTGAAGTTCAAAGTACATATTTTTTGTTTTTTAATTTTTTTGTCTTTCTTTTTCTTGTTGACCTTTTCAGCACAACTTGAAGGACAAATGCAAACATAGAGCTCGTGCCTTAGCTTTAACAATTATTAGTATTGTGGTTATTTTATTGAACTATTTATGGTTTTTAATCCAAATTTTTTATATTTTTAATTAGGCTTAAGTTCATTAAATTTAATTTTCATTAAATTATTTTTATGAAGAAAGGAATTTTACAACATGAAAATCAATTAAAATTTACTGATAATTTTTCATTCTTGACTCAATCTGGGCTCGAACCCAGGTGTTTACGGACAGGTTACCCTGACATGTTTCGATTGCAACCACTCAATCTCCTCAGAGGGCTTGCCGTTTAACACTCGCAGCCATCGACGACTGCTGACGTCATTAGTCAAACATCAATCCTTAAACCAAATTGTATTTAACCTTTGGTAGATCGAAATTTGCTTTGAATGATTATATATTTTAATTTACTTTAACATGTTGTTCCTTTACTTCTGTTTTTTCGTACTTTTGTCAAGAATTCTTCTTGAAGTTCAAAGTACATATTTTTTGTTTTTTAATTTTTTTGTCTTTCTTTTTCTTGTTGACCTTTTCAGCACAACTTGAAGGACAAATGCAAACATAGAGCTCGTGCCTTAGCTTTAACAATTATTAGTATTGTGGTTATTTTATTGAACTATTTATGGTTTTTAATCCAAATTTTTTATATTTTTAATTAGGCTTAAGTTCATTAAATTTAATTTTCATTAAATTATTTTTATGAAGAAAGGAATTTTACAACATGAAAATCAATTAAAATTTACTGATAATTTTTCATTCTTGACTCAATCTGGGCTCGAACCCAGGTGTTTACGGACAGGTTACCCTGACATGTTTCGATTGCAACCACTCAATCTCCTCAGAGGGCTTGCCGTTTAACACTCGCAGCCATCGACGACTGCTGACGTCATTAGTCAAACATCAATCCTTAAACCAAATTGTATTTAACCTTTGGTAGATCGAAATTTGCTTTGAATGATTATATATTTTAATTTACTTTAACATGTTGTTCCTTTACTTCTGTTTTTTCGTACTTTTGTCAAGAATTCTTCTTGAAGTTCAAAGTACATATTTTTTGTTTTTTAATTTTTTTGTCTTTCTTTTTCTTGTTGACCTTTTCAGCACAACTTGAAGGACAAATGCAAACATAGAGCTCGTGCCTTAGCTTTAACAATTATTAGTATTGTGGTTATTTTATTGAACTATTTATGGTTTTTAATCCAAATTTTTTATATTTTTAATTAGGCTTAAGTTCATTAAATTTAATTTTCATTAAATTATTTTTATGAAGAAAGGAATTTTACAACATGAAAATCAATTAAAATTTACTGATAATTTTTCATTCTTGACTCAATCTGGGCTCGAACCCAGGTGTTTACGGACAGGTTACCCTGACATGTTTCGATTGCAACCACTCAATCTCCTCAGAGGGCTTGCCGTTTAACACTCGCAGCCATCGACGACTGCTGACGTCATTAGTCAAACATCAATCCTTAAACCAAATTGTATTTAACCTTTGGTAGATCGAAATTTGCTTTGAATGATTATATATTTTAATTTACTTTAACATGTTGTTCCTTTACTTCTGTTTTTTCGTACTTTTGTCAAGAATTCTTCTTGAAGTTCAAAGTACATATTTTTTGTTTTTTAATTTTTTTGTCTTTCTTTTTCTTGTTGACCTTTTCAGCACAACTTGAAGGACAAATGCAAACATAGAGCTCGTGCCTTAGCTTTAACAATTATTAGTATTGTGGTTATTTTATTGAACTATTTATGGTTTTTAATCCAAATTTTTTATATTTTTAATTAGGCTTAAGTTCATTAAATTTAATTTTCATTAAATTATTTTTATGAAGAAAGGAATTTTACAACATGAAAATCAATTAAAATTTACTGATAATTTTTCATTCTTGACTCAATCTGGGCTCGAACCCAGGTGTTTACGGACAGGTTACCCTGACATGTTTCGATTGCAACCACTCAATCTCCTCAGAGGGCTTGCCGTTTAACACTCGCAGCCATCGACGACTGCTGACGTCATTAGTCAAACATCAATCCTTAAACCAAATTGTATTTAACCTTTGGTAGATCGAAATTTGCTTTGAATGATTATATATTTTAATTTACTTTAACATGTTGTTCCTTTACTTCTGTTTTTTCGTACTTTTGTCAAGAATTCTTCTTGAAGTTCAAAGTACATATTTTTTGTTTTTTAATTTTTTTGTCTTTCTTTTTCTTGTTGACCTTTTCAGCACAACTTGAAGGACAAATGCAAACATAGAGCTCGTGCCTTAGCTTTAACAATTATTAGTATTGTGGTTATTTTATTGAACTATTTATGGTTTTTAATCCAAATTTTTTATATTTTTAATTAGGCTTAAGTTCATTAAATTTAATTTTCATTAAATTATTTTTATGAAGAAAGGAATTTTACAACATGAAAATCAATTAAAATTTACTGATAATTTTTCATTCTTGACTCAATCTGGGCTCGAACCCAGGTGTTTACGGACAGGTTACCCTGACATGTTTCGATTGCAACCACTCAATCTCCTCAGAGGGCTTGCCGTTTAACACTCGCAGCCATCGACGACTGCTGACGTCATTAGTCAAACATCAATCCTTAAACCAAATTGTATTTAACCTTTGGTAGATCGAAATTTGCTTTGAATGATTATATATTTTAATTTACTTTAACATGTTGTTCCTTTACTTCTGTTTTTTCGTACTTTTGTCAAGAATTCTTCTTGAAGTTCAAAGTACATATTTTTTGTTTTTTAATTTTTTTGTCTTTCTTTTTCTTGTTGACCTTTTCAGCACAACTTGAAGGACAAATGCAAACATAGAGCTCGTGCCTTAGCTTTAACAATTATTAGTATTGTGGTTATTTTATTGAACTATTTATGGTTTTTAATCCAAATTTTTTATATTTTTAATTAGGCTTAAGTTCATTAAATTTAATTTTCATTAAATTATTTTTATGAAGAAAGGAATTTTACAACATGAAAATCAATTAAAATTTACTGATAATTTTTCATTCTTGACTCAATCTGGGCTCGAACCCAGGTGTTTACGGACAGGTTACCCTGACATGTTTCGATTGCAACCACTCAATCTCCTCAGAGGGCTTGCCGTTTAACACTCGCAGCCATCGACGACTGCTGACGTCATTAGTCAAACATCAATCCTTAAACCAAATTGTATTTAACCTTTGGTAGATCGAAATTTGCTTTGAATGATTATATATTTTAATTTACTTTAACATGTTGTTCCTTTACTTCTGTTTTTTCGTACTTTTGTCAAGAATTCTTCTTGAAGTTCAAAGTACATATTTTTTGTTTTTTAATTTTTTTGTCTTTCTTTTTCTTGTTGACCTTTTCAGCACAACTTGAAGGACAAATGCAAACATAGAGCTCGTGCCTTAGCTTTAACAATTATTAGTATTGTGGTTATTTTATTGAACTATTTATGGTTTTTAATCCAAATTTTTTATATTTTTAATTAGGCTTAAGTTCATTAAATTTAATTTTCATTAAATTATTTTTATGAAGAAAGGAATTTTACAACATGAAAATCAATTAAAATTTACTGATAATTTTTCATTCTTGACTCAATCTGGGCTCGAACCCAGGTGTTTACGGACAGGTTACCCTGACATGTTTCGATTGCAACCACTCAATCTCCTCAGAGGGCTTGCCGTTTAACACTCGCAGCCATCGACGACTGCTGACGTCATTAGTCAAACATCAATCCTTAAACCAAATTGTATTTAACCTTTGGTAGATCGAAATTTGCTTTGAATGATTATATATTTTAATTTACTTTAACATGTTGTTCCTTTACTTCTGTTTTTTCGTACTTTTGTCAAGAATTCTTCTTGAAGTTCAAAGTACATATTTTTTGTTTTTTAATTTTTTTGTCTTTCTTTTTCTTGTTGACCTTTTCAGCACAACTTGAAGGACAAATGCAAACATAGAGCTCGTGCCTTAGCTTTAACAATTATTAGTATTGTGGTTATTTTATTGAACTATTTATGGTTTTTAATCCAAATTTTTTATATTTTTAATTAGGCTTAAGTTCATTAAATTTAATTTTCATTAAATTATTTTTATGAAGAAAGGAATTTTACAACATGAAAATCAATTAAAATTTACTGATAATTTTTCATTCTTGACTCAATCTGGGCTCGAACCCAGGTGTTTACGGACAGGTTACCCTGACATGTTTCGATTGCAACCACTCAATCTCCTCAGAGGGCTTGCCGTTTAACACTCGCAGCCATCGACGACTGCTGACGTCATTAGTCAAACATCAATCCTTAAACCAAATTGTATTTAACCTTTGGTAGATCGAAATTTGCTTTGAATGATTATATATTTTAATTTACTTTAACATGTTGTTCCTTTACTTCTGTTTTTTCGTACTTTTGTCAAGAATTCTTCTTGAAGTTCAAAGTACATATTTTTTGTTTTTTAATTTTTTTGTCTTTCTTTTTCTTGTTGACCTTTTCAGCACAACTTGAAGGACAAATGCAAACATAGAGCTCGTGCCTTAGCTTTAACAATTATTAGTATTGTGGTTATTTTATTGAACTATTTATGGTTTTTAATCCAAATTTTTTATATTTTTAATTAGGCTTAAGTTCATTAAATTTAATTTTCATTAAATTATTTTTATGAAGAAAGGAATTTTACAACATGAAAATCAATTAAAATTTACTGATAATTTTTCATCGGACCGAAAAGTCCGATCGAGATAAATGACATATCGTTGGAAAGGTAAACGTAATTTTATATGAGATGAAAAATATTGTCGTTCGACAAAATCCTTAATAAAAACTTTATTTTTCATCCGATTTTTTTCAAATTGCGCTTAAAACGTTGGTAATCAAATATACTATTTGGTTAAAACATAAAACATTCCAGATATTTAACATAACGTAGAAAAAAAACGAAATAAAAATGAAAAATTTTGAAAAAAACGTAAAAAATAGGCAAATTTCGAACTTTGAGGTGCCATAACTCAGCCAATTCTTATCAGATAAAAATTTTCAGCATTTCGGTTGGGCTCCACAAGGGTTTGAGTGGGACCATACACCGAAAAACACAAAAGTACCGTTATCTAAAAAACTGTACTTTTGAAAAAAAAATTACAGCGTTTTTCGTGTTCAGGAGGTCAAAATTAACTTATCTAGGCACGTGGCGTTCTTGGTAATTTTCCAAATTAAAAATTTGTAAAGCAGTGTTATACTTTGTATTAATACATGTCAAAAACTCAAGTAATATGAAAAGTGTGATAGTGTTAATGCAATGTGTCACGAAAATGACAAGTATTATTAAAAAAGTTTGACATCCCATACGACTTCATCGGTTTTTGAAAAATTTCTGAACAATAATACTTTTCATTGGATCAGAGTTGCATGTTATTTCATGTGTGAGTGTTTATACTTTGTATAATGGTGTGATCACAAACTGTCATGTTAAATTAGATTTTTTGACAGTCGCAACAAAACTCATTAGATTTCCATCTAACAAAGTATTATGGAATACGCAAGACTTGTGAGATAGTGTAATCTAGCCTTAACTCTTGTAAAATAAAACTATTTTTTTTTACGAAAAAATCTCAAATAAAAAAAAAACTTTTAATAAAATTTCTCGTTAGTTCTTCAAATGAAAAACGAATTACATTTCTTGTTTTGTTTTCTTGATTTATAATTATTATTTTACTATAAAGTGCAAATAACCTTTGTATTACAATGCAACTTAAAATAAATTTTAATGATTTTCTAAATTAAAAAGAGGCATTTTAAATTTGGTTATATATTTTTACATTTGGTAACTTTTTCCAAAATTTTGGTTGTAAAAATTGTATTGGTTGTGGCAGCACTGCACACAACATGAAAGTTTTTGTTGCATTTATCACATTCTATGCTTTCTTCATTTTCTTCAATGCACAATTTGCACTGCAAACAAATTATTTTTTTGTTTTTTATACTTCTTCTGCTTGACTTTGGCATATTTTATTATCTGTAGATACTTTATTATTTTAAAAATTCAAATTTACAGTTCTTATAATAAATAAGTTTTTATACCCTCCACCACAATTAGTTGTGAAGAGGGTATATTCAGTTTGTCATTCCGTGTGAAACTTTTTTACTATTCATCTCAGACCCTATAAAGTATATATATTCTGGGTCCTTGAGTAATTTTAAGTCGATTTAGACATGTCCGTCTGTCTGTCCGTCTGTCCGTCTGTTGAAAACACGCTGACTTTCGAAAAACTCAAAAGAAATCAACAAACTTGGTGTCAAATTGCTTGTAGTTATCCTAAGCAGTTTGGGATCGAAATTCAGCAAAATCGGTTCAATAGGATCTGAGCTATGATTAAAAATGTGGAACCACCACCTAAAAAAAATTGATAATTTTGTTACAAAAACTAACATAAATGGTGGAAAAATGCACAGAATGATATAAGATTTCGCAAAAATTCGTTTTATTCAACTGGAAATCACGCTGTGAAATTTCGTGAAGATCCGTCAATAATTTACCCTAAGCCCCATATAAGCCCTACTCCCGGAAAACAGTATATTAAGCCTAAAACCTTAACTAACAATGCTATCATTACAAATTTTGGCAAGTCACAGTTACATAGGACAAGAAATTAAACTGTTAAGTTTCGTGAAGATCGGTCCATAATTTACCATAGGCCCCATATAAAACCTTCTTCCGGAAAACAGTTCAGTACGCCTAAAAACGTAAAAAATAATGCTATCATAACAAAATTTGGTACATCAAAGTTTTATAGGACAAGAAATAAAACTGTGTAATTTCGTGAAGATCGGTCCATAATTTACCCTGGGCCCCATATAAACCCTACTCCCGGAAAACAGTTTAGTACGCCTAAAACCGTAAAAAATAATGCAATCATAACAAATTTTGGCTCGTCACAATTTTATAGGACTATAAATGATACTGTGAAATTTCGTGAAGATCGGTACATAATTTAACCTAGGCCCCATAGAAACCCTACTCCCGGAAAACTGTTTAGTACACCTAAAACCCTAATTAATAATGCTATCATAACAGAAATTGGTACGTCACAGTTTTAAAGGACTAGAAATGACGCTGTGAAATTTCGTGATGATCGGTCCATAATTTACCCTAGGCCCCATATAAACCCTACTACCGAAAAACAGCTTAGTCGCCTAAAACCATAACTAATAACAAATCGTCACACTTTAAGATAATAATAACATCATACAGATATTACTCCTTAAACATTCGAACTGTCGGTGGAGGGTATCAAAGATTCGGCACAGCCGAATATAGCACTCTAACTTGTTTTTTATATTTTTAAAATTTAATTTATTTTTCACTAAATATGGAGAGAATCAAATTGTGTTCCCAATCCTCTCAAGGGGGAATGACATGATGAATTTCTTTTCATAAGAGTGGCCCGGTGGGCTAGCTGGTAGTCTATCAGCGCAGGGGTTGCGGGGATTTCAGTATTTTGGTTATAACTCAGTCATTTTTTAACCTACATATTTGACAGATTTATATACCGACGTAGTAAAGAACAAATTTTCCATTTCCTTGAGCTATTAAACTTGGACTCAGGAAATTCTATGGTTCCCGATGATGGGTATTTTAAAAAAAATTTTAATTTCGGTTATAACTTTTTTGTATCTAAACCAATTTTTCTGAGTTTTTTTGGCGTAACCACAGGTCATATTTTTGATATTTTCTGAACGGCAGGTACCACGCCCACTTCTTCAATCCCGCACATGTTGTGGGATGCTGTGTATTGACAACCTTAATGTACATATGTACCTAATTTGGAAACTTTGGCTCTTGCATTTCTCCAGATGTACAGAAAAAAGGAATAAAAATACAACAACAACATCAAATTTTTGGAAAAAATTAGAGGTAGTCGTGCATATCTCAGTCATTTTTGGACCGATCTGGATAAATTGCGATAGCAAAATTATAATAAGCATACCTAACATCATATCTGGGGGCTTCGGAATCCCCATCATATCTGGGGGCTTCGGAAACCCCATTTCAATAGACAGATGGACAGACGGACAACCAGATTTGAACTTTCCTTCTTATAAGGATATTATGAAAAAATATAACAGGATCAATACGCAGACAGTTTTTTGCCGCAAATTTTTACTTGCTATATATTCGCGCTGAATTACAGTAATGTCAAGGGCTATGCTACGTGGAACAGTCAAGTCATGCTCAAATCATGCTAAAATTTTAAGCGCAAATAATAAATAATAACAAGTTAGAGTGCTATATTCGGCTGTGCCGAATCTTTGATACCCTCCACCGACAGTTCGAATGTTTAAGGAGTAATATCTGTATGATGTTATTATTATCTTAAAGTGTGACGATTTGTTATTAATTATGGTTTTAGGCGACTAAACTGTTTTCCGGTAGTAGGGTTTATATGGGGCCTAGGGTAAATTATGGACCGATCATCACGAAATTTCACAGCGTAATTTCTAGTCCTTTAAAACTGTGACGTACCAATTTCTGTTATGCTAGCATTATTAATTATGGTGTTAGGTGTACTAAAATGTTTTCCGGGAGTAGGGTTTCTATGGGCCCTAGGGTAAATTATGTACCGATCTTCACGAAATTTCCCAGTATCATTTGTAGTCCTACAAAACTGTGACGAGCCAAAATTTGTTATGATTGCATTATTTTTTACGGTTTTAGGCGTACTAAACTGTTTTCCGGGAGTAGGGTTTCTATGGGCCCTAGGGTAAATTATGTACCGATCTTCACGAAATTTCCCAGTATCATTTGTAGTCCTACAAAACTGTGACGAGCCAAAATTTCTTATGATTGCATTATTTTTTACGGTTTTAGGCGTACTAAACTGTTTTCCGGGAGTAGGGTTTATATGGGGCCTAGGGTAAATTATGTACTGATCTTCACGAAATTTCACAGTGTCATTTGTAGTCCTATAAAACTATGACGTACCAAATTTTGTTACGCTAGCGTTATTTTTTACGATTTTAGGCGTACTAAACTGTTTTCCGGGAGTATTGTTTATATGGGGCTTAGGGTAAATTATGAACGGATCTTCACGAAATTTAGCAGCGTGATTTCCAGTCAACTAAAACAAATTTTTGCTAAATCTTATCTCATTCCGTTCCTTGTTCCAGCATTTATGTTATTTTTTGTAACAAAATTATCAATTTTTTTAGGTGGTGGTTCCACATTTTGATTCATAGCTCTGGTCCTACTGAACCGATTTTGCTGGATTTCAATCCCAAACTGCTTAGGATAACTACAAGCAATTTGGCACCAAGTTTGTTCATTTCTTTTGAGTTGTTCGAAAGTGAGCGTGTTTTCAACAGACGGACAGACAGACGGACATGGCTAAATCGACTTAGAATTACTCAAGGACCCAGAATATATATACTTTATGGGGTCTGAGATGAATAATAAAAAAGTTTCACACGGAATGACAAACATAATATACCCTCTTCACAACTAATTGTGGTGGAGGGTATAAAAAGGGAACGCTCTAATACATACGTCTTAGGCCGAGGCCACGCAATGAGCGGCTCAGCGTCAAGCGGCTGAGCGATGAGCGTCAAAGCGTCAAGTTTGATCGGCAAGAGGCTTATTACTGAGCGTCACTTCTGAGTGGTTAGTTGTTAAAATGCCATTGTAAAGAGTGGCTTGTTCAATGTTATTACCCGAAAATCGTATTCATAAAAATGTTATGCGTTTTTTAAGAAAAAAAAATTGCAGACTGTTCGTCGATTTCGATCGAAGACTTCGTTCGCTTAACTTACATTTAAAACAAATTATGAACAAGTAAGAAAGTATAGTCGGTCAAGCCCGACCATATGGCACATTACAACACAGTATTAATATACACATCATGCTAATGTGTCCATATTTATCAAGCAAGGGGAATTAAGCCATTTATATATAAATCTACCCAATACAATACTGCCGTATGTCTGTGAAATGCTTTGATTTGCTGTTGCTAAAAGTTAACACCAAATTGACAAAACAAAAAAATGATTTCTCGGTTATATTTTTATTTTTAAAATTTGATAATCTGTCTTGCCATAATTCGGTCGGCTTTGTACGGATGAAATCATAAGCTCCATATTTACTTTTGCCATGTTTATTTTTTGACGCTCAGAAAACAACTAAAAATTAGAACAAGTTTTATTCCTGAGCGACGCCGCTTAGCCGCTCAAAAATTTCGCTCGCATGCCGCTCATTTCGTGGCCACTTCAATAGAATTTCATATGTTTTAATTTTTTGACGCTCATCGCTCAGCCGCTTGACGCTTAGCCGCTCATTGCGTGGCCTCGGTCTTATACGTTCAATAATGTCATAAAAACAACGAACTGCAGCCTGATAAAAAACAAGTTAAAGTTTCCTACTCAAGTACAAACATTCAGTCGATAGTAATATCGATAGTATCGATAGTGAAATCTGAACTATCGGTAAATATCGATAGTAGAAAATATCGATAGTATCCCACCACTAGAAGGGTATAATAAAAAAATGTAGATAACAATTTCGGGATTAACTACACATATCCCGGGATTAAAAAATTTAAATTTGAGATTCGGGATTCGCTGAATCTAGAAATTTCCGTGATTTTTCGGAATTTCAGGATAGACATCCCTTGTATGTACTGCTCTGTATAATACAGACGGATAGTCATCGTACTTATGGGGACAAATTAAAGGTGTCTGATAATTTATTTCTCGCTGTTGGTTTGTTTGCTTGTTTCCTAATAAATATTCCCCGATTTGTAATGCGTAATTTTGTAATTTCACTCTTTGTAACACACAAGGAAAGATAATTTATTTAATTTTTTAATCAGCCAAAAAAAAAATCTTTTGACTTTTTCCCTGTTTTGTCAAAAAAAGATACCACTCCATCATCGCTAATTATAAAGCCACACAACCAATCAAAAAAACTTTGAAGTATTAAATAAATTTTTAATTTGTTTTTTTTTTTTTAATTTTTATTTAAAAAAAAAAAAAAATTTTTTAAATATACATATTTTTATAAAAAGAATGAACTTTTTTTCAATAAAAATTGTTATGTTATCTCTAATAATGCAGTGTAGGAAACTTTGTAGAGATTTTTTAATCATGTATTCGGTCGAACATATTGGTTCTTGGTGTAGCTGGTGGTGATTTAAAAACTGTAAGAGTTTTACAGTATTTCTCACCATGGTGTTTGTCTATGATTAATGATGATGTGGTAAGAATTGGAATTAGGATTTCTGCGACGGACCGAATAATATTAACAGAATTAAAAAACCTTCCAAAGTAGCTGCCTTAAGCTGTGCTTTAAAAATTTTTGAGATTCATCTTTTGTTGAGATTGCACCAAATTTTTACGATAACCTTTTCCTCTATTTTTATATCATGTCTTTTTTCTTTTGAATTTAAGCAGGGTAGAGAAGAAACCATGGTAGGAAAAAAAACACATGAGTCGTGTTTTCTGTGGCTCTTTTTTAACATTCCTCTTTGCACTTATCTGTTTTTTTTTAAAGTTTATACATATTTTATTCTAATTTCAAAGTGAGTGACAAGTACATACATACTTATTTAATTGTAGTAAAATAACAACCCAATAAGCATTTAGGCTGGAATTCAAGTGGAATTACATTTGAAATCCAGTCACAATTTCCAATTTCCAGTGTGGAATTACAGTTGAAACACAGTTGAATTCAATAGCGAATCCAGCAAAATTAACCATTGAATTACAGTCGAACAAAACAGTACCTTTACAGTGTAATTCCAGCCTTGAATAACAGTGTGATTCAAGTTGAACCGAACCTGTTTTTACACTTGAATTCAAGCATGGAATTGCAGTGGAATTCAAGTCGAACCGAACCTGTTTTTACCGTTGAATTCAAGCATGGAATTTCAGTGTTATTAAAGCAATGTTACAACAGTATTTAAATAGTCTTATAACATTATTTGAACAATAATTTTGCAACAACTCTGTACCATAATAACATATGCTTCAAAAAAAATTGTTGTTGTTTTTTAACAAACTTCAAACAGACTGGAAAGAGGATGGATTTCAAATGTAATTCAAGCTTGGATTCACACTGGAATTCCAACATTGGAATTCACAAAAAATTTGTGCTTATTGGGAAGGTTTAAATAAAACAAGTAAGAGTGCTAATTCGGCTGTGCCGAATCTTATATACCCTTCACCATTGTGCGAGCAGAATACAGAGCAACTATGTAGACAAAAACTAAATAAAACTGGTAAATATTTTTTTTTTAATAAGATTTAGGTTTTTATAAAATTTTTAATTTTTTTTGTACGGGAGGTACCACGCCCACTTCTCCAATCCTGCCCACATTTTGTAGGATGGTGTGTATTGGCAACCTAAATTTGTGTACCTAATTTGGAAACTTTGGCTCTTGCCGTTCTCAAGATATACAGAAATAAAAAAAATACAACAACAAGGGATTTTTGGAAAAATTTAGAGGTAGTCGTGGTTTTTTGCTCATATCTCCGTCATTTTTATACCGATCTGGCTGAATTTCAATAGCAAACTTAAACGGAAAACCCATTTCAACTAGGCTTGCCAGATGAGCTTGATTTAGCTTGATTCTCAAGATTTTTTAGGGCATCTCAAGAATCAAGATAAAATTATATTTCTCAAGCTCAAATTAAAAACAATTGCTTTGTAAAATTTGTCATTTGCGAATTCATTCATATTATTTAAATTTTTATAAATTTCACATACGACATCTTTCAGCACTAGTTGTAAATTTCCCCCTATACTCAACATTATTTTTTACCCATCACTTGTAACTTGACAGCAGTGCAGCCGACCAGCTGATAAAACAAACAAACAAACAAATATAATTGCAAATTAAAATTTGAAAATTTGCAATTCTAAGATAAATGCAAAACGACGAAGAAGCCGGACCATCAAAAAAACCTAGATACACAACATTTTGTGACAGATGGACTACGCACTCCGATTATTCCAAATGGATTATAAAAAAGCATGAATTTACTGCAGTTTGCAAATTTTGTAAAACAGAAATTGTCGTTAAATATGAAGGAAGCCGAGCATTGGTAAAACATATGCAAACCAAAAGACATAATAAAATGATGACTTCCCAGGCGATGTCCCAAAGTATTTCAAATTTCGTAATTCCAAGGGCAAATAAAATAGAAACACAAATTTCGAAGGCCGAGCTGATGCGTGTTTTTCATAACGTCATTCATGGACTCAGTTACAATAGTTTAGACTGCCAAATGAAGCTTAGCACAAGAATTTTTTCCGACAGTAAACAAAGCCAGCATCTATTACGAGAAACATTTTGGCACCTTATTCGCAGGAAAAAGTTGTAAATGCTCTAAAAAAAATTGTTAAACTGTATCCATACGCAGTTCAATATTTTGATATTGAAACAGGAATCTGCAAACAAATTTTAGACTTTTATGAAGACCCTCATGAGGCATCTATAGATATGTAACAAAACATTATTAAAATAATAGTTTGTGTCCGTAACTCTGTATTTCAGAAACTTAAAAATGATAATGAGCAAATAATTATAACTTTTGACAGTTGCTGTTAATTATTTGAAAACCTGTTTTGACTTTGGTGACAATTCCCTTTACAGGAAATTCTCGTTTGTCAATTTAAAAAAAAAACGCTTTTATCTTGGGAATTGTTAATGAAAATTCTTAAATCTTTAAAAATTTCAAATGCTATAGATAACGATAAGTTGTACACAGATTATGGCTGTCTTCGTGAGGCCTATAAATATCTCCCAAAAGATATTTCTAACGACCAAATATGGCGTGCATTTTTTATAAAACAAGATGAAAGTGATGCCAAAAACCTCAGAAAACTTATTTCTTTTATGTTTTCGATCCCCGTTAGTAATGCGTTTTGTGAAAAAACCTTTAGTGTTTTGCATCATTTGTATTCAAAAGAAAGAAATAGGATGTCTTTTGATCTCATGAAAGCTGAGTTAATGATAAGAATAAATTTAAATGAAAATTGTAAAAACTTTCAAAGCTTTTTGCAAATTGAGGAAGGTATCGCATTGGCAAAAAGAGTTTCAAAAATTAGCAAATATATGTGGCAAAATAAAAGCACATAGGAAAATAAATGTATACTTAATGATTTTTTTAACTAAAAGAGACAAATAAAATTTGTGAACTGAATAAAATCTATTAAATAAGTACATATCTCCTTTAATTAAATAATTTTTAGTTTATATAAAAAATAAAATTGTTTGTACCTGGATTTTGAATAAATTGATTTTTGTTTTTAAAATATTCGATTTTTATTTTTGGTAGTCTCAAGATTTGTTTTTGGAAATCAAGATTCTTTTCCACAATGTCAAGCTTTTTCGAAAATCGGACCTGGCAAGCCTGAAATTCAACATACACACGGACAGACGGACGGACGGACAGACGGATTTGAACTTCGCTTTTCATAAGGACCCAGAATATATACTTTATAGAGTGTAGGATCAATATTGTGGAACATACAAACGGAATGACAAAGTTATATATACCCTCTTACCTTCGGTGAAGGGTATAATAATTTTAAAAAAAAAATTCAATACCCCAATAAACACTCAAATATTAAATTTCAAGTGCATAAAATTTAATTGGAAATAATTATTAACAGCAAAATTGCTTAGTGGGATGCATCAAAATTATGTGGAATTACGGATTTGTAATTATTTTTACACGAATAAGGAACTAAGAAAATCCGAAAAAATTAACTCTGGCTGCGAAAAAACAGGGTGAAACTATTAGAAGTTTTTAGAAGTTGCTTTAATCAAGTATGTAATACAAAAAAGACTTGTCCTTTAAATCATCTTGGAAATTGGGTGTTTGAAAATATTGATATCAATCATATACATATGTAACAGTAACTTGAGGGTTACACGATCAAGTTTTGCCTATCAAGTTTTAATACACTCACAATTTTTAACCAAACACTCATACTTATATATGTTTAATATAATTAACAGTTTTATTTGGTTTAATAGGTATCTTAAGTTTTTCTAAAATCTTTATGGATGAAGTTTCCTGATGATCTGGCCTAAGCAACCAGTGAAATGCGCATAGGAATAGCTTATCCCACCAACAATTAATTTCAAGTGTTTTTATCAAGAATAAAATCTGGGAATTGAGCACGAATAACAAAATCTTATAAGTTAAAATTTTGTATTCTAGGCTTACCACCTTTTAAAATTGCCAAAACGGGATACCACTAAAAAATCATAGAAAAATTCAAACAAATCCGTTTATGTATAATTATTATACTATTTTATTTGGAAAATCAACAATCTCACATCTTATATATAACTACGGGAACAATTTTTTTGTGGTTGATTTTTAAGTATCTTATCGCCCACCGATTTTAATGAAACATATATCGTTTTAAAGGAATTTGTGTGTAGATATGCACAATATTTTTTTTCTAATTTTTTTTTTTGAATTAAAGTGTTTGAAAAGCGTTTTAATTTATCTTGCAGACGAACGTACAAAGTTGGGTGAATAGTGAATTTTTTCCCTGCTCTTAAAATGTGTACGTTTTTGTTGTATTTGTAACGCACAGGTTTTCTCGAAAGTAAATGTCGAGTGGACGAATTTCGGCCACCGGGCGATCCTAGTTAATTTAAATTGTGTAAAATCTAGACTTATAAAAACACTACCAAAACATAAACGTAAATAAATATAATACAGTCAAATCCCGATAATTCGTACCCCGATAAATCGTAATTCCCGATAATTCGTAATAAACTGTCGGTCCCTTGAAAAAATCTCGTTAATTCGTAAAATTTCCATACATTTTGGTCCCCTCGCTAATTCGTAATTTTTTTTCAAATAAAATCTTCTTTACCTCTTATAAATCGTAATTGTTTGCTAACTACCACTTATAATTCGTAATAAAAACAACAAAAACATGGAAAGAATGATTTTTTGTTTACCACTTTTTTATTTTTGCGTGGATTTTTGCTTGTGTGTGGATTTATTTTCTTAAGATCAGTTTGTTACATGAATAATTTTTATGTATAATTTTTATATATTTTATTTTTAACAGTTGTTTTTTATGTGTTTTTGTATCGTTTTTGTAAATAAATTGAAAAACCCCGTTTATTCGTATTTATTTTATTTTAACCCCGTTAAATCGAAAACCCCTATAATTCGTAAGAAATGGCCGGTCCCTTGCAATTACGAATTATCGGGACTCTACTGTATACATAGTTGATAGCAATAGTAACATAAAATATTGATTTAGTGGAAAACAATACAGATTTACGTATTGGAAATATAGAAGTTTGTAGATGTGCTGCTCATACGGCACAGCTGGTTGCACTTGATATTACCAAAAACATTAAAGTTAAATGTTGTATTCAACAGTGCAGAAACCTTGTTAAATTTTTGAGAAAAAATAGTAACGGCTACAAAGATTTATTCGAAGTAAAGAAATTAAAAATTCCTCAACTAGACTGTCCTTCCCGTTGGGGTTCAACGTATATCATGATGTCAGACATATTAAGTTCAAAAGAGTTAATAGTAACAGTGGAATCAGTTGCAAGTAAATCTTCAGAAGAGAATTTCGAAATAAATGAAGATTTTTGGAACTTTGTAAGTTCTTGTTGTCTTGTTTTAATCCACTCCAAACTTCAATAATAAAATTTCAAGAAGAGCAACTCCATTATGGAGATTTTTATGCACAGTGGCTAAAATGTAAACTCATGTTCATACAAAATAAGTAGCTTGCTTTTAAAAAGTATTGAGACAAGAACAACAATGCTTTTCTCTAGTCACGCACTGGCAGCATGTCTTTACTTAGACCCTAGGTTTTACCATATGCTTACTGATATGCAAAAAAAAGATGCTATAGAATACCTTAAAAACATATGGGAGAAAATAACATTAACATGTAAGATCGATAAAAACGCAGCGTGTTTTGTAACAGCAAACAAAGCAAATGACAAGGGTGATGATATTTTAAGCGCTTTCTTAGACAATGTATTCAACGCCAATAATGCAGAAAATGACGGTGTACACCAAAAAAATTGAAAAGTTAAATCTTCCCTACACAAATTCTAAAACAAATGTTTTAGAGTTCTGGAAGGAACGGAAATATAGTGATCCTGAACTTTATGCACTAAGAAATTTATGTTTTGGAATTCCTCCAACGCAGGTAACTATATTCAATATAGGGTTGCCATTTTTGAAATTAGAAAAATAAGTACATCGTAAGAAAAATACCAGTACATTCGAAAAAAAAACCAGTACACAAATTTTGAGTCAAAATTTTATTGAATTCATTAGTTTTAGAAAATTATACATAAAAAATTATTAATTTTACTATTTTTTAAGGCAAGAACTTAGAAGTAATGTCATTGATCGGCACATTTGTTGTAAATGCACAAAAAATTCTAAATTCAAACAAATTATTGTCAATATAATGAGGGTATTCACGAGGTCTTCTATCTAGCCATATTGTTATAGGTTATAATTTTAAATCCACTTAAAATTTTTTGTTTTTGAATTTTGAAAAGCACTAATGACACTTCTATTTATTTGAATACAAAGTATATGGTAAGTTAAGAGTAAACAAAAATAAAACGTAAGACTGAATTTTAACTGGGTGACTCATAACCAGGGCAAGGAAGTTCATGCACTTAAAATCGCAAAATATGCGCATAAAACATGCACTAAAAATCGCAAAATATGCAAAAATAAAATTAAAAAATATGCATTAAAAATATATTTATTTAACCATATTTATAAAGATAACGTTTTGTTTATACAAATAAATAATTTTTTTTTAAGTTATCAAATGTAAAACTCATTCTATTTGGTCTTAAAATAGTTTTAAACATTAAAAATTTTCGTTCGACATCAACGGATATAAAAGGTGCATATTAAAAGTGTTCAACTCCTTTTTAGAATATGTATTCATTTTCTGCAATATTTTCTTTACTGGAAGCCAAATTAAAAATATTACCAATTTCTTTAACTTTTTTAAAACTGCATAAAGTTTGGCTTGTATTTTTCGCCGATTTGACCTTCTACTTTTCTTATTTTAATGACAGCGTCATCACCGTGTTCAACCGAGGTGTTCAATGATTTAAACCCCTGGAGTTCGGTTATTGTCTCGACCAGAAACCCATTGTTTAAGTGAATAAATTCTAATTGAGCCTTTATATTAGGTACGTTTAAAATATTGTTTACTTTTTATAGCGACTGCATTATTTTCGTTCAAATTATTTACCACATCCTTAAATTCTTAAAAATGTTTGGCATAATACTCAACTGCCTGCAACCAGGTCCCCATCTTGTTATACATGCTTGAAACGCGAAGGTGACTTTAAAAACTTGCATGTATGGCATGAGCTTAGCATGTGACATGTTACATTTTTGGGTAAGATACCTTTAAAAAATGTCAAGTGGAGCAACATCTTATTTTTATTAAAGTCTTCTAAAAGAGAAATTGAGTCTTTGAAAGTTCGAGCTAATGAAGCATGATTCACCTTTTCCAACTTTACAATATTTAACAAAAATTTGTGTTTACTCTGTTCTTCTTCGGCATTGAAGATCCCAACAATTACGTAGACCACGAAATGTCCTTCAGTGTCCATTGTTTCGTCAATAGACAGCCACAAATTATGTGGCTTAATCCTTTCAACAATGTCACATAGTTGTATAGTATACAACTTGACAAGATAAGTTTTTTTAAGGGTTGTTTCCGTAGGATTGGTTTCGTTGGTATATTTGTTCAAAGAAATTCTAAAATTTTGGTTGATAAGCTTATATAAAGGTATATCTGCAGACACCAGAGCATCACACAATTCCAAACTAATTTTACTAGTTTTATCCTCAGAAGTTGATTTTCTTGAAATTGAAGTTTGCGAAACCTTTTCATAAATCATAAATCTGTGTGTTTCTGGCTTTGAAGGTGCTTATTTACTAAAAATTTTTAAATGAAACACCTTTATTGTAAACTTAGCAAAAAAGTACTTTTCCATCTATTTTGAAGACTCAAAAACACACGTATTTAAAATATTATTTATTGATATTTTTTCTTTTGGCATTTTTTTTTCCTTAAAAACAATTTGTTTTATCAATACTTTTTGGATTTTATGTCATACTTACAGCGTAAATCCAAAATATTCTGTTTAATTCTTTTTTCGCCGAACGTTATTTTTATTTGAGGCTTTTTTAAGTAAAAAAAAATTAAATGTCAAAAAATTTTTATTGTTACTTCTACAATTATGTACACAATTATACAAATTGTATAATTTTTAAAATTTGTTAAACATGGCTACAAAAGGTGCTACTTTTTAAAAGTAAAGAAACAAGGGGAAATTATAATAAAATTTAGGTAATTCAGTACCAAACACCAACATGTTGTTGCTTTTAATCCTTGAAAATGTCAGAGTTAGCAGATATTCCCATACTTTTTTGACTGTTTGATAGCTTCAGGGCTGAAACAACTATAACTAGCTGATCCACTGACTACACCTTGTAATGAATTTGCCTCGAGCAGGAAGATATTTCTAAACAAAAAACTAAGAAGAGAGCAATTTTTTTTTATAAATATTACAAAATATGAAGAAAAATTTGAATTTATAACAAAATATCCCAAAATATGACGAAAAATATGCATTTATAACAAAATATGTAAAAACATGCATTTAAAGCAAAATATGCAAAAATATGCACTAACAAATTGATGCCATTTTACTGGAAACATTGTGATTCGCAAAGATATTAACTTTAGGTGGGTCTCAAAGTAACGACAACAAACATGCATTTGCATGAAGTCCCTTGCCCTGCTCATAACAAATCAAAAGTAATATGGCAAGTAAACCAGTTTTAAACAAGTAAAATTAATTTGAGGCAAAATTTAAAAAAAACCAGTACATTTGCGTACTGATTTGGGTGTTATGCATAAACCAGTACATTGAATAAAAACCAGTACGTGTACTGGTAAAATCAGTACGAATGGCAACCCTAGACTAGCGATAAAAACTTTTTCAATAATATCGACTTTTGTGAGTTGTTTTTGTGATCGCAGTTGATATAGCAAAGCTTCTTGAATACTTGTATCTCCGATTTCTTCGTTGATATCCTTAAGCTTCCGCCTTTTAGATCTATCGCTACAGTTCTCAAGTGATTTCTTTGGCCTCCCAAGGTTCTTTTCATTTGTACCTTCTGAAGATGTCTAGACACTGAGTTCGCCATCTAACCAGTTTGCAAAACTGTTGTAAAATGTAGGTTTACTCCATCCAACTTGTTTGAACCGCTTTTTTAAGTTTTTGACGAAATCGATTATTTTATTTTGCAGTTCCGATCGTATTTCATTGCTGCAGGAATATAAATTGAGTTTTCCTTCAATGTAACTTAAAACATCTTCCTCCTTTTTATTTTTAAAATAGTCTTCGGATAATTCTTTATAGCTGAAGCTCTCCATTTTTATAGATGTTTAAAAATTAGATTGTTATTGCTTAGATATATTTTAACAACTGAGATTTTATTCGAATACCACTGGTTTTTATACATAGCTTGCGTTATACTGTGTTCCTAGGTAGCATAATAAGGTAGAATAAAAAACTAAATTGGGCTAAAGTAGGATACGCTTAAATACCCACAGGTATTGGTAATTATATAATATAAAATACCTAGCACAACTTGGCTTGGTACATTTATATTCCAGTCACATGAATAAGTAAAATAAAAAGAGCAAAATAAATGTTACGAATAATTTTACACAAACTAAAAAAGTGTTCTATAGGCTGGTCCAAACAGGTACAAAAGTGCATTTGGGTTTAAAGTAGATACTTTCACCTTCCTACAGCTAGTAAAATCTCTCTAACCCCTTTTGACCCTCATAAATTCTATACTTCTGAATTTCAATTTGACTACAATATAGAACCTGAAAAAATATTTAATAACACAACAGGTATAATCGGTACAGTAATACAACATTACATTGTTTGAAGACTGCTTTACTACCAATATTAAAAATGTTGAACCCACTATTGATAAGAGTTTGACATAAAACATAATCCATCCGATTAAAAAACTAGAAAAACCGTTATAAAATCAAGCCAAAAAATCCGTTTTATCCGAATATCTCCAAAGGCAAAGGAGATAACCTAAAAATTTAAGCATATTTTTTGTAGCATACCTTAAATTTAATTTTTTTTGAAATCCATAAAATATTTTTGGTGAATTTTTTTAAATTTAGAATTTCCGAGGTTACCAATTTTAGAGGTCCGCAAGTCACACTCCCGACCCTCCATGGACCCGTGTTCATTCAATTCAACTCAAAAGCTACCCGGCCATGACAGTGTAAAATTTAATTCAAATATGTTCAGCCGTTCATAAGAAGCAAAATAATTTTTCAAAACAAAACGTTCGTAAACCCTTGTGTTATATTTCAGTCATATGAGCAGCTTAAATAAAAATAGCAAAAAAAAAAAAAATGTTCCGAGTAATTTCATTAAAATAAAAAAAGTGTTCAACAGACAGTTCCAACCAGTTGAACAAGTATATATGAGGTTAAAGAGGACACTTTCAGCTTTCTGATGGTACTAAAATCTCTTTAACCCATTTTGACCCTAAAAAGTTCTACTCCTCTAAAATTCGGATTTAACTGAATTATAGAACCTGGGGAAACATTTAATAACACATCAGGTATAAATGATACAGTGATGTAATGAACCACTTTTTAAAGACTACTATCCCACTAATATAACAAAAAAAATTTCGACCCATTATTGATAACGGTTTGCGAGAAATCATAATTTAGTTCTGATCAAATTTACAAAAATTAATTTTTTTCTAAAACAACATAAAATATTTGTTTCCAGCAGCATGCCACAGCCACAATTATCAATATTTTTATCTAGTTTTTTGGATACCTTAGTTCTAATATGTTTGCTATCGAATGGCATAAAAATTTTTGAAATCGGCGATGACAAAAAATTGGACTTTTGGCCGATGAAATTCAATTTTTAGCCACAGTGCGTCGGCAGATAATAAATAAAAATTATTAAATTAAATGTAAATTGGGCAAAAGTGAAAATAAAGTGAAAGAAAATAAATAAAGCAAATAAAAGTAGAAAAATTGTGTTTTTACTGCTTGAAACGGCAAAAGAGCCACATAAAAGTGCCATTGAGCCACAAAGAATAAGGGTGGGTTTTAATTTACTCTAAAGTGAAGTGAGTGTGTGTATGCGCGCCAGCCGCTAACTGACCTGTCTCAGCAAACCACTTGCATGAGGTTCCTGGCCACATTGTAATTCCGGACAACGTACCCAAGCAACAGGTAACCAGCCCCATTTACACCCCAACAGTTATAAAAAAAAACACATTTAGCAAAATCGATCGGAATCTGAAGAAGCTAAAACTAAATCGATCGGAATTGAACATACGGAATTAAAACCATTGCGATCGGAATTTGTGACATGCCTGATAAATAATCTTTTTATATAAAAACCTTTGTGCCGTGTTTGTGCTCCTAAAACTCAAAAACTGCTGAAGCGATTGACACCAAACTTATCTTAAACTAGCTGTTCAACATTCCAGCATTACCCCCAAAAAAATCAAAAATTATAAAATAAGTATGTTCTACAGATGTCGAGCTTGTCGAGTTGACAAGCAGACTCGGAAAACGGCTTCCCTGGAAAAATAATTTAAGGAACTTTATGCAACTCCACAATCAGACTACTCATTATGGCGTGCAGCTAGGAATCTAAAAATGCCAGTTATCTCTAAGCCATCATTAAGAAACTTAAATGATAGTTGGGCAAGAAACTATATTGAAAAAGGAAATCTGTTTGTTAATCATTTGAACATCGTATTTACCCCAAATATATCTCACGATATAGCAGTCGAGTTACCGCCTGTTAATGTTGGAGCAGCTATTCCCCTAAGATTTAAGATGAGAGAAAAAGAAAAGGCTATTTGTGAGCAGTGTTGCCAGAAGTAGGGGAAAATCCCTACATGTAGGTATTTTTGGTACTTAAATTGAAGCGTAGGGAAAATCGGACAGATTTTTCATACACTCAATTCACATGAGGGCTTTTACGACGTCGTTTTATCTTGATTCCCTTTTAAAGCAACTTCCAAAATCTCTTTGCGTTCATACGATGATTTTTGGTTGCATGTCTTTTTTTTATTACCCGTCATTCGATTAACCGGCAGCTTCAATAAAATGGAAAACAAAAATTTTTTTGCACTGATTTAAATTGCCTCTATTATCCGAAATTATAAACAAATTATCTTTTTTTCGTTAAATTTTGAACAATCAAAATAAATTTAAATAAACGAAGAAAGAGAATATCTTAACGGTGTGGAAGCATGTTCTGCCAAATTTACTTTTTTCCTCATGTTAACATAATAAAACGTTATATATTTACATAAAATAAGAAACACACCAAAAAAAATAAATAATCAAGAATTCTGCCGATCCCGTCTATTATCGATAATCGAGGTCTCACTGTATTTTCAACCACACACTTCAAAGTAAGAAAAAGAATAAAACGTAAACAGAAAAAGTTAAAAGAGAAATGTAAAAAACGACATGCAAAATACAAAGCGAGACATTTTGTTAACCCCTCTTTCTTTTCTACACCGCTCACCAACAAACCAAAAGAGACGTCGACAAAGCGACGTCGTAAAAGCCCTCATCTAAACTGAGTGATAGTAAAATGTAGGGATTTTTCTAGCTTCAAAATATATTTCCAGAGTAGTTTTTTGTTTAAAAAGTTGGCGACACAAATATGTATGTATATGTTTTTTTCTAAGTTATCATTCAAAAAGTGTGATCCGGTACTTTTTGGATAAAGTTCGGTAAAATGAGAGTAAACAAAAATTTCTCTCACTAATAGACAAAAATGTACAAAAGTACGGCAACAATAAAAAACAAATTTCTGATCAAAAAAAAAAACGTTAATATGAAATATGTTTAATTAAATACATACATAAATGACACATTAACGTGCATAAAATTAAAATTAAAGCATTTATTACATATTTCAACATTTTCTATTGTTTATTTTATAAATATTTCTTACATATTAATTTTTTCGGCTAACTTGTTTGCAGTTTTTTATTTATTTTTGACACAGGACGGACTACTTCAGCAAGCACAAAAATATTATTCTCTTAAAAGCTCTAACCAAACTTTGAGTACGGGAACAGTTTTCGGTAAGATTGGGATCCCGCGGGCTCCTAACGTTTAGTACGGGATCACACCTAATGTTGAAAGACTTAATTGAATTTAATTAAAAGCACATACACATGTATTATTTTTTTTTAGTTTTGTACTTATTTTATATCAATGCTTTAAAATGCATATTCGAATAAAATTTAATTGTTATATTTAATGTTGTGAATTGGGCTAATCTTGTGCAAATGGTCTTGCATCGTAACATTTGCAAAATGTTATAGTAAATACTGTAGTATACTTTTGATTGGCATGGTTCACAGAGTGTTAGCTGTCGATTTACAATCAAGTTTTGCAAAAGTCGAGTAAATATAAACTATTGGTTTTAGGCGTTGCATATTTGCAAAAGAGTAGCAAGTGCATTGCTGTATATTTTGTTGGTGTAGAGTAAAAATATACTATACCATTTTGCAAATGCTCCCAAAAGTATGCTACAGTATTTACTATACCATTTTGCAAATGCTACGATGCAAGACCATTTGCACAAGATTGTGAATTGAGCTATTGTGAATTGGGCTAATGTTTATTGCAAAACACGAAATTCGTTGAAAGTGTTGCATATTTCGAGTATGAAATTATAAACTATTGGTTTAAAGTTTTGCATATTAACAAATATTAAGAAAAAAGTATATTTTGTTAGTGTCGAGTAAAAATATATATTACCAGGGAGCACAAGATTGTGAATAAGGCTTATGTTAAAATAAATTAATAAATAATTAAAACCTAACACAAGAAGTACCAAGCATTTAGTTAATTTTGTCTGTGATTCAAGAAACTAGAAAATTGTCAACAACAAAAATAGGTCACTAAAATGTCAATACAACTTAGACTACACACGTGTGCACAAATTTGTTTTTAGTTTCGCATTTGAATTTTATTTGCATAAAGCAGCAGCTTTAAATTTAAGCGGCCGGCGAATGGGAACAACTGATTCGTATAAGATTTTATTTTTTAAAAACATGAGATTTTAAACTTTGGATCTGAATTTTTTACTTTTATTTGCTGTTGATGACTAAATTTGATATGCTGTCTGTCTGTCAACTCTTGTCGACATTATTAATGTTTTTATTAGTATAATTGACCCTTATAGCCTATTTACACTTGAGCATATCTTAGAGGAATGCGTGGAAGATGTTGAAAATTAAAAAAACTTGTAACCTTCTTAATATTATTTCCTTTCAATAATTTCTCAAGCTCAAGGTCCGTTTTATATAAAAAATATTTATTTAAAATTTATCCAATATTTCGCTATCTCAATGGATAGCTTCTTCAGGGATTTTTGGTTTTTATATTTGTACATTTCTAAAAACTTATTTGATTTCCTATCTTATTCTTATAAATTAAATGTCTGTAATTTTGAGCTACATTGTCCGTATCTGTCTTAAAATTAATTCTTTGTTCCATTGGTATGTTTATAATTTGCAACATTTCTAACATGTAGCGTCGTTTGTAGTTTGTTTCTGTATTTAAAACTGTTGTATTTTAAAAATCTGGTATATGATTGAAATTGGCACAATTCGATGACAATGCAGTTTTTGAGAAGATGTATTTTTGTATTTTTGCTCAGATCTATGTCCTGCTAATCTAGTTCTTAATTTGTTTTTTGTGGTACCTATACCACATACTTCATTATCCTTACCCTTACAAGGTATCTTGTAAATAATATTAGATTTATCTAATTTTTCTGTCTTATCTTTCATTTTACTGAATAATCTATCTAATGTATTATATGTTTTATGAGCCATCCTATAATTATTCATATCATAAATATTAGAATTTTGTAATCATTCTGAAAACATTGGTACATAAGTTAAAAACTTATAAATTTTAGGTTCAGTTACCATATTCACACTACCTTCTCTATGTCCTTTGTACTGTTCAATCAATTTACAAATCAATTCCCTTGGAAAATTATTATCCCCTAAAATATTTTTGATTCTCATCTTATTATTCCAATGAAAAATTATATCACTAATATTTAGAACCTTGTCTATAAAATTTTTGGCAGTATTTATAATAACCCTTCTCGGATGTTTCGAATAATAATTAATAATTCTTCCTGCAGAAATTGGCTTTTGGTACCAATCAACTAATAAGTTATTCTCCTTTCTTATAACTAATGCGTCTAAATATGGAAGTTTATGATTTCATTCCCTTTCAATTGTAAATTTAATATTCTGGTGAATATGTTTAACATATTTTCTATTTCACATTCTGAAATAATACAAAATAAATCATCTACATATTTTGTAATAATTTTTGGTTTAATAGATAATCTTCTAATACATGTATCAAGTAGCTTCTCCATAACTATATCCGCTACAACAGGAGAAGCCGGAGAACGCATAGGCAATCCTTTTTGTTGAGAATAAATTTTATTATTATATTGAAAATATCTACTATCAACTTTGCAAAATTTGAGAATTCTTAAAAATAATTCCCTTTCAATAGTTGTATGTTCTCTAATTATATTCCATTGTTAACATCTGTAACATCTTTCATCATACAAATATTTATTTTCACGTGCAAGAGCGAATAAAAACTAAATCTATTTATATATATAAAATTGTAACGCTACTGACTGACTCACTGATTCATCATCGCAGAGCCTAAACGCCTGAAGCTAAAAACTTGAAATTTGGACCAGAGATTGGCTACCCTCCAAATCGATCCACTAAGACGGGATTTTTGGAAATTAAAATGTTTATGGGGTAAAAAAGGGTAAAAACGGGAAAATACGGTAACCTTATATCTCCAAAACTAAAAGAGATAAAAAAATGGAATACTTATCGTTTTTCGGAACAATTTTGATTTTAGTTGAACTGTTAAACTGAGGGAAGATATTTTACAACTTGGAATTTTTATTAAAATTTATTTATAATTTTTCTTGGCTGAGCTGGGATTCGAACCCGGGTTGATCTTTACATGTTTCAAGATTCACCACATTCTAGCCTCAGAAGATCTTTGAGTTCTACCCACTGCACCACTGCGGTGCCCGTTAGCCAACAGTCAAACATCAAACTTTAACCAGTAGTACTGGTGGTTCGAAATTTGCTGTTTTTATCACTTAAATTTTAAAGTACATGTTGCCCCCTTTCCTCTGTTTTTTTGATCTTCACGAAATTTCACAGTGTCATTTCTAGTTCTATAAAACTGTGATGTACCAAATTTTGTTATGATAGCATTATTTTTGACGTTTTTAGGCGTACTAAGCTGTTTTCCGGGAGTAGGGTTTATATGGGGCCTAGGGTAAATTATGGACCGATATTCACGAAATTTCACAGTCTTTTTCCTAGTTCTATAAAACTTTGACGTACCAAATTTGGTTATGTTAGCATTATTTTTTACGGTTTTAGGCGTACTTAACTGTTTTCCGGAAATAGGGTTTATATGGGGCCTAGGGTAAATTATGTACCGATCTTCATGAAATTAAACAGTATTTTTCCTAGCTTTACAAAACTTTGATGTACCAAATTTTGTTATGATCGCCTTATTTTTTACGTTTTTAGGCGTACTAAACTGTTTTCCGGGAGTAGGGTTTATATGGGGCCTACGGTAAATTATGGACCGATCTTCACGAAATTGCACAGTCTTTTTCCTAGTTCTATAATACTTTGATGTTCCTAATTTTGTTATGATCGCCTTATCTTTTAGGGGTTTATGCGTACTAAACTGTTTTCCGTAAGTAAGGTTTACATGGGGCCTAGGGTAAATTATAGACCGATCTTCACGAAACTTCACAGTGTCATTTCTAGTTATGATAGCATTATTAATTATGTTCCTAGGCGAACTAAACTGTTTTCCGTGAGTTGGGTTTATATGGGGCCTAATTCTGGCAAAATCTTATATCATTCTGTGCACTGTTCCACCATTTATGTTAGTTTTTGTAACAAAATTATCAATTTTTTTAGGTGGTGGTTCCACATTTTGATTCATAGCTCTGATTCTACTGAACCGATTTTGCTGGATTTCAATCACAAACTGCTTAGGATAACTACAAGCAACCCAGTTTGTTTGGTTCTTTTGAGTTTTTCGAAAGTGAGCGTGTTTTCAACAGACGGACAGACAGACGGACATGGCTAATTCGACTTAGAATTACTCAAGGACCCAGAATATATATACTTTATGGGGTCTGAGATGAATAATAAAAAAGTTTCACACGGAATGACCAACTTAGTATACCCTCTTCACTACTAATTGTGGTGGAGGGTATAAAAAAAAATGTACTTTGGACTTCAAGAAGAATTCTTGACAAAAAGTACGAAAAAACAGAAGTAATGAAAAAACATGTTCAATCAATTAAAATGGTTAATCATTCAGAAAAGCAAATTTCGATCTTCCAAAGGTTAAGATGCATGTTGGTTTAAGGATTGATGTTTGACTATTGACGTCAGCAGTCGTCGATGGCTGCGAGTGTAAGACGGCAAATCCATCTGAGGAGATCGAGTGGTTGCGATCGATACATGTCATGGTAACCCGCCGGGCAGGGTTCGAGCCCCGGCCACGGTCAAGAATGACAGATTATCGATAACAATTTTAATTACTTTTCATGTTGTAAAATTCCTTTCTTCATAAAAAAATAATTTAATGAAAATTAAATTTGATGAACTTAAGCCTAATTAAAAATATTAAAAATTTGGATTTAAAACCATAAATAGTTCAACAAAATAATCACAATACTAATTATTTTTAAAAACTTTAATTAGTTTGAAAATAAAAACGAAAACTTAATTTGAGCTGCATTCCAGCTTATTAAGAGAAACTTAGAAATTGCTAGCGGAAAACACCAAAGTTTGGTATGACAAAAATTTATTTAAGGAGTTATAGGAAGAGTTTGCAGTGGAGTTAAATAGTTTGGGCCACGACAAGAACTACTCTTAGTCTGAGTTCATACGGCTCATATTTTATTGACAAGATTCTTCCTTTTTCTTCTTTGAACATGAATTGGCGTTCAAATGATTCAAATCATGTTGACGACACGTTTTTTATTTTGTTTTATATGGTATTGAAAACAAAAACAAAATTAAACAACGAATAAGAAAGCAAAACGTAAAGACAGTACATGCATCTGTGTACTCGTTTCTTTTCCCCTCGTCCCTCTCGCCTATAAAGTAACAATCTTGTCAATAAGACATGAGCCGTATGAACACAGACTTAGACACTTATAATATTCTTGGCACAGGTTTGGATTCAAAACAATTCAAGTATAAAGAAAAAAACTTGTCAACAATATAAGAAACACTCAAGCGACAGGGGGAAGCTTATCACAAGAAGTTCCATTAAATAGCCTTGAGGATACTTTTTCGCAGCTCTTGTATGGCAAGTCCGGCCAAGTATTTGGTGTTGAAAACATTCCACCACCAAGGGACAATTTTACTGAGCCAGTTGAACCGATAATACAACCAGTAGATTTGCCAACAGCTACCCCAACCAGAAGAGGAACTTATCAGGCTCAAGAAAATTTCGTTACTTATTAGAAGTTCTTACTTTTTTCTAATTATTTATATATTGAATCTTCTTATATTAAATATGAACTAACAATAATTAATCAAATTTTATCCTTCTACTTCATTTATATCCTGCCAGTTCCAGACAAAAATTTTCTTCATCACGGGTTCTGTTCACATATGTAGGTGTTTATCGCTCTTCTGATTGGGTGAGTGCTGCAGTGCCTAATAGTTGAATACCGTAGCACCAGATAGGCTTTAAGATAGAGTTGTAAAGTAGAGGCTTGCAATCGAAACTTAGGACAGAATTTCTTCCAATAAGCTTTTAGTTTCATTTGAGTTAATTTTGCCTCTGTTTGGCTTTTCTACCGAGGTATTTAACATGCGAATTTTGAGGTATTATTTGATTATTGATTTTAATAGGGGGCATGATTCCCGACGCAAGGTGAATGTTATATGTACGCATTTTTGCTCATTGACTTTTATCCTCCAATGCTTTAACCACAGTTCGAGTTGAAATATACGATCCTGTTAGTATCGACATGCTTCTTGACTGTTTTCGTGCACGCTTAGAAAAGCTGTATCATCAGCAAATGTTGAAGTTTGGGTGTAGTTGTTTGTTGGCATGTCCGAAGTATAAATTAAGTATAATAGAGGGCCCAGGATGCTGCCTTGTTGGACTCTAGCGCCAAATGGTTAAGGGGCACTTAAGAACATTCCTTCTTTTATAATAAATTGACGACCGACTTAGTAGCTTTCTAAAAGCTTGTGTGTGTTTGCTGGTAAGTTTTGCTTCAATTTATGTAATAAGCCTTCATGCCAGACTTTATCAAAAGCTTTCGAAATATCGATGAAGAGTGCTGAGCAATATTTTTATACCCTCCACCACAATTAGTTGTGAAGAGGGTATACTAAGTTTGTCATTCCGTGTGAAACTTTTTTATTATTCATCTCTAACCCCATAAAGTATATATATTCTGGGTCCTTGAGTAATTCTTAATCGATTTAGCCATGTCCGTCTGTCTGTTGAAAACAGGCTCACTTTTGAAAAACTCAATAGAAATAAACAAACTTGGTGTCAAATTGCTTATAGTTATCCTAAGCAGTTTGGGATTGAAATCCGGCAAAATCGGTTCAGTAGGATCAGAGCTATGAATCAAAATGTGGAACCACCACCTAAAAAAATTTTGTTACAAAAACTAACATAAATAATGGAAAACTGCACATGCCTTAAAAAAAAACCTTTCTTACGATACCCAATTTGTATATGTTGGTAAGGGAACAGATTCACAAATTAACAAAACATACAAAAATAGACCCTTTTTCAAACTGGTCCAGCTCACGAGAGGTCAAAGCTGGAGCCGAAATATTTAAAATGTCATCTTAAAAAAGTCCAAGGTTCATTTTAAGGAGGGTACATCGAACACGAATTTTGCTTCCATACAACTTGAGTCGCTCTAATGTACTCATATATATAAGCACAAAAAATCTATGTACCACCATAATTCTTATAAACGATGTATGATTTTAACTTATAGCCAGGGAAACCATAAATATGCAATTGCATGTTTTTTTTTTTTGTGCGACCAATGAAGGCAGAAACAATATATTTACCCGATTAAGAGCTTTTTATGAATTTTGGCATCGATTTGACAGTGCATATTTTACACTTTGCAGAATTTTTGTGCATAATTTAGTTAAAAGAGCCTTTTTGCAGCATTTTTTAAGTTTTTAACGCACATTTTGCCTTTTTGAGGCATATTTTGATACGTGTTGAATTTTTTAGATGCATCAAGAGCTTTTGCAGCTAATAAAAAAAAAAATTTGCGGAATTTTGGCTTTTGTGTTTTAAATATTTATCTGTTTACCCAACATGTTGCTTCAATTTCGCCATCTGCATTTAATTTTTACTTGCAAACTGTATGAAAAAGCAGATTGTCATTAAAGACAAAAGTTATTTTAAGCTTTAAAATTTTATATATGACTGAGCAAAAGTTAAGGAGAAATCAATAGTATACGTTTTTGGCGGTGTGTATACATACAAAGTGATCTAACCTTGTCCATCCGTCCGTATTTGCTCGTTCTTTGTTCATGTTAGTTTGGATAATTCTAATAACTTCATATAACAGATACTGGGAATTATTTCCTTCCGAAGGTTACTTTATATTATATTCAACATTATTCATTTTTCGAATGTATTCTATGAGCTAAATTTCTGAAAAATTGAAGGAATAGAACTATTACAAAAAAGCTTTATAAAATACATAGCTGAAACTTAGCTCATAGAATAAATTCAAAAAATGAATAATGTTGAACTTTATATAACTTTCAAAATATACTTAAGTTCAATGATTCATTTTCCTAGTGGGCTATAGCGTATTGCAAAACTAGTTCGAACTCATACGATTTGTAGAAAAAACCGTTTTTTCGAAAATTCGATGCAAAACCCGTTAGTTCCAAAATTTAATTGTTATCTCAATTGGTTTAAATTTTTCAACTGTTGACTAATTTATCAAGAATTCAAAAAGAATTCAGAATCAAAAAAGTTTAATTAATTTGGTCCATTTAATCCGGCTCTATATGGTTTTAGCATTTTTCCAAAATTCAAATAAAGTGTAACGAACGAATTGTAAATGTATGTAAATAACTATATTAAAGTTGAAAGAGTTTAAAGTCAAATAAGAACCAGTCTTATATGCATTTAGCATCAAGGAGTCGGAGATTGGTCTCCCGCCTAATCGATACACTAATACGGTATTTGGATATTCGAATGTTTAGGGGGTAAAAACAAAAAACATATCTCCTAAACTAAAAGACATACTAAAAACCAATGTATTCCTTATCATTGTTCATTTAAAAAAATGAGGACAGATTTCTGGTACTTTTTTGAAATTCGGCCCATTTGGAGAATAAATAGTTGAAAACCCGTATTTAAACTTTGTGTTTCATTGAAAAATTACTTTTTTACAAGAATAGTCCGTGAAGACAAAATTTTTTTTTAGTGAGCGTGAGTGATTCTGAGCTTATAAAAATGTTGTTACTCGATAGCGTTCGTGATCGTAGATCAAAAACAACTAACGCGCACAGCTTTAAAAAAAACTATCAATCAAAGTTGTTCTTATTTCACCTTTCGAAATTTTAATAAATAATATTCATTTTTTCTACTTTTAGAGATATGTATATGGGGCATTTCACGCCATAGGTTTTTATTCATTACTTTCTTAAAAATGGTTCAAATTGATGTTTTTTATCTAACAAACATCTTTTAAGCCGGGTCGGGTAGTGGGCTTTCAATATTTACTATTTTTGCGATTTTTTAAAATTTTAAAAATAAAATATTGAAAAAATTTTGTTTTTTCAAAAATCGAAAAAAATAGTTAATATATAAGGCTCTCTTTTGGATCGGGCTTAAAAGTCGTTCGGTGGATAAGAGTTTAAATTTACGCATTTTCAAATAAATCGAAGGATACACTCATTTTCAAAAGCACGATTTAAAACTTCAAATCCAAAACTCTTAATCAAAAAAAACTTGGTATACTTTTTTTCTATTTGTTATATAATTTCAATTTAAACCATTACAAATAGCCGTTTAACTTTTTGTTCATAACCTTCTTATCGCCTATTTTCGATGTACGAAAGAGGCGGTAAGAAAACTATGAACAAAAACTTAAAAAAGAGTCCTTTGAAGGAGTAATCAAAAAAATGTCAGTATATACTAGGAAGGCTCTTTTGAATTCGCTAAAAAAAAGTATTGTATTTTCATTAAATTATTTTTATGAAGAAAGGAATTTTACAACATGAAATTACCCTTACATGTTTCGATTGCCACCACTCAACCTCTTCAGAGGGGTTTGCCGTTTAACACTTACAACCATCGACGACTGTTGGCAGTCAATGTTGAAAAATTCGTTTCTTCATAAAAAAAAAATTATTTAATGAAAATTAAATTTGATGAACTTAAGCCTGATTAAAAGTATTGAAAATTTGGATTTTAGAAAAATGTTGATGTTTTTTAACCCATTTTATGAGAATTTTACTCATAACTTGCCCATTTTTTAACCGATTTGACAGATCTATATACCGACGTATTAAAAAACTAATTTTCTATTAACTTGGGCTATAAAACTTGGACTCGGAAAGGTTAATGGTTCCCGATAATCCGTATTTTAAAAATAAAATTTAATTTTGGTCATAACTTTTTCGTATCTGAACCGATTTTTCGAGTTTTTTAGATAAAATGTCCTTCAAAAGATTTCCGATCTATAAGGCGTAACCATAAGTCATATGACAGCCAAAAAATTCAGGTTTTTATACAATTTTTGATCATTTCTGTGCGGGATGAACCACGCCCACTTCTCCAATCCCGCCCACATTGTGTGGAATGCTGTGTACTGATAACCTTAATGTGTGTACCTAATTTGAAAACTTTGGCTTTTGCCGTTCTTCAGATATATAGGAAAAAGTAATAAGATACAACAACAAGGAAGTTTTGGTAAAAATTAGAGGTAGTCGTGTTTTTTTGCACATATCTCAGCCATTTTTGGACCGATTTGGCTGAATTTCAATAGCAAAATTATAATAAGAATACCTGACATAAATATATACCAACTAAGCCCCTATCATATCTGGCGGCTTCGGAAACCCCATTTCAACAGACAGATGGACAACCGGATTTAAACTTTCGTTCTCATAAGGATCCAGAATATACATACTTTATAGGGTATAAGTTCAATATTGTAGAAATTACAAACGGAATAACAAAGTTATATATACCCTTTTACCTTCGGTGAAGGGTATAAAAAGTAACAAACACAGCTGTGCTTTTAACGCCATCTGCAAAATGAATTCTCCATGATCTGAATAATCGAGTGGAAAACTGTATATCGTGATCTAATATGCAAAAGGGCGTAACAACATAAAAAATTCAAAATTCAGTTTTTATTGATTATGATGCACTAGACTAAATTACACGTCCCTATAAAATTAAAAAATAAAATAAAAAATGTTTTTACGCCATTTTGCATTAAAGGTGTTTTAGTTATTTTTTCCCAGACCTCATGAATAATTATCTCTAGATTAAAATTCATTCGTTAGCAAAATCTTATCAGCAATAAAGAAAGCGACTCAATTACAAAGACGAACCTGACCTGAGATTTTGAACAACGTTTGCGTATTGGAAATACTGAAGTGACTTTAGAAATTGCCATGTCTATTAAATAATTTCTTGATAATTTAGATTATTTATTTTAATTATCAAATAAATAATCTCATAAAATATAATTAAAAATAAATAATATTAAATGCGATCACGTGAATAAATGTAGTGTGGAAGCTTTCTTAATACTTCGCGAGAGCAACTTTTATATGTATCTGAACAAAATGTTTGCGTCGTGAAGAAACAGAAGATTGAAATCTTTTAAAATTTCCATTAGGTTCCCTTTTATTTATTCATCGTAAAAAAAAATCTCACCTTTCAATTTGAAAGAACTTTTGACCGATACTAAAGTTTATGTTGTTTGAAAATCTCAATTTTAAAAAAATGTAATCTGTAATTAAAATTTATTATTATGTGTTTATATTTTGTTAATATTATCGGCAAACTTTTACAAAAAGATAGAGAATGCGACTGAATTTAGTTGGGTTTGGCAATGACAAATCCAAATAAGTACTTGAATAAATAGATACGGCTATTCTTAAACCTTAAACTTGACAGATAGTAAACAAAAAAAAATATAAATAAAACTGTGTTAATTAAACTATGTACATATGTACATATGTACGTATGTATTTTTATTTGTTTATATGTTTATATGTATTTATTAACGGTAGTTGCAATCGAACTTTAATCTGTTATCACGAGTAAAACGAGTGGATTTAGTGACAAATATCCACTGACTGGTCAATAGAAATACCCAATTATAATTTACTTACTAGATAACATTGATTTGGAAATATTTTCCACCTTGTGTTATTAAGAGTGCAAGTAACGCAAATTTACAAAGACTTTAAAAAAAAACTATTGATTATATAAAAATTCAAAATATGTATTTCTATAAAATTGTCTAAATTTGAGGAATATTTTGTTAAAAATATTTCTATTGATGAATTTATGTTTCGTGTTTCATTAATATAAAATCGCATACGCGATTATATTGTACGTACGGTACTACAACAAGTACAACTCGTACAAAAGCCACAAGCATTTTGAATTCGCATTCCAAAGGTTGGTTTCGTATAATCTGTATCAATGTTCTGTAACTTTAGTGAGAACTTCTTGCATCGAAAAGATGTGAAACAAAATAGTTCATCATTTCTCGAAAAGTCAGAAAAAAGTGTGTCTGTAACTCATGTCGAAAACTATCAAAAAAGATTACGTCGTTACGTTATAAATGTCATAATATTACACTCGAAGCCGATGTGAAATTGCAGACGTTGAGAGCGCCAGACACACATATCGTTGACGGCGATCAAAATTTACTAAAATTGAAACAATTTTAACGACGGCGTCGAAAATACAACCGTCGGCTATACCAAATAATGTAAAGTGCGACTTTAATATTTGTTGTTTGCAAATGAGCTTTGGGAAAATTCGTATATTTTATAAAAATGTTAAAAGCAAAATAATTGAACAATGAAAAAATGTGCCAAGAACAAAATATTATTATTATTATTCTATGCATTTTGCATTTTTAATAGTTTTTAGTGTTAAAATTGTTTCTCGCCCCATTTTTTTCGTGAGTTTATTTGACAGTTCAAAGATGGAACTTTTCTCACAAAAATGTTACAGACACACTTTTTCTGTAAATTGGCGAGTAATTTCCTTACGTGACAGCTATTACTCGCCAAAAAAGTTACAGACACAGTTCCAAGAAACTTTGCCAAAGAAACCATAGATCAAAAATTAATTTCGAGCCCCGGATTTTTCAAAATAGTTAGTTTTCCAAAATATTCAAGAATAGAGGGAAATAAATTGTATTTGATCTAGCCACACCTGTATCATGCGGTTTTTAGGGTCGAGAAATTCTTTAATTTTTATCTTTGATGGCCGCCAAAAAGCGTTTTCATACACTTTTTAGAATTGTTCGTCTTTTATTTTGGAAAATTTACGAATATTTCTCAAAATGCAATCTCGAATTTTAACCGAAAATTAAATTTTTAAGCGTTCTAAAAATATGTGCATACAAACATCTTCGGATTGCATTTCCGAATTTATAGTGTTTACAATTTTCAATATTTACTGCAGGAAGAGGAAAGACATTTTATAAGCTGTAGTAGAAAGTCCGGATATAATAAAATTTAATTTAGCGCTTGTAAAATCTACTTCAAAATCATTCAGAGTAAAATTATAATGACGTAACAGCCATCTTGTTGACGAATATTTCAAAATATTATGAGCTTCCGGGACTGCGTAAGAACTTTTAAAAAAAGTGTATAACATCACTGGTGTGAGGTACCCTAAATAAGTGGTACAAAATATGTTGGTTACATTTTGTGTCAGAAAAAACAACCGCAATTAAACAAAAAGATAGTTTGACAGAAACCTAAAATACATATTTATCTCCAATGGTAAAATGGTGGAATAAAAAAAAAATATCTTAACAAAGTTGAGTATAATAGGATTTATATTTTGTCAAGCATGATAAATTCTAAATCTCCAACGTTAAAAATCCATTTAGTCGATTTAGCGGAAAAATTATAGTCTTCTCAATAAAATATTAAATAAATATAAGCTAAGCGATTAGACTTACATAATAAGGATTTAACGACATCATCAAAATGTTTGTCCTAGACTTTGTTTATCATTTTAGCAATCGAGATTTAGTTTAAGCTACGAGAATTGCAGAATAAAGCTTAGGAAAGAGTTAAATATTTTTTCCGAAATGAAAACTAATATTAATAACGGCAGGCATCTATTCACCAAAAGGGTAAATTTATGCACGTTATTAGAACATTATTCATCAAATGTTTTACGTAAGAAAACAATTATTTATTTTAAAAATGCAGGCAATAAAGCACTATTTACAAACGGAAAGGCTTCGTACCTGTCATTCGGGGGTATTAATAAAGGCTAGATTACACTATCTCACAAGTCTTAAGTATTCCATAATACTTTGTGATATAGAAATCTAATGAGTTTTGTTGCGACTGTCAAAAAATCTAATTTAACATGACAGTTTGTGTTCACACCATCACACAAAGTATAAACACTTACACATGATATAAAATGCAACCCTGATCTAATGAAAAGTATTATTGTTTAGAAATTTTTCAAAAAACGATGAAGTCGTATGGGATGTCAAACTTTTTTCATAATACTTGTCATTTTCGTGACACATTGCATTCACACTATCACACTTTGTCATATTACTTGAGTTTTTGACATGTATTAATACTAAGTATAATAGTGTAATCTAGTCTTAAACATTTATAATAAGGAAATTCCACTGTACCAACGTATCTTATGGATATTTTACCTTCTTGTGGAAAAATCAGAAATACCTGCAATTCGGTAAAAATAAAAAACTGACAGATATATTGAGATGGTGGCTGACCAGAGATCCTAGCTGGTACCACGAAAGTTAGCAGATCCTGGTACTTCGGCACCAGGCTGACTATTGGTTGGGGCTCACAGGATAAACTGTTTGTAAAAAAATATTTTTCGAAAGAAAAGATTGCTTTTCGCAAGAAAACACCGATTTTACAAGTAGTGTTCTTTTCATGAGAAAAGTTGTCTTTGTGCTTGAGGAGATAAATTTTGTGAGAAATGTACTTGAACCTAGATTAGATTTGGTGAATGAATGAAGAGACGAGAGCCGAGGTTAAAATTAAGTTAACTACTCTCATTTGTTTTTCCCAAAAGGATGTTCTACCACAGAGAGTATTTTTCTCATAAGAAGGTACTTGCATAGGTGCTGTTGCTATCGAACAGATACTGCTGGCTACTCCTAAAGCAACAGAGATAAGATAGCTTCAGTTCCTAAATTAGGGCCGAGTATATAATTCAGGTAATTGATTTGTTTGTCACCCAGTGGTTAAGATTCACCCTAAATTAGGCCTTAGGGAAGTTATCCAAGCAAATCATTTTCACATCTGTACTAACGTATTTTCAAGTGATAAACGTGGTGGTAAGTTAATTAAGTCTTATCATTACTATTTTTTAAATACATCGTTTTTTTAAATATTATTTTCTACAAGTCAGTTTTAACGGTATAACGAATTTTCATACTTGATATTTTTAATTTAATATTTCCTAATAAATTTTTAAATTAAACTTCAGTTATTTGATAAGGTTTTTATTTCCCTTATTAAATTAGATTAATGCATAGACAATTGCAACGGAAATCTGAAATTTTTACTGATAAACAATTTACTGATAAACTATTTAGCTCGGATTTACCCAACTTGGTTATAATTTTAAAATATTTGCTAAATCTATCTTTTTATACCCTTCACTGAAGATAAATGTGAATATATAAGTTTGTTATTCCGTTTGCTATTTCTACAATATTGAATTTAGACCCTTCTTGACTTAACTTTAGTATGTATTTATTCAGGGTCCATATTAGTAGCGAAGTTGTTTTAACGATGTGATGGAACATTTGCTCCTTATAATTTTGCTATCCAAATTTAGCCAGATCGGTCAATAATTGAAGCACAGCCGCGAATAACGTTGTAAACGCCACATTTTGCAAATACTGTTTTTTAGCAGATAACCTTTGACCTTACTCTCTTACACAGTTTAAACATCAAATCAACCAAAACTATGCACCTTAACGCCTTCAAAATGGCATACAAAGTGTCAGCCAGTGGAAGAACATTGCAAGTTTCTAACAAAATGATGAAACCGAAATGGTTTTGCAGTGCGGAATAATGTTTTAAAAGCTTTTTGCATAAAAGTTTTTATTATCATTATTTTTAATAATAGGAAAAAAATAATTTTTAAAACAAATAATGCTGCCTGTCAAAAAACGTTTTTTTGCTGTCCTGAAAAATTATTATTTTGTAACTTAAAACGTTATTCGCGGCTGTGCTTCAATTGACTAATATATGAGCAAAAACTCAAGACTGCCTCTAATTTTACTCAAAAGTCCCTTTGTTGTTGTTGTTTTTTATCCCTTTTTTTCTGTATATCTTGGTTATCAATACACAACCTATCCAATTAGGGATTAGAGAAGTGGACAAACACATTATAAATTTTTTTATCTGGAGAATGAAAAGAGCCAAAGATCCCAAATAAGGTTTAAATATCTCGGCTTTCAATAGAAAACATCCCACAATATGAAGGCGGGATTGGAGAAGTAAGCGTGGCACAAAATAGTTTTTTTTTGTATCTAAACAACGGTAAGAGAAATATTATCCAAATTTGGTACACATGTCTGGATAATTAACTTCTTTTCAAAGATGTTTGGTGCAGTGGGCCTGGCACTTCCCATTCAAGCCGATTATAAATTTTTGTTTATCTGGAGAACGGAAAGAGACAACGTTTCCAATTTAGGAACAAACATATCGGTTATCTATACACATCATCCCGCAAACTGTGGGTGGGATAAGATAAGAGAAAAATGTTCAAAATTTGGTACAAATAGGTGGGTTATTAATACACACTAGACTGGTCGCGTCTTGTATGGGATTTTTTTTTTAAATTTAATTGTTTGCGCTGCTTAAAATATGAGGTTTGGTGTAAGAAATCATGATCTAATTTTTCAGGTCAATCTGACGGTGCCTAGCCGTGCCGGGTGGGGCCCAAAGTTCCCCATATTATAAAAAAAACATATTTTCTATCAGATCTTTATAGTTATACTAGTTGAAAAGCCAAAAATCAAAAATATGGCTTCGTTACGATCTTCCGCAGAGAAAGTACTTCAAGTGTGCCAAATTTCAGCATCCTACATATGTCATCAGACGGCTTCAGAAAGTTGCGGAAAGAATAGGACATACATGCAAACATCCTGACATACTAAGAAATTATATATTAAGGATGTTGCACAACATATATTCGCGTAACTGAAAAACGCTTTAGCTTATTGAAAAACTAAAAAAAAACCAAAACTCCGCAATAAAATTTACTTTAAGAAAGGTAAAACGTTTTTCTTATATGCGCAGTCGTTTTAGAAACATAATTTTTTTTCTGAAAAAAAATAGTTTTTTTATTAAAATTTCGAAATTTTTGTTTTTAAAAATTCATAAAAAAATTGAAAAATGCAGCTATGCTTCTAATTGTTTACAGTTTCGATAATACGAACAAATTGGCATAACCTTTGGAGCGCACATCAGCGGTACGTCTATCGGCTCCATTAATACCCAATAAACTGATTTCACCAAATACCGAACTCTCGGAAAGAGTTGCCAGGACGGTGTCGCTATTAGGTCCTCCCATCACTTGAACTTGTCCTTATTTAAAAATATACATTTCTCGGCCCACTTCACCTTTGCGACACACATAGTCTCCAGGTAAAAATTTAACAGCTCTTAATTTCAATACCAAGTCTCTTAGTAAAGCTTCTTCACAATCTGCAAATAGCTGTGCTTTGGAGAGAGTTTGTATGTGCACCGAAATGGCGATATCGGTTTTGAGATTTATAGGCAAGGAGTCCAATATATTGGATTCATCTAAAGTACGTTGCTGAACGAGTTTTTTAACCTGAGGTCATTGTTTTCTCATAAATTCACAGTAGAAATCTAAATTATAATGAGTGGCTCGCAGCAGTAGTATATTTTCATGTTGTTATTTGTAAGACAAATGTATGATTTGATGGCTATCTCTTCCAATAGTATTTCCCTTTCCACACCTGAGAAAGACAAAAACAAAATCAAAACAAATTTTTTTAAATACTAAATAAATACATACTTATTCCAAGTTGGAATTTCCAACACAATTATGTTAAATTTTTCGAACTTTTTTAAGTTTCGGGCATGTTCTGGATATCGAAATCACGTGAAATTGAAAACGAACAAATTCGGAAAATTCTAAGTGTTCAAAATGTATTAAAATGCCTAATACCTCTGAGGACCACTTTTCTTTACCTAAACTACTGAAATAAGAAAAACATAAGTTAATTTTTACAAAAATTTTATTGAAAATATTCATCGTTTTCAATTGCACTGGATTGTTTTACAGACAGAAATTTTTGTTTTAAATTTTGTTGAAATTGTTTTTTACTATTTTAATATTTTCAGATTTTGTTAAATAAAAACAAACCAAACTATGTATGTTTTTTGGATTTTATAGATTAATGACCAATTTCACCAAGTTCAGGTATAATTAACTATCATTATAAATGTCAAAAAATCTATTGTTATATCTAGTAATATTTAATTTTAGCTGAACCTGGTAAAATTGGCCGAAAATAATTTAAAATTGTTTGAAATTGGAAAATTAATTTAGGAAACAAACAAATCCTATAAAAAAAAATGGCTTTAAATACGAATATGTTTAAAGAAAATCGTACTATGTATCACAATCAATGAGTTAATTGTTTCGAGTTCAGCTTTTCTCCTTTCTTATATGGCTTACAGCAATGTTATGGTTTTCCTGGCCAAATGCTTTCTTTGTGGTGTTTGCTTTTTAAACGCAAATAGAGTAATATTATTTTCGTTAAAAAAAATGTACTGTGTTTTCTTGATTGTACTGTTTTTTTGTGTTCAATGTACTGTTGTTCCGAATTTTAAATCTGGCTACCCTAGACCTATAGAAGTTGCCGTTTTCGTTGCAAATGCAAAACATCTAACATAGCGATGTCCTTTACCACTAAAAACCCAACAATTAACTCCAAGACCTATAAATTACAGTAATTTATATTTAAAAGCTTTTTTTTTAAACTTAAAGATACTAACCTTGATAGTCACTGTATGCATAATACAGAGTAGCTGTCAAATGAATCATGTACAGCATATAAAGTAAAGTTTTTGTGATGCAAACCTGTCAAACGGAGAGAGAATAAAAAAATTAATGAACTTAAAAAGAATTTAAATTACCATAGAACAATTAACACTTACAATATGCGGAGAAGATATAACACGATCTAAAAGTTTAAAGAACTCCCAGAAACTTTGTATTTTCAGGAAGCGAGGAAATCTCAGGTAAACCGCTTTAGTGCCATATTTGAAATACAACAACTCCAAGGGCAGTAATGATAGTAAGTCTAGGTTAGGTTAGGCTAGGTTAACAAACAACTCCAAGGGCAGTAATGATAGTAAGTCTAGGTTAGGTTAGGTTAGGTTAAGAAGGGTGGTGTGCCCACAGGCACACCTCCACTCGGAGACCGAATACGATCCATTGTGATTCCCTTCAATGAAAATATGAAGTAAAAGATAGAGATAAGAGGAAGTGAAAAATGGAGAAAAGGAAGTTAGATATACATAGATAGAAAATTAGAAAGTAGGAACAATACCCCCCTTACAGTCCCCTCAACAGAAACAGCCGCGTTATTTCCCTGACAAACCCCAGTATATTGGCCGGATTACATCCAGCTATGCACCCCAGTTCGTCGTGAAACCTATCTCCTAGCCACTTCAGTCTGAGACCCTGCATCCTAGGACAATGGCACAGTACATGCTCGATCGTCTCTAGCTCCTCCGAATCCTCGCATAGCCTGCAGAAGTCCGGTATGGCGTTGTCCCATCTGCCCACAAAAGCCCTGACAGGACAATGATCCGTCAAGAACCCTATAAGTGTTCTGAGACTACCCCTATCCAATCCCAGTAGAACCCTGGTTGCCCCCGCGTCCAATTTGGGCCATAGTGCCCTAGACACCCTGCAATCCATTCTGCCCCTCCAGGATCGGTTAACGTCATCACGGAATTTCTCCCGTATCACCCCATAGTAGTAGCATAGGGGGGTTTTACCCCCCTGTCCCCCACCACTAAGTCGAGACCCGAACCCCCTCTCGCGAGTTCGTCCGCCACCTCATTCCCATCAACCATGCAGTGTCCTGGTACCCAACACAGCCTCACGTTGAATGACCCCATGAGTTCCCTAAGAGCGCTCCTACACCGCGCAACCAGGCATGATCGCACCGTATGGCTGCTCAATGCCCGAAGCGCCGCCTGACTATCGACGTAAATTGTCACCTCAGATCCACCCACGATGTGATCCAGTATCACCTCCGTCGCTCTCCAGATCGCTAGGATCTCAGCCTGGAAGACACTGCACTCATCAGGGAGTCTGAATGACCTTTTAACCTCGGTGTCCGCGATATAAACACCGGCACCAGTGCCGGTTTCCATCTTGGATCCATCCGTAAATACTGCCCACCCCTCAAACAGTCCATTGGATCCACTCCAATTTTCCCTATCCGGGAACTCTACTGGTTGTGTTGCACCGAAGTCCAGGGTCATAGTCTTGTGATCAGAAATTCCCTCGAGAATAATACCCTAATCAAGCAGACCCATCCCGTACAAAATTCTCGTGTGATCGTCCCGCCTAGGTCTAACTAAAGAAGACTCGTAAAGTCTAAGTAGGTTCCTAGCCGCCACACTCCTCACATAATGCTCGATAGGGGATAGATATAGTAGGATGTCCAGCGCTGCCTGCGGAGTGCTTCTCCTTGCGCCTGTGATACCAAGAGATGCACTTCTTTGAACCTTGCTGAGCATCTTCCTATAGCTATCCACTCCCAACGCACCCCACCAAACAGTGCATCCATAGGTAAGTATAGGCCTAACAACCGATGTGTAAATCCAGTTTACCATATCAGGCCTAAGACCCCAGTTCTTACCAATGGAGTTCCTGCATGTGTAGTATGCATTGAGTCCCCTTCTCATCCTCTCCTGAGTATTTCTCTTCCAAGACAGTTTGCAGTCCAGAAAGTTACCCAAGTACTTTGCTCCGTCCGATAGAGGCAACTCGACGCCATCTAGCACTGGCCCCCTAAATCCCTCTATCCTATACCTTCTGCTGAATAGCACCAGCTCAGTCTTCGCAGGGTTAACACCCAGTCCCCTATCCTTTGCCCATGCCGAGAGTTCATCTAGCATCACCTGCATAATTTCCCCGATCGTGGACAGACATTTTCCCCTGACCAGCAAAACTATGTCGTCCGCATAGGCAACAACTTTCCTGCCCATGGAATCAAATGACCTAAGAATCCCGTTAACCCCAAGCAACCACAGTAGAGGCGATAATACCCCCCCTTGTGGTGTCCCCCTGGTAACCCTCCTCCTTATCACATGATCCCCCAGGCTCGAGTTTATAATCCTACTTCCAAGCATGCAGATTATCCACTCCACCAGAAAGTCCTCAACTCCCAACTCCAACAAGGAATCCCTAATCGCCTCTATCCTAATGTTATTAAAGGCTCCCTCTATATCCAGAAACGCGGCGAGAGTATACTCCTTATGCCTCAGACCGTGCTCCATACAACCCACCACCTCATGTAACGCGCTCTCAACAGATTTACCCTTCAGGTAAGCATGTTGAGCGCTGCTAACAAGGCGTGTCTCAATATTACTCCTGAGATAGAAATCTATTAGCCTCTCAAGAGTCTTCAACAAAAATGAAGACAAACTAATAGGTCTAAAATCCCCCGGTTTCGAGTGGCCTGCTTTACCAGCCTTGGGTATGAAAATCACCCTGACCTCTCTCCACCCCCTAGGCAGATACCTCCTACTGAGGCATTTCCTAAATATATCCACCAGCAGAAATGATGCATCGTCCGGGATGTTGCAAAGCATAGCCGGAAAAATACCATCCGGACCCGGTGATTTATATGGGTCGAAAGTATTGACCGCCCACGCCAGCTTCTCCCTTGTGACCATTTCATCGACGCAAGCGGAAGTATGATCCGATGTCACGGACATGACGTCCCACTGACCGTCCTCCATACCACCGGTTTCCCTGCACCCGGGAAAGTGCGTCTCCATAAGTAAGGTTAGGGTCTCAGAGCTAGACTCAGTCCATGAGCCGTCATTCCTTTGGATGTAACCCAGGGCCTTAGGGTCCTTAGATAAAATCCGTCGGAATCTTGACAGCTCGTTGACATTATCGATGGACGCACAAAATTGCCTCCACGATAGTCGCTTTGCTCTCTTCAGATCCGCCTTATACCTGTTGAACTGCACCCTGTGATTGTTGCAATCCTCTGGTGCTCTCGTAAGCTTGGCCCTATTAAACAGTCCCCTCACCGTAGACCTTTGAACATGAAGTTCCCTGGTCCACCATTTAGGCTGTTTTCGCCTACCCGGAAACGTAGCCGGGCAGGACTGCTCATAGCTTTCCCTTAGAAGATGAGTGAACCTATTCACCACCCCCTCCAGATCCGTCGGCAGCAAGTCGCCCAAGGCCTGATGCGCCAACCCAGTTCGGACCCCTTCCTTGAAGGAGTCCCATTTTGTCCCCTTCGGGTTCCTGAATGGAGGAGCCCTAGGTAGGTCAAAATTCAGTGTGAAGGTAATACGACTATGGTCTGAAAAAGTACAGTCCGTTGCCACCCTCCAATCAACAACAATTTGCTCGTCACGGTTTACTAATGTCAGATCTATCACTGCCTGCCTATCTTTATTTCTGAACGTCGGCGTGTTACCCATATTACAGATAATAAGATTGTTAGTAGTTATAAAATCAAACATTAACTCACCTCTTTTATTAATATCGGCACTCCCCCATTGGCTGTGATGAGCATTGGCATCGCAGCCCAACACAAGGATTGCACCTCTCCTCCTTGCATATGCCGTGAGTTGCCGCACCTCTGTACTCGGAGGGTCCAACCCCTCATATGGCATTGGGCTTGCCAGATCCGATTTTCGAAAAAGCTTGACATTGTGGAAAAAAATCTTGATTTCCAAAAAAAAATCTTGAGACTACCAAAAATAAAAACCGAATATTTTAAAAACAAAAATAAATTTATTCAAAATCCAGGTACAAAAAATTTTATTTTTTATTTAAACTTAAAATTAATTAATTAAAGGAGATACTTATTTAATAAATTTATTCAGTTCACAAATTTTATTTGTCTTTTTTTAGTTAAAAAAAAAAATCATTAAGTATAAATTTATTTCTCTATGTGCTTTTATTTTTCCACATATATTTGTTATTTTTTGAAACTCTTTTTGCCAATGCGATACCTTCCTCAGTTTGTAAAAAGCTTTGAAAGTTTTTACAATTTTCACTATAGTTTATTCTTATCCTTAACTCAGCTTTCATGAGATCAAAAGACATCCTATTTCTTTCTTTTGAATACAAATGATTAAAAACACTAAATGTTTTCTCACAAAACGCATTACTAACGGGGATCGAAAATACAAAAGAAATAAGTTTTCTGAGGTTTTTGGCATCACTTTCATCTTGTTTTATAAAAAATGTACGCCATATTTGGTCGTTAGAAATATCTTTTGGGAGATATTTGTAGGCCTCACGAAGACAGCAATAATCTGTGTACAACTTACCGTTATCTATAACATTTGAAATGTTTAAATATTAAAGAATCTCCATTAACAATTCCCAAGATAATAGAGATTTTTTTAAATTGAGAAACGGCAATTTCCTGTAAAGGGGACTGTCACTAAAGTCAAAACGGGTTTTCAAATAATTAACAGCAACTGTCCAAAATTTGAAATACTTTGGGAAATCGTCTGGGAAGTCATCATTTGATTATGTTTTACCAATGTTCGGCATACTTCATATTTATTCCATTTGGAATAATCGGAGTTCGTAGTCCATCTGTCACAAAATGTTTGCAATTATTTTTGTTTGTTTATTTTATCAGCTGGTCGGCTGCACTGCTGTCAAGTTACAAGTGATAGGCAAAAAATAATGTTGAGTATAGGGAGAAATTTACTACTAGTGATGATAGATGTCGTATGTGAAATTTATAAAAATTTAAATACTATGAATGAATTCGCCAATGACAAATTTTACAAAGCAATTGTTTAATTTTAGTTTATACTAAAAAATTAAGAACAATTTTTAAAATTTCTTTAAGCTTGAGAAATACAATTTTATCTTGAATCTTGAGAAGCCCTAAAAAATCTTGAGAATCAAGCTAAATCAAGCTCATCTGGCAGCCATAATGGCATATACACCGAGGCCAGTGTAAGCGTACGCTTCCCTTTGGCCTCTCCATTTACAACGGTCAAGTCACCGCACTGAAAGAGTGAGATATGAGCAAATTCAATTCACTTCTCGCTAGTATACACGTTCTTACCTTGTCCTTGCCGGTATTCTCCTTACACACCAGTGAGGTCACTAGCCTCCATTGGTCAGTAAGAAGCCTACTATTTTGGTTGCCCAATACTGCCAGTATAGTTTCCACCTTGCGTACGGGAGGTGGAATCCACACTGTCACTATGGACCTAATTGGCAAGTCGGAGGCTTGTATGACTTCAAACCTTGCCCCCGGGTTAATATCGCCGCATTTGCCAATTGTGGTTCTTAAGAATTCCAATGAATTCTTGTTACCACAGTTGACAACCTTTACTCCTTTAACCAAGTCCGCACCATTGAAGGATACGTCTTCCTCCTTGCCTTTAAAAACTGCCAGCTCGTCGATAAGCCTAGCCTCTACTAGCTGCCATAGCTCGGCACTGATCCTCCCATCCGGATCATTCCGATCTATGACAGCCACCTGCAGATGACCTTCCAGGCTCGTCGACTTCTTCATTCTTTTATTCAATGAGGAAGGCTGATCATCCCCAGATCTGACCCTCTTAATGGTTTCCTTATTGGAGCCCTTAGGAGCTTCAGCCGGAGATGTACCAGCCCTCTTCACTGTGCTCGGTGACTTCGGTACGACTGGTTTTGAAGGCCCGTTCCTGCCCGTACCTTTTCCCCTAGTGACCCCCTTACGAGAGCCACTAGAGAAGTCGGACGGAGGATTACCAGCCTTCTTCCCCGTGTTCGCTGCCTTAGCCACTTTGCTTCCTTTCTTGGGTATCGCCCCCTTATCCTCCGCAGCTCGTTCCGAAGACATGAGCGCTTTGGTCACCGGGGCAACCCCTCCTTCCTCTATCTCTCCACGGCAGGTTGACGACGCCACCGGCCCTGTACTCTTTTGAGTAGTTTCCGGGTCGGCGACCTCGTTCACCTGCTTTCTCCAAGGATAGGGCCAACCGAGCACGGTACTGACAGGGCCGTAAATTCTTTCGAATTTAGCGACGCTTTGTCGGTGCCTTCTCAGAAGGTGCCTATCCCTCGCGGAGAACGTTGAAGGATCTCTCTTCGCCATCTTGTCCAGATATGCAAGAGAGCTCCTTGTTCCGTTCTGCGCCTTCTCCTCCTTCGTTCGGCTGGAGTTCTTAATATCTCGTGGAGGGGCGCTTGGCTCGTCCTCCACGGCGTCCTGCCGAACAATTTGTGGACAATCTTCTCCCGAGTGCCCCCTCTGATGTCCCCTGGCCTCACAGATAAGAGTGGCAGGCTCTGCAGTCTGACTGTGAGCTGATATATCAATATCAAGCTCCGTGTCAGAGAGCAGAGTCAACCTCTCTAACCCCTGAGTAGCCCCGGTTTCACCACAGGAGTCACCCGATAGTACCAGAAGACTATCCACATATAGGTCGGTCAGTACCTGTCTCTCCTGCTCAATTATGTTCTCATGAACAGTCAAGAGGGTACTCTCCGACTCAGAGACCGTGACGTCCGACTGACCCTGGTCAATCTCGTCCGTCGTGTCCTCATTTTCCGTTTTATTTATTCTTGTTATAGTTTTTGTTTTTGTTTTTAAAATTGGCTTCATTTTTGTTCCCACGAGTAGGCTCGTTCAGACGGACCGTACCACGCAGTGACGGCGTGCGTGGACTAGGCAACTAACATACAACAGCGCTTTGCCCTGACGCTGAGCGGAGCTGTTAACGACTAGTTTCTTTACGCACTAACTAGCCACACAGGACCTCGGCACTGCTACCAACCACGTTATCCTTAAAAGTGCATATTTCGCGCCCCAACCACTGGTAAAGCCCCCACCTTGCAAGGAGCGATCCCATGGGTTGGCACGCCATGCTATATGTACTGATAATGGGCCGGAAGTGTACCATTCACCACCGCCTCATTATCTTGACAAGATGAGTAACCTTTAGTTGCACACCCCTTCAGTGTTCACGACCTCCCGCGAAGACGCATTCATCACATACATCATCCCAAGAGATCAGAACCGTAGAGTGCACTTAAGCCCTCGCATCTCGACAAGATTGTTACCCAGGCGAGGGGCCTGTAATAAGAAAAGAATTATTCAAAATCTATATATGAAGTTGTTTTTCGACCTTTTTATTAATATAAATAACAAATAAATCTTCAAATCTTTTTAATTGAGTTAAACTCGAAGCACCTTAAATTGTAGCTTCCTCATATAATTTTTCCTGGTGAGGTTTTTGTCTTTAACCCAAAACCCTTCAAACAAATACATTATCCGATGTTTAAAGAACACAACATCCAGGAGATACACAATATCAGCGCAAAAATCCATAATTAACCACATGTTTGTATTCTCGGGAGTTTGAAATGGAAAGGTCGATCTTAGGGGGATAACCCAAGCATTATAGAGAAAAGATATGGATACCACACACAACCAGGATATATACATTTTACCCTGGGGATCTTTTGATCATCATTACTGCTGCACAGACTAGAGCAAAGCCAAACATTTGATCTTGGAGTATCGGCCACAAACAAGGGTTTCTTATTGGGTGATTGATGGGGTGTTATTATCACCGATTTTTTAGCTGGCGACTGATTATTTCTATTGGCTAACGTACGTTTCAGATTTATGGGTGGTGGAGGTGGTGAAGGGGAAGAAGCGCTACTGCTAGGCGCTTGATCCCTTAAAAATTGTTGTCCATCTGAATCCAAACTGCCGGCACTAGACATACGATTAATGCTGACATTAACAGGGACATCAGCATCGACCCGATCTACTTCACTATCCATTAAAGCCCTCATATTATGTTCTTCGTTAGGTATTTCGGGCAATTCATCGTAACAAATTTGCACGTCTTGCTCATCTTCATCTACCAGAGGTTGATTACTTAAACCAAAACTTTCAGTTTGTGGCGAATTATGGACCCCAGAGTCTTCTAATTCTAACAGAACCTTTCCAGTTGCTTTTGTTATAATATCATCTGAGGGCTGCATTTCAAACGATTTTGTTTTTAGTATTTAATGCTTCTATTACCTGACCCGGTAAAGTGCAAGAAGCTGTACTGGCAGTAGAAACTCTTCTGGGTAAAACTTCAGCCATAGGTTGTGGTGATGTAGGGGTAGCATTTAACACCCTCCTTACACTATCTGGACTAACCAGAGGCTTTTCATTTTCATATTTTTAAATATGCTTAACTAAGGCATGCGTGCTCTCAACATTAGAGGTCGCATTTTCGGCCTCCAAACAACCATTACGGCCATTACGAAAATATAAACGGGAATTAATAAAAAGCGGTGATCCAGGTTTCTTCTTACGATTACGAAAGGAATTGATTTTATAGTTAATACTCTTGGAAGCATTTTTACGCGATATTGTTGTAGGAGAGGGATACTTATTTTCCTTATTCGGACTGCCCTCGCCTTTAGAGTGTCTCTTCTTCATTTCTGCTCGATCCATTTCCTTCTCTTCGCGCAGCACATTCTCGGTGGCTGTCAGAAAATCTTCAATTTCCTTAATATCTTTGGAAATCTCTTCCAAACTTTTCTCACAGTGGCCTCTTTTTGACTGGGCGATGAATAACGAGCCTCGTAATTGTTAAACGGCTTGATGTTGACAACATTTTGCATGACGTTCCAAGGTGTCACAAAACAAGGGCGACCGAGAACGTTTCGTTTGCTGGTAGCGTTCGGGCGGTGAAGTCATACGTTTTGGTTGAGTGCGATCTAATTTCAATTTAAAATCTTCGTAGGGAAAATTTTCCAAAATATTTGGCGATGATTTTAGCAAGAGTTCTGTATCATTAGCACCAGCTGTAGCCGGCTAAAAACAAATTTTTGCGATTTTTTCTTTTAAAAACAATTTAAACTTAAAGATCCGTTAACAATGAGTTTTAGCAATAAACTAAACAACAAGCTTTAAGCTACGTTCACAATCAAAAAAACATTTTCATTTGGTGTTCATAATAGAGCAACAATTTCTTTTGCAACCACACACATTTTGCATCAAGAATCCGTTCGCAAATTTAAGCCACAACAATATTATGCATTTATTTTTATTTTTGTAAATATTTTGTTAAAATTTTCATTCAAAACTAAATAAAATTATTTTTAACGTCAGAAACAATTTCATACAAATTGTTGCTGAAGTTATAGTTGACTCAACTTTAGTTACATTTTTAAAAATTTTACATAGCGTTTACATTTGCCAGTACTGGCAAAACAGTAGCAATTCATTCAAACTTTTTCACTAACACTCAATTCACATGAGGGCTTTTACGACGTCGTTTTATCTTGATTCCCTTTTAAAGCAACTTCCAAAATCTCTTTGCGTTCATACGATGATTTTTGGTTGCATGTCTTTTTTTTATTTACAGTATGGCCTTGATTACCCGTCATTCGATTAACCGGCTGCTTCAATAAAATGGAAAACAAACATTTTTTTGCACTGATTTAAATTACCTCTATTATCCGAAATTATAAACAAATTATCTTTTTTTCGTTAAATTTTGAACAATCAAAAGAAATTTAAATAAACGAAGAAAGAGAATATCTTTACGGTGTGGAAGCATGTTCTGCCAAATTTACTTTTTTCCTCATGTTTACATAATAAAACGTTATATATTTACATAAAATAAGAAACACAACAAAAAAAATAAATAATCAAGAATTCTGCCGATCCCGTATATTATCGATAATCGAGGTCTCACTGTATTTTCAACCACACACTTCAAAGTAAGAAAAAGAATAAAACGTAAACAGAAAAAGTTAAAAGAGAAATGTAAAAAACGACATGCAAAATACAAAACGAGACATTTTGTTAACCCCTCTTTCTTTTCTACACCGCTCACCAACAAACCAAAAGAGACGTCGACAAAGCGACATCGTAAAAGCCCTCATCTAAACTGAGTGTAATACATAAACACTTTTACAGCTATTTTGTTTTTGCATTGTTTTGCCCAAGGTCTATCCAATAGGTCTGCTTAAAAAGCCAGATGTTTATTTGGTTTATTCCTCAACGATATCAAAAGTTGTTTACATTTTCCTTATACGTGTATATTTTTGTTTACTTTTTTGGTTTTTTTTTCCACACATACATGCAGACAAAACACATTTTTCCTTTTGTTTTGCCTATGTGGTAGTAAGATTTTGACAACGGCGAGGAATTTTACACAAACAAAATGCCTGTTGTTTTTTGTATTGTTGTATTGTTGTAGTAGTAAGCAGACCTATTGTATAGGCCTTGGTTTTGCCAACTCATATGTATATGCTTACTGTCTTGCCAGTACTGGCAAATGTAAACGCTGTGTTAGTTGCCTAAGTGCTGGTTCACACAGGTCAAGTTTGACTCTTCAAGTCTTGAGCTTTTAGGAGAGAGGGGTAAAGAGAATGGAAAGGGGTACATACTTGACCGTACCAGTCAGTTTTGTATTTTTCTTTTCTTTTTTCATCCGTAATATAATAAAAAGCTACAAAGTTGAAGGAAAAGAAAACAAAAATTCATTTTGTGCATGAACGTGAACGCAAGTTCAAAAGAAAATTTAAATAAAACTGTTCAAGTAAACTTGACCTGTGTGAACCAGCACTAAGTCAACTAACACAGCGCTTACATTTGCCAGTACTGGCAAGACAGTAAGCATATACATATGAGTTGGCAAAACCAAGGCCTATACAATAGGTCTGCTTACTACTACAACAATACAACAATACAAAAAACAACAGGCATTTTGTTTGTGTAAAATTCCTCGCCGTTGTCAAAATCTTACTACCACATAGGCATAGGCATAGACATAGCTTTTTATTATATTACGGATGAAAAAAGAAAAGAAAAATAAAAACTGACTGGTACGGTCAAGTATGTACCCCTTTCCATTCTCTTTACCCCTCTCTCCTAAAAGCTCAAGACTTGAAGAGTCAAACTTGACCTGTGTGAACCAGCACTAACTAACACAGCGTAGCGTTTACATTTGCCAGTACTGGCAAGACAGTAAGCATATACATATAAGTAGGCAAAACAATGCAAAAACAAAATAGCTGTAAAAGTGTATGTATTAGTGAAAAAGTTTGAATGAATTGCTACTGTCTTGCCAGTACTGGCAAATGTAAACGCTATGTAAAGTTGAGTCAACTAGAACTTCAGCAACAATTTGTATGAAATTGTTTCTGACGTTTAAAATAATTTTATTTAGTTTTGAATGAAAATTTTAACAAAATGTTTACAAAAATAAAAATATATGCATAATATTGTTGTGGCTAAAATTTGCAAACCCTTTCTTGATGCAAAATGTCTGTAGTTACAAAATAAATTGTTGCTCTATTATGAACACCAAGTGAAAATGTTTTTTTGATTGTGAACGAAGCAAGGCGAATTGACTTTCAGGTGGCGTTGAAAACACAGCTGTGCTACTTTTTTTTTTAAATTAGAGAGAGGAATGTCAAAAGTTACTTGTATTTTTGACTTATCGGCCAACGAAAGCAGCAACAAAATACATTGTTGTGTTTTTGGTGTTGTTAATTGTTGTAGTATCGACACCACCGTTTACATAAATTCGCCTTCGAACGAAGCTTAAAAGTAATTGTTTGACAAGTAATTAAATTAATTAAAATTTTTCGTCTTTTGTGAATACATAAAATCAAAAGTTGTTAACAGATTTTAATCATTTATAGCTTGTTTTGTTTGCAATGTTGTTTTTTATATAACTGTATAAAATTAAAAGCATAGCTACATTTTTATGAATTTTTAAAAACAAAAATTCCGAAACTTTAATAAAAAGATTATTTTTTTTTCAGAAAAAAAAATTATGTTTCTAAAACGACTGCGCATATAAGAAAAACATTTCACTTTTCTTAAAGTAAATTTTATTGCGGAATTTCGGTTTTTTTTAGTTTTTCAATAAACTGAAGCATTTTTGTGCAACCTCCTTAATATATAATTTCTTAGTATGTCAGGATGTTTGCATGTATGTCCTATTCTTTCCGCAACTTTCTGAAGCCATCTGATGACATAGGATACTGAAATTTGGCACACTTGAAGTACTTTCTCTGCGGAAGATCGTAACGAAGCCATATTTTTGATTTTTGGCTTTTCAACTAGTATAACTGTAAATATCTGATAGAAAATATGTTTTTTTATAATATGGGGAACTTTGGGCCCCACCCGGCACGGCTAGGCACCGTCAGATTGACCTGAAAAATTAGATCATGATTTCTTACACCAAAACTCATATTTTAAGCAGCGCAAACAATTAAATTTAAAAAAAAAAAAAAAATTGCGACCAGTCTAATACACACCCTCTCTAAAAATATGGTCGGAATTGTAGAAGTGGGCGTGCCTCCTCCCATACAACGACATTATAAATTTCTGTATACCTAGAGAACGGTAGGAGCCAAATTTACCAAATAAGGTACAAGTATATTTTCGTATATCTTAAGTCTTGAATAATATTTAATTTGATATCTTATATTTGCATGCATGAATCAGGCGCTATTAATACTTTATTTAAATCTGGAGTCAAATAAAAAAAAAAAACAAGCAAGAAGGTATAGAAAGGCAAGCCCGACCATATGATAGTCTGAGATCACACTATCAAAGTTTTCTTTCAGAAAGTCTGAGTTTATGGATGAGAATGGAAAAAGGAACAGCATGTTCTCTTCCCCTCTCACCCATAACTCAGAGTTTCTGAAAGTAAGCTTTCATAGTGTGAACCCAGACATACTCTAATACCCTTTGTACACTTGCGTACATTTCGGAGGAACGCATGGAAGATGTTGAAAATGTGAAATACGCGTTCACACTTGAAACATCTTACATCTATCTATCTTCTATATATATAAAATTGGATGTGTGTGTGTATGTGTGTATGTATGTAACGTATGGACTCCAAAACGGCTGGGCCGATTTTGATGAAATTTTCAGGGAATCTTCAGAATATTCAGGCGGGTGACACTGTGAAGTCTGATTTTTGATTTTTGTCTGGGGGCGGAGGGGCGTGGCAAAAACCATAACTTGAGAACGGCTTGACCGATTTGAACGATTTTTTCTTTAAAATGATCGCCATGGTCCACCTTAGGTTTTTACGGAAAAAAATTTTCCCCGCCCACTTTAACGCCTACTTTTTTCGATTTACCTAAAATCAGAAAACGGCTCCATCGAGTCGACTAATGTTCGTATTAATCAACTTTAAGTTTTACGCCCACTTTTTCTATTAAGCGCATAACTGAAGAACGGTTTGACCGATTTGGACGATTTTTTCTTTAAAATGATCGCCATGGGCTAACTTAGGTTTTGCGGAAAGAAAATGTTGCCCCGCCCACTTTTACGCCCACTTTTTTCGAATTACCTAAAATCAGAAAACGGCTCCATCGATTTAACAAATTTTTCTTTCAAATGTTTGTACTAATCCATTTTAAGTTTTCATCGAAAGAAAAATTTACCACGCCTACTTTTACGCCCATTTTTTCTATTAAGCGCATAAGTTGAGAACGGCTTGACCGATTCAAACGATTTTTTCTTTAAAATGATTGTCATGGTCAAACTTAGGTTTTTACGGAAAGAAAATTTTGCCCCGCCCACTTTTTTCGATTTACCTAAAATCAAAAAACGGCTCCTTCGATTTGACTAATTTTTCTTTTAAATGTTCGTATTATTCCATTTTACGTTTTCATCGAAAGAAAAATGTATCACGCCTACTTCTACGCCCACTTTTTCTATTAAGCGCATAACTTGAGAACGGCTTGACCGATTTAGGTTTTTACGGAAGGAAAATTTTAAAGGCTGTAAATTTCGTTTAAAGCTCAACTTAAATCGTCTGGTAATACAACACTAATGTTTGCTTGGGGCCAGCAACGCGGACCGGGTCAGCTAGTCTACTATAAATAAAAAATGTCACCATTTCTGAAAAAAAATATTTATTTTTTTTAAATACTTATTTTCCACAAAAGTGCCAACATTTCAAAACATAACACCAAAATGTATATCTCATTCATTTTGTTTAATAATTTTAGCAAAATTAAGCAAAATAAGGCTTGAAAAAAAGAAAAAACTTGAGAAATGGTAACGCTGCTTTCAAAGAAACTTCCATTTTGTCAGTGATGCCACAATAAAAACAGAATTTATTGCCACTTTTCTAGTGATGACAATAAAAGAATCGAAAAATGTAAAAGGGAACAAAATGAGATAGTAATACCCTTTGTACACTTGCATACAATTCGGAGGAACGCGTGGAAGATGTTGAAAATGTGAAATTCGCGTTCACACTTGAAACATCTAACATTTACCATTAACAAAAAAAAAAATTTCTGAAAAAAAAAAGTAACCAACATTTTAAGAGATAACACCAAAATGTATTTCTAATTCATTTTGTTTAATAATTTTAGCAAAATAAGGCTTTCAAAAAAGGAAAAACTTAAGAAATTTTAACGCTGCTTTCAAAGCAACTGCCATTTTGTCAGTGATGCCACAATAATAACAGAATTTATTGCCACTTTTCTAGTGATTACACTAAAAGAATCGAAAAATGTAAAAGGGAACAAAATGAGATAGTAACATTCTGTAAAAATGTTAATTTTTAGCCCTATGTATTTCTTATGGGAAAATTCCAACATTTTCGCAAATTGATGTTAAATGTTAAATGTTGACAAGTGTGAAAAGGCTATAACATTCTGTAAAGATGTTGCAAAATTTTGATTTTTAGCCCTATGTACTTCTTATGGGAAAATTCCAACATCTTCGCAACTTGATGTTAAATGTTGACAAGTGTGAAAAGGCTATAACACTGCGTCTACACGTAACAATTTTTATTGTTAAGCACACCCAAAAACGTCGGCAGAACAATGGCACAATAATTGCTGATTATATTGCTGGAAAACACGTGAAATTGCTTAACCATAAACAAATGTACAGAGAAATGAAATGTCAGATAAATGTAGGGTAGCCAGATTTTAAATTCGGAAAAACAGTACATTGAACACAAAAAAATAGTACAATCAAGAAAAAAACAGTAAATTTTTTTGACGAAAAAAATTACTCCATTTGCGTTTAAAAAGCAAACACCACAAACGAAGCATTTGGCCAGGAAAACCATAACATTACTGTAAGCCATATAGAAAAGGAGAAAGGCCGAACTTATTCGTATTTAAAGCAATTTTCACCACACACATAGTTGCACAAATCATATAGAATTTGAGAAAATGTTTGTTTCCTAAATAAATTTTCTAATTTCAAACAATTTTTAAATTATTTACGGCCAATATTACTAAAACAATAGATTTTTTGAAATTTATAATGATAGTTAATTATACCTAAACTTGGTGAAATTGGCCATTAATCTATAAATTCCAAAAAACCTACATAGTTTGGTTTGTTTTTATTTAACAAAATCTGAAAATATTAAAATAGTAAAAAAACAAGTTTCAATAAAATTTAAAACAAAAATGTCTGTCTGTAAAACAATCAAGTGCAATTAAAAACGATGAAAATTTTTGTAAAAATTAACTTATCTTTTTCTTATTTCAGTAGTTAAGGTAAAGAAAAGTGGTCATCAAAGGTATTAGGTATTTTAATAAATTTTGAACACGGATAATTTTCCAAATTTGTTCGTTTTCAATTTCACGTGATTTCGATATCCAGAACATGCCCGAAAATTAAAAAAGTTCCAAAAATGTAATATAATTGTGTTGGGATAAGTATGTTTATATTTGTTTAGTATTTAAAAATTTTTTTTTTTGATTTTGTTTTTCTCAGGTGTGGAAAGGGAAATACTATTGGAAGAGGTAGCCATAAAATCATACATAGTACATATGTGGGCATTTCCGCCAAAAGGTCCACCGTGACCAAAAATTTAAAAGTTATTAAAAGCTGATTATTTTACGATATTGTTATAGAGAAACATTTAGATTTTACTAGTTTTATAAATTTACTCATAAATTTGTTCACTTAGCTGAACAATCAGACTGCAAAGTTGCGCAAACCTAATTTCTTATTTTTGAGAATGTTTTATTGTATGTTTTCTTTAATATTTATCTTTCTTAAAAGAGGTGTTATTTGATAAAAATTATTCCAAAAAAATTTTCTTACATGGTCTGTAATCTAAGGAAGAGTTCAAAGAGAAATATGTTATTCGGATTAACAGTAAATTTTTATTTTATTTGAGCAATATTCAGTTAAATTATTACGGAAAAAATTTCACGTTCGAAATGTCCCGTATCGACCCAGATTTTGTCTTAAAAAAAAAAGAAAATACAGAAGATTTTGGAATCAAACCAAAACATTTTAATGTTACATTGCTACGTAAAACTCTGAAAGTAGTTTGACTAAAAAATTGTACCGGGTTTCGCTGAATTACGCCTTTTTATGCATGGCCACAAAAACTACTTCTGTTTTTTCACGTTCGAACCGCTACTTCTTTTGCCATTATCTTTGACCTAGAATCGCGCCCTCCATAAACTTAAGCATAGATAACAGTGCTTTCTTAGTGCGTTAATTTTAGGGTTAAGAAAACGTAAAAATATTTTTTGCTTAAAATGTTATTGCATTTTTGATGCGTACGCCTGTCACGTTCAACACTTTGGAATTACCCATGTCTTAAAAATAACAATATGAAAATATACTACTGCTGCGAGCCACTCATTATAATTTAGATTTATACTGTGTATTTATGAGCAAACAATGACCACAGCGTAAAAACTCGTATTATTTTAGAACTTTTTTGTTTGGAACACAAAAATTTTTTAAGCTATGTACTGTTAAATATTAGAATATCATAAAAATGTGTTTTAAGTAGGGTTTTTCTTAATATCTTGGTTTTTTGTACCCTGAACAAAAAAAGTACAAAAAAACAGTACATTTGCGTACTGTTTTAGGAGTTGTGCAACAGTACAATTGCAAAAAATCAGTACATGTACTGCTTAAAACAGTACGTATGGCAACCCTAGATAAATGACAACTGATTTAACAGCAGATTGCTAAGCAATAATTGCTCAAGCAATCAGAAGAGCAATCATTGCGCAATGGATTGCCACTCATGGCAATATGCGGTCTATACGTCGCAAATTTAATTGAGCAATCAAATTTGACGTTTGCCGCAATAAATATTGCTGCAAAAGCAATATTTATCTACAAAAGTGCCAACAATTCAAAAGATAACACCAAAATGTATTTTTAATTCATTTCTTTTAATAAGCCCTCTTTCACACTCGGCAAGTTACTTGCGCAAGTTATATGCCGACAACAACAAAGTCTGTAAGGAAAAAAAAATTTCAAAAAATTTTGTACAGACTTTGAAACGGGGCTAATTTGAGCAAAATTAAGCGAAATAAGGCTCACAAAAAAGGAAAAACTTTAGAAATGGTAATACCCTTTGTACACTTGCATACATTTCGGAGGAACGCATGGAATATGTTGAAAATGTGAAATACGCGTTCACACTTGAAACATCTAACATCTACTATCAATAAAAAATGTCACCATTTCTGAAAAAAAAACTTTTATTTTTTTTTAAATACTTTTTTTCTACAAAAGTGCCAACATTTCAAAAGATGACACCAAAATGTATTTCTAATTCATTTCGTTGAATAATTTTAGCAAAATAAGGCTGGCAAAAAAGGAAAAACTTGAGAAATGGTAACGCTGCTTTCAAAGCAGCTTCCATTTTGTCAGTGATGCCACAATAATAACAGAATTTATTGCCACTTTTCTAGTGATGACACTAAAAGAATCGAAAAATGTAAAAGGGAACAAAATGAGATAGTAACATTCTGTAAAAATGCCCTATGTATTTCTTATGGGAAAATTCCAACATTTTCACAAATTGATGTTAGATGTTGACAAGTGTGAAAAGGCTATAAATCTGCTTCCATTCCATTTTGTCAGTGATGCCACAATAATAACAGAATTTATTGCCACTTTTCTAGTGATGACACTAAAAGAATCGAAAAATGTTAAAAGGAACAAAATGAGAAAGTAATATACAGTCTACAAATGACATGGAATGCTTAACTTTAACACAAATATGATGTTAGTGTTAAATATAGAGTCTATGCTATAGACTCATCATGTTAGAAGTTTTCTCATGTTATAACCTGGTTGTTAATGCAAATGTTTTAACAACGCTTTTATAACATCAAGTTATAACAGCAAATCATGTCAGTTGTATTTAGAATTAATTTTTTTTAATTAAGCAAAATAAGGCTCGCAAAAAATGAAAAACTTGAGAAATGGTAACGCTGCTTTCAAAGCAAATATCATTTTGTCAGTGATGCCACAATAATATAATTAAATGCCACTTTTCAAGTGATGACACTAAAATAAGCGGAAGATGTAGAATTGAGCCAATTTAGACTAGACTAATTGTTCTGGCAGAAAACGACAGTTTGTAGGCGAAAGAGGTGAAGAGAGTCGTTTTTGGTTGGCATAATTTTTAATCCAGCTTCAACCCTGCATTAGCAGAACAAACCCAATACATACACACTTATGAAAAAAACAGGTTCAGTGTTTTCTTTTTGAGAGCGATTTTAATCGTTAGTTGTTCGCCGTCGTGTAAACATGAATATAAAAATATACTAACACATACAAAGCTGCGTGTACGTATACAATTTTATGCCAGATTAATTAATCCAGTGTAGTTTGGAAAGAACAAAAGTTAATCCGACTAAAAATTAGTCTAGTCTAAATTGGCTCATTGAATACAATGAAAAAGGAACATTGTGTAATAGGCTTTTTACACTGATCAACATCTACCATCAAAGATGTAGAAAATGTGAAACACTCGTTTACATTGCTCACATCTAACATCTACCATCAAACAAAAATGTCACCATTTTAAAAAAAAAAATTTAAATTAAAATTTTTTTTTCTCACAAAAGTGCCAAAATTTAAAAAGAAAACTCAAAAATGTATTTGAAGTTCAATTTGTTTAAAAATATAAAAAATACTTATCAAAAAAACATTGCAATAAAAGATAAAACTTGACAAATGGTAACGCTGCTTTCAAAACAAACTTCTTTATGTCAGTGATGTCACAATAATAATAGAACTTATTGCCACTTTTCTAGTGATGACACTAAAATAATCGAAAGATGTAGAATGGAATAAAATGAGATTTGAACATCTTTTAAAGATGTTGGTTTTTAGCCCTATGTATTTCTTATGGAAAGATGTTAACATCTTCGAAAATGGTGGAAAGTTGATGGTAGATGTTAGATGTTGATCAGTGTAATACCCTTTGTACACTTGCATACATTTCGGAGGAACGCATGGAAAATGTTGAAAATGTGAAATACGCGTTCACACTTGAAACATCTAACATTTACCATTAACAAAAAATGTCACCATTTCTGAAAAAAAAACTTTTATTTTTTTAAAATACTATTTTTCTACAAAAGTACCAACATTTTAAGAGATAACACCAAAATGTTTTTCTAATTCATTTTGTTTAATAATTTAAGCAAAATTAAGCAAAATAAGGCTTGCAAAAAAGGAAAAACTTGAGAAATGGTAACGCTGCTTTCAAAGCAACTGCCATTTTGTCAGTGATGCCACAATAATAACAGAATTTATTGCCACTTTTCTAGTGATTACACTAAAAGAATCGAAAAATGTAAAAGGGAACAAAATGAGATAGTAACATTCTGTAAAAATGTTGATTTTTAGCCCTATGTATTTCTTATGGGAAAATTCCAACATTTTCGCAAATTGATGTTAAATGTTAAATGTTGACAAGTGTGAAAAGGCTATAAAAAGCCTATAAAGATGTTCAACAGTTTTGATTTATATACCCTTTGTACACTTGGATACATTTCGGTGGAACACATAAAATGAGGATATTCTGCAATATGGATCGCGATCCATCAATATTGCATGCTACACGTTCAATAAATATCGTGATACTAGAAATATCACGATATTTATTGAACGTGTAGCAGTGCCCTTATGAGAAAATTTCAACATCCTCATATATATAACACAAATTTTAGGAGCGTCGCCCACATGACCTTTTTCGACCTAAACCTTCGTATAGGAAGGCGAGAGCTTCTAGAATCCGCTCCAGAGTATTTTGGTCTCCACCAGTTAACGTCTGAGTTGAGTATGGTTCTCCACCAGACAGGTTGAGTTGAAACATTGAGGTTAAAAACGATTGCTCTAAGTTAATAGTGAACAAACGCAAAAACTGTAACTCCGTACAGTTTTACGACGCCAAGCAATTAGCCAATGTGAGGTGACACCGCAAAACGCACGAAAAGTAGACAAAAAAGGTGCACTCTTGAAAATATGTCTTTAAATATTGTGGCTTGACCGACGTTATTTTTTTATTTGTTTATATTGAATATTTTTAACCAAAACTTGTAGGTATGTAACAAAAAAATGTTTAATTGGACACTGATAATTTAAACTAGAAAAAGATATTAAGTAGCTCCAACAAATTCCATAATTCCAAAAATTTATTTTTTCCCCCATTTTCTACATAAAGTCCCTAGTTTGGGGGAAAATGAACTAATCTGACCACACTGCTAATGATCGCACGTTTTAGTAAATAAAATTTATAAAAAAAATATGTATGTATGTATATACAAATGCCAACAACAAATGAGAAAAACACAACTAAAAAGAATAAACTTTTTTCTAGCACGAATTTGAGTGCTGGCCTGCCACATTAAATTAAAGATATTCAAAAGTTAAGTTTAGTTGTTTTTATCTAGTGAAACATTTTAGTAAGCAGTGTGATCGCTATTTTGATTTTTGAACGCTATAGAAGATTTACACTACGTAGAGAAAATAAAGTTGTTAAACAAATAAACAAAAAAAGTATGTGCAATTTTTAACACAATTTGCCAAAAAGAAAAAAAATCATAAAATTACATTTTCATAAAGTAATAAAAATATTTTGTTTAAATAACAAGTAAGTCATGTAAATTATTATATTCATATGCATGTATGTACAAATGTGCAATTTTCGTCTTTGTAAGCTAAAAACGAGACAATAGTTTATTCAATTACTTTGCATTTTATAAAAAAAGAGTGAAGAAAAATGTTCACAAGTTCACGTCATTTTGTTTTTGGACCACTTTCTATGTATATGGAAATTTTTGGATAATCGCATAGTATTTTAAGTAACTATTATTTTTCAATTTTATAAAAACCCAAAAAATTTTCAGTGATGTAACAGTATTTTTACACAATACATATTATGGTAACACACGGTACATGTTCTTGACATTGGCTGGCAATTTCGATTGTTCGCCAAGGGTAGAAGTACAAAACACGAGTTACTGCGCGAGTGCGCTGTAGACTTTTGTCAAAAGAAAGTTAAACTAGTGTTTTTTCATAGAACAAGTTAGTCTTCGCCGGCATTTACACTATGGACATTTCTTGCTGGACAGACAGCGTTACCGTTATGCGACTAAAGTCGCTTTTTTGCCCCTTTTTGACTGCCGTGCCAATTTTTTGGCCCCGTTGTTTTAAATCCCCTTTTGTATCATTTTGTAGTGTTTTGTGCCCCTTTTAATATTAGCGATTAGAAACTGAGTTCATTAAAGGTTTTAGATCCAGTATTTATTAAGTCAGCTGAAGACATACTTAGATTACTTTGAAATTGTTTCCGTTTTTATTGATATAATTACTAACCCAGTGGATTTTGTAAAAGAGTTTAAACTTTTAGAAAACAGATCAAACGATAAAAGCAATGAAGCAATTTTTAAAATATCTTAGCCTGAACCATTTCGGTACGAAATTGGCAATTTAAAAAACTGGGTGACAATATTTAGATTGGAATCTAAGTGAAGAATTGATTAATAAATATAGATTTACGTTTTCCAAAAAAACCTGATAGGTATTAACTAATCGTAATAAAATCGATGTATTTCGGTAAACATTTTTTAAAGATGTAGACACTGTTTCAAAAATAAAAAATGGATTGAAAAATATAAGGAATTGTGAAAAAAAAAATGCAGTCGGAAACCGTACAAAAAACGCAAAGACTTCAAAAACAAAAAAAAAGAGCCGTTGCTTGGTATATGCAAAGTGTTAAATAAATTAAAATCAGCGCTTTATTTTTCCACGTGTTGTGCACTTCTACCTCTAGTGCTATTGAAAAAAGGTTTGACTAAATATCAGATTGCAAATATTGTACATGTTTTTTCTATTTTACACCATATGTGCGCTCTTTATTCAGAAGCGTAGATATGTTAAAACAATTTGATAATATCATAAGCCAATTGTTTTATTAAACTTTGCACGATTTTAATTTTGATTAATTTAAACGATAAAATATAATTTTTTTTTATCAAATATGGGCTGTCATTAAGTTTAATAAACAATGGCTGGTCATTGCAAATTTTCGGTAATTGCAACAGGCTAATTTTTTTGAGTAACCAAAATCGAGCTCGCACTGTATTACTTTAAAACTGTTTTATGGTCAATTTAAACTCTAAATGATTTGGATGATATTATTTTTATTGAAGATAATAATAATACAAGTAAGAGTGTTTATATACAAATGTTAATATATTTATTATTTAATCTTTAATGAAAATGGTCCCCATCAACGCCGTCGCCTTTTTTTAAATTTTGGAGGTATATAATATTCGGCACAGCCGAATACAACTTGTTTTGTGTTTAATTAAATTGTAAAAATAGTTTAGTGCTGTTTTACGCTTTTTTTTGCTCGAAATAGTGCTTTATAGTGCTTTTTGCTCTCATAAAGTTGGCATCACTGGTTATTACACTATTTTAAGCTCGTTCTCAGCGTTGCCAGACTTTTTTCACAAATTAAGATTTTTAACTTTAAGTTTGTTTGTACATAATAAATAATTTTTTCACAGTTTCTTAAACAGTTAATTTTTAAAACAATAAGGTTTTGTATCAGCTTGTTGTTTATTGGTTTTTCAAAATGTATTTTCAGAAAAATGTTTATAAAAAATTTAACTAAAAACCAATTTAATTTTGTATAAATATTATGTATTTCAATTTAAATAGTTTCCATAATAAGAAGTACATATGTTCTTATAAAAAATTAAAACTTTGTACTTTTTTGTCCTTGTTATAAAAAAAATTTTAAGATTTCTCTCTTCAAAATAAGATTTTTTTCGCTAATACCATGTTCACTCTTGGGTTCTTAAACGCGTTTAAGCAGCTCGAACGTGATTAAGATCTAATCACTTCAAAATCGAGATGATTACCCAAACATTGAAGTGATTTATTAATCACTTCAAATTGACATGATTACAACTTAATCACTTCATAAACCCCATAGAATCCACTGAACATACCTCAAACTGAGTGTAATGTAGAATCGCCAACATGATCGTGTACAACCGGCCACGATTTCTGCTTAATGTTTTTATTTTTTTTTCCTTGAATAATTCATAAATTTTCACAATTTCATCATTAAAATGATTAAAATAATCTTCTAACTTTATAAAAGCATTTTCATCCATTTTTAATACTTTAAATATGTATAAATTTGCTTGTTGTGTTTTTTTTTTTTCTTAATCATCTGCCATCTTAATCATCTCAAATGTAGTGTGAACGGCATTGATTAACTTACTTGGCGTTTACATTTGCCAGTACTGGCAAGACAGTAGCAATACATGCAAAGGGCACTGCTACACGTTCAATAAATATCGTGATATTTCTAGTATCACGATATTTATTGAACGTGTAGCATGCAATACTGATGGATCGCGATCCATATCGCAGAATGGCTTAAAATATGAAATCCAGATCGCGGATCGTGGATCGCGTGATAAATATTGAACGTGTAGCATTTTCATGATATTAAATAATATTAATAAAAATTAATACGTCAGTTAAAAGTGTTAAAATAAAAGAAATAAATTACGCAGTGGAAAAAATTAAACAAATAAAAAGTAAAACAATTGACAAAATTTGTGAAAAGTTTATTGAAATAAAGGGTAATGGCAGAAGACAGTGAAATCGAGCAAAATAGCTAAACAGGCTTTCTTTTGGTTTTCTCGTGACATTGATAAACGACCCGCACAGCACAAAAATAACATAAATACTGACGCGATAAATATTGAACATGTAGCATACGCTCGTGATTTATCAATATTTTAAAATGGATCGTGATCCAAATATCACGATATTTATTGAACGTGTAGCAGTGCCCAAACTTTTTTACTAATACATTTACACTTTTCCAACTGTCTTGTCTACTGCCTTGCAAATTTTGCAGACAGTAAAATTGGACAGTGATTTGACATTTGCTGACAGTAATCTGAAGTTTTGTTAGCAAAAGGAAAAAAAATCAAAATGTAAAAAAATTAAACATATTTTGCTTTGGTTTTTTATATTTTAGTTAAGTGTTATGTTTGTTAACACAATATAGTTATTTTAAGTTGTTTTAAAGTTTGTTTAGTTCATGTAAAACACGTTTAGCTGAACTTGAACAGCAACATTCACGTTTGACATATTTTCAAAAGTGAACTGTCTTAACTACTGTCTGGATGCCTACGTCACGAAGACAGTAAGTAGTGTTTTTGTAAACTAATATGTATTTTCTTACTGTCTTGCCAGTACTGTCAAATGTAAACATTCTGTTAATCAACATTTTGCTTATAGCCTTTTCACACTTGTCAACATTTAACATTTAACATCAATTTGCGAAAATGTTGGAATTTTCCCATAAGAAATACATAGGGCTAAAAATCAACATTTTTACAGAATGTTACTATCTCATTTTGTTCCCTTTTACATTTTTCGATTCTTTTAGTGTAATCACTAGAAAAGTGGCAATAAATTCTGTTATTATTGTGGCATCACTGACAAAATGGCAGTTGCTTTGAAAGCAGCGTTACCATTTCTCAAGTTTTTCCTTTTTTGCAAGCCTTATTTTGCCAAATTTTGCTTAAATTATTAAACAAAATGAATTAGAAATACATTTTGGTGTTATCTCTTAAAATGTTGGTACTTTTGTAGAAAAAAAGTATTTTAAAAAAATAAAAGTTTTTTTTTCAGATATGGTGACATTTTTTGTTAATGGTAAATGTTAGATGTTTCAAGTGTGAAAGCGTATTTCACATTTTCAACATCTTCCATGCGTTCCTCCGAAATGTATGCAAGTGTACAAAGGGTATTAAACGCGTTTAAAAACCCAATTGTGAACATAGCATAAATTAAGATTTTTCTTCCTAATCTTCTGGCAACGCTACTCGTTCTATTAACAAGTTAGTCTGAGTTCATACGACTCATGTCTTATTGACAAGATTCTTCCTTTTTCTTCTTTGAACATGAATTGGCGTTCAAATGATTCATGTCATGTTGACGACATGTTTTTTATTTTGTATAGTCGTGCGCAAGGTATATTTACACAAGGTAAGCTCGTTGGCACATATGTTTGTCAGCTGATTACCCCTAGTTGGAACCCAAACGTCAAATTTCGTGTATATGAGCCAAAATTTGTACCCTGCAGATAATATTGGACTACGTGATCCATTTTGATGAAATGGACTACTCCCTGGACTGGTCCAATGTTATGCAAGCATGGACCATGTCATTGTTAAAAACAGTTTGTAGTGAAGCGACATGTCTTCGTTTTTAAACGAAATGTTTTCGTTTTTAAACGAAGTTAAAACTAATCCTCTGGAGTATACCATGGAGTAGTTTCAAAACTAGTCCACTAGAGTATGTATGAACATGGAGTAGTTTTAAGACTACTCCGTTGTAATGCAAATCTGGGTCATATGGTCCAGCCCTAGGACATCGTAATGTTAAACGGACCACCATTTAACCATATATTTGGAGTAGCTTTGGAGAACTCCTACTCCTTTATGGACTACTCTTTACATGCATGTATGGACTAGTCTCGTTATCTGCAGGATACATGTGTGATTTAAATTGTTTCTGTTTTATAGGAAGACAATTTTGACAACTCGGTTCCTTTTATAGAGCAGCATGTCTACACTCCCAAATGAGTCTACCTTGTGTAAATATACCTTGGCCGTGCGTATGCATCAGAGAACAGCTTTATACGATTGAAAAAAATCGCATTTAATCAACAGCAACAAATACACTCGCTTGCGGTCATATGATCAAACTTGCGTAACCGCAAATATTCGCTGCTGGTTTGCAGTCATTCAAATAACGCACATCGTTTTTTAATAAAGATGTTGTTGTGTTCGGTAAGACAATGATTGTTTTGGTAAAGAAACAAAAAATACAAACAAAAAAGCCAGAAATGAAGCAATTACATAGCGTCTTCACCTGACAATTTTTTGTCATACCAAACGTCAAACTTCATATTAAAAAAACGCTGACAAAAATTTTCGAGTTTTTTTTATATAGACTTTGACGTTTGGTATGACAAAAAATTGTCAGATGAAGACGCTATGTTATTACTCATGAAGACATTCAGCAGCAACTACCCTGCAAATAAAATTGGACCACCTGATCCATTTTGTTAAAATGGACTACACTATGGACTGGTCCGATGTAATGCAAGCATGGACCATGTCATTGTTAAAAAGTGTTTGTAGTGAGACGACATGTCTTCGTTTTTTAACGACATGCTTTCGTTTTTAAACGACTTCAAAACTAATCCTCTTGTGTACACCATGGAGTAGTTTTAAAACTACTCCTTAGTGGTCCAAAGGTGGGTTACATGGTCCTCTCCTAGGACATCGTAATGTTAAATAGACCAGGTTTTTTCCATACGTTTGGGTTAGTTTTGGACTAGTCCTGGTCCCTTGTGGACTACTCTTTACACGCGTGTTTGGACTGGTCCTATTATTTGCAGGGAATGTATTCTTGTTATTGTTGTTAATTTTGAAAAAGCGTTCCATCGAGCGGTTTATTGTTGTTGTTGTTGTTGTTGTTGTTGTTGTTGTTGTTGTTGGTGTTGTTAATGTAAACAAAAGTATAAGAATGTGTTCTTTTGAATTTACTCAGTTGTGTTATATTGCGTGAGCAACAAAAATGCAAATGAAGCACTTTCAATAAAAAACGAATAAATGCAAATAAAATGTGTACGAAAGGATGTAAAAATTACCAACGTTGAACTTTGTTTTGCAAGCAAAGAATGAATGTAAATTTTAGCGTATGAATAAATCAAGAAAAATAGTAATTTTTAGGTTCTCTGGTATGCATGTGTGCTTTTTTATATTGAAAACAATAACAAAATTAAACAACGAATGAAAAAGCAAAACGTAAAGACAGTACATGCATATGTGTAATCGTTTCTTTTCCCCTCGTCCCTCTCGCATATAACCCCGGGTCTCCACGTAGCAATATTTATTGCGGAAAACGTCAAATTTGATTGCTCCATTAAATTTGCTACGTATAGACCGCAAATTGCCATGAGTAGCAATCCATTGCGCCAGGATTGATCTTCTTATTGCTTGAGCAATTATTGCTAAGCAATCTGCTGTCAAATCAGTTGTAATTTATCTTTCATTTCATTTCTCTGTACGGTTGTTTATTTATTAGTGTGTTTATTTATTAAAAAAGCAATCAAGAAAAAGCCGCCAAGTGAAAAAATACTTCAACAATATACAGAAAAAGTTTTCATATATTATTTTATTATTATTACATTTTTAAATAAACGTCAATATCAACAAAAGCAAACGCAAATTAACAAAAAAGTAATACAAAACATAGCTACGACAGTTACAATAACTAATAATATAATTTATTAATTTAAAAAAAAAATTTAACAACCACTTCAAAACACAACATAAAACATTTGTTATAAATACAGCCTCAAAACTTTATACAACTACTCGCGGTGAAAATTGCAAATTTATGGCAAAGAAATTTCAAGTGTTCTCCAGCAATATAATTAGCAATTATTGCTCCATTGTTCTGCCGACGTTATTGCTTGTACTTAGCAATAAAAATGGTTACGTGGAGACCCAGCGTAAAGTAGCAATCAAGTCAATAAGACATGAGCCGTATGAACACAGACTTATTAGTTATACCCCTGCAAATAATAGTACCAGTCCAAACACGCGTGTAAAGAGTAGTCCACAAGGGACCAGGACTAGTCCAAAACTAACCCAAACGTATGGAAAAAACCTGGTCTATTTAACATTACGATGTCCTAGGAGAGGACCATGTAACCCACCTTTGGACCACTAAGGAGTAGTTTTAAAACTACTCCATGGTACACTCAAAAGGATTAGTTTTGAAGTCGTTTAAAAACGAAAGCATGTCGTTAAAAAACGAAGACATGCCGTCTCACTACAAACACTTTTTAACAATGGCATGGTCCATGCTTGCATTACATCGGACCAGTCCATGGAGTAGTCCATTTCATCAAAATGGACCAGGTGGTCCAATTTTATTTGCAGGGACCCTTTGTACACTTGCATACATTTCGGAGGAACGCATGGAAGATGTTGAAAATATGAAATACGCGTTCACACTTGAAACATCTAACATCCACTATCAAAAAAAAATGTCACCATTTCTGAAAAAAAAACTTATATTTTTTAAATACTCTTTTTCTACAAAAGTGCCAACATTTCAAAAGATAACACCAACATATATTTCTAATTCATTTCGTTTAATAATTTTAGCAAAATAAGGCTTGCAAAAAAAGGAAAAACTTGAGAAATGGTAACGTTGCTTTCAAAGCAACTTCCATTGTGTCAGTGATGCCACAATAATAACAGAATTTATTGCCACTTTTTAGTGATGGCACTAAATGAATCGAAAAATGTAAAAGGGAACAAAATGAGATAGTAACATTCTGTAATACCCTTTGTACACTTGCATACATTTCGGAGGAACGCATGGAATATGTTGAAAATGTGAAATACGCGTTCACACTTGAAACATCTACTATCAAAAAAAAATGTCACAATTTCTGAAAAAAACTTTTATTTTTTTTAAATACTTTTTTTCTACAAAAGTGCCAACATTTCAAAAGATAACACCAAAATGTATTTCTAATTCATTTCGTTTAATAATTGTAGCAAAATTAAGCAAAATAAGGCTTGCAAAAAAGGAAAAACTTGAGAAATGGTAACGCTGCTTTCAAAGCAACTTCCATTTTGTCAGTGATGCCACAATAATAACAGAATTTATTGCCACTTTTCTATTGATGACACTAAAAGAATCGAAAAATGTTAAAGGGAACAAAATGAGATAGTAACATTCTGTAAAAATGTTGAACAATTTTGATTTTGTGCTCTATGTATTTATTATAGCCTTTGTACACTTGCATACATTTCGGAGGAACGTATGGAAGATGTTGAAAATGTGAAATACGAGTTCACACTTGAAACATCTAACATCTACCATTAATAAAAAATGTCACCATTTCTGAAAAAAAACTTATTTTTTTAAAATACTTTTTTTCTACAAAAGTGCCAACATTTCAAAAGATAACACCAAAATGTATTCCTAATTCGTTTCGTTTTATAATTTTAGCAAAATTAAGCAAAATAAGGCTTGCAAAAAAGGAGAAACTTGAGAAATGGTAACGCTGCTTTCAAAGCAACTTCCATTTTGTCAGTGATGCCACAATAATAACAGAATTTATTGCCACTTTTCTAGTGATGACATTAAAAGAATCGAAAAATGTAAAAGGGAACAAAATGAGATAGTAACATTCTGTAATAGGGTTTTTACACTGATCAACATCTAACATCTACCATCAAAGATGTAGAAAATGTGAAACACTCGTTTACATTGCTCACATCTAACATCTGCCATCAAACAAAAATGTCACCATATTTGAAAAAAAAAATATATTAAATTAAAAATGTTTTTTTCTCACAAAAGTGCCAACATTTAAAAAGAAAACTCAAAAATGTATTTGAAGTTCAATTTGTTTAAAAATATAAAAAATACTTAACAAAAAAACATTGCATTAAGATATAAAACTTGACAAATGGTAACGCTGCTTTCAAAGCAACTTCCATTTTGTCAGTGATGCCACAATAATAATAGAACTTATTGACACTTTTCTAGTGATGACACTAAAATAATCGAAAGATGTAGAATGGAATAAAATGAGATTTGAACATCTTTTAAAGATGTTGGTTTTTAGCCCAATGTATTTCTCATGGAAAGATGTTAACATCTTCGCAAATGGTGGGAAATTGATGGTAGATGTTAGATGTTGATCAGTGTAAAAAGGCTATAAAGATGTTGAAAAATTTAGATTTTTAGCCCTATGTATTTCTTATGGGAAAATTCCAACATCTTCGCAAATTGATGTTAAATGTTGACAAGTGTGAAAAGGCTATTATGGGAAAATTCCAACATTTTCGCAAATTGATGTTAAATGTTGACAAGTGTGAAAAGGCTATAAAGATGTAGAAAAATTTTGATTTTTAGCCCTATGTATTTCTTATGGGAAAATTCCAACATCTTCGCAAATTGATGTTAAATGTTGACAAGTGTGAAAAGGCTATTAGGACTCATAGTATAGGGTTTCTGTTTAAAAATATTACATTTGTACTTCAATACTATTGTATATGAACAATTTTAATTTTTAAAGGAAAATAAATTATATTATAAAATGAGATAATGCTTTGAAAATTCCCTACATTTGCCTTAAAATAAAAAATATGTCCTTTTTCCCTTTGCTTCAAATTTTCCGAAAAAATCCCTCCAAAAAGGGAAAATTCCCTAAACACTGCCTTTACACATGCAAGTAGTGGCATGCCACTGTTGTATACATATAATCGAAGAAAAATTGTTCGAAATAGTCAAATCTATATAAATAATCTTTAGATTGTTGCCAATATGTTGTGCCACCTTCAAATATCACATACACATTGGCGATATAATATGTAAAATATTTTATACATACATATGTAATATATATGTAAAATTGAACAATTTTATTGCGAGTGTATGAGCCGCTTAAGCAATTTACTTTCAAGATGTCTCCAAGAAAACCATTTATAAAGATAAACCTTTATAAATCACTGGCAAGACTATTTAAAAGGCAAGGTCGTTTATACATACATTTAAAAATTGGAACAAACTTGCCTTTAAAATTCTCTTGAGTGTTTCAATTTACGTACAAGAAAACAGCTGATTTCAAGGTTAGTGAGCAAATTTTTCGTTTATCTTTATAAATTGTTTTCTTGATGACATCTTGAAAGTAAATTGCTCAAAAATTGAATGCAGCCTACGTCACAGCTTTCAATTTTTGTAAATTTTGACAAGCAGTATATGTAAAAGACTATCAAGAACAACTTGACCGTGTGGCCGCAGGGTAAAGAAAAACTTGTAATCAGCTGTTAAATAGAAAGAAAAATTGCCAAACAAATGGAAAGTTGAAATTGAAAGCAATCTCGTGGTCAATTTAAAAAGTGTGAGTGGGTTAGTAAAAAAGTGAGAGTGTATTGCAAATTGAAAGGAATTGAAATGCAAAACTTGATCGTGTGGCCTCCAAGTTAATGGCAAGCAAGTGCCAAATTTCCACTCGCATGCAATTTTTGCTGCCACTGGAGCTATCTTTTCTACGCTCTTGACAAATTTTATGACCATTATTTTACTGCCAATATATACCAGAGAAAAATATTGCGACATACATACATATATTGTAGTAAATGTCAAAATTATGTTATGACAGTTGTTTCCGCTTAATTGAGTTTCTAAAAATGCACGACTTTTGACGCAATTAAACGGAAACTCAATTAAGCAGTACTCGGTTAATTGAATCGCCAACGCAATTAAAACGAAAATCGCTTAATTGAGCTAGATGTGCAATAAAGCGAAACGCCCATGTGTAGGTAGGAAATAAAACTCATTTCTTTATTTATTAAGTTAAAAAATGGTTTAGGTTTTTTAAAACAAAATTAATTCTTGCCGCACAATAGACGTTTGTGGAGCAAAAACACATTAAGTAGACGGAAACAATTAACCGAACCAATTGCTCTTGTTTTTCGCAATTCGGTCTTATTTTGCGAAATAATTAAGCGGGTGACGCAATTAAACGGAACTCAACTAAACGGGTATTTTTACATAGACAGTTATACTGAATGATTTCGTTCCATGATTTTTAGTGCAATAAAACGGAAAATTCAATTAAGCGCGGCTCAATTAACCGAAAACAACTGATTTTTAATGTAGAAGTAATAAAAACTAAACTAAACTAAACAAGCAATTTTATATCCACAAAGTGACTAAAAAATTTTTAATTGTCCTTGCAACTTTAATAGCCCTCTTTTTGATGTACCCTTTTGTGTCATTTTAAATCAATCCTTTTTTTGACCATTTTTGAAATTACTATTTCACCAAATTGCATCAAGAATAAATAAAAAGGAAACCAGAATGAATGTTTTTAAGATTTTAAGAACTTCCGAATTAAAAACATAATTTTTAACAAAGAGGCTTTTTTTAACGAATTTAAGTTACATATAAGAAAGTAAGATACAAACATGAGAAAACTTATGAAGCCTATTGAGGAAAAGTAATGTGTGTTGTATTGTGAAAGTTAAAATAATGCGTACAGTTTTATTAATAATGACATTTTATACTTGAAATTTAGCTGCGTCACAGATCCTGAAGAAGATAATAAGAATATGTAATAAAATAAAAACCACTTAAGTCAACTTAAGCCATTATTATTTATTGCCAGAGATATACCTACACATATTATTAAATAAAAAATATATGTAAAAACAGAAATTGTCATTGAAAACATAAAAGGCTAATCAACAGCACTTTCAGTAAATTTAATTACACATTAAACACACCATTATATGAATAGTATCCAAAGTCTTGGTCAAAATACCATTAGAATATGATCTGTTTTCATCATATTCTAAACACCTATCCAGAATTCAATAGTTGAACTATGGTTCATCAATTCGTATGCATTCAGCTTTTGCCATTGCTGTTCCAAAACCGTAATTTCTTCTGTAGTAAAATCTACCATTTTTTCTTTCATTTTTTTTTTTTTTGTGTTTATAGGGTTGCTATTATTATACATTTGAATAAACGTACACAGAAAAAATTATTGCCGAATTATTTTCAAACAAACGCTTGTTTGAAAATTTTTTTAATTTCTATAAATTTTTTTACTGATTCAAACAATATTTTTGTTTGATTTTTATTTAACCAACAAAAATGTGGACAACTCTTCAAAAATATAATAAACGCGTTATTGGTGGCAAATTTTCATAATCTTGTATGAAATATTTATCGTTCTTTAATGTTGTCGTCTTTTTGCATTTTTTTATTTGATCGTAAGCAACACTTCTTTATGTGAAATATAAGAACAACAACAAAAAACACACACAGTCTATTTTTGGACGCTTTAAAAAAGTGCAACTATAAGAAAAACAATAGCAGAAACAACATTACAAGAAACAAAATCCCGTATTCAATTTTTTAAAACTGTTTGGTTAAATACATCAAATACAAAAGTAGAATGCTGACGAAAAAAATATCGAGTCGGTCTGCTGCCGTTTTTGGTTACATTTCTTCTTTAGCAAAGGAAAGGATACAGAAACAGAGAGTGATAAAGTAAAACTTTGTGTTGTGTGTATAAATAAGACTTCGTTCAAAAATTATTCCAAAAAAAAAAATGTGTCTCAAAGCCAGCCGGCGGCTCTGCTCTGCCGTCATCTTTTCATACAGTGCTTACTTGTGTGCGCGTCATTGCTTGTGCAAAAACTTTTTTTTTTTTTTGAAATTTAGTATGTGCTGGTTCACACAGGTCAAGTTTACTTGAACAGTTTTATTTAAATTTTCTTTTGAACTTGCGTTCACGTTCATGCACAAAATTAATTTTTGTTTTCTTTTCCTTCAACTTTGTAGCTTTTTATTATATTACGGATGAAAAAAGAAAAGAAAAATACAAAACTGACTGGTACGGTCAAGTATGTACCCCTTTCCATTCTCTTTACCCCTCTCTCCTAAAAGCTCAAGACTTGAAGAGTCAAACTTGACCTGTGTGAACCAGCACTATATGAATTTCAGTAAACTTTTTGTTTGATTCAGTTAAATTATTTGTTTGAAAAAATCAGTGTTTTTTTCAATAAACAAAATGCAAATAAATTGTTTGAATATGCAAATTTGTTTATAGGACAGAGTTCAGACAAAAAATTGTTTGATTCTACAAATTTTTTGTTTGAATTGGAAAAATAATTTTTTCTGTGTATAAATGACAAATTACAATTATAGAGATTGACAGAAGTGATAAGTTATATTGTGAAATAGCAATATAGGTATACAATTTTTAAGATTAAAAATGCTAAATAATGCTAAAAAATATTACAAAAATGCTAAAAATAATGCTAAATGCTATTTGAAAAATTCGCTGCTAAATCAAAATAAATAATGCTAAATTAAGCAGTGAAAATGCTAAAAGGGTCACACTGACGGCGAGGAATTTTACACAAACAAAATGCCTGTTGTTTTTTGTATTGTTGTAGAAGTAAGCAGACCTATTGGATAGGCCTTGGGTAAACTCAACTCGTCAGCCCAAGGCGAATTTAACAAGGTAGGTGCAACTCTACAACTACAAAAAGCCCCATGTATTTTTTTGCAATTTAATAGACGGCTGTCAAAAATGCTGACAAGGCAAAAATTTATTGAAAAACAAAATAAAAATTTTGTTTGGTTTATAAAAGAGATTATAAAAGTCAATTTTATTATTCGCAGCTATTCTAAGAAATTTGTTCGGTTATTTTGGCGCAAAACATAAACAAAATTATATTTTGACGTTTCCCTATTTTTTGTTAAGTCGCCGTGGAAACAGCTGATGAACGGCTGACGAGTTGAGTTTTCCTTCTTAAATTCGCCTTGCGGCAGCCGTTCATCAGCTGTCTCCACGGCAAATTAAAAAAAATACGTAATTGTCAAAATTTTGTTTTGAGAAGAAGTTGAATGAAAAGTGCTAAAAATATTATTTTTATAATAAAAAAATTTCAAAACTGCGAATAATTAAACTTAATTTAATAATATCTTTTATAAAAAAGTGATCATTTTTAATTTGCAATAAAAATTTTTTGACAGCTATCTATTAAATTGCAAGCAAAATACATGGAGCTTTTTGTAGTTGTAGAGTTGCACTTACCTTTTCAAATTCGCCTTGCTACACACTCTACCTCTACAACCCATCGCCATCAAACTTCGTATGTCTGCCTTCAAGGCGAATTAACTCCAGGTAAGCTCAACTCGTCAGCCGTTCGTCAGCTGTATCCACGGCGAATTAAAAAAATGGTGAAACGTCAAAATATTGTTTTGTTTCTATACTAAAATTTGACACAAAAACAAAATACATGGGGCATACATGGGGCTTTTTGTAGTTGTAGAGTTACACTTACCTTGTATAAATTCGCCTTGTCTGCCTTTCACTTGCCACATACTAATGAAATAAATAAATAAATCTTTTTGTGGCCCTTTCAGAAAATGTCCAACGGCAACGCTGATGCCAACAAAATGCAAAGAGAGTTGCCATACTTAAACATAAAAACGCTAGAAACATTTAATAGTTAAAAAGCTGTTAATGTACATTTATGAATAAAAATTTAAAAAAGTGGTTTATAAGACAAAAAGCGTTTGTCCCCTTTTACAATGGGACAGACAGAAGGCACACAGATGAGTTTGTAGGCGAGAGAGGAAAAAAAGAAAAGTGTGTCACGCATGCAGCGTTGCCCCCTTACCAACAAAATTCGTCTGTCTGCCTTCTGTATGTCGCATTGTTAAAAGGGACTTTGATAGATATTATAGATACATATACATTTTATTTTAAGCTTAAAATAAGAACTTTTATTATGAATTTGAATAAGTTTTTCATAACATGTTATTGTTCTGCTGGGTATCTGACTGCCTATGTGTTCCAAATAGGGCACACCTTACGTGACGAAATAATTTTATAAATTTAATCAATTTTTCAATGTAAATAAAAAAATTCGTATTAATTCAATATTCTTAGTGAAATATAATGCGGGTAGTACATGACGTTAAGCTTTTTTTTGCGTCAACTTAATATAAATATGTATGCATATTCTCATATTTAATTAATCAGAATACATATATATTGAAGTATAAATTAGCTTATTAAATAAATAAACATATAGATGTGTACAGGTAACCCCCATATGATACGGGGGTTACACTCCATAAAAATGTGGTGTTTTGCGAAACCGTGTTGCAGTGATGCAAAACGTGGCACAATTGGGCCATTTTTGGCACTTTTGAACGTTTGATGGCCCTGTAGAAATCTATTTTGGCCCTTTTGGGTTAAGGAAACAAATATTATTTTCTTACTTTTTCGAACAATACTTTAATTTACGAAATGGCTTTGTTTTTACAGGACCAAATAAACCACACAAGCGGTTGTTTGTATGAAAATCAAAAATTTTAAATATTCACAAAAAAATATCCTTTTTGTTTTGTCAAACCTTTTGTTTTGTATACTTGGCCCTTTAAAGTAAGAACTGTTACTTTTATATGCACAATTTAAATGTTGTATTGAATACTAAAATTTCATGTTGCTTTTGAGCAATGGTATTTGTGAATCAAAGTGAATATTGAAGTAAAACAAAAGCAGATAAAAACTTACTATTGGTTATATTTAAATACAAACATAATAATCACATATGTATGTATGTATATTAAAAAAATTGTTTGGCCCTTCCAATAGTATTTTGGCCCTTTTAAATCGCCAAGTTGGCCCAAAACAAAAAAACTCAAAATCCATCACTGCCGTGTTGTACAAATCAAAGAAATGGTACAAAAAAGGGGGTTGTTTCCAAAAATAAGAAATCCGTGTCATACAAAACTAGTATTGAAACTGAGGTTAAGTGCGTAAAGCAAAATAATTGCTATAAAAGAAGGTTTCAAAAAATGACTTTTTAATATGTCGAGCCCTAACCGCGAAAAAACCGTAAGCGACATCATATTCAATTTTCGTTTTTTTTTTTTAATAAATGAGTTTATTTGCAATACAAGCATCATCTCTTAAAATGTCATGGACGCATAAGGTACCGTTACGATTTTATAGCAAGAAAATTTTTATGGTAAGCGAAAAATTTCAATCAAAATTTATATAAAATAAAAAAAATCTACTGTAAAATTGGATTTTTGTCGCTTACGTTATTTTCGCGGTTAGGGCTCGATGTATGTTTTTCTTTTTTAAAAAGGTATGTAGTTAGCTTGCCTCTTGTAAAAATCTATTCACCCCTATTGTGAATAAAAATTCCTTGGGAGTTTTTTCCTTTTTTCCATTTGTCCTATGTTAATTGAATTGTAAAAATGGGAAAAGGGGAAAAACTCCCAAGGAATTTTTATTCAGGTTAGGGGTGATCGTCTTATACGGGGGTTACCTGTATATACTTACAAATAAAAGATTCTATTTGGGTATTGAACACATGACTACGTTGTGGATCGCAACTTCTCATCTAAACAACAAAAGCAAACACATAAGCGCAAAAGTCAATTGTAAATTAAAAAAAAAATATTGTATTCTTAAACTGCATAAAGTCGTGATTAAAAAAATAATGATAGTATAGTTTTAGTCTTAAAATGCTGAAGGGTAAAAGATTTAAATTGGACAGACGTAAAAATTCTGAATAACATAACACAAAATGATTTAGGTTTTGCAGTTTTACTTTAATCTATAAAAAACCTTAATTAACAACGTAATAAATTAATTGCGCTAAATATTTGCTATAAAAAAATAGAACTTGTAATAATAATGTGTTATGAACTATTTATAATTAGTAAAAGTAAGACATTTTAAACAAAAGGTCATAAAACTGCAAAAATTATCAATAATTAATTATCACCTTATTAGAAAGTCACATTTAAATACTGTTATCAATAAATTACATTTTAAGTAAAAGTTTCTGTTAAATTTAAAAATCTTGCCATAAACTACAAATGTAATTTCTAGTCTGTTTGCATTTTAGCAGCGTTGTTCGAAAAGCACAGAGCCTTTTAAAGGAAAAAAATTTAACATCTCGCGTACTTTTACCGCCCAATCGGTAGGTTCTATTTCGTTATTTGTTTGGGGCTTGTTAAAAAGTGTTAAGAACGTTTAATAATATCATTATCTTGTTTGATTACAACAAAATTCTGAATCCTTAAAGCTTTACAGATCATACCTACATAGTATGTAGTTTAAAAATGATCAAACTCGTTTTTGAGTAATTCAAATTATTTTACAGCGAATTAATTCTTTTATAGCTCTAGCTACATTTTTTTTTTTTTTTTGACAAAAAAATGTTCGACTTTTTTCATTTAATTTAAAATTAACGCACATCAAACATACGATTGATTGTCTTTAAGATCTTAATTGCGATACAAAGACTAACATTTTTCTTTTTTTAAAAATTTAGTTAAAAAGTATTCAGCATGCCGCCACGTTCGACTACTGTTACTAATAATGTTGAGCCCGTGGAGGCAACTCCAGAGTTAGGAGTATCTAAGCAGACTGGTGTACTTTTTGAAGCTGATGCCGATACTGCTGATGGTGCTTTAGGTGCCGATATTACCCAATTCAAGAAAGCCGAAAAACGTAAATTAAAGTTAGTATGGCGTAACATTATTTTGTTTGGTTATTTGCATTTGGCTGCCGTGTATGGTGGTTATTTGTTCTTTGCCAAAGCCAAATGGGCCACAGTGTTCTTCTGTAAGTTAAAATTATAGATAAACTTTTCATAATAAAAAAGACTATTAATAATATTTAAAATTCTTTTAGCCATCGTCTTGTATTCTATTGGTGTTTTGGGTATTACAGCCGGTGCTCATCGTTTGTGGGCTCATCGTTCATACAAAGCTAAATGGCCTCTACGTTTGATTTTGGTCATCTTTAATACTATTGCCTTTCAAGATGCTGCTTTCCACTGGGCTCGTGATCATCGTGTTCATCATAAATTCTCTGAAACTGATGCCGATCCTCATAATGCTACCCGTGGATTCTTTTTCTCTCATGTCGGCTGGTTGCTGTGCAAGAAACATCCTGATGTTGTTGCCAAGGGCAAGAGCCTTGACTTGTCTGACCTAAGAGCCGATCGTATATTAATGTTCCAAAAGAAGTAGGTATTCTTAAAAGCTTAATTGCCAACAATTGATAATTTTCTACAATTTTCTTTTAAGGCACTATATGACTTTGATGCCTTTGGCTTGCTTCGTTTTGCCCACTGTTATTCCCATGTACTTCTGGGATGAAACATTCATTAACTCTTGGTTTGTAGCCACCATGTTTCGTTGGTGCTTCTTGCTCAATGTCACCTGGTGTGTAAACAGTGCAGCTCACAAATTCGGTGGTCGTCCTTATGACAAGTAAGTGGTTATCCGTTTTGTTTTATTTAAATACAAATTTGTGTTTTTCTTTTTAAAGAAACATTAACCCATCTCAAAATGCTGCCGTTGCCGCTTTTGCTTTTGGTGAAGGCTGGCACAACTACCATCATGTCTTTCCCTGGGATTACAAGACTGCCGAATGGGGCAACTACTCTATGAACTTAACCACTGCTTTCATTGATTTCTTTGCTAAAATCGGCTGGGCTTACGATTTGAAATCTGTTGCTCCTGAAACCATTGAAAAGCGTGTAAAGCGTACCGGTGATGGTACCCATGAGCTCTGGGGTTATGGCGATAAGGACATTACCCCCGAGGATCAAGAGTCCATTATTACACTGAACAAAAAAACTGAATAAATTGTAAATTTAAAACAAAAACAAAAAACTGTTTAAAAATTGAAATTCATAAACAAGCTAATATTGAATTGCATGCTTTAAAATTGTTATTAAAAAATAACTTTGTGGTCTTTGCAGCAAAGAAAATATAACTTTTTTGTATTTATTAATATTTAGTATTTTTTTTTAATAATAAGGTCTATTTAAAAAAAAAACTCAAGATTTTTCTAAACTGACTTGAAATGTGTTTTATGTTTATACCTACATGTCGTCTTATGATTAAAAAAAGCCCTAACTTACATTGAACAAATTTTACAGGAGAATCAAAAAACTCCACATTAAAAAAAAACCAAATTTTTCAAAGTTCTTTTTCAAAACGGATAATCTCTTATTAAAACACAAAAAATAAAAACTAATTGTTGATAAACAAAAATTAAATATACAAACTCTCCTTTATTTGTGTTTGTTATTAATTATTTATCGAAAGGCGTTTGCACTGAGTCCTTTTAGAAATTTGTTGATAACAAACGTTATTTTAAATTGTTGGAGTGTATAATTTTCGACAAACGTACGTTGGTTGCATAATCAATTAAAGTCGATTTTGAATTTTTGGCAACTTTGGGATTTTTAGAAATCATATGACATATGTATATGTTATAAACAAAAAAAAAAAATAGAATGTGAGAATTATTTCATTTTATAATTTTTTTTTTATATAAACCATTTTTATTTTTTGAATGTGTTCAATGAATCAAATTTCAACCATTATAAATTGAAATTTGATTCATTGAACACATTCGAAAAATAAAATGGTTATTACAAACAGAAAATATATTATTATAGAAAATGATATGTATGTACATATATTAAACAAAAAACATTTTATTACCAAATAAAAGTTTAAGGCCAGCATCACAATGACAGCAACATTTTTACCTGGTGTTCACAAAAAAGAAACAATTTTTTCACAAGCATACACATTTTCAATCAAGAAAACATTAGCAAATGTTGCTCAAAACAATATTACGTATTTATTAATATTTTCTGAAACATATTCGGCTTTATTACGGGAGTTTTTGTCGTGATCGAAAAAAACGATACTGTTGCTATCGTTGTGAACGAAGCTTAATTTAATTATTTGTGTAAATTAAAATTTTAGCACACTCGTAAAATTGCTCTGAGTGAAGAAGCAGCTCGCGCTCGTCATTTTTTTTTTTAAATGACAATCAGGTCGTTCTTGTTTGTCTGCTTTTCGTGCGTTTTGCGGTGTCACCCCGCATTGGTTAATGGCTTGGCGTCGTATAACTGTACCGAGTTACGGTTTTTGCGGCTGTCACCATTGATTTTGTGCAATCGTTTTTAACCTCAATTTAAGGTTTTGTCTGGTGGAGAACCATTAATAACTCAACGTGACTAGTGGAGAACCACATATAACTCAGACGTTTTTTGAAAAAATACTCCGGAACGGATTCTGGAAACTCTCGCCTTACTATACGAAGGTTTAAGTGGGGAACAGAATAGTCGCTTAGTACAACGTTACGAATAGCGCTGCAAGCTGTCAAAAGTTAAAAACGGCAGTTCCAAAATGGTGTCAACAGAATATGTAGTTGTAGTAGTCGTTGCAGTTGAAGCGCAAAATTCGAAATTTTTAACTTTGTTGCGCTACAGAGCATGATTTAGCTTCAGCTACTTCTACAACTTCTTAATTCTGTTCCAGGCCTTAGGTCGAACGAGGACTTGTGGTTGATGCTCTGGAAATTGTGTGATACCCTGGCATTATAACCTAAATTGGTTAGCTAAAAAATTTCATTCGTGTGATACCCTGGCAATATAACTTTCATAGTTAGCCAAAATACTTTTTAGTTTTAAGTAAAGCCAAAAAAAAAAAAAAATAGAAATTTGTATTCCCAAAAATACATTTTTCATTATGGCATCAAGTAAAAGTTATAAGGATAAATTCATTTTAGTGAGGGTATACTTTTATCGCTTAACTTACATATGTATGTATAAAACAACAAGAGTGCTATATTCGGCTGTGCCGAATCTTATATACCCTTCACCATTGTGCGAGCAGAATACAGAGCAACTAGACAAAAACTAAATAAAACTGGTAAATATTTTTTTTTTTAAATAAGAGACAACCGGTTTTGAACTTCGCTTTTCATAAGGGCCCAGAATATATGTACTTTATAGGGTGTAGGATCAATATCGGTGAAGGGTATAAAAAGAGTAATTTTCGGGAATTCAGGGTTCTAATCACTGCATTCGATACTATCGTATCGAATAAACTATTGAATTTTTTTGCATACGATAGACACTGGCGTATCGAATGAAAACTCGATAAATGTAATGTCGAGTTACTCGATGTCGAATGCTTTTATTTTAAATTCAATACATTTCATTCGATATCGAGTTTCAAGATACCAAAATAAATAATTTCAATGAATTTTGCTCGATATCGTATGCGGTGATTAGACCCCAGTATTTCTGTTATAACTCATACAAATTTCCGACATTTTGATATATAAGTCATATCCATAGGACGTATAGCAGCCCTAAAATTTAGGTTTTTATAAAAATTTTAATGTTTTTTAGCCCATTTTTGGAGTATTTTGCTCATAAATTACCCATTGTCTAACCGATTTGATAGTTTTATATACCGACGTGTTAAGGAAGAATTTTACCATTTACTTAAGTTATATTTATATAAACTTGTAAATATATATTTTAACAAAGTAAATTATAAAAAAAAGAGTAATTTTTGTGGATTCAGTATTTCGGTTATAACTCTGCCATTTTTTAACCGATTTGGCAGATTTATGTACCGACGTGTTGAAGAAGAAATTTACCATTTACTTAAGTTATAAAGCTTGGACTCGGGGAGATCTATGGTTCCCGAAAGTAGGTATTTAAAAAAAAAAATTAATTTTGGTCATAACTTTTTTGTATCTGAACCGATTTTTCCGAGTTTTTTATAAAAAATGTTCTACAAGAAATTTCAGATATTTTGGTATATAAGTCATATCCATAGGACGTATTTGGCAGATTTATATACCGACGTGTTGAAGAAGAAATTTACCATTTACTTTAGTTATAAAGCTTGGACTCGGGGAGATCTATGATTCCCGAAAGTGGGTATTTAAAAAAAAAAATTTAATTTTGGTCATAACTTTTTTGTATCTGAACCGATTTTTCCGAGTTTTTTATAAAAAATGTTCTACAAGAAATTTCAGATATTTTGGTATATAACACTCAGTTTAGATGAGGGCTTTTACGACGTCGCTTTGTCGACGTCTCTTTTGGTTTGTTGGTGAGCGGTGTAGAAAAGAAAGAGGGGTTAACAAAATGTCACGTTTTGTATTTTGCATGTCGTTTTTTACATTTCTCTTTTAACTTTTTCTGTTTACGTTTTATTCTTTTTCTTACTTTGAAGTGTGTGGTTGAAAATACAGTGAGACCTCGATTATCGATAATAGACGGGATCGGCAGAATTCTTGATTATTTATTTTTTTTGGTGTGTTTCTTATTTTATGTAAATATATAACGTTTTATTATGTAAACATGAGGAAAAAAGTAAATTTGGCAGAACATGCTTCCACACCGTTAAGATATTCTCTTTCTTCGTTTATTTAAATTTCTTTTGATTGTTCAAAATTTAACGAAAAAAAGATAATTTGTTTATAATTTCGGATAATAGAGGCAATTTAAATCAGTGCAAAAAAATGTTTGTTTTCCATTTTATTGAAGCTGCCGGTTAATCGAATGACGGGTAATCAAGGCCATACTGTAAATAAAAAAAAGACATGCAACCAAAAATCATCGTATGAACGCAAAGGGATTTTGGAAGTTGCTTTAAAAGGGAATCAAGATAAAACGACGTCGTAAAAGCCCTCATGTGAATTGAGTGTAAGTCATATCCATAGGACGTATAGCAGCCCTAAAATTTAGGTTTTTATAAAAATTTTGATGTTTTTTAGCCCATTTTTGGAGTATTTTGCTCATAAATTACCCATTGTCTAACCGATTTGATAGTTTTATATACCGACGTGTTAAGGAAGAATTTTACCATTTACTTAAGTTATATTTATATATAAACATTTATATAAACTTGTAAATATATATTTTTACAAAGTTAATTATAAAAAAAGAGTAATTTTTTGGATTCAGTATTTCGGTTATAACTCTGCAATTTTTTAACCGATTTGGCAGATTTATATACCGACGTGTTGAAGAAGAAATTTACCATTTACTTTAGTTATAAAGCTTGGACTCGGGGAGATCTATGATTCCCGAAAGTGGGTATTTAAAAAAAAAAATTTAATTTTGGTCATAACTTTTTTGTATCTGAACCGATCTTTCCGAGTTTTTTATAAAATATGTTCTACAAGAAATTTCAGATATTTTGGTATATAAGTCATATCCATAGGATGTATAGCAGCCCTAAAATTTAGGTTTTTATAAAAATTTTGATGTTTTTTAGCCCATTTTTTGAGTATTTTGCTCATAAATTACCCATTGTCTAACCGATTTGATAGTTTTATATACCGACGTGTTAAGGAAGAATTTTACCATTTATTTAAGTTATATTTATATATATAAACATTTATATAAACTTGTAAATATATATTTTAACAAAGTTAATTATAAAAAAGAGTAATTTTTGTGGATTCAGTATTTCGGTTATAACTCTGCCATTTTTTAACCGATTTGGCAGATTTTTATACCGACGTGTTGAAGAAGAAATTTACCATTTACTTAAGTTATAAAGCTTGGACTCGGGGAGATCTATGGTTCCCGAAAGTGGGTATTTAAAAAAAAAATTTAATTTTGGTCATAACTTTTTTGTATCTGAACCGATTTTTCCGAGTTTTTTATAAAATATGTTCTACAAGAAATTTCAGATATTTTGGTATATAGTCATATCCATAGGACGTATAGCAGCCCTAAAATTTTTCCGAGTTTTGCAGAGAATATGTTTTACTAAAGATTTCCGATGTTTTAATAAATAAGGCGTATCCATAGGTCATATATATGGCAGGCCTAAAAATTAGGTTTCTATAAATATTGACAAACGGACTGACAGACGGACATCGTTAAATCCACTTTTCTCCTCATAAGCACCCAATATATATACATACATACACTTTATATGATCTGAAATCAATATTGTAGAAATAATTATTAACAAACAGAATGACAAACTTATGTATGTAAACGAATTACCTATAAAATAAAAAAATAATTATAAAAAAATAAAATAAGTAAAAAAAAAAATTAAATCAATAAAAATAAGGGTATAAAAAGGGTAAATTAAAAGGCGTAAATATGTATAAAATATACGTTTATGAAGTTCATAAATATATTTAAAAAATTTTAAAAATTAAAAACTGACCAATTTCTTTTTAGATAAAAAGAATTTATAAAAAACGAAAAATAAAAAACAAACAAAAAATGGAATGAATGGGATTCGAACCAGTCAACCAATAACAAATTGTTAGGAGGCAGACCGCTTAGACGACCGTTCGACCATCGAACCGCATGTAAAGCCGATGTTGATTTGAGTATGTGATATCAATAATTATTAATAGTAAATTAAAGTATGTATGTGTTTGTTGTTTGTGTATAATACAGAAGGTAATATTAAATAAAAAAAAAAAGAAGTTTACCGCAAGTATTTTAAATGAAAAAAACCGCAAAAAAAAACAACACACAACTATTTTACAGGGTTACCATTAACCTGTCGTTTTGGTTAATAAAAGTCGCAAACCAATTTAAATGTTTTTTATTTATCAATAATACAACATAAACATACCAAGAAATTGCTTAAATTGTGTATGCTTTTAAATCGCTTTTGTGCAGAAGATATTATCAGGCCTATTCTGAAAATCACTTTAACTCAAATCACGTGATTTGAAATCACATGTGCCTACTAAAATCACACGTGTGATATTTAAGCGTCCCGTTTTTGTGTGATCTTCAATTGCAGAAAGCACACCAAGAAACACAACAACGTTATGACTTTCAAAACACCATAAAGTCACAGGTGTGATTTCAGAACAGGCCCGTATATAGGTATATATGAATATATTTTTGTAAAAATTGTCTAAAAAAGTGACTAATATGCTATCAATGTCAGCAATAAAAAGGCAAAGATTGCTTTTAATATTTTGACGACACTAGATCACTGTTCGTTATGTTAGCGGTTTTTTGTAGTCGTAAAATTAGATGATGAGGGCATTTCTAATATTCCCTAAATACAATTTTTTTTAAAAGTGGATGACCCTGCTTGTTTGTATGGTTTTTAAGCAGTGTGACCATTTTGGCAATTTTGTAGCTTAACTTAGATTAAAAATTTTAATTTAGCTAAAATACTTTCATTAAGCGCTTCGCATTTTTTTTAAGCATTTTAATTAAATGTTTCTAGCTTTTTTTGAATTATTTTAAAAATTGAAGAATAGGTATTGATACAACTTAAGTTTTTTATGTATTATAATAAATTTTGACTAAAAAAAATAGTTGTAGTCAAAATGAAATTTCGTATGGAAATGGATAATTCTTATATTATAGTAAAAAAAATTTCATTTTATATTTTTACAAGACGATAACCCTGCATGTTTGGGAGATTTTTAATGAAGACTTTTAAGTAGTGTGGGAATTTTTTATTTTTGAAAGTAAATTCAGCACCAAAAACTTAGATTTAGCTGTAAAATTTCCATTTGGCATTTTATTAGCTTTTTAGAAAAATGTTTTAAGCTTCTTTTGATTAATTTTTAAAGTTGGATGGAATAGTCTTAGCGATTAAAACTAAAATAAATTGTTATAAACTAACTTTTACGCAATTAATGATGACTGTTTTTTTAAAATATAAAAAAATAATCTGGTCTAAATATGTTTGTAAATTCTTTTAAATCGAAATAGCTATAAAACCGTTTGTATTTTGTTTTTATTAGAGGGCCTTCCAATTTCAAGGTTAACCAATTGTGGTATTTATATCTGATGCTATATCAAATCTACCTAAATACTTGTTTAAATATTACCATTTATTTTAATTTTGTTTAAAATGAGTCACTTAATGTATAAGGATTTAAAACAATATAATGAACAACTTTAAGAATTATTTGTAGCGTTTTCAAAATAATTTTTAGCATTTCTTTGCCTTGCCTAATGTCAGAGTAAGCTGTGAACAAATTTTAAGATCTGTTTCTGTCATTGGTTTCGTCAATAAAATTATCCAAACTTAAATGTTTCTAGCTTTTTGATTAAATTAAACATTTACGTACGCAAATACTTATTGTTGAATGTTTTGCTTTCAAATAACAAATGGGATTTTTTTTAGAAATAATAAGATTTTTTAAAAATAATATGGCAACACGTGTGAGATTTTTGAATTGAAATGTAAGAAGAGATTATCAAAACATAGCAACAATCCGTCTCTAAAACTGAAAAAAACAACAATCATGAAAACAATGCCTACCAATACACATAAATAACTTTTGCATACTCGTACATCCCTGCAAATAATAGGACCAGTCCAAACACGCGTGTAAAGAGTAGTCCACAAGGGACCAGGACTAGTCCACAAGTAACCCAAACGTATGGAAAAAACCTGGTCTATTTAACATTACGATGTCCTAGGAGAGGATCATATAACCCACCTTTTGACCACTAAGGAGTAGTTTTAAAACTACTCCATGATATATAACCCACCTTTGGACCAGTAAGGAGTAGTTTTAAAACTACTCCATGGTATACTCAAGAGGATTAGTTTTGAAGTCGTTTAAACACGAAAGCATGTCGTTAAAAAACGAAGACATGTCGTCTCACTACAAACACTTTTTAACAATGGCATGGTCCATGCTTGCATTACATCGGACTAGTCCATGGAGTAGTCCATTTTATCAAAATGGGTCAGGTGGTCCAATTTTATTTGCAGGGATACTACATACTTAGGTATTTACATTTAGTCTGGGTTCACACTATGAAAGTTTTCTTTCAGAAAGTCTGAGTTTATAGATAAGAGGGGAAGAGATCATGCTTTTTTCTCTCCTCTCTCACCCATAAACTCAGACTTTCTGAAAGAAAACTTTCATAGTGTGATCCCAGACTTAAGCCAAAAAGAAATTGTAAAATATGGTTTTTGTTTCACATGTAAGGCGAACGATTCATATTTATATTGTTAATAAAATGAAAAAATCAAAAATCGCTGAATAATTTTAAAATCGTTTATAGAAATATTTATAAAAAAAGTTAAAAAATTTTCTGTTTGGAAGAGGTGGAGATGCCGAGATTTGAACCCCGGCAATTTAACAAACAAACCTTCTTGGGTAACCGCCCAGACCATTGAGCTATTAACGTTGTTAAAAATAAAGAATTATAGTATAATATACTCCGTCATATTATTAGTTTAATATGTAGGTATGTATTTTTCAATTAAAGCGAACAATCATGTACAAGCATGTGTACATGTTTCTTATGCTTAAAATTCAACTCGTTCAAATAAAAAAACAAAAAAACAACAACCACAAGGGAGTTTTTTGGAAAAATTAGAGGCAGTCGTGGTTTTTTGCTGATAACTCGACGTGTTAAAGAAGAAATTTACCATTTACCTTGGTTATAATTTTGGTCATAACTTTTTTGTATCTGAACCGATTTTCCCGAGTTTTTTATAAAATATGTTCTACTAAAAATTTCCGATATTTTGGTATATAAATCATATCCATAGGACATATGGCAGCCTTAAAATTTAGGTTTTTATAAAATTTTTAATTTTTTTTGTACGGGAGGTACCACGCCCACTTCTCCAATCCCGCCCACATTTTGTAGAATGGTGTGTATTGGCAACCTAACCTAGGGTTTACACTTGCAAGTGCAAGTTCGAAAAACTCAATACACTCACACATTTTTACTAACACCATCATATTTTTCGTACTTGCAGCCCAACTTGCAAGAGAATTTGCTTGCAAGTAAATTTTTGACACTTGCAGCAAGTAAAATGACAAATGAAGAAACAGTGTTACCATGGATGACATGTGTATCAATTTAGTAGTACTTAGTAATATAAAAGTTATGTTTATAGCGGATTTTCTGTGTATTTATAAAAAATAACACGTAAAAAAGAGAACAACTATACAACAATCCATCTCAATGGTAATTCTATCATAAATTTCAAGAATTTTGAAAAAAAAATTGTTAATGAAAATATTTTCTCAGTAATATTATGAAATCGCCACTACGGCAATACTGGAGTCAGAAATTTTATAAAATAAACATAATTTTTTCATCAAGATGGACCGAAAATTAAATAAAGAAGGAATTATTTAATTTATTTTGTTATAACTTGTTAATATTTTTAACATGTTAATGTTGTTAAACCAAAAAACAAAGTTTTTTTTATAGGATGTTTTCGCTCCGAGAACATTTGAAAAATGAACTTACAACTGACTGTGTAAACACTCAAGCTACTTGCAAGACTTTCGGCTTTTTCTTCCACTTTTTCGTTGATAATACGTATATACTACTTGCAAGTAATTACTTGCATGTGTAAAGGCAGGGTAAATGTGTGTACCTAATTTGGAAACTTTGGCTTTTGCCGTTCCCCAGTTATACAGCAAAAAGTAATAAAAATACAACAACCACAAGGGATTTTTGGAAAAAATTAGAAGTAGTCGTGGTTTTTTGCTCATATCTCAGCCATTTGTGGACCGATCTGGCTGAATTTCAATAGCAAAATTATAATAAGAATACCTGACAGAAAGATACCCCAACGAAGCTCCCATCATATCTGGGGGCTTCGGAAAACCCATTTCAACAGACAGACGGACAGACGGACAACCGGATTTGAACTTCGCTTTTCATAAGAACCCAGAATATATATACTTTATAGGGTGTAGGATCAATATTGTAGAAATTACAAACGGAATGACAAAGTTATATATACCCTTTTACCTTCGGTGAAGGGTATAAAAAGAAATAATAATAAAATATTCACCCTTATTGTGTTTGGCGTATTTAAAAAACGCCTACGACTGTTTGGTAATAGATTAAAGAGAACGTGAACTTTTTTTCTTTAATCTATTACCAAACTGTCGTAGGCGTATCTTTAATACGCCAAACACAATAAGGGTGATTGTTTTTGTTTTACATGTTAAGCAAACGAAGTGTTTGTTCGAAATCGATAAACAGGCTATAAGTGTGTCATTCTGTGTGAAACTTTTTTTAAAATCCATACAACACCCCACAAAGTCCTTGAGTGTTCTTATAAGTCGATTTAGCCATGTCTCTCAGTCTGTTGAAATCACCACACTATAACATTTATAATTTTGTTACAAAAACTAGCATTAATAGAGGCGGAATGCACATATTGATATGAGATTTTGCACAAGATCGTTATAAATGACTACATAGAAATTATACCACATATAAACCCTGGGGTCTAATCACCGCATACGATATCGAGCAAAATTTATCGAAATTATTGATTTTGGTATGAAACTCGATATCGAATGAAAATTGTGGAATTTGAAATAATAGCATTCGTTATCGAGTAACTCGACATTACATTTATCGAGTTTTCATTCGATACGTCAGTGTCCGTCGTATGCAAAAAAATTCGATAGTTTATTCGATACGATAGTATCGAATGCGGTGACTAGACCCCTGTCTTTAGTCCGCGTTAAACCGCAGCGAATAATGCCATTGTAATAAATTTTGGTCCGTCACGGTTTAATATGTCAGGGTTTACATTATGAAAGTTTTCTTTCAGAAAGTCTGAGTTTATTGGTGAGAGGGGAGAGAAGAAAAGCATGTTCTCTTCTATGTTCTAACTGTATAGCTAATGTGTTCTATAGATATGTATCTATCTATGTTTTAAATTTCATTAAAATCGGTTTGAGAGGCAGAAATTGCCCCTATCTCCCCTCGTGGTCCGATTTTTTTTAAAAATGTATACATTTTGTGTCCATATAGATATGGTTCTATCTATATTTTAAATTTCATTTAAATCGGTTTGATAGTTTCTGAGAGGAAGAAATTTCCCCCTATATTCCCTCGTGGTCCTACGATTCGGCCCATTTTCAATAGGCTTGGTCCTTGTGCCAATAAGAACCTATGACCCAAATTTTATCGAATTATCTAAAAAATAGCGATCTGAACTTTGCGCACAAGGTTAAGGCCAGTTTACACGGTAACACAATGTATTACGACTTTGTAGAATCAAAATATTATGAAATTCTCTCCGTGTTTAAAAGAAAAAAATAAAAATCTGTTGTAAGTATACATAATTCATGTTTACACGGATGGTATTAGTAAAATCAAAAATAATAACAACAAAACAGATGGTTGCAGTTTTAAATTTTTACAAAAACAACATAAAAATTTCCTGAGTTGATTTTAGTTGTTTTTGTAATTGTATAAAAATGATACCACCTTCAATATCTCCGTTAAAATACACCTCTGGTGTGATGAAAACACATAAGTTTCTAAAATGGGTTAGAAAAAAACCATTTACCGACCGCTTGTCAGATTTTGTATTCGTATTCTCTCTTACTCAATGCATTTTGCTTTTACATGATATGATTTCTCTCATTCTACATTATGTCGTAATACAATGTATTACCGTGTATACTGGCCTTTAGCTATACAGTTTTTAAAAAATAGGACCACAAGGGGATAGGTTAGGTTAAAGTGGCCGGTCACAAAGACCCCGCATTGACCAAATAGGCCCCTAGCGTTACCACGCTGTACGATAGTCCACAGAAGAATATCAGAAAAAGGTCATTCCGATGTAATGGTACTCAGAGTACCCCACACTCTCTTGACGAATGCCAGGAGTCTCATTAACCCAATTCCGGAGACCTCCCCAAGACCTTGGAGGTAATGATCTTCCAGACAGTTCGCCCTGGAGCGCACGAGTGCCGGACAGTAGCAGACTAAATGCTCCACTGTCTCCTTTTCCCCTGGTACCCCACAGACTTTACAGTTGTCACTATTCAACCGCCCCGCCCTCCGGGCGTGTACCGCAGTCCAACAATGACCCGTCAAAAAGCCTACCAGAAGTCTACACTCCCTTCTCGGCAGCGACAGAAGAATTTTCGTCGACTCTAGATCATAGGATCCCCACATTGCCCTGGAGACCTTGCACGTTCTGGTGTTTTCCCAAATCGCCTCTGATCTCCTCCGTATAGCAGAGTCCGTATTCCTCCTTATGTTCTGAATATGTTCCGTTTCGCCAATTCGTCCGCCTCCTCGTTGCCTTCAATGCCCTGGTGGCCACGAACCCAATAGATATGAACTCTATTATTCGCACAGAGTCCATCCATCGAGTCCCTACACTCCTGGACGATCGAAGAGTATGAATAGTCAGCGGTTATCGCCCTGATCGCTGCCTGACTATCGATGAACAAATTTACGTGCGAGTTCCCAGTAATGGAATTACGTGCCAAATCAGTAGCCATTTTGGCCGCAAATATCTCCGCCTGGAATATGCTGCAGTAATCGGGAAACTTATAAGATTTCCGAATGCCCAGTTCCCGGCAGAAGACTGCAGCTCCAACTCCGTCTTCCATTTTGGAACCGTCAGTGTAGAAACTGAAGGTCCCATGGTCAGATCAGAGTCCTGCCAACCAGCCGTCCTCCTCCAAGGTAACTCGTGGTTTTCTTCCAAATGTCAGCCTCGGAATGGTGTAGTCACTGCTACAATCTATTCCCCTTATAATACTATCATGACCATAAGGTCCGTATGCAAACTGTCCTGTCGCCCTTAAGCGGATCGCAGACTTCCTCGCTGTTCCTTCTGCCACTAGATGAATCGGTTGCAAGTCCAGGATCACATCCAGTGCCGCAGTCGGTGCACTACGCCCGTTAGCATATTCCGGTACGATTGCTTATTCAATGCCGTCCACCATACAAGTATCCCGTAGAGTAAGATTGGTCTCGCCACTGATGTGTAGACCCAATGTGTAAGAGCAGGGGTTAGACCCCACGTCTTGCCCAGCATTCCCTTACATGCGTAGAGCGCATTCGTTGCCTTTTTCATCCTCTCCTCCACATTCAATCTCCACGACAGTTTGCTATCCAGTATTACTCCCAGGTACTTTGTGTGGTATTTAAGTTCCAGGCTAGTACCCCCTAGTTTAGGTTTCCTCCATGGACCAACTTTGTACCTTTTTGTAAATAGTACTAGGTCCGTCTTCTCGGGATTAACTCCCAGTCCTACTCCGGCTGCCCACTGGTTGATAATCGCCAGCGTGGCCTCCATTACAGAGCTAATAGTGTTCAGATCCTTGCCAGCAACTAACACCGCCACGTCATCTGCGTATGCGGTTATCTTTGCCGCCCCGTCCTGAAGTCCATTGAGAAGTTCGTTGGCGACAAGCGTCCAAAGCATTGGTGAGAGCACCCCTCCTTGGGGGGTTCCACGGTGTGCCCTCCTCATTATTCTGGAATTGCCCCACGTCGCAGATATAGTTCTGCACCGCAACAGGTTACCGATCCAGTTTTTAGCATGTGGGTGTGCCCCGTGCGAGACAAGCTGGCCAAAATTGCCTCCGTGGACACATTATTGAATGCTCCCGCGATGTCCAGGAACACACCCATAGCGAAGTCCTTATAGTTTGGGGTCTTCTCAATCAGTGAGACGACTGAGTGGAGTGCCGTCTCAGTTGATTTACCCTTCGTGTAGGCGTGTTGATTCGCAGAGAGAATAGTCGGTCCCATGTTGCCCTTGACATGATAGTCCAAAATTCTCTCCAACGTTTTCAGCAGGAATGATGTGAGACTAATGGGTCCGAAATCTTTCGGGTACATATGATTGCTTTTACCCGCTTTCGGGAGAAACACAATACATTCCACGATAAAAAAAGAACGCGTCAAAAAATTTAATGTTTAACTCAGACTTAGGAGACTAAATAAATCGTCACTTTTAAGAAAAAAATCAGCAAATCGGCACTTTGCTAATTTCAGAACAAAAAATCGTCAAAATGACGATAATTCGTCAATTCTAGCAGCCCTGAACTGAATACAATTTTACTTTTTTACCTTCTGTTGTTTTTGTTTTTCGGGTTGCCTTTGTTACTGTTTTATGCATGCATGAAAGATTTTCAGTTTGTGGGCAGTAGTAAAGCTGGAGGTCCATACCACGCATTTTCGCCTTCACGCAGCGCATGCTTTTATAACCTTACTTGCGTTCAACGTTTCAAGTTACATGCAACGCTTTTTATGCAGCAGCAGCACAAGTAAAAATAAAATTAAATTTGTCAAAATCAGCTGATTTGTTCGAACGCTGCTTGTGACGCTTAAAAAAGTAAAAAGTAAACCTACTTTTCGCCTCAAGGCATCTACGCTTTTTGCATGTAACTTACTACGTATAACTACTCAGATTCTACTTTTTTGACAGCTGCGTATGCTGCGAAAAAGCGAGTAACGCGTGGTGTGGACCTCCAGCTTAAATGAGCGAAAACAACATCACACAAACACGTGCATGTGTTATACGGTAAATTTTTTCACATTCTGATTTAAATGCAAATATTCAGCCTTATTCCAGTTGTCGTTGTCGTGAAAAAACCGATCGTCATCGAGGTTATATTTTGCTAAAAAATTAAATTATTTTATTTTAAATAAAAAGGATACTTATCAATTTTTTTTTATTTTATGTAATTTTATTATTAAAGTCCTATTTTAAAACGAACAGAGTTAAACAAATGCAAAGCCGTGTTAGCTTGTACTTGCAGGAGTCAACCATTTATAATTGGCATTTGCTGATATTAATTGTGTTATTGTCATCTATTTTGTGATGGGTGATGTGGACGGCAGGTCTGCTGACAATCAGCATCCAGCCATTATCGAAGATGAAAATTTTGTAGACGACAACCCAAATAAGAGGAGAAGGCCCAATGGTGCTAATTCGCCAGTCATCGTTAACGTATCTGAACTGAATGTAGGGGTCCCCGACCCAAGCAGACACAACAGATATGATGTTCTTGCAGATTTAGATATTGTGAATTACAGTAATGTCGCCCGCAACAAAAACAAGAACAATACAAATTTACCACAGCCTTTTCAACAAAAAACAACATACACACCGGTCTTTTTCCTGTTACTTTGCTTCCTGCCAAGAAAATTAATGATGTTGCTCACATCAAGTATTTGTTAAACCAATGTGTAAATTGGGAAATGCCAAAGAATAAATCCAATGCCGTAGATGCCAAATATGGGGTCACATTGCAAAAAATTTTAGTGCCGAGTACAAATGTGTCAAATGCAAACAACCACATCTGCCAGGTGAATGTCCTCTTAATGTGCTAAAAGATACCGATCCATGTTGTGTAAACTGTGGTGAAACTGGTCATCCCACAAATTGGAGAGGATGTCCGTTTTTTAAAAATATCTAGAAAATAAAAAAGAGCGTATGAGAAAGGATCGTGAAGCTAAATTAATCGTTTCAGCAAACGTCAACAGGGCCATACCCTCATTAACAGTTACAACGGGTACATCATTTGCAAGGGTTCTCCATCATAGATGAGTTTTTGAAACTGGCTAATTTTTTTATGGAACCAGAACTTACTCTAGAGCAGGAGATTAACAAGTTTCTTAGTGTATACAGAAACATGCCAAAGATCGAGGCTATAGCTGAATTTTTACGCCTGTATAATAAAGTTAAAAGCACCTATGGACCTTAGATTATTAAACTTTTTGTCCTTCAATGTTCGTTCACTTGTGGATACAAGTCGTCGAGTTGACCTGAATAACACACTTCTTCATAACAAAATTGACATTGGCTAAATCCAAGAATGCCATCTTAAGAAAAACGGAAAAATTATGCTTAAAGGTTACAATTTTTTGTACAACAACTCCTCCATCGGGGTTGCCATCGTAATTAAAGAATCAATATCTTTTAATCGTATTAACATCGAAGGGACTGTTTTTTTTTGTACTTTCATTAAAATCGTTTCTAAATCAAATAGTCTGTGAAAGAACTTTTTGATTGGGTCTGTGTACATTCCCTGCAATTTTCCTGTCACCGAAATGTACAATTCTAACTACAATTTTAGATGCAGCTGGCAATTTTGATGGGCTTATTCTGGGCGGAGACTTTAATGCCAAGAACCCGGCGTGGGACGATCACACCGATAATTCAAATGGTAGAGTTTTTCGTAAATGTTGATATCTCACACCTTTGCGATAGTAGTCCATCTTTCCCAAATGGGTCCTCGTTCCTCGACCATTTTCTTGTTAGTACACATCTTTTAAACGGTACTCCAAACTTCAAAACATCAAGCCTGCCCACGTTTTCAGATCATTTCCCAATCAAGCTAGAACTACAACTGGACCCATCTGAACTCTTATTGCGGTCTCCTCGTATTTTTACTTCATATAAAAATACTAACTGGAACCAGTTCCGACATGACATTGAAAGAGCCTCCTTGAGGATAATGCCGGCTGAAAATAAAAAATTACAGAATGAGGAAATTGATGCCTTGATAAATGATTTCCACTCCAGCTTTCAATCAATCCACAATGTTCATTCGGAAAGAAGTGAATTGAAGAATAATTAAATTCCAATATCAGAAAACGGGAAAAAATACTTTACCATAAAACACAGGTGGCAGAAGGAGCTAAAAAAAATTTAGCATCGCACAGGAAACAGACTCAGCTGTGAATATAACATTCTTTCTAAACAAATACAACTTTTAAAAACTATAATAAAAGAACTTGTAAACGTGGAACAAGCAAAAAAACTAAATGTAAGGTTGAAGAATATAAAACCCGGTCCTTCAGCTTTTAAAGAAATTTATCAAATGTTGGGAAACAAAAAATCACCTTTTTGCAATCAAATTTCTTTTAACAATACCATTATAACTGATGAAACAGAAATCGCCAACAGATTCCTTGAATATTACGCATCTGAAAATATTCCTGAACGAGCAGTCGACGGCTTGGAAGACCGTGTTTCATCATGCCTCAATGTTTTACCCCCTCACATTTATACCTTTGAAAACCCATTCAATTCTTTGGAAAATAATGATGCATACCACTTCACCTCCATAAAACGATAAAGAATATTATAAGGAAAATTAACAACAAAAAATCTTGCGGCTTTGATGGAATATCAAATTTCATAATTAGAAAGTTCCCTGACACAATTAATAATTTTTTCACAATCATCTTTAACAATTGTCTAAATAATGGATACTTTCCCACAATATGGAAATCGGCCAAAATAATACCCCTTAAAAAGAAAGAGAACAGATGTAAAATAGAAGATTTCCGCCCAATATCATTGCTATGTAATATCTGGAAAATATTCGAGCAAGTATTGAAAGAAAAACTTGAAAATGAATTTGTATTCGACCCAGTATCTGAGTCACAATTTGGTTTCAAACGTTTCCACTCCACACAACACGCACTTTTGAAATTTTACAGTGACATTGTAAATAATTTGAGAAATAGAACATGTACCGTGGCAATTTCATTGGACATCGAAAAGGCTTTTGATTCCGCTTATCAAAAAGGAATCCTATACAAACTTATCAATCTTGGAACTGACCCGTTCATAGTAAAAATTCTCTAGAGTTACTTTTCCGGCCGCAAATTCAACGTTGAGATTTACGGATCAACATCTAATTTTGGCACAGTGGAAAAAAGAGTTCCCCAAGGAAGCGTGCTGGCGCCATTATTATTTAACATGTTTTTACACGATTTCCCCCATACAGCTGTTAACTCAAAAGCCATACTGTACGCAGATGACTACATGATCAACTCACACGATGAATCCCCAATCCAAGCGTTGCACAATGTTGATTTTTATATAGGGTTTATTAATGCTTTTTACAAAAGGTGGGGAATTAAGATAAACGCCGCAAAATCTGAGGCTATATGTATTAGAAATGCTTCCGGTAAATGCGCAAGATTCGTTGTACCCCAGAGTAATCTACTGCACTTGTCCCTCGATGGTATCGAGATTCCCTTTAAGTCTAATGGTGTTTTCTTTTCTAAAAAATAATGATGGATTATAGTTGTGTAATATATTAATTAGGTTACACGAACCCTTACTGCCCGTCTACAACTGACATGATTTGCTGTTATAACTTGAAGTTATAAAAGCGCTGTTAAAACATTTGCATTAACAACCGAGTTATAACATGAGAAAACTTCTAACATGATGAGTCTATACGTAACACTAACATCTTATTAGTGTTAAAGTTAAGCATTTCATGTCAGTTGTAGACTGCATGTTACAAAGTGATAAATTTTTCTAAATTACAATGGAACAAAATAATAGCTACGTTTTACACTCAACACTAATGTGTTAAATATTGAATGCAAAGTTGGTACTAAAAGCGATATTCACCACGCTTGCAGCAATTTTCAACATTAAATTTTCTTACAATTCCAATAAGCGTTAACAGCACTGATTTTCAATAATTAATGTCAGCTGTTGTTAAACATTTTGCGACAAAAAATATAATAAAAGTTAAACAAACGAAAAACAAAAAGTTTTTATATCCATCCCAATATAACTAAAAATCACAATATAACGCAAATTGTCCGCAGACACAAGAAAAAAAATACTTGCTTGCATAAAAAAGTAATTTACGCAGATGCAAAAAAAGGTATTATCTCACACTCAGTTATAACTGCGGGTAAGAAATGGAACAAATTTGCCATTTATTGTTGCAACATGTTTAGAAAGGAAAACGACAACTTCTCACATTTTTACATATATTTTTAGAATGGAACAAAAACCCGCACGAATGGTAGCATATATGGAACATTATTGTCAGAAAAGAAAACACCATAAGATCAAGTACCTTGGGGTAAATTTTAATAATCTGTTAAAGTTTAATGCCAATGCCAGACTTCTCCTTGACAAAGCCAAACGCATATCGGGTATGCTCTCCAGTTTGATGAACAACAGTTACCTCCCCCAGAACACTAAACTTCTATTATACAAAGTCACCATAAGATCAACCCTGGTGTATGCTTCTCCGATCTGGTTCACTATTTCACCAATAGTGGCTAAAGAATTGAAAATCTTCGAAAGAAGGAAACTGAGAAAATGCATCAATAAAAATTTTGAAAATTTTACAAAAAAATTCTCCAACACATACATCTACAGCAATTAAGACATATTGCCCCTATGCAAATATGCATTCCTGTTACAGAGAAAGTGTGTGGAAAAACTTGAACATCACGACAACATCTTCATGAACGAGATTTGTGAATCTGAACATTTCCTCATCTTTCACCAGTGGGCGTCTCTTTCGAAAATCTTTTAAAAATCCGAACACTTATTTTTTTACCCCAAATATTTATTTGAGAGGATACGTTTTTTTCAATCTCAAAGGAACCATAATATTAAAATTCCACGGCATCAAACCTTAGTCTCCGAATGGCAGTTTTTTATTCAAGCCGCTCGTATTTAGAACCTTCTACCACTTAATAAACAACTAAATCGTAATGCTAACAGTTTCAAAATGTTTTTATATAACTTTTTTTCATAATTGTTTTTTGATTGAAAATGTTTTATATGGCTTATATTCTTTTATAATAATTGTATTTTTTGTTTGTTTTCATACTATGAACCATTTTGTAATAATTATATGTAATTAAATATTCTTGTAACATTTTACGTTCCTGTACTGTAATTATAAGTGCCGGTTCACACACGTCAAGTTTGACTCATCAATTCTTGAGTTTTTAGGAGAGAGGGGAAAAGAAATGGCATTCTCTTTTCCCTTCTCTCCTAGTGTTCGCCTAATGGTCAAAATTCGACCATAAATGTTTATGTAAATATGAAGAAAACATAATTCATCTAAGTATATATGAGTTTATTTATTTCGAGCATTTATTTTTTCCTTCAAAACCTCCGGTTTATATTTAATCTTATACGTAAGTTAATTTAATTTTGTAAGTTCGATATAAAAAATACCAATTGAAAAACAAAAGTATCAAAAAGTCTCTTTTATATATTGCCATCCACTCAGACCGTTGCACGTTTAATTTTATATTTCTTTGTCTAATATTAACGAAATTCATCAAAGTACCAGATGTTGAACGAAAAAGTATCAAAAAGCTCCCCTTACATGTTCTTGTTCACCCAGTTTAATGGATAATTTTATCTTTATATGTCGAACATTAACGAAAAATCAAAAAGTTCCAGATGAAAAACAGAAAGTACCAACATTTTTTATCTTATAGGTTATCATTCACTCAGGACCCTCCACCTATAATATTATGTTTCTAAGTTCAATATTATAGAAAATTATCACATGAAGCACAGAGAAGTAAAAAAAAAGAAATTTAGTTTCCCGTATTACCCCTTTTTTCTCCCAATAGAGGTTCGGTTGACAAACAAAGGAAGAAAGCGTTCTTAACTGTTTTGCCTGGTCCGATTTATACATAAGATTTATATAGTCGAAATATTCGAAAACCGGTTTCTAAAAATGTCAAATAATCGATCACCCTAATTTTTTTATTATTTGATAATTGAAAAAAAAAAATTTATTTATGTATTTTGTATTTGTGGTAGTAGCAATTTTTAATGCTTTAATGCTGAAATTATTGAACAGATTTTAATAAAATATATACCTATTGTGCACTACTTTGAGTAAATACCTCTGAAATTGTAATATAAAATAAATGAAAATTCAATTAAAAACCGGTCTACTTATTTTTCATTTATTTTTAACAAAAAGTTCATTTAATTTTTACTGTCAAAAATTCAACACCATATTCCGTTAAAATCAAATAAATATTCAGTTATTTTGTAAAATTTTACTGTCAAAAATTCAACACCACATTCAGTAAAAACAATTAAATATTCAGTTATTTTCTAAAATTTAACTGTCAAAAAATTTACCCCATATTCAGTGAAAACATTTTTAACAGAAACCCTACTATGAGTCCTAACAGCCCAAACAATCTTCAACAAGTGCGAAAACCATTTACGGATGAATGTATATACAATGAATGTATATACAAATTTAATTTTAATTTTGGAGGTAAATAATATCACAGTACAACAGCCAATCTGGGGGGTGAGAAATTCCAAGTCAGGGTGATGGTACTAGGTCAGTATAGTAAAACCCTCAAAGGGTTTGGCGTTCGCATGTGTCAGTTTTTTTTATGACTTTTTAAATTTTTTCCATATCTTGATGTTTTTTCGCTTAGTTGTAACATTTTGGCAAAAACGTAGTTTAACATAACTCGAGAACCACTTGTCCGATTTTGATGAAACAAATTTAGAAAAATTAAGAATTACAATTTCTCTAATCTGTTTCTATACCGTTTTCCTATATGTGCAACACTTTCGAAGTTAAAAATGAATGTATGAAGGGAAAAAAGTATTTTTTGCCTAAAAATTTAAATATTTTTTTTTTTTAAATTCATAAAAAATCGAAAATGGAAAAAAGTGCCAAAACTAATTACTTTCGCGTAAAGTCACATAACTCATGAGCAAAAAAAGGCATAGATCATGAAAATCGATGCACGCGTTTCTCCTTTATTCACAATTAGGTAAATGTATGAATTTCAAAAATTTGCTCCAGATATGCACAACATTATTTGGAGAAAACATTGACACTCACAAGCCGAACTCTCTCATATTTTTCTACTGTACTAAAAGAGAAATATTGATGTGGCAACACTGGTTCTGTAATGTTCACATAAAACATGCATTGTCATTATACTTCTTCTCTTTCTCACACTGGTTCTGTGATTTTTGTCATTCAACAAGTGCCGACGAACGCGAACAGTAAAAGTGATTTTTCACCAGTTTTTTAAAAGTGAACAAAAGAGAACAGAATATGGAACTGTGCAAGGCAGATATAAATAGCTTTTGCTACTGCTGTGGTCAATATGTCTCAACACATAAAAAAAGGGGAAATTTCAGTACTGATTTTGTTCAAACATACGAGATGTACTTCAACCAAAATGTTATAGTGAACGAAAATTGGTTACCAAATATAGTGTGTAAAAGCTGCTATAACCGTCTAATAGATTGGAAAAATAGAAGACGTGAAAGTATGCCATTCCGTATCCCAATGACTTGGACTAATCCTGGCAAAGGTCACAATCCATTGAATTGCTATGCATGTGCGAATAAAGGAGCCGCAAAAAGGATAAGAAAATCGTATAATTACGTTGGTGTTGCAAGTGCCGCAACACCATTGCCTCATTCGACCCACATTCCTGTGCCAAAAGCTTCTAGCCCAGATATTTTCTCTTCTACGACTGCTCCGACATATCATGCACGTGATGATCCCCCATATGAGCCATCAGTATCCAATGAGCCAATTTTAATAAATCAAAATAAGCTTGATTCAATTGTTGCCAAGTTGGATTTAACACAGCATAAATCGGAAGAGCTAGCTTCCATTTTGAAATCAAACAATTTGTTGGCACCCGGTGTGAAAGTCACAGCTTATCGAAGTCGTCAGGCAACACTCCAAAGTTTATTCCTTGTGAATGATGAAAAAACTTCTGCATATTGCCCGGATGTAGGAAAATTGATGGACGCAATGGAAATAAAATATGAGGCAGACGACTGGAGATTATTTATTGACAGTTCAAAACTCAGCTTGAAGGCGGTTTTACTGCATAAGATCAATAAAAAACCTTCAGTTCCAATCGCCTATAGTACAGAAACGAAAGAAACATATGATGCACTGGAAAATATTTTAAAAATGGTTAACTACGCCAAACATATGTGGCGCATATGCTGCGATTTAAAAGTTGTAGCAATGCTTTGCGGTCTTCAAAGCGGCTATATAAAATATATGTGCTTTTTGTGCGATTGGGACACACGATTTTCCGGTGACCAATATGCATGCCACGGATGGAAACTCAGAGAGCACAGCAGGTCACAAATGGCCAATATTATTCGTGAGACTCTAGTGCCGAAGGAGAAGATATTGCTGCCTCCACTGCATATTAAACTTGGAATTGTTAAGAATTTTATCAAAACTGTCGCCAAAAGAGATGAAGTTTTCTTGTGTTTGAAACTAATTTACCCGAGACTCAGCGAAAGTAAAACTAAAGAAGGTAAGTTATAATATCACATTCATTTCCCATGATTTTCCATCTTAACAAATTAATTTTTTCCAATCAGGCGTACTAAATGGTCCAGTGGTACGATTCACTAACTTTTAACGATCCGACAATCGTAATATTTGTCGACATTTATATTCGCTTGCAGTAACGATAGTGTGATTCTGTAATTTTTTTAAACGATAGTACACAGCTGTTTTTTTTGTAACATCTCTGTCTACAAAATTTAAAAAAAAAAACGAAAAGCACAAAAGAGAATAAAAAAAAAACATATGAAATTGTTCTTAACCCCCCTTGTTACACATATTTTTTCATTTAAAATGCACTGAAAAAGGTCTGGCCAGACTCATAAGTAAGACGAAGGGTTAATTTGTGGTTTTATATTTTTTTTTTTGTGAATTTTACATTTAGAATTTTATTTTTGTTCTTAATTTGCTTTCTTTTTGCAAATTTTAAATTTATTATTTTGTTTTTGTTCATACATATACATATGAATATATCTTTGTATGTATGTAAGCTATTTTAAACATAAAAAACATTTTATCGATAAAATAAACACAAACTAAATTATTGCTAAAATAACGACAAAAAAATTGCTTAAAGTAACAGCTGACTTTAAACGACAGCGAATATCGTTACAAATTTTACAGCATAGCATATTCGATAAATTTTCGTTATACTTATTTTAACGATTCGATTATCGTTATAAAAGTTAGTGAATCGCACTACAGATATACGAAAGCTGATTAAAAGTGACGCATTCAAAAATATTTTGATTGACGCTGAATTGAATGCATGGCAGGCAATCAAAGAAGTAATAGAAGGCTTGTTGGGAAAGCATCGTTCTAACAACTACGATGTTTCTGTCGCAAGGATGTTAAGAGCATTCTCGGAAATTGGTGTCCACATGTCTTTGAAAATCCATTATTTACATCATCATCTTGACTAGAGTCACACATTGACATTATGTGTGGTTCAGAAACTGATGATAGCGATGCCACTTGTCCCGAACAACCACCATCGAAAAAGTCTAGGCAATATTTATTAAAATAAATAAAAATAAATAAATAAAATAGAAATAAAAAATTATAAAAATGTTTACTTAATTTTTTTAGTAGTATATGGCCAGAAGTCTGGAGTTATTGGGGAAAATTTATAAAAAAGGCGATAAATGACACTTTTTTGAATAAAAACAAATATCAATATTCTTGTCAAAATGGGATACCTTCACTTAATTGTAAATAAAAACAGAACGCGTTAATCGATTTCTATGATCTATGTCGCATTTTGTTTATAGGTTATGTAACTTTACATGAAATTAATAACACTTGATCCTTTTTTCCGTTTTGGATTTTTTATGAATTTAAAAAAAAAAAATTTTAATTTTTAGGCAAAAAAAAATTTTTTTTTCTCCACAAATTTATTTTTACCGGCAAAACTGTTGATTATAAAGAAGAACGTTATATGAACGGATTAAAGAAATTGTAATTCTAAATTTTGAGTTTGTTTTAGCAAAATCGGACAAGTGGTTCTCTAGTTATGTTAAACAAAAAAACATCAAGATAAGGAAAAAATTTAAAATGTCATAAAAAAAAAACTGACACATACGAACGCCAAACCCTTTGAGGGTTTTACTATACTGACCTAGTACCATCACCCTGACTTGGAATTTCTCACCCCCCAGACAATAATCCCAAAAATGTTCCATAGTGTATTCGGCACAGCCGAATGCAACTTGTTTTGTGTTTAATTAAATTTTAAAAATGGCTTAGTGCTTTTTTACGCTTTTATTTTGCTCGTATTAGTGCTTTTTAGTGCTTTTTTTAAATTTTAAAGTGCTTTTTGCTCTCAAAAAGTTGGCATCACTGGTCCTAACAGCCCGGTATTGGGGTTCCATGAATATTCGGGTCCGCATTTGCAAACTTTTCGCTTATACATATTTGCACTTGCACAAACATTCATAATGAATGACATTTTTACATTTTGTAGCGAAAAAAAACAATCACACCTTCTAAACTAAGATAAATAAAATCATACAATTTCGAATTTTTAAAAATTGTTTAATGAAAACTTTTAAGGATATGGAAAGATATATTTTTAAAGGGATTTTTTTTATTTTTGTTCAGTTGAACTAAGGTAAACATCGTTTTTAAAATTTTACAGACCCTTTAATTTTATTTGGTACCAGAGAACTGCAAAATCACTATTTTTCTTGATTTATTCATACGCTCAAATTTACATTCACTCTTTGCCTGCAAAACAAAGTTCAACGTTGGTAATTTTTACATCGTTTCGTATACAATTGATTTTTGCATGTGTTCGTTTTTTATTGAAAGTTATTTGTTTACATTTTTGTTGCGAACGCAATATAACACAATTGTGTAAATTCAAAAGGCACACATTCTTATACTTTTGCATTCAAGTAGTCATTGTCCACTCGATGAGACGCTTTGTTAACATTAACAACAACAACAATAAACCACTCGATGAGATGCTTTGTTAAAATTAATAACAATTACTAGAATACATTGTACATACAGAACTACTGTACTTTTTAAGATGATAAAAAAAGTCTTCTGTTTCTATGGAAATTGTTTGTACCTACATATGTGCGTGTAGTTTCATTTAAATTTTTTTTTCTTGTACTACATACATAGTAAAACTAGATGTCCACACCACGCGTTACTCGCTTTTTCGCAGCATACGCAGCTATCAAAAAAAGTAGAATCTGTGTAGTTATACGTAGTAAGTTACATGCACTAAAGCGTAGATGCCTTGAGGCGAATAGTAGGTTTACTTTCTACTTTTGCAAGCGTCACAAGCAGCGGTCGAACAAATCAGCTGATTGTGACAAATTACATTTTATTTTTACTTGTGCTGCTGCTGCATAAAAAGCGTTGCATGTAACTTGAAACGTAGAACGCAAGTTAGGTTAGAAAAGCATGCGCTGCGTGGAGGCGAAAACGCGTGGTGTGGACCTCCAGCACAAAGTATACCTCCAGCTTAACTGCTGAATGCCTACATGAGTAATAATTGCTTGATTTCTGGTTTTTTGTTTGTATTTTTTTTTTCTTTGCCAAAACAATCATTGTCGGACCAAACACAAAAACCATCTTAATTGACAAACGAAACTAAACGATGGAATAAATAACAAAGCACGATGTGCATTATTTGACTGACTGCAAACCAGCAGCGAATGTTTGCGGTTGCGCAAGTTTGATTGTATGACCGCAAGCGAGTGTAATTGTGGGTGTTCATTTCAGTGATGTTAACCGTACGGTAATTACCCTTTTTTACGGTAATTTTGAGCGCCAAAAGGTAGCAAGGTAATTTCATTTAAAATACGGTAATATCAAGATTTGGGTTTTTGATGTTTTTATATATATGAAGTATTTATGATTTTAACTTTTGAGTGGTCATTTTCAACGGCATGCAAAAAAGAGGAATCTGTAAGTAACGTTAGAATTTTATTTATATGATGATTTTACTTTCGTATTGATAAAAAATACAATAATTTTAGTTTAAAATGTATTTTAAAACAAAGCTTTTATTAAAATTTTTCATAAAACACATTTAAAATTTAAATAAATTGGTTTTTGAATACTGCTGTGAATGTTGAAATTAAAAAACCATTGCGTACGGTAATTTCTTCTCAAAAACGGTAATTTTTTGAGGGCCGTACGGTAATGAAAAAATAAAAGTTAACATCACTGGTTCATTTACTGCAATTTTTTGCAATCGCACAAATCCGTTCTCTGTTTGCTACTGAACGAAAGATACGGACAAGGTATATTTCTGTGGCCTTATGGAAAAACTAGTTAACTCCACTCTTTGTGAAAATTGAGATAACACCAAAAATAGAAAGCGTGTTTTATTTGCTATCACTCTGTCAGATCGAAATTTTGATATTGTATCTCATTAAAGGCTGTTTGACACTATCACACAAGTCTTAAGACTTTTTTTTGGTCTTACAAAATGAAATGATTTTTGGTCTGATTGTCAAAAAATCAAAGAGAAATTTTTTTTCATTACATTTTGCTTCTACACTATCACACTTCAAATAAAAAGTAAAATCTTTGTGATTTATGAGATCCACTTTAGAGTACAAAATAAAGACGAAAAAACATTTTATTAAGCATTGGAGCATTGTTAGCTGGCGTATTATTCACTAATTTGCACATTTAAACTTGCACCTTGGTCCTCAGATATATTTTTGCTTTATTTTTAATATTTCTTTAATATTTAATAATTTTTATTTTGATGTGGCCGGCAAATTATTCAACAGCTGTTTTTTTATTTTCTTCTAGGGTGGAAAAGTTGATACAATCATATTTTTTTTATTTTTTTTTCGTCTGTGTACCGTATTTAACGATTTTTTACAACAAATATTTATGATTTATATTTTATATTTTTTTATCGTTTTGCAATTTTTTATTAGAAAAAATAATAGTGAATATTTGTGCACAAAATTTTAATTTTCCATCCCTGATTTTCTTCTTGTGCTTTTGTAAAACACAATTCTGATAAAATGAAAAATCTAATCGTTTAGAAAAATTTCAAAAAATAGAGAGAACCATACGACTGCCAAATTTCTTTACGTATTTTTTGACATTTCATTACAAAATGTTTTTACACTATTAAGCTTCGTACAGACGATGGTCAGATATTACAATATTGTCATTTTTCTGACAATGGTGCCGTTGTCAGATGCATTAATTTTACACATCTGCCAAATGAAAATGAGCTTACAATGTTCAGACAGTTGCAAGACATTTTTAGGCAATTTTAATGACAACATTGTAAGATCTGACCATCGTCTGTACGAAGCTTTATACATTATGAATGATTTGTAAGTTTTTGACATGTCTTAACACAAAGTATTATAGTCTAAAATGGCCTTTAAATGTTATTTGAAAAACAAAAATCAGAAAAATACCAAATTTTTTGAAAAAACTAGATAACTCCATGCATTTTTTGAAAAAACAAGTTAACTCCAAAATGTCTTAAAAAACAGAGAAATAAGAAGTTTAAAACGACGTTGTTTCGAAAACTAAGAGAAAAAGAGCGAAAAAGAACAAATTCGGGTCACAAGCTATTTGGGTCAAAATGTTGAACCTAAAAATTGGAACTCTCGATAATATAAAGAATGCATTCTTTATATACATATTATATCAATTCTGAAGTTCTTGATTTATAGAATACGACTGCAAAACATCCGAAATCTTTTTGAGTAATAGTATTTAACCCACATGGATCTAACGTACCATATGTGGCACAGTAACTTTAGGAAAGGTTTCAACTTACCTATTAATATTTTTTTTTCTGTTGCAAAGATAATATTAAAGTGTTTTTACGTACAAAAATAATAAAAACTTTTTTCCAGTTTTTTTTCTTGGAATAAATCTGGAGGGCAAGCAAATTTTATTAAAAAATGGAGTTACATAGTTGTTATATACGGCCACAGATTTCTTTAAATAAAAACAAATTAACTGCCCGATCCACGATGTCGACAAGAACATTTCTTTTGTATATTTATATTGAAAACTAAAAATTTTAGTTTTTTATTATTGTTTTCAATATAAATATGCGAAAGAAATGTTCTTGTCGACATTGTGGGCCTCGCAGTAAATTTCTTTATTTTTAAATTAAACTAAGAACATATTCATATTCTCAACACAATACGATATTTAATACTAATACAATTTAATTATTATAAAATTATTTTTTCTGGAACCTTGACGATCTTCTCAATGTTAAATGCTCATCAACCGGAGACACATTTAGGCTTTTACCGAATTCCTGATTAAAACTTGTATTGAGCTTTTTCCGGCTTGATTTGATTTTGTTTTTTTTTAAAGCATTTATTTCGAAATTTTCGAGGTCTTTATCCGATTGCTCGATGAAGTTTTGCTTCCTTTTATTTTGTTCCGTGCTGCCTTCTGGAATAATTTCCTCCAACTTAATCTGCATTTGCATGAGGTGAAGGTCTGGATCAACGTTTATGTTAGTCGGATTGTAATTTGTTGGTAGGTTTTCAAAAAAATAATAAACGTCTGGCCGTAAAAGTGGCAGAATGCTGATCAAATCTTTGTTCTTTTCTTTCGTGATTGGAAGAGGGCTGTGATTGCACTGCACAAGGTAGTCACCTAATTTTGAAACCGTGTTTTGTCTCATGTCCAAATAAATAAAACGTTCCTCTTCAGAAAGTGTGTTTTTATACATAACAATGCCTTGTTTCTCTTTAGTGTACCGCAGCCACTTTACATTGCTGATTTTAAAGGGCGTATTATCATTAGAACGGTTCGGTATGACCAAAGTGCTTTTAAATAGTTCGTCGTAGCTGTAAATTGATGATTGGTTCAAAACAATAACTTGAAAAGGATTTGACTTTTTTGCCTTTCTGACTAGTTGGTACCAATCTTCCGGACAATGAATTTCTTTGGACGTTACGAAGTTTATTATAAACATTTAACGGAACACCTTTTGTTTAAAATTTTAATATTTATTGAAATAAAATAAACCACAAACTCAATAGCTGTTTTCAATTTCAACCTATGTTAAACCGAGTATAACGTTAATCCACTTCCCAAAAACTGGCCAATTAATTTCATAAAATCAAGAAGGGTAAACTTCTTAATTAAGTATTTGCATAAAAACAGACAAAAACTCGGCTTATTTTTTGATATATAAGCATAAAAAGAAATAAATAATTTTTGGAAAAACTGGATAACTCCATCTTTTCGTAAAAAAAAAAAACGGGTAAATTAACGTGCTGAGCCAAATAGTTAATGTTTTTCCACAAATCATTACTTAAGTTGCCTTAATTCCGTAAAATATTAATATAATTTGAGAAAAAAAAGTTTTTTTCGAAAAAACTAGATAACTCCACTTTTCGAAAAAACAAGATAACTGACACTGATTTTCGGTTTCAATGTCCAAAAATTAGTTTAATGGAACCAGAAATCTTTAACGTTATTTAAAATTATGTTTTGTTAAGTGCGCATGCATAATAACATAAATTCATATGAAATAATAAGCGAACTATGTTTAAAATTTAAAATATGTTTTTCTCGTGTTTTAAAAAAATGGAGTTATCTAGTTTTTCCATACGGCCACAGATTTATAGCAGGTAGTCTCGGAAAGCCAGCTGGTTATTTTTTATTTGCTTGTCTTGTAATACAGACTGTCAAATGTTCCATAGTAAACAAGTTTTTTGTCTTTATCTTTGGTCTTTTTTTTTATCTCTTTTTCAACCCCTTTGCTGTTTGGCAGTTCGTATCACAAAACAACAATAAAAAGCTCTGTTGTTTGTTTTATTGTACAATTGTTGTAATCTCGCGGCTACCTGTTATAAATATACCTTGGATAAGGAAATGAAAAATTAAGCACGCAGTTTTGTCTCCAGATCAGGGCTGTCAGATGTGGCGAATTCTCGCCAAACGTGGCGATTTTCAAACTTGTTTGGCGACTTAATTTTTGATTTATCGACAGGCGATTTATAAAAAAGATTGGCGATTTTGTTGGCTATTTTTGATGAGTTATGAATTTGTTTTGAAATTTGTTAAATTCAATACTTAGAAATAATATTATTTTTAGGTTTAAATTTGAGGCATTCACATGTATGATCAGTATTTGAAAGTATGTTTAAATGACTGATGAAGATAAAGAAAATCGTCGAGGAAATTGCGTTTTGTATTAAAAAAGAGAACTCCTTAAAACATGAATATAAGAACGATTAAAAAAAATTGATTTTGTTACCCCTTTGAAAATAAAGCTTTTATTACAGAAATCTTATTTATGATGGTTCCCAAAATATTTTGTTTCTAGCGTTGACCATCCGTGAGCTGGACCATTTTAAAAAAATGTATTTTTTCAGTCTTTTAAATTTTTTGGTCTTTGCTCCAAGACGAAATCAATATACATAAGTTATGGTATCATCGAAAAGAGTTTTTGAAGCTGTATCCAATGGTATATAAAACTTGACCACTTGCGACCTACTAATTAAGATATTTTACTTAATACATATTTTCGTTTCGGGGTTCTTCGTATGTGGAAATAATGTTCTGCTTTTCAAATTGAATCTGTTTTAAAATAATGTTAATTTATTTTTTTTATTTATTCACATAAAATGTGAAAATCGCGATATATTTTAATTTTTTTTTTATATATGGCAATATGGGTATCAAATTTTTTGATTTTTCAATTATAATAACCTGGTGATAAGCATAAAACCCTGGATGCTGTGAGATAAATTTAAGTTTTTAAAAATTTATTTTTTAATTAAAAACATATTAATCTATTAATGACAGGTGTACCATAAATTTGTAATATAAGACTTAAAAATAAATTTACGAAGACACTAAAAATGGATTTTTCTTCTGTTCACCTGAACAAAACTTAGCTTCCGACAAACTGTGACATAATCTAGCATTTGTTATTTTTTGCGAATGCAGTGCAAAAACCAGTTATATTTTATAAAGGAAATCTGGAAATCGAAAACGTTAAACGCAAGAATTTGGAAGTGGTTGTTAATACACTTTTAATCAAATTTTTATAATTTTTAATAGAGAAATATTTGTATAAAATTTGTCATAAAATTCTTTTATTACAGAAATCTTATTAAAACGACGTTTCAAGTTCTTGTGTTTTACGTTTTCGATTTCCAGAAAACCTATGTATATCATGGCGATTTTTTTGAATTTTTGGCGTATTTTACCGATACGGAACAAATATATTTTTTAGGATTTAAAAAAAAATATTTTGAATAATTTAAAAAATATGTATTGTATTGTCAAAAACTTGGAAATAAAGGCTTTGGCGATTTTTGACATTGAATTTGGCGAAAAAGGTCAAAATTAATCTGACAACCCTGCTCTAGATCGGAGTAATCCAAGGCGAATTCATCCCAGGTAATCTCGGTACTACAACAAGTACAACTCGTACAAAAACCACAAGCAATTTGTTTTTGTAAAATCATTGTACAATGTCAAAAACAGAAATTAAACAAAACAGAAACAAAGATAATAAAAGAGAATAAACAAAATTTTGACATCCAACAGTGATTTTAGCTAATATCAGCAGGGCTTTTAAGACCACCTGTAATAAATTCGCCTTGGAGTAATCCAAATCTTAATTTTCTGTGCACAATTGTGCTACAAAAACAATAAAAAAATACTCACACCGACGCTTGTTATCTTCTATTTCAGTTGTTAACAGGGCTGCCATCTTTGCCGATTTTTTGCCCCTAAATTATCACGTAAAAGGCGATTACTTTTTGTTTGTTGGATAATAAAACACTAACTTTATTAAGTCAGCGCTTCTACTAAAGAAAAAGGGGTTAGTTTTATTCAATATTAAATGCAGTGTTTGTAATGTGTGTTGGGTTAATACATTTTTATTTGAAAAATATTCCACTATGAAGAATTAAAGGCCAAAGTTAAAAAATAAATAATTTTTAAGCCTAAAATAATAATAATAATAATTTGCTGCTTTTACGCCAAATCGTGGGCGCATAGTGCCAACATAATTCAGTTAAAATTTCTTTTTCTATTAGGAAAATATACAACACTTTATATTTGTGTTTAAAAATGGATAGATAAATACTTACAAAAGAATAAAGGTAAGATAAATTTATATTCACTATCAATGAATAATAATTACTTTGATAATTAAATATTTTTTTTTTAAGATTATAACGCAATTGAGGACGATGTTAGTACATAAATTAAATAGCCAATTCTTATGTAAGGAAAATTTAATAAATTTGCAAACTTTTTGGCAAAAAACTTCAGATTTATAACGTGAACATTTTATGGCAGCATTTTATACAGTTTTTGGTCCAGAGTTTTGATGTTCACTGGAAAATTTATCTTTGAAAGTTATTCGTTTTTTAAAGATTATTTAAAAATTTATAATTTAAACGGTTTTGATATTAATATTAAAGCGGATTTATTAAAAATGTCAAACTCTAATATTTGTATATGGAATATACCTAATTATAAGAAAGATAAAAAAACTTTATATTTAACTACAATTTCTGTGTAAAACGTTTATTTTGATTGATTCTTTTAAATATGCCGATTTTTCATCAAAATTATCTGGCTCCCCTGGTTGTTAATGAGTGCATACCCTGCAAATAAAATTGGACCACCTGATCTATTTTGATAAAATGGACTACTCCATGGACTGGTCCGATGTAATGCAAGCATGGACTATGTCATTGTTAAAAAGTGTTTGTAGTGAGACGACATGTCTTCGTTTTTTAACGACATGCTTTTGTTTTTAAACGACTTTAAAACTAATCCTCTTGAGTATACCATGGAGTAGTTTTAAAACTACTCCTTAGTGGTCCAAAGGTGGGTTATATGGTCCTCTTCTAGGACATCGTAATGTTAAATAGAACAGATTTTTTCCATACGTTTGGGTTAGTTTTGGACTAGACCTGGTCCCTTGTGGACTACTCTTTACACGCGTGTTTGGACTGGTCCTATTATTTGCAGGGTATGTGCGGATGCTTACTGTTTTTTTCAGCTTTATTGTTTTTTCAGGTTTGATTCAAGGCGAATTTATTACAGGTGGTCTTAAAAGCCCTGCTGATATTAGCTAAAATCACTATTGGATGTCAAAATTTTGTTTATTCTCTTTTATTATCTTTGTTTCTGCTTTGTTTTATTTCTGTTTTTGACATTGTACAATGATTTTACAAAAACAAATTGCTTGTGGTTTTTGTACGAGTTGTACTTGTTGTAGTACCGAGATTACCTGGGATGAATTCGCCTTGGTTTGATTTAATTTCAAATAAACCAGCAAACAAAATAGCATGATGAAACACAAACATTTTTGCAAAGTTCTTTAAATTTAAAATATATTTTGTAAATAAGAAATTGTTACAAAATCTTAAATTTGGAAAACTTAATTTATAATGCCTAAATACACTTAATTTTTCAAGTTTTAATTGTAAATTAAACTCGACCAATCAAATATGTGCGAAAAAAAATTGCCTAATTCTGTAAAAATTTAGGCAAATTTTGTATTTAATTTTATTAACTTTTTTTAAACTTCATTTCCATTTTGCTTTTAAAAGTAAAATTCATCACATTTGCAATGCTTAGTTCTGTGTTTGCTGGGCAATATTATCTTATCCAATACAGCCGCATTTCATTTAATGAGAGTTTTGGTTAACTATAGTTAACCTGGGGTTAACCGCTGGGGAAGAGCATAAAAATATGTGTTAGTAGTGGTGTACACAATTGTGCAAAGAAATGGAAATCCCTGCTCTAGATTAAAGAATATATAGTGACGTTTCTACCAAAAAGAAAAAATTTAAATTTGTCACAAATTGTTTAGTGTAAAAATAAAAAAAGGATTTTTTTTAAATTTCTACTGGCATCACTTTGCCAAATATGCAAATTTATCTGTATTTTGCAGTTTTTTGAAGTGAAAAATAGTCCTGCAGATTTATACTCCAAAATACAGTTTTTAGAAATCACTGCAGTTTGTTATTTGAATAATACAATTATTAATATGTTTCACTAAGTGCAATTAAATAGTTTACTATGATCTCTCTGGAGACTATTTAAAGGAATATTTTATGTTATGTTTTTGACTGTAGGAAAAATCGCCTAAAGAAAAATGGCCAAAAAAATAAATGAAAAATCGTCCAAAAAAATTCCATTCATATGAAAAGTGACAAAAAAATTTTGGGCTATTTTTCGTTATTATTGGGTAATTTTTCGTTTTTTAAATTTGGTGATTTTTCATTATGAAAAGGATTTTCTCCTCTATGGTATAACAAATACTGGCTTCGCTAACTAAAGCTTATCTGCGAAGTCGGCCTTCGTTCGGAAACAATGCAGATTTTAGAAGCTTTACTTAGCGAAACCGGTACTTGTTATACCATAAAGGAAAAAATCCTTGCGCCCGCACAAAGGCCGTCCGCGCAGAGAAGCTTTAGTTAGCGAAGCCGGTCTTTGTTATACCATAGAGGAATAAATGATCGCGCCCGGCAGAAGGCCGGATATGCAGAGACGCTTTAGTTATCGAAGTCGGTTTTTGTTATACCTTGCGTCCGGCCGAGGGCCAGCTATGCCGAGACGCTTTAGTAAGCGCTGCCGGTATTTGTTAGACCATAATTATATGTTTAATATATGCACCCAGAGAAAAAGCAACAAAACCATTTTAAAAAAATGTTGACCATATTATGTTTCATTTAACCAAATCATTGTCACCGACAACCATATTATGGTAAAATAAGTTTCTTTAAAAATCTGTGGCATTTTGACAAAACATCTTAACTCGAATTTAAAAAGTTGAAAAAAATGTTGTTAATCATGCGAATTTTCATTCAAAAAACATTTTTGTTTAAGTTTTTAAAATTTTGTATTATAAACGAAATTTTTCTTTAATTTTGATTTATTTTATTATTTAATAAAAATGATTTTTTCACCGAGTTTTTTTAAACAACTTTTTTGCTATCTTATCTCGACTTAAGATGTTTTGTCAAAATGCCACAGAAATAGTTTTGTTGGTTGTGACCATAATAAAACATGTTTTTTCTGATTTTTTGATATTTTTTTTTTGTAATTAACATCTTTAGTAATTATGGACCTTATGACATTGTTAAAAATGATATAATGTCCATTTGCAAAGTGTCTTAATGCCCACGGACATTATGGACATGGAAACTACGACACTGGACTTTATGACATGCCACCTTGGTAAAAGCTGTGCAGTACTTTTCACTTATAGTCCATTCCGCTTAAAGGCCAAAAACGGATTAAAGCCAAAACTGTCATATTCACTTGCACATTTTTTCGAATTTCATACAAATTATTTGTTCTTAGGTCCATTTCGCTTGTAGTCCATTTTCGTTTAAAAGCCACATTTTCTTAGCCACGCATTTATAATTCTTTATGCAAAAATTGTCGCTTATAGTCCACTCTGTTTTTTATATTTTTTAATCAACAGGCAACATGTTTTTATTTACCTTTCTCGCAATTATTATTTTTAACAATTTATTTCAATTAAATCAATAAATAAACTTTTCTTTTGTTTAAAAATAATGGTTTTAGTGAAGAAAGTAAGGGTACGTTCGTAAATGCATCACTGCGCTGTATCAGAAAAGCAAACTTTTTTTAATGACGATAAAAGAATAATAATAACTTATATTATTGTGTGACTTTTATTTTTATGGAGTATTTCACAATTTTTCGGTCCACATTTACTTCACTTATAAATATATTACCACTTGAAATCACTGATGCAGCGCAGTGTTGCATTTACGAACGCACCCTAATATTTATATAGTCCAAAATGTGGATTATAATAGATTTCACTTATTATCCATAAAATGGCTTATAAAAAAATCGGTTATAGTCCAAATTCGCTTATAGTCCACAAAAGTTGTGCAACTAGAGTAGTGGACTATAAGCGAAAAGTACTGTATTCTGTTAAAAAAAAAAAAACAATACCAAAATTTTAATCTGTAAAGCCTTAACACCATACTATTTGAAGACCAATTCGAAAAAAATTTAATCTACTGTAACATATTTTTTGGGAAAACTTAATCTTAATGCCAACATAATAAGATGGCTTACGTACACAAAGAGTCTAATTTGCAAAGAAGTTTTTATGGGGAATATATTAAATTACGATTCTTACCATTTACATGTAGACTACGTACTTGGTAGAATAAAAATATCTTTACCAAATTTGATAAAATTATGTACAAAATTTCAACTTTTACTTTGCGCACAAGGTTAACATGGACAGACAACCAGCGAGACGGACGGATGGGCATCGTTAAATCACTTTACAAATGGATTCTCAGTCAATCAGTGTACTAAAAGATTGCTTCAACATAATTGCCAAAAACATAAGTTTATAATTGCTTTTCTCTTAATTGTTGCTTTTATGTAACATATGAAAGTTTAAAATAAAATTATTTTTAATGACAACTTGCGTGGTCTTCATTTTAGAGTAGAAATTAAATGTGGATGGCGAAATTAAAGCAACACGTTAGGTATACAGATAGATATTTAAAACAGAAAAGCCATCTGAATTTCGAAAAAAAAATTTTTTTTTGCTGCGAAAGCTTTCAAAAGGCATCTAAAAAATCTAATATGTATCCAAATATGCATTAAAGAGGCAAAATATGCGCTTAAAACATAAAAAATGCTGCAAAAAGGCTCTTTTAAGTAAATTATGCAAAAATATGCTCCAAACGGTAAAATATGTCAAAATATGCACTAACAAATCGATGCGAAAATTCATAAAAAGCTCTAAAACGGATAAATATATTGTTTCTGCCTTCATTAAGCTAAGATCCCACTATCGGCGCAATGTACCAATTTTTGACGTACATATTTCATGTGCCGATAGTGTGAACGATCAAAATGTTTTAATATGCGACAATCTGTGCCGAAATTGTGCTGACTGTGGACAATCAAAATTAACCTAGATGCGCCGATAATGTGAACCAGGGATGATAAAGGAGAAAATCTAAATCGTACCAACGAAGTTTCAAATTCGTACTTTTTCGGCCCCAATAGTACTAAATATTTTTTTTTTTATCAAAAATTTAAACCAACAAAAGCAAAAGGTACTTAAAATTCATATGTTCATGTAAAGTATAGATAGCAAAAAATACATGATCATTAACTATACATAATAATAGGGTGGGTAAAATTTTTTCGCGTGTAAAACACATCACGATTCTTGTTCTAATAGTAATTCCAAGAAACTTTTCCGTAGAAATTATAGGTCAAAAATTAATTTCGGGCCCCCTATTTTTAAAATATTTAGTTTTCCAAAATATTCAAAAATAGAGGCAAACAAATTGAATTTGGTCTAGCCAGACCTGTATCATGCAGTTTTTAGGGTCGAGAAATCCATTTTAATACACTTTTTGGAATTTCCAAATTTATTGTGTTTACAATTTTCAATATGTACTGCAGAAACAGGAAAATCTCCTTTAAACTAATTCGGAGTAAAATAATAATGGAGAGGGGGTTTCCACTGTTCCAAAATTCTGTTATTTACTTTTTGAAGTGACATGATGGTTGTCGAATATTTGAAAATATTATGAATTCGTTCCAAAACAATCTTGAATTGAGCGCATGTCGTCTTTTCTACTATGTAGAACTTTTGCAGAACTGGTTTCTTATATCTTTTAAAAACTTTACAATATCATCAGAAAATGCCCGCTTTTATGCTGCCGCTGATACCTAATTTAGAATGTGGCATAAGCAATCGTTCAATGAACAAGTGCAAACTTCTATTCGCAATAGCGGAGTTCAGTGTTTGGTGCAAATGGTCTTGCAAAAGAGCAAATGCAAAATATCATAGCTGATTTGTTAAATCCAACAACAAAAAATATAGTTTCCCTTAGATTTGATAAAAAAGCTACGACATTTTGCATTTTCGCAAGACTATTTGCACCAAACACTAAACTCCGCTTAGTTGCCATTTTATATCAATTACAATGCTTTACAAATTTTAAGTTTCGTAGAGTACCAAGAACGCCACATGCCTAGATAAGTTAATTGGGACCTCCTGAACACGAAAAATGCTGTAATTTTTTTCCTAAGTACCGTTTTTTGGATAACGGTACTTTTGTGTTTTTCGGTGTAAGGTCCCACTCAAGCCCTTGTGGACCCCAACCAAAAAATCCGATCGAAATAAGTGGCATAGAGTTGGAAAGGTGATTGAATGCCTTTTCCGTCGATACGCTGAAGATTTCTATCTGATAAGAAATGGCTGAGTAATGGCACCTCAAAGTAATGGCATCTCATATAAAATTCCGTGTTTTTTAAATACGTTAAAACTGATGGATTTAAAAAACACGGAATTTTATATGAGATGAAAATATTTTCGTTCCACAAAATCCTTAATAAAAACTTTATTTGTCATCCGATTTTTTTCAAATTACGCTTAAAATGTTTGTAATTAAATATAATATTTGGTTAAAAATAAAACATTCCAGATATTTAATATAACGTAGAAAATAAACGAAATAAAAATGAAAAATTTTGAAAAAACCTAAAAAATTTTGAGGTGCCATTACTCAGCCATTTCTTATCAGATAGAAATCTTCAGCGCATCGACGGAAAAGGCATTGAATTACCTTTCCAACGATATGCCACTTATTTCGATCGGACTTTTTGGTTGGGCTCCACAAGGGTTTGGGTGGGACCATACACCGAAAAACACAAAAGTACCGTTATCTAAAAAATGGTACTTAGGAAAAAAAATTACAGCGTTTTTCGTGTTCAGGAGGTGTCAATTAACTTATCTAGGCATGTGGTGTGTCTTGGTATTTTTTTGGCTGTAAACCAGCGTTATAAATATTTAGGTTTGAAAAATTTTGCAATAGTACCAAATGAGTCACGGGGGTACCAGCTTACATTTTAGTTTTGAATTGTACCAAAAAAAGTACCAACTTTATGAACCCTGATGTGAACACTATTTTGCAGGGTTTAAAAAGCTGCAGTCAAAATCAAAAAATTACTTTTTCTTCCACTTTCTGATTTTTCATTAGACAAAAATAAACCGTTGCTTTTACTTCTGATTCATTAAATGAAAACAGTCGCAGTGAAGGCAAAAGCAAAAAACGAAAAGTTGCACACAACAAAGAACATCGGCAGCCGACATGTTCGAAAGTGTTTGGTTTGACAGACTGAAACTTTTAATAAATCCCGAAGTTAACGAATGACAATGTGGAGCAATGAAATTGTTTAATATGTACCGATTTGTATCGGCCACTTGTGTGCCGATAACAGTCGCCAATCAGCGCCGATACAAGGGATGGCAAAACGAAATTTTTAAATTGCACAAACTGGCTACTAAAGTTTTACTTTTTTGAGCTTAATTGTACCAAAATTACATTTGTTTTATCTATTATTTACCCTACAAGAATAGTGACGGTCATTTGACCTATCATATGACCGACATTGCTGATACAGATATCGGTCATCGCGTAGAACTAAGTTTCTATCATTTTCTTAAGGCCAACGTGAAAAAAATTACCTAAACTTTTGTGTACGTGTGATTTTGCATCCTTCTTTAACCTATGAATTTTGTGGTAGATAAAACATATATCTGAGCTGTTTACTCTTATACTCTTTACATATCAGTACTGATGTATAAACCAGACACAGCTGACTAGTCAGTACTGATGCATATACCGGCCACAGCTGACTAGTCAGTACTGATGCATATATTCATCACTGTTGCCGTACTTTTTAGCTTAAATAAAACAATTGTTCAATTCTCATACATATTTTTGTTTTTTATTTAAAATAAAATTCAATATTTGTTCGTTTTACAAAATAAATTAAATCAATAAATAATTTTTTTTTTGTCCTATGAGGTAATTTAAATTTTATAAAGCTTTTTTGCAATAGTCCCAACTTCAATATTTCACTTGGTTTTTGCTTAAGTCAACCTTTGGTTAACATTGATACTATAGAATATCTTGTAGTTTCATTAGAATCATTCCTAAGTATATGTTTACATCTATAGCATCAATGTTAACCAAAGGTTGGCTTAAGCAAAAACCAAGTGAAATATTTAAAGAATGGGAATATTGCAAAAAAGCTTAATAAAACAGGGACCGTGACAGTTATTCCTCCTTTCATAAACGTCAGATGATAACGGTTTTTTTTTTATTAAATATTAGACGTTGCTCGTAAAGCCTAGATTACACTATCTCACAAGTCTTACGTATTCCATAATACTTTGTGAGATAGAAATCTAATGAGTTTTGATGCGACTGTCAAAAAATCTAATGTAAAATGACAGTTTGTGTTCACACCATCACACAAAGTATAAACACTCACACATGAAATAAAATGCAACCCTGATCCAATGAAAAGTATTATTGTTTAGAAATTTTTCAAAAAATACTTGTTATTTTCGTGACACATTGCATTCACACTATCAGACTTTGTCATATTACTTGAGTTTTTGACATGTATTAATACAAAGTATAATAGTGTAATCTAGCTTTAACCAATAGTTTTATTAAAAAGTTATTGGTTTTTGCAAAACGTTTGGCTAGATTAGGGTTGCCATACGTACTGTTTTAAGCAGTACATGTACTGATTTTTTGCAATTGTACTGTTTTATGCACAACTCCTAAAACAGTACGCAAATGTACTGTTTTTAACACTTTGTACTGTTTTTTGTACTGTTTTTTTTTTGCTCAGTCTATATTTAACAGAACTGGCTTACAAAAAATTATGTTGTGTTTAAAAAAAAGTTCTAAAATAATAAGAGTTTTTACGCTGTGGTCATTGTTTTCTCATAAATACACAGTATAAATCTAAATTATAATGGGTGGCTCGTAGCAGTGGTATATTTTCGTGTTGTTATGATTTTATGGCTACCTCTTCCAATAGTCTTTCCCTTTCCACACCTGAGAAAGACAAAAATAAAATCTAAATTTTTTTTAAGTACTAAAAAATACTTATTCCAAAACAGTTATCGTTAATTTTTAGAACTTTTTTAATTTTCGGGCATGTTCTGGAAATCGAAATCACGTAAAATTGAAAACAAACAAATTTGGAAAATTATCCGTGTTCAAAATTTATAAAAATACCTAATACCTTTGAGGACCACGTTTCTTTACCTAAACTACTGAAATAAGAAAAAGATAAGTAAATTTTTCAATTGCACTTGATTTTAAATATTTTCAGATTTTGTGAAATAAAAATAAACCAAACTTTTTTTTTTTGGATTTTATAGATTAATGGCCAATTTCACCAAGCTCAGGGGGCAAATTATGGCAGTCGTGATCGAATACTTTTTCGATTCGAAAGCAATTTTATTTCTAATTCTCTCTGTCTATACTGAACGGATCGAAATTATTTTTTTAGTATTGTAAAGCATTTATTTTAGTTTTCACAACACTGAAAAAATAATAACGATTCGTTCAGATCAACTGAAATAACATTGCATTTGAATCTAAAAAGTATTCGATAACGACTGACATAATTTGCCCCCAGGTTTAATTAACTTTTATTATAAAAGTCAAAAAACCTATTGTTTTAGTAATAGTTAATTATAGCCGAACTTGGTAAAATTAGCCGTAAATAATTTAAAAATTATTTAAAATTGGAAAATTAAATTAGGAAACAAAGATTTTCTCAAATTCTATATGATTTGTGCAACTATGTGTGTAGTGAAAATTGCTTTAAATACGAATATGTTTAAAGAAAATCGTACTTACAAAATCAATGAGTTGATTGTTTTGAGCTAAGTAAGGCTTTTCTCCTTTCTTATATGGCTTACAGCAATGTTATGGTTTTCCTGGCCAAATGCTTCGTTTGTGGTGTTTGCTTTTTAAACGCAAATGGAGTAATTTTATATGTATATTTATGAAATGCCATAAACTGGAAATAATTCCTTTGACGTTACACATTTTAAGTGTATTTTTTTCTTTATATAATTGTTGTTGCATATTCAATCAAAAGTTTAAAATATTTACCCCAATTTCACCAAGTTCAGTTTAAACTAACTATTACTTTAACTTCCAGCTTACAATATGTTTTGACAGCTTGAACTGATAGGTTATTATAGCTGAACTTGGTGAAATTGGGGGTTACTTATTAAAACTAATGGTAATGTTGTCGTCAAAAAAAATGTACTGTTTTTTTCTTGATTGTACTGTTTTTATGTATTCAATGTACTGTTTTTCCGAATTTAAAATCTGGCTACCCTAGTTGTTTGTTTTATTGTACAATTGTTGTAATCTCGCGGCTACCTGCTACAAATATACCTTGGTTGTCATTGTTAAAAAATTTAACAAGCAAATTAACAGCGGTTTTCACCCTTGATAGTAAAGTCCTTTGTAGACCTTGTGAATCTTATTTATTTAGTTAAAGTACTAAGATTTACAACACCGCAACAACAAAATGTATAAGACTAAAATTTACTACGCTGTAGTTGAAAAATCCAACAAAAAGCTGTAGTAAACATCGCTGTGAACAAAACAACTTTTTTTTAACAACATTTTTTTTGTTTATGTAAATCAGCCGCAATGAATAATATTGTTGAGCACGTGTATAGATAAACAAAACATTATTAACAGTGTTGCCATAGCTGTTTTAAGAGTTTATGCAAGAAATTGAAGAAAATTTGCTAAATGTTCAAATTAAGAAAATATGCTAAAAATCATAACAATAAAATGCTAAGAAAAAAATGTTTAATATTTAAAATTTGCTAAAAAAATTTGCTAAATTTTTACAAAAAAAATATATATACTTAAAATCTTCAAAATTTTGTGACATTTTGACAAAACATCTTAATTTTTATTAAATTTTAAAATAAACCATAATTAAAGAAAAATTCCCCTTAAATACAAAATTTTTTCAACTTCAAAAATTTGAGTTAACCCTGCGGCCACACGGTCAAGTTGATCTTGATAGTCTTTTACATATACTTCTTGTCAAAATTTACATAAATTGAAATCTCTGACGTAGGCTGCATTCAATTGTTGAGCATCATCAAGAAAACAATTTATAAAGAAAAACGAAAAATTTGCTCACTAACCTTGAAATCAGCTGTTTTCTTGAACGTAAATTGAAACACTCACTGGCAAGAGAATCTTAAAGCAAGTTCGTATCAATTTTTAAAAGTATGAGTGTATTTAATATAACTTTTTATTAATGTTATAACCAAAGTACAATTAGTAACTCGACTCTTTGACGACCCCTCTCAGCAAGTACCTAGTCGTGCATAGCACAAATATGTTTGCGAAACATACACACGTATTGAATCTTTTTTAGTTTTCACCAGACATACAGAGTTTCACAAAAATCTAAAATTTGATTTGTTTTTGTTTTCATGTAAATGTTCACTTCTTCGACGCGTATTTTAGAATAGCCATGAATGAACAGTTTCAGTTTAAAACAGTGTTCGAAAATAAACACTAAATATCGTTTCTTAATGTTCGGTTCGGTAAATTTGTGGAAAACACAAACGCTAATAGTGTTTATGAAGAAAATCATTAAAAAAATAACGTTTCCCTGTTAGTCATCTTTCGAACACAAAAATAATACTGTTTTTATCACACACAACAAAAGATGAAAACATTTAATTCCGTTCGGTTTTTTTTTGAAAATCCACAAACTTCGATGTGTTCGGTTCGGCTCATTAATGTTCGTCCCTTTTGGCTGAAAAAAAACAAAAATTTTTTACAGAAACAAAATGCACACACGAAAAAAACATTAAAGAACATTAAAATATAATGTTTTTCTACAGTATCACTACGATTGTTCTGTTTTTTAATGAAGAACCGAACATTATACAATGTTCGGTTCTTTCTTGAAAATAGTTACGAACGGTATTAAGGGTTGTGTATGTTTACACATTCACTAAAAAAATAGATATCGTTCTTGGGTATGTGAGCCGAACGTTAAATAATGTACTGTTTATTTTCGAACGCTGGTTTAAAATACACCATAGGAAAAAGTTTTCAAAAATGAATAAAAAAAATTTTTTTGATTTGTGAAAATTAAGAACTTTTTCCTAGTAAAATTATAATGAAAGTGATTCAAAAAAAAAACTGCAAAATAGTTTCAACAACTGAAATGGTGATAACAGTTCAAATCTTGTGACATTTGTGTTAATTTTTCTTTTTTGTACTTTGGTTTTATAAAAACAAATTTTTTAATAATTTTTTCCAGTGTATGGTAATTTGTTTCTACTTCATTTCATCCCATGATTTGTCTGGTAGCACTGTTTTTCAAAATAACTAACCAAACCACAAATTACAATATATACCTTGATAATTTGCAATTTGTTTTATTTTTCCCGGCGATTTGTTGGATTTATGCAAATAATAACTTTTTTATAAAAAATTTTGAGATAAACACTCCGCATTGCATTTTGAAGAATTAGAAGCTTTGGATCCACGAAATCCTACATTATCACGTATAGAAACTCCAACCCCACATAAAGTTTCCGTATTAATACTAGTTCAACAATACATTTTATTTATTTTCAAATAATGCTGTATGTAATTAACTACTTCCATTTTACTTATCTTATTAAATAGGCTAAAAAGGCTGCAAATGATGCTGGAATTCCATATGCCGCCCAATCCAGACGTAATTTTTGCATGCTGCTTTTAAAATTGATACAATATCCAGACATGACTTACAATGATCTGTACCAATTATTGTGTTCCGCAAAATATAAAATAGATCCCTTACATTTGGAGGGGTTTGAAAAAGTTATGTCTGATCTATTCTCGCAGGGTATTGAGACCTTGTTTGATTTTGCGGAACTGGAAAATATTGAATAAATGTTAGCGGAACAATTGGGTGTTAGCCAATTTAGTTTAGTGGGCTTGTATATAAGACGTGTTGGAGTAATACTGGAACGCTTGTCGTTTCCACAAATGATGGCTTTACATAAGAATATTTGTTTATATTATGAGAAAGGTGAGTATTATGTTTCTGTTTTGAATTTAATGCGAATATGCTTAAGTAAGTAAAATAAAAAAAGGTTTTTGTCTATAGAATGATTCTAATTAGGCATTATATAATTAACAGCTTGCTATTAATTAATGTTAATACATTTAGGGCCATTATTATAACTTGGCGTTAGCTGTTATCCGACAGTTAACAGACGCTTTTTGACAGAAAACACATTATTATCTGTCAATTTAATCTTTACTTTAGCTAACTTCAAGTTGTAATAATGGCCCTTACGGCCATTTTCACCAAGTTCGGTTAAAACTAACTTTCAATTAAAGTTCCGGTTACCAATACGTTTTGACAGCTATAACCGATGGTTAATTATAACCGAACTTGGTGAAAATGGCCGTTAGTCATATGAACATACATCGCAAATATTCAGCCTAACTACGATAGCATATATCGTGCTTAATGTTGTATGTAGTCTTTTAAAATTTTTGTCGATCCATTTAAATTTCACGGCAAAGACAACGTATGTTGTTTACAACAATAATAATGCCAATTTCTAAAAAAGTCTAGTTTTCCATTATGAAAACGATTCTTATAAAAAGTTCGAAAAATCAATCATTTAAATATTTATAAAAAAACTTCTTAATGTAAACACGATCTGTCTTTTTTTTTAATAGGCGTGCGTTCGCTTACCATTGGTCCACGCAAATTAATGCGCGGTAACACCTTATACAACCATACGGCCACACATAATACCGAAGACGATAACACAATGGAAGAATCAGTGTTAGATACTGAAACAGTTCATCAAGATCGTAATCCTCATAGTAAATGGTCTCCCAAACAAACGCAACTTTTTGTTAAACAACAATGTAATCTGTTAGAAAAAAATTAACTACGCGCGTTACCACCAGTTGAAATGCAAACAAAATTAAATGAAATAATACAAGATAATCCTTTAAATGCAAAAGCCTATTTTCTTGGTTATATGAATCAGTTACGTCTAAGAGATGTGTTTGGTTCTATCGATGCTTTACATCGTTCCTTTGATCGCAGTCCTATGCATATGATAGGCCAATATAAACAAAAGGGGTTTCAATATTTCAGTGTCAATTTAGCCATTCTACATGCCAGTTTTAATCACAAAAAAGAGGCACTTAGTGCTCTAAAGGAATGCATAATGTTAGCTCAGGAATGTGGAGATAAACGTTGCTTAGATTTGGCCAATTCTTGGTATTGTCTCCTAAATAGTAGTCGCATTGGACCTTTTGAAAAAAGTTTGCCAGATATACAAGATCCAGGTCTAATACAGAGTCTCTCCTTGGCTATTGAGTTTGTAGTAGCATTTGGTGCTAAATGTGGCTACTTGCCATTGGATCTTTTTGAACTTTTATTGAACAGTGATGAGTTGAATAATAAGAATTCACTTTTAGAGCATATATCAGATTCTTTGGCTTTACGTACTACTCTATGGGTACTTTATGGTCGCTACGAAATGTCTGCTTTATATTCACAACTATTATTGAATTTAAAAAAGACTTGGGTCTTTGGTGATGTCAGTAATTCGGAGAGTGCAAGCAAAGTTTTATCTAATCTCGCTTTATGGTTTAATACACAAGGAGAATATCAATTAAGTGCAGTGTAAATACATCATGCGCGTAACAGGTTTCCTCGTCATCCCTTTGCTGGTGATTGGATGAACAGCGAGTGCCATATTTCTATACAGCAAGCTTTATATAGAGGACGTTGGCAGGAGGCTTTACGTTGGTGCTGTCAATTGTATCTGATTGATCAACGTGATGGTAAAATACAAAGAGCTTCTGTTTATATAGCAAGGGGATACAATAATACAGCCAGAAAAATACTACAAAATTTGCTAGATGATAAGGACTTAGATGTTTTAAGACAAATACGCGTACTTATTTTATTAGCCTATAACAGGTTGTCGGAGAAAAATGTTTCTGCCGAAACTATAGAACTTTTAATGCAAGCTTCCGTTCTATCCGAATCTGCTTATATGCAGGATGTACATGCTCTAATTGATACCATTATAGCCAAGGTTTTGCTGCAAATGGGTCTGCCCCAAAAAGCTTTACAAGCTTTACGTAATTCCATCGACAAAATTTATATAAATGGTGGGATAAACAGGAAACAACAACAACGTTTTTTGGGGACTTATTTCATTTTTTTAGGGACTTATTTTATTATTTATTTTATTTCATATGAAATAACTCCCCAAAAATTTAAAATGAAATAAGTCCTCAAAAAATTTTTGGGGACTTATTTCATTTTCAAAATTAGTTAAAACTTGAAAAAAATTAAAATACGTCCTGAAATGAAATAAATCCCCAAAAAGTATTCAAAACATCCAATCAATTCAAAATAGGGGGGGGGGGGGGGTGCTTTTTTACCATGGGAGATAAGGCCATGATGTCTTTATTGCTATAATGTCATATTTAAAATTTTGCGAAATGAGAGATATAGCCATATTTTTTTCGCAAATGAGAGATAAAGCCATATTTTTTCAGAATATTGTTATGCATGGTGTAAACATTCTGTAAAAGGGAAAATCCTTAGTTATCATTGAAAAACATTTTTTTATTCTTGTGACGCACGCAGAAAAACTTTATTCAGCGAAGCCACCTGCCGTGTCCTACTGGAGGAAAAAACCCCTAAGCGCGGCCGCAGGCCGCCACGCAGAAAAACTTTAGTATGCGAAGCCAGATTTCAAAACTTGACTTTAGTGTTTCCGGAAGTGAAAACTATTAATCAATGTAAAATGCAAAAGTTCTTCAAAACTGAAATGAGAGATAAAGCCATTTTCTAATATCGCTAATGCGAGCTAAGGCCATGATGGCTTTATCTCCCATTCAAATGAACAAAAAAAATTAAAGACTGTATCTCCCTTTTGAATGAGAGATAAAGCCATCATGGCCTTATCTCCCATGGTTTCAAAGCACCCCACCCATGCGTAACCATATTCTGGAAAAATATGGCTTAGCCTCTCATTTGGGAAAAAAATATGGCTATATCTCTCACTTCGCAAAATTGAGCAATAAAGCCATCATGGCCTTACCTCCCATGGTAAAAAAGCACCCCCCCCCTATTTTGAATTGATTGGATGTTTTGAATACTTTTTGGGGATTTATTTCATTTCAGGAAATGGGGACTTATTTCCAATGTAATAACTCCCCAATTTTTGGGAATTTATTTCATTTTGATTTGGTGAGTTACTTCATTCCTTTGGGGACTTATTTCATTTCTGAATTGGGGACTTATTTCATATTTTATTTTTGGGGAGTTATTTCGTGGGGAGTTATTTCATGCCGCCATTCTGGTAGTGTATAGGATCATTCCTTAGTATATGTACTTATTTATAGCATCAAAGCTAACCAAAAGTTGACTTAAGCAAAAACCAAGTGGAATATTGAAGTAATGGGACTATTGCAAAAAAGCTTTATAAAATTTAAATTACTTCATACCTAGAACAAAAAATAATTATTTATTTAATTTATTTTGTAAAATGAACAAATATTGAATTTTATTTTAAATAAAAAATAAAAATATATATGAGAATTGAATGAGATGAATCGTGTTTTATTTAAGCTAAAAAGTACGTCAACAGTGACGAATATATGCATCAGTACTGAATAGTTAGCTGTGGCCGGTATATGCATCAGTACTGCCTAGTCAGTTAGCGAAAGCGAAACCGGTCTTGTTATACCATAGAGGCAGAAATCCTTGTGCCCGACCTAAGGCCGGTAATGCATAGAAGTTTAAGCGCAGCCAGTGTTTGTGTGTAGGTTTCCACACTACCTTTGAGGTACTACACGTAGCGCGTTGCCAATTATTTTAAATGGCTGGCTTCCCCAATAGGCCTAAACCATCGTTATTCTGGTATGTGATGGAAAATGATTTTGAAAACAAACCGATTCGAAAACTATATTTTTCATTATCTTTAAAAATTTATTTCCAACCACCAAGTTCAGTTTAAACTAACTATTACTTTAACTTCCAGTTAACAATATGTTTCGACAGCTATAACTAATAATTAATTATAACTGAACTTGGTGAAATCGGGTGTAAAACATTTAGTTTTTCAAAACCGATCGATTTCAATCACATACCTGATATGTGCGTAAGTAACAATAAAATAAAACTTATAAATTATATAAATTAATAAAAACATAAATAAATAATTAAAATAAAAAATAACATTGTAATAATCAACACTACTGTTTTATACATACATATATACATTTTTCTATGCCAAGATATTAAATCATGCAATTATGCCATCCTTTCGTGAGTGTATTTTAGAGAAGTGTGATTTTTTTTTTTTACTCATCTTTGTCATGCATTATGTATAAAAACAAATATGTATACAAATTAATAAAATATATAAATAAGGTAACTAATATGGATGGCATTGGTGGCATTTACAACACACTTCTTTTTTTAAAGCTATTTAATAGCTATAAATTTTGATTATTTTTTTTCGTATATAAATCGGCAATAGTAACTTTTAAGAAATTATATTAGGTATAATTTCTAAATATTTGTTTGCTACATATTTTGCATATTTTAAAATTAGTATTATATATACTAACAATGCAGTCTTTACAAACTCTGTAGTCGCATTGAATGCATTTAGTTTTAATTTTTTTTAAATTTCCACAATGACAACAAAACTGTGAACTATCATCTGCATGTTTTATTAAAATAGATTTGATGGTCTTTCTAAATTGGTCTGGTAATGGTAAATCTAATAACGATTTACCTTTTAAAAAGTTAATAACATAAATAATAACGAAAACTCCACAACTAACACCATCTTTTTGCGTAGTTCTATCTGTTATTTGCATAAATTTCCAAGATGTATCCTTGCAAGCATTTGTAATAAATTTGTTAAAGTGGTATTTTCCTGTGTGGTTATGAAGAGAATCTATGAAAATAAATTCTTTTGATGCTAAATTTAAAATGCAGACATTAAAGTGGTTATTACTTAAAATTGGTATAATAATATAATCTGGTTTGTACAATATTAATTTGTTAACCTTTTCGTAACAAATATCTTTTATTTGGCATGGAAGACTTAAAACGTTTTTATAATTTTCTTTAAGAAAAGCCAAAAGTGCGCTATCTAAAACAAAGTTTGTTAGTTGGTATCCTTGCTTTAAACTGTTCCAATCATCCAAGTCCAAAATATTATAGAAACCAATATCTAATTGTTTCAAAGTTGGATATGTTTTTGTGAATTTTATAAAAAAATTAGATTAAAAGTTTTTAATACACTTAAAATTCTTGCGTTTTCGATTTCCAGAACACCCCTAATAATAATAACGGTCAATTACACTAAGTTTATGTATAACTAGCATTTAACCCGCTACTTCGTTAGCATCTACTTTTTCCTATACACTCATTACATTACATATTGTATATTATGTTTCCAGTTCCAATAATAACGGAAATTCAAAAATTTCCAGTTGAAGAACAAAAAGTACCAAAAGACCTCTTACAGATTCTCATTCACTCAGGACCTTGTACGTTTAATTTAATTTTTATAGGTCCAATACTAACGGAAATTCAAAAAGTACCAGTTACTGAACAAAAAAGTACCAAAAAATTCCCTCATAGATTCTTATCCACTCAGGACATTGCATGTTGAAGCGATAATTTAAAAAATACCAGTTGTAGAACCAAAAAGCTAAAGAAAACAAGTAAGAGTGCTATATTCGGCTGTGCCGAATCTTATATACCCTTCACCATTGTGCGAGGAGAATACAGAGCAACTAGACAAAAACTAACTTGCATATTAAGCCGACGTTAATTATAACTGACTTGTATAATTGGCCGTTAGTTATGAAAGATTAGATTTTAGATCTTATTTTTTTTATAAACAAACATTAAAATTTTTTATTTTTACTGCTTTTATTTAACTAGTATATGCTTTTTAAACTTACATGCATAATATGTATTTCAATACATTGTTCTTAAATTTTAAAATAAACGTAAATTACTAATATCATAAATTTACATTTTAAGTCTTAATCAAGTATAAATTAAAATTAAAAAAGGTATTTTGCTTAAAGAATTAAAGACGGAACAGAAACAAAATATCTATTACCAGAAAAATAAAAACATTTGTTTATGGTACCAGGAGAATTCCGTTTGACTTAAACAGACACGTAACTAAAATAAAATTAATGCAAGTTTTTGGAATCCCTTTTAACCATACTTTATCTAATGGCCATCAGTAAAATATGGATGCTGCATAGCTTGTTCGGCGCTAATACGTTGATTGGGGCGACATATTTAAAGTTTTTGCAACAAATCGCGGCCCTTAGAATTAAGGCGTGGTACTATTTGACTCCAAGATGAAATAGCGGGAAGTCTAAAATAGCATGTTTTTTTGATTTATTGTAAATTTTATATCTATTGTTTTAAATTTAACTTACGCGGCAATGCTACATAATCAGACAAGTGGGTAACACCAGGCCAAGAATCTTCAGTAGGTGTACCCAAAACTCTGAATATTTTCATTAATTAAAACATCCGATCCAGGAAACAAAGGTCTACCGGCATCTGCCAATTCCGCGAAGATACATCCAGCAGACCACATATCTATACTAGTTGTGTACAATTTAGCCCCGAACAAAACATCGGGCGGACGGTACCACAGTCACCACTTCAGCGGAATAACATTTTACAGGTATCCCGAAAGCTCTAGCCAAACCTTGAAAACAATACTTAAAATTAGATTTTTATATTAAATTAACAAAAGCACTACTTACCAAAATCAGCCAATTTGAGTTCTCCATTTTTATTGATCAATAAATTTTGTGGCTTCAAATCTCTATGCAAGACATTGCGACTATGACAAAATGCCAAACCTCTTAATAACTGCAACATAAAACTACGACATACTTGCATATCGATTTCTCTATTTAGACTATCAAAGTATTTCTTTAAATCTGATCACAGTGCTCAAAAATCAAAGTTAATTTCTTTTCCGAGTGCAAAACATCATATAATCTCAATTTTCAAGTTTTTTGGAATTCCGTCGTAAAAAAATTAAAAAATAGTGCTGCCAGACACATATAAATTCAAAAAATGAATGGAATAGAAACAATATAATACACTGAAAATAAAATATGTATTTTAACAAATATAATATGGGAGAAGAAAATTTATACAACTTTTAGATACGGTAAAGCATTTTATAAGAATAATATACGTAAAAAGAAAAATATAACAATATATAAATATTAAATAAATAAGACTAATTTAAAGTTAAAAAAACGTGCCGAAAGAAACATATAAATTTACAGATTTTATTTAACTAACAACTTTGTGGAAAATTTTGAATTTTTTTACTTTAATACAGAACGCCCCCTAAACTGTTAATTTCCCGAAAGTGACAGCTGGTGGCTTTTATAGCCCTGGTTGAGGGCTTTCGAATTCACTTATCAGATTTGAGAAACATATAAATTTACAGATTTTATTCAACTAACAACTTTTTGGAAAATTTTTGAATTTTTTTACTTTAATACAGAACGCCCCCTAAACTGTTAATTTCCCGAAAGTGACAGCTGGTGGCTTTTATAGCCCTGGTTGAGGGCTTTCGAATTCACTTATCAGATTTGAGAAACATATAAATTTACAGATTTTATTCAACTAACAACTTTTTGGAAAATTTTTGAATTTTTTTACTTTAATACAGAACGCCCCCTAAACTGTTAATTTCCCGAAAGTGACAGCTGGTGGCTTTTATAGCCCTGGTTGAGGGCTTTCGAATTCACTTATCAGATTTGAGAAACATATAAATTTACAGATTTTATTCAACTAACAACTTTTTGGAAAATTTTTGAATTTTTTTACTTTAATACAGAACGCCCCCTAAACTGTTAATTTCCCGAAAGTGACAGCTGGTGGCTTTTATAGCCCTGGTTGAGGGCTTTCGAATTCACTTATCAGATTTGAGAAACATATAAATTTACAGATTTTATTCAACTAACAACTTTTTGGAAAATTTTTGAATTTTTTTACTTTAATACAGAACGCCCCCTAAACTGTTAATTTCCCGAAAGTGACAGCTGGTGGCTTTTATAGCCCTGGTTGAGGGCTTTCGAATTCACTTATCAGATTTGAGAAACATATAAATTTACAGATTTTATTCAACTAACAACTTTTTGGAAAATTTTTGAATTTTTTTACTTTAATACAGAACGCCCCCTAAACTGTTAATTTCCCGAAAGTGACAGCTGGTGGCTTTTATAGCCCTGGTTGAGGGCTTTCGAATTCACTTATCAGATTTGAGAAACATATAAATTTACAGATTTTATTCAACTAACAACTTTTTGGAAAATTTTTGAATTTTTTTACTTTAATACAGAACGCCCCCTAAACTGTTAATTTCCCGAAAGTGACAGCTGGTGGCTTTTATAGCCCTGGTTGAGGGCTTTCGAATTCACTTATCAGATTTGAGAAACATATAAATTTACAGATTTTATTCAACTAACAACTTTTTGGAAAATTTTTGAATTTTTTTACTTTAATACAGAACGCCCCCTAAACTGTTAATTTCCCGAAAGTGACAGCTGGTGGCTTTTATAGCCCTGGTTGAGGGCTTTCGAATTCACTTATCAGATTTGAGAAACATATAAATTTACAGATTTTATTCAACTAACAACTTTTTGGAAAATTTTTGAATTTTTTTACTTTAATACAGAACGCCCCCTAAACTGTTAATTTCCCGAAAGTGACAGCTGGTGGCTTTTATAGCCCTGGTTGAGGGCTTTCGAATTCACTTATCAGATTTGAGAAACATATAAATTTACAGATTTTATTCAACTAACAACTTTCCTGATATATTTCTGGTTGTATTGTTATTGTTTGTCGCACACGTGTTGTTGTTTTCAAAACAATAACAATACCACGTGTTTAACATAAACAAAATATTGATTTTGCGGTTGATTTCAAATATTGATTTGTTCACACGCGTGTAGTAAACACGTTTGTTTAATAAACCAGAATAAAACTGTTGAAGAAACTATATCCGTCTCTTTCCCTCACTCAGCAACTTCATTAATTTACAAAACTAACGAAAAAGACGCTCACGCTATGTATTATAAAACCGTATTAAGTAAAGCAGAGTTGTACACCTAATACAAAGGGTGAAAACCGCTAACGATTTTGCCATTCTGTAACATTTTAAACAACATTTGTTATCGTAAAGTCAGCTGTTTGTGTTAAGTAAACGACAACTTTTCTAGTGTTGTTTATTTATTGTTAAATATCGAAAAAATAAAAAAATTATTTGAAAGAAAAAATATAACTTGAAAATAGCAATTAAATAATTTGCATTTAATTTAATAGTCAAAATAAAATGTCTGGCTTATGTATCTTCTTAAAAAAAATCTGTTTATTTTTAATAATTTTCTTATTTTCTTGTATTCCTCTTTGTGTTTTTCGTTATTTTGCCATTTTTTTGGACAGTGATGACACTTACGTACATTATTATTTATGTTGTTAACAGCAATTTACAGAATCGCATAACCGTTAGTGCAAACAACAAAACATGTTGACAATTGTAACAACTGTTGTTATTTTAAAAGTTACAGAATTCCACTACAGCACACATTAAATATTCAAAAGAATATTCAATGTTTAGGCCCACAATTCAACAATTTAAAGAAAAAAATTAAAAAATTTTCCAATTATTGTAATAGGTAAAAAAACAATCTATAAATTTGCCGGCTTATAAAATCTGATAACTAAATTCGAATGATAGAAAGAAATGACCGAATGTGACCGAAAACTTTATTTCGGTCATTTCCTTCTATCATTTTCTTAACACCAAAATGAAAAATGTGACTACTCGCTCATTCATTTCATGTGGAGAAATGACCGAAATAAAGTTGGCATGCTGGGTGCACACAGTGCAACCTACATGGAAACTGTTTCAATGCAACCTCAAAATATCAAAGCGTTTTGATGTGTATGCAATCTGAAATGAATGAACATGAATTTAATTCACTGGATTGCGTAAACGTGTTGCATAGTGTGTACCCAGCATCAGTCACATTCGGTCATTTCTTTCTATCATTTTCTTAACACCAAAATTAAAAATGTGACTACTCGTTCATTCATTTCTTGTAGGGCAGTTAAGGCGAATTGACTAGAAGGTGGGGTCAAGTCAACATATGGTGTTTTTTTTCGGTGGTCGACTTGTCAAAGTTTGTATGTCTGGGTTCACACTATGAAAGTTTTCTTTCAGAAAGTCTGAGTTTATGGGTGAGAGAGGAGAGAAGAAAAGCATGTTCTCCTCCCCTCTCACCAATGAACTCAGACTTTCTGAAAGAAAACTTTCATAATGTGATCCCTGACTATACAAACTAGTTTTTTATGTAACCCCGGGTCTCCACGTAGCAATATTTATTGCTGCAAACGTCAAATTTGATTGCTCCATTAAATTTGCGACGTATAGACCGCAAATTGTCATGAGTAGCAATCCATTGCGCAAAGTATATTTATACCAAGTACATGCAAGTGATCAGCTGTGCGTTTGTTTATAATCGTGAAATTGTCAAAGTTTGTTTACATTTTTAGTGCGCCATGGTTTTTGTGTCTATGTTTGTTTACATTTTTAGTGTGAATCCCAAAAGAAAACGTCGTTATTGAAAAATTTGATTTCAAAAGTTTTAATAAAGAAAAATTGATTTTATAAACGTTTAATAAAATAATTGAAAATAATAAAAAATTGGGAACAATAATATAAGAAACTAATTGAAATTGGTTAACGTTTATAGTGAAAAAGTGGTTTGAAAAAATTTTATTAAAAAAAAATTTATTTTAAAAAAATGCTGCATAGCATCAACTTAAGTATGGCGCGAGGTTATTACGTATCAATTTCGAGACAAGATCTTTGGCACTAGTTGACAGATATTTGGATACTGAACTTTACATGACGTATCATCACATACGTCACTTCCGTATCATTGGATTCAAAAGGTGTTCCTCCAATTAAAAGTTATAATGAAAAGCACCTAAGCAGAATTGAACAACTATTGAAAAACGATGCTTTGTTAAATTTTTATAAAATATTTTTTATGTTAGCTTAACTGAAAATCTACATCGATTTCACTTTTCAGTACTTGACCGTGTTTTTGCAGCGAGATTGAATTTCTATTTCTCTTAAAACATTCAATTGCACCGCGTTAAACGTTTATTTATTTATTCAGACACTAAATTGTTTTAAAATTTTAAGTTTGAAATAAAATTATAGAAAGACAAATTTTTTATAACTCAAATAATATATTTTGTTTATGTTTTTGTCTATTTTTTTTTTTGACAGGCTCACGATGTTTTACACAAACAAAATGAATGTTGTTTTTTTTATTGTTGATTTGTTGTAGAGTTGCATGTACTTGGTATAAATATACTTTGCCATTGCGCAATGATTGCTCATCTGATTGCTTGAGCAATTATTGCTAAGCAATCTGCTGTCAAATCAGTTGTAATTTATCTGACATTTCATTTCTCTGTACGGTTAGTGTGTTTATTTATTAAAAAAGCAATCAAGAAAAAGCCGTCAAGTGAAAAAATACTTCAACAGACTACAGAAAAATTTTTAAATATTATTTTTTTAAATAAACGTCAATATCAGCAAAAGCAAACGACGAATTGGTTTTTTGTATATTTTTATTTTTTCAATAGAACAATACAAGTTTTAGTTTTTTTTTCATACGCAGATAAACAAAAAAGTAATACAAAACACAGCTACGACAATTAATTTAAAAAAGAAAATTAAACAACAACTTCAAAACACAACATAAAACATTTGTTATAAATACAGCCACAAAACTTTATACAACTACTCGAGGTGAAAATTGCAAATTTATGGCAAAGCAATTTCAAGTGTTCTCCAGCAATATAATCAGGAATTATTGCTCCATTGTTCTATCATTGTTCTGCCGACGTTATTGCTTGTACTTAGCAATAAAAATTGCTACATGGAGAACCAATGTAAACAAACCAGTTTTTTTTACTAGCAATAATTTTGACAACCCGACCACAGAAGCATTGTAGTTGTAGAGTTGACCTCACCAAGGCGAATTTATAACAGGTAAGTGCAACTCTACAACTACAAAAAGCCCCATGTATGCCCCATGTATTTTGTTTTTGCAATTTTCTGACTTGTTGTCAAATTTCAGTATATAAACAAAACAATATTTTGACTAGAAGGTGAGGTCCAAGGCGAATTAACTCCAGGTAAAGGTGCTATCAGACGGGATGTATTTTACATATGTACTATCAAATTTTCCATCTATAAAAGTTGCACACATCGTGTGATACATATGAAACTTTGCATGTGTAAAATACATGTGGAAATACATATGTAAATTTTTCGATTAGAACACGCTCTATTTTCCTGTGGCAAACATAAACAAAACAGCTGGTTTGTTTTGAAACGTAAACAAAAGTCAGCTTTTGTTTACATTTATAGGTTATGTCATAAGGAAAAACATAAGCAGGTGTGATAGCAAAAATTATGAATCGTATGTAAAATGGAAATTTTGACATACATACGGAATTACATATGGGAAAGAAAAGTGACAGTACATATGTAAAATACATCCCGTCTGATAGCACCTTAAGCTCAACTCAAGGCGAATTTATACAAGGTAAGTGCAACTCTACAACTACAAAGCAAGGCGAATTAACTCCATGTATTTTGTTTTTGCAATTTTCTTGCTTGTTGTCAAATTTCAGTTTAAAAACAAAACAATATTTTGACGTTTCATGATTTTTGTGGATACAGCTCAGCTGATGAGCGGCTGACGAGTTGAGTTTACCTTGTTGAATTCGCCTTGGCTCAACTCGTCAGCCCAAGGTGAATTAACTCCAGGTATGCTCAACTCGTCAGCCGTTCATCAGCTGTATCCACGGCGAATTAAAAAAATGGTGAAACGTCTAAATTTTGTTTTGTTTCTATCCTGAAATTTGACAACAAGTCAGAAAATTGCAAAAACAAAATACATGGAGTTAATTCGCCTTGTTTTGTAGTTGTAGAGTTGCACTTACCTGTTATAAATTCGCCTTGCGTCAGCCGTTCATCAGCTGTATCCACGGCGAAATGGTTAAACGTCAAAATATTGTTTTGTTTCTCTACTGAAATTTGACAACAAGTCAGAAAATTGCAAAAACAAAATACATGGGAAATACATGGGGCTTTTTGTAGTTGTAGAGTTGCACTTACCTGTTATAAATAATTGTTTTCGTATACATAAGTATGTATATTTTCTTTACTTATAAATTGAACTACTGTTAATTACAAAAGTTGTAAATAATTTAAACTAATTTGTTTTTTACAGTTGGCTGGCCAAGTAAAACAAACGAAGTAAAATTTGAGAAAGAACCTTTCACTGCTCAGAAATATAAAAACAAGAAAATTATCTCATCGTCCACAAAAGAAAAAGGAATCAAAAAGGAAAGTACAATCAACAAATCTAATAAAAAAGGAATAAAATCATTTTAAGGGAAGAAACATTTTTTATTCATAATCATTTGCAAGCCGTAAACGTCAGAAATAAAAGGAAGGGCTACTGCAAGAATTTAATTGAAACCATAGATTAAAAAAGGTAAGAAATCTATTAAAAGTGTTACTAAACTTAAAAGATTTTCATAACAATTAAATTCATTTAGTTTTTAATAAATAACGCTTATTGTGAAATAAAAATATCAGAAAAAATAGGAGTGGTGATAGATTTTTGTTGTCAAGGATGTTTAAGTGTGTTATGTACATATGTGCAAAAAATTAAATGGTAAAAATCGTTTTGCGGGGTTTCGTTTCATTTCATCATACATATCATATGTTTTAAATTAATTATATACATATGTACAAACATATTTTGAACATAAGATACACTTAAAATTCGTTAGATACCTCTTTACATATGTATCTTGGATATCCTTCAATGCGGCTTGAGTAAATTATCACCTGTTAGAATTGTAATGAAAATCTTTTCAATTTTATTTCCTTACGATAACATATATGACAACAGTTATTTAAATTAATGGAATCTTTAGTAAATTAAATGTGTACTTATACAATGTACAAAAGAAACAAATACGAGCAGCAAAAATAAAAAAAGGACGGTGATAGAAAATTCAAAAATAAGAATAGGAATTAAATGAAAAAAGGTGATAGAAAATTCAAAAATAAGAATAGGTATTCAAAGGAAAAAGTCTCGGTCTCATAGTTTTCGAGTTATTGACCTCTGAAATTTTCATATGCTTACATATCGATACCTTCCCATAAGAATGTATTAAGCGACACTTTTTTTCGAAAATGACTTTTTGATGTGGAAGTTTACTAGAAGTTAAGCGCCACATTTTGGCCTGGGTTTCGCTGCCCTATCATGGATGCAAATGAAACTAGAGAGAAAATATTATCAACCGTCAAGTTTTCTCACTGGAATAATGTTGCTCCCTGAAATTTGTATTATCCGCCAAAGAAATTATGCTAAGCCACATTTTTAAAAATGTAATTATTTTAAGCAACAATAGGTCCACACAAAAATTTTGTTAGATGTCGCACAGAGGAGTATTTGGCCTGAAAAGCTGGCCAAAATTATTAAACGTGTTTTTTGAATTAAAAGTTTTAGTTTTTTGATAGTTTTAGGTGTAGTATGATATAAAAAGTCTAGTGGCAGATTTTGAAAAAATTACACTGCGCAACAAAAGTACACTGCGCAACAAAAAAATTTTTCTCTACCCTAGAAATAAAAGTACCCATGTGGACTATATGGATTTTGATGCCCTAAATTCAAATCTGTTTTCCGTTTTTCTCTAGTACGTAAGGATTTTCTTTTAAAGGCGTGGCATACTTCACCCCCTAAATCGTTGGATTGCCGTATATATTTTGCCATAACTTGAAAACGTGTTCTCCGATTTTAATAGCAGGAGGATCAGAAGATGCACCGGAAAATTCTGCTTAAGCTAACGATACACATTTATTTTATATCTATTAATATTTTGGAGTTATTAAAAATTTAATGGCGAAAAAAAATTTACATGCAAAATGCGTCAAATTTTTTGTCTTCAAAATGCAATAAAAAAATTTAAGAACCAAAAAGTTTAAATTTTTAAGATTTTTCTAAAAGTCCCATTCCTAAGGAATAAAAGTTGGTATAAATCGCAAAACTCAATTAACAAATGTTGATTTTAAAGGTTTAAACTCATTCTTGACAGACTGTATGTACATACATACATATGATTTACCATGATACAAATACACAAGGTAGTTCCACTTCTCTCTCAAAATTTATTTTTTGAAGTTTATCGGAATTATTTGAAGTTTGTTTTTTGGAAACATTAAAAAAAACGTTGCCACAAATAAAAAAGGCAATAAGTTCCTCTTGGAAATTATAAGTTAATATGTGTAATTTATATTAACAGCATAAATGTGAATTTTTAAGCATTTTAATTTGCTTTAGAGCTAAAAGTAGTTAAAGTGAACTTGACTAATTGCATACATAGGTTTGTTTTCTTAAATATTAAAAACACACTATTTCGATGGCTTAATATAAAAAAGGCGTAACTCGATTTTTGGTAAGTTCAAAGGGGAAGATGCAAAATGTTTAAAAAATCCGTAAAATTTTAGATATAAAAAAAGTTTGAATCGATTTTTAATAAAAATATGGAACAAATTTTATTCTATAGCCCCTAAAATTTTAAAGCAAGATGCATTTCGCATTTGTCTACCATAATAAACAACAAAAAACATTTTTAAGAAAAATTGAGTTACGCCTTTTTTATATTAAGCCATCGATTTGTATGGTCTATTTATCTTTATTAAATATAAATTTAAATTAATAAAATAAGATTTAAGTTACAGTTTTTTTTTATCTTTTAACTTAAACATATAATTTTAGAATCTCTTCATAACATTTTAATACAATACTTAATTTAAATTATATAAATTATCAGGATAAATAGCTTAATTTCTCCTTCCTTTTGACAATTTAAATCTTATGCATATAAAAAATTTCGGTTAATTCTCTTAAAAAATGCGTACTTGTACGTAACTTTTCCCACAAAATGTGTATGGACAGCTTCTCTGTCGGGCATCCCTAGATCAATTCAGAAAGTCGCTATGAGCTAATCAGTATACTTAAACTGGGCTTAGAACAAATATTTTTGATTTTATACGTACAAAATAACGAATTTCCCAATATTTAGATAAAATTTTCGGTTTGTTTATTTTTTTTTTTTAATATTTTTGGCACTCCCAAGAGTTGGTTCTTATCATAATAAGTGACTATAACATGAAGTCGATCGACTTTCCTCCCGCTGCCTTGAAGGTCCGCCAACATTTTCCCATCACAGTGCATTATGCATTTTTCATAAAAAACTTTTGAGAAGATTGAAATTTTGTATGGAAGCTAGGCTTGTTAGAAACAATGCATTTTATGCATTTTAAGAAGTTAAGAATTTCATTTAACTATTTTTAAGGGGGACCCCTAATGGGTCGATATAAAGGGCATGTATGTTTGGTTAAGAAAACGTTTCGAGCAAAACATTAATAAAGGTCGATTATACATTTGGCCCCCATTGGGGGATTGCTAGGCAGATATAGGACTTTTTTTTAATATATTTTGTATTTATGTTATAAACGGGTGAAAAATGGGGTTGGTCCTACATTTGACTTCTCTAGGAGTGACTCTGTGGAAGTTTTTGATTTTTTTATTTTTGCTCCCACTTGCGCTTCTCTTTTTCCTCTTGCTTCCCCAAACCCTACCCCATTTTTTGCCTCATGTATTTTTTTTAGCATACTTCACAAAATTGGGGTATCTAGCACATCCAAATCTTGTTGCTAAGAAACTCCAAACATCAAAAGCCCACAGCTATATAGATGCAGAAACATCAACTACCTCACAACCTTTTGCGGATCACTAACGTAGACCCTTAAACGGTATTAATGTCTGATTTTTAATAAGATAATGCAAAAAAGGAAATGTCCAAAGGATCTGAAAAAATCAAATGAGCTTTAATAACTATTCATTAAAATTAAGTCCAATTAGCTAAAATAATAAAATTGAAGTCTTACGTACACTAATGCTGTTCGGAGTAATCCAAGCTAATATTAAAGTCTAATATTAACCATAACTGTCCTTAAATGTTACGAAATAAACGAGTTCATGAGAAGTAATTCCAATAATATTCATCCTGCTTCCTTGAAGTGTAAATTTCATACACATGAATATGCATCTTTACTTTATCATCGTCGTAATATTTGCGAAGTAAAACAAAGGATATCCTTATAATATTATTTTTAAAATTACCAAAAAAAAAAATATGTAAATTGTTATAAAATATTTTCAAACTTCAAAAAACAAACAAAACAAAAACAGAAAAATGGGATTATTTTATGAAATGTGGTAGCACACATTTTCATAATTCCAATAAACGTCAGAACATTAATATGGCGACAAAAAGAGAGAGTGGAACTACCTTCTGTATTTGTATCATATATTTCGGCAGTTTTATGTGCATATTCCACAAATTTCTCAATATTAATTCGCTGTCCGCTAGTTATTGCTTCCAATATTATTTTCAGGCGGTTGATTAATTCTTTATTTATTCCAGTGATTTTTGATGCAGTTGCTGGGTCCGAAAAAAATTTCTTGATGTGTTGCCAACATTAGTGCTACCGTATCCTGGTTTTGGTACATCTACAAGTATTCCTATCTCGTCTTTAAGTATTTTTTGGATGAATATCTTCCTCTCTTTAACAATTGCTTTATCTTCATCGCTCCTTGCTTGCCACTTTTTAATTGGAAGTTTATATGAGAGATGAAGTAGGTTAGGTTAGGTTAAATGGGTAGCCGTCACGAAGACGACTCACTTGGGTCCTTATAGCGGTCCCTTTCTGATACCCCTAGCCAGTGACAAGTGTCAGCCAGTATCCACCAGACTATTCCCCAGAGGTCACCGCAGTTTCGAACCACCCCGATTCCCTGCAGAACAGGGAGATCGATTTCAGTCCCGCATTGGACAAATCGTCCAGACATGGCAATTCCGGTCTCCCAAAATGCCTCACCCTAACGCCCGCCAGACCGGGGCATTGGCAGAGGAAGTGAAACACCGTCTCCTCCTCCTCATCATGACAACTCCTGCAGTAATCATTATACGCAAGACCCATCCTCCTAGCATGAGTCCCTATCACCCGGCTCCTTCCGCCGAAAGTTTATTCACAGGGTTGACTTCAGAAGTTGTTAATGATCGCTTTTCTTGATTTTCTTGGGGATCTCGTTATATCCATTATTAATTTAGCCGCATCATTATGTCCCGCTGCTCTTTGACTCATGGATGCAGCAAATGTGATCTCCTCTGTTGTTAATTGGTGACGAACTTCTTCAGTTTTTCTCCGCTTTGTTCTATCACTAGCCTCATTAAATTCTTTTCGTGGTCGCCCTGAAGACGAACTGCCAAATACTGGTATTGTTACAGTTCCTTCCAGCCATTTAGCGTTTGTGACTAAAAAGCGGTCCTCTTTTCGTTGTGCCGAAAGCCAATCACCCCTATCGTGAATAAAAATTCCTTGGGAGTTTTTTCCCTTTTCCCATTTTTACTATTGAATTAACATAGGAAAAATGGAAAAAACTCCCAAGGAATTTTTATTCGTGATAGGGGTGAATATCTTTTGAAACAATATTTGAAATTTTTCAAACACTGCTTCAGTGCTAATATATCCCCATCCCCTTGAGATTTTGAAATTTCGCTCAATTTTTTGACCAAAAAATCCAATTTCTCGTCAATGGTTCCAGCATTAGATTTTTTCACTATTTGAAATAGCTGTAATCTTGTGTAAACTTATTCCATGTTGACTCTCGAAGTTACAAAACGGTTTTGATAAAAATTGTGTGCAATAACCCTTTATAAGTATTTTAAAGCGCATGCTTTTATGCCTTAATTGGATGGTAGCCTGATACCTGGGTGCCCATGTATTTTTTATGTACCTGTATTTATTTTTTGTAAACTTATTTTTGTTTTGTAGAGCAGGTATATAAAAATATCTTTTATGGGGATGTGTGGGACATTCCCTTAAAACTATTATGGATTATTAAGAATTTTTGCAATTTATAATTACATAAAGGCAGGTGGTATTAATATTGTGAAGTGTTAAAAGTGATGTGAATAACAGTTGAAATCAATTATTCAAAATACATAAAAGTTTATGACGATATAAAGGTATAAGAAAAAGTGCCCGATGAGCAAAAATAGAAGAAATGTGAAAATTTAAAAAAATCGTCAAAAATAATGGCGCAAACTTGCGCACACTTTTTTTTTTTTTTTGGTTTCTAAAATTAGAGATTCCAAATTTTATTGTGGTATCAAACATAATTCTTAGACATGCTAACCTCACTTTTAAAAACCTCTTCTTTTCCTTTTTTTGCAAAAAAAAGTGTATAATTTGTTTTTTTTTTAGCTTTTGAACGAAATGTTTCAACATGAATATTCAACATATTTTAAATTTTTTTTTCTTTTTTAAATAACTTTTGATCAAACCTTTCAGCGAAAAAAATAATCTTTGTTAAACCTTTATTCGTTTAGCCGCAAAAAAATATCATATAAACATCCAGAAACCGAAAAAAACATTTAAATCTCATATAATTTTCTTCACTTTCCTTTACTTTAGCAGGGTCTCAGAGCTACAAATCGCAACTAAAAGTCTTCAAAATTTACAATATACATAATGTAAAATATTGTTGTCTGTCGAGCTGCGTACTTTGTTCTTAAGATTTCTTAAAATTCAGTTTTGCCTTTTTGGCCAGCTTTTCAGGCCAAATACTCCTCTGTGTGTCGCTTAGTTTAACTAAAATTGTCGCTTAGCACACTCATCCAACTAGAACTTGATCCATTTTTGTCGCTTATAACACTCCAGATTATGATTGTCTTTGAGTTTAAATAATTTTTCTATTCTTCAAAACTGCCAATATCAGGCCCGAAACGAAAGGATTTAGAGAATCTGCTCAAAAGAAAGTTTACACTGAACGATACATACAAGAATACGAGGATATTATAAAAAATACATTTGGTGAGAAAGAAGACGAATTGGCAGAGACAGACGAAGTAGATGGTTTGTCTGACAATCAAAATGATTATTAATAAACTTAAAATTTCCGTTTTGATTTTTTCTTTAAACGCAAAAAATTTCTACCTTGTAAACAATATTAAATTCGCGCATTTTCTTCTTCTTCTTTGAAAACATCCATATTATTTGATAGAATGTTGATATTTGCAAAAAAATGTTGCCATTTATTTGTGCTCAGTATGGTAGCGCTACATGGTTTAAGCCACCACCCAAAAATATCAAATTCAATTGATATTAGATTAACTAAATTCTCAGATTAGCTAATTATAGAATAAAATTAACTTTAATCTCAAACCCAAAAAGTGGCTCTAAGTGTAATTTTTGAATTTTTGTTTTGAAATAAATGTTTTGTTACTTTTTATATAGTAGATTTTTATTTATATTATTGTTTAACAGAAAAAATAAAAAAAGGAATTAAACGACACAATTAATTTGAAACCTTTATTTTTTGTGTTCATGTCAATGTTTTAAGCGTCATTTACCATTGTATCAAGCGCCAATGTCTTGACCACGAAAATGTACTAAGCTACAAAAACTTTTTATCTGATTAAAATTTTGGTTTTGCAATGATGTCAAGTTTTGTATTCTGAAAATCGCTTTCCAAATATGCTCCTTTCAATAAAATACACAAATAATTAACTAAATGAGACGTTTTTTTCGTTTCCTACACAATTTTAGAAATGTCGCTTAATACATTCTTATGGGAAGGTATCGATACCCTGTAGGAAGTCAAACACATTTATAACTAACTTCAAACTGGTTTTTTTATAACCACAACTAGTTGATTAAGTGACTTTTTTCCTTGTCGACGACTCATTATTTTAACATAGGCATGTCATAGGCAGTAGTCAATTGGCCATCTTTGCATGACTTTTTAACTGACTACTAACTACTTATTTTTCAACCTATTTGTAATAATTTAAAAAATATATGTACATATGAACATGCATAGTATGCATGGTATGCATTGCATACATATGTATGTATATCTTTATATATTTTGATATAGAAATAATTATTTATGAAAATTTTGCATTAAACTGCCCTAAATGATGATATATAATAATCCTGAAATAAATACGACACATAATTGCTTGTACAATGTCTGTTTATGTATGTACAATGTACTTACATAAACAGATTTGTATTGATTTAATTTTTAATTATTTAAAATGTTTGTAAACATTTTTTTATTTGACTTCATGGCATGCTTGTGTTACTTATTTTGCTTTTATTTGTGTTTTACGTGTGCCTTTTTGGTTGATATCTGCATGAGATTTAAACCAATTTTTAAGGCCCAAATCAAGGCGAATTCATAAAGGTGACATTTTCACGTCATCTGTTTTTTGTTTATTTTTTTGTATGTATACTGAATGTCAAGTTTTGTTTACATTTTGTGAAAAAATTAATTCAAATTTTAAATTCAACAAAAATTTAAATTCTTGAAAAAAAACTTATTTAAATTTTATAAAATAAAAAAGTGAATCTAATGGCGATTTCTTTTCTGAAAACAATATGCTACAGTATATACATGTAACATTTTCTAATGTTACCTATAATCACTGGAAGTGTTACATGTTGTGCAATTTTAATAGAACACAATTAGCTGCTTTTATTTACAACTATTACACTTTCATAATTAATGTACTTCATGAGCGATTTTTAATGCTATTTGAGCGGTTTCTGAACGCAATTATGGCTTGAAAACAAATATTGACATCACTAATGGCTTAGAAAAATTTAAACGATTATAATATAAATAGACTTTTTTTGATTTTAATGTGTAAATATATTTATATTTTCTTTTAAAATAATTTTTTTTACAAAATTATGATCTGTATGAGTTATGACAAGCAAAATAAAACATTGGTTGTACAAACAAAGTAGTAAGTACCAAAGTTGTAAGACAGGGCAGTATGAACACCTTAAGTAAAAGTAAGGGTAAAACATGCAACATGTTTTGCATGTTTTTTATCAACATATTCACAAAAGAACTTGAAAATTTTTCCCACAGTTGTATTTTATGTACAAACGAACACAAAAATGTAGAACATGTAACATTAATGCAACATTTTTCTCAGAAAAGAAATCGCCATAAAAGATAAACACAAGGAAATAAAGAGGCGTAAGGAATAAGTGGATTCACCATTAATTTGCAATAGAGGAAAAAGATTTACTTTCTAAAGCAATTGTGTATACATATTTTATAAACAAAAAATTTCCTTTTTTATATTTTCAACAAATAATTTTGACAGTCACTCTAACTTTTTACAAAAACAAAATAAAAAGTATTTTTCAAAAAAAAGGGATAGCTAGCATAACTCTACAGTGATGTTAGATGTTTTTTTCGAAATATCGTCAAAATTTAAAAAAAAAATCGTCAAAATCGTCAGTAGTTTTGAAAAAAACCGTCAAAAAATCGTCATATAAAAAAATCGTTTTTTTATAAACACGGATATATCACTCTATTAAAACATAAAAAAATATTAAGTATAAAATCATACAAAACCAAAAAATATAGAATTTTTAATACTTAAGACGATTTGGTGCGGCTTTGATATTGCTCTCCGGAGATTTTCGTCAAACAATTCCCGTCATCCCCAAATCTTCTGCTGCAGATGAACTTAACGCCTGCCTGAAATCGTCGTCCTTGTGGAGGCATGTCCAGAAGTTGCAATTGACCGCAAACATTAGAGTCGTGTTGCAGAACGACCCATCGCTGAATTCTCGAGACAACTGCTGGAGCTTGGCAACGGCCAAATTCCTATTGATGTTTCGAATGGATTGATATCGTTCCCTGAAAATTTTTGTGAATTCACATCGTCCAAGGAGGAGCTCATCAGCAAAGTGTTCCCCGACATTGCACAAAACTACAAAAATCTCGATTGGATTGGTGAACGGGCAATAATAGCAGCGAAGAATAAGGACGTCGATAACTTAAACTTAATTATTCAAAGTTAAATCGCAGGACAACTATATATAGGGTTCCCAACTTTTTTTGTTGCAATTAAAGTACATTGATTATTAAAGGTTAAGAAAAAAAGTACACAGTAAAAATATAAAGTCCAATTAATTTCTTTTTATTGTTATATTTAAAAATGTTTTTTATTGCTTTTCGCAAGTTTTATCAAACAATTACACTGTGCTAGAATTTGGCAACTGGCGCTTAAACCTTTTTCGGGTACGCTGAATCCAATACCGGTTCAAAAACGGTTCAGTTTATTGAAATTACATATTAAAAAAAACGAAAATCCGCAATAAAATTTCCTTTAAACGTTAAATTGTTTTCTAACATGCGCTGTCATTTTAGAAACATATTTTTTTTTTTTTTTTTTGCAACAAAAATAATTCTTAATCAACATTTCGAAATTTTTGTTTGTTAAAAATCTATTAAAAATTACAGCTATAAATGATTAAAATCTGTTAACAACTTTTGATTTTATTCACAAGAGTCAAAAAATTTTAATTAATTTAAAAATTTCATAAATCGCAATATTTGTATGGGAGCCCCCTTAAGAAGTGGTGATAAGGGGCAAGTATGTCTCGAAAAATTGTTAAAGAGACTCCTTGGCTGTTATGGTACGTTTTCTTCAATATATTTCTAGTCTGTATTAAACATTTTGTACGGGAACCCCTTAAGGAATGGACATTTTTAAATTTTGTTTTAAATATTAGTTAAACGAGTCACTTTTGTGCTCGCGATCTAAAAGCAGGCAGCAATTTGAAGGAGTTTTGCACTCGTGTTTTAAAAGCAGGCAGTTATTGTACTCAAATAAAACAAACAAGTGAAATAGTGCTGTCAGATTATTTTTTTTTTTTCGAAAAATCGTCCTGCCAATATAATAAAACATCAAAAAATGGCCCTGACTAATATTAACTAGTTGTTTTTTAGTTTTTCTAAAAAAAAACTTGTACAATAATGGCTAATAAACCACTGATGGTTTAAACGCTGGTTTAGTTGAACTAAACTTGAATTTATATGTAGTTTAAACTCAGCAACTATAAATCATTCTCCCATTTGTTATATGTGGTAAAAAAATAACATGTGACAGCACTACGATCAATCTTATCAAATTCATATGGTCTGTGTTGGTAGTTTAAACGCCGAATTTTATGCGTTTAAAGATGGTTTATATATTTAGTGATTTATAGATTTTTGTACATCAAATCGCTCTCTACTGATTCCATTCAAATAAATCATATTAAAAATTTAAATATTTGTGTTGTATTATTACTCTAAAGTTTGTCTGAAGGCTTAAAATTGGGACGAGGCGAAGTTCGTCGAGTCCGCTAGTAGATATAAATATATATTCGCCTCTATATACATATATTTACTAACCCCCCCGTTTCCACATGCAAGTGCAAGTTCGAAAAACTCAATACACTGACACTTTTTCACTAACATTCACACAATTTTTGTTCATTCAGCCAATCGGCTGTTTCCTCGATTTTTTGTTGATAATACGTATACACTACTTGCAAGTAATTACTTGCATGTGGAAACGTTCGGTAAGAAAAAAACTTTACTTGACAGATTAAAGTGTTAAAAATTTGATGAAAGATTAAAGTTTAAACTAAATTTTTGCACGGGATTAAATCGTCAACACCTAAGTGACTCTACATTCAAAATCGTCAATCGTCATTTTGGTAAATTCAGCGAAAAAAATCGTCAAAATGACGTAAAATCGTCACATCTGACATCCCTGTAACTCTATCTCATGATGCGGTCACCTTTATGAATTCGCCTTGGCCCAAATACACTTATCATATGCTTGACATCAAGCTCGTGTACGTGTGCTTGACATTAGCACATAAATTTGCTGGATGAGCTGTCAAGCATTCATTTTGCATTTTATTTTGAAGTGACAACAGCAGGAGCAAAAATATTAAAATATAGATACAAATTGTTTAACTGTGATTACATACTTTAAATTGTGTTGCTTTTTAATAAATAAAAAAAAAAATTGAAGAAAAGAAGGAGAAAATTATTAAATAAAATTTTTTTTCCTCCAAAACATATTTTTCTTTTCATCCGACATTTTTAGCGTCTGTTCGTTTTGAAATCACGTTTAAAGTGTGTGGGTGCTTGAAGAATAACGCCAATACATTCATCAAAATCACTCGTCAAGCATGCTAAATATCTAAATTTTTTGATTTTCCATCAAGCATCGTCGGTGTCACACATACAAACTCATTTTCACTAATACTACCTTAATGCTGGATGGGAATTTGACCAGTGTATTTGGGCCTTTAGTCATTTAAAAAAAAGTTAATTTATTGTTAGTGTTTTTTGCAACTGACTATTTTATTTACTACAGGGTATGTATGTACTTATGTATGTATGTATGTATAAATATGTGATTTTCTACAACATTTCTGAGGGTATATGGTATCATTTGAAATTATTTCATACATATGTACATATATGTGACGCGCAAAATAGAAAGGGACCTAAGGGTAAAAACCGGTTTTGTTCAGGGATCGGTCTCATTCCATGCTCAGATTTTGTCCACATCAAAAAAAAAAAAAAAAAAAAAAACAAAAGTTAAAATAGATTTTTTTACCCTTAGGTCCCTTTCTCTATGCGCTGTCATTCCTATCGTGAATCAGAAGTATACTGTAAACTGAAATTTTGCTCTTTTTAACGGAAAAGGGGAAAAATGAAAATAAAAATATAAACCACATTGTTTTAGAAAAATTAAAAAATTAGTATACATGTGATGAAATTCGATCGATTTCAAAACGCTCGTTTTAAAAATGGTGAAGAATTTCGTTTCGATTGGCTTTTAAATCCATTTCTGAATTATAGTCTTAATTTTCTTTTTTTTTAATACAGTTTAACTTATACATATACTAGATGACCCGTGCGAATATTTCGCACCGTTAGTTGTCATTTTTGTAACATAAAATTAAAACAATTAATAGAAATTTTTGTAACTTCAATACATTTTAAAATATAATTTTCATCAATGAAAATATAAATTTTTCAATTTCTAATTATTTTTCGTCATTAGTGTTAGAAATAAGCTTTAAAATGAGATATCATTCATTAAATTTGATGCGGTGGTATGGGAGATATTTGCAACCGACAAAAAAAAGTGCTTTAGAAATAATATATAACTAGATGACCCGTACGAATATTTCGCACCGTAATTTTTATCAATGAAAATATTAATTTTTCAATTTCTAATTATTTTTCGTCATTAGTGTTAGAAATAAGCTTAAAAATGAGATATCATTCATTAAATTTGATGCGGTGGTATGGGAGATATTTGCAACCGACAAAAAAAAAGTGCTTTAGAAATAATATATAACTAGATGACCCGTACGAATATTTCGCACCGTAATTTTTATCAATGAAAATATTAATTTTTCAATTTCAAATTATTTTTCGTCATTAGTGTTAGAAATAAGCTTTAAAATGAGATATCATTCATTAAATTTGATGCGGTGGTATGGGAGATATTTGCAACCGACAAAAAAAAGTGCTTTAGAAATAATATATAACTAGATGACCCGTACGAATATTTCGCACCGTAATTTTTATCAATGAAAATATTAATTTTTCAATTTCTAATTATTTTTCGTCATTAGTGTTAGAAATAAGCTTAAAAATGAGATATCATTCATTAAATTTGATGCGGTGGTATGGGAGATATTTGCAACCGACAAAAAAAAAGTGCTTTAGAAATAATATATAACTAGATGACCCGTACGAATATTTCGCACCGTAATTTTTATCAATGAAAATATTAATTTTTCAATTTCAAATTATTTTTCGTCATTAGTGTTAGAAATAAGCTTTAAAATGAGATATCATTCATTAAATTTGATGCGGTGGTATGGGAGATATTTGCAACCGACAAAAAAAAGTGCTTTAGAAATAATATATACTAGATGACCTGTGCGAATATTTCGCACCGTTAGTTGTCATTTTTGTAACATAAAATGAAAATAATCATATATATTATTTCTAAAGCACTTTTTTTTGTCGGTTGCAAATATCTCCCATACCACCGCATTAAATTTAATGAATGATATCTCATTTTAAAGCTTATTTCTAACACTAATGACGAAAAATAATTAGAAATTGAAAAATTAATATTTTCATTGATAAAAATTATATTTTAAAATGTATTGAAGTTACTAAAATTTCTATTAATAATTTTCATTTTATGTTACAAAAATTACAACTAACGGTGCGAAATATTCGCACGGGTCATCTAGTTAATAGAAATTTTAGTGACTTCAATACATTTTAAAATATAATTTTTATCAATGAAAATATTAATTTTTCAATTGCTAATTATTTTTCGTCATTAGTGTTAGAAATAAACTTTAAAATGAGATATCATTCATTAACTTTGATGCGGTGGTATGGGAGATATTTGCAACCGACAAAAAAAGTGCTTTAGAAATAATATATATGATGATAGTCGGCTTAATGTGCAAACCTGCTCACTCCCTTTCAGCACATTTTTCAGAAGAGACAAAAAACTTTTTATTTTTCCTATTTGCATCTTGAGAGGAAACCAAAAATATAGTTGGTTTTCATATTTCCAGGCTTAAATTGAAGAAAAACTACATGCTGGTCGACGAGACGTATCTTTCTCTACCACACGGCATCCAAATCTCAATTTACTTAAAAGGTGGACGTTTTCATATTAAGCCGACGATATATAATATAACATTTTAAAGAATAGACATGAAATAAGAAGAAAATGTAAAAGAAATAAGAAGAAATCAATTTATTAAGATTCTGAAAACGATATTACCGATGTTTATTCGTTTCTTTTTCGAAAACTATTTCCATCACATACCTACCTAATAAATAAAAAAAGTAAGAAAGTAAAGTCAAAGTGATAAATATTAAGTAAAGTTGTTGTTGCTTTCTAAAGAAATTCTGTATCGTTTTAAAATTTTCAACGCCACAAGTTATGAGGCGTTTGAAATTTTAAAACGCAATAAGAATTTTTGTAGAAAGCAACAACAAAATTACAAAACAGTTATTAACGCTAATTTTAATGTTAAGGAGTAATATTTGTATGGGAGCTATGGTCAAATATGGCCCGATTCCAATAAAATTTGGTAAGATGATTTTGATTGCCATAAAATAAGTTTGGACCAAATTAAAAACCAACATAATGAGATGGTTTGTGGGCACAAAGAAGCTTGTATAGTGGATTTGTTAAATTATTGACCGATTCTCCCCCTTTCCTCCAAAATTACGACCTGTTGTCTAATCACCGCATTCAATACTATCGTGTCGAATAAACTATCGAATTTTTTTGCGTACGATAGACACTGACGTATCGAATGAAAACTTGATAAATGTAATGTCGAGTTACTCGATATCGAATGCTATTATTTCAAATTCAATTGAGCTCCATCGCCAAACCGGATGTCAGATGTCGCCAAAAATCGCCAAACGTTAATTTTGTTCAGATTGCGTAAAATTTTTTTTTTTATTAAATTTTGCATACAAAAAAAGCTAGTATATTATTTCAGTCAAAAATCGCCAAAAACTGTAAAGTAAATTTTGTTAAGCTTCTGTTATTTTTTGTTCACTTGAAATGATAACAAAACAGAAATCATGTGAAAAAAGTGGCCAGTTTTTTTTTTTAATTAGTATGTAATGCTGGGTACACACAGTGAAATCTACATGCAATCTGTTTCAATGCAACCTCAAAATAACAAAGCATTTTGATGTTGATGTAATCTGGAATGTATGAAAATGAATTTAATTCACTAGATTGCGTAAATGCGTTGCATAGTGTGTACCCAGCATAATCATAACAAAAAATGACAAACTGTCAAAAAAAATCGCTGAAATAATATAAATGGTAAAAATAGCCAAGTTAATCGCAAAAAAAAAATTGACAGTCGTCAAATGGAAAATCCAAGGCCTATCCAATAGGCCTGCTTACTACTACAACAATACAACAATACAAAAAACAACAGGCATTTTGTTTTTGTAAAATTCCTCGCCGTTGTCAAAATCTTACTACCACATAGGCAAAACAAAAGGAAAAATGTGTTTTGTGTGCATGTATGTGTGGCAAAAAACCAAAAAGTAAACAAAAATATACACGTATAAGGAAAATGTAAACAACTTTTGATATCGTTGAGGAATAAACCAAATAAACATCTGGCTTCTTAAGCAGACCTATTGGATAGACCTTGGGAAAATCCATCGCCAAACACGTTTCAAAATCGCCACGTTTGGCGAGAAATCGCCATATCTGACAGCCCTGCATTCAGCTAGCCAACCGAACGGACATCGTTAACTCGGCTCAGAAACTGGTTCTAAGCAGATCGGTATACTTAATGGTATATTTTAAGGTGCTGCAAATATCAACACAATGCATAATACCCTCTCGACTATTGTGTTGAGAGTATACAAATATTGAGAATACATACATACATACATAGAAATTGCGATTCGCTATTTCGAAAAGTTTAAAAAAAATCGTGCAACCAAAATACTTAAACATAGTTTAATAGAAAACAAATTTTGAGAATACCTTAAAATTTTTTAATGGTATTCTTTAAAATTGTAAAACATGAATATTCTCCTCAAAAAGTTTATTTATGCAGATATTCAACATAAACTTTCAAAAGATCCAACAGGTATTAAACACATTCCTTTAAAAACTTAATTTATTTGTTTATTTAATAATTTATACACCGAAAATACTTTTAATTTCGTGCTTTATATATGTATATTAGGGATATAACTTTTTAACAATTTTTTAAAATATCAAAATTGGCATAGCACAGTCCGATAGAGCATAAAAAACTATAAGGGAGCGTATATTTATTTTTTCGCTAAGGTCAAAAAAGTTCATGCACCAACCGCGATGAAGTTTGAAAATTTTTAATTTTCTTTTTGGTTAAGAAAAATGAATAATATGTATATTTAAAACAAAAAATAGCTCAAGTATGAAATTTCATTACTATTGAGGGAATTTCGGATCATAGGACTACGACTCTGGACTTCGGTGTTACACCACCGGTGGAATTCCCGGATAGGGAAATCTGGAGTGGATCCAATAAACTGTTTGAGGGGTGGGCAGTATTTACGGATGGATCCAAGATGGAAACCGGCACTGGTGCCGGTGTATATATCGCGGACACCGAGGTAAAAAGGTCATTCAGACTCCCTGATGAGTGCAGTGTCTTCCAGGCTGAGATCCTAGCGATCTGGAGGGCGACGGAGGTGATGCTGGATCACATCGTGGGTGGATCTGAGGTGACAATTTACGTTGATAGTCAGGCGGCGCTTCGGGCATTGAAGAACCATACGGTGCGATCATGCCTGGTCGCGCGGTGTAGGAACGCTCTTAGGGAACTCATGGGGGCATTCAACGTGAGGCTGTGTTGGGTACCAGGACACTGCATGGTTGATGGGAATGAGGTGGCGGACGAACTCGCGAGAGGGGGTTCGGGTCTCGACTTAGTGGTAGGTGACAGGGGGTAAAACCGCCCTATGCTACTACTATGGGGTGATACGGGAGAAATTCCGTGATGACCGATCCTGGAGGGACAGAATGGATTGCAGGGTGTCTAGGGCACTATGGCCCAGATTGGACGCGGGGGCAACCAGGGTTCTACTGGGATTGGATAGGGGTAGTCTTAGAACACTTATAGGGTTCTTGACGGGTCATTGCCCTGTCAGGGCTTTTGCGGGCAGATGGGACAACGCCATACCAGACTTCTGCAGGCTATGCGAGGATTCGGAGGAGTAAGAGACGATCGGGCATGTACTGTGCCATTGTCCTAGGATGCAGGGTCTCAGACAGAAGTGGCTGGGAGATAGGTTTCACGACGAACTGGGGTGCATAGCTGGATGTAATCCGGCCGATCTGCTGGGGTTTGTCAGGGAAATAACGCGGCTGTTTCTGTTGAGGGGACTGTAAGGGGGGTATTGGTCCTACTTTCTAATTTTCTGTCTATCTCATACTTCCTTTTCTCTACTTTTCACTTCCTCTTATCTCATATTTCATATTTTCATTGAAGGGATTCACAATGGATCGTATTTGGTCTCCGAGTGGAGGTGTGCCTTCTTAACCTAGCCTAACCTAGAGATGGTAAGAGATTTTTCCGCAAACTAAAACGTATTTTTAACCTTTAAAAACAAAAAAAAATTAAAAAAGAATAAAAATCACCGTATAAAAATATGAATATTCAATATTGCATTGGTTTTTTGAGATAAATTACAAAAGATTATGATTTTCGTGGTTACTAGGACATGGTTGACCTCATGGTACTATGCCAAAAAATTGGTTACACCCCTACTGTATATATGTATGTATGTGTATTAGGGTGGGGCGATTTGAACATCTTAATGGGCGCTTCGCGTTTCTGATTCTTGGGATTTTACTGAGCAAAAAAGTCCACTAGACCATCGTCAGCGTCATCATCAAATCTAGAGCATATGCCTTCGCAAAACGTATTGGCATTTGGTTTAGAGGATGAATAAGACGATATTTCGCTTCCAACTACGAGCGACATTTGAAACATTATTTTTTCTTGGCCGCTCGTTGCAAAAACGCAAATAAAATGTTTTCATACGACACAAATTTGGAACAAATTAAATATTGAGGTTATTGGAAAAAAATATTATTAAGAAATTTGGCAGATTATTAGAAAATTAGCGTGAAGCTTGTAAGAGACTAAATTTAGAGAATTTGTTGACAGCACAACGAAAATATTTTACATCGGAAAATGTAAATGCCAGCTCAAAACAGCTCGATGTAATTGTGGCAAAATTCCTGACCGATATAATGGCATCTTCATCTAAAGGCCGAAAGAAAGCGCCTCGTATGGAATCTCGAAAAGATTTGGAACGCAATCTTTGAATGAAAAATACACTGAATTGGAATTTTTGATGTGAAATCATTTAAAACAATAATTACCTTCTTCTTGATTCATACCTTGTTTCTACCAATACAATTACTTTGTACTTTAAATGAATTTCTCATCATTTTCAAAATAAATATTGAACAAAACAAAAAAAACATTATATTTTTGGATAAAAAAGTTGAAAAAATAAGAAATGGAAAATTTTTATTATTTTGCGCTATGAACAACTGAAAATGGTAATTTATCAATATTTTCACGAAAAACTCCCTGAAGGAGCGTTCCAATGCTTTTGCGATGTACTAGAGAGTTCTTAACTATTGTCTTGCCTACAATTTTGTATTGGATCGAAAATCTCAATGGTTTGGCTGTTATAGGCCAAAATATAAAAAAAAACGTGACAAAAGTGTGAGAAAAAACTGCAAGTCAAAATCTGGAAGCTCGATTTTCACCATAGTCGTATGGTCTAGTGGACTTTTTTGCACAGTACAATCCCAAGAATCAGAAATGGAAAGCGCCCATTAAGATTTTTTTCCTTCCATACTAATCGTCCAACCCTAATGTGTATACCTTTTCCCTAATACTTAATTGTTTTTTTGCAGTGTAACCTCGGTGAATGCAACCAATATAAATTTTGGGCTGTTGTGATAACTGAGTTGTTGGGCAAACCAAGTCACAAATTTCTAGTCATATTTTTCTATTTAAAAGCTTATTTTAAACCAATCAAGAATTTTATAAAAAAAAACACTAAGGTTAGCTTTTAATAATCATATTTATTTAATAAAATACACATTCCAATGTACGTTAATTTGTATTGGGGTCTAATCACCGCATTCGATACTATCGTATCGAATAAACTATCGAATGTATTTGCATACGATAGACACTGACGTATCGAATGAAAACTCGATAACGAATGCTATTATTTCAAATTCAATACATTTCATTCGATATCGAGTTTCATAATACCAAAATAAGTAATTTCGATCAATTTTGCTCGATATCGTATGCGGTGATTAGACCCCTGATGGCTGTTATCGAGTTAAAGATTCATGTTTTTAAGGGAAAAAGTCTGAAATTTTCGACTGAGTTTTTGTTCTTGTCATATTATTTGGAACTACAATTTCACGAATCTTTTGCAATACCATTATATCCTCCAAAGAACAGCTATTCTCCGCTGACCATTGTATAACCACTAATAAACAAAGAAGTTTCTAAAGTAAATTGAATTCAAAAACAGAAGTACATAATACGCACAAAATCTTTGTCATTCTTAGAATACCGGTAAATCAAAAGGCAAAAAGGCTTAGTTTGGAATTTATTTATCAAAAAACTTAAAAAAAAACAAAAAAAAGCCTTACTTGTTTTGCTTTTGCAAAGTTGCGTTAATTGAGGCTTTGGTGTTGAAAAGTTGCGTTTACAGAGTCACCAGTGTTACGAAATTGGGTGTTGCGTTAAGCGAGGGGTTGCGCATTTCGAGGGTTGCGTTCAACGAGGCTACACTGTATATATCGTTACCTAGATTCGCAAAGGAGCTAAGTCAAATTTAATAAATTTTACAGAAGAGGGGAAAAAGTGGGTAAATCTTTAGTTCTCAAAATTTTTTTAATATGTAAATGCAGTTTTGTTTTATTTTCGGCTCTTTTTTGACATGCAAGACATGGGCAACTACCTAAAATTATGTCTCTTGGTTTTTTTCTGTTAAATATTTTCTTCTCTAATCAGGACTTAGAACTTTTCCACTTGTTTCTATCTAAAATCTAAAACGTAAAACGCAAGCATGGTCCAATTATTAGGTTTGCTCGAAACGCCTGCTGATGTTGTGCAGAGTTGTGTTTTTTACGTTCAATTGTTTTTGTAGCAATTGTTTTTGACATTTCTACCATTTTTTACACAAACAAATCCTTTTGTTCTTGATATCTTTATCATTTTTTACACAAACAAAATGCGTGTTGTTTTTTCCATTGTTGGATTATTGTAGTTGCGCGCAGACCTTATAATTGGGCCATGAACGCAAGAATTTGGAAGCTTTCAATCTAATGGCGATTTCTTTTCTGAAAAAAATATGTTACAGTATATACATATAACATTTTCTAATGTTACCTATAATCACTGGAAGTGTTACATGTTGTGCAATTTCAATAGAACACAATTAGCTGCTTTTATTTACAACTATTACACTTTTATCATTAATGTACTTCATGAGCGATTTTTATAATTTTTGTTAGAAAATTCTGTTAAATAGAGAAGTATTTGATTCTTTCACTAGCTTTGAAAGTATTGCAACAGAAATTTCATCCGATGAACTTGTGAGCAATTTTATTCCTACCATGATAGAAGCGCTGCTAAATCTAAAAAAGAAACTAGGTTTACCGCTATTTTCCAAAAGTGCTGCAAGAAGATAAATGGTGATTGCTGGGTATTAAATCTATTCATAACTAACTGCGTTGAGTTCGCCAATAATTTAAAAGAAAAATTTTGTGAGCAGGCAGCGGACAGTATGCTCAAAATAATTTTGCATTTCGACTAAAGCGAAATGCAGAATACCCTGAGTTATCTAAAAAACCACTTCAACATCTTATCTGTGCGAAATGACTTTTTTACAAATGATGAACATTAAAACAAAAAAAAAAGAACAAAAAATTAAATTTAGAAAATGAAATGATTGCAAACACGTTTTTCGCATTTAATTTAAAATAAGCAAGCTCAGCGTTCGCATTAATATATGTAAGTACTTTAATGTTTTTGAATTTTTTTAATGTTTTTGAATTAAAAAATTTAATTTAAAAAAAATCGATGTATTTTATTTAGATCAGCTATTGAAAACCATTTCCCTAAAATGAAACTTTTACTTTAAGTCAATAGGTAAAATGCAGTAAATGAGTAAACTGAAAATTTTGCTCTCACAAAAAGCTGTTGTCCAAAAAAGTACGCGAACACAAAATTTTTAAAAATTCGTAAAATTAAGGCAACAGCTGATGGCAAATAATGTTTTATTGATTTACTCAATTTTACTGCAAAAATTTCTGCAGTAAAAATTTGTAAATACTCAGACAAGAGCTGTCACTTTACGCTCTCAATTTATGTTCTCATTTACTGTATTTTGTGTACTCGAACGCAATTTCATAAAATGCCGTAAAGTTCAGTAAATATTTTGTGTTCTCGAACGCAGCTAATAACAACATTATTATCGTAGATGTCATTTTTATGCCAAAATTATTATGTTACTGATGGTTTATTGCAATAAATATTTTGGGGAAATCGCGCGGGCAAGATGTTTGCCCAAAAAACACATTTTTCAACTCATTGATTGATCGATTTAACAATTTTTCAGTTAAAGAATTGCTGGTGTTTTTATATATTAAATACATTTTATGAAAAATTTTTTTCTTTACTATTTTTTGTGCGCACTTGGACAGATGCAATATCTTTCATGAAAAACCCCAAATGCAACAAATTCGCAAAAAAATTAGGGAACTTTCGATTCACTCATTATTTATTTTATTCTCACATTAATTTCACAGTTTCACAGAACCAGAATCGACCCCCAGGTAAGGGCAGATTGTAGATGAAATTTGTGCTGATAGCTGAGGATGAAGGACACGGGTGCAGTAGTCTATGTTGAGGATCTTGGTATTGGAAGGTCATTTAGGCTTCCTGACGTCTGAAGTGTGTTTAAGGGATTTAAAAGCCCGTAGAACTGTTAAGGGGAAATATTTCGGAGGGCTGCGAGGTCACTATATATTTTGATAGCCAGATGGCTCCAAAAGTCTTGATGTGTTGTTTTGTGAATTTCAAGGTAGTTGATGCTTGTAGAAAAGCTCTAAGGTTATGTTGCGTTCACTATGCATTTGTTCTCTATAGAACTGCTTCAAAACATAAATTTTCTAAAAATGTGGACTTAGCTCCTTTACGGCTGCAGGTTACGATACGTTTATTTTACGTTTCGAAATTAAATTCCTAATAATAACCAATTATTCTATAAAATATTATTTGTTTATGCAAAATAAAAAGAACTTAATTTGTGATTTAAAGTTTTTTCATTGCGAGATAGTTGTTTAATAATTCATTAACCAAAAGACTTTTAGATTAATCAATTAATTGAACTTTATTGAACTTTACAAACAACAAAAGAGAAAAGATTAATGTTTTAGAAATGTGAGACATTAGTCTTCAGTTACAAGTTACAAGATAATAAAAGAATTCTACTTAACCTCTATTGTAAGTAGCAAAAAAATTAATTTTTATTTGTTGAAATTTTTTTTAAAGAAAAGTTTTACTTGCTATGAGTTTAATTAAGAATGCATATATTAAAAATTATATGATTTCTTTTGCGTAGCAATAAATTGATGATAATCAAATTAATATAAACGAATCAGAAAATTCAGAGATCCCATCGACTAAATATGGCCGATTCCAAGACTAAAAAGGTGATTTATGTATAGTATATCAAAATGCTAATCTAAAATTAAAAAAAAAAAATAAGCTACGCAAGTCATTTTTTTTTGTTTGTTGGTTATGTGCGGTAAACTAGCAATGGTAAGAGCAAATACAACAGTATTTTCTAAATTATTTAGAATTAATTGATCTTTCAAACTGCATTGTCACTTTTTCATTTTTAAGAAATTAAATTAAAAACTTTTAGTTTTTGCATACAAAAATAAAGCTTGGGCCGTTTTTTTTAATAAAGTGTCCTCAAAAGTGAACAGATCGTTGTTTTTGACAAAGTTATGACGAAAGACCGGCAAACCCGATTTTTTTGGCAAAAAATCGAATTGTGCGACCTTAAAACCTTTTCCGAAAAATATAAGAAAAATCTAAAAGGACTTTACCCTTAAATCTTTTAAATTATGCTTCAGCACCCATTGGGTTTTTTGTTTTGTTTTTAATACAACTTAATTAGTCTAACTTTAGCATTTGTATGGCTTGAACTTTGTAACGAACCTTCTTGGCTGGGGTTGTTGTCGTTGTAACAGCTCGTTGGTGTTGGTGTTGCTTGGCCGGGGTATAACTCGCCGGTTATCCAGGGTTCACTTTACAGTGAATTTGTAATTTGTTCGTGACCTCTTGAAAGAAAAAAACACTTCACCAACGATTTGATTTTAGAAAGCACACTTTATTTGTTATTTATATACAATAAAAAACTATTAACGGATTCTACGGTTTGACACGACACCCAGGCTACACGAACGGGGAATTGGTCGAACGGTCGGCTCGCTCTCCTCTGCAGACAGTGGTTGGTATGTAGTGTACGCGCTCTACTTAGGCCCAGTGAAGCCACCAAACGACAGCAAATCTGCGTTGCGTTGAGTTGCTCGTAGACGTATACCTGCGGGATGACCACGGGCACACTACTACGCTCGTTGTTCGACGCTGGGGTAGGCCTAAATTGGAAAACCTGCGGAATAACCACGGGAGCTCCAATTCATGCCACACAAACGTCACACACAAACTGAGGCTCAGTGAAGTCACCAAACACACACGGCTCTGCGAGATAACCACGGAAACGCTGTGTCGAGTAACTCGTAGTCGTGCACCTGCGGGATGACCACAGGCACACTACGTTCGGCTAATAATGTTGGTGTGGGCAGGGTTGTCAGATCGATTTTGACCTTTTTCGCCAAATTCAATATCAAAAATCGCCAAAATCGCCAAAACCTTTGTTTACAAGTTTTTGACAATAAAATACATATTTTTTAAATTATTAAAAATATTTTTTTATAAATCCTAAAAACAAAATTAGTTCCGTATCGCTTAAATACGCCAAAAATTCAAAAAAAGTCGCCATAATATATATTTTGCTTACTTTTTATTTAGAGCGAAATAAAAATAGTTAGTTAACACAAAAAAGGTACGATGTTTACTATAAAATAATTTATAGTTGTCTACTTAAAGCAACAAAAAAATATTTTGCGGCTAGTACTTAACAAATATTAAAAATGCACTATATACAATAGTTGCAGTTTTATTATATATCTAAAACGCTTCATTTGGAATACATTGTGAGGGTATTACATTTATTCAACAAAAGTACAAAAGAAGTGCAACATGTACTATTCCCATTCATATAACTTATCAGGCATGTTCTGAAAATCACTTTTTGTGAAAGTGATTTGAAATCAAAAAAAAAAGGTGTTCTGGACAAAAAGCTTTTTTCATAATTGTGATTTTAAACCAGTCAGCTTAGTGGCCGCCGATTTAAAATTACTTGCTTATTTGTTTCCACCATTTTTAACTAAGTTAAAACTTTTGTGGTTTTAAAAACACCCATTAATCACAATTGTGATTTCAAAATCACAAGTGATTTGAAATCTTGTGATTTTCAGAACATGCCTGTATAACTCCTAATAACGCGTCTAGAAGTTCGTATTGCATTTTAATTCAAAGGCGAGTTATAGTGGCGTTCATAGTTTCAACACAGGCATTACTAGTTGTAATAACCGCATATTAAGGATAGCCAAAGTAAAGTCCTTAAAATGTTACGTACCTGCCGTATCCTTGAAGCTTTAAAATGTTTTCCTAAACTTATTTAGTTATCTTTCCAATTAACCAAGGTTTTTGTTTCCATTGTGTTTCATAAACGTCCAAAGGTATGAAAGGATTCATAAAAACCTTTAAAATATCAATAACAACAACATATTTTATCTGTGATAATAAATTGCCACATACAAATAAGTATAATGTGAAAATGTTTATAGACTTAAAACATATTCGTGTTTTAAGGAATTCTATTTATTGATTTTTTCAAGAGCAATTTTATATAAAAAAAAACTCTTTTCTAGAAGATTTTCATTAACTTCATCAGCCATTTGAACATACCTTCAAATACCTATCATACATACATATGATTGCCTGAAATTTCATTCATAAAAATACGAGAATTAAAATAATATTATTTCTAAGTATTTAATTTAACGAATTTCAAAACAAATTCATAGGTCATCAAAAATAGCCAGTTGGCCATGTCGCCAAATCAAAAATTAGGTCGCCAAGCATGTTTGAAAATCGCCACGTTTGGCGAGAAGTCGCCACATCTGACAACCCTGGGTGTGGGTGGAAACGAGGGTTACCATTTCCATCGTCACAAATTAAGTTTCCTGTTACCACAAAACTAAGCACAATGCATCCTTAATTGATTTTTATCAACATACATACATCCTTGTTATACATATATGGAAAGCTTACTAATATAGCTTTTTTTTATCAAAGAACAAAATAATGTTCTTTTTTAAATTTATGTTTCAAATGGAGAAGTACGTAAATTTTTCAAATCACTTGTGTAAAAATCACACTCGTGCTCAACTAAAGGAGGACCCAACCATAATGAACGATGAAAATTGTGAGGCAAACCCTAACGTCAAGTTTTTCGCCCAACTCAATTTGACATTTCTTTGCTTCAGTGTTTGACAAATTCAACCATGGATAGGTACACAATTGAGCAGCGCGTTAAGATAGCTAAAGCCTCTTGCGAAAAAGGGCGTTCAAATTAAAATGCATTTCGTTCACTTCGTGATTTTTTTGGTCAGCACAATCGACCAAATGTGTTGTCCGTAACTGGGAGAATTGTGCAAATTTCAGCAAACCGGGTCTGTAGGAAATTTGAGAACACCTGTACATGCTTGCCCAGTTCGTTCTGGGCTGGCGACGTTCTTCGAAAGTGAGGTCGGCAAAGCAGTTACCGTGAATGGTTTTCGCTATCGCGAGATGATAATGGAGTAATTGTGGCCAGGAATTGAGCATATGGAGCTGGACGATATGTGTTTTCAACAGGATGGTGCTACTTGCCGCACAGCCAACGAGAAACGATGGCTCTTTTGCGCGAGAAATGCAACGGCCGTGTTATTTCACGTCATGTCGATTATTAATTGGCCGCACGATCATGTGGTTTGACACCGTTGGACTTTTTGCTTTACCCTGCGGCCACACGTTCAAGTTGTTCTTGATAGTCTTTTACATATACTGCTTGTCAAAATTTCCAATTAACCACCACTAATTTTTTTTCATTGTGTTTCGTAAACGTCCAAAGGTATGATAGGATTCATAAAAATCTTTAAAATATCACTAACAACAACGTATTTTATCTGTGATAATAAATTGCCACATACATAATGTGAAAATGTTTATAGACTTAAAACATATTAATGTTTTAAGGAATTCCATTTATTGATTTTTTCAAGAGCAATTTTATATAAAAAAACTCTTTTCTAGAAGATTTTCATTAACTTCATCAGCCATTTGAACATACCTTCAAATACCTATCATACATATGATTGCCTCAAATTTCATTCATAAAAATACCAGAATTAAAATAATATTATTTCTAAGTATTGAATTTAACGAATTTCGAAACAAATTCATAGCTCATCAAAAATAGCCAGTTGGCGATTTTAATTATTTTATAAATCGCCAAAAAATCGCCATGTCGCCAAATCAAAAATTAGGTCGCCAAACAAGTTTGAAATTCGCCACGTTTGGCGAGAAATCGCCACATCTGACAACCCTGAGGTGAAATTGAAAGCCATCTCGTGGCCAATTTAAAAAGTGTGAGTGTGTTAGTAAAAAACTGAGAGTGTATTGCAAATTGAAAGGCAAAACTTGATCGTGTGGGCACCAAGTTAGGGAATTTGAAAGAAAAAGTATACGTCAATAAGCCAAGAACAATTCAAGAGCTAAAGAATGAGATAATTCGGCACATAAATGACATTGAACCTCAATTATGCCTCAGAGTCATTGTAAATATGGGGCATCGAATAGAGGTATACCACCGAAGCCGTGGCAATCATTTGGCCGATATTTTGTATCACACATAATTGTCAATGATCCTTCTATCATAATAAAAAAAATATTAAGATAATTCTCTGAAAACTTTTTGTTTTATTTACAATTAATATCGTGCGTTTTGCTTGGACCACTTTTTATATTTCAAATAATAGGTGCGTTTGAGTACTTTTACAGTGAAATGCAGTAAATAAGTAAACTAAAAAATTTTCTCTCACAAAAAGCTGTTGTCCAAAAAAGTACGCGAACGCAAAATTCGTAAAATAAAGGCAACAGCTGATGGCAAATAATTGAAGTGTTGAAAAATGTTGACACGTTTGACTACTTAACTCGTTTTCTTATCGGTACTCGATTAAATACTTTTTATAACACGCACGTTTTTGGAAAATACAAACAAACTATTTTATGTAATCTTATATATTTGTTTGTTTTTTATTTTATTTGATTTTACTAATTTGTAGCGGGTTAAATTATTTAAAAGAACATGAATAATTTTTTTGCTATTGATTACTTAAGTACCCAAATACTTCACACTTTTACATCTCTAAAAAATTAACTTAACAAAAAAAAATTTAAAAAGTTTGTATTTAGCCAAATAAATGCTTCACAAACAAGTTTAATTAATTAATATTTATTCACTTTTTGTTTTGGTTTAATTTTTAATTCAACTTTTCTTTTATTTAACAATTTTTTCACAATTTGTATGCATTTTATTTGTTACTTTTGTTTGTTTACCTTTTGAAACATATACATATGTTTTTATTTACTAAATTTTACTGCAAAAATTTCTGCAGTAACAATTTGTAAATACTCAGACAAGAACTGTCACTTTTCGCTCTCAATTATGTTCTCATTTACTAAAGAGATGCACAAGCACAAGAAATATTGCTTACAAGCAATTTCATTGAATTTAGATAGTGTGTGTTTATTACTCTCTCATTACAAAACACATACTTCCAAAAACAATTGTTTTGTTTTACGATCAAAATATAGAAGAATAGAACAAAACTGCACTAGAACAATGCTGAACTAAAATAAAGCTGAATTAGAACAAAGATGAAGTAGAACATTAAAACAGAAATAGAACATTCCAAGCATGTTTGAATGTTTTGATTGTAAACATATACCAAAGAGAATTGCAAAGTGAGAAACATTTTCGTTTTGTAATGAATATGAAAAAGCTTAAAAAAGTTTATATGTAATATTAATTTTTATTTGCAAAAATTTATTGTTTATTATTTACATACATATAAAGGTACTTAGGTCTAATATTTAAATAAAATTAAGAAGAATTCATTATTTTCATAGATATAAAAAATAAAATCTAATGGTGTGTTTCACAATTTTTTGGGAAAATTGATAGCAACAAAATATTAATAATTATTTAACTAGAATTAGAAATATTGGTAAAATAAACGTTTAAAGTTTTATATAAAAATAAAACAAGACCTCAAGCTTGATAATTTAGTTATACATAATATAATAATAAAGGTCGACTAAAATAAAATATATGTACATTTAGGAAATAATTCAAAAATATCAATTTTTTTTATATATTTTAATGTTCTAGTGCACTCGATGCTTTTACTATAATTTACCGTTTCTTTATTTCATTGTCTGTTTTTGTGTTGATATTCTGTTTGTTTTGATAATACAAGCACTAACAAAGCAGATGAGAAAAACTTTTCAAGTTATGCTTGTTTTGTTTTGGTGGAAGTAATGTGTTGTTATGTTTGTTTTGCTATGTATGTTTACAGTGAAATAATATAATTGATAGTTGTGTGAAGTAGAACATTAAGAATATTTTGCGCAGCCCTTTATCATTTACTGCATTATGTGTACTCGAACGCAATTTCATAAAATGCAGTAAAGTTTAGTAAAAAATAGTAAAAACTTTTGTGTTCTCGAACGCAACTAATGAAAGAATCCGTTTAAAAACAACAAACTTTAAGACAGTGCTGCAAAAAAAAATAGAAAAAAAAAATCAAGATAGTAGTATGAGAACACCCGCATGTTTTCTCCCTTACTTTTGTGTCACAATTTAAATAAAAGTATATTAAACTAAAAATGCAGCATATAATTTATAATTTTTTTTATGATCCCTTATTAAAACGGGTTTTCTATTTTGTTATCTAATCGAATATCAACCAATACTTTTACCCCCGTATTCATAAACGATTATTAAATTTAACAAACGTTTATTAAGGATAATTTTTATAGTAAATTTTTTCTTTAAACCTTTATTAAATTTAAAAATTTTTTTTTTATTAATATTTAACAGTTGCTGCTGTTATCTTTACTACACTTTTTTAAATTTATTATACATTTACCAAAAAATTTAATCATTGTTATGTTCTTATAAAGGTTGAGGTCAATTTCTATAAATCCACTTTCTATTGGCTTGGATTTATTTCAAATATAAATTCATTTTAGATAAAGTAAGAGTATTTTTTTAATTTGTTTTTAAAATTTTCCGTATGCAAATTCAATTCGTTTAGCCAACGTTTATACATACATTTAAATGAAATGTCAACTCTATTATCAAAATCCATTTTCCACTTTATATGATTATTAATAATTTGCTAAATGCATTTGTTTAGATTAAACGATTTATTAAGTTCTCTATTGCATTCGACTATTTTTAGTGTCTATTAAAATGATTTTGTTAAGAAAATTAAAATTGAAAAAAACTATTACGCATTATTTAAAATTTGCAATTTTTATGTCTATGATGATTAAATTGTTATACAATGTGAATGTTTTTAGCCGGTAAAAATCCGTACACGTCATGCACATTTTTTAGTATGTTTTGGATGAGCATTTTATTCTAATTAATGAACACTATTTTCTCGTTTTTGCTTAATTTACTAAAGTAGGAATAAAAATTCCACTTTTATAAATATTAACGAGAAATTATTTATAATAAAACTAATTTAAAATACAATAAGGTTGAAGTTTAAATGGGTAGCAGAAGTTCTTAGTTGCCAATAGATTTGCAGAATTAATAAAATATTCTCATTCAAATGTACGTATAGTAAGTAAGTTTGATTGATATCGATTTAATTTCTTAAAATACGTTCTAATATATCGCTCATTTGCTGCAAGACCGGCATAACTCAAAAAATTTAATTTTGGGGTTAGAGATGCAGAATTGATCGCTTTGTTTTTCTTTATATTGTGAAGTAGTTAGAGCAAATCAAAAACTTTAAATGCGTTTATCTCGAAATGTATTTTTTGACTTATGCCGGTTTTAGAGCAAATGAGCGATATGTTTATTGGCGATGTTAAATAAAATTGGCATTTTAGTGGAATTATCTAAAGTCAAATGAAAACATAATGGGCCTGTTCGTAAATGCATCACTGCAGTGCATCATACAACCAAACATTGCTTTGCACTGCCAATTTAAGTTTGCTGTTGATCTGTTTTGGCGGGAGCCATTTCTCCACTCCGTATTTTAAACTTGGTTGTGCATCATCTGCTTAAGCAAAGTATTTTAGGGCATTTACATTTTCATTTGCAGCGCAGTGATGCATTTACGAACAGGCCCAATGTTATGTAAAGGCGGCCGTAAACGACATGTTTTTGTCATCTGACATGCCAAATTTCCCACTGCAAAATACATACATGTCGTGTGTTACCGTTTAAACTTTGCTTCCGTAAAATTCAGATGCAAAGTCATCTGACAAAATTTCAATAAGAGCATGCTCTATTTTCTTCTGACAACCCATCTGACATCAGAAATCTATGCCGCGAGGAAACCGGTAGTGGCGCCCACTATTGACGGAATCATTAGCCGGCTGAATTAATGTTTAACAATACCGAGATATGTATCATTCCACTATTGAGTAGAATTTATGTTAACATATATATATATATATATATATATATATATATATATATATATATATATATATATATATATATATATATAAATATATAAAAACAGTCTCATTATAATATCCTAAATTGGTATCTTTGAATGTAAAGAAAAGTATGTTAAGATGGCTTTATTATTTTACGGCGTAAATAAAAATTTTCGTGGCGGCATTTTTATTTTGGTTTTAGCAACAACTATGGGAAAAAAACAGAAACAACGTCAGAAGCAAATTACATGTACATTTGTGACCGAATATTATAAACCTTCTGTAAAACAGCAATTTTGACAGACATGCACAATTACATGTGACTTGAAAAGTTGACAAGTCAGATGTAAAAAACATGTCGTCTACATGCTCCTTAAAGCTTAGTGCTGGTTCACACAGGTCAAGTTTGACTCTTCAAGTCTTGAGCTTTTAGGAGAGAGGGGTAAAGAGAATGGAAAGGGTACATACTTGACCGTACCAGTTAGTTTTTATTTTTCTTTTCTTTTTTCATCCGTAATGTAATAAAAAGCTATAAAGTTGAAGGAAAAGAAAACAAAAATTAATTTTGTGCATGAACGTGAACGCAAGTTCAAAAGAAAATTTAAATAAAACTGTTCAAGTAAACTTGACCTGTGTGAACCAGCACTTACTTTTGAATCGTACGATTTTCGCTTTCTCTAATAACACTAGTCTAACAGTTTGGAAAAAAAAATTTACTGCAGAAACGAAGCATGTTTTTTAACTAATCTGGGTGCGCTGAATTCGAATCTGGCATAAAAATTGGGCTATTACGTCTTGTTATCTATGTTTATCGCAATTATCGCAATTTCACAATTATTGATTTGGCCCACATTTATTCTAAATCTTCATAATAGTAGTGTTTAATCATGTCAGGGAGATCGTGTCTCAATAAAAAATGGTTATATTGTTGCCATTACTTGAGCTGTGATATATTTACAGCCGTCTTCATAAAAAATTAAAGTGGATTTGAAATCAGCGTTGCCACTTTATGGGTAATTACCCGAATTTGGTATAATTTTTACGGTCGTGGGTAGAGCGTGGGTATTTTCTCTTAGGTGTAATTCAGGTGTTATTTAAAACTCTTACTTCAGATACCCAAATAAAAACCAGATTAAATTTCAGTGATCACAATTATTTCTTTTTAAATATTGTTGATGAAAAAAACGCACAGCCTTCTTACACCCAATTTTCATGATGATTTTTTCCCCTATTTTTGAAACATGTCTTTTTTACACCTAATTTTCACGATGATTTAAAAGACATGTCTTTTTTGTAGTTCTTTTTTAAAGAAACTTCATAAGACATGTTCAATTTTCACAATGTTGCTTATTTTGTTTGATTTTTTTTATTTTCCTTATAAATGTATGATGTATGTATGTATGTATTGAATTTTTTTGAATTAAATTTGTTTATTTTTTTATATTTTAATAAGCAATTGTAATTTTGAAATAAAAATACAACATAAATTAAAAAACAATATTAAATGCAAAGAGGAATGTCAAAAAAAACACAGAAAATACGATTCATGTCTTTTTTTCTACCCTGCTTACTTCTCTCCCCCGATCGCTATCAAACTAAAAAAGACATGTTTCAAAAGTAGGGGAAAAAATCATCATGAAAATTGGGTGTTAGTTTGATAGCGAGCGGGGGAGAGAAGAAAGCAGGGTAGAAAAAAAGACATGAAACGTATTTTCTGTGTTTTTTTGACATTCCTCTTTGCACTTAATTTTGTTTTTTAGTTTATGTTGTATTTTTATTTCAAAATAAAAATTGCTTATTAAAATATAAAAAATAAACAAATTTAATTCAAAAAAATTCAATACATTCATACATTTATAAGGAAAATAAAAAAAAAATCAAACAAAAAAACAAACATTGTGAAAATTAAACATGTTTTTGGAAGTTTCTTTAAAAAAGAACTACAAAAACGACATGTCTTTTAAATCATCGTGAAAATTAGGTGTTAGCCAAAGTCTTGGTTTTTTTAGAAAAGACTGCAATCATTAAATGTATATTTTCAAAAAAAAAAAAATTAAAAAAGTTATTGAAACTAAAAACTTGCCTGAGGAAGATTTGTTTTCAATATTCCAAGATATAATCAATAATATTTTAATCTTGCAGCCTGTTAAAGCTTTAGTTTGAAGAATATTTAACGCCCTTTACAGTTGTAAAACTAAATTACGAAAGGGACAGTTGTATAAAACCCTGCAAGCATTTTGTTGAGGTATAAAGGCCCGTCGTTGACGAAACGCATTGCAGACGTCCAATTTTGTCCCTCTTTTTCGAGCATTGCTGGCAGCATGTCATGAATAAGATGAACTCCAAGACGTCAATTGTTGCTGGTTTATAAGCATAAACCAGTGACTTCATAACCCTATTAAAAATAATCAAGAAGTGTCATATCGCACGGACTTCATGTCTAATTGACGGTTTATTTTCTGTAAATCAAAACATTTGTGATAAATAAGTTGCGTCCGTTTACTCATGATGTTGCCTATAAGTGGCGAAAATCGATAGCTGATTTTCAAAGTAAATTTAAAGAATTTGGTGGCGTTGTTCCAGCATGAATATATTCATGATGATGCCTGAGCAAAAAGTGAAAGCAGTATGACAGTTCGTTTGACAGCTAACCTTTCGTAATCTCTAAGGGGCTAAAAAAACACCCACTATAAAGGAATGGCAATAAGCATTTTGAACCTTCCCTTAACCAAATGTGGAAGTAAAACTTATTAGTTAAGGAGTTTTATTTTGTATTTAATTAATTGTCTTTAATGTTTTTTTGTTAATTTATTTAAAATTATAATAAGAATCTTAACAGTTTAAAAAATTTTGATCTTCTTTCAATGATTTTTTTTGTGTTTTTGCTTCTTTGTATATTTCTTTTTAATAAAAAAAAACTTCAGTTTTTTGTCAGGTGTAATTTCATTTTAATCGGGTAATTTTGCTTCATCTCAAGTGTAATTTTGAATTTTTCTGGTGGTAACACTGTTTGAAATTCATTTTAAGGAAAATTTGTATGAAAATTCTGCCTTAAAACACATTTCAAACTTGTTTTATTTTTTATGAATACGACAGTTAAAGTTTAAAGTAATATGTATTTAAATATTAAAATTATGTTTTATATTTGTATGCTCCTGAGTACATCTAAAACTTTTTAATGTGATTAAATTTCATATTACAATTCCTTGAAAAAGTCGACAAACAATCGACGAAACGTCGGGAACAAAAATATATTGTAATTAAAAATTGAATTTTATTTACATTAAAGAAATTTAGACCCTATAAGCTGGACAAAAATAACATTCATAAAATTTTATCATTTAGCGAAGCACTAATGCTACAATTAAAAAAATTAGGCGCAAAATTATGCGCTACGCATGCATACAGAAATGCAATAAAGTAAGTGAATGAACTCTCAACAACTTAAAAAAAATAACATTTCAAGTGTCACGGCATTCTCTTACTACGAAGCAGGTTTGTAAGGGAGAATACTAAAAAATAACTATATGCGCTGAATGATGCGCTTTATGTGTCAAAAATTTATTGCTACAAAGTGGAAACTCGCCATATAAAATTCATGTCTTCCGTAAGCGCAATGGTAAGCGAAACTTTTATGTTTCTCCCTTACAAACCTGTTTCGTTGGAAGCTCTACTTTTTGTTGGGGTGTTACTGATGCAAGCTATTTTTGCTTTGTGTGTGGTGAATATTTGGTTGGAAAAAAACTAGGTGCAAACAAGGCAAGCGTGCTCACCAAGATTTAATATAAATTGAAAGAATTTATCCAAGGATTTTAAGACAAAAGCATGCTGGGAGACTATTGCTGGACTCTAAAACGCGAAACCGAAATAACAACGACGTTCAAATAACGCCATTCTCTTTTGAAAATTCATTGATTTTTAAATAAACTAGTGATTTTTTATGTAAGAAACGAATAAAAACATTTTTTTTGTATTTTGAAAACCTGACGTGAAAGGGAAAAACCAATTCAGATACGAATTCAGCCCGCCGAATTACCATAGAAAAGATATTTGGTTGCTCCAGTCCAAAACCTTGTTGGCTAGTGTAATAAACTGTTTTATATTTGTCGCGTAAGTGCATTTAACTGTTATAATATAATTACAACTTTCATTTCCTTGAAGATTTTATTTTCTGAAGGGGTTCTTCTCTTTTAATCTCGAATCAAACAAAATGGCGTTTCTCATATATTCTGAACCATTTTTTCCTTTAACGTAATCTTCTTTTCATTTTTTTTTTAAATAGAAAAAAGTGCAACAACAAATTATTTCAATTTTAAAGAAATCTTAAATCTTTGGTAATGTAAGAAAAGGGTTATGATAAAAATAGTATATAAAGTGTGGTCCAAACAAAACGCACAATGTATATTGCAAATAAAACAAAAAGTTTTCAGAGAATTATCTTAATATTTTTTATTATGATAGAAGGATCTATGACAAATATTTGTGAAACAAAATATCGGCCAAATGATCGCCACGGCTTCGGTGGCATACCTCTATTCGATGGGCCATATTTACAATGACTCTGAGACATAATTGAGGTTCAATGTCGTAAATGTGCCGGATTATCTCATCCTTTAGCTGTTGAATTGTTCTTGGCTTATTGACGTATACTTTTTCTTTCAAATATCCCTAAAGAAAGAAGTCCAACGGTGTCAAATAACATGATCGTGGCGGCCAAATAACATCGCAAAAACAAAAGAGCCATTGTTTCGTTGGCTGTGTAGCAAGTGGCACCATCCTGTTGGAACCACATATCGTCCGCGTCCATTTCCTTAATTTCTGGCAATAGCGAACACCATTCACGGTAACTGTTATGCCGAACTCATTTTCGCAGAAGTACGGCCCGATGACGCACTGATGTTTTCCCATTTCCTACAGACCCGATTTGCGCACAATTCTCCCGATTGTGGACACATTTGGTCGATTATGCTGACTAAAAATATCACGAAGTGCACGAAATGTATTTTTATTTGAACGTCCATTTTCGTAAAAGGCTTCAACAGTATTAACGCGCTGCGCGATTGTGTACCTCTCCATGGTTGAATTTCTTAAACAGAAACAAAGAAATGTCAAATTAAGTTGACCAAAAAACTTGACGTAAAGGTATGATTACCATTAACATCATACAATATGGTTGGCCCACCTTTTATTACGTCCATTCGTAGAACGATTCGATTTATTGTTAATCAAAAAACAAGAAATATAGAATTTTTCTAACAAATGGGAAAATTAAGACAAGTTAAAATCTCGTTCTCATTACAAACAACCTTTCGGTTAGCCATCTTATGCCCTTGATGAAACTATATATTAATGTTTTAAATTTCATTAAAATCGATTTGATAGTGGGCATAAAGACCCTATTCTGGAAAGCAGCTTGTATGGGGAAATATTTCAAGGTATTCCAGCTGTTTGGAGGATAATGATGTCCAGATAAACGATATCCAACATGTATTAAAGACATTCTTCAATGGCCAACCGACATGTATTCACCGGCAGATGTAGAATAAGATTTCTAGTTCATATGTTTTTTTTTTTTTTTTTTTTTTTGTAAAATAATAATGTTTTTGTTATTTTATTAATGTTTGTGTTTTCTAAATTGTAATCTTAATAAACAGGAAGAAATGTACCGAAATGTTTTTATTGTTCGTTTATAATAAAAAGTTCTCGTTAAAAATTTGGTATACTTTTATTGAAATTTTCGAGTTGATAAATGTATCTTTAAAGAGGTTAATCTTATCTTAAAATTTAAAATATATACATTTTAAAACTTTTTAGATTATCTAAATATTTGTATGTTTAAAAAAAATTGCATACACTAAAGACCATTTTGCTACTAAAACTATGAAAATTCAAAAATAATTTTCGATATATTTCTCATCTCTGGAAACTGTAATGACTGTAACATAAACACTAAATCAGTGTTCGAAAATAAACAGTACATTACTTAGCGTTCGGCTCACACACCCAAGAACGATATCTATTTTTTTACGTGATAGTGTAGACGAACACAACCCTTAATAGCGTTCGTAACTATTTTCAGGAAAGAGACGAACATTATATATTTCTCTGTTCTTCGTTAAAAAACAGAACAATTGTAGTGTTACTGTAGACAAACATTATCCCCCGTATTCATAAACGATTATTAAATTTAACACACGTTTATTAAGCCAAAATTTGTTTTGTAAACCTTAATTAAATTTTAAATATTTTTATGAATACAAGCATATATATTTTAATTTTCTATAATGTTTCTCTTTTACATTGATAAAGAAATGAACAAACAAAAAACTTTAGCAACAACCACACCACGAACTTGTATGTGTATTGTGTATATGTTTTGTTTGTGTACAATTATTGTGCTGGCTTTTTGTTTTTTTTTTTTCGTTTGTGTATTTTGTATTTGTAAAAAATGTTTGGTTTTTTTACCAGTTAAAAGGGACGAACATTAATGAGCCGAACCGAACACAATGAAGTTTGTGGATTTAAAAAAAACCGAACGGAATTAAATGCTCTCATCTTCTGTTGAGTTTGATAAAAACAGTATTATTTTTGTGTTCGAAAGATGACTAAGAGGGAAACGTTATTTTTTTAATGATTTTGTACACAAACACTATTAGCGTTTATGTTGTCCTCAAATCTACCGAATCGAACACTAAGGAGCGATATTAAGTGCCGTGTTCGAAAATAAATGAATGCCCGATAGGCTAGCTAGTAGTGTGCTAGTCTGTCAGCGCCGGGGTTACGGGTTTTTTTTTTTTTTTTTGTACATATTTATTATTTATTTAAATAATTTCAATATTCACTTAAGCCTCTGACCCTAATAGGCATTTTAGAGGCGAGTTGGTAAATATGTATATAGCTTACAAATATGTATTTAAATAAAATAATTAACAAAAGAAAAAAGTAATAAGAAGTTACTAAAAGTTAATATTTGTACATTTCTTATTCTTCTGTCATCCTTCTCTCCCGTTGGAGCATAGGCCCTCAACAACTTCTCTGTATCTATCTCTATAATTAGCTTCACGGCATATGTCATTCCAACTGTAATTTGCAGTACCCAACTCTTCATCAATAGTTCTTCTCCAGGTTTTTGATGGTGCACCCGGGCGTCGGCTTCATTGAGGGTTCCAAGTTAGTGCTTGTCGAGCTATGTTTTCTGTAGGCCTTCCAAGTATATGGCCAATCCACCGCCATTTTCTTCGTTTTATTTCATTTGGAACTGGTTTTTGATTTGTGTGTAACCACAAGTCTGAGTTACTTATACGATTTGGCCACCATATACCCAGGATATTTCTGAGACATTTGTTTGTGAATGTCTGTAAACGTTTATCAATGCTTCTCGTACTTTTCCAGGTCTCGCATGCGTAGTACAGAACCGATTTTACATTAAAGTTAAAAATTCTTACACTCAATTTACATGATGAATTTTATGACGTCCAATTTTAGACGTCATTATTTGTTTGGTAGCAAGCGGTGTAGAGAAGAAAGAGGAAGAGAAAACAGAAATCATGTCTATTTTTCTACCCATCTTTCTTCTCTACACCGCTTGCTACCAAACAAAAAAATGACGTCCAAAATTGGACGTCATAAAATTCATCATGTAAATTGAGTGTTAGTTTTGTATTTTTTGAAATTTGACTAGATCGCCAAATGTTATTTAACATACCAAACGTAGACTTGGCTTTGTTTATCCGGTTCGTGACATCTTCTTCAGCTCCACTCCTATTGCCAACAGTACTGCCAAGGTATTATTAATGTTGTTTGATGTAATGCACTGTAACCACCAGACATAAATTTCGTCTTCTTAATGTTTATCTCCAGTCCTGCAATTTTAGCGTTTTCGTTAAGTTCCGTTAGGTTCTCCTGAAGACTGCTAAGTTTTTGACTCATCAGACATATATCATCAGCATATTCGATGTCTTCGAGATGTGTAAATGGGTTCCATTGGATTCCTTTCCTACCCTGGAGAGTACTTCTCATAACTTCGTCTAGGATCAAAATAAATAAAAGTGGTGACAGTATACAGCCTTGTCTTACTCCAGTTTCTACATCGAATGCTTCAGAAAGCATGCCTTGGTGAAGTACTCTACAACAAAATCCATTATACATAGCTTTTATAAGGTTAATGATTTTTATTGGCATTCCTCTTCTCTCTAAGACATTCCATAAAAACTATCTATTAATGCTATCGAAAGCTTTCTTAAAATCTATAAACGCCGCATACACAGATGTTCTAAATTCGTTGCATTGTTCAAAAATTATTCTTACGGTGTTTATGAGGTCAACACAAGATCTATTTCCACGAAACCCAAATTGGTTTTCGCGGCATGTTTTCAATACTGCTTCTGAAATTCGGGATAGTATAATTTTGCTCAAAATCTTACTTGGAATTGGTAGTAGAGTTATTCCTCGGTAGTTGTTACAGTCATGTGAGTTTCCTTTTTTGGGATTTTTATTAAAACTCCTTCATTCCAAGACGATGGTAGGATTTCTTCATTCCATATTCTTTGTAGCAATTGTACATTTCAGATCAATAATATTATATCAGTTCTTCGGAATGTTGTAATAAATAAGTTTTTAATACATTTTTAAACAATGAAATTCTATTAACATTTTTCAAATTTTGTGGCAAATTTTTACACTCACGACTACCAACAAATTCGATTCGTTGCTTGGTTGTTTCTAACCTGCACCGAGCTATGTACCATTAAACTCATATTATTTCTGGTGCTTATTGTATATTGGTAACTCTGAAATTGTATTGTATGATATCCAATATTATGAACACATTTAAAAACAGAGCCTCTGGTTTATTTCCTGCAGACAAGCGTAGAGCTTCGCGGGATTAGATTAGGGAATTAAAAAAAAAATATCGCTCCTTAGTGTTCGGTTTGGTAGATTTGTGGACAACAAAAACGCTCGGGTATTCCAGCTGTTTGGAGGATAATGATGTGTCAACACAATAACTAAAAAAAAAGATATCGTTCTTGGGTGTGTGAGCCGAAGCTTAATAATGTTCTGTTTGTTTTTGAACACTGCTTCAAATATTACGTAAAGTAATTTTTTGTTTTTACTATAATAACATAAACAGAGACTTAAAATTTTAGGAAAGACAAATGGCTTAAGAGTTCATTTAAAAAGGACCGCTATAGGGACCCAAGTGAGTAACAAATACATACATACATATAGGGTGAGTCGCAAAATATCGGTTTTCGAAGTGTACACAATAAGCAAACTCTGCATCGTTAAACATCGCTTATACATATATATTAATCTATAGTCTTTGGTTGAACTCTTTGATACATTTTTTACTGTGGCTGCAAAGTAGTATGATGTTTTGGAACCCAGCCATACTTGAATTTAGTGATGTTTTGAAAAGTAGCATGAAATGATTAGCTTAAAACAAATTAATTAGTTTATTAGTAAAGTTAAATTTTTTCAGAAGTCAGAACAACAGTGTTAATCTAATCATTGAATTTTAGGTCAAAATTGAAGGTTATTAATCACTTTTGAAATCAGACCACTATAATAAATTTTAATCACTGTACATTTACGTAAGTAAAAGCAAAATTGATTTCAGGGAAGAGTAAAAAAAAACACGCGAAAAAAGAAAATATATCAATGATATTTTTTGATTTTTTAAAAAATCAGAGAAAGAGAACTGCACAAATAAACAAGAGTTTAAGTTTTTATTTTCTCTTGCAAGATGTTTAAATTTAGTTTTAAAAGTGTGCTATTTATTCAACTTAAACTGTATATACGAAAATCTTTTCTAATCTGTTTTATTTGCCTAAAAAAACTGATAATTTCCATAGTTAAAACGAGCGGCCACTGATTAGCGAAAATAAAAAAATTGTAAAGCGATTTCGAACGATAATCAACTTATTTTTGAGATGTTAAAGCCACACAATCAAAAAACAACATTTTAAGTAGTCTATTAATATGTACTAAACTAGCAGCTACTAACTAGAATTAACTCATACACCTTAGAAACCAGAAATACACTCTAAATCTAAACAGTGTGTTTGTTTAGAGCAACGAAATATTTTTAAGCAAAATATTTTTTTGCAAGACCAGTTTAAGTTTAACTATCAGAGTGTAAAGACAGTTCTAAGAAAGGAAATAAATAAGAAATAAAAATTTAGCTGAAAAAGGCTTTTAAACGCAAAATTCTTTTGTCAAGTGGATGAAAATAATTCAGAAGGACTAATAAACATTCAACGAATTATAAAACAAACAAAAAAGGTTAGTACATTATTATTGATGGACTAAAAGTCAATAACCGGCTGCTAAATAAAAACCAAAAGACAAAAGTTTAAATGAACTAATTGATTATAAAGAGATAAAAAAAGGAAATATTAAACAGGATTTTTCTTTTCTTTTGCGATTTTAATAATTAGATGATTATGAAGTGTATGCATATATGAAGGTATAGTTGTTAAACACTTTTGAAGGGCATTTTGTAATATTTTTAGCACTTACTGATTCTCTAAGTTCTAAAGCGAATATGCACTCAAAAAAAATATTTTCTTAACAATATTTTTATACACGTTCAAAAATCTAAGTCAAGGGTTTTCACACATTTAAGCCATTTGTTTGAATGAACAAATTCATTATTATATTATGATTGATTAAAACTTGTTTTGATTAATTTAATTAATTATTTACTCCTTGACGCGTGTGTTCTTCTCTTATGTCTGAACACTTGTCTACAAGAGACGAAATAAATAAAAAGCTTTTCAAATAAAAAAAATATTAATAAAAAAACGTAAGGTAACTTGTTTACAAAGTAAGTAAAAGAGATGCGTAAATACTACAAAAATTAATTGAAGATTAAAAGAGGAACTTGAATTATTATTACCTTACGGTCTTTTTTTGTAAATTCCGTATTATAATTCTCTAGATACAAGATAAAAATATAACATAAACATAACAATTTTATTCATAAAACAATAATTAAAACAAACAAAAATTGAGGTACTCAAGATATGAGATGAAAAAGTTGTTTATAAAATAGATAAAATATTTTAAATAAATATATTAGCATTTTTTAACGGCTTAACGTCTTACTCCTTGACGCGTGTGTTCTTCTCTTATGTCTGAAAACTTGTCTACAAGAGACGAAATTAAATAAAAAGCTTTTCAAATCATGATGCCATGTCATTTCTCTCTTAAAATATCTTCAAGTGTTTTATTATTTGTTAATTAACCTTTGCTTCAGATAATGAAAAAGTTCCAAACATCAAAAAAGTTAACCGTAATAATATTTTCAATAACAAATTTCAAAAAAGTTTGGGTTTTTTAAATTTCCAAAAATTTACAATGTTTGAAAATTTCCAGATGTCTAGAGAATTTCTTGAAATCTGTGGCATAGAAGTAAAAGGGCGAATGTAAATAATATTCACATTTGAGAAAGTTGCAATTAAAGTTTTTTTTTAACCCGGCAATTCCCATACCTTCAGTAATGAAAACAGAACTGATTTTTCTTTTAAATAATAAAAGTAAAAGATCAAATTAATAAAAAAATTGTATTCCTAATTCCGATTTTATAGGGGTGACACTGGGCATAATTTACTACACATTTTTAACATTCTGCTAAGAAAGGGATCGAAGGTAGTTTAATTGTTGTCTCCATCGGTTATCTCCCCAGTATGCTGTCGCCAGGGTCATCTCCTGCATCTAGTATTTCCATTATCGCTAATCTTCGCCAAATAAAGGTGACACTGGGAATCGCCGGGTTAAGAAGAGTTCATAGTTAGTGACATTGGTTAGCAAAACCTTTATGAAGCTATTCTGGGTAAAATAAGAAATTGTCTGTTTCAACATAATAAAAGAGAAATTAGGAAATTAAACTTAATGCAACGATTTACTTAATGCAACGAGTTACAGAAATATTTTTATGAATTTTTGAATAAATAAGTTTTTGTATAAAAAATGAATTTTATTTTCAAACGTAGTCTTCTTTGAGCTTTATACAATTTGTTCAAAGCTTTTCCAAATTTGTTATCCCTTCCAAAAAATAAGACTTGGCGAGGTCATCAATTATAGGTCTTTAAATATTTTTAAGATGACTTTATCGATTTCGATTTTCCGTTGAGCCATTTCTTAAGGTTTGGAAACAAAAAGTAGCCACTGCACTAAAACCGGAGAATGGGACAGCCTAAATTGTGGATTAAATCGTCTAATTAAGTTGGTATAATAATCGCCTTTGCTGGTTTTACTCCTCTGAAGGTAGTCAATGTGGAATATATCGCGTTCATCACAAAAAAGGTCGCCATGCATTAATTAGCTGACAAACCCACCTTTGCCTTCTTTGGCGAAGAATAAACCTTAGAAACCCACTGTTTTGCTTACTGTTTGATATCTAGTGTATGGTGGGGCTTCACGTTTCGTCCACGGTTACGAATATTTTTTTGATTTTATAAAATTTTTAAACAAATAATCTGAGTATAATCTCAATATATTAAAAATATTATCTAAGTTAATAAAAAGGTTCCGCCCCTTAGGAAAACATTGGCAGCCAATTGAATAAAAGAACGTGTCAAAAGAAAAATTTAAATGAAAATTTAAAAAAATAACAAATAAAAAATTAACAATGAAATTTTTGGGAATACAAAATTTTTAATATTTAAAGATTTTAATATTCGTGCCTAATTCCCAATTTTTATTCTTGGTAAAAACACTGAAACTTATTGTTGATGGGAAAGGCTATTCCTATGCGCATTTCACTGTTTGCTTAAGCCAGATCGTCAGGAAACTTCATCCATAAAGATTTTAGAAAAACTAAAGATATTAAACCAAATAAAACTGTTAAACTTATAAGAATTATAAGCAACAGTTCTACTCAAAGTTTAAACAAAAACATCAACAATAAAAAATAAATTTAAATTCGATAAGTTTTAAACAAGTCTCACAATCTATGTTGAAAAGAATAAGGATAGCAGTTAGTTTGTAAAAAAAATATCTTTAGTGAATTCTTTTAAACGCTTTTATAATGTAGATCTGCCTAAAAAAATTCCATTAATTATTCCGAGAAATTAAAAAATGTATTTTTTTTGGGTACTCTAATGCCTGAACTACATATCGCTACATATTTACTGTAATAGTGTCATAACTCTTAAACCACGATTTAAAGCACAGTAGTTCGCGATATCATCGATATTGTGCATGGTCCAATTAAAAAGATCTATGCACTAGGAGTGCAGCGAATAGGTGTAGCAAATGCGTATACTAATTATAGTAATTAAATTTTTGTGAATGTTAAAGCGAAAACGAATGCGAATACTTACAATAATAAACGGGCAAAACCTGTATTTTGGGACTTTTTGTTACTCCATTTATCTTTTAAACAAATAAATATCGAAATAAAAATTATATTTAATTAGTAACTTATCTAAAAAAATACAAATATAAATTTGGTACATTTGCGAAATTCGAACGTTTAAGGGATGACAATCGTACCTATTTTTGTTAATTTTTTTACAAACCATTATTCCCCATTCATTGACATACATACATACGATGTAAATTATGGACATGTGGTACTTTTTTAATTTTATATAACATTCAACTTAGAAACACAAAACTAAAGATGCAGGGCCCTGAGTGAAAGAGACCTATAAGAAAAAAATTTTGGTATTTTTTTGTTAAAACGGGTTAAATGCTAGTACATATTAAACAAACATAAGCTTTGCTTAAATATATGTATGTATTTTTTTTTTGACAGCCAGGCTGCTTTTATGGCCGTAAGGGGCTGTTATGTGAACTGGTTAAACTGGCTGGTTGATGATTATAGGAGGGCTCTGGTGGGAGCCTTAGGGGAGTATGTGCTAAGGTTTTGCTGGGTGCCAGGTCACTGCGACATAGGCGGCAATGAGGTTGCTGATGAGTTAGTGAGACATGGCTCAGAGATGGAGGACCTTAACTGTAAGGAGGCGGTTAGACCTCCAATGGGCTAATATTTTGGAAGAATCAGGGAATGGATTTTCGGCGCGACCAATCGGGCCTGTGGGGAACCGACCGGGCAGGAGTAGGGTCTGCGTTAGGACCATGATAGGAATTATCACGGGCCACTGTATGATAGGGAGGATGGCGGTGAGGATGAGATCCGACTTGTCGGATATGTGCAGGTTGTGTGAGGACCCGGAGGAGTTGGAGACAGTTGAGCACATTCTGTGCCACTGTCCCAGGCTACAGGACAGCAGGCTGAGGTGGCTGGACAGAAGATTCTTGGGCGAATTAGGGGATATCTCGGGTTATGGACTCGAGAATCTGATAGGATTCGTAATGGGGATGGCCTGGCTGCGCGAGAGGAGACGGTGCTGGCCGCACGTAGGGCGAAATTAGTTGAGTAGGATTTCTCTCGGGTTTGGTCCGAAACTTTCTTGCCTTTCTATCCTTTAAATCTGTCTTATGCTTTTTTAGATGATATTTATATTGCCATTATTAGATATTCGGTTTAAATATTGGCAAACATTTGAGAGTGCAAATGCAATTATCAAATATCTGCGAAAAGTTCGCAAATGCGAATCCGAATATTCGCCGGACGACTACGCACATAGGCTGGGTTTAGTTAATCTGAAAACAGAAATGTAATGGCATTACCAGGCTTGTATACAAACTTTTGACGGAACACCTTAGTTTTGCTTAAAATGTTGGTCTTTATTGGAATAATAAAAAAAAATCATATTTCGCAGGAAAAATTCGAGTTTCAGACTACGTTAAACTAAGTTTAACTTACTCCACATCTCAAAATCTTGGCCTGAGAAGAAGACTTTTGCTAGCTGTCCGTTTATTTTTGTATATAGTTAATCTGCCGTATTCATAAAAAAGAAAATAAGTTTAAAATGTGTTTTAAGGCAAAATTTTCATAAAAATTTTTCTTAAAATGCATTTTAATTTTTAATTGGTCTCTATTGCGTAAACCTAATTAATTGGAACATGATCTTTCTAAATCGTATTAAAAAGTAAAGGCCCAACTATAATATACATAAGCTGACTTAAGCTTCTGTCAAAATTTAACAAATAGCCTCTCAAAAGCTTTTAAAAAACAAAAATAAAATTAAAAAATATTTTATTCCATACGAAAAGTGCGATCTGTTTCGCACTTTGCTTAAGCAAATGCCAGTTTCATAAATTTAAGAAAAAAGTTTTCTTAAGTTTAATATGGTTCGACACATATGAATCACATGTATTCGCACAATTGCTTAATCCAACTTAAGCATATTATAGTTGGGCCTTAACTTAACATTACAGTAACTTAACTTTACCGTAAAAAAGTAAGACCAATTTGATTGAAATACTGATTGAAACGCAACAACTTACTGCTAACTATAATCGTTTGAATTGCTTTAATTACAACAAAATTAAGTAGCTGATTTGCAACGTTACTGTTACTCCCGGCTAACTGGGTCTTTAGATCGTCGGACTTTCAGAAAAAACGGTATATATTGTTTTTTTTATAGTCTTAAGGCCTTATTCATAATCAATATTCCATGCTTATAAAAGGTTTATAAGACGCATTTTATATCAAAATTTGTTTAATCAACCTTTAATAAAACTGAAATATTTTTTATGAATAAGGGGGTTAATATTTTAAATTAAAACTCTATTTTGAATTTTTTAGTTATAAATCGATATGATAAATTTAAATAGCTAAATTGTTCAGGTTATTTAAGAACATTATACTGAAGCCAGTTTTATGTTTCTTTCATATTTTCAACCATTTATCTAAGTGTTTAAATTTTAAAAACCTTTGCAGCAAACAATCTTTACATTGATTAAAAAAAAAATCAAGTTTCTCTTTCACAGAGTCTTGTTATTTTCTTTTGGCTTAAGACCTCAATAATTTGGCAAGGTTTTGGTAAACTAGTGAAACAGCAATACACAAATATTTTGTCTATAGTTTTAATAATAAACTAAACATTTATAAAAGCTAAAACTTGTTTTTAAATGAGGTTCATACTTAAGTTTGCAAAAAAAAGACGACAATTATCTTCCAAAAGTAGAACTTGGCCTCAGGAACGTTAAAATCTATCAAAATATTTACCAACATTTGTAAAGTGCATGCATTTTTAGTTAATTTACATCTGCAATGTAACAAAAAACCACATTCAGACTTCAATTTTTCAAAAAGTAAATAAGTATAAGTGTGTTAATATAAATAAAAACAAACACACACAATTTGTTGGTGTTCTAGAATTCAAGTTTCAATTTTAAATCGAAAAGATATACATACGTAGATGAAAATGCAATGCGGAATCTTATAAGCCCTTTGCCGTGATACGATAAGAACAGTAAGTTATATTTATATATATGTACCGGATTTTCCAATAAGGACTTGACACATTTTTTAACGTGTGCTGTGTGGCTTGTGGCACCGTCCTGTCGTCCAAGTCCATGTTTTTCCATTCGGTCCAAAAATAATCGGTTATCATGGCGCGATAAAGATAGCCATTCACAGTAACATAACGATCGTTATTGTCGGCGAAAAATATGGCCCAATGACGCCGCCGGCATGCAAACCGCACCAAACAGTTATTTTTTGTGAATGAACTGGTGGTTCATGAAGCACATGTGGATTTTCCCCAAACCAATAACGCATATTTTGCTTCATCACTGAAGATGATTTTGCGATGAAATTCATCATCTTGGCGCATTGCCTTCAGAGCCCAAAGAGCATACGTTGTTCGTTCGTGTTCTTTACCATGAAGAAAACGTTAAGTTTACTGAAAAAAAGAAAAGAAACAGTTAGATGGTCAGTGAAATAGTGTGTTCACAAATTCAATTCAAAGTTGTCAAGTACCTATGGAAAAACCCTATATGTATATGCTATATATCAGTTTAATTTAATTTAAAGCAATTGTTATTAATTATGACATTTTGATACCGTTCGAGAGATAAAGAGACCCTTCATCGATTTAGAAAAACATTTACTTCACAGAGAAAACAGATTCGTGATCACAACCGAATTTGGCGCCAATCGAATTTCGTCGGTTGCATGTACTATCACACAATTCGGTTACAATTACTGAAAATTTCGTGGCTTAGAATAATATTTTTGATAGCAACATTTCAATTTTAGTTGTAAGTATGATTATTAGAAATCAAAAATATGCTTACAGCCGAATATATGATAGATGCACCTGAATAAACACATAATTGGCGTTCATAACAAAAGATTTAATTGTCTTTATCAATATATTTTTTAACCGGTTACATAAACCATTTTCCCGATTTATTAGATAGAAAATCAAAATAATTCCAATAAATTCCATTTTTTAAGGTATATTTATTTTTTAGAATGTATTTTTATTTATAGTTTTTACATTATTTAATTTTATTCAAACACATGCATACAGCTTTCCCCATCATCAAACGGATTTTCAAAGGTACAGATGATCACTTAATGTACCAACAAAAACAATCTTTGGCTGCAATTCCTTTCATTAATGTCGTCTTGTTCCAGTGTCTGAAGTAAAACAGAATAATTAACGTGTGGTTTCACAATACGAACAGTGAATGAAGTTGTAAATTATTATGAAAATCACTAAAAAACTGAGCGATTTTTATATAATGTATGTATGACACATTTATTTGACCAATGTACACGCGGAGCAAAATATAAACAATACGTACATATGTATGTATGCCTAAGATATTACCCAGCCCGCATAGGATGTTTGTAAGACGATAGTGTTTAATATTCAACCAGTGATGTTAACTTTTATTTTTTCATTACCTTGCGGACCTCTTAAAATTACCTTTTTTGAGAAGAAATTACCGTACGCAAAGATTTTTTTTATAAAAACATTAATATGCTGTTTCCAAATGGCAGGCGATTGATTGTGTAGTAAAATTTATATTAAAAGCAATAGGTCCATCGCCTGTTTAATGTGTTTTAAGAAAAATTTCAATAGAAAGTTTTGTGTTAAAATACATTTTTAACAAAAATTTTATTTTTTATGAATAAGGAAGTAAAATAATTTTGAATTAAAAAAAGGTACATATATGGGTAAATCAAAAGTGTTGAACGTGACAGTCGTACGCATCAAAAATGCAATAACATTTTAAAAAACAAATATTTTTACGTTCTCTTAACCCTTAAATTATAGCACTAAGAAAGTACTGTTATCTATGCTAAAGTTTATGGAGGGCGCGATTTAAGGACAAAGATAATGACAAAAGAAGTAGTGGTTCGAACGTGAAAACAATAGAAGTAGTAGCGAATCCTGGCACAATTTTTTTAGTCAAACTACTTTGAGAATTTTACGTAGCAATGTTACATTAAAATGTCTTTGGTTTGATTCCAAAATCTTCTGTATTTTCTTTTTTTTAAGCCAAAATCTGGGTCGATACGTGACATTTTGAACGTGAAATTCCATAATAACTGAACTGAATAATGATTAAAACAAAATAAAAATTTACCGTTAATCCGAATAGCATATTGCTCTTCCTTAGATTACAGACCATGTAAGAAAATTTTTATGGAATAATTTTTATCAAATATCACCTCTTTTAAGAAATATAAATATTAAAGAAAACATACAATTAAACATTATCACATATAAGAAATTACGTTTGCACAACTTTGCAGTCTGATTGTTCGTCTAAGTGAAAAAATTTATGGGTAAATTTATAAAATTAGTAAAATCTAAATATTTCTCTATAACAATATCGTAAAATAATCAGCTTTTAATAACTTTTAAATTTTCGGTCACGGTGGACCTTTTGACGGATATGCCCATATGTATATTCATTCAACTCAAAATATTTTTATTTAATACGCTTAGCGTACATAATGCACTTGTTGCTCTAAAGAGAGTCAGCTCAAATTTTTCAATTTTTTACTTTTTGCAAGAAATCGATGAACAGTGGTCATATCTACGCACGTTAAAAATCTGATATCAAAAAAAAAAAAAACACTATGGCCCAGAACAGACGGTGAAACGCAACGAAACTACAACTTCTAGTTATTTTCGAGTTTCATTTAAGTTTATGCCATAGACTCCTTTGAGGGACCACACACGACGCGACCATTTTGAGACCGGTTTGAAATGCATTGAAAATCAGTTGCATTGAAACCGGCGTGCGGGAAACTCGTTTTTGCGTTTTATCTGTTCTCAAAGAAAATCGAAATGATTGTGATAATTTCATTACATTCGGGTACAATTTAGGTTGCAGGGTGTGTGGAAAACGATTGAAACTGGTTTCAAAACAATAATTTTTAAAGGGTTTCGTTGCAGTTGCGTTTTACCGTCTGTTCTGGGCCTATTTCATCTATTTTTTATGTTTAAGAATTGTTGATTTTTAATATTAAATTAATAATAAACAAGAGTAATTGAATTTTTCCTATTTTGCACTTATCGGTTTTACGAAAAAAATTTACAGAAACATAATTAAAGTTCTTAATTTTTTGTTATAAAATTTATCTATTTTTAAACTGAAAATCACCTCGCAAAAGTTAAAATTATAAAATACCTATGTAAGTATATGTATACAAAAAATCCAAATTTCTTTAGATTACCGTATTTTAAAAAAAATTACCTTGCTACCTTTTGCGGCTCAAAATTACCCTAAAAAAGGGTAATTACCGTACGGTTAACATCACTGTATTCAACTCCTAAAAGAATCTTCTGATGATTATCTGACGAGTAACAATACTAAAAACCTTAAAATTGTTTATTTATTATTTTTTTATTTATTTTCTGACACGCTTGTCTTTTAATCGTAAATGAACCCTTAGCGCCTCTCCTCACGAGTCATGTAACAATTACCAAGCTGCCTAAAAATGAGCGTTTTTAAAACATGAAAATTTATTTATTGTCAATACAATTTTATTTAAAAAAAAAACCCGACGTAAGGATCTGCCAAATAAGATTTTGCAACAGGATGGCGTATGATTCCTGATCTTAAGGTTTCTTTCATATAAATTGTATGAAAGTTAATAGTTTCTTTATTAAAAGAAGCTTGATGCTCTTGTTTAGGTGGCTCAGTTATTCTAAGCATTTCACGACTTGTAAGGGCATTCCACTCATTAGATAATCTTTACACAAATCTCAAACGAATCCGTCAACGATTAATAGAAGCGTCTCTCGCTGTGTTGTAGAAGTAACCTACAGAGGAATCAGCTTGTGTAACAAATTTTCCCGTGCGAGGAATCTTCTTCGATTAAAAATTGCGCTCGTCGACGATCAAAAACGCTCCTCATGAGATTTTCCGTAGATTCTTTCGATTAAAAATGCTAGCTGGGTACATACTTATGTATATATGTATGCATGTTTGTATTTTACCCGACAAGTCCATACATACATGTCAAATGTAGCCCATAAGGGGCAAGGACTAGTCCAAAGGTAGCCCCAAGTAATAGAAAAAACATGGCATATTTAACATTACGATGTCCTAGGTCAGGACCATATAACCCAGCTTGCATTACAAAGGAGTAGTCTTAAAACTACTCCATGGTATACTCCAGAGGATTAGCTTTGAAATCGTTTCAAAACGAAAACATTTCGTTAAAAAACGAAGACATGTCGTTTCACTGCAAACTCTTTTTAACAAGTACATGGTCCATACTTGCATTACATTGTACTAGCTCAGGATCAAAATGGATCAAGTAGTCCAATATAATATGCAGAGAAAAAAAAAATAATACATACATACATATGTACGTGTATATGTACATACTTATAAGAATACGTAAATTACTTACCCCTATTTATTAAGTTTTTGCACACTTTCCGATTTTTACCGCAAAGAAATTTTTTAAATATAAAATTAAAAATTATTTTTATCTATCAAATGTTTTGACAGAAAATTTAGTAAGCAATTGGAGCTTTTTACTATTTTTTGGTTGTGACTTCTGAATTATTATATTTTAATTTGTTCACAGAAAAAATTATTTTTCATTCAAACAAAAAATTTGTAGAATCAAACAATTTTTTGTCTGAAATCGGTCCTATAAACAAATTCGCATATTCAAACAATTTATTTGCATTTTGTTTATTGAAAAAAAAACAATGATTTTTTCAAACAAATAATTTAACTGAATCAAACAAAAAGTTTACTGAAATTCATATACTAAATTTCAAAATCAAAAAAAAAAAACAGGTTTTTGCACAAGCAATGATGCGCACACAAGCAGGCACTGTATTAGAAGATGATGGCAGAGAGAGCAGAGCGGCCGGCTGGCTTTGAGACACATTTTTTTGTTGGAATAATTTTTGAACGAAGTTCTTTTTTTATACACACAATGTTTTTCGTCATCACTCACTTTTGCTGTATCCTTTCCTTTGCTAATGAAGAAGAAATGTAACCCAAAAACGGCGACAGACCGACTCGATATGTTTTTCGTCATCATTATATTTTTGTATTTGATGTATTTAAGCAAACAGTTTGAAAAAATTGAATACGGGATTTTGGTTTTTTTTTTAACCAACCAAAAATTTATTTTGTTTCTTATAATGTTGTGGTTGTTTCTGTTGTTTCAAAAGAGTGAAACGTTTTTTTACTTGCTATTTTTTTTTTTTTTTTTTTTTTTTTTTACTTCAAACCTCTTCATCTTTCTTACTGTTGTACTTTTTTAAAGTGTCCAAAAATAGACTGTATGTGTTTTTTGTTGTACTTCTTATATTTTACACTATGCAAATGCAAAAAGACGACAACATTAAAAAGCGTTAAATATTTCATACAAAATTATGAAAACTTGAAACCAATAACGCGTGTATTATATTTTTGAATGGTTGTCAACATTTTTGTTGGTTAAATAAAAATCAAACAAAAATTTTAATTGAATCAGTAAAAAAATTTGTAGAAATTAAAAAATTAAAAAAAGCGTTTGTTTGAAAATAATTCGGCAATAATTTTTTCTGTGTTGTACTCGAATTAAAACTATTCCAACAATCAATAAGTAGCTGCAATAAATGAATTAACATTTATATTATAAAATCTATTGACGAAAGCAAATTATTAATTGCAAAGACCAATATTCAGTATTGCCCTGTATTAAACTTGGTTGTGATTCTAACCATTTGTACTAATTTTTAGAATTACATTAAATTAGTTATCATAACTAATAAAAGAATTGAAGGAATCATATTTCAGTTAGAATAACGTTTTAATAATCAAGAGAATTAAAAATCAGCTAGGACTATACACTTTTAATAGTTGCAATAATAAATTATATTTCTTGATCAATATTTTATTACTGCAGCCGTTTTCCAACCAATTTGTTTTCTGTGTGTTCAATTTGGGACTATATAATATTAAAAAATAAACAAAAAAAATATATATACATAGGTTTTCTTTTTAAGCTAGAAAAAGAAAACATTAGACGTGTTTTGTGTGCCCTATAAAATTTGCATGAAGTTAGTTAGCAAGTTAACAGTCTAGGCGATGATATAATGATAATTCAAAGCAAGCCTTTTTATTGTAAGTCATGGTCTACATATAGATACGGGCAAAATAGGGTCACTGCTTAAATGTTTTTTAAAGCAACGGGGTCATTTTTTTATTACTAGCATGCAGGGCTGCCAGATAATTTTGTGAGAAAATCGTCAGTTTCCTGAGAAAAAATAAAAAAATCGTTTTTATCGTTTCGAAAAATTGTAAAAAAAAAATCGGACAACTTAAAATTTAGTTTTTTTTTTTAAATTTTTATAAAAAAAAAAAACATTCAAGCAAACACATAATTACTTCATACCCAGCTTGCATTTTCAATAGTGTAAAACTACTGGGAGATTCATGAAGAGCGTCTTTGATCGTCGATGACCCTATTTTTTAATCTTAGAAGATTCCTGACACGGGAAAAACTGTAACACGAGTGAGATTCTTCCATAGGACAGCGAAAGACGCTTCTTCAATCGTCGTGGGAATAGTTTAAGACGTGGGTTAAGATAATCCAACGAGACTTTCTCGTCAAGAATCGTATGAGACTCATGTAGAAATTCTCTTACAACTCGCGAAATGCTTGCCGTATAATTGTTGAAAATATGATTTATGCAGAGAGCCGTAAAGGTTCATTCTATGATGGTTTGACGAAAGATAAAGTGTAAAATTGTAGTTTTTGTACTCTGAAAATAATCAAAGATTTTCTTAAGACTTGCATATTACAGCCGTATCTAAACAAAAGCGGCACGCTTTTTCTAGTTTTTGAATAGAGCGGCCTAAACGCTTTGCAATTGGAAAAACCGATTTTGACAGCTCGTTTAGTAGTGAAGTTTGCCGCTATTGTTAATTAATAATGGCAATTTAGCTATTTATGGTCAATCTAGCGTTTTTATCTCAATTTTTTTTTATAATTTGCGGGTTTTATTAAACAAGAGAGCTATCACTACTGTTCGTCACACAATGTCGACGCTCTAGCTTTGGTATAGCATATCAGCGTTAAAGCTAAGCGAAAGAAAACGTTCCGCCTTCCAAAATTTCAAGATTAAAAAACGAAATTGTCAGGAAATGTAATGTTTTCTTCAGACTTTGGAGACTGAAAAAAATCGTCAATTTTTAGAAGAAAAAAAATCAGCAAATCGGCACTTTGCTAATTTCGGAACAAAAAATCGTCAAAATGACGATAAATCGTCAAATCTTGCAGCCCTGCTAGCATGCAATTTAATTTTAGATTCGTCGGCCATAACACGTTAAGGGCCAAATAAACTTGTCAAATGCTTGTCCAGCGGAAGAATTCACTCGTGTGCGTGTGCTGGATGATATATTCGCCGTCATTTCTAATTTTTTTTAATTTTTAATCCAGCATCGTACATACATACATTTTCACTAATACTACCACAATGCTTGATGAGAATTTTGATCATTGTATTTGGGACTTTACGCAACTTTTCACGTGCATGCAATTTCGACAACTCAAATGTGTTTTTTTTTCATGTAATGTGTGAATTTACCGATTCTTGAATATTTTCCGAATATATATTTGCCTACTAACCTGCGTCTTACACTTCTAGTATGAACTCCAATTCCTAGCTTAGTTTAAAAGCTGCAGCGGACTTAATTTAAAATTCTGCTTTTGCCTTTTCCATTTCTAAAATAAAAAATATCAAGTGCATAATATTCACTTAAACAAAAGGAAATGTTGGTTATTTTAGTAGTCTAGACTAGAATGACAACAAATATTAATATCTTTAGAAATGGGGTGTCAGCCAAAATATGTATGCTTGTATGTTTGTACAGGGTGGCCTAAAATGACCGAAGGGGTTTGAGTTCATTATAACTTTTTATTTAAGGCCATTTTCTAATTCGCACATACATACGTGCTCTTTAAAATACATACATATTTTCCATAACTTTTCGCAAAAATTTCAAGTGAAGTTATTTTTGTTCGATTGTAAATCCTACTTAATAACCCAAGTCTTCTTCACAAAATGCTGAAATAAAATAAAACAAAAAAAAAAAAAAATAGTAATTAAAAATGTTAAAAGGAATTCAAACCCCTTCGGTCATTTTGGGCCACCCTGTATATTGTATTATAAGACAAGTCTAGGCAAGTTTTGTAGACTAATTATTTAGGAATTAGGAATAAGATTGAAAACGTGTCTATATTTTTTTATTTTATTTGCTTAACCCTTTCAGTGTTTTTGTCGAATATATTCGACATTACATTGTACTCTGTTTCTACGCAATTTTACTGTATAAAAGTGTACAGTAAATTATATTTTTTTGTTTTATCTGAAAGAAAGACACGTTTGCTATTTTAAATAGTTGTTACATTAGGCATTGACTTTCTTTTCTTAATATTGAGGGCATTGTCGTACACTAGTCAGGAAATTCGTAAAAAGGTTATATTTAGGACAAAAAAAAATAATAGTTTCGGTGATCGGGCGATATTAAAAACAATTTGTAAGTATTTATACATGCGTAAATAAATATTTACTTGAAAAAAAATATGAGAAAAATTAATTTTAGGTTCTTTTGGGGACCTTTGAAGGTCAATTTTGAAAATATTTGACATGCCCTAACAACCAAGGGAGCTACATGAAACAAAAACTACTATTTTTCCCGGCTTCAGCGCCATCACATTACCTTGAATACAAATTTTCAGATCTATATCTCGCCAAAATTTATTTTTGACCCTGAAAGGGTTAAATTGAATTAAATTTGAATTAATTTGAATTGCTTATTGCAAATACAAAAGAGCAGTCAGTCCTAGTTTAGTCATAATTTTCCTAAAATAAAATGTATAAAATATTTGTGTTAAAATTTATGTTTAATCTTGTATAATTTTTAAACCTTAACTTTTTAACAATTGTATTCAACACTATTTATTTACGTATTACACTGTAATCTTTTAAATAAATAAAATCTAGCACACACTCAGCTAGCTGCATACACTACATACGGGTGCTTTGATCATGAACTTGGCTTTGAATTTTGTTAAGTACATATTTCAATGTTAGTGTTAACAGTTTATGAATTGTAATAATGCTTTTTATATGTATTTCTACTAAATTCAAAGTGAAAAAAATTTAATACCTACTTGTACTTTGTTTGAAAAAGTAAAATAAAAATTGGTTAAATGAAAATGTTTAGGAAATAAATTTTAATAAACCGGTAAAAGAAATTAAAATTTAAATATTGAATTGATAAATCGATTCTGAATTATTAAATCTTAATTAAGAGAAAAAAATAAATAATTTAAAATTCACTATGTTTATATTTTTTACAATTATCATATTAATTTTTATTCAAATTACCTCTGATTAACGCAATTTAAATTATAAATTTACACTATTCTAGAGTACTAAAGGGCTTTGAGTGTGCTTGTATATTAATTTAATTTTAATTGGGCACTAAGGTTAATAAACTAATGACATGCCCTAACAACCAAGGGAGCTACATGAAACAAAAACTACTATTTTTCCCGGCTTCAGCGCCATCACATTACCTTGAATACAAATTTTCAGATCTATATCTCGCCAAAATTTATTTTTGACCCTGAAAGGGTTAAATTGAATTAAATTTGAATTAATTTGAATTGCTTATTGCAAATACAAAAGAGCAGTCAGTCCTAGTTTAGTCATAATTTTCCTAAAATAAAATGTATAAAATATTTGTGTTAAAATTTATGTTTAATCTTGTATAATTTTTAAACCTTAACTTTTCAACAATTGTATTCAACACTATTTATTTACGTATTACACTGTAATCTTTTAAATAAATAAAATCTAGCACACACTCAGCTAGCTGCATACACTACATACGGGTGCTTTGATCATGAACTTGGCTTTGAATTTTGTTAAGTACATATTTCAATGTTAGTGTTAACAGTTTATGAATTGTAATAATGCTTTTTATATGTATTTCTCTAAATTCAAAGTGAAAAAAATTTAATACCTACTTGTACTTTGTTTGAAAAAGTAAAATAAAAATTGGTTAAATGAAAATGTTTAGGAAATAAATTTTAATAAACCGGTAAAAGAAATTAAAATTTAAATATTGAATTGATAAATCGATTCTGAATTATTAAATCTTAATTAAGAGAAAAAAATAAATAATTTAAAATTCACTATGTTTATATTTTTTACAATTATCATATTAATTTTTATTCAAATTACCTCTGATTAACGCAATTTAAATTATAAATTTACACTATTCTAGAGTACTAAAGGGCTTTGAGTGTGCTTGTATATTAATTTAATTTAATTTAATTTTAATTGGGCACTAAGGTTAATAAACTAATTTCTTATTAATTGGAAAGATCATGCTTTCAAGGGTCTTAATAAGCAAAACTTCGGAAACAATTAACAGAATTTTTTAATAAAAATTAACAAAAAATCTCAATGTTTTTAAATTATCGGTTTACACAATCGAAAAGTCCGATCGAAATAAATGGCACAACGTTGGAAAGGTAATTGAATGCATTTTCCGTCGATGCAAATTTCTATCTGATAAGAAATGGCTGAGTTATGGCATAATTGCCTATTTTTTACGTTTTTTTTTTTCAAAATTTTTCATTTTTATTTCGTTTTTTTTCTAAAGGCAGAATTAGTCTTTACTTTCTGTTCTGTTACGAATCAGCTGACTTGTTTTTGTTATTAAAAAACCTGTGAAATTGATTAGTTTTTCTGTTCTGTTGCGGCTCAGTTTGTTAAAATCAAAAACATGTTAAGTAATTGTAAGTGACAGCAAAATAAATAATAAAAAATACATATTTATATTGAAATAAACTATTTTTTGATTTTAAGAATTCATAAAATTTAGGGGGTAATTTTGTTGTTCACTTCACCTTGCGTTGAGAAAATTTTCATATAAAATTTTTTGAATTTTAAAAATTTCAAAAAATTTTATATGAAAATTTTCTCAACGCAATGTGAAGTGAACAACAAAATTACCCCCTTAATTTCTTCAAATTTATTTGCATTAAAGTGATTGAAATAAAACATTGGACGGTGCAAAACTAATAAATTTGTCATAAATGGCTGATAAGTTACTACAGAAAAAGTAACTATTACAATTTCGTAACAGAACGGCACGGAACAGAACAGAAACAGAAAGTAAAGACTAACTGAGCCTTTAGTTATAGTAAATATCTGGAGGGTAATTCCATGTCAAAACGACCAAGAGTGGGACACGACCCTTTCTGATTTTAATGAAATTTGGTGAGAAGGTTCCTTTTATCTTATAAGGAACATATATGAACGAAAAAAAAATTTTAAAATTTGTTTTTCGAAAGTTATGTCATATTCAAAATGTCATAATTTCGCAGAATTAGCCGAATGTGTTGAGCTTATTTCTTCAATATCTCGAAAACTACTTAACATACGAAGATGATTTTAATGTCATTTTAAAGAGAATACTAGAGTACAAACCATATTTTGAAAAATTTAATATCTGCAAAATGTTAAATTTTAAAAACGGACTAAGTCAAAAACCTATTTTTTTATTTGGCTGATTTTTTTTGTGTATAATACCTTAAACTGTTCTTCAAAAATTCTGAAACTTTGAAGGAGGTGTTTTTTGTTTTCTTTTTTAAGATATGATTTTTTTCCTTTAAAAAAATATTAAAAAAAATTTTAATATTGTAATTTTGAGCAATAAGTACACTGTGCAAGTTGCAAAAAACAGACCAGCCGCGCGCCTGGCATTTTACCCTAATTGGGGACGCTGAATCCAGTGGTGCTAACCGTTTTTTAAGGTTAGCTCTTGTTTTCAAGATATACCGCTATTTCCAAAAATGTAAGAGGCTGCACAGCATATATTCGCGTAACTCAAAAACGGTTTAGTTTATTGAAATAACTAAAAAAAAAACCGAAATTCGAACATATATGAACAAAAAAAAAATAAATAACAAAGTGGGGTTGGTCATACATTTGACCCATCTAGGAGCATCCTACGCGCTGTACCATACAAATATTGCGGCTTAATAAAATTCTTTAATATGGCCCCTGCAGCGCGTAGGATGCTCCTAGATGGGTCAAATGCATGACCAACCCCACTTTGTTATTTTTTTTTTTTTTTGTTCATATATGTTCCTTATAAGATAAAAGGAACCTTCTCACCAAATTTCATTAAAATCGGAAGGGGTCGTGTCCCACTCTTGGTCGTTTTGACATGGAATTACCCTGGAATGTTTTATTTTTAGCCATATAGTTTATTTAATTGCCAACATTTTAGCATAATTTGAATAAAATCGGATGAAAACTAAAGTTTTTATTAAGGATTTTGTGGAACGACAATATTTTTATCTTCATTGCTCACACACTATATTCGGCGTCCATCAGTATTTAACAAAAAACGGAATTTCATTTAAGATGAAAATATTGTCGTTCCGGAAAATTCAACTGATAACATAATAATTTCTAACTGAATACTACTAAGTTTGAATTTTTTAAACTCTTTGAAATAATTTTGATGTATTTAGATTATCTTCATTCGTTATTATGTTTTAACTTTAAAATATATTCAGAAAAAAGAAAATTATTTGAAATTGTGATAAGTTGTCAAATCTGGCAGCAGTGACCAATTTCGAATTTTTAAACAAATTACTTCTGTTCACATGTATAGTTTAATTAAATTCTTACAACTTTGACGCCAAATAAACTACCGAGGCTGTTTGAAAACAATAACAAGAAGTTTGTGTGGATATTAAACATTTTTAATATTTACACAAACAAACTTCATATGTACGTTTGTGAGGACATTTAGTTCTTAAGACTTTCTCTCCTATAAGTGTAAAGGACCCTTAAGTATCTTCTATACGCATTAATATTTCATTTGTAAAACGTGTAAAATATTAAAGTATTTTAGTAACAAATATTTTTGCAATCCTTACAGTTTTTTACAATCATTGGAATAATTTATTGGGAATGTAAATGGTGTGTTTGACGCCTGAAAATTTCTCATTAAATACTAAGACGCTAAAACGACTAAATAAAAACGTGTCACTTATGTACAGGTGTGGTGTAGTTTTGTATGTATATGGGTTCATCACAAAGGTCATATAGATTTACTTACAATATAAACTTTTCTGTTACTTTTCTAATTGATATTAATAATTTGCATGTTTTTATAATGAAATTAGTAAATGGAAAACAACCGGCATTTGTTCATTTCTTCCGTCAGTTTGTTTTCTCATCGCTCTTTGTAACATAAAATCGTATGTTTATAAATCGTTCGTAGCCATAGTTGATTTTAGAAACGACAACAATAACATCTATTGTTTTTATATTTTGCGAAATTCTCTCATTTTGTATTTTTCGTAATTATGTTCTCTGTTTATATTTTTTCGGATTTCTTATGAAATTAAAAACTGCCGATGTCAAAATTCATAAAAGTTTTACCAAAATTGAGGGAACAGTCATACATATATGTACTTAGCTGTATAGATTACGAGTTGTAGGTACGTTCGTATTAATGTGGGTACTTTTAGTACGTACACTCACCTATCTCATCAAAACAAATGTCATTTATAATATGTATAGAAAAGTTTTAAAAAACAAAATCGCAAAAAAAATACAATCAAAGTTGTTTGGCTGCATCCCCCCATCCAACATCGTATGATTTTTATTTAGTTCAATTCCTATTCGTTTATTTGAATTACGCTGTTTTGTGAGACGGCACCAACAGATGTGTGTTCCTAAATTAGTAAGCGGTTACTAACTATGTACTACATACTTTATTATTTAAAAATAATAATTAATTTCTATTTCTCAATTAATATATTAAAGGAAAATGGTAAGCTGAAGTTTTCTTTTTCACAATAAAAATAATAAACGTAAGCAATAATACATATTTAATTGAATTATTTCTTTTGATACGTATTAAAGAAAACATATGTTTGTTTTGCTTTTTTGCTACATATTTAAATTTAAAACTGCCTTAGGAAAATTATACCCTCTCTCTTCTCCACGCGAACTTGATATTGATTATGTACATTTGAGCTGTCTGGCCTTTTGGTTTTGTTGTATTCTTATTTACTTGGATATTTTTCACGTTAAGTACTTTTTGCTTTAAAGTTATGTACTTGGAATTTTTTATATTTGTAAACTTAATAATTTTGGGTTCGTCTCGTTAACGCAGATTCACACGGGGTGATTCAAAAACTGTTTCCCATTAAAATTTTGTGCGGTTTTCGGAAAAAATAGATGAATCCGGCTAAAATTGCTTTATTTTAATGTAAAAGGACTTTGTTAAGTGGAAACAAAAGCTTCCCTTTAGTAAGGGTTTATTTAGCTAAGCCGGTGGTTGTTATACCATAGAGGAGCCGAAGGTCGTCTATGTAGAGAATCTTCGGTTAGCGAAGCCGGTGTTTTTTATACCATAGAAAAGAAAATCCTTGCGTCTTGCCAAAGTTCGGCTATGCAAAGCGAATTCCGATTTTTAAATTCGAAACTTTCGAATTCGGGATTTAGGTTTCGGGCATATGACCCCTACACAAATCAGAATGTATGAAACTACGTTGTAAGAGAACTAAAAAAAGAAAGATACATATTCTAAGGTATTTTATATTTTCAAAAAATTTAGATTCTTCCGTTAACTCTACTTTACCACCCTAAATGCCTTAAAACTATTCGGAACCGGACAATCGTTTAACGGAATGAAAGTTGTTGTGTATTTGAAAACTTTATACCGTTTGAGTGCAAAGGAGAAAGAATTAAGTATATGTACTAAATACTTAACGCTCAATCGTTATGATTTCGAAATTCTATTTAGGACTTTCTTTCTTGAGTTTTGCTAAGAATAGTGTAATCCAACTCTAAAGGTATCTTCACACTTAACAAATATTTGACCACAGAATTGATCTAGTTTTTAAGGTTCTTTTAATAAATTCTTGTTGATGAACTAAACTTGCTGCCTATTTCACGATGTCACTCGAATGTTTACGTTCGAACAAATAGCATATAAAACAAAAACAAAATTAAAAAATTTGTTTTTGGTTTACATGTTATTTATGCGAACGTAAACGTTCGAGTGACATCGTGAAATAGGCAGTTGATTTCTGAAAAAATCTAGAAGAAAAATCTGTTAATTGGTGGTCGATCTAGTAAATGTTACGCAAAGTCAAACAAAAGCTTAATACAAATAGTGGTTACATGACGTAATCCAAATGTTTATTAAAGGCCGTTTATACACTATCCCACAAAGTCTTAAGTATTTTACGAAAATGTTTTCCTGATCTAATTATTGTTTGAAAATTTAAAAAACACAACAACAACTTATCATGACAGGGTTGTTGTTTCCTTAACATACGTAAGACTTGTGTGATAGTTTAAAGTACTCTTAAGTGTGACCATAGCTTAAATGTTAATGTTAAATGTTATGTGAAAGAACTTTCATACTCTTCCAAGTTTTTCTTTCTAGAAATTTTAGCGAAAGAAGAAGGAAATAGCTTTTTAGCAATCAGAAAATGCAGGTTAACTGGAAATCAACTTTTTTAGTTAAATATACATATGTAACTAAACACACCACAAGTACAAAGCATTGAATAAAATCAAGAACAATTCTAGGGTGTTTACTAAAAAATAATTTAGAAAAAGCAAAGTTCCTAAAAGAGTTCTGTTAAAAACGTATATATATATGTACAATATAGTACAGCACAGAAGGTCACCGTATGTATTACTTCTAAGGGCCATTATTATAACTTGGCGTTAGCTGTTATCCGACAGTTAACAGACGTTTTTTGACAGATAACACATTATTATCTGTCAATTTAATCTTAACTTTAGCTAACTTCAAGTTGTAATAATGGCCCTAAGTAATGCAAACAGTAAGTAAATAAAGTCATAAAAGGGAGATAACAATTTTGTTAAGTCTTAGCAAAGGAAAAAGTACTTATTCGTTTATATTTTTTGCACCACTTTTTGTGTGCTTACCAAACATCCCTATTGCTTTTATAGATATGTATATACACATGTATATACCATATGTATATACATGTATGTATGTATGTATAAATATTTGTATATAAATACATATAAATATTTAGCTACATATATAAATAATATAACCAAGTAAGCAAAAGAACAGCACACGAGAGAAATCTCAGGTTATTTTTGAGTATTTTTCCATTTTTATGTATTTCGTTATTTAGTTTACAATCGTATTCTCCTTAGTATAGTTGCCAAAACATCGGACACGCACGTTGTAGCAACTCAACCAAGCAGGAATTTTATATTTAATAGTAATAGGTATAAATTTAATTACTTGTAATTATAACAATACAAGAAAATTGTTTAAAGAGAAATGGATTTTAATTGTACTATTTTTTCCTTATGTACTTTTATAGCATCATGCCACCAAACGCTGCTCCCGCTACTCAATCGATAACTGAAACGCTTATTGCTGCTGGTGGTATTTCCGAAGGAAATCCTAAAGCTTTAACTGAGGCCGCCACCGGTGTCTTGTTTGAGCAAGATGCTGAAACAATTGATGGTGGTTTAGTAAAGGATATTGAAAAGCTGAAGAAGGCAGAAAAACGTAAACTGAAATTGGTATGGCGTAATATAATAGCATTTGGTTATTTGCATTTGGCTGCATTGTATGGCGCTTATCTTATCTTCACTTCGGCCAAATGGCAAACTATAGCTTTTGGTAAGTTTTAATTTTTTTTTTTTTTTTTGTTTTAAATATTGCAAATGTTAATTATCTACTATCATTTGTAATTGTTTTAATCTTGTCTATTAAGATGAATCATATAAAATTAATTTTTTTAAGAACTAATATAATGATTTTTGTTTTTATGTGTATATATGTACTATGCATGTATGTACTTATGTACATATGTATACATAAGTATGATCTAACTACAGTTATTTTTAGTGGTATTTCATTGTTTTTTTTTTCTATATATTTGGATATAAAATGTGTTACAGATTTGTTTTTTATTTTGTATAAATAAATTCGAATTCGAGTGTTATTAAAGACAAATACATTTATAATTAAAATTAAAGAAAATTGGGTAAAAATCAATCCTAGCTTTATCAAAATACGAATTATCGATGTTTTTACGTAATGGTATAAACACAACTGAACGATAATTCTTCGTCAAGAATTCGTTGCATAAATTCGCCAAATGCAGCACAATTAAGCTCAGTTAGCCGGGAATAACAGGAATTTAACCTTACCGTAAAAAAGTCAGACCAATCTATTTCTAACAGATTGAGACGTAACATCTTACTGCTAAATATAATCGTTCTAATTGCTTTACAGACAACAAAATGAAGCAGCTGATTTGAAACGTTACTGTTACTCCCGGCTAACTGAGCCTTAAGTTCGTAAACAACAGAAGTTAATGTCATTCAAAATTGTTTTGAATTTATAAAAATAAATACCTAATACCCCAGATTGTATGCATATGTATCTAAGCATTCGTTTTTCTATACTTCTTCTTTACCCGTGTCTTCGTTCACGTGAGTATAAGAGAAGGATTTAATGAAAAGGGCTTATCCTTTAACTAACAGAACATAAATTTTATGTATTTATGTAGATAACTACATAAAATTTCTGTTATGCTTATTTTATGTTAAAATATTTCTATAAACAAAATTTTAGCAACTATTATATTCGCCAACACATATGTACATATCGCTCATTTGCTGCAAGACCGGCATAACTCAAAAAATGCATTTCGAGATAAACGCATTTAAACTTTTTGACTACTTTTATTTAACTACTTAGAAAAAAAGAAGACACATTCTCTTCAAACTGGGAGAGTATTAAAGATATAAAGATGAATTTAATACACAATATAAAGAAAAACAAAGCGAAAAATTCTGCATCGCTATCTCCAAAATTTCATTTTTTTGAGTTATGCCGGTCTTGCAGCAAATGAGCGATATGTATAAGTTTTGAGCACTCGATACTCTTAATAAACCGTATTTTTACTGTCCATATGAAAAACAAGGGGTGTCTAAATATGTATGTATATTCCGGCCACTGGACCATTGGCAATCCGTTTACTAATTTTATCAAAAAAATAAAAGGTACAATTCATTTTTAAGTCATAAAAAGTAAGCCATATTTTAATCTGGGCCACATGCTCTCTCTTGTTTTCGAAAAGAGAATTATTACCAAAGGTAAACGAGTGTCAACCGTACCAGCTCTTCCTTATTTTCGACCCTCAGAAAGTACACTGTGTTAATGTAGGCTCTAATCTGTATACATATCAAATTTATCGAAGAGAGAAAAAGTACCCATTTTATCCCGTATTTTACCCCTCAAAAGTACCAACTTTATCCCTTAAAAAGTACTCTATATTTTAATCTTGACTTTATGCAGTTTGCATGACAAATTAATCAAAAAGAAAAAAAGTACCAATTTATTCCGTTTTAAGTCATAAAAAGTACCCCATATTTTAATCTGGGCCATATGCTATCTCTATACCCAATTTTTCGAAAAGAGAAAAATTACCAAAGGTTAGAGAGTACCAACCGTACCAGCTCTTCCTCATTTTCGCCCCCAGAAAGTACACTGTGTGTTAATGTAGGCTATAATCTGTATGCATATCAAATTTATCGAAGAGAGAAACGGTACCAATTTTATCCCGTTTTTACCCCCTTAAAAGTACCAATTTTATCCCTTAAAAACTACCCTATATTTTAATCTTGACTATATGCAGTTTGCACGCCAAATTAAGCAAAAAGTACCAATTTGCTCCCCGATTTCTATATTAAAAATTACCCTATATTTGAATCTGGGCTATCTGTCTACCAAATTTCCTCCAAATCCATTAAGCGGTTTTCGCCTAATTAAGCCACAAACTAATAAACATCGAAATATCGAAACATTTAAAATATTAGTAGGATTTGGTTACATTTATCAAGTCATAGTGTGACCATATTTCCAGAGAAAGATAAACGGAAATGTTCTAGAAATCCAAATGAAGTAGAATTGAAACCGAACGAGATTTAGATTTTAATTCTTTACAAGATGACTGTAGTTTTTCCTGTTTTTAAGAGTTGTTATCTAAAGTTAATTGCTGCTCAAAGTGTGAAGCATACAAAGTGGAACATTTTTATGAACTTTCTTTACAAGCCCGTTTTCAAAATGTGTTCGATTTTAAAACCACTTAACAAACACTATTGCCAAAAAATACTAAGAAATAATTGCAGAGTTTGTTACACACGACAAATTTCGTTCTACGTAATGATTGTGTGTATTTTCATATACACCAATGTGTTCTATATCTGACGACGAATATTCGTTGCGAATAATCGAAAATTCGAAAATAATCAAAACGAAACGTTTATAATCGTTTTATTATGTATCTTGCAATGAGTGAAACAAAAACAATTATTTTGCCAAATAGTTTTGTGTTGTTTTGGATTTGGAGCACATCACGTTTGAAAAGAAAACAAAGGGAGCGAATTTTAAAAGTTATAAGCCAAAACTGATTTGCTCACTATAGAGCTGTTTTTGTTTAGAATTAAAAGACATTTTAATAAAAACTAAATAAAAAGCAATTTAAAAGAACTTTGCATGAAATGCTAAAAGAGTTTCTTATAAAATGCGATTTTGTCACTCAAAACGTATCTGTTTTGCTTATGTACAATACAAAATTTTAAAAGTATTGTACATTTAGCAAACGTTTTAGATATGTTTCAATTGCTTTCATACACTGAACGAAATCAGTAAACATGAACTTGATAATAAAGAACTTAACTTGACTCCAAACTTTGTTCAAAAAACATTAAATTGCTTTGATTTTTATTTCAATTTTGGAATAAAGCAAAGAAAAATTATATTTATTAAAAAATAACGTTTTGTGAAAAAATTTATGTATATATTTTGTATATTTTTTTTATTTGCAAATTTTAAGTGTAAATTTATTTAAAACACAAATTAAACGTAATAATTATTATTCAGGATATGGATTCATTTAAAGTGCCAAAAAAGGTTAACCGTCATGTTCTTAAAGCTTTAAATACATTAAGCGATGAAAATAAAGGACGTACTGTGACCACTTCAGAGATAATATATCAAGTTCAATATCAAATGCGAAATTTAGTGCCTGTAGCAAATATTAAAACGGCCATACAAAAATCGTTAAGAAATTTAACTGATAAAGGTTTAATAGATAGAACTGGACCTAAAACATTTGCCCCCAGGCGTTCAAATCTTGCCGCTCCACTAGCCCCAAAATCCAATAAGCCTAAAGCAGCAAATCGAAATATATTTAAACCTGGTGTAAGTTTATATTAGAAATTATATTGAAGGTTATTTACTTTATGTATGTTTCAAATAAATTTAGAGCTCGCGTAAAAGAAGCACTAGTGAATTAAATCCTAATTTAAAACGCGTTCAATATGACAGTGAAGATTCTTTGTCTGGCGAGGAGTACGATCGCACACGTAAACGTATGCGTACCAATAATAAAAAAGTAAATTATGCTGGTCGGAACACAGATTTGCCTAATGCCAGAAAGCATCATCGTTTTGACAACTTAACTGTACGAGAATCCCCTATAGATTTCAGAACTCTGAATATGATGTCTTCTTATTCAAGTGACAGTTGCTTGCAAAAAAATTTACAAATGGCAGTTTACATTGGTCCAGAAAGCAATTCTAATACAGATTTTGATTTATCGACTAAATCTCTAATGCAACCTTTAAGAATTACTGAAATATTTTGTGAAAACTCAATCCATAAGCCGAGGGAACCACAAACACCTTCTAAAACCGAGCTTAATATTGCAGAACTTTATGATAATTTAAATTCTGTTGATAATGATGGTTTTACCAACTCCAATGTTCATCCCCTTACTACAACCTTTGAAACAGACCAGCAGCCATCAAAGACTGAAATTACCCATTCAAGTTCGGTTATAGTGGAGAAATCCAAAACATCTCTTTTAGCTTCAGCATCAGAAATTAATTCCGCAGAAAATTAAAAACAAATATTTTTATTTTGTTTTCATTTAAATATTGCATATTTAAACTACATGAACCTGTTCAATGTTTGTTGTTCTGCTCAATGTGTTGTTAAAAAAGATTTAAAAATAAACTTGAAGTGCCTCTTTCCATTTCTGGACTTTAACAGTACATCTAAATTCAAATTATTTATTTAGCTTTTCTAAAATAAATTTCCCCAAGGTGTAAGAGATTTTAAGAAATATATAAAAAAGTAGCTTATTTAGTAGAGCTTAAATTGAGAAAATGATGTAAAACGGAGATAATTTTACATATAAAAATGTTGAAACAAACTAAAACAAAAAAACGAATTCGATCAAATTTCGAAACGAAAGAAATGTTTAAAGCCTTGGGGGTTACCGCGTATTTCGATTCGAAAGAAATCATTTACGGATTCGAACAATTTGTACTGTGTATTACGATTTTCGTAATGTTTGTTTGGAATAAACGGACGCTTTTCACACTTTATTGAAAACAAAAAATCAATTTCTTAAAAGCCACTCTCTAATACGAACAAAAATTGTTCATCAAATTTCCCATTTTTTAAAAAATACAACCTCTGTCATCGTTTCGAACGATTACGAAAATCGTAATACACAGTACAAATTGTTCGAATCCGTAAATGATTTCTTTCGAATCGAAATACGCAGTAACCCCCCTGTAATTAAACAATTTCAAAATTCAGAAATAGTCGAATATTTCGAAATAGTCAAATTTTCGAAAACGAAAGAAATGTTTTCTATTATACGATTCATATTAAATATTCTTATCTTTACCAGAACAACACTTAAAATTAAAAAAAGTTATTTTCACTCGATTTATATTTCCAGAAATTTTCTTAAACTACGTCATATCTGTGATCAATTGCATTCTTATTAAAATTCGACTTTTTTTTTTATCAACAAACTAAAAACTGCTTTAGTTTTTTAAATAAAGAACCAGTTGTTGATTACAAACCTTAAGGTCAATACTATCCTGTCGGAAAATCCTTTTTACAGATCCTTAGGTCGGTTTGTTTTATTGAAATTGTATTGACAACAGAATTTTCATATTTCAAAAACGCTCTTATTTAGGTAGCTCAGTAATTGTTATATGACTCTTACAGAGAGTCGCAACAGGTTCATCCTAAGATTAAAAGACTACCGTGGGAAAAAGTAATAAATAAAAAAATTTTAGATGTTTTTGTCTCGTCAGAAGATTCTTTTGAGAGTTGTATACTTAACATAATCGTCAAACAAACAGCCTATGCTAGCAGTAACACATATGTAAAAAACATAAATAAAAATTAGTTTTTCCATTTGCACAAAGTTTTTTCTATCAAACAATGAAAAAAAAAGGGTGATCGATTATTCAGTGTTTTTCAGAAACCGGTTTTCGAATATTTCGTGTACATAAATCTTATATATAAATCGGCAAAGGCAAATTAGTAAAGAAGACTTTCCTCCTTTGTTTGTCAACCGAACCTCGATGGAAAGAAAAAAGTTTCAAAAAGGGAAAATTTGGGAAATTAAATTTCTTTCTTTTACTTTTCCGTGCTGCTGCATGTGATAATTTTTGAATTTTCTGTAATATTGCACGTAGAAACATAACATTATAGGTGCAGGATCCTGACTGAATGACAACCTATCAGATGAAAAATGTTGGTTCTTTAATGTTCTTCACCTGGTACTTTTTAAATTTTAACACTCGACCTATAAAAATACTAAAAAAAAGTTATTACCCTAATGTACAAATCGCACTGGTTCCTGTTTTCATAAAAATATTTTCAATTTTAAAAAAGGTTTACAAACCAACTTTTCTATAAAAATTGTCCTAAATAAACGTTTGTTATTAATTAAATTTAATAATCGTTTATGAATACGGGGTTTATACTATAAAGGGGGAAAAAATTTAACTTATGGTTTTTTAGCAAAATACTAGAGAAATTGTTCTAAGATTTTTACAGTGGGTGAAACAATCAAAATGGGTAAATTTTGAAAATCTTATTAATGATCAATTTTGAGTTGACTCCCTTTAGAGGCACTAGTGCGATATGTTGAACCGATCTTTATGAAACTTTTACAGTATATTACTGCTGCTATATATTTTTTTGAAATTGTATGTGGGCGGGGCAGCTCTCACACTGGAGATCGACAATAGCTTAAGTTTCCAAATTTGGTACAAATATCGTGGTTATCAGTACACAATATCTAATAAATGGGGGCGGGAATGGAGAAGTAGGCATGCCATAAACTAGAATGTGTACTGTGTACTACGATTTTCGTAATATATATTTCTTATAAACGGACGTTTTTTATACTTTATTGAAAAAAAATAGAGAGTCTATTACGAACAAAAAGTTTTCATCGAATTTCCCATTTTTTAAAAAATACAACCTTCTTCATCGTTCGGAGCGATTGCGAAAATCGTAATGCACAGTACAAATTGTTCGAACTCGTAAATTATTTCATTCGAATCGAAATACGCAGTAACCCCCTGTATATCTAAGAAACGGTAAGTGTAAAAATTTGCTTGAAATAGATTGGTTATCAATACACAACATCTGTCAACTAGTGGCTGGAGTTGGATAAGTGGGCAGGCACCTCACATACAAATCTAAAAAGATTTCTGTATATCTGGCGAACTGTAACAATAAAAGCTTCCAAATTTAGTGCAAATAGCTTCAGTATCAATATAAGACACATGCGAAAAATGTATATCTGGAGAACGGTAGGAGTAAAATATTTCAAATTTGTTACAAATAGCTTGGTTATCAATACCCAGTCAAATAGTGGACTGGGTTGGGTATGTGGGCGTGACAGTGACACCCCTCATATAAAGAGAATATAGATTTATATATACATACATATATGGATAACGGTTAAGTAAAAGTTTTTTACTTTGGAACAAAAAGTTTGGTTTTCTATAAAAAAAATATGATAAAAAGTGGCCTTGGAGAAGTTTCCATGACAGCTTCAACATAAATACATTAATGATTTGTGTATATCGTCATCTTAAAAACCTAATAACCTTTTTTACGGATTTTTATTCCGTATATGATAACGCATATGGGTACAAAATTTTGAACATGTAATATTACAAATGACAAAGAGAGGACCGTTACACACTAAAAAAAGAAAAAAGAAACCATAAAAAATTAACGATTTAAGTTTAATTTTGTTGCATAGTGTAACTTTAACAAACATCTAGTACTTTTTTTTTTACTTACACCGGTAAAAGAAACTATAACTGTTATTATTTAATGTATATTATATTCATATGTATTTCATATTTATACTAATTAGTACTGCAGATAGGTTATTTGGTTTCAGATTTTTCCATTTTTACATTTCCAAATAACATAAGCTGTGTTTAGAAAAATAAAATTTTCTCAACCGATATATATTTCTAGTTTCATTTTAATCAAAATGTGTAATTTTCCTTCCAATATTGTAAATAGTTTCAATTTTATTACGTTTTTTCCCTCTCCTGTAAACTTTTGAAAACTGCAGATAGGTTATTTCGTCTTTAAGGTGACGATATGAGAACGGCAACAGTAAAAGTATCTAAATTTAGTACAAATTGCTTCATTATCAATACACGAGATCTGTTTTAAAAGAACTATTAATTTAACTTCAACGGGGGTAGCGAAGCGAACCAGGTAAAGCTAGTATTATATAAAATTCAAAACAAGTTTAAGAAAAAGTGCATAGTCCACACATTGATAATATAAATATTTAAGAGAAAAAGTGCAAAGTCACAAAAACCTTTGTAAAATAAAGATCCATGATTTTAAGTTGTGCAAGTCTTGCGTGTCAAAAAAGAGTCGACCATAAAACAAAACTGTATTTACAGTTTAAAAAATATTAAGAACTTAAGATTCAAGTAAGTTTTTTCTTTTACGAGTGAAGGTAACGATATGTATTAAAATAAATTAAAAAGAATTAAAAAATAATAGGAAAATGTATTAACAATTAACTTTCAAAATGACTGAAAACGAAGTTTTCATAGTTGGTAGAACAAGTTTATTTAAATGTTCTAAAGTACATAATTATAATTTTAAATACATAGCACGTTTTTTTATATTTAAACTGCATAATTTAAAAAGTGATTCTCTTGTATTTAGTTGAAATACATTTATGTACATATGTATTCCTTTTGTGTACGAACAAAGAATAATCCAAACATTTAAGATTCACGCATTTGTTAAAACATGAAAACATGCTGTCTAGCTTATTTTAATGAATGCGAACCCTTCAACAGAGTATTTAAATAAGTTTATTTTAGTTAATTAAAAAAAAAAAAAATATATACACTTTGTTTAATAAGCGATTGTTCTATGCATTTAAATGAATATGCATTAATTTCTTTATTTGATTTTTAGCTTTTGCCTTGTATGTTGTATCTGGCTTGGGTATTACAGCTGGCGCCCATAGATTGTGGGCCCATCGTTCGTATAAAGCTAAATGGCCTTTGCGTTTGATTTTGATGATTTTCAATACAATTGCTTTTCAAGATGCCGCATACCACTGGGCCCGAGATCATCGTGTGCATCACAAATATTCTGAAACTGATGCTGATCCCCATAATGCTACCCGTGGTTTTTTCTTCTCTCACATTGGCTGGTTGTTATGCAAGAAACATCCTGAAGTTAAGGCCAAAGGCAAGGGTGTCGATGTCAACGATTTGAGAAGCGATAAAATCGTTATGTTCCAAAAGAAGTAAGTAGTACTACATAGAATTATTTGTGAGAAAAAAATATTTATTATTCTAATGTTTTTTTGTTCACTTAGATACTACATGCTTTTGATGCCTTTGCTATGTTTCGTTTTGCCCACTACGATACCCATGTATTTCTGGGACGAGAGTTTCATTAATTCTTGGTTTGTGGCTACCATGTTCCGTTGGTGTTTCATTTTAAATGTGACCTGGTTGGTAAACAGTGCGGCTCATAAATTCGGCGGCAAACCTTATGATAAGTAAGTTTGGTTTTTAAATTTTGTTATCTTGATCTACGTGTTTTACTTCATTTCTACACGATCATAAAAAATGGTAGACCAGCATTACTTGTGAATGAATTTTCATTCATAAACTCAATGCGTAATATTCAAATTTATGTTCCCTTGGGACATCATACAGTATTTGATCGATCTTTTGTGAAACGGATTCATCATGCGAGTCTACTTCCAAATGATCTTAAGCTTTTTTCTTACTCGCATTATACTTATAAGAAAAAGCTTTTTGACTACTTTAATTATGACCTTTGATAATTGTTTTATTTTCTTTTTTTGTTAACCCCTGGATATGGGAATTACTTTTTTATTTATAATTTTATATGCTCATAATTTTCGGCAATTTATATGAGTCTATCAGCGCAGAAGTGGTGTAACCCCAGACTACTTATTATGAGATAATGAGGAGTTAACACCAGTCTTTCACTATAGTACTTGGTTGTAACGGCCCGTGCAAAAACTATGTTTCTAGCGCCATCTGTTTTAGACACAAACAGTTGGCTTACTTGAATATTGCACTGAAGAACAGTGCAAAGAACATATCTTACACCAGAACCGTAACCAAATTAAATTGTGGGTTACACCACTTCTGCGCTGATAGCCTCACATATGGCTGGGGAGCCAAATCAATTTATCAATTGATATATTAACATATTTTTTTTTTTTTTACTTAAATTAATATTATTTTTGTTATATCTTTTCTTAAACATAGCTATTAATTGTACAATACATATTTGTTGGCCATGAAGGCTTTCAATGTATTGTTATTTAATAAATAAATAATAAAAGAAAAAATCAGCATTACCGTAAATATATCTTAAGCGACATCATTTTCAATTTTTTTTTTTTTTTAATAAATAAATTAATTGACAACACTTTCATCATTGCGGTGCCTGCCAGCCACACAGAGGCGTCAGGAGACAGAAAAGATTGTGTTATTTCTGTATTTTTCTTCGAAAGCTGTTTTGTTTTGATCGCGCAATTTGTCTTGATTGTGACGGCATGTTTTTACACATTGTCACTTCACTACCAAAAAATGCTTTCTTTCTCTTTCTTCGAAAGCTGCCCTCACAAATAATTTGGGCATTTTTCATACGTCAATTTTTTAATCTCTGTATGCTTTGTGGCCAACAGTCAAACATCAATCTTTAACCAATGATCAAGGTCACATAAGGTACCACAAAGTACACAGAGGTGAAAAAAGTGACGTATGAAAAATGCCTAAATCATTTGCGAGGGCAGCTTTCGAAGAAAGAGAAAGAAAACGTTTTTTGTAAGTGAAGTGACAATGCGTAAAAACAGGCCGCTACTATCTACACAAATTGCATAATCAAAACAAAAAAAACGCAAAAAGGGCAGCTTTCGAAGAAAAAGACAGAAAAAAACACAATATTTTCTGTCTCGTGACGCCTCTGTATACTCTGTGTAAGGTACCGTTACGCTTTCATAGCAAAACCCATTTAAGCTTAAGCAACAACCTTCGTACAACATTTTTTGTGAATTAAAATTGAAAAAAACTTCTCCTGTAAAAATTTACATATATGCTCTATATATCGAGTCATTGCCGCAAAAAAGCTGAAGCGACATTATTTTAAATTTTGTTTTTTTTTTAATAAATTACTTTATGGGCAACTCTTGCATCATCTAAATTGTCATGGTCACTTAACATAGCGTCTTCACCTGACAATTTTTTGTCATACCAAACGTCAAAGTCTATATAAAAAAAACTCGAAAATTTTTGTCAGCGTTGATGAGCTGCTCGATAATACGCGATCTCTGGAGCCGACCCTGCGGGTCTACACCGATGGTTCCAGGATGGGGGACAGAGTGGGTGGAGGTTTCTTCATCGAGGAATTGGACATCAGGGTCTCTTTTAGGCTGCCAGATGGCAGTAGTGTGCTGCAGGCGGAAATCTCTGCCATAAAGCGGGCGGCAAACTGGCTGAAGTACTATCGTATATCGAGGGATATATGTATATTTACGCACAGCAAGGCTGCCATTGCAGCTCTGGCTGGTGTCTTTACGACATCTATGTTAACAGTGGAATGCCGGATGTCTCTAAATTAGATCGCGAAACATTCCAGTGTAACGCTGACATGGGAAACAGGACACAGTGGGCTCCTGGGCAACCATACTGCGGACGGTCTAGCCAAACAAGGCTGTCTGTTGGACGACATGTTCGTCGACGGCCTGATTGGCACTTCAATGGTCCGCTGCAGGACTCTCATCAGACGGGAGTCGTACAGAAGGGCTCAGGGGAGATGTCAGGGCGAGCATACCTGTTTGATGGCCAGGACTCTATGGCCTGGCTATGACGCGGCGAGAACGCGCGTACTACTCGGTCTCGGCAGGGACCGGATAAGGACAGTGATATCGGTTATCACGGGTCACTGGGTGATAGGGACTCATGCTAGAAGGATGGGTCTTGCGTATAATGACTACTGCAGGAGTTGTCATGATGAGGAGGAGGAGGAGACGGTGTTTCACTTCCTCTGCCAATGCCCCGGTCTGGCGGGCGTTAGGGTGAGGCATTTTGGGAGACCGGAATTGCCATGTCTGGACGATTTGTCCAATGCGGGACTGAAATCGATCTCCCTGTTCTGCAGGGAATCGGGGTGGTTCGAGACTGCGGTGACCTCTGGGGAATAGTCCGGTGGATACTGGCTGACCCTTGTCACTGGCTAGGGGTATCACAAAGGGACCGCTATAAGCACCCAAGTGAGTCGTCTTCGTGACGGCTACCCATTTAACCTAACCTTACCTTGTCAGCGTTTTTTTAATATGCAGTTTGACGTTTGGTACCGTTAAGGTACCGTTACGATTTTATAGCAAAACAGTTTTATCTTTTACCCTGCGGCCACACGATCAAGTTGTTTTTGATAGTCTTTTACATATACTGCTTGTCAAAATTTACATAAATTGAAAGCTGTGACGTAGGCTGCACTCAATTTGTAAGCAATTTACTTCCAAGATGTCAACAACAACAGAGAAAAACTTGTACTCAGCTGTTAAATTGAAAGTAAATTGCCAAACAAATGGAAAGGTGAAATTGAAAGCCATCTCGTGGTCAATTTAAAAAGTGTGAGTGTGTTAGTAAAAAACTGAGAGTGTATTGCAAATTGAAAGGAATTGAAAGGCAAAACATGATCGTGTGGCCACCAAGTTAGACGACAACCTTCATACAAAATTTGTATAAAATAAAACCCCTCCTGTAAAATTTTGTTTTTGTCGCTTAAGCTTTTTTAACGGTAATGATTCGATATGTTAGACATAGAGGATTTAATAATAGTTTTTTTTTTAATTTACTGCCTCTATTCCTATAATTATTATTTTTTTTTTAAGTTAAAATCAATTCGGAATCGATAAAAAATTTGTTCTTTTATATTTTCTAGTTACATATTTTTGTTTACAATAATTTTCACACTTTATTTACCCTGAAATAAATGTTCTTTCATTCTTTAGATACATCAACCCTGCTGAAAACGTTTCCGTTGCTATTTTGGCTTTCGGTGAAGGCTGGCATAACTATCATCATGTTTTCCCCTGGGATTACAAGACCGCTGAATTCGGACAATATTCCATGAACTTTACTACAGCTTTCATTGACTTCTTTGCCAAAATTGGCTGGGCTTATGATTTAAAAACTGTATCTGCTGATATTATTAAGAAACGTGTGAAGCGTACTGGTGATGGTTCCCATGAAATCTGGGGTTGGGGTGATAAGGATCAACCTAAAGAAGAAATTGATGCTGCTGTTATTATTAACAAAAAAGATGAATAAATTATACAGTGTAGCAGTATCAAACGTCCATTCACTAAAAGAAAATTGAAAACATAAAGACAACAACAACTATAAAATCAGGGATTAAATGAAGGAAAGGTGTGCTCGCTCTAAATGAAAAAAAAACACAAAATTTCAAATATCATCACCATCAGAGTCCTTGTAATTTTCATAAATTGATATACAAAACATTGAACCATTACAAAATTCCTTAACATTTCTTTTGAAAATGAAAAAAATGGTGAATTTAAAATGTGTTGTGATCTCATCACTACTAAAAATGGCAACCAACTGATAAAATTGTACGAGTTTCTAGAACTCTTAAAAAATTAAATATAACTTTTTAAATATAAAACTGAAAACCCTTAATAACATCACAAAGTGGACAAGAATAAAATTATTTGTTTTTCCATTTTTCATTTTAGAAATTGAAGAAAAACTAGAAAAATCCTTTAAATTTATAAAGGCACGCTTTCCTACTTCCTTTTTTATATTTATTCAAACAAATAAAAAAAATCACATGTCTGGCACATTTAAGTAAACAAAAACTTCTTTCTGTTAGAGAAAATTATATTGTTTTAAGATTGTTTTTGAATGCAAACCGCATTAAAAGAAATTAAGAAAAAAAGTCATGTATGGAAAAAAATTAGCCTTTTAAAGATCAGCTTCAGCTACATAAATATTTCAAAATAGCGCAAATTCAGTGATCCAAATATAAAAACATTTAAAAACACAACCTTAGGGACCCCTAAGTAAACCATTATACCCCTGTGCTCCTTCCTGATCGTACAATTATTATTTGCTTTCCAACCCGTCCCACACTGACTTTTTTAATAACAAAAAAAAGCTTTATTAGATAAACTTCAAAATCCTTTTTTTCATTAAACTTTTAAACTCATTTATTTCTACCATTCAAAGCTTTTGAACCAACAACTTTCCAGGCCCTTTAGAGCTTAAAAACATACTAAAATGAAAGGTTGAAATAAATTAAAACAAAGAATTCATTATTATAAACTTCAAAACTAAAAACTTTTTAATCTTATTTGATAGATTTATATACATATATATATGAAAATGTTATATTATTCCCCTAATTCTTTCCATTGCTCTTAGAGAGATATTGGTAGAAATAAAAAAAAAAAAATAAAGAACATAATAATAAAAACTTAACCAAACAATTGTTATTAACTTATTTTGTTTGTACCACTTTAAAATCTTTATGTATGTATGTGTGAATTTATATTTGGATTTAAATTAAAATTAAATACAAAATAAATATTACTTTAATGAAAATTAAGAACAGTTATAAATGTGAAATAAAAAATTCCAAATAATATGTAAAACTTAAAAAAAAATATTTAATTATTTATTACTTAAAAAAAAAAAGAAAAACTAAAAACTAGTAATAAATATAATATTGGATACAATTTGTTAGCTCTTGGAAAAAGAAACACATGAAGTTGTTTTATTTGTCAGGATAAAACAAGAACTTTTTTTTTATTTACACGACAATTATAAACATTTTTGGAAATGTAATTTTAGTCATTTTTGCGGGAATTCCCGGGATTTTTTTTATTTAATTATGGCAACTTTACTGCTGATATGTTTAATTGTAAATAAGTTGTGTCATGAAAAAGGTCTTAGCCGTTAGACAAAAAGGGGTTAAGTTAATGAAGCGCATTTTTAGTTTTTAATTGGCTTTAATTAAATTTATTTTTCTCTTGTTTGGTTTAAATTAATTTACTCTAGCACAACTGCTTATAATCGTTATCATCTGCTTTTAGGAAAAAAGTCTATGAAATACACTTAATAAATATTTTTCAATTGAACATAACGAAAAACTACAGTTAAGGCAATTTATCCAAAACTTTTACATGTTGCTTGCTTGGCACATGGGTTACACCGAGCCAATTCGATAATATTGATTTATTGGTTTCATACGGGAAAAAATATTTTTAAAGGCTCCTTCACGAGTTGCAGTTTTTAATGAAACAATAACTAAATTGGAAGGTTTAAGTTCACTTAATAGTCAACTCAAATTAATTGATATGGCAGAACGTAAAATTAACTTGGAAAGGACACATTGATTATATATGTAGGAAAATTGGCAAAAAAAATAGGATTTTTTAAAAGAGTTACAAATATAATATCTCAAATAACAGCAATACATATCTATAACACAATGATAAAACCACACTTTGAATTTGGTTCAACTATTTTATACACATGCTGCTCCACAACACAAAGATTACAAAAACTACAAAATAAAGCTATGAGGTCAATATTAAAATACAATATATATGCTCCAATTCAACTAATGCTAGACACTAAAATGGTTAAACATTCAACAAAGACTTGAACTGAATACACTGCAATTCATACAGAAAATGAAAATGGGAAATGCACCAGAATACCTTACTGAACAACTTGAATATGTGAGAGAAGTACAACCATATTACCTTAGAAACGTTGAAAATTTCTGACTGCCTAGGGTAACAACAACAGCTATGCAACGATCTCTATTCTTTAAAGGACTTAAATTATACAATCTGTTACCAGATTACATTAAAAGGGAGGAAAATATTAATATAGGAAGAATATAGCACAATTTTTAAAAAATAATATAGAAAATCTTATTTTGTAAAGAAAAAAATAATTAAAAACTACCCAGCCAGCAAAATACTCCGACATTGTCGGAATCAGATATTTCGTGCAAATGTCTGACTTCATTCTTAGCGATTTCGTTCAGATTTCTGTCAGACATTGAATATTCTTACTGTCTGGCCGATTTCTGATCGATTTCGCATGGATAAAACGGGGGGAATTTATGTACAGATATGTCCAATAGAATTCCGACGGAATTCATTCAGATTTTTCTAAAGAGACTTATTATTTTTTTTTAAATAATGACAATTGTCATTCAGTTGGATATAATTTTAATTTTATTTTATTTGTTCAAGATAAAAAGCATAAAAAAGGCACGTACGTGTAAAACTAATAATTATGTACATATTTTGCAACAAAATTATTTCTTTCAGCTATCAGTTCGAAAGCAAAAAATCTCGGCTAACACATCAGAACTTCCCATGCCTTTTTAATTAGATTTCTGTTAGATATCTATCAGAAATGCCAACAAAAAACCGAAATTTCCCACGACATGTCTGTCAGAATTCGTGTCAACCACTCCATACGTTTTTGGGTCAGAAATCTGACAGAATTCGTATACGATTCCGACTTTTTTGACGACGTTTCCCTCAGATATCTGAACGACGTCAGACTATTTTGCTGGCTGGGTATGTATATTTGAATTTAAAAGTATGATGAATACTACTAAATAAATAAAAAATAAAAAAATAAATAAAAGGATGCCCAAACTTCGGTTTACGCTGAGAAATAATTTTGCATGTAAAAAACAGACAAAGGTTACTTTTGGTAATATAAAAAAATTTTTATTTGATTATGAAAACAAAATTAAGTTTTAAACAATATTCATTCATTCATTTTTTATTTATTCATATAATATTTACAATATACATCTTAAAGTTCTATTCAAATAGTTCAAGTTTTGTACTTTTACTTCTTAAAAATATATAGTTATAAACAAAATTATATATACATTTTTATATATTTATATTGTAGGCAAAAATTTAAAAAACCTATTTAAATATTTTCTAATTTTAATAAAAACATCTATAAACTACTTACTAACTACTTAGGCTGATACTAACTCATTAACATAAGGGTTTTAAGATCCTGAACATCTTTCATAAAAATTTGTGGTGAGTTTATTTATTCTCGATATAACTAGATCAGTATCAGAAATTGAATGGAGTCGCACTGTTGAGTAGTGCCAAGGAAGGTTGTATATAAGTTTTAATAGTTTATTTTGTACAATTTGAAGTTTTTTAATATGTCAAGAGGCGCTATTTGAATACATAGGCGCAGCATAAAATATTATGGCTTGGAAAATTAGCTTAAAAATAAGTTTTTTATTTTCAATATTCAGGGCGGAGTTTCTGTTTAGAAAAGGATATAGTATTCTGGTGAAAATATTCACCCTGTTTGTTATGTACTGTGTATGTTACCTTTAAATAACAATAGAATTTTTAATTTGGTTTTGTTTTAAATAAAATAAAAAAAACGCTTTTTTATTAAAAATTGTCAAGTTTTTAGTTCATATTTTTTATTTTTTTAATGCATATTTTGGAGTTTTTAGTGCATGAAAATCGCATCCCTATAAATTATGTATATCGTCATCTTAAAGACCTAATAACCTCAAAAATTTCAAAATTTAATTTTTTATGGATTTTTATTCCCTATATCATAACGCATGTGACCAAAATTTTGAACATGTAATATTACAAATGCCAAAGTTCTTGTACCTAGAGGACCGTTACCAGTGTTGCCAAAACTTGGTGACCAAAAATGGCTAAATTTACGGAAAAAATGGCTAAAAATGGTCTTAAAAATGGCTAAAAGCTTTTTGAAATAAAAACACATTAAAATTCATTAACAAAACAGAAATAATTTATTTAAAGTTGTTTACGATGAAATTGTGAGTTAAGATCAATTTGTTAAATAAGAATAAACGTAAATTAATATAAAAAAATTAAATCATCGAAAAATTCGATGTCGTTATTGTTCATCTCATAGGAATCACTCAGTAGTTTCATTTTATCATATGTTTAAAATAATTTGAAGGTAAACTATAATCACGACAACATTTACCCAACCTTTTGAGTCCAGATCTACAATAAAAAATAAGTAAGAAAGTATAGTCGGTTAACACCGACTTTATGATACCCTACACCACATTAGCACTTTTGTACCAAATTTTATCAAATAATCTCTAAATTGCGACCTGTACTTTCCGCACAAGGTTTACATGGACAGCCAGCCAGCCGGACAAACATCGTTAATTCGACTCAGAAAGTGATTCTGAGTTAATCGGTAGACGTAAAGTTGGGCTAAGGGCCAATATTTTAAGGTGTTACAGACATCAGCACAAACGCAAAGTACCCTCTCCACTATTGTGGTGGTGGTATAAATATTGTATTGTTATGGTAAAAATATTTACCTAATTGATAACCTATTTCACAAATTACTTTTAACGATGTTTACTTGGCTAAACACCCTCTCTACTTCAGCATTCGACCATGGAAGTGAGAGCAACTTTATAGTCAATTCTGAAATTTCTAAAACTATTTTGTTACCGCCTGCATCCCTTTATTGGAATACTTGCAACCAGAAAGAAACAGCGATGTTTGTGTTGATCCATTTTATAAATTTAATAGTGGAATACAGTTCCTTTATTTTGAAAGATGGTTCAGAGTCATAGTTTATAGCGATTTTCAACATTTAAATTAAAGGCGTTTTAATTGTTCAAAATGTTTATTTTACTTTTATAAATTTTTATAATAAAATAAAAATTATTCTTTTAAAAGTAAAACGGCAAACAAATGACTAATGGCTTAACAATGGCTAAACAGGGTGAAAAATGGCTAAATCTAGCCACTAAATGGCTAAATTGGCAACACTGACCGTTAAGCACAAAAAAAGAGAAAAATAAATCACGATAGAAGTTTAATTTTGTTGCATAGTGTAATTTAAACAAACATTAAGTACTTGTTTTAGCTTAAACCAGTAAAAGAAACTACTACTGTAATTATTTAATGTATATAATATTCATGTGTATAAAGACATTTTTATTTATTCATACTAATTAGTACTGCAGATAGGTTATTTGGATTCAGATTTTTACAATTCCAAAAAACCTAAGTGTCATAACATAAGCTGTGATTAGAAAAACAAAATTTTCTCAACCGATACATATATATTACTGGTTTCATTTTAATCAAAATGTGTAATTTTCGTTTCAATATCGTTAATAGTTACAATTTTATAACGTTTTTTCCCTCTCCTGTATTTGAAAACTGCATTTAGGTTATTTCTTCTTTTAGGTGACGATATGCAAATACCAAATTGTTAATGTTTTTTTTTTTTCAAAATAAGCCATTACTATTTTTTAAGGCATATTTTTACAATTTTAAAGGACATATTTTCAAATTTTAGTGCATTTTAATGCGCACAAAAAACTTTTAGAGCAAATTTCTGATTTCCCTGTTTATCAACTTTTCTTGAATGTATCTTTTTAAGGCTAATATACCGATCAAGAACGCTGTAGGCATTTAAAAAAATATTTTTGAATAGAGATAAAACACATGTTTTTATTGCTCAAACATAACTGTGCAAAATACCAAAACGCAAGGATTTTTCAGAACTTAAGCATATTAAATCCACCTAGGGCAGTTTACAATTTAGAAGTAAATAATTGTTTTCACAATATTTTTTTCCGTCGCCAAAAGCCAGCAAAAGTAAGTTTTTTGTTTTTTTTTTGGACACAGTTCTTATTTTCGTTAGCAAAATGGATTAAATTACCACAGGACAACAATTAAACTTTCTAGTCCAACAAATAGCACTGAATCCAAGTACATACATACGTATTAAAAACTCTTAACATTAAAACCCATATTGCTGTTAACGGATAAATTTGTGTTGTCGTTTTAGTCTCCACTAAATAAGTCACAGCATCTTTGGGAAGACAAAAATTTGCCCTTGAGGAAGAAAATATGTTTTAAAGTTACGGACGGTGATTCTATCATATTAGTGTCGTCCAACAGATGACACGTTCAACTCTCTTCTTGGTATTGTTTAAATGTCAACTGACAAGAGTTGCCTGTTTTTCATGGATATTAAACTCGAATCGGAAAACCTGTGCTATGAAATATATTCAAACTACATTTATAAAAAGTTTGACACAATATTCTGGTTCACTTCATTATCATTTATAAAAAGTTTGACACAATTGTGTGGTTCACTTCCTTATCTGAAAATTTCTCAAATAAACAAAATGAAAAATTAAGCGAACATATTGTATTTAAGTTTTTCGTATAATTGTCAAATGAAAAATGCGTTACAGATTAGGAGTTAGTAGTTCAAGACTTATTTTAGATGAGATAATCCCAATATAACAGTTATATATTTTTATTATTAACTATAAACATATATATATAAAAAAAAAATGAATTATTCTTTTTTTGGTGACTCAGATTCATTAGGTTTTTCTTCTGGCTCTTTAGTTAGTTTTTTCTCTTTCTTTTTTTGTTTTTCCTCTTTAATTTTCTTCTCAGCTTCAATTTTAGCGCGTTCTTTGGCTTGTTTCTCGGCCTCAATTTTTGCAGCGGCTTCGGCTACTTGTTCATCGTCCCAATCGGCCATGGACCTATCACGCTTAAGCCATGATTCGGCAGTATCTTCTTTGAATGCTAGAAAGAAGTGAATAATTAATAATTGAAACATGTATTGCAATAACAATTTAAAAATAAACTTACTGTGGTTAAACCACTTGATGCCCTCCTGCATTTGATCTATTATGTCCTTGGATGTGTACATAATTTCATTTTGAATAGCCTGTTGGAAAGTTGGCGAATCAAATACAGCTGAATATAAGGAATTTCTATCGTGATTCAAAGCACTTTGGGGGAATTTTGACAATTGGTGTGCCAATTCCAAAGCCTTTATTAGAGCATTACCGGTGGGGACTATACGATTGGCTATGCCAATTTGATGAGCTTCCTCAGCGCATATGTGTCTCCCAGTAAGTATTAAATCTAACGCTCTTGAATAGCCCACCATTGCGGGCAAGCGAGCAGTACCACCATCAATAACCGGCACACCAAAACGTCTATTGAAAAATCCCAATATAGCTGAGTCTTCCATAACACGTAAGTCACACATGAGAGCTAACTCTAAACCATTTGCTATACAATAGCCATTAATACCGCACACAACTGGTTTTTGTATATGTCGTCTGGTTGGACCAACTGATCCCTCGGGCATCATCAACATTTCCATGGACACTTGACCTTCATCACTGGTTGCCATTTCTAATATATCAAAACCGGCACAAAATGATCCTCCTAAGCCGTAAAGCACGGCTATGGAAGAAGTTTCATCTGCCTCAAAGTTTCTAAAAGCTTCACATAATTTAGCTGCTGTTTTAGCGTTAATGGCATTTCGTGATTGTGGCCGGTTAATACCAATAAGTGTTATATTTTTATCCTTATCAATTATTATTGAACGTTCCTCTTCTTTAGTTTTTTCATCTGCAGCAGAATCTGATATTTGTATTAATTATAACCACCTTGATAATTATGTCACCCAGCATAAGTAAAACACTTACCTCCTTTGAAAATGCGTGCGGAGACACAAATGTTACGCTGAGCATTGACAAAATTGCCTTCTACAATTCTGCATAATTGTCTTGTTAATTGCTTAAGCATTTTTTTGATTGAAATCAATTATTTAAAAAAAAAAACAATTACTGTTTAATTTCTACAATAAACAAAATAATTCCCACACCGGGAAAATAAATATTTTTGCAATAAAAACTATGTATGTATTAAAAACGGGTTGACAGTCATATATGTAAAAGGGATGATAAAGACAGTACAATTGTACTGTTTTCCGCACTATAAAGGTACTCACAGACCAGGCAACATTTGTCGAAACATTTGTTACTTCTAAAGCTAAGATCCCACTATCGGCGCAATGTACCAATTTTTGGCGTATTTCATGTGCCGATAGTGTGAACGGTCAAAATGTTTTAATATGCGACAATCTGTGCCGAAATTGTGCTGACTGTGGACAATCAAAATTAACCTAGATGCGCGGATAATGTGAACACTATTTTGCACAATGTGGAGCAATCAAATTGTTTAATATGTACCGATTTTTATCGGCCACTTGTGTGCCGATCACAGTCGCCAATCAGCGCCGATACAAGGGATGGCAAAACGAAATTTTTAAATTGCACAAACTGGCTACTAAAATTTTACTCTTTTAGCTTAATTGTACCAAAATTACATTTGTTTTATCTATTATTTATGTATTGAAACGTTAAATAGTACATCTGTACTACTAAATGAAAGAAAACAATTCGCTTTAACCAAAACATTGCAGTTGTATCGAAGTTGCCATCCCTGGTTTGTAAACATCTGTTTACAAAACAACAATTACAAAAAGAAGAACAAGTGCAGTAAGTTTAAATGAAATTGAATATTTTTTTTTATTATATATATATTAACATATTATTTAAAATTGTTAGGAAACATAATTTAATATTCGGACGGAGAATTTTGCGAATTCCTAAAGTAAAATTATGTCTGCCAACAAGTAAATAAACAAAAACATTTGATTTAATTTGCCCAAATAGCACGATAGTGTGACCGCATTGTACCGATTATTGTCGCAATTGAGTTTTGGCCGACATGAACCGAAAAAAATTGTCACAATGTGCGACGATAATGGGATCACCTAAGAAAAAATTGTGCAATGTTTTTAAATGTGTGCCGATATAGCACGATAAAAATCGTCACATATTGTGCTATTTGAGCCGATAGTGGGATCTTAGCTTTATGTTTCAGTTTTTCCCACAGACGATGCAACGTGTTTTATGAATATGTATACTACTACAAAACAAAAATATTATTTATTGTTTTGTTTTTATACCTATCAAATTTTATGTCCCAAAAATTTTAATTTGATATTATAATTGTTTTACGAATCAAATGTTATTTGTTTTGTTATTGTTTTTTTAAAAACAGGTTAAGCCAAGGTATATTTACACAAGGTAAACTCGTTGCTACAACAAGTACAACAAGACAAAAACAACACGCCAAATTGTTTTTGTATTTGGAACCATGGTGTCAAAAAAAACGCAACAATGTGCCCAAGGTATATTTATAGCAAGGTAGGCTGCACGCATGTTGAAAGCAATTTACTTTTTCAAGATGTCGTCGCCGAGAAAACAATTCAAAATGTTTTGCTATTTTCCACTTTTGATTTTTCTGCACTGTAGACTGTTCGAAGGGACTTTATTTTTTTCTTTACTTCTTCCACTGGCATTTTTGTTTCAGAAGCTATAGACTCGTAGGCTTTTATTTTCAAATCATTTCGCCTATATGATGAAAGATTCATAAAATTTCGACTATTATATTCGACTTTATTATTTAAATGTAAATTAATTTGATTAAGCTTGAGGTCTTTTTTATATAAAAATATTAATTTTATTAAATTTTTTTTTTTTTAAGTAAAATTAATATTTTTATATAAAAGAGAACTCAAACTTAAACAAAAATAATAGAACTTTAAACAATAAAGATCGAATAAGAAAAAAGTATTTTAATAAAAATAATGTTTGGTATTTTGTATTAGTGTTTAATTAATTCTTTTACTACAATCATAACTTGCTACCATTTCACAAATTCAATTTCTTTCTCCCACAATTTGCTTCTTTTTTTCAATTGATAACCAAATTTGACGTTTTACGTTAGCAATAATTGTTAACGGAAATGGACTAAAAATTATTGCAACATAAATTACCGGCAATAAATATGTACAAAAAATTGCAGTCTACATTAGAGATAACATAATTTTGACATTTACTGCAATATATGTCGCAATAGCTATCGCTGTAGCCCGTTTCTGTATTTTTCATATCGTTAAACTTTTCGCATGAAACGTGTGAATCATGGTGGAATAGGCAGGTGGCATCGTTACGGCAACAAATACAACATTACAACAAAAATGGAAACTATATCACCGTTTACGTCAAAAAATACTTTAAACAAAAATGAATGCGTGCCGCTGAACGTGATGAAATAAATAAATTTTTAGCTAATTTTTATTTAATTATGGTCAATATCTTATTTATTTTAATTTAAAATTATCAAAAACTTTAATAAAAACCAATTATTACAGCACAAAACGTGGACTTTTTGTAAACATAAACAAAACTTTGACATAAACCTAGACAAATAATGCAAGAGCAAAAAATCGTCATCTGGCGTAGTGCTGCCACCTGTTTATTTCAATATGGTGTGAATTGCAACAAAAATAGTGTGAAATGAAACAAAAAATGGTTTTTCTCACACAAGTGTTTCTGTATCTTTTCTTTGTGAGAATTAGCTGTCATTTACCCCGGGTCTCCACGTAGCAATATTTATTGCGGCAAACGTCAAATTTGATTGCTCCATTAAATTTGCGACGTATAGACCGCAAATTGCCATGAGTGGCAATCCATTGCGCAATGATTGCTCCTCTGATTGCTTGAGCAATTATTGCTTAGCAATCTGCTGTCAAATCGGTTGTAATTTATCTGACATTTCATTTCTCTGTACGATTTTTTATTTTTTAGTGTGTTTATTTATTAAAAAAGCAATCAAGAAAAAGCCGCCAAGTGAAAAAATACTTCAACAAAATACAGAAAAAGTTTTTAGATATTATATTTTTAAATAATCGTCAATATCAATAAAAGCAAACGACGAATTTGTTTTTATACCCTTCACCACAGGTGGAAAAGGGTATATAAAGGTTTGTCATTCCGTTTGTAATTTCTACAATATTGATCTTAGACCCTATAAAGTATATATATTCTGGGTCCTTATGAGGAGAGAAGTTGATTTAACGATATCCGTCCGTCCGTCTGTCCGTCTGTCCGTCCGTCCGTCTGTCCGTCTGTCCGTCATACGCTTGATATGTGTTTTCCGGGAAAACCAGACATGATAGCGGCTAGGTTGTTTTACATTTATGTCACATATAGTCCACCATTTCGTGCTATTGAAATTCAGCAAGATCGGTCCACAAATGGCTGAGATATGATCAAAAAACCACGACTGCCTCTAATTTTTTCCAAAAATCCCTTGTTGTTGTATTTTTATTGCTTTTTTCTGTATATCTGCAGAACGGTAAGAGCCAAAGTTTCCAAATTAGGTACACACATTTAGGGGTTCAATACACACCACCCTACAAAATGTGGGCGGGATTGGAGAAGTGGGCGTGGTACCTCCCGTACAAAAAAAAATAAAAATTGTATAAAAACCTAAATTTTAGGGCTGTCATATGTCCTATGGATATGACTTATATACCAAAATATCGGAAATTTTTAGTAGAACATATTTTATAAAGAACTCGGGAAAATCGGTTCAGATACAAAAAAGTTATGACCAAAATTAACCATGGATATTCCCGAGTCCAAGTTTTATAACACAAATAAATGGTAAATTTCTTGCTAAACACGTCGGTATATAAATCTGTCAAATCGGTTAAAAAATGGCTGAGTTATAATCAAAATACTGAAATCCCAAAAGTTACTCTTTTTATAATTAAGTTTGTTTTTTTTATAATTAAGTTTGCTTAAATATATGTACACATATGTAGGTATATATATATATATAAGTTAACACAAATTATGTTTAAAATCTATTTTTTTGGAAATAACTAAATAAGACACAAAATAAGTTCACAAGCTGACGTTGCGTATTTTGCAATACAACAACGCAGCTTATTTCACAATAATTCCATTGCACATGCCAATGGTTGATATCCGATACCCACATGGGGTGACTGCCAACAGCCAGGAATACTGCAACTCAACAAATTCCCATCAACAACATTGCACAACGATAGCAACAACATCGCACGCGCCGTCTGCTGATACCAAATACTCGAATGGCGTGATCAACAAAACCTGTTAATAAGTAGGGTAGTTTTTAAGAATATTGTTACTTTTAGTTTTTATACCAAATAAAGAACATTGTTGTGTCGCCATCCGCGCACAACAATTAATTTTTTTATTAAAAAATTCTATCCAGGATTTAATTGGCGCCCGAGCAGGGACCCAAGGATAAAAGGTCCCCCGGTATCGAAAAAAACAAAAGTCAAGCCTTGCCAAGCCCCTCAGTAATCCGTAAACGATAAACAGGAGTGACGTGAAGTCACAGCTTGGTAAGCCCGTGCCCCGCGGATTAACTAGATAATAGAAATTATAAATAAGGAAAAGTGAAACAAAAAAATTTTAAAAAATTAATAAAAATAAAAATAGTGACATTAAAACAAAATTTTAAAGGAAAAATTTTAAATAAAAAATTAATTCTGAAAAAAACAGTGATGACAAAGTTTAAAGGAAAATTTTTAAATGAAAAAATTATAAAAAAATAGTAACATTAAAACAAAATTTTAAAGGAAAAATTTTAAATAAAAAATTAATTCTGAAAAAAAAACAGTGACAACAAAGTTTAAAAGAAAATTTTTAAATGAAAATTAATATAGAAAAATTATAAAAAAATAGTGACAAATTTTAAATAAAAATTAATGCTGAAAAAAAAACAGTGACGACAAAGTTTAAAAGGAAATGTTTAAATGAGAAAAAATTATAAAAAAATAGTAACATTAAAACAAAATTTTAAAAGAAAAATTTTAAATAAAAAATTAATTCTGAAAAAAAACAGTGACAACAAAGTTTAAAAGAAAATTTTTAAATGAAAATTAATATAGGAAAAATTATAAAAAAATAGTGACAAATTTTAAATAAAAATTAATGCTGAAAAAAAACAGTGACGACAAAGTTTAAAAGGAAATGTTTAAATGAGAAAAAATTATAAAAAAAATATAGTAACATTAAAACAAAATTTTAAAAATTTTAAATAAAAATTAATATCGAAAATTTTGAAAAAAAAACAGTGACATTAAAAGAAGAGTGAAACGAAGGAAAAACAATTCTTTTTTTATATAAAATTATAGAAAATTTTTTTTGGAAACAGTGACACAAGAATTAGAGGGAAAACTAAGGAAGTAAATAGAAAATTAAAAGAAATAACCATTAAGAATACATAAAAATAAGTGCAATTTCGAAAAAAAAACTCTTCCTAAAAAGGTGCAAATAGCAAAAGCATTAGAAAATTTGTAATAAATAAAAATTATTAGTATTGTGATTAAATTGTGAACTTGGAAATAACGTCAGCTATAACAAACAATATCAACAACACCAGCTACTCATCAGTCATCAAGTGCCTCAAAATCATCCAGGAGAGCAGTATGGTTCTTAGATTAATGTAAGATTATTCCTTTTTTTTATTATTATTATTTTTTTTTTCATATTTAAGTATTCAAGAATCAGATTGTTAAAAGAAAAAAAGTGAAACTTTTATTATTTCATCTGTTAACATAAAATATTTCCGAAAACAATGTCAGAAGACGAGACTATAGATCAACTGACAGACAGATTAAATAGAACATTAAATATGAGTTTAAATGGATCATCCGTCCATAACAGTGGCTCCTCGGGGCTTAATAACATTCAGAGGGAACAGATAAGGGAGATTCTGAACGAAGTTCTTGGATCACAAAGTCCTCACTTGGAGGAGGAAATAGATCAACCCATCGGAACTGTAACGAAATTAGAGGAATTAGACAAAGTACCGGACATTGTACGGACGCTACGTGAATTTTCTGGGCAACCGGGGGAATTTAACTCCTGGCGTAAATCGGTGGATAGGGTAATGGAACTCTTTAAGTCCCTCCAGGGGACAGGACGATATTATGCAATTTTGCACACCATTAGAACAAAGATAACTGGTGATGCAGATACTGCATTAGAGTCATACAGAACACCTTTGGATTGGCCCAGGATGAAGAAATGTCTGATGATGCACTATTCCGATAAAAGAGATATCGGAACTTTGGAGTATCAAATGACAGTTCTGTGCCAAGGCAATAGGCCTATAACTGAGTTTTATCACGCTGTTTATCAGCATCTTTCACTGATACTTGACAAAGTATCATGTTTGAATCTAGATGAGGGAAGCCTTCGATCAATGACGAACACATATAGGGATAAAGCCTTGGACACGTTCGTTAGGGGTCTAAACGGCGATCTTCCACGGTTGTTAAGCGTCCGTGAACCTGCTTCCTTGCCTGAGGCACTACACATCTGCTTAAAGTTAGACAACATGGCATTTCGCATGAACTATGCACATGGACAAATATCAAAGGGGAACATACAGAGGGACAGAATTGGAATTACCAATCCGTTCACGGGAAATAGACAAAAATTCTTTCCCGAGCTTGCTTATGTTGGCGGTACGGTACATAGAAGACCACCATTGCCACCCCGTAATACTCCTGTACCGAACTATAACCCAAATTACAGTCCCAACCAGAACTTTCGACCAATCGGTTACCAACAATTCGGCCCAAGACCACAGTTTAATCAAGGAAACCCAAATGGTTTCCAGAACCATTATAACAGACCCCAATATTCAACCCCGAATTATCCTACACCGGCACCTAAAGTAGAACCTATGGAGGTAGATAGATCCATACAATCCAGACAGGTTAATTACATGAATAGACCACACGATACAGCCTTCAAGAGGGCACCTACTTCATCCATACAGGCCCCTCAGAAAAAGATGCAAAGGAATTTCCACGTTGTAACGAACAACGAAAGTAGAATTCAACAACCATCCCATGATGTCAATAATTACTACCAGGAAGAGGGCGCAGTTGGTGGAATGAATGAAATTGACGAATATTATAGGCAATTTGCCAATAGCGGGCTGGAGATGGCTGAGTATCCGCCTGAAAATTCGGAAATTGGGGAGAATGACCCCAGAACAACTGACTATCCACAGGAAGATTTAATCAATGACCTGAATTTTTTTTGGTTAAATAGTTCCTCGCTCCCATACTTTCGAGTTAGAACGAGGAACGGCCGAACTCTCAAATTCCTTTTAGATACGGGTAGTAATAAGAATTATGTAAAGCCAAGTTTAGTTACTAATCATATACCTAACCAGGAGAAATTTAGCGCAAAATCGATTACGGGAGATGTGGAAATAACACATCATGCACTTTTGAAAATGTTTAGCATCAATGATGTTCCCATAAAATTCTTCATATTACCAGGGCTACGAACCTTTGATGGAATATTGGGCAACGATAGTTTGAAAGAATTATCAGCCGTGATTTATACATCAAAGAATTATTTTACTGTAAAAGGAGAGATAAAAATCCCGATATTCCAATATATTTCCCAAGACGTCAATAATATAGAAATTAGAATGAAACACCTGTCAGAAAATCAAAGGATTTCTCTCGAGAACATTGTGAGTCGCCATAGAAGCTTATTCGCAGACCCAGACGAAAAGCTCACCTATACGACCAGGGTTGTGGGTGATATACGTACTTCCACAGACGCACTCTCTAGGCCTCCAGAGACAAGCATAAATTCCCTGTCAGGTACAGTGCACAGTAGTGACAGTTCTCCACAGGACCTTATTCCAAGCATAGAAACACCAATAAACGTGTTCAAAAATCAAATCTTTCTCACCATAGGCGAACCATCCACGTACCAATTTAAAATTATATTTCCAGGGTTTCATCGACATCTGATAAACGAACCTAACTATGACGAACAAAAACTGACAGAAATTCTGAAAAGGTACTTGAATCCGTCCGTTATTAATGGCATAAAAACTCCTGAACCGATAATGGGGAAAATTCAGACAATCTATCCGAATCATTTTTCAAGCTACAAATGTCGATTTACACAACTGGTGGTCGACGATATAACGTCAGAAAACGACCAGGAAAATATAATCGTGGAGACACACAATAGAGCCCATCGTAATGAAAAGGAAAATAGGTTACAAATTATGGAAAAGTTTTACTTTCCGGGAATGGCAAACAAGATTAAAAGGGTCATAAAATTATGTTCCACTTGTAAGAGAAATAAGTATGAAAGGCATCCCAATACGCCTGAATTAAAAGAGACACCTATACCAACTCATCCTGGTCACACGGTCCACCTTGACATTTTTTCCACAGACAAAAAATTGATACTAACGTCAATTGACAAATTTTCAAAGTATGCCCAGACCAGATTACTAAAAGGGCGATCGATAGAAGATGTTAGGGGACCTCTTAGAGAGATTTTATTTTTTTACGGGGTACCAAAGAATATTGTCATGGATAACGAACCTTCTTTAAATTCAGCCTCAATCCTATTCATGATGAGGGACGATTTGAAAATAAACGTCTTTACCACCCCATCCTATAGAAGCGAAGCGAATGGACAAATAGAACGGTTCCATTCCACTTTAGCGGAGATAATGAGATGTTTGAAGAGTGATGGCACATCTAGGAACTTCGAGGAACTGTTGGAAAGATCTGTGAATGAATACAACCATACCATTCATTCGACGATCAAGAAGAGAGCTGTAGATCTCTACTTTGGTCGAACAGTAGACTTCTCACCTCAAGATTTGGAGATAACCAGATTATCCAACGTTGACCGACTGAAGCGCAAACAGGAAAATGACTTGACATTCCATAATAAAAATAGGAAACCAGTAAAGGAATACGTACCGGGTCAATTGGTCTACGTTAAGACAAATAAAAGACTAGGGACAAAACTTTCTGGCCGGTTTAAAGAGGAGATAGTGAAGGAAAACCGTAATACAACTATAGTTACGGAAAGTGGGCGAGTTATCCACAAGAGTCACATCAGAAATTGATAAATTTCTACATCTTATTCCTCACCTTTTTTTTTTTCCTTTTTTTTTCAGTTTACTAATTACTAGCGTCCTTGCGGATTTTAACATTCTTGACTACTCTAATGCGAGACTGATAACCATCCAGAACGGAATCGCAAGAAAACAGAACGGCACCTTTAAAGTTATACATTCCATTGACCTAGAACAATATCGAGTTTTGTCACAAGATATCGAATCCACATTGAACAGTAATATTACATATAGTCATCCGCTCCGTCCGTTTTTAAGACAACAAGTGTCCGATATTAATGGACTCCTCAAACGATTAAGCCCGAAAATGAGGAAAAGATCTATCGATATTATTGGTAGTGCATGGAAATGGGTTGCTGGAACTCCAGACAGCCACGATTTTGAAATCTTAAATCAGAAAATTAAAAATTTATTGGAGAATAACAATAGACAAATGATTATAAACGAACTGACAACTAGCAGAATACAAGACATTTCAAATATTACAAATGAAATATTAAAAGTAAAACGGGAAGATTTTAATAATGAACTGGCAAATACATTAGAACACAAATTAACGTTAATTGAAAAAGAATTACAAAACATTGAATATGCAATCCAATGGGCTAAAGTAAGCATCGTAAATTCATTTATTTTGTCAAAAACTGAAATTGAAAATTTAAATCATGTTTTAGAAAATTACAATATTCCCATTTTTAATGTAGATGAATTGTTATCTTTTGGAAGTGTAAAAATTGTAACAAATAATAAAGAAATTTTATATATTTTAAGTATTCCCATTGCCCAAAATGATATTTGTAAAATTTTCTTAGCAAAGCCAGTAAAGATTGGAAATACAATTGATAAAATAGAATATGAAAAAATTTTGGATTGTAATAATAATTTATTCGCTATCAAGGATAGCTGCAAAAGCTACAATGAATTAACTATATGTAATAGAGATAAGCTCGTACAATTAAATGATAACTTTTGTATAACTAGTTTATTTAGAAATAAAATAGGAAGCTGCACACAGGTTAACAACGAACACGTACCCGCCATAGAGGAAATTGGAAGCGACTTACTACTACTGAATCAATATATTGGGAAAATTACAGTGAACAAAGAAGAGATAAAATTGAATGGAACTTATTTAGTGAAATACTTTAACACAACAGTCAACATCGATGGTCGAGAATATTACTCGAAAGAAATAAGCGGCAATAAACCTCTTCCAGCCTCTCTACAACCAAAAGCATGGAATAGCAAAACTGAAGAAATTCTCTCATTACAGAGACTACAAAAACTTAATGTGGGAAACATCAGAAGATTGGAAGTATTAGAAAACAAAAATAAATTTCTAATGACATCAAGCATCATTATCGTTATATCCATTTGTGCCACTATCATTTGGATCGCTAAGAAGAAGAAAACAAAACCAAAAAACGAAACAATAGAAATAGAAGTAACTCAACCGGAATCTCCAATTACTATAAAACCCACAGAAAGGAAAACTGGGAAAAAGAACTCCACCATTTACGACATCCATACATTTTAAGCAATCGGGACGATCGCATTTAAGGAGGGAGGAGTTAACACAAATTATGTTTAAAATCTATTTTTTTGGAAATAACTAAATAAGACACAAAATAAGTTCACAAGCTGACGTTGCGTATTTTGCAATACAACAACGCAGCTTATTTCACAATAATTCCATTGCACATGCCAATGGTTGATATCCGATACCCACATGGGGTGACTGCCAACAGCCAGGAATACTGCAACTCAACAAATTCCCATCAACAACATTGCACAACGATAGCAACAACATCGCACGCGCCGTCTGCTGATACCAAATACTCGAATGGCGTGATCAACAAAACCTGTTAATAAGTAGGGTAGTTTTTAAGAATATTGTTACTTTTAGTTTTTATACCAAATAAAGAACATTGTTGTGTCGCCATCCGCGCACAACAATTAATTTTTTTATTAAAAAATTCTATCCAGGATTTAATTTATATATATGCCTAAAAGCCAATTTAATGGAAATATTATTTTTAAGCACGTTGGTATATAAATCTGCCAAATCGGTTAAAAATGGTTAAGTTATGTGCAAAATACTCCAAAAAAGGACTAAAAACATTAACATTTTTATAAAAGCTAAAATTTTAGAGCTGTATTATGACCTATTCATACGTTTTAGATATCAAAATATCGGAAATCTTTAGGAAAACTCGGAAACTTAGAAAAAAAGTAATGTCAAAAATATATTTTTTTTTTTAATACCTTTTTTCGTGAACCATAGAACTTCCCGACTACAAGTTTTATCACCAAAGTAAATGGTAATTTTATACTTAAAGATGTCGGTATGACCAAATACTGAAATTCGATCAAAACTTAACGTGCTATATATTAATTAAACTTTTAATATATTTAATAGCACGCAATCATGTGCAAATAATTAAATAAAACTAAACTATATATATTTTATAAATATACATATATATACATATATTTAAATATATATATAAACTTCTGTTCTTTCCAAACCATGGTGAAGGGTATATAAGATTCGGCATAGCCGAATATAGCACTCTTACTTGTTTTTGTATATTTTTGTTTTTTCAATAGAACAATACAAGTTTTAGGTTTTTTTTCATACGCAAATAAACAAAAAAGTAACATAAAACACAGCTACGACAATTACAATTAATTATTTTATTAATTTCAAAAGAAAATTTAACAACCATTTCAAAACACAACAGCAATTTTCTGACTTGTTGTCAAATTTCAGTATAGAAACAAAACAATATTTTGACGTTTCACCATTTTTTTAATTCGCCGTGGAAACAGCTGATGAACGACTGACGAGTTGAGCTTACCTGGAGTTAATTCGCCTTGTCTCTGCATTTCTCGCATCGTAAAATTTCTTAGACGAAGTGTGAAACAAAAAATTCCATCGTTTCTCGATTTATGAGATAAAAGTGTTTCTGTATTTAAATGCGAATATTTCCATTCAATTAAAAGCGAAACGTCAACAAAAGAAATAAATATAATAAAAACAGGGCTGCCAGATTTGACGAGTTATCGTCATCTTGACGATTTTTTGTTCCGATATTAACAAAGTGACGTTTTGATGATTTTTGCTAAAAAAGTGACGAAAGCAAAAGCAAAAACAAAATCAAAACGTTTTCTTTCTCTTTCTTCGCAAGCTGCAATGCAAATGATTTAGGCATTTTTCATACGTCACTTTTTTCATACTGTATACTTTGTGGTTTTCGCTTCAAAAATTTTTGTGTACTAAAGTATGCCGTCAGCGTTCGACAGTGTAATAGCTAAACCCAAAGTATGCCATCATACATGTCTTCAGACAAGTATGCGTGTCTAATAGCCCTTTTACGTTTATATAGCAAGAACAATTTTAACGTAAGCGACAAATTTCATGAGTATAAAATATATATGAAATAAAATAAAAAAACTCTCTCCTGTAAAATTTGATTTTTGTTGCTTACGCTATTTTCGCTGGTAGGGGCCTATATAGTGATAAAGTTTAATATTAGTTTTAGTAATCTAAAAACGATTTGTATCTAATTTTTATACAGAGTTTCATTAATCATCTCTTTATTGTTTTATTTTTTCATTAATAAAATGTAAAACAAAATGTTGATTAAACAACACAATTTTAAAAAGCACATGTAAACAAAACTTTTGACATTTCTGGCAACACAAAAATTTACCGGCTGTCTTTTTGCCGCCACCTGTAGTTAATTCGCCATGTATTTAATGTTAAATTCGCCTTGTATTTACATTTAGCAATAATGTTTACGAAAACATTGGAATTTTATAGCAGAACTTTTAAAAAACTCAATAATGTAGTTAAAACTTGTAGATCTTTTAATAGTAGTGCAATATTAAAACAAAATGGTATATTTTAAATTAAAAAAAACCTAAGAGAAAATATGTATGTTTGTATCTATATTTAACAGAAACTTCTCCCGAAAAGACTATAGTGGTGGAAAAAGATGAACAAATTACATTAATTGGTATAAATCGGCCGAAACAGCGCAATGCCATTAACTTTGAGACTGCCGAGAAACTTTCAATGGCTATAAGTGAGTTTGAGGCAGACTCAAGCTCACCAGTTGCTGTTCTTTATGGTGTGGGTGGTTCATTTTGTGCCGGCTACGATGTTCATGAGTTGGAATCTCAATTGGGAAAAGGTAGTTTAGATTTTTTGTTACGCCATGAAGGCTCCGTCGGACCCACACGTCGTCATAGTGCTAAACCTATTGTATGTGGCATTAGCGGATTTTGTGTTGCTAGTGGTTTGGAATTGGCTTTAATGTGTGATTTAAGAGTGATGGAAGAAACGGCCATATTAGGTTTCTTTAATAGACGTTTTGGAGTGCCCATGAGCGATGGTGGTACTGTGCGCTTAGCCTCAATAGTAGGTCATTCCAGAGCTTTAGATCTTTTAATAAGTGGACGACGAATTACTGGCAAGGAAGCTTTAGAAATTGGTTTAGTAAATCGTTTAGTGGCTACCGGCACAGCTTTGGGTCAAGCCGTTAATTTGGCTTTCTCTATAGCTAAATTTCCTCAAGCCTCTATTGCACAAGATCGCAATGCTCTCTATACTAATGTATTTACACGTCATGGCTTCCGGGCTGCTATGCAAACTGAAGTTATGAGCACTACAAGAGAAGTTTTAACAGAACTTAAAGAGGGTGTTCAACGTTTTAGAAAATGTAAGTACATACAAACATATTTATATTGCTTCGTTGTAGGTTTCATTTTTATAGAAATTTATCTCTTTTTAGCCGAAGTTAAAGGCTCTAAAACTGATTCGTTTCAAGTAAAACCCAAACCCATTCCAGATTGGGAAAAATCTGAAATTGACCATGAAAAGAATAAAAACACATAAAAAGTGGCAGCAAGTGATAATAGCTAATTATGTTAAATTCATTTGTAAGAAAAATGGTTATGTAATGATTGAGGGCTATTTAAACAAAGGTGGCAATCTCCATTTTTTAAACTAATCTTATAATGTGCAATATACCTAGTTGCAATTGGAGAATTCTTATGATGTGTAAATTTGTAGAAACCAAAAAGGCGTTTATCGGACTTAAATCTATAGTCAAAAAGTACTGGTTAAAACAAAAATAGTAAGTAATATTAATTGTTTTGCTCATATTCTAAAATGCAAAATTGTTGCGCTTTTTACGAAAAATTGTCCATTTTTTTTATGTGTTTTTAAGAAAAAATAGAACTATGTATATGAAAAAGTAACATTTTGTCATAAATTTTAAATCATCAACATTAATGAGTGCCCCGTTAGGCTAGTTGGTAGTGAGCTAGTCTATCAGCGCCGGGGTTCCGGTTAAAAAAAAGATAAATGTTCGCTTAAAGTTACATTAATCAGCAATGTTATCGAAATCAAAATCACGTGATATTGAAATCGAACAAATTTTGAAAACTGCTGTGTTAAAAGTTTATAAAAATATTTCCTTGTACATACCTCATACTTTAAAAGCAGCGGTCATCACAAAGAGAGACAGTTAAAAATGTGTATGTAGTGGTGAGTGCAGAGAGGAAAATAAATTTACTCGTTTGAGACATTAACTATGTGTCTTTTTCTCGTTTTTTTAAATTATGGCTTTTTACAATTGTTTCGTTAACCTTCGTGTTGTGTGTGTGTGAAATTCACGAAAATTGCTCGGCCCCCGGGGGCATTGCGTGATGATCGTTGCTTTAAGGACAGCTTCCCTTTATCAGAACAACTTTAGAAATAAAAAAATACGTTAATTTAAAAAAAAATTAATTAAAAATTTCCATCGGTTTTGATTTCACTTGATTTTAATTTCCATAACATGGCAGTTATTATGTATTTTTATTAATTGATATGCAAAGTTTATGTAAAGAAGCTAAAAATCGGTACAAGAATTAAAAATATCCAATTTCGCCAAATTAAGTAATGACCATTTGATTAAAACAAACACAATGTAAAATGTTTGTATATTTTTAGGTTTTCCTTTATCTTTAGAAAAAGTTTTCCTGATGATCTGGCCTAAGCAACCAGTGAAATGCGCATAGAAACTAGATTTCCCTCAGCAATAAATTTCAGTGTATTTATCAAAACCAAAAATTGGCAATTTAGCACGTCATATTAATCATAAAATGTTTGTATTGGATTTATTTCTAAACCCAGGTGTAGATTTGGTTCAACTATTTATGAAAATATAGGTTTTGATTATTTATTATAGAAACTACGAAAATGGACATAGCCACCTTTGTTGCTATATCCCTCAACTGTTATTTTGTTAATCATGCTGCTTAAAAGGATGCAATCGTATTGGCATATAAGTTTTTTTTAATGTGTTTTAAGTATTATTTGCAATATACATAATTAGTCTAAAAAACCAATAATAAAAATAGCAAAGCTAATTAAATAAAAAACGATTTAAAAATTATTAAAGTACACAGCATGGTGATTAAAAAATTTGACGGAAAGTGCTCTATAAATCAAATTACATTCTTACTAATACGGATTTATTCAATAATATTTAGGCAGCGTATTTAAAATCTTGACTCACTCCTTTCTGCAGTCAGTTGAACCTTATATTTAGTCTTACAAGTTAAATTTATATTTTATTTATTATATTATATTTATTTTTTAGTAAGATATCTCTGTGTTAGTCAAAAAGGTCTTCCTAACAAACCAAAACGAAATGCTTGTAAGCAATTGTTTAAAAAAGAAAATTGATCCTTCTGATAATATTACTTGTCTACAATATAATGTAAGCTAGGAAGTATTATTAAAGAATAAGCTTACAGCAAATCATTTTTCTAACCTATAATAAGATTACATCCTGTACGAACACTTTGTTTAAATTTATATGGCATGCTTACAAAAAGTTTGTTACTTACATATATGGTTGCCAGAGGTAATAATGCCCTCTAGGGAGAGCTGGTCGGGCAGGGGCAGATTATTTGGTGGATTTGCTATTTTCACTGATGGCTCGAAGGTGCAGGGGTCTACATTGAGGATCTGAACATAAGAAGGTCATATAGGCTTCCTGACGACTGCAGTGTTTTTCAAGCGGAGGTTCTGGGGGTCTGGAGGGCCGTGGAACTGATGAGGGACAACATTGACAGGGGCTCGGAGGTCACTATATACATATGTGGACAGCCAGGCGGCTCTTATGGCCGTAAGGGGCTGTTATGTGAACTCCAGGCTAGTTGATGAGTGTAGGAGGGCTCTGAGGGGAGCCTTAGGGGAGTATCTGCTAAGGTTATGCTGGGTGCCGGGTCATTGCGATATAGGCGGATATAGGCCGGGTCATTGCGATATAGGCGGCAATGAGATTGCTGATGAGTTGGCAAGACAGGGCTCAGAGATGGAGGATCCTGACTGTGTGGAGGCGGTTAGGCCTCCATTGGGCTTCTATTTTTGTAGAATTAGGGAATGGATACTGAGCGTGACCAATCGGGCTTGGGGGAGCCGAACGGACTGTCGCGTATCACGGACACTGTGGCCGGTGCTTAGGAAGTCCGATTCGGTGTCGCTGTTGGGCAGGAGCAGGGTCTGCGTTAGGACCATGATAGGAATTATCACGGGCCACAGTATGATAGGCAGGATGGCGGTGAGGATGGGATCCGACTTGTCGGATATATGCAGGTTGTGCGAGGAACCTGAGGACTTGGAGTCAGTTGAGCACTTTCTGTGCCACTGTCCCAGGTTGCAGGGTAGCAGGGTAGCAGGTTGAGGTGGCTGGGCAGTAGATTCCTGGGCGAATTAGGGGATGTCTCGGGTTGCGGACTCGAGAATCTGATAGGATTCGTAATGGGGATGGCCTGGCTGCGCGAGGGGAGACTGGGTGCTAACCGCACGTAGGGCGGATTTGGTTTAAGTGGGATTTCTCTCGGGGTTGGTCCTTTACCTTCTTTTCTTTCCTTTCTTTTCTACCTATCTTTCGGATCTGTCTTATGCTTTTGCTGCTTACTTCACCTACTTTATACCTTCTTAGCTATCTCTAATTAAGGCGTCACAATGGACCATATTGGTCTCTGGGTGAAGGTGTGAAGGAAACTTCACACCGGTCTTTCTACCTACCTACCTACATATATGTATAACATTTAATTACTTTTTTAAATTGTGCACTGCTTAAAACCTTAAACTCCTTCACTCTTCAAACAAAACATAAAGTCTAAAGCCCATGTGTAATCGGTGTGTAATTCTACTTTAAGTTATATCTTTAATGAATTATTGACAGTCAAGATTTGCTGTTCGCTGTTAAAAATAATAATAATAATTTTATATTTGTACTTTTACCTCATATATTTTGAATTCCAATATCTAAAAATTTGTATAACCTTATACACGTTTCAATTCAATTGTCAATTGAGTCTTTCAACTGAATTGATGCTTGGCCACACAATTCATCAACTGAATTGAAAGATTTTAAATTAGTTTTAAATTTTAATGAAATAAAAGACAATTTTTAAAATACTTAACTTTTGTTTTTGCAAAAGAAAACTACAAACAATAATTTTGTACAGCTGATCAAAAGATTCGAGCACACACAGTACAATCGAATTGAAAGCAGGGACATAACAGTTATAAACAATATTTGAAAAAATCCGACTTTATTCGCCAGCTCACATAGACACTGAATGTCCGTTGCGATACCACTGCGCTTCCACTCATGCGTAATTAGGTGTTTTGCATATTCTTAGAATACATGACGAGACCTACAGTTCAATGCTGAATCCAAACGTCAAGATTTGAAGTGCTTTAGAACAGAAATTACTTTCATTAGTTCGCTCAAGCCAACCGATAGTTGAAGATGTTAAGAAATAATTATTTCTTTTTGAATTACCTAAAATCAGAAAACGGGTCCATCTATTTGACAAATTTTTCTTTCAAATGTTCGTATTAATCCATTTTAAGTTTTCATCGAAAGAAAATTTTACCACGCCTACTTTTACGCCCACTTTTTCTATTAAGCCTTAAGTTGAGAACGGCTAGACCGATTCAAACGATTTTTTTCTTTAAAATGGTTGCCATGGTCCAACTTAGGTTTTTACGGAAAGAAAATTTTGCCCCGCCCACTTTTTCGATTTACCTAAAATCAAAAAACGGCTCCATCGATTTGACTAATTTTTCTTTTAAATGTTCGTATTAATTTATTTTACGTTGGCGCCTACTTTTACGCGCACTTTTTCTATTAAGCGCATAACTTGAGAACGGCTTGACCGATTTGGACGATTTTTTCTTTTAAATCATCGCCATGGTCCAACTTAGGTTTTTACGGAAGGAAAATTTTAAAGGCCGTAAAAAAGTTAATGTCCCCATTATAAAGTCTCTGTCGTATATTCTCACATACCTTCGCAAGAGCTGTAATACAGCTATGACCCCGGCTAAAACCAGATTGCATAAAAATATGGAGTTTCTACCCATACGCCATGTAAGCTCAACAGTTTTAAACTTTATCTAGATAAGTTTCGCGTCTATATGATTTTTCCAAGTAAGATGACGGTCAAGGTGTATACCGAGATATTTTACATTTGTTTGTTGGGGTATATTGTAATTATTAATTTGTATTGGTGGACACGATCCTCTTCTTAACGTAAAATTATGTGGATACATTTCTGCTCATTCACTTTGATTTTCCATTTATCTAACCAATTTTCCAATTGTGATATGTGATTTTGTAACAATCTTGACGCTTCTAATGGGTCATTGTGGACACTAAGAATTGCTGTATCATCAGCAAATGTGGACGTGTGGGTATAAGTGTTTAATGGCATATCTGATGTGTAAAGTATATAGAGAAGTGGTCCTAAAATACTACTTTGCGGTACTCCAGCTCGTATGTCTTGGGGGGGTGCTGTAAAAACTTTTTTCTGCAAGAACGAATTTTCGATTTGTAATGTATGTATCTTTCTAGCAGCTTGTGGGAATTTGATGGTAACAAAAGTTTTATTTTAAAAAGAAGTCCCTCATGCCAAACTTTATCAAAGGCTTGTGAGACATCGATAAAGAGAGCAGAGCCATATTTTTTTCCTCAAATGCCATTCTTATTACTGTGATTAACCTATGAACTTGTTCGATGGTGTTGTGTTTCCACCTAAAGCCAAATTGATGTGCTGGAATAGTATTGTTTTCGATTACATATTTAGTTAACTTGTTCATGAGTAAGTTTTCGAACAGTATGACATATTGGGTAAAAGACTGATGGGTCTATAAGATTCCACTTTAGTGTGGTCTTTGCCTGGTTTGGGTATCATTTTAACAAGCGATGTTTTCCATTCTGGCGGATAAAAGCCTAGGCGTAAAATAGCATTAAAAATATAGAGAATTATTCTTACTGCTATGCAGGGTAATTCCAAAAGCATCTTATTACTGATATTCTCGATGCCTGGTGCTTTTTTTTGGGTCCAACTCAATAATAGCTCTTTGGACCTCTCGCATTTCAAAGATAAGTGACACTTGCTATGTGCTGTGATATTGCAGGTTTGCGTAAAGGAGGTTTACAAATAACGGGTCTTTTAAGATTTTTTGTAGCACGCCACAATGAGTAATTCGTTTTTGATGTTGGATCTAAGTTTTCAAGAAGCCTATTAAGCGATGCAATTTTCTTTTCTTCAAGAAGTCTATGCAAGTTCTTTGTGCATTCTTTTAAACGTTCCTTGAGTTGTGGAGATCTGTGCTGTTGCCATTCTCTTCGTATACTTCTTTTTTTACTTAGGAGTCTTTCAACATCTATAGATAAAATTCTGGTTTCTCTTTTTTGTCGGGGGGACTTGGTAGCAAGTTGAGCAGCCAGTTTTATTTTTAGTTCAAAATTTTTTACCGAAATGTCTATATCATTTGGTGTTCTTAGCGGTATATTCTCCGAGCAATGGGTACTAAGCATTTTGTATTTCAACTAATCTGTGCTTTTGCCTGTTAGCGCTAAGTCACCAGCGGGGTTTATTATTGCTTGAGGTTTTTGAAGTAAAACGATTGTGGGTGTGTGACTTGATGACAGATCTAGTGACGATTCTACGTTCACAAATTCTCTTGAGATAGCCTTAATCATTCCAAAATCTATCAAAGGTAAGCCGTAACCCACTCAATCCCAACCAAAAAAAAGTAACCCTTATCTTTTCATATTTTCTTGTGACTCTCATAGCACTTTCTTGTCACAAAGGAAAGAAAGCTAAACGTATTTAAATAATTCCCTAGCCACACTTGGAAATTATTCAAGTAATTTAGATTGTATTTAACGAAGTAAAGTCTTTTAATCCTTAACCAATCTATAGTTTTTCATAATGTTTAATTCTGTGGCATTTTGACAAAACATCTTAAGTCGAGATAAGATAGCAAAAAAGTTTTTTAAAAAAACTCGGTGAAAAAATCATTTTTATTCAATAATAAAATAAATCAAAATTAAAGAAAAATTTCGTTTATAATACAAAATTTTACAAACTTAAACAAAAATGTTTTTTAATGAAAATTCGCATGATTAACAACATTTTTTTCAACTTTTTAAATTCGAGTTAAGATGTTTTGTCAAAATGCCACAGAATTGAAAATTATTTAATTGACTTATTTCCTTAAGATCAAATAATAACGATTGGAAGCAGTTCTGCTAGAATGGAGAAAAATATTGAGCTTAACCCAATCGAAAACATAAAATGCATTTTTTTGGCATACATAGACATCAGAATCACTTTCTGAGTCGATCTTAAGATGGCCGTTCGGCTGGCTGGCTGTCCAGGTAACCTTGTGCGCAAAGTACAGGTCGCAATTTTGAGAATGGTACATAGGAACACGGACCAAGCCTATTGAAAATAATTTCATATGGCCCCCATATATCAACCTAATTTTAATGAAATTTAAAGCATAGATGGATCCAAGCTATGCATTTTTTTAAAAATAGGACCACGAGGGGCAATTTCTGCCTCATATTGGCATAAGCACTTATGGTCCAATTTAAAACACTGGGCAATTACTAATTTTCAATAAAATACAAATTAATGTTCTTGATATAAGATATTTTTATTCAAATATTGCACTTTATATTTTTTGTTTGTTTTTTATTTATTTTTTTTTTATTTTTAATTACAAAAAAGTTTAGAAGTAAGAAGTTTGAGAAGAAAAATGGAACGGAGTTTCTTTTTGTTGTTCTTATTTGTTTAACTCTTAAAAATAACACGGAGCTTAACAAATTTAAATAAATAAAAACGTTTAAATATTTTTCTATAAAATACCATAAGAATAAAAAGAATTCACAAGAACTTATCAAAATACAAACATCATCTTTGTTTTTTCTAATTCATTAAATAATTTAGCATTTTTAATATTCACTTACATTTTTTCTTGCTCACACACATTTAAAAAGCACAGCAGCGTACTATATTTAATTTTTTTTTTAATTATGTTTTAAAACTATAAAATAATAAAAAAAATTATTTTATAATTAAAAGCTTAAAAAGTATATTTTGTTGTTATTTAATTTTTTGCTAAATTAAATGTAACGTAAATTAAAATTAAAATTAAGAATAAAATACGTTTGAATTACATATTGCACACCTAAAGTCGTTTAGTTTTTGTTTTCAATAAAATCTCTTGTTTTGTTTTTTATTTTATTTTTTTTTGTGTGTTGGGGTCATTAAAACTACGTACAAATTATTTTGTTTTATAAATTTTGTTAATTTTTCTAATACATTGGAAAAACATTTTTAAAATTATAAATTTTTTTAAAGAAAATTTTTAAATAAAAATCCGTTTTCAAACTGAAATCGAATTTTAAAATACGAAATTTACAAAAAACATGCATTTTATAGCAAAACATTTGTTTTGCTCTAATAAGATAAGGGAAATCACGATGGGCAGTGCAAAGTGTGCAAACGATGCAAATGCGTGCAAAAATACACACATTTGCACAATGCAGCAACAAAATGTACGTATTTGGAGTTTGCTCTATTTTACTTCGTTTTCACTAAAAAAAAACCATGAGCAAGATTAGTAGTTCATATTTGCTTCGTTGCAAACAAATGTTAACAATAACATTTGACATATTAAGCGCCATATTGTTTTTAAGGAAACTTATAAATTGAACATTTTCGTAGGTTTTAATGTAAAATAGAGAATTAAATTTAAATTAATTAAAAAGAAAAAATTTATTTTAATTTGCTTGTGTATAATTATAAGCAAAGTCTGGGTTCACATTATGAAAGTTTTATTTCTGAAAGTCTGAGTTTATTGGTGACAGGGGAACAGAACATGCTAATTTTCTCTCCCCTCTTACCAATAAAGTCTGACTTTCAGAAAGAAAACTTTCATGGTGTGAACCCGGTAAAATGCAGATTTTTAACAGTGCTGCCAGAAGTTTTAGTGTTGCCAGAATAAATTTTTAGAAAAATAGCAAATTTGCACAAAAAATAAAAGTATGCTCACGTTTTATCAAAATATGCACTGCAAACTGCAAATTTACACATTGCAAATTTGCACAATATCCATCGTGATTACCCTTAATGTTTCTTAATTAGATGCTTTTTCAAACTTTCACTCAATTAACATGATGAATTTTATGACGTCCAATTTTAGACGTCATTTTTTGTTTGGTAGCAAGCGGTGTAGAGAAGAAAGAGGAAGAGAAAACAGAAATCATGTCTATTTTTCTACCCATCTTTCTTCTCTACACCGCTTGCTACCAAACAAAAAAATGACGTCCATAATTGGACGTCATAAAATTCATCATGTAAATTGAGTGTTTGTCTGAGTTCATACGGCTCATGTCTTATTGGCAAGATTCTTCCTTTTTCTTCATTGAACATGAATTGGCGTTCAAATGATACATGTCATGTTGACGACATGTTTTTTATTTTGTTTTATTTGATGTTGAAAACAAAAACCAAATTAAACAACGAATAAAAAAGCAAAACGTAAAGACAGTACATGCATCTGTGTACTCGTTTCTTTTCCCCTCGTCACTCTCGCCTATAAAGTAGCAATCTTGTCAATAAGACATGAGCCGTATGGACACAGACTTTCTGGAACAGAATTGAAAATGGTGATAACAACAAAATATTTATACTGTGTGTGATTTCTAAATTAATGCATTTCACTATAATTTTTATATTATTCTAAGGGTATGTTTCTGTGTGTATTATTTTATATACTTATGCATATATGTATGTATGTACAATATTTTAAGGTTTTTGTATCTTTCCTATAAATTGTATGTTTTTAGGAAAATGAGTTTTTAGATTTATAAGCTACAACCTAAGTTGAATTTTTTTCAAATATTTTTTGTAAATTCTTCTCTGTACAGTTAGTTAAATTATTTTAAGCGTTGTGTTACATTTGCAAGAGCCACAGCAAAGGCTTGTAATGCAGAAAATGGATACTGAAAATCTAGGGTGTAGGCATTGCCATCTATACGCCCAAATTGCATGACCTTTTGGGAGAAAATTTATATTAATAGATTGGCTTGATATTTTTTTTTACTTTTACTTACTTGTTTTCCTCGAAATTCAATTTGGAAGTTCTTTGCTGATTCTTGAGTTACTCGTCCACCAAAGTCTAATTGATAGACTTGACTCAATTCGTTCCACATAGGCGCCTTATTATGCATTACAAACTCTCGACGTACAGGGGCTGGATTGTTGCAGTTGGAGGTGCCGTTTGGTTCTATTCTTCCTCGTTTTAACTAAAATTTAAAAAAAAACATATCTGAAATTCTCATTGAAACTAACTAGAATAATATTAGCTTTTGAATAATTTTTTAATTGGAAGAATCGCTAGAAAATGCGTATACATAAAGTTTGAAATGCCTCAAGAAGTTTCGCATTAGTTTAAAACAATTTTAGGCAATGATAATAGACTTTTCAGTTTTTAATTGAAAATATTTAGTTACCTGAAAATAATTAGCAGAAATACAAAAAATTTATACTTATGTTACAGGATTAAATAATGCCTACAGAAATACATAGACAGAGTTTCAAAACATCAAAATATTGCAGTCAAAGACAAAACTATAATTTCTTAGCAAGTATTTGTTGCGAAATAATTGATCACAAAGTTTTGTGACGCACGCTACGAAAAGTGGAAGTAACTTCAAAGGTTGAAGTGTGTTTTCCTAATTTTTAGCGAATTTGGCATGATAAGGTATACAAAATCTAATTCCTAAAAGAAAGATGACTATAAGAGAATTCTAAACGCACTTATTCGCAGCCAAAAAATGTTGTGATTTTTTGACAAACCCGTGAACCCTTTGTGACGCACGCTACATAACGCATGCTACAGTTGTTCCAGTAGTATTTTGTTATTATATTTTATTTTATTTATTTTAACAAAACAAATTATATTTTAATACCCACACCACAATAGTGGAGAGGGTATTATGCATTTGTGCTGATGTGTGTAACGCTTTAAAATATTGGTCCGTTATGTATATACGCACGTTATTTTAGATGGCAGTTTTTTAAAAATTGATAAGTACCTTTCTGAAGGAACTAAAGTAACAGGGACTATAAGATATTCCATTGCAACTTTAAAAAATTTTCTAAATTCTAAACCTATAAAGGTAATCAATCTAGCGGACTTATCCTCTAATGGTCGTTCATTGTTTTGTCTTATGCTTGCAATTGCATTTCGATTTGCATATTTTTTTTTTACAACATTACAAAAATATTTGCCAAACATGTAAAAATTTCGACTTAAAGTCCTTTAATTAGCTGTAAAAAGCACTGCTAAGCAATGCATACCACTTGCCATTCTTGTTGTTTGTATTCATTGCTGTAATTCAGCGCGAATTAATAATAGCAAGCAAAAAACTGTGTGTGTATATCTGCTGTAACATGTCTTCATAGCTATATTTTAAATAATAAAAATATCGATATTGATATTTTTCCTATCGATATTTTCGATATGTTAAGACTATCGATAGTCTATCGATAGTTTCCCAGCACTTCGGCTGGCTGGCTGTCCATGTAACCTTGTGCGCAAAGTACAGGTCGCAATTTTGGAGATAATTTGATGAAATTTGGGTCATAGGTTCTTATTGGCACAAGGATCAAGCCTATTGAAAATGGGCTGAATCGTAGGACCACGAGGGAAGATAGGGGGAAATTTCTTCCTCTCAGAAACTATCAAACCGATTTGAAATGAATTTCAAACATACATAGAACCATATCTATATGGACACAAAATGTATGCATTTTTTAAAAAATAGGACCACGAGGGGAGATAGGGGCAATTTCTGCCTCTTAAACCGATTTTAATGAAATTTAAACCATAGATAGATCCATATCTATATGGACACATTAGCTATACAGTTTTTTAAAAATAGGACCACAAGGGGAGGTAGGGGGCAATTTCTCCCTCTCACAAACTTTTAAACCGATTTTCATTAAGTTTATAAACATAGATAAATCTATATTTATATGGACACATAAGCATGATGTATTTTTAAATACTGTGGTGTAGGGTATCATATGGTCGGGCTTGACCGACTATACTTTTTTACTTGTTATGAATTGCATTTCTTAAACTAATTTCTTAATTAATGAATATCAACTTTTTTTAACGAAATTTATATTATGATAAGCTGTAAGTGCTATTTTAAGCACAAAAATCACCTAAAATAATGCTAAATTCACGTATAACATTAAAAAATCAACAGTAGGGTAGGCTTTGGTAAAAATTATTGCATTAACGATCATTGAAATACATATTTTTTATTATAAAAATGAAATTAAACATCTAGTCTTATATTCCATTATAAAAAATCCATTTGAATAATTTTTGGCTGGTGGACTGTTTCTGGGATTTGCCCATATATAAATATTTTTATTGAAACAGTTACTCTTTTCTAAATAAAGTAATTTTTTGTTTAATTCTTATATAGTCTTCAATAACAAACCATTTTTCATAAGTCTAATGTAAAAGTTGGATCAAAAAGCGATAATTTAAGCAGAAAAAGTACCTTTAACATTTTTAAAATTTTATTTTCTTATATGATTTTTAAAACAAATTCATCTCCAACTATTTTGATAAGATAGTTAAACAAATATTAATTAAAAATTTAATAAACTTCACGAATGCTAATGAATGTTTCTTAAGGCACCAAGTAAGAGAACCATTTAAATTAAAGATCATCAGCTCAGCAATATATGCGCCGAGCGTGCTATTAAGGTGGTGGAGGATATATGTACTAAAGGGCTGCGCAAAATATTCTTAATGTTCTATGTTCTGCTTCACACTACTATCAATTATGTTATTTCACTGTAAACATACATAGCAAAACAAACATAACAACACATTACTTCCACCAAAACAAAACAAGCATAACTTGAAAAGTTTTTCTCTTCTGCTTTGTTAGTGCTTGTATTATCAAAACAAACAGAATATCAACACAAAAACAGACAATGAAATAAAGAAACGGTAAATTATAGTAAAAGCATCGAGTGCACTAGAACATTAAAAAAAATTAAAAAATTGATATTTTTGAAATATTTCCTAAATGTACATATATTTTATTTTAGTCGACCTTTATTATTATGTTATGTATAACTAATTATCAAGCTTGAGGTCTTGTTTTATTTTTATATAAAACTTTAAACGTTTATTTAACCAATATTTCTAATTCTAGTTAAATAATTATTAATATTTTGTTGCTATCAATTTTCCCAAAAAATTGTGAAACACACCATTAGATTTTATTTTTTATATCTATGAAAATAATGAATTCTTCTTAATTTTATTTAAATATTAGACCTAAGTACCTTTATATGTATGTAAATAATAAACAATAAATTTTTGCAAATAAAAATTAATATTACATATAAACTTTTTTAAGCTTTTTCATATTCATTACAAAACGAAAATGTTTCTCACTTTGCAATTCTCTTTGGTATATGTTTACAATCAAAATATTCAAACATGCTTGGAATGTTCTATTTCTGTTTTAATGTTCTACTTCATCTTTGTTCTAATTCAGCTTTATTTTAGTTCAGCATTGTTCTAGTGCAGTTTTGTTCTATTCTTCTATATTTTGATCGTAAAACAAAACAATTGTTTTTGGAAGTATGTGTTTTGTAATGAGAGAGTAATAAACACACACTATCTAAATTCAATGAAATTGCTTGTAAGCAATATTTCTTGTGCTTGTGCATCTCTTTAATATGTACTTATGTCTACTATGTAAAATCATACGCACATCCAACTAAAAGCTTATATCTTACCATTTCTGGTCTTTTTTGCTCATTTTAACTTTAAAAATACATATGTAAACCTTGTAATGTTTTACATACATTAAAAAAATCATAATTTTTAAAAAATAAAAATTCAAGGCACTTAAGAAATCACTTTCGGTGCGGAAACTTTTTCACCAAAGCAACCTAAAAAACTTGGTATTTTGCACTCAAAAAAAACTTATTACCCTTATGTATAGTATGTAACCAGGGCAACGTAAAAACACAAAAGAAAAATAATTATGTTGGGCGATTCTATTCTAGACAACTTTTAACATCAATTTTCAAATCACACTATTTGATACTTTTTTGATGCCAATTTAAAGTAAAATATCTATATTTTACAATAATATAATGTCACAGAGTACAATTCCGTTCGGAAACGGAATTCATTCCGTATTTTGGTGCTTCAGAAAATGACGAAGAAATGTTTCGGAATGAAACCATTTTTATTTTCATGAACGGTATGGGAGTTGTCTGTATCTGAAAGGCCATAAAACTATCAAAATACACTTTCCATCAACAAACAAATATGTTTTCTTCAATTCCGAACGGAATTGTACTCTGTGACATGGCCCGTAAGCTTAAATATAAATTTGTTGTGCACTTCGAAGCATTAAGATTCATAGATTTGGCGCGAACAGAAAATTCACTGCTTGTTGCACCCGTTATGGCTTAAAGAGCAAATTTCTTATTATTGGATTATATTTCTCTACGATGTTTGATTTGATAATCATCGTCTAATATCTCATCTTTCACAATAAAAAAGAATAATACAATAAAAGTTTAAAAATTAACAGAGTTTTGTGTTTTTGTGGTATGATCTTATGAAAGTTAGCCAATTTGGTTGCACCCGTCATGCACATCGTTTCATATAAATTTTTGTAAATAGATAACAATAGTATGTATATAAAACAATGTTACCCCTTCTAGAAATAACTTAATTGCAAATGTGTTTCTTTCTATTAGTAAAAGACGTTTAAAGCGTCTAAATGTTGCACCCGTCAGAATAGAATCGCCCTGTTTATCATTTCAAAAACTTCAGAATCAAAATTTTCTGTATTTGTGAAGAAAGAAAAAATTTTTTCACAGCGAGCTGTATTATCTTTAAGGTTTATTATTTTCAAGGTTTAAAAAAAAAAAAAAAAAGAGCTTCTAAATACTCGTACCGCATTCTGTTGCGAATTTTGCTTTTGATTGTATCTTGTTAAGACTCGTTCAATACAAAAGCGTTACTTGTTGGTACACAAAACATATTTAAAACTATTTCAGCAAGCTCATGAAAAGGTTTCAAGCTGCAAAAAAAAAACTTAAATTTGTACCCGCTTCTTGCCCAAATCGGTCTGGATATTGCACAAATGGCATTTATAATCACCCCTATCGTGAATAATTTTTCCCTCGGAATTTTTCCCCTTTTCACATATTGCGATCAAGTAATTCAAAGGAGAATAATCACGTGATAAAATGTTCACGGGAATAAATTCCTCTTATCGTGAAAAGTTTTACCCTCGTAATATGTTCACGTTTCCCTTAGATTTTCTCAGTTTATTTTTGCTAGGGAACAGAATATGTCGCTTATTTGCTGCAAGACCGGCATAACGCAAAAAAAATCAATTTCGAGATAAACGCATTTAAAGTTTTTGATTTGCTCTAACTACTTAGAAAAAAAGAAGACAAATTCTCTTCAAACTGGGAAAGTATAAAATATATAAAGATGAATTTAATACACAATATAAAGAAAAACAAAGCGAACAATTCTGCATCTCTAACTCCAAAATTTAATTTTTTGAGTTATGCCGGTATTGAAGCAAATGAGCGATGTGTGTGAGTTGTTTCTCCTATTAATCGAATATTAAGGGCTAGATCCGTTAATAAAGCACAAACCGATATATTGGTCAACAAAATGAAAAACAACAGGTTGATTGCCGGCGAAATTTGTGAAGAATTTTTGGAAAATATTTTGCTACCTAAAATTTAAAAAGTGCAAAAAACTAACGTTGTAATCAACCTATCCCTCCAATACTAATGATTTAGCTTTATTTTTTAACTTTTCTTTAAAATATATACGTACATATATTTCTGAACAAAAATTTCATTGATTTTTAATTTTTTCTAATCTTTCTTCTTTTATTTACATTCACTGGAACTGATAGCGTGAACAATTTTTTACGTGAGATTCACGATGGCTTTTTTCCCTTCGAGGGGAATGAAAATTTCATGGGAACAAAAATTCAACTTATTATTCATGATAGGGGTGAAAATAATATATTATTCCCAAATATCCACCCCTGGGGATTTCACGAAATTTGCATCCCAATTACAAAAAAAAAATCCCTTTTTGGGGACAAATCCCCAAAACTGAGAACGCTGCTTAGACTTTTACAGTAGGTAAATATCAGAGCTGTAATTTCAATTACATGATTTCTCGTTAAAGATTTCAATTTTTTGATTGCAATCATATTTGAAATGAAAAGAGGCTTACATCTCATTCCGCTGAGTGTGCCTCAACAATTTACGTTTAGATGTAGAAATAGAAAACTCAAAGGACTTTAGAGTTCTTGGTAATTGATTGAAAATTCGTGCAACCCTTACATGAAATGAGCTCTGCACTAGGGAATTTAGCTTAGAAATCAAAATTAGATCGACTAAATGAAAACAATGCAATCATATATTCAATAGTTCTACTTTAAAACATAATAACCCCTATCGTGAATAACTTTTTCCCTAGTCATTTTTCCCCTTTTCACATATTTGCGATCATAAACAGCTCCCATGAAAAAATGTAATTCAAAGAAGAATAATAACGTTAAAAAAATGTTCACGGGAAAAATTCCCCTTATCGTGAACAATTTGTTCCCTCGTAATTTGTTCATATTTCCCTTAGATTTTCTCATTTTATTTTTGCTAGGGAACAGAACATGTATGTAAGAAGCTCCTCCTATAAATCGAATATTAAGCGCAAATAAAGTTAATAAGGCACAAACCGATATATTGCTCAACAAAATGCAAAACAACAGGACGATTGCCTGCGGATTTGTGAAGCTTTCGATTGACTTGGTGGCAGAATTTTGAAAATATTTTACTACATTAAATTAAAAAAGTGCAAAAAACTAACGTTGTAATCAAACTATCCCTCCAATACTAAATATTTTGCTTTATTATTTAAACTTTCCTTTAAAATATATACTTGTATATTTTTGAACAATAATTTCATTGATTTTTAATTTTTTTAATCTTCCTTCTTTTTTTACATTCACTGGAACTGATAGCGTGAACAATTTTTCACATGAGATTCACGATTGCTTTTTTCCCTTCGAAGGGAATGAAAATTTCATGGGAACAAAAATTCCACTTGTTATTCACGATAGGGGTTAATGTAAAAGCAAAGCAAAAGCCTTATTTTTACATAATTATAAATTACATAATTATAAAAATTAAAAAATTATAAACAGCCCAGAAACTTTGAAATATACATATATATGTACATGATTTTGAAGTCTTAAGCAATAGAGATATATATAACTCTATTGAATAGCACCAAAAGTTTCTTCATATGACACCCAATGTACTAGTATAAACTTCAATACCATACAAAAATATAGGCATAACCAGTGAATGAATAATTAAAACTTTGATATGCATTGGTAAGCATAAGTTGACGATATAAAGTCTATAGACGAATACGTAATGAATAATTAACTCTAGAAGTAACAAAATTAATATGTCTTTCAAATGTTAATTAATTATTAGAGTTGTCAATTATTCGCCTTTCAACTTTGTTCGAATAATTCAAATAATTGTTTTTGTTCGTTCGATGAAACGATTAAATCTAAAAAATTATTCGATTATTCGATGAGAATAACGAATAAAAAAATTATTTTAACAAACAAATTACTGTGGAAAATCTTCCATTCCATCCGTTATGACTTCTTTTTTTTGATGCATACAATTTTTCATCTTAACTCCATATCGTTGTTACCCTTAATCCCTAATAATCCGATATTACTCTGGATTTTCGAAAGGCGTTGGCAGACCTACCATCTTCAGCCAAACTTCTGTCTACAATTTCTTCTGTAAAACAGCCGCTGTCTCTTAATGTATTTTTCCATTGAACCAAGTTCGGCATTTCTTAATATCGTTGGATTATCTTCCACTACATCGTTTTCAATGGTAATATTGTGCACTTACGCAAATGGTAAAGATATAGTACATACATATATAAATAAAAAAAAATATAATACAATAACATTTTCTACTTTCAAGATATGATTTATATAAATCAAGTCTTTATTTTTAAGCTTTTTGTTTATTTCTAAATTTTTCACCCGAAATTGAAAAATCCCCTTTCATGAAAATTTTTTAACGTTTGATTTAAAATTAAAACAGCGGAAACAATTAAGAAGGTGAGTTGCAAAACTCGTAATATTCTGATTGCATCATGGAAGAGGACATGCATTGATACAATTAGTATATTTCAATTTTCAGCTCGTATTTTTAATGTTGTAACGAACGAGTTTTGCACCTCACCCACTTAATTGTTTGTTTAATTTGTTTAATAAGAACATAAAATACATCTTTGAAATACAATGAGTACTCAACACGGTTTTTGCTTACTAAACATTGAGATTAATTACAACCAGGGCTATGGCAACAATATTTTTTAACTTTCCTACATTTTGTAGAAAATCACTTAAAACGTATGAGAATAAATCAAATTCTAAGCTTTTATTTAATTCACTTTCGACATTAATTAATCGATTTATTCGTTGTTCGAAAAGCGTCGTTTTTAAATTATTCGAACAAGAGTTTGGTTTTGTTTGATCGATAAATCGAATTATTCTTAATCGGTTGACAACTCTATTAATTATCCAACCACAGGCCCAGACAGTACATATGGTCTACAAATTCAATTTTTGTACCATGAATATCAATATGTATCTAAGTTCGGAACAGAAGAACCAAAAAACATAGCTTTTGTTTGAAGAGCATCAATATAAAGTCTATTACGCACCATCCAGTTTGATAAATTGGAAATACAAAAATTTATAATTTGTTGCAAAACATCCTCGAACTGTCTTTCAAGCAAATGGTATGCATGACGGCATATTTAAATTCGTGAATATTTCATTGATATACATAACCTTGGCATTAAAATTGCAAAGACTGAGTATTATTCCAAACGCTTTGGCTCTGCAATAGGCTCTAGACAAACTTGGAAATATATTCGCGAAATTGGGATTGGTCACTCTATGAGTACAAATAGTTCTCAGGTCGACGTAGAAGAGCTTAATAGAACTTTTACAAATTTACCTCTACTACCAATAGATAGCACTTTTTACAACTTTCCAAATATAAATAATAATAACAACGAAATTAATAATAATGTGTTTCAATTCGCGTGTGTAAGTCAATCTGAAGTCTTGCTTAGCTTTATTTCGATTAAATCAAATGCTGTTGGCTCTGATAACATACACCCTAAATTTATAAGGTTATTGTTGCCTATACTCCTGCCATATATAACACATTTGTTCAACACTATTATAATGACGAGCACTTTTCTGTCGAAATGGAAATACGCTAAAATAATTCCAATACCGAAAAATGACTCAGAATTCAGGCCAATTGCCATCCTGTGCTTTCTATCTAAGGTTCTTGAAAAACTACTTAATAATCAAATGTCGTCGTATATCAAATCTAATAACTTGTTGTCTGATAAACAATCGGGGTTTCGGCAAAACCATAGTTGTGTTTCTGCTTTACTGGACGTGACTGAAAACATACGACGTGAATTAGATACAGGAAAAGTGAACTTCTTGGTTCTTCTGGATCACTCTAAGGCCTTTGACACAGTGGATCACGGCACGCTTTGCTCGAAACTCCGCCATTTTTTTAACTTTTCCTTGACCTCCACGCGTCTGTTGTCGTCATATCTCTCAAGACGCCGGCAATTTGTGTTTTCGGACCAACTTCAATCGTCGGTATTAAATTTATCTAGGGGTGTGCCCCGATGTGCAGTTGTATTTAAGCAGTCCAGTCATTTCTATCGCTGAAAATATAACGAAACTTAATGACGATCTTAATAAGATCTATATATGGGCAACTGCAAATGGGCTTTGTTTAAACCCTCGCAAATCAAAGTGTATCATTATTCGTAGGAAAACAATGAAACATATTGCCGACGTTGATATTTTGATAGATGGTGAAAAAGTCACTATAGTAAATGCTGCCAAAAACCTTGGATTAGTTTTTAATAATAATCTTACTTGGAATAACGATATTAACGCACTTGTGGGGCAGACGTACACAAAGCTAAGATGTCTTTGGGCCTCACAGCATTATACTCCATTAAATATAAGACTACTTCTTGCAAAATCTTACATTATTCCCAATTTAATCTACGGTTGTGAACTTTTTGCCAGCTGTGACTCAATAAGCAAGGGTAAGCTTAATGTCTTATACAACAATGTTATTAGATATGTATATGGACTGAGAAGATATGATCATGTATCCCACTTTTCTTCGAAACTATATGGAGTCTCGTTTAACAACCTTCTTAACATACGTGTGCTTTTATTTCTGCATAAAATCATTTATTCGGATACGCCACAATATCTCATTGATAAGATTAGGTATGCCAGATCAGTTAGGGGGAAAAAGATCATAATTCCATTCCACCGTTCTCTTGTATCCGAACGGCAGTTTTTTATACATTCGGCGCGTCTCTGCACTGAAAGAAAAATGCTTCATATATTTAATGAATCATTTTCATAAAAAAGTTTTCCTTGGGTAAATGAAAATTTTCATTGTCTAAATGGAATTTCATAGGTTTGATGAAGTATTTTCGTTAAAATCGCTTCATTAGATTTCGTAATTACGTTAAAAATTTTCATTGGATATATGAAAACTTAAGTTTGTCCAAGTTAAACAAAAAATTTTAATTGGGAACTTAAAAAAACAATATACAAACATAACTGTATTCATAAATTAATACAAAATTATAGTTTCCTTAAAAAAATGTTTAATTGTTATTTAAAAAATGTAAGATTTAATAACTTCATACATCTAATGTTACATGTATGCCATTAAATTTATGAAATCAAAAAATTTTTTTATAAAAGCAACATATTTCAATAATTGCCTTCATAAATTTTAATTTTCATTATGACAATAAAAATGTCATTATAGTAATGAAACAAAAACTTTCAATCCACTTTCAATCAACGTTGTTATTGTTATTATGGACAATTTAATCTCATATTTACGGTCTTAATTGAGAAAAAAACATAGTTTTTTTATACAAAAACTACACTGCCCCGGTAGACTAGCTGGTAGTAAGCTAGTCTATCAGCACCGAGGTTACATGTTCGAATCCCACCAGAGACAGAAAAAAATAAAAAATTAAATAAAGTAAAATAAAATAAAAATAAGAAAAAATAAATAAAAAAAAAAAAAAAAAAAAAAAATTTTACTTTATTGAAAGTATTCATCCAATGAATAATATTCATGGATCTAATGTAATGTTTCATTAAGTCCTTTTAATGAAACAGGTTTCATTGATCCAACGAAGCGCTGCATAGGTTCCTTTATAATGCAATTTTTCATGGGATTAATGTCAAAATTCGTTAGTATTGCGAAGAAAATTCTTTCAGTGTGGAATAATCTTCCTCGTACACAACAACTTAATAGCAACGCAACTAGCCTTAAGTCTTATTTATATAAACATTTTACACATTAGAAAATCACAAATATTATTATATTCTTTAACAATTTTTAGTTAATTATGTCTAAATATGTACACCTGCATTTGCCGTCTTAATTTAATTTAACTTATCAATAATACTTTCCTGTACTCTAATTATAAGATTTACTCTTGTTGTACAGGATCTGAACATACAAATAAATAAATAAATAAAAATAAAAATAAAAAAAGGAAAGGCCCACGTAATGAGTACTTGAGGCACCCCACTTTTAACCGTTAAGACACCCGAAAACCTCTTTCCAATAGAAACGTATTGAAGTCTATCTTTGAGATAAGATGAAATGAGTTTACATGCCGTAGACGAAAGTCTAAAATTATGAATAAGCGTATACAATAGATAAGAGTACGTTAAGACGTTTCCTACTAAGAGATTTACGAATAGTATCAGTTTCTCCCAAGATAAGTGATGTTGTATTTCTACCACATCTAAATCCATATTGACAATTACTTAATAAGGAATTACTACTTATGTGCGCAAGAAGCTTATGGCAGTATATATATATATATATATATATATATATATATATATAGGACGCAAGTTCTCCATATCAGCGGACTCACCCGTCTTTTTAATTGGAACTATTCTACCAATTTTCTACCCAGACAGAAAGGAAAAAGTAGTAATAATAGTAATGACAAAATGTAAAAAATAATATCCAACATAAGGAAAAACCAGTTTCAAGAATTTTATCGGAAAAACATCGCATGCAATAGCATTTGTCTTAACAAATTCTACAGCAATAATTAATTCGTAGAGGTCAACCGATCGAAACGAAACCCCTTCAACCCCATTGAGTTGAATATTATCTTTTAAATCATCCTCCTGATTAGATAAAAAACATTGGTTTCCTCCACCAAAGACATGTCATCACCAAACCCATTCAAACGTAATATATTCCAGATCTACTTGGACGTTTTCCCTTCAACCGTTTTTAAATGCGCCCTGCGTTTTGCATTACGCATGACAGTTTTGGCATGATTTCTGAAACGACAAAACTTTCTCCAATTAGGACGAGTCTTGTCAGTAAGGTAAAGCTGATATGCAGCATCACGAATTACCAGAGCACTTTGTTACAAGATTTATAAGCGATTCATAATGATTCATTTGAAAGTTTCACAATTAAGGGTTGTGAACAACGTCTCCACCGGAGATGCACTCCTAACCTCATTTGAATTAATCCAAGATTTATCACTAACTTTTTTAACATGCTTTTTCCTCAAAGATACAGTATTATGCATGTTACATTTAAAGGTAAATAAAGCTTCTGCTTGTTCATCAACATTAGCCGAACTAAGAACGCTATCGAAGCTACAAACAAATCATACATATAGTCATAATATTCAACAACTTCATTAACATGATTTATTTGCACATCAAAAGATGCACAAATAAGGGAGTCACGCAAAATTCCAGGAATTTGAATTTGACCAGATAGACGAACTGACATGGAGGGAGATACTAAAAAAAATCGATTAACGAGGTTCGGCCGGGTTTTACAAAAAGATGCGTGGGTAGGAAATTATGATGACAAGTTACATTCAATCTATTACACATTTCTCTAAAACTATGGGCGCAGAAAGTGTTAAACATATTATTGTTGAAATCACCAACAATACATACATTATTATATTTAACTAAAATTTCCAAATCTTTCGTTTCGAAAATTTTCAAGTCTTTCTTAGCTCCGCGAGCAAAATAAACCACTCCAATTAAAACTTTAAACGACCAGAATTATTAATTTCAATAAAAATAGATTCAACTCAACCATAAATATCACCAACGTGAACAATTTTAAACTTCATCCTACTAGATCGCAGTTTTCTAAAAAACAATTAATTATAACCGGACAATAATGTTGATTATTTAATAGTCGTATACCGATACAAATTACATACGACATACGGCAATTAAATAATCAACCGACGATATGTTAAAAATGATAACTTAATTGAAACGATAATATAAGGCTGTATTCCACTCTACGTAAGAAAACAAATGTTGGATATCAGTGAAAAATTCCGTAAGTAAAAGAAAACAGAGAACATCCATCCATGTCCCGCTTCTCTCCAATGTTTTGAGGCCGATGCCATGTAGCAACGAAGAGAAATTCTATTATCAACAAAATTTCTCTACATTTCCACACAACATTAAGTACAATGCGCAAGAAAAAAACAAAACGCGAACTAAAAGCCTCCACCCTCCCTCACCCTTTCCGAGCATTGGCTACATTCACAGAGCTCTAAAAATAAACGTTTTCTTGAAGCTAAATGGCTCCCTTATTTAACAAACGAATGTTTAGAATTCTGTGCATGATGAAAACACCCAACAAAACAAAATTAACTAGAATAATACTTAAATCTGATCTAATTCCGCTCCATCCAACGACCGTCTACAAGGAAGATAGTTAATACCACTATTATACACACCTCCATTCAAGCTGTCATGGCTTCGATTGACTCGATTTTCCAATTCACCAGTAGGGGCATCATAAACGAAGTTATCCAAAATATCCACACATTGTTCAGCTTTTAAAACCTTACGAACATTATTTGGGAACGATATCCTCACTTTGGGAATGTTTATTTTGTCGTAATTTCATACATATGCCAACAAGATTCACAGCGGCGCACAGTGGCGCCATTTAAGTTTTTTCGTTGCAAAAATCATATCTTATGAACCGAATAAGATAATTGAACAGTTTGAACAACATATGATAGATTTGTAGGGGCCTACTTATGGGTTATCAAAGTTAAAATTAGTAGAAAAATCAATTTTATGGTAACTAAAAAAAATTATTTTTACATTTTTATATTAAGGGTCCTCATGATATCGTTTATAAGTCTCGTAAACTGTGCAAACTGTGCATTCTTACGCCCTCGTAAATGAACTGTCAAAAATTGTATGAGAATTCATTTACACAAACTGCTTAAATTTGCCCAACAATTTTGACTCGTAAACTTACGCAGTTCAATTGTGCATTTATACAGACAAATTTTTTTAATGCTTACCGCCGTTTTCAATGAAAACTTCAAGTGTAAATAAATCACAAACAATAAATTCTTGTAATAATATAAGCATATTAGTCTTTTGGCTTTCTTTATGCATGTTTAAAAACAAATTTCATTTATAATTTACAAATTCCAAGTTTTTTTATTATATTTTTGATTATTTTTTTTTTATATATTTTTTATTGACGTTTCTGTTTGAAATGACATTAATTGTTTAAAATTACACAAAACTTAAAAAGGATCTTCATGAAACGAGTCTCGCAAGTTTACCCATTTGCACAAATGGTAATTTTAAGCAACATCATGAAGACCCTTATTGTTTTTCTTTAGGGTTTTATGTTTTAAAATTTAAATTATTACCCAACAAATTAAAAAAAAAAAAATATTTTTTAAAATTTATTTTTTCAATTTTTCTGTAAAATATTCATCACAATTCGTAAGAGAAGAGAAGACTGACGATTTCTAAATTATAATTATTTTCTAACTCTATTCGTGACTTCACATGCCGCAGGGAAGAAATAAGTGGATCGGAAGATGCTACCAACATGTTGAAGAGGTCCTCATGTTGCCTTACCCTTGATGCTTTGAATGTGTTCTGCAATCTATATTTTTTATAAAATTTGTTAAGAGACTCCTGTGCTTCTTAAGAAAGCTCTCCAATTGGCAAATACTGGTACTCAATTATATCTTTGCCATGCGCCAATATTTTATGGACGGTTGGGGTCAACTTCTTCTGTGGATACATTTCTGCTAAAAGAGATGCAGTTGTCGAGTCATATTCTCGATATTTTGTAGAATTGAGATTTTCTTTGCAGTTTAAAACATCCAAGATCGTTCCCAATCTTTTCACGATTTTATTGTCAATTCCAGTGATTCAAGTTACTGCCTCATCATTTTCAAAAAATCTCCTAGAAGTGTTTCCATCGTTTGAGTTACCGTATCCGTGCTTGGGACAGTCTACTTTTAGTCCAACTTGTTTAAAAAAAGCATCCTGTATTTGCTTCTTTCTGATCTTTTCCTTATCCTTTATTGATGTATTTTCATCGAAGTTTTCCTCCTCTTGAGGTAGGGTATACGCCAGATTTACATTTGGAGGTTGTTCCTGTCTCAGTTCGTTTACGACTTTTCCGTCAACCATGGTCAGGTGGAACTCGTAATTGCATTCAATATATTTTCCTTCTCCAATTTGCAGCTTTGTAGGCTTAATCTTGCTTATTTGTTCTTCAATGTCCTTCACCGTGGTCCTTATGAGTTCTGCCGATTCCCTTGCAAACTGAAACATTATTGGTCGGCAATAATGCACTGATGACGGACGTGGATTTTTCCAGTGTAGGGAAACATCAGATTTTAGCCGCAAAGGAACAACAGATGCCATAAACATATTTCCGTCCGATATTGTAGCGTCATCGAAGATATCCTTTGCTTATAAACGCTTTGTCCGAATGATCCATCGCAGCCCCATTTGCTGATCAATGTCAACTTCTCAGGAAGAATTTTCACCTCATTTGCAGGAAGACTCTCCAACAACCGTTTTGCTGTATGGCCCATGAGATCCTGCAGATTGGCTTTCGCAGAGACTTCCGTAAACTCCGTATGCAGTGGTCGTGAATTTATTTTGGCTTGCGTAATATGCTTGTATCCGGGTAAAACGTCAGCGCCGTGTCGCGTTAAAGATGCCCGTAGTTTCTCATATTTCTCTTTGGAAAGTTCTAAGTACATAAACAAGGCCAAGGCTTCTTCGGAACGATACATTTTAATGTGTGCGTTTGTTGGCGTGCGAATGCTTTTCTTAATCCTTTTTAGTCACAGTGGGCTTGCATCAGCAACAGATTTGGTTATCTGCGACCTAACTCCTTCACTATCCTTTGTATATTTAATAGACAGCGCGACTGATAAATGCATCGTGGTCAAGTCATTGGTGGCATCGCCAAGTTTCCTCTTTCTTGTGAAAATTGAACACTTCTCAATACTTTTTTTTTGCCTTCCTTTTGCTGCTCTGGTTGATGTGGTGGGTTTATCTACTGCCAATATATCCAGGATGGTGTCTTCATTAAGCCAGTCCTCGTATTTGGAGTTGAAGTTCTGAATGGTTCGATTAGATTTCACCCATTTTGCCTTAATATTTGCATATATCAGATACAAATTATTTTTTATAATGTCGCTTCTCTCAATATTTCCGTATAAGCTATCAAGTTCTTCTAAAGCAGCTTCCGTGAAAAACTTTGGTGTGGTTGACTTTCTAAACAGTTAAAATAATTTAAAATTGTTCAACGCCATGTTTTCAGTACTTAAATTGTTTAATGGTTTCAGTAATTGTTGCGCCAACTTTCAGTCGTAGACTAATCCAGGCATTATGCTTATTTTGCAATATATAGGCTTATGCTACCATGCCTAAAAATTTACCTGTTCCCTGCATACATATGGATTTAGGCTGAATAATGCAATTTTGATATTATGCACATGTCCAAATAAGATTTGGAACCATAAGTCAATATTGTTCTTGACCATTTGTACGCCAAAGTATTGTTTAAGTGAGGTACGTACCTGCTAATTTCAATGAGTAGGTTTTTTTCAAACTATTAGATTAAACTACTGTCAGTCAAAACATATAAGGGATGGACGCCATACAATTTCTGCAACCATGTCTTTTTAACCTTTTTACTTCTAGAAGCCAAACGGGCACGTACGGGCAGATAAAACCTTTTGAGTTATGTAAAGAAATAATCAAAGAACAGGTTTTGCAAATATGGCAAATATAGAAAAATATAGATTTTTTTTATTTTCCGTCAAAGTTTAAAAATAGTGAACAAACGGATAGTTTTTAAATAGTGATTTACCAGGAGAAACACAAAGCAAACAGTTAATTTTTTTTTATCATTATACATTTAATACATTTAATACATCAATCAATACAAACAAAAAATAAGGCGATTCGTTACCTATTTTTCGTGATATTACACCTGAAATCGCAACAAATTGACTAAAAATTGTGTGTTTTTTTGAAAACCGAAAGTCGGTCAACTTTGAACGGTTATATCTTCTAAACTAAAAATGTGATATTATTAAGAGTGGCATATTTGAAATCGTTGAAAAGTTTCCTATAACATGGGTTTATTCAAAACTTCGTAGGCGCTCATGAAAATTTTGATTTTTGCAACCTCGTTTGCTCTACGGGCGCCACTGTGCGGCGCGCTTAAAAGTGTCATGAAGAAGTACTTTACTTGGTGGCCACACGATCAAGTTTTGCCTTTCAATTCCATTCAATTTGCAATACACTCTCACTTTTTTACTAACACACTCACACTTTTTAAATTGACCACGAGATGGCTTTCAATTTCACCTTTCCATTTGCTTGGCAATTTTACTTTCAATTTAACAGCTGATTACATGTTTATCTTTAAGCCTAGTACTCTGTTCAAATTTGTGAAAAATGTTGAGCAACATTGATTATTCCACATGAAAATTTTGACATTTCTCAATGTTACCAATCTTGCGAGTTTGTACAATTTGACGTTTTTATTCCTTCAAAGTATGCTACATTGTTTCATGTATGTAAACAAACGCCACATGTATTTTACTGAAATTATTTTTTTTAATAAAAAATTTAATTAAAAAAAAAGTAAATATGGATAAAAAACTGTTACCGGTCGTGTTATTTTAATTTTTAATTTCTTATTTAATATTAAGTTCATACTTTTTTGCTTAAAATTCCACGTGAAATAAAGGCAGCTTACATTATTTCGCAGTTGTAAAAATATGGTGCCAGAAACATTTCGGAACTTTTTCACAAAATAAACAGCGGCAAAAGTGCACTTTACGGGGCGTACGAAAAAAAAAATAAAAAAAAATTGGACCCCCTCTGGAATAAAAAAAGAAAAAAATCAAAATTAAAATTTAAGGGGGCTGAGGCCCCTGGGACCCCATGGACCAAAAAAAGCGGCCCGCCCACTTAGTGGTATGTGTGGGTACTCAAATTAAAGGTAATTGTGTAAAAAATACGAAATTAATAAAATTTAGGTCGAGCGGGACTTCTGGATCCCTCTGGGGGGTAAAACATTGCCCCTCGCACCCTTATAACTATGTGTGGGTACTCGAATGAAAGGTATTTTGCTTACGATTGTAAATATTTTGTTTTTATTTTGCTTTTTTAATGTTATACCTATGTTTCGCTAACTAAAGCTTCTCTGTATAGCCGGCCTTCGGCCGGGCGCAAGGATTTTCTCCTCTATGGTATAACAAAGACCGGCTTCGCTAACTAAAGCTTCTCTGTATAGCCGGCCTTCGGCCGGGCGCAAGGATTTTCTCCTCTATGGTATAATAAAGACCGGCTTCGCTAACTAAAGCTTTTCTGTATAGCCGGCCTTCGGCCGGGCGCAAGGATTTTCTCCTCTATTGTATAACAAAGACCGGCTTCGCTAACTAAAACTTCTCTGAATATAAAAGATACATAAATTAACCTAGAGAGGAAAATATTAAACGAATACAAAAACAAAATAAATATTTTCAATCGTGAGCAAATTATCTTTAATTTGAGTACCCACACAGATATACATAAGTGTTATGGGGGGCACTTTTTTTGCCCCAGAGGGCCCTAGAAGAGCCGCCCACCGAATATTTTATTATTTTTGTTTTTGTTGCACAATTACCTTTAATTTGAGTACCCACACATACCATTTAATGGGCGGGGCGATTTTTTGGACCCAGGGGTCCCCACGGGCCTCAGCCCCCTTAAATATTAATTTTGATATTTTTTTTTTTTAATTCTGGATCGGGTGGCATATTTTTTATATTTTTTTTTCGTACGCCCCGTAAAGTGCACTTCAGCCTAAACAGCAAGCAGTATATGTAAAAGACTATCAAGAACAACTTGATCGTGTGGCCGCAGGGTTAGCTTCAGAATCAACACCTTCAATATCCTTCTTTCGCAGAAATTTAAGTTGGGAAAAAGTACTCGTAATTTCATCTCGAGTTTGTACAGAATTTAGTTAAACTAAAACTGCATTACCGGTACTAAAGTACGTGATGTGCTGTATATCTGAATTCGATAAAGACATGTTACATAATGATGAAATTTTAAGAACTATTTCCCTAAGATGCTTTATGTTTTTGTACAGACCCCTTATTACTATGTATATTGGATCTATTTAAACTTTAAAATTTAACTGCAATTAAATCCAGTAACTGCATTCAAAATGAAATAACAATCAAATCATAATATTTTATTTAAATAAGGTCTGACTAAGTTTTATATTTCTTGGAAAAGACTTTGGCCCCCATTACGGTTCACAACTCAACTCAGCTGAGTTTTAATTTCTTAATTTTTGTTATGGTTTACAACTTTGCTATATTGCAGTGAACAAAAACATAACAAAAATTACAGCTGAACACAACCAGTTGTCTTAATTACTACTTAACTGAGTTAAGTTGTGAACCGTAATAGATGCCTTTAATACGCCTAAAGCCGCAACGAATTAAAATACTGTGAGGTCAGTTTTCATAAAGATTGGTTTACAACTTAAAGATTTCATATTACACCCACACCTAAAATATTCGTTCGTAACATTACTAGTAAGTTCATATTTACTTACCTTTTGTCTAAGTTGAGCCTTTTGAAAGGTTTCTAAATCACGATATTGTTTACTACAACCATTGTTTGAAGTTTCTTCGCCAGAACCATTTGTCCCATTGGCCTCGTCATCCGAACTATCAATAATATTTTGTTTCTTTCGCTGGCGTCTATTTAAAAGTGGTGAATTTAATATATTACGTATAGGTGAACTGCTCTGGTAACGTTTATTTTTCTTGCTACTGGCCGGAGAGGCTGGTGAACTGCGTGGTAAGCGTTGCGGTGAGGAAGGTGGTGTTAAACGACCTTCATCCAGATCTCTTAATCTACTGATAATATTTTCTAATGTTGTTAGGGCCTAGAAGAATGTATGCACATATATTAATAAAAATCACATTTTGAGTCCTTAAAGTATATTGTATACCTGAGTATGTAGTGAAACTGAAGCTCTTGATTCTACAGGTGTAGCTTCTACTGCCACTTCATTGCGGGCATCACTTAAACGTTGATCTTGATCATTTGAATCATTCGGTGGTGGATGCTTACTCTCACTGCCATTAGCTGTTTGTTTTGGTTCTTTGCGTCTCCAACGCCCCTCAGTCAGTTGTTTGTATAAGTTAAAGCCATGCTCATTTCGCCGTCCCAGTGTGGGCGAAGATGTATCGGTAGAATTTCGATTGCCAAAACGATGTTTGCGTGTAAATAGAGGACTATCTGTGAAACTAGTAATAACATCGATTCTTCGTTTTGGCAAACTGTCTGAAGACTTTTTGTTAAGAAGTTCACTTTCGCTGGCAACCTCTTTGCTGGAACTGGTTTCTATATCTAATTTGATAATCTCATCACTAGATGTGGGTGAGGTTTTGCAGCGTTTACAATCTTCACTTGGATTCGGTACATTGGAACAGGTAAAGCAGGCTGGTTTTGCAGGTGCTGAGGCTATTATTGAGGTTTCTTTGATATCATGTAGTTTTTCTGTTTGCTTACTGGTAGTTTTAGTTTGAACTGATAAAAGATCGCAGGAATCTAAACTTTTTGATTTGCCCGTAAATAAAAGTTTTGGTTTGTGGGAGTCCTAAAAAAGTCAATTGTATTTAATGATTTGAATGAACATAACTGTAACTTACCCCTTGTTGTGACCTCTTTTTACGGTTTGTCTTTCTATTATCCACTAATATTAAGCGTTTATTAGGAGCCTCTCTTCGTAAAGCAGTAAGAGCTTCATCGGATGGCGTTATTGCTACCGTATCCAAGTAACCCACACTACAGCTACGTGTTATAACATCGGGTACAGTCGGTGCTATTGATACCACCGTTGGTGTCCTTTTCATTGGATTTTCTACAACTGCTATGGGAGAAGGCGTTATAGCAGATGCACCAGCTATCGGCTGCACTATCGGCGAATGGGTTTCATCGTCAATATAAAGCATGTCACGTTTTTTTGAAGTTGATGGTACTTGACCTGATTTTACTTTTGTCGCATCCATTCTTTCCAAATTTAAGTTCAGATTAAGAGGCACTGGATTAACATGACTGTTAGCAGATCGTATAGTCTCTGACATAAGAGCATTTTTGACCTGGACGACATTGTTGGCATAGTCGTTATTGCTAGTATACGACATAAGCGTGGTTTGTCCAGCCGCTGAGACAGCCGGCCGTTCAAATATGATATCAGTAGGAGCTACAGCATTTTTAGGTGATTGTAATGTAGGGACGGAACCATCGTTAAATAATGGGGATATGGCATGACGAGATTGGCCACAAGAACCGCCATTCGATCGAGAATAGCCTGGAGTTATGGTCTTGGGACGTAATATTTTATGATTATTTGAGGTGCTATGCAACATAGCCGAGGCTGAGGTGGAGGGTAATGCTTCTGGGGATTCACTTGTTGAATCATCGTCATAAGATTCTGCTTTTGCCAAAGGACTTTTACCTTGACAACTCGCCAATTGATTGCCATTTGAAGAATTTCTATGCCTCGATAACAGACGGTTAGGTCTAGGCGACATAGGGGCTATAGGAGGTGCAATTTCATTAAGTTTTCTGGTAAGTACACCAACTACTCCTCCAGAACTTGCACCTCCTCCAGCATCAGTTGGATTTGCCACATCAGCAGCAGCAGTTACCTGTGTTCTCTTAGTGGCTGTATGATTGAGAAGATTCTCGTCTTCATCTTCCGAAAATAGATTTGGATTAAAGCTAGGATCTGGTCCAAGGGGAAAATCATCTCTTAACTCTGTTATCACTAAAGTCATTTGCCGGGGTTGCAAGTGCAGCAGGGACGTTTTATAGGTAACTTGGCCTAAATTTGCCGGGACGGTTTTAGCAAGTCCATGTATTTTAAATTTGGTACCCCAAATATTTGAGGTGACCTCAACCAATTTTACTTCCTAAAGTACCCGTGAATATTTTGTTTAATTTTTTATATACAAAAGTAAATATACTTTGTAAATACCAACCTCTGGTAATGTATCCACATAAGCGAGTTCGTCTAAAGCTTCACCATTATCACTACCAGTAGTTAAAGTGTTTCTATCATTATTTGAGCCATGTCGTTTTTGTTGACGTATCTTACGTTTACGAGGCGTATGTGGTGAGCCTCGCAGTCGTTCTTCGTATTCACTATCTGACGAGTCAGTGCGACTTTTTGTAGTAGTGCTAGCTGACTGACTCGACGATGAAGAACTCTTCGAACTGGGAGAATGATGGAAGAATTCTGATGAATCTGCAAAAAAAAAAAAAATTTTAAGAATAAAATTTCTTGGATAACATAAATTGAATTGCATTTTACCATTCACTTGTGGGTCGAATATTACAAATTCGGGGCGTATTTTGGAGGTCCTTTTTCCTTTCAGTAATGGTACTAAGCCTCCTAGATATTCCAAATAAAGAGTATAACAGGTACCAGAACTAATATTAGAATCGTCATCATGGCGTATCATGGTGCAATGTAAACGCGTCGAACATATCGGCGGTCGGGAAACGAATTCTCTAAGAGATTTTAAATCAGGTACACAGCACTGAAATATATTATATTTTAAGTGTTATATTAACAAAATTTTTTTTATTAAAAGAAAAACTTACTCGAATAGTTTGGGCAAATAAATTGCCAATAAGAGTTTTTATTCTTGAAGGCAAAGGCAACAATGGCAATAAAGTTTCTGAACCTATACTAGCTTGAATTTGTAGACGACATAGTAACTGTAAAGAAGCCACTCGTCTCGACACCCATGCTATATGAACTTGCGTTCCCGTAGCTATAAATAAACGCTTATCATTGTGGCCCCAAGTTAAAGCCGAAACCGGTGCCGTTGTATTAGGTATATGGGCTTGATAAAGCAAAGCTCCTGTTTCTGTATAAAATTTTAAAACATTTTCATACACAGTACCGTTGAGAGGGTCATTAATATTGATGGTTTTGTGTAAAGTACCGGCTACAGCCAGAAGTTCGCGAGAATTACTCCATTCCATAACCATGCCCAACGATCCATCTAAGCCGGTGTTGATATGTGAAGGCGAAACATCATCAAAAGATTTAAGTAAGTAAATAAAACCATTTTGAAAACTAACTGCCAATACGAAGGAACGTTTAGCTGAATTAAAAAAAATTATGGGTAAATATCAAAATTATGCTAAAGAAATACTGGCGATATGTTGATACAACTTACCCGCATTGGTTACTCCCGGTTCCGATTCTTCACCTTCTTCCATTTTAAATTTCTCACAAGACCATGACATGGACGTAATGCCCACATCATTGCACAATTGCACTTGTGAAACCATGGCACCATGAACATCCATAACTATAACTTGACCTTGGGTGGTACCGAAATACACCTGCTGATCATCCGGTGTCCATATACCACATGTTATAGTAGATTCCAAATTCAACATAGAAGACCAATAACGCTGACCAGCCACTGACCCTACCAGTACGAAACCATCTTGGTAGCAAATGAGAGCCATACGGCCATCATGCGACCACGAGAAATGTGTTACTGGTGTATTTCGATCGTTTATAAGCTCTATGGACCATCTACCTTCGTATTTGATCCAAACAAATATAATGCCTGAACTATCACAGGAGGCCAATTTTTGATATGGTTCATTCCATTTAACAAGGATAACCTTAAAATGTAGAAGAAACGAAATAGAAAGTTTTCTTGCAAATTTTTGTTTGCATAAGTACTTACGTCAGATCTGTGTCCTCTTAAATTGTAATTTGTACGTAAAGGATATTCAACATTTTTACGACAATGAGATGTTGTAAACGTCACACCAACAATTCCACGCACATTACCAGTTGCCAACCAACCTTCCTGATAGTAATTTGTACGGTTTAACTTCCAGCCATCATCCTTGAAAAAAATAATTTTTTTTTTAAATTTGATAATAAATTTTACAAGTGTTTAGTTGATTCTTTTAATAACATATTTATCTAAGTAATAATATATGTGATGTGAAAAATAAAAGAGACAATAAATAATATGGACAACAAACATTTACAAAAATTCAATAGGGCATATTTATTTATTTATTTATTTATAAATATATACTTTATAAAATTAATTTACAAAATATAGACAGTAAAGGCGCCGGGTAACTAGACCATATGCGCACGGTTAATGAAACTAAACAATATAATTCAAAAGTTTACAAAAAAATTTAAATGATAATATAATAATGCTTAAAAAACTATACGAAATCAAAACTAAATATCCACAATATTATGGAGTCCAAGGCTTCTGTTGATAAGTTTAAATTTATTTACTGTGCTACAGTCAAGAGTCTCCTCCAGTGGTAGTGGAGTTTTTGAATTTGGACATTCACTCAGAATATGAGGTACTGTAAGATCCACATCGCAAAAGGTACATTTAGGTGGATCCGTCTTCTCATAATAGTGTCTAGAGTTGAAAACAGCTTTTCCCACTCTTAAACGAGCAAGCATTATACATTGCTTTCTCGAAAATTTCGGGTTATACTCCGGTCTTTTTGGGCGAAGGTGTTCCATTGCGAAGGATTTTGTTAATGCCACGGGAAAGCATGGAATTTCTGTAATTTGTTGCAAGTTCAAAGCACTCTTGGCGGCAATGTCCGCATGTTCATTACCTTGGATTCCTATGTGCGATGGAATCCATATGACCATTATTTCGGTATCTCCATTTGGCAAGCGTAACATGTCATTATATTCCCCTTTCTCATTTTTCATTAAGGCCTTTATGGCACTTAAGCTGTCGGTGCATACCAAACTTTTACAACCCTGTTCAATGGCGTGATTCATTGCTTTTTTAATCGCAGACATTTCTGCAATAAAAATGCCAGTGTGATCTGGCAGTCGAGATGTATTTAAAGTCTCAAATTGAGTGCATGATAGTTGTTTAACGATAGAATATGATGTTATGTTATCCCGATAAGAACCATCCGTGTAATAAATCGAATCAGGGGCAAATAAAGACATTTTCTCCAGCAACATTGTCTTAAAGCATAACGGGTTGGTAGAATTTTTGTCATAAAAACTTAGGCTGTCATCTATTTTAACTAGATATTCGGAGTAAACCGACTGTTCTGGTTTTTGTGGGATAGGTACATTCCATTTTCCTAAAGTGTTTATAATGTTTTTGATGCCGGATGTTGAGGAATTTTGCCCTGATGTAAGCCGCTTCCAAAAAATGTCGTGTAAGGCGTCATCCGGTATCGTTAAAGATCTGGACGCGATCTTAATGGCACTTTTTTCAAGGAATATCTCAAAGTCCAAATAGCAGGCCTCAGCCCTTAACTTTTCAATGGGTGTTGTCCTTAGCAAACCTGATGCCGTTCTGAAACACGTGTTAATCGCCGTGTTTATTTTTTTCTTATTCCTTTGTGATGTCCAGCCGTAAAGCGTTAATCCATGCAGAATAGTACCCATTGTTAAAGATCTGCAGATGCTGAGTGCAGTTTCCATGTGTGGACCTTTTCCTCGGGAGCATATAAGCTTTAGTACATTGTTGATTTTCGACAATTTATGGACCACATTATTTGTATGAACATTCCAGAGAAGGTTCCTGGTAAATAGAATACCCAAAATTCTCATTTGGCTCGATATTCCTATGGTCTCGTTCCTTATACATATTTCGGGAACATCACAGCATCTCTTTCGGCAAACGTGAAGTACCTCAGCCTTTCCCGCCGGAATGACAGATCCTCTTTGTTTAGCCCAATTTTCAATAACATGATCACAGTTATTAAGGTAAGAACGGACCCGTTCCGGATTGCCGGATGACACAGCAAAAATATTGTCGGCATAGATACCGACGTAATCAATACCAGGTAAGTTTTCCACCGTTTTAGCCAATGAGTTAGCATATATGGTGTACAAAAAAACTGAAAGAGGGGATCCCTGAGGCACACCATTGTCCAAAGGATAAGTTCCAGAAAAAAAACCGTCAACCTTCACAGTTATCTTACGATTGTCAAGAAACGATTTGACAAGATTTAGCATTTCGTGAGGAACCCCCCATTCATAAAGCTCCTTTATGATTGATATCGAAGTTACGCGGTCAAAAGCTTTCTCAATGTCCTCAGAAAGCACTAGACAATGTTTACCTCTAGCTAAGTTTCCTCTCAGTACTTCTTCTAGTTGGTGGCATATGCTGTGGACCCCACGTCTGGGTAAAAAAGCATGTTGCCTTTTAGATATTTGTGTTTGTGTAAACGCACAGAAGCGTGTAGCAATGATCTTCTCGAAAATTTTAGAAATTACCGGTAGCAAAGAAATTGGTCGGTAACCTTCGAATTGACTTGGGTTCTTTCCCGGTTTTGGTATGGGTGATAGCACAGCAATTTTCCAGTCATGAGGGAATATGCCCTCTGTTAGAATCCTATTATAAAGTTTACACAGTCGAGTGATGAGAACTTCAGGTGCAAACTTTATCATCGAGTATGTGATCTTATCGCGGGCAGGTGTAGTGCCCTTTAAAGTCCGCAATACTTTGTGAAGTTCGGGTATTGTTATCGTACTGTTTAATTGCTTAAAATTGTACATAATTTGGGGTAGATTTTCGATTTTCAGTTCCCTTTTCTCGGAAATAATTCCAGGTTCAAACGAATCATCCGAGCTAATAGAGCTCCAAAATTTTGCAAAACTATCAGCTATGTCAAACGGATGTGAAAAATGATTTCCATTGCTGTGGATAGTAGGGAAGTTGTTAGCTCTGCGGCACCTTAAATTGTTTACTCTATTCCAAAGAACTCTAACGTCAGTGTAGGGGTTTAAAGAATTAACAAAATTTTCCCATGTGGTTCTCTTTGCAATTTTGCATTCCCGTTTGACCTTTGCACAACTCCTTCTGTATTCTATTAAATTATTTTTACTCCGACATCTTTTGAAAATTTTCCAAGCTTCTTGTCTTTGTTTTATCAACTTTGATATAGACGAGTTGTACCACGATGGACTGTTTTTTTCTTTAGGTTCACGACTTAGAGGAATAGTCTCATTTGCTGTCTTACGTAAGATCCTTTTTATTTGGGCTGCTTCCATGTTAATATTTGACGATTCCAGAAATTGGTCGGATACTTCAGTTGCCTTTGTCTTGAACAAATGCCAGTTGGCCTGTTTTTCCAGAAAGCGGGGGGAAAATTTTTTTTTTTTATAATGTCAGCCTGGTTACTTATTATAATGGGGAAATGGTCTCCCACCTCTGGCAGGGGTAAACAAGTCCACTTAAGACTAGATGCAATATCCACACTGGACATAGAGACATCAACTGCTGTTAGAGTGTTCCTGGTACTAAGTAAGGTGGGGGAACCATCATTCAAAATCACCAAGTCCTGATCATTTGCAAAATCCTCTAGTATTTTGCCATTTGGCGAATTTGACACTGAGCCCCATAAGATATTTTGTGAATTTAAGTCACCCAGTAAAATATGGTGAACATTTGCTGATATCGGGACATTATTGATTATTGTTGGGGATAAGTTGATTTCGCCTTCTCTGTAGATATTCGTTATATGAAGCTCAGTGTCGCAGCGTACCACAACAGTCTGAAACAACAAATCCCGAATAGAGGTGAAGTGAGCCGTTACATTCAAACTATTGCACACAAACAATACAATTCCTGATTTTGCATAATCATAGTCTTTGTTGTGGTGGAAAATCTGAAAACCTGGTAAATGTAATAGATGAAGATTTTTACGAACTATGTGTGTTTCCTGCAATGCTATAATATTAGGTTTATGTCTAGCTATTAGAATTTCCAAGGCGGGTTTGTTGTTAATAAATCCTTGTATGTTCCACTGGAGAAGTATAATACTTTGATGAAAAGACATAATGTTTATTTTTCCTTTCTGCCCTTAAGGGCATGAGGATGCGTGTTCTTTAGAGTATTGGGTGTAATTAAAACGTTCAATTGAGGAAAATTATCATATAGTTGTGTTACAGGTGTTTTATTTATATTAGAGCTTGTATTTGTTATCCGCGGGGGGGTATTGAAGCCCAATCCATCTGTTATATCTTGAACAATAATATCCTCACTCAAATTTTCATCAATTTTTTCTTTAAAAGAATCATCAAAAGAGAATGATTCGTCGTCTCTAAAAAAGGTATCATCTTCTAAGCAGTCATCTGATTTTGGATTATCTCCTTTTGTAGTTGTTGTGTTTATTGATTGTTGTTTACTAAGTGAAATAATTTGAGAGTATGAAGTTTGTGTTGGTGTGAGAGAATCTTGGTTTGTCGGTTGAGAACTTGTAGATGTGTTTATAATGTTGTTGTTTGAAGTTGTAGTAATTTGATGTATTGTTGAATATTTGTTGTTATTAATGATTGGAGTGGAGTTAATGCTGGTTTCAGGGAGAGAATTCTGTTGTTTTTTAACGGCAATTGTTGAAGATTTGTTGTTGTTAGTGATTGAAGTGGAGGTAGTATTGATTTCAGGGAGAGAAATTTGTTGTTGTTTTTTAACGGCAATTGCTAAGTTGTTTTCTTTTTCCACGTGTTTAACTTGATTTTGCATGCCATTTTCGTTGCTTATGTTATTAGGTGTTGTTAACGAGTTAATTGTTACTTGTGCGTATGTGGGGTTTTTCCTACCATTCTTTGATGCACGAGGCTGCAGCATATTAAGAGATGGATTGTCATTAAAAACTTTCCAAGCTTCTCTCGTTGTACATCTTCTTGAAATTCTTATAAAGTTGACCGATTTGTGCTTCCAGTATGTTGGGCATTCGGTGTCATATGATGTATGGGTCTCCAATTGGCAGTTTACACAGTATTTACGGTTACATATTTCATGTTTTTCGGAGTAGCCACATTCCCTGCATTGTTCCACGCTTTTACACCATTTTCTTGTGTGTCCAAGTCTTTGGCAGTTAATACATCTCATGGGGCTTGGTATATACTCTTCAACGGCAACTCTTTCCCAGCCAAGTTTCAGAACATCTGGTCGGTATATAAGATCAAAAGTTATGATTGCTGCTCCTGTGGAAATGAAATTTTCCCCTTCTTTTCTGGTAATTTTTCGCACGTCAACAACTTTCTGGTCTTTAAGAGATGCTAGCAACTCTTCCTGAGGGATTTCAATTATCTTTCTAGAATAAATGCGGCCCTGTATTGTGTTCAGAGTCTTATGTAGTACAATTTTCACTGGTATGCAATCAATATAGTTAGATTTTAGAAATTTCTCAGCCGTTTTATTGTCAGGAACTTTTATTAACAAATCTCCACTCCTCATTTCTTTGACCTCTAGTCGATCCCGTGAAATGAAGTGAAGACCTTTTTCCACTTGAAAAACATTACGGGCAGCTAATGGTGGAACTTGTATGCCCTCTTTCAATGATATAGCAGAAGCGACTAGATAACGCGGGAGGTTTTGTTGATTTGATGATGTTTCTGGTAGAGGGATGAAGTCTTCAGCACGAGGTCGTTTATTTTTGCCAGACCTGATTCTCCCGGCCGAGAAATCCAGCTCTCGAAACCGGTTGAAGTCCGGGGGGTGAACCCCGTTCATATCGATCGCGAAAAACCAATTAAAATTCAAGTAAGTTCACAGAAAACTCCCGAACAAGAATGTATTTAAGGTTGAAAGAAACAAAAAACTCTTAAAAAGAGAAAAGAAAAACACTTCAACAAAAACAATTGCCTCTATGCAAGAACGATTACAATTGTCAAACCGTCTATAACTAAAACACGTGCGCACGTGGCAAATGCCTGACACAGACTATCAATAGGGCATATCTTTTAAAAGTAATCGGGTATTACAAACAAATAAAAAGTGCTTTGTAGATAATTTATCTAGCTCCTTTTTTCGTTTTATAATTACATATTTTAATTTATTATACCCACACCACAATAGTGGAGAGGGTATTATGCATTTGTGCTGATGTGTGTAACGCCTTAAAATATTGGTCCTGGACCCACCTCAAAGTATACCGATCGACTCAGAATCACTTTCTGAGTCGAACTAACGATGTCCGTCCGGCTGGCTGGCTGGCTGGTTGTCCATGTAACCTTGTGCGCAAAGTACAGGTCGCAATTTTGGAGATAATTTGATAAAATTTGGGACGTAGGTTCTTATTGATACAAGCACCAAGCCTAGTGAAAATGGCTTCCCACGAGGGAATTTAAGGGTAAATTTCTTCCTCTCAGAAACTATCAAACCGATTTTAATGAAATTTAAAACATTGATAGAACCATATCTTTATGGACACAAAAGGGATGCATTTTTTAAAAAATAGGACCACGAGGGGAGACAGGGGCAATTTCTGCCTCTCAAACCGATTTTAATGAAATTTAAAATATAGATAGTTCCATATCTATGTGGAAACATAAGCTATACAGTTTTTCAAAAATAGGACCACAAGGGGAGGTAGGAGGCAATTTCTGTCTCTCACAAACTTTCAAACCGATTTTAATGAAGTTCATATAAGCATGATGTGTTTTTTAATACAGTGGTGTAGGGTATCATATGGTCGGGCTTGACCGACTGTACTTTCTTACTTGTTTTTTAGATACTGGTTTGTTAATATTTATACATATCTCGAATATTTCAAGTTATTTATTTTGTATTTTTAGTAATAATCTAGTTGATCGTTTTCAGATATCATATAATTTTCTTATTGACCGACAAAAATTTTACATTTCTGAGCGATCAGGCCATTTGTGGTCCGATGTGTTGAATTTGTGGACCGATCAGGCTGATTTTCATTTAACGTATGTGACATAAATATATACCAATCAAGTCCCCATCGTCTTTGGGAAACACATTTCAACAGACCGACGGACATCGTTTAATCAACTTCGCTCCTTATAAGGACGCTGAATATATGGTAAGTATATTTTATAGGGTTAAATATCAATATTGTAGAAATTAAAAACGGAATGACGAACTTATGTAATTACAGTGCTGTCTGGGTAGAGTGAACCCCCGGTGCTATGAATACCTCGTTAGAGTGAACACCAGAATGATAACATTGACTGCTCTGTAGAGTGAACACTCATGAACCTCTATAGAGTGAACATACTTTATAGTTAGTTTTTAGGTTTGGCTTAGGAGAAAAACAATGAAAACGATCATAAAAATTAAAGAGAACATGAAATAACGGTAAAGTAACGATTCTTTTAGAGTAAGTTAACAAGTTATTCTCACAAATACGCATTCTATGAAGTGTTAATTTATTTAAGCCTGCGCGCATGTTCAATCAAAGTTAATTTCTGAAAAATTGGTGTTATAAACATTATAAAAGAAATTGAAAAAGGTGCTCGTGTTACTTCTTTAGCACAGCGTTATGGCGTTGCGAAAATAATTTCTGGCATAAATAAAAAGAAAATCGGAGTAATAAAGCTTATTGGTAACTATACATTTGGAACCCAAAGAAGAAAGACGCTTTAAAAAGGAGAGTTTCCATGCATGGAAAAAGCTTTGTACAATTTATAACCTATTAATGCATTTAAAATAAGTAAAAAATCAACCTTGATTTAGTGAACAACCTGGGTATAGTGAAATCGCTCTGCAAAAATTAGTTCACTCTACCCAGACAGCACTGTATACCTTTTCCACCTGTGTCGATGGGTAAAAAACTATTTCACCCCTCGTATTTTTGAATTTCTATTTTGGTTAAATAAAGTGTAGTATTAATAGTTTTAAGTGAGTAACTAAATATTTTGTTTTAATTTGACGTAATTAAACAGCTTTGGCATCTAGCAAACATTTTTCTTATTTTTCAATTTGTTTATAATGTTCATGCTGCCTGTAATCAATTTAAAACAGCACGAATCGATTAAAGATGTCTGTCTACATTAAACAAATTTAAAATTAATCTGCACAAGGTCGTTTCAATGAGTGAGTGGAGGTAGTTGACATTGTCGGGAAAGAGAAAACGGAAAATAGATATTGGCAAAACAGTAATTGACTGAACATAAAGTGCATAAAATAAGCATTTGAACTTTAATTAAATTTTCTCAATTCTTTAAATTACAAATAATTTTTTTTTATAAAAAAAACGTTTTTCTTTAGTTTAGTCAATGAAAAAACTAAATTTTTAGTTATTTTTGGATATTGTTCAATAATGTGTAAATATATGTATGTATTACTTAAAGCAAAAATAAATAAAACATCATTCATTGTTTGAATTTGTTCATGATCACATAAATTTTTGCTCCAGGTTGTTCCAATTGTATTGAATGTTTAAAGTACAATTGAAAATGTGCATTAAAGTGCAGGAACATCTGTTTCAGCAGGCGGTTTGCCAAAATGACCAAAATTTAGAATTTGTTTCTTTTATGGCCTAATTAAAAATATTGGGTGGGTATTAAAGTAATTTTTGATTTTGTTAATTTTATACACATAAATGTTCAATTTAAATTTATGCCGTATACATTTATAAGTTTTATTTATTAAACTAAATATTTTTCTTAATTTAGGTATAAAAAAAATTTATTGACATTGAATGAATTGAAATTTTTGATATTTTCAAAAATTGAGTAAGAAACTCTCAGACCAACATTTTTTAATGAATGAAAGTAGGTATTTATACTCTGCCTATTTCACGATGTCACTCGAACGTTTACGTTCGCACAAATAACATATAAAACAAAAACAAAATTTAAAAATTTGTTTTTTTGTTAACATGTTATTTGTGCGAACGTAAACGTTCGAGTGACATCGTGAAATAGGCAGTTAATAAAAGCAATAAATTTGTAATTTTTTTTGTCATAATATAAGCACTAGGGATGCCAATCGGGATTGATTTTAGAAAATCCCAAAAGTTGATACATTAAAAATCCCGAAAAATACCGGAATTTCGGGATTTCCCGTTTGGCATCCCTAATAAGCACGCCTATCGCAAATAAAAAGTGAGCAGTTTTTTTCCTTAAACTTTAGCTTTTCCCCATACATTTTTTAGGGAAAAGGGAACAAATTTTTATTAAAATTTTATTCACGATGAGATTTTTCATGGAACAAAGGATGGAAGCTTTAGGCAAATGTTAACCGGTTCGAAAGTAATTTCATTTGCAGTAAAATATTTTTGGGGCTAATAATAATTAGATGGTTTACGCACACAAAGAGTCTCAACGCAGCGAAAAAATATGGTTGGGCATGGTAACTGCAACTACACTATGCTTATTGTAACAATATATTGTTGTCGTACACAAAAATTTATCATTATTATTCGAACAAAATTGCAACTTGTACTTTGCGCACAAGGTTAACATGGACAGACAACCAGCCAGACGGACGGATGGACATCGTAAGATCACTTTAAAAATATATATTTTGATTCGATCGGTATACAAAGGAAAAACATGGTTGTGGTAAACATAGTCTAAGAGCAACATATTATGATAACATTAATAATTGTAGTCAACATATGTGTCAGTTTCAGTTAAAAGGGATTTATGGATGAAAAAATCGATTTTTACTTTTTTGGTGATTCTTAATCAATATGCTCTTTCTAATGCATCAAAACGCAGTTTTCTACGAGCATTACTTTTGTCATAAGTAAGCTTTTAAATACACCTTTGATAAGAAAAAAAAATAACTGGTTAACTTTAAAATCGTTTTTCTCCAAAACTCATTTTTTGCCCATATCTTTTAACTAAATTATGCAAAAAAAAAAAATGCTACAAACGGTAAAATATGCACTAACAAATCGATGCCAAAATTCATAAAAGGCTCTAAAACGGATAAATATATTGTTTCTGTCTTCATTGATCGCACAAGGAAAACATGCAATTGGATATTTATAGTATACGACAGCGATATTGAATTTGAATTCAACACTGATAGAAAAATGTATCTTCATATTGATGATGCCCCAACATCAGAATTGTGACATCAATGTTATGACAAATGGCATCAATGATGCAAAAAGTGACATCATTATAATGACGAACGTTATCATATAATTTTGTCATATTTTACGCGTCATCCATGCTATGACAACAGGGACATCAATTCGATGCCACATTTTGTGCATTATTAACAGGTAAAGTATGAATAAAAATAAAAACTAAATAATGTTAAAATGTTTAAAAAGTGTGTTTTATTAAAAAAGGTTAATGTTTTATTCATTATTTTTTGTTTTTAGACGCATTTTTAAAACTTAAATAAGTTACATCATATCGATGTAAATTCGTTGCCAAAACAAGAAGCACTTCATACAATATATAACATTCATATTGATGACATGTTATCATTATAATTGACATCAAAAAAAAAAAAAATTAGAGCAGAAGTGGTAGAAGTGTTGTTAAATAAAGCAAACGAAAAAAACTCGTTTTTTAGTTAACAGTTACAAAATAAAAATGTGATGATTAAATGTCATCATATTGATGTAATTTAATCATCATGATGTACGTTAATGTCATCATTACAGTTAGAAAAAAAGTGATGATTAAATGTCGTCAATATGATGACATTTAATCATAAATGCTTGTAAACGTCTAATAATTGATGACACTTTGACATCATATGCTGATTTAGCATCAAAATAAATGAGAGAGAAGAGAGTTAAGAGTAAAATAAGCAACAACAAACAAAGTAAAATACTCCTGGCAACAAAGAAATAAAAAAAAAGCCTAACATACATGAAAAAGAAATGTGTCTTGTTTGTTTTAGGTCAGTTTCTTTTTTAAATCGCTTTGAATAGTTCTGAATATATTTTGCGGCCGTGTGAAATTGTTTTTTTAAAAAATAAGCAGTGAAAATTTGTAATAAGTTTTTTATAAACAATGAGTTTTATTTTGGACATTTAAAATCTTATCATTTTCTTAAGACTTTGGACAATTATAAATGTTGTAATACGGTTTACAAAAACTCATCAAAATTTAAGGCACACATGCGTAAGAAGCACCCGGCAACAAACACGTTAAGTGTTGACCGTGAGGAAATAATTGATCAAGTATTAATTGAAAATACAAGTAATGAAAAAATAAAAAATAAAAGTTTTTTAAACAAGGAGGACAACGCAAACGTTGAAGGAAATATTGAAAATTTAGTTTGTGGAAGTGATGAAGAACTTTTAAAAAAATTACATAAAAACATATTAATATTTGAAACTGCGCTATTTGCTAAATGCAATTTTGCAAGATCTGATGTGGAAAAAATTTGTGAAAATCTGTTCACTATAATTATAGAGCCGCTTTTAGAAGTTTTTAATTCATTCAGCCAAAAATTTGATAAAAAAGTTTTTTTTTTAATTTCTTTTTTTACAGGCGAGATAAATCGGTATTTGAGGGATCTTAAAACTCCATATAAATTAAAAATGATGCTGTCGGAAGAAGACTTATTTCCAAACATCGAAGAAGTCCTGGTTAAAACAAATGAAAGTGCAGTATATTTTACCATAGTTTGTAACAATCATCAATATTTTTTAAGCTTTTTTTAAAAGCCGTACAAAATCATCTATGTTTCCTTAATAACATTTTCTATACATGTAAATAAAAAACTTTTTTATAAAAAAAAGACATTTGTATTTATATAATCGTGTATTTATTTTATCATAATAAAAATGACAGGTTTTTATTTATTTAATGACATTTTGTCATCAAATTAATAAAAAAAGTTTATCATATTGATGACAACATGTCATTAGGTATCAATATTGGTTATTGCATTGATGACATTTTGAAATTAAACATATGTTATTTTGTCATTGTATTGATGACTTGTTGTCAAGAAACAGATGTCAATTAATCATTCCCCTGATGTAAGTGCGACATAGAATGTTGACTTTTTCTCATAAAATTGATGCCGATTAGTCATATCTTTAAAGCCAATGTATCATTGCATTGATGACAGTTTGTCATTAAATTGATTGCAATAAGTCCTTTCTCCGATGTTACTTAGTCATCGCACTGATGTCAATTTTTTATGAAACTGACTACGATTCGTCATTACTGTGATGTAGATGTGTCATCCCATTGATGACATAATTTAAGTTTTTGAACCTGATGACAATTTAGTAAAGTGATGTTAAGGCTGACATCACACTGATGTAAAGTGTCATGGGGTCAAAATCGATGACACTTGTCATAACAGTGATGTCAAAATGCATTAGTGTTATGACGCTTTTTCTATCAGTGAAGTTAAAATTAACAAATCTCAAGTAGAGTAATTTTTTTATTATACAAAATTACAGTCAAATTAGAATTAATACTTGGATTCTCTCATAATTTATTCACAAACGCTGCAAAGGCCAGTTCGTGTAGACTAATCAAAATTTTTACTTGGTTTAGGGGTGACCGTTTCTTTAACAATTTCAAAATTCAGAGTCATGTTAAGTAGCTTTAAAAGACTTTTTTTGATATGATTGATGGCGAGTGTCTTTGATATATTAGAACTTTATATCGAAGGTCAAGAATATTAGATAAACAATAGGTTTAATTATTTCCTAAACCCTCAAATATTTCATTTAGAGTTAATTGTAAGAAAGTCGGAAATTTTTGATACTCTGAATTATTTTCCATTTAAGTTTATTTATTTATTATATTTTCTTATAATGTTTGAACACTCTTGACTAGCGGAATAGCGTCAGACAATGAAGCAGTGGCGTTGCTTATGGATTTTGTAGCCTCTTCGAAGTATCTTAAAATTGTCAGCAAAATAATTTTTATTCCCACAAACATTAATGAAAATAAGCAGAAAAATCTTAAAACGCTCAAATACGTAAGAAAAATTAGCAACGAGAGACAATTTCACCACTACGGTGCAAAGCAAAATAGTTAGCGCTGCAAGTCCACGTTAATTTTGGCATCTGTCAAAAAAGTGGAATATGTGTAAAATTTTATTAACAAGTTACAGAACAAACGCGTAGAGTACATATTCATATCGAACACATGAAGAAAGATTAATTTCTACTTTTGCATGCGTCTTGAAAAAGGCCAAGATAGTATCAAACACATGGACCTCTAGCCTAAGATTTAAAAGAAACAATTTATTATTCTGTTTTGATTTAAAGCTCTGCTTGTAAGTGTGTTATTTTTCTTAGTATAAAAAAAAACTAAAAAAAAAATAAAAAAACAGTAAAATATCGCCGATACAGATATACCAAAGAATCGCCGACAAATCGCTATCGGTTATATCCCTAGCTTAAAACGCGATCGTTATTTTATTAGTTTTTTTTTTTGTTGGTAATATTCTATTATATTGACTAAGAACGCGATTATGTGTTAAGTTGATCGGCTTGTTGAAGCAAAAAAAATATTTTTGGATATAACGCATAACATCTTTTTCAACTGTAATGGTGAAGGGTATAATATCATTTTAAATAAATTGCTTTGCTGAAAGACGTTTTTTCTTTATTAAAATAAAGTTAAGAAACTTTAAGAAAACAAAGTGTTTTTTAAAAAAGATTGATTTTTAATTAAATTATTTAGAAAATAATCAAGTTCATTTCGTTGAAAATATATAGTCGAATGATTAATAAGGTCAATGTCAGTAGCGAAAACAAAAACGGCAGAAATCCACATTTAAAAAAGAAAGAAAAACGGAAAAACTTCTGTAATCAGTGTGTATGGAAATTAAAGACATGGATGAAACTTCCACTGGCCCAGTCAAGCGTAACCGCAATTATTGAAAAAGTTTTTAGAATGTTTTTTTTTTCTTTTAATATTTTCATGAAAGCAGCAAATTGCTTTTTTGTTTTTAATTAAAAGCGAATGTGTTCTTTAACAAAAAATTCAAAAAAAAGGAAAACAAAACAATTTGTTTTTTTTTTTGCTTTCAAAATTATAAGTGCATTAATTATATTATAAATTTTGCTCTTTAAACAAAACCACATAAACTAATAATTTCTAAAAATTTCAATGAGCATCGTGGCAAAATAACAAAAAAAAAACATGTTCTTAAGTATTTGATCGAATCACTCTACAAGTACCGAAATAAGTAAAAGATTTTGTTTTTTTAGTTTTGAAAATTTTGCCTTATACCTTTTCATGTCTTAACCAAAATCTTCTAAATCAGTTCTCGCAAAACATTATTAACAAACGTTTCGTTTCGAATTTAAAATACATTTCGGAATATTTTTAAAGCAAAAAAAAAAAAAAAAAAAAAAAAACAAACAAAAAACCAAAAGATTTCTAATGCTATAAATACGACACACAGATAACGACGCAAAGTGTATAAAAAAGCGTCATAAATATAAAAATAACATAAAAGAAATTATTTAATATTTAATAATATTTATGAACTTGTATCTAAATAATACCAGATAAAATGTCTCTTTTATCGAGTCTGACGTCTTCGCGTTTTATCGTTTCCTTGTGGTTCGTTTTGATTTTATGTGCAAATCTTCTTATTCAAGTAGAAAATAAATCTGTTTTTGGTATCGGTACTCGAATTATTGGAGATCAATTACTGTTGAAAGATATTCTACAAACGCCGCCAATTAGTTTAACTGAAGAGCCTGTCATAAAATTTAATTATGCCGTTGAGGAACCCATTACCTACATCGAAATCGAATCGGATAAGGTGATTTTTGTGAAACGATTTTTAAGATAAATTTGTAATATTCGATCGATTTCAAAACGATCGTTTTAAATAGATATGCTTAATTTTGAGCAGTTTTAAAATCCATTTCCTGTTTAAATAAAATCTTTTACAAATTAAACGAAACTTTTTTCAAAATAAACGAAACTTTAATCAACAAGGTCTAATTTAAATGTGCTAAATTCCCATTTCATACTATTGATAAACTGAATTCCGTTGTTGGTGGGATAAGCTATTCCTATGCGCATTTCACTAGTAACTTGGGCAAGATCATCAGGAAACTTCATCCAAAGATTTTGGAAAAACTCAAGATATTATACAACTAAAACTGTTAAACTTCAAAGCAAATAAAACTTTATTTAAAATAAACGTTTTTTGTATCCTTGTTAATACATTTCAACACGTTTACATATTTTAACTTACTAACAACCATTGAAGTCATCCGCAACGTCTACGTGCTGCCACATTAACGTATGAGTAACGAGGCCCTTAAGGCTCAGTTAGGCGAACGTTGCTGTACCCGTAATGTACCGCACCGTACTGTTAGCACGTTGGTGCACTTATAGAACGTTTATAAACGTGTTATATGTTTTCCCATACATAAACAAAAAGCAATAGTACACATAAAACAAAACACACAGTGATGAGAATCAAAAATGTTCAAATGGTGACCGTTATGCAGAAAAGGTACCACGTGATTTAAATGGTATTAAAACGGTATTTTGTGTATGTAAAAAATGATAATAATTTAATATTTATGTTATAGATTTACAATAAATAAATTTGTATTTTAGAATATATAAATTTTTAGCATACGTATATTGTAAATGTGCATACACCAAACAAGGTTTTGATACCATTTAAAGTATTTTATATGTTTCCCTTTTTCATTGTATGTGTATATGTATTTGTTTATTTAAAACATCTAAACATATGTATATTAGCGTGGCCGTTAGTTGTATGGAGAACTTTTTTTTTTTGATTTCTTATATTCTCCCCCCCCCAAATCGGTTCAGTTTTATGTAAAAAAAATACAAAAAAATTTCGTAGCGATAAGTTGTGTTTTAGGGGGGGCGTCGGCCCCTCAAAGTTTGCCATCAAGCCATTTATTCAAATGTAATTTGTTTGCATATGACTATCTCTTAAAAACAACATTTTACAAGAACATGGTATATGGCAATATTTTAGCTCTTCTAGTCAACAACATTAGCCTCGAAGAAAGTTTTTTGCTAAAATTAATATTTAAGAAAATAATTAAGAAAATAACAACAAAATTCCAAACATTTTATATACGTTTTATATATATAAAAGAGGGATTTAATGTCAAGTGAACTAATTTTGAAATCGAAATCTTTCGATTTGGATGAAATTTGCACCACCGTTAGTCCCATTGAATAGTAGTTCAGACACAAATTTTCAACAAGATCGGTCAAAAAGTTTCTGAGTTTGGGAGGGTCAAAGTTTGAAATTTTGGCCATACAGGTGTTCTTTCACATCCATGTAACTTATTACCAATTGGGGTTAGCAAAATTTGTCTCAAGCAGCTTAGATAGCTATTTAATCAATCTTTTAAAAAAAAAATTTTTTGGTTTGTCCCAAGCAGCTTAGATAGCTATTTAATCAATCTTTTTAAAAAAAATTTTTTGGTTTTTTTAAAAAATTTTTTAACATATTTTTTTTATATTTAAAACTTTTTTTTTTGCCAAGTTGTAAATTTAAAAAAAAAATTTTAAAAAATTCAAAAAAAAACAAAAAAATTTTTTTTTAAAGATTGATCAAATAGCTATCTAAGCTGCTTGGGACAAATTTTGCTAACCCCAATTGGTAATAAGTTAAATGGATGTGAAAGAACACCTATATGGCCAAAATTTCAAACTTTGACCCCCCCAAACTCAGAAACTTTTTGACCGATCTTGTTGAAAATTTGTGTCTAAACTACTATTCAATAGGACTAACGTTGGTGCAAATTTCATCCAAATCGAAAGACATCGATTTCAAAATTAGTTCACTTGACATTAAATCCCTCTTTTATATATATAAAACGTATATAAAATGTTTGGAATTTTGTTGTTATTTTCTTAATTATTTTCTTAAATATTAATTTTAGCAAAAAACTTTCTTCGAGGCTAATGTTGTTGACTAGAAGAGCTAAAATATTGCCATATATCATGTTCTTGTAAAATGTTATTTTTAAGAGATAGTCATATGCAAACAAATTACATTTGAATAAATGGCTTGATGGCAAACTTTGAGGGGCGGACGCCCCCCCTAAAACACAACTTATCGCTACGAAATTTTTTTGTATTTTTTTTTACATAAAACTGAACCGATTTGGGGCCCCCCAAAATCAAAAAAAAAGAAAATAACGGCCACCCTAATGTATATATGTATACTTGAAAATATGTTGTATTGTAAGTTGTTTTGTCGCAATTCCATAGATATACTAAAAAAAAGTACAAAAAAAGAGCAAAATTACCCGCATTCAATGTAACATACAAGCCGCCCATCACTGTCTTACAAATGTCACGTAATAACGGCATGAAATTCTATTTTATACAGATTGGTACGTTGTAACTACGGTACATTGCATTTCGGTAAGTTTTTGTATTGGTTTTCATATAACAAAAAGCGAACAGCTGATGGATACAGTACAGATACGGTACATCAACGTTCGCCTAACTGAGCCTTTAGTCTTGAATCTCACCTACTTCTCTTCGTAAGTATAATTTATTTCACAGTTTACAAGGGATGTTTAAATACAAGCACAAATTTTAATATGTGTAAACAAATTACTGTTCAAGTTGAGAATCGAACTTGGGTTTTTTCTGTGCATATGCAAATAACACAGTGCAACAAAATTCGGGTCATCGTCGCCAGCCTCCATACTTGCAACGTAAAATTAAACTAGACCACTGGTTGAGCAAATCTGCCAAAGGGTTTTAAAAATATCTTCGTAGAACATATTTTGCGAATTTATTGTAAAATTTTTAGTATTTGTTTAAACAGAACAAATAAAACAAATAAAATTTAAATATAGGGTTAATTTTTCTAAAAACAATGCCATAAATTTTTTTTTGTAAAAATCCTAATATACAATTTAGCTCAGAAATACTTTACACTGCTATGACTTAATAAGCATTGCTTTTGTTAAAAATAAAAATATATGTTACTTTTAAATTTCCCTTTATTAAGCATTTTACATATATTGTAAGAACTTTTGGTCTTAGAAGACCCCAATTTAGTTTTTTATGTTGCACAGTGTTATTGAGTCAATTACTGGAAAGTTCATTAAGAATTGGTGTAATGTAATGCTGCAAGTAGCGATTGCGTTTGAAAGGTAAGGCGTTTAGGAAGTTGTTACAAAGTTAGTTGTTGGTGTAATGTAAGTGAAGTTTTTGCTGGGATATAAACTATAGAAATACGAATTATAAAGACTGGAGACCAAGGACCGGAAATTACGAACGGAAAACACAAAATTAAATTTTATTTTTTAAATAAAAAATTTTTGTGTGTGAAAAAAAGAATATTGTTTTTCTGTGTTTAAAATTTAAACGAAAAAGAAAAGAAACATTTTTTTTGAAAACAAAATTTATAGTTTCAAAAAAAAGCAAAAACTTTTTTTGTAAAAAAAAAACAAATAAAAATTTTCAAAAAACTTTTTTTTTTGTTGAAAAATATTTTTTAAAACGTTTTTTTTTAGAATTTTTTTTTCTATGTATGTATTTTTAAAAAATGAAATATGTATGTATGTATTTTCAGAAGCCTCTTCATAAATTTGATTTGAATTTGTTTTAAAGAATGAAATTTTTATGACAATGCTTAAATATAATTATTTTGTTTTTGTTTTTTTATGTTTTTAAGAAAACGTTTTATTTTAAAAACTTTATTTTATGTTTTTAAGAAAACGTTTTATTTCAAAAACTTTATTTTATTTATTTTTTTCGACGGCATTTTTTTCAAAACTATTTTAGAAATTTTTTATTTTCTGTAAAATGTAGAATTTTTTAAACTTGCACAATAAAAATTTTTTTAGAAACAAAATAAAAAAACATTTTCCGGTCCTTGCTGGAGACAATAGAACATGTATTGGAAATCAATTTTTAAAATTTTTTAAACTTTTCGGTTTTAAATCGTTTTGTTTTCAAAATCGATTTCCATCACATACCTGGGAGATTATTCTGTATTGCGATGCGAAAGTCAATGCGACTCGAAAATATATAGATGCGAACAATTGATATTCTGTGTTACGATGTTTGCAGATTTTTTTTTCTTTATTTATTATTTTTTGACCACTACCCATGTTCTGTAACTTTGGTGAGAACTTCTCGCATCGAAAAGTTGTGAAACATAACGTTTCTCGAAAAGTGAGAAAAAATGCGTATGTAAGTCATGTCGAAAACTTTAAAAAGAGATAACGTCGTTACGTTATAAATGTTATAATAATCCACTAGAGGCCGATGTGAAATTGCAGACGTTGATCATAAAACTATAATCGATAAAGGCTATAAACCATAGAATTTACGGACGAATTTTCGAGATTTTACCCTTTTTGGAAACTATGGGCAGTCATGGCCTCACAAAAGCAAAGTTATGTTATGAGGTTAAAAATCATAAAGGAGATGTTTGTGCCGAATATTATCTAGATATTAACATCCATATGACATTTTTTGTCTTCAAGCGAACAATTGTTTGTTAATGTTAACATTTAAATAGAAGTTAAAGCTTTTAAAGGATGGGAGCTTTGGGCAAATGGTGCTAATAATAATTAGATGGTTTACGGAAACAAGGAGTCTAATTTGGTAAGAAGTTTTAATGGGGAATATGTTACATTATAGACCGATTCTCACCATTTACATAGAGGGAGTTTACAGGGACTCATTTCAGACATGTCTGTTTTTGACATTAGCTTTTGAACATGCTTCCAAAAACCTATTGTCTTTTCAAGATGTCTTTCCAAACATGTCTGTTTTCATGTATAATAGTCTAATTTACATATACATACAAATTAAAAACATAGAAATTCATATAAACAAACATGAAAATTCATTTCATGTCTGATTGGCAACCCCTCTTTCTTCTCTACCCCGATCGCCTACAAAAAAAAACAAATATGTTCGTTAGACATGTCTGAATAGACACCGTGTAAACTACCTCTAATAGAAAATATGAAAATTCTTACAAACAAACATGAAAACTCATTTCATGTCTGTTTGGCAACCCCTCTTTCTTCTCTACCCCGATCGCCTACAAACAAAACAAACGTGTAAACTCCCTCATAGACTTCGTCCTAATAAGATCAAATTATCTACAAAATTGCAACTTGTACTTTGTGCACAAGGTTAACACAGACAGACAACCAGCCAGAAGGACGGATGGACATCGTAAGATCACTTAAAAAATAGGTTCTGATGCGATTGGTATACTAAAACATTTAACTAGATTTCTATGTAAATATTATAAATATCGACAAAACGTATATAATTGATATTTCCATAATTTTTGTTTTTATATAAAATCTGAAAGTTTAAAATAACATTTTTATTTAATGACAACCTACTTTGCCTTACAATTTTAAAGTAAAAATTAAATATAGATGGCGAAATTGAAGTTTTCACTTTGGGTATACAGCAAGGCCCATTGAATAGGTCTCCGCAAAAAGCCTGATGATCATGGTTTATGTTCTTTTTAGTTATCAAAAGTTGTTTAAATTTTGCTTACATGTATATGTTTGTTTACGTTTATTGCCCTGCAAATAAAATTGGACCACCTAACCCTTTTTTATAAAATGGGCTACTCCATGGACTGGTCCGATGTAATGCAAGCATGGACCATGTCATTGTTAAAAAGTGTTTGTAGTGAGACGACATGTCTTCGTTTTTTAACGACATGCTTTCGTTTTTAAACGACTTCAAAACTAATCCTCTTGAGTATACCATGGAGTAGTTTTAAAACTACTCCTTAGTGGTCCAAAGGTGGGTTATATGGTCCTCTCCTAGGACATCATAATGTTAAATAGACCAGGTTTTTTCCATACGTTTGGGTTAGTTTTGGACTAGTCCTGGTCCCTTGTGGACTACTCTTTACACGCGTGTTTGGACTGGTCCTATTATTTGCAGGGTGTTTTTCCCACACATACGTTTATGGTATGCCACACATACACGTTTTTTCCTTTTGCTTTGTATATGCGGTAGTAAATTTTTGACAACTAAAAAGAAATTTTACACAAACAAAGTACAGGTCGTTTTTTGTTTTTGTTCAAGTAAGCAGACCTGATAGATGGGCCTTGGTATACAGATAGATATTTAAAACAGAAAAGCAATCTTCTGTTAACCAGAATTTCGAAAAAAATAAATTTAATTATTTATTTGCTGCGAAAGCTTAAAGAGGAAAAATATCTTTTAACTAAATTATGCAAAAAAAAAAAAAAAAATCTGCAAACGGTAAAATATCCACTAAAAAATCGATGCCAAAATTCATAAAAGGCTCTAAAACGGATAAATATATTGTTTCTGTCTTCATTGGTCGCACAAGGAAAAACATGCAATTGCATATTTATGGTTTCCCTGCTAATAACACAATTTCGTTCTGGCAGTTCCATGATTGCCCATTGGTCCCATTAGTGGTGTAGGGCATCATATCGTCGGGCTTGACCGACGGTACTTCCATACTTGTTTTTATTTCTATTAATTTTCTACTTTTATCTATCCAAATATTAATAATCTATTTCAGAATGTCTATGCTGTAGTAAATTTTAGTTACGAAGACAATCTCGTAGAAGGTACCATCTCAGCCTCAAATAATCGATTAGGCACGGACCCTAGTAAGCCGGAACCCTTTGAAGTTCTTATACAAATCTATGGTTTTAACAAGACAATGCTTAATGTCAATCCTGCCTACATACTCAATAAGGATCAACAGTTTAATGGCGTTTTAAAACCAAATTATCAACAAAAAAATCAACAATCTTTAAGTCTAACGGAAGAGGACTTAAAGGCTATAGATGAATTGGATTTAGATTATGATGATGCCATTGATGATAATGACGCTGGTGATGAAGAGGACGATGACTATGACGAAGATGATTTTAATAATAATTATGATAAAATCATAGAACAGGGTCAAAGACAAGAAGGTAATTGGTTTGATTAATTGTTGTGATTATTTTTGCTTTGATTTCTTTTTTCTTTTGTGATAAAAGGGGATTTTCTTGTTTATGAAACCAATCAAACGTCAGCTACAACAACGGAATTGCCAACAAATCATTCTGTGACGTTTTATTACGTTGATATTTATTATATTACATACGTAAAGTTTATAATATACGAGGTAAGTGTGAATGATTTTTTTTTTTTTTTTTTTTGTTAATCTAAAGGCAAAAGCTTTGCTGGTACGCTGTGAAAATTTGTATTTAGATAGAGCATTTGTCAGCAAGTAAATTTATTTTTAGACTTAAAAGAAGAAAAAACACATGTTTAAATGGCTAGTAATTAGGGTGTTCGGTGGATTTTGGACACCAAATTACAGTTTTTTTAAATAAAATGTCACATTTTTTTGTAGAAAAGAAAACACCAAAGTGTTGTTCTTGCACAAATAATAGAAACTTAAAGAATGAAGTACATAGATAAAATGGAATATTTTTATGAACTTTGAATATTTTTGAAAATATGCTCGATTTTAAATCCACTTTATTTCGATTTCTAGAACACGCCCGTATTTTTTAACAAAATAGTTCATGCGTTTCTCTCTATAAAATACTGTACGAAGAATGAATCTAATAATGCTAAATGTAGCAGGTGCCCAAAAATGTATTAACGTAAATGTTCTTCAACAACTTCACTAATTTACCACTTACACAGTGACCATAACTTAGTACTTGAAGAAGATGCTCCACCAACAAAATCAAAAAGGGCTACAAGTGGTCCAATGAATAAATATTTTAAACAAGATACTTCGATCGATTCTCTAGAGGAAATTTTTTGCAGAAGCATAGCAGAGGATGAAATGTCCGTGAAAAGTTGCAAAAAATCCAAAGTTGACTCTTTTAAAATCTAAGCACTCGAAAGTGAAGCAACAATTTGGAGCAACATTGACAAGTTTTATTTAAAACAGAATATTTTTTTACTCAAGTACTAATTTTTTCTAAAATTATCGAAAACCAAATCGCGTAATTTATAAAATTTCTGGATTGAGATTTATTCGATTAATCGATTAATTTTAAAATTTTATTCGTTTAATCGATTAAGTTAAACTATGACATACCAAATTTTACCACAATAACATTATTTGTTATTTATTATTTGTAATATTGCAATATAGTTTTTATTCGTATGGAACTATGAGAAAAACAATTGTTCTAGAAAAGAGCAAAATTTTGAAAAGAAAACACAAAATGTACCTATTTACAATTCAATTTGCTTAAAAATATAAAAAATATTAAACAAAAAAACATTGCAAAACAGGCAAAACTTGACAAATGGTAACGTTGCTTTCAAAATAAACGTGGTTTTCGTCAGTGACGTCACAGTAACAGCAGAAATTTTTGTCCCTTTTCTAAATGAGAAAGGAACATCGTTAAAAGATGTTGATAATTAGCTCAAAGATGAAGAAGATGTTGGAAGATGTTGACATCTTCGCAAATTGATGGTAGATGTTGACAAGTGTGAAAATGCAATTAAGGGAGTTCACCGAAAGTAACCTTTATCTGGTGCATTTTTGGTATGATTTCAAGTCTTTTTAATTTTTAATACGTATTAAGGAGTAAAAAGGCGTTTTCCGAGAGTTGGCTTTATATGGGGCCTATGGCAAATTATAAACCGATCCTCATGAAATTTAGTTGTATGATTTTTAGTCATATTAAATGAATTTGTACCAAATTTAAGTGCATTCCGCTCCCAAAATATGATAGTTTTTTACCTGATGTCTTATGGTTTTAAGTCAATGCGGAATGATAAATATCTGCTTAAATGTTTATCAAAATAAAGTCTTGTTGCTTCTATTACGAACTGTTTAATTAAGTTTTTTCTGATTAAACACTTTTTTTGCATAAAATGACCTTTGATTGAATTACATCTAGTATACTTTTCATATTATTTTTTACAAAAAATTCCCAAGAGTTCCCGGAAATAAAAGAAAAAATAGAAATACTAGTTGGCATGGAGATAAAAACGTGCACAAATTATTCTTATATGTACCACCTAAATTTGTAGCAAGCCCCTTTAGTGCTCTTAGTACTCAGAATCCACTTCCTGTTGCTATGATATTCTAATCCAAAAAGTGCAATAATCTAAAAAAATGTCTGCATATTAAAACGAATTATGTATGTTAAAAGAACTTTAACCTAATAGACGAACTTAAACTTATTTTATATTCAATATAATATGAAATACCAAACAGTATTGTTTTCTTTTCTTTTCATTTTTTTTTCTTGAACTTACAGCACTATTTATATAATCCCTTAAATAGTTATGGTGAGACATATGTGGTGGAATATGCACATATTTCTCCAACTACCCTTAAAGCAGTTGTCACAGATCATCGGACGACAAGTTTGTTTGTACAAATGCAAATGTATGGCTTTCATCCAACTGCTCTACCTGTTGACTACAAACCATTTTTGTCAAATAGCCAAACATCAGCAACAACAGGACAAATATCATCATTGACACAACTTAAAAATCTTATGAATGCCCAGCAATCGACAACAAAACAACAACATTTAGAAAGTGATACAAACATAGGCTTGGAACAGAAACTAACAGAATTGGGTCACCAAATATCCCCCGATAATAATAATAAAGTCCATTGTACGCAACAAGTTTTATCGTCGTCATCATCAAATGTTGGCAATGATAGTCAAAGTGTCTCATCTGCTTATTCGTCCATTTTTAATTTGATTGTCACAATCTTTGTGTCACTGATAATTTTTGTGTAGAGAAGATGATTTCTTTGTTGAATATTTCTAATTATTTATTGAATTAATATTTAAGATATCAACATGTTAATTTGTGTATCTATTTCATATGTGTGTTACTAAATGTGAGTATGGATTAATATTGTAATTAATAAGTTTTACTGCTTTTTTAATAAACGAAAACTAAAAAAATACACATGCCGAATTGAAGTCTAAAATTCTATTTACGACCTGTCCTAGAATATCGAACAATTACTTTCGGATAGAATTGCTATTCTGCTATTGTACTGGGACAGGCAGTAAAAATGGCTTTTGCTTTCTTTATCTAAGAATTTATTGAGGAGCTGGGGTTAGTTATAGACCTATTATCCCAAAATTTCGTGATGAGTTTTTGGCTTATGTGAAACTTATTTTAACAGGTAGTAAATTGTTTGAGTGGCATATGGTGTTATTTCAATAAGCCCTTTAAAAGTAAACATTTACGAAAAAAAAAACGGTTTGTATCATTGTTATTAGTATTACATTCTTCTTCAATTCACAAAAGAATCAATGTTTCCCTAGGTGTTCACAATAAAACTAAGGATTTTTTTAACACACTTTATCATCATGGTATTAACTCAAAGTTTTTTTTTTTACTTTTTGAAACAATGGGTCGAGTGAATAAAAATGTAGCTTATACTAGCTAGTACTAAGTACTAGCACTAGCTTTTACTTTTCAGTACTAGCTATGCTGAAAAGTTTAAACTACAAAAAGTGTGAATAACTCTTTGCTAGTGCTAGATAGCTAGTGCTTAAAAGGGGAAGCAAACGCTGGAAAATGTGACTATTAAATTAAATTAATTACAAAGTGCAAAAATGTCAAAAATGTCAAAAATGTCAAAAATTAAAATTTTTTTAAACTTATTTTCAAAAATATTAATGTATAAAACAGAATATACCCAATAAACCATAGAACGATATGATAGCGAAAACGATACTATATTTTACAGCGTTTATAATATTATGTACTATTATTCAAAACAATATCGTTACGACATCACTTTTCAAAATATTTTTTCCAATTTAAAAACAAACATTTGAAAAAATCATCAGCATTTTTTAAATATAGAAAATTATTTAAACAAAACATATAAAAATTTTTAAACTTTTTTTATTAAAATATTTGAATATTTCTTATTTACTGCAAGAGGATAAATCGCTTTAAACTGTAAGTAAGTGTGTCTATAAAAATAAATTAGGTGCATATGTCTGTCCTTCCGAAATTCAGTTAAAGTGGCCAGGAATGGGTATTTAAAAAATTTTAAATCAAGAAAATTATTACAACTTTTTTCTACTTATAAGTACAAAAAATTTTTATTTCCTTTTTTATGTCTTGAAGCGTTAACAAGTACTGTGTATTGATATTTTTATTTCATTTTTTCCTTTTCAAAAATTGTTTTTATTTTATTTAAAAAATGCAACACAGACTTTCTATGGCAAAAGTCTGTACCGACCTTTATCAATGTTTGTTATTTATTATTGTGTAACTTGTTTTAAAAAAATTTTTTAAAATTAAGGCCCTAATTATAAAATTGCTTTCTACAAAAAAATTGAATCTGCAAAAAAATTGAATCTACAAAAAAGTGAATTTCTGTAGAAAGCAACAACAAAAATAAAATATATTTATAACTTTATTTTTGCTTTCAAGTAATTCTTTTGATGTGGTAAACTGCAACATCCCTGAAGGAAACCTGGGTGCAAGTGTCTCCAAGTCACCAGTTTTGTCGACTATATTGGTGACATTGTCAACGAAGTATCTACACTACATTACATTTGCCACTATATTTGCATTTAATACGAAAAAGATTTTATCAATAACAACTGAGAAGTACAATTCCTATAAAAGCTGAAGAAATGATAAAAAAAGATTGTTATGACTTCGTATTCTTACAAAAAGTGTAAACTACTTTTACTAAAATGTACTAGCGATTCTCTGGTTTCAATGTCTACATATGTTCCCAATGGAACTACCTAGTCAGTAGTACCAACGCCAGTAGTAGATTTCCAATGCCACGCACATGTTAAATGTCTATTGTAAATAACATTGCCTGGGGTATAATATGTCACTAGTACTGGTGACTGTGTCAACAGTGAATCAGTAGAAATTCACTAGTGACATTTCCTGCAGGGATATGTACATATTTAAATGTATATGTGACATTTACAGAGATTTTACCATTTTAGATATTTTTCCGAAAAATAAATAATTTTAAATAAACTTCTGGATGAAAATCTGCTCTTAGGAGATATTTTTTTCTTTGGCCAACGTTCATAAAATTAAACAAAAAAAATCAATTTTTTTTAAATATTGTTGTAAAATACATACTTCAAGCACCCCAATCATAAGCTTAAAAAAATTAAGCAAAAACTAGTCTTTTTAAGCATTCACTCGTTTTTATTCACACATTTTTTTAATCAACACTAGGAAAACTAGTTTTTACTAGTCAGTATAAAGTACAAGCTTTAACTCAAATTTTTATTCACCTCAAAGCTAGTTTTAACTTCAAAATTTCAAGTATTAGCTAAAGCTACCTTTTTATTCACGCGGCTAAATATCGTGCTCTTTTGTGTACTTTTTGGTAATGAAATAGTTGATTTAAAAATTATTTTGCATAGCTCTGTAATATTAAATTAAAAATGTTTTGCTTTTACTGAAATTTACTATAAGTACTATAAAAACTATAAAGGTAGAAGTACATAACACGCGTTAGTGCGCGCGCGCTCTGTCGTCTTCTGTCAAAAAAAGTTAAACTAGTGTATTTTCATAGAACAAGCTACATGCAAAATATTTTGACGCGTTTGCGCCAGAAAGTTGGTTAAAGGTAGAAGTACATAATACGCGTTAGTGCGCGCGCGCTCTGTCGTCTTCTGTCAAAAAAAGTTAAACTAGTGTATTTTCATAGAACAAGCTACATGCAAAATATTTTGACGCGTTTGCGCCAGAAAGTTGGTTAACTTTGAACTTTTTAACGCGTTGTGTATTTTTGACAAGTAATCAGCTGACAATAAAAAGAATAGTTTAACAAATTTATGAATCATGAAAGAAAAACTTATTGAATAGCTTAAAAAACATACAATATTTATATAAAAGGAATAAATTCAATAAAATAACAAAATCTTGATATACTTTCGAACCCGTTTTTAATGCACAAATAAGTAAACAAATAAAAAACAGCTGACAGGAATGGCTTTTGTAACGCGTGTTGTGTAACTTGCAATTTTTTACGCGCTAAAGTTTTTAAACGCACGATACTCGTCGACGAACTAACGCGTGTTATGTACTTCCACCTTAACTTTGAACTTTTTAACGCGTTGTGTATTTTTGACAAGTAATCAGCTGACAATTAAAAGAATAATTTAACAAATTTGTGAATCACGAAAGAAAAACTTATTGAAGAGCTTAAAAAACATACAATATTTATAAAAAAAGAATAAATTCAATAAAATAACAAAATCTTGATAAACTTTCGAACCCGTTTTTAATGCACATATAAGTGAAACAAATAAAAACAGCTGACAGGAATGGCTTTTGTAACGCGTGTTGTGTAACTTGAAATTTTTTACGCGCTAAAGTTTTTAAACTCACGATACTCGTCGACGAACTAACGCGTGTTATGTACTTCCACCATAAGTTTTTCAATGAGTTTGCTCACTTAGATACCCTACATTAAAATTTTGCGTAATTTTTAAAATAACACTTTTTTAACTCTTATAATTTTTATGAAAATGAAAAAGACTTATGAAGTTTGAAAAATCAATTAATTCTAAATAATTGAAAAACAATTTTTGAAATTGCTTTTACGGTTCTTGAGTTATACCGGTTTTAAGCTTTGTACCCAGTTAATGATATTATTACTCATACCCAGCAAACCAATAAAAATCAAACGTTTTGTTTTTGATTTGTTTAAAACACATTTATTACGATTCTTACAATGTAGTTCTATGCCCTGCAACTGATTCTGAAAATCAGTTTTAGAAGTTGTGCCATTGATGTAAATTTTATTAAATCCGAAAAAATTTACCAGGTTCAAGTTCAAAAATATCAAAAAAAAAAAAAAATATTCTTGAGGTTTGAAAGAAAAATCATAAAAAACATTATGTTGCATTCCAAAAAATTCGTTAAAGTTTTTTCAACTGTTAAAAAATTAACGCTGAAACTACAAGAAGAAAAGATTAATTGTGGCGTTTTTTATAAAATCTGGCTTAGTTTTTAGTTTTAATTCGAACTAACAAAAGATGACAAAACTGTAGAACAAAAAACGAGAATTTGTGTACAACTTTACGCTTTTTGAGTAGGCTTGGCAGCGACTGTTTACATTTAATAAATCAGAAGTAAAAGTAACAGTTTTTTTTTTGCCCATGACAAATGAAAAAGTGATAGATAGAAATGGCTTACAAAAACATTTTTAAAAAATGTATATGTACATATTTAAATATTATGAAAAAAAAGAAAGCCACTTTATAAATAATTTACTTTTGCAGCAGTAGATTCTAGAGGCGACACGAAATAACACCCGATGAAATAACGCCCAATTAGAAAAATGAAATAACAGCCTGTTCACGGACTTCGAACGTCATCTATGCGAACGATGACGTTCGAAATCGTTAAACAGGCAGTAAATCCCAATAAAATTGCAAAATTTGCAAAATGGGCCTAATTTCGTTTTTTTTTTGCTTTATTTCATAATGGAATTACCACAAACTTAAATATTAAATAAAACCAAAAAAAAAAACGAAATTAGGACCAATTTCCAAATTTTGCAATTTTATTGGGATTTATTTAATTTTTCTAATTGGGCGTTATTTCATCGGGTGTTATTTCGTTTGTACCAGGATTATCTCCTCTATGGTATAACAAACACCGGCTTTGCTGACTAAAGCTTCTTTGTATATCCATTCTTCAGCCGGTTGCAAGGATTTTCTTCTTCACTGTCCCTCTTTTCACGTTTTTAACATACATCCTTTACCTTTTCAAAATATTCCAAATGTATGAGTAGCAACTTAATTGAATTACAAGAAAATTATTGAATTCCAGAAAACATAAAAAATTTGGGTATTATTTAATTTTTTTGGGTGTTATTTCATTGGATCTTGTTTTATTACCAGCTGACCCGACAGACGTTGTCCTGTCCAAATTAGGAAAAATGTTTGCGTTCGATTTTTAAAATCCGTTATAAAGATACGAACATTTATTAGAAAAATTAGTCAAATCGATGGAAAAGTTTTCTGATTTTAGGTAAATCTAAAAAAGTGGGCGTGAAAGTGGGCGGGGCAAAATGTTCTTTCCGTAAAAACCTAAGTTGGATCATGGCGATCATTTTAAAGAAAAAATCGTCCAAATCGGTCAAGTCGTTCTCAAGTTATGCGCTCAATAGAAAAAGTGTCCGTAAAAGTAGGCGTGGTAAATTTTTCTTTAGATGAAAACTTAAAATGGATCAATACGAACATTTGAAAGAAAAATTTGTCAAATCGATGAAGCCGTTTTCTAATTTTAGGTAAATCAAAAAAAGTGGGCGTAAAAGTGGGCGGGGCAAAATTGTCTTTCCGTAAAAACCTAAGTTAAACCATGGCGATGATTTTAAAGAAAAAATCGTCTAAATTTATCAAGCCGGTCTCAAGTTATGCGCTTAATAGGAAAAGTGGGCGGTAAAGTAGGCGTGGTACAATTTTCTTTCGATGGAAACGTAAAATGGATTAATACGAACATTTAAAAGAAAAATTAGTCAAATCGATGGAGCCGTTTTTTGATTTTAGGTAAATCGAAAAAGTGGGCGGGGCAAAATTTTGTTTCGGTAAAAACCTAAGTTGGACCATGGCAATCATTTTAAAGAAAAAATTGTCCATATCAGTCAAGCCGTTCTCAAGTTTTGCGCTTAATAGAAAAAGTGGGCGTAAAAGTAGGCGTTGTAAATTTTTCTTTCTATGAAAACTTAAAATGGATTAATACGAACATTTGAAAGAAAAATTTGTCAAATGGATGGAGCCGTTTTCTGATTATTGGTAATTCGAAAAAAAGTGGGCGTAAAAGTGGGTGGGGCAAAATTTTCTTTTCGTATAAATCAAAGTTGGACCATGGCGATCATTTTAAAGAAAAAATCGTCCAAAATATGTAGATGTCATTGGTGGTCAAAAATCAGACTTCACAGTGTCACCCGCCTGAATATTCTGAAGATTACCTGAAAATTTCATCAAAATCGCCCCAACCGTTTTGAAGTCCATACGTTACATACATACATACACATATATATGCATTTTATATATGTATATATAGATAGATAGATTTCCTTGGGTTTTATTTCATTATGAAATAATTCCCAATTAGCAAAATTTTTTTTATTTTTAAGTTGGGGACTATTTCGTGAAAATTGGGCATTTCTTCATTATTTTTTACTTGGCTGCTACTTAATTTTATTGGGGTTTCAACCCAGTGAAAGTGGTTTATTTCATTTTTCTAATTGGGCGTTATTTAATCGGGTGTTATTTCGTGTCGCCGATTCTAGATGTGTACTAGACTAAAGTTAATGCTAATTCCCGAAGGTGTTGATAACGTTAATAACATATTTTAAAAACAAAAACAATTTTCAAAATAATACAAATGGAAAGAGAAAAACGGAAATTTTGTGAGAGAATCAATGAGGCATATAACCGAATTAGAATATAATCAAGTTATGTGAATATAGGAAATAAAAAATTCATATCAATTACACGGACATCATGCTCACACCGAGTAGAGTAGAAAGTTGATGATAAAAATTAAACGATTTAATTCTTTCTCTCTTTGGATGGATTGTGGCTTCGAAAACTAAAAAGAACTTAGTAAATATTGCTAATGTGACTATAACGCCATTAAATTGCTTTACTTTTCCCTTTGTTGACTGTTGATAGATGGCATATATGGCAAATGTGCTAAATGGACTATAACGTTTATAATAATATTAAATTAACTTATAGCGGCAAAATAAACAGATAAAATGGACTATATCGCTAATGTGACTATAAGCGGTAATGACTATAAACGAAAAGTACTGTAAAGATATGCACAAGTTCTAAATAAGAAGAAACGATTTTCTAAATCAAATTCTTCAAATGTAAATGTTCACGTTTCGATTAAAAACATAGTTAAAAGTGAAATTGAAATAAGCATATGATAAATTTCCAAGACTGGGAAAAAAAAAATTTACTCTTTTGGGGGCAACATAAAACGGAAACGCCATTATTGCATCAAGATGCTTGGATTAAACTTTCAGTTACGCAAGTATGCGACAAGAGGGCCTTTTCAGCCTTGAAATTCATTTTGTACCCACAAACAACAAATTTAAGGACGAAATCTTGAAAAATATATTAATCATAAAATTAAACGATGATAAAACATTTGTCCTTTTTTTAAATGTTGAACCCAAACCTGAAACTTTAATAATAAATCGAATTTTAATTATGTGTATATCAAAACGAATTAAACTACAGGTGATGTCGGAACTACAACAATCCAAAAACAACAGAAACAACATAGGGTGTTTTGCATTGCATTGTTAGTTTTTACGGCTCGACATGTCACCATTCCTAACAAATCAAAACAAATTAGTTCGAACTGTCAAAATCAGTTAAGCTGGAGGTTCACACCACGCGTTTTCGCCTCTACGCTGCATGATTTTTATACCTTCCATGCGTTCTATTTCAACTTACATGCATCGCTTTTTATGCGGCTTCACCACAAGTACAAATTAAATTTCATTTGTCAAAATATGCTGATTTGTTCGAACGCTGCTTGTGACGCTTACAAAAGTAGAAAGTAAACCTCCTTTTTGCATTCAACGCCCCAATGCAACCTACGCTTTTGTGTATGTAACTTGTTACATATAACTACACAGATTCTACTTTTTTGACAGCTGTGTAGACAGCGAAAATGCGTGTTAACGCGTGGTGTGGATCTCCAGCTTTGGCGTTTTAAGTAAAATTTTTTTCTTAAAATTCTCTAGTTTATTTTTCACTTACCTCTGGTATGTCATCTGGTACTTTACCCATCCAGGATAATGATAATATTGTGCAATCGCATTTCGTATTTGTGTTGCGTTCAAAATGTAGATGCATTCTTTAGGCTTTTTCCAATTTTTTGTTTTATATTCTGTTAAATATATTTATATATTTTTTTTTATTTTACTATGGTTTCTTCTCTTTTAAGGTTTTGTTGGACTATTATTATTTTTTGCTTGCAAAATTTTCTTCTATTTATATAAATTCTTGTTAAACTAACTACGTTTTTTTTGTGATTTTCTTTTAAATTTTTTATTAAGTTTAATTTGTTTTATTTTTTTCAATAATTTCCTCTTTCGAATGTGACATACATCACCAACGTTTTCAGCTTCATTGGCATAATCATCATCATCGTCGGCGTCAACATAATCTATCTTTGTATATCTAGAAGTGAAAACCCTGTGGCAACATTCTTTCCTGCAATAAAATTAAAAAAAAGGAAATTGTTACAGAATAGACAATAAAAACAAACAACAGGATGTAAGGATTTTGACGAACATGTTTGTCGATGTCATTATCATAGTTAGTGATGAGTTTATTCAATGCATTTCTGTATGAGTGAAAGTATGTGAGTAGGATATTGGTTGGATGGACGAATTGATGAAGGGGCCTGATATTATCAATATATCATTATTTCCATTATCATCATCGTCATCGCTACCAACAGCATCACATTCTCCTCCCCTTAATGAGTTGTAGTAGTAGTAACTTTTGTATTATTATAAAATAATAAATGTGCAACAGACCGTTAACAAGAGTGAAAAGTAATTGAGAAATTTACCACCTACTCAACAAAAAACGGAAATTAAAAAAAAAAAACAACACAAGAAATGTTCGAGTATGTAAAGACTCGTAAATATTAATAAAGTACATATCAATTTGTGTACATATAAAACCGAAATAGATATAGAGCTTTACAAATTTTCTAGTTGACTCTAAAATTGGCTAATTTGATTTTATTTTTCTTAGCAATTACAGGTAGACCTCGATTTACGCGGTCTGTTAGGACCGAACAAAGTACATACATACGTGTAAATAAAATTCACGTCAAATATAATTATGGATTAGTACAAAATCGTTTTTATTTAATATATAGCGAAAACCAAAACTTGAGATACATACAAAATTTAAGTTCGGGACTGAAAACTCGCGTTACATTCAAGGCGAATTCATTACAGGTGGTATTAAAAGCCCTGCTGATAACTTTTTTTTAACTTAATAATTGATGGATGTCAAAATTTTGTTTCTGTTTTTGACATCGTATAATGGTTTTACAAAAACTTGTTACAGTACCGAGATTATCGGTAATGAATTCGCCTTGATTCAATAAAAAACACATTCAATTATAAATATTTTACTCATTTTATTTTTGAAAATTTGAAAATAAAACATTCTAGATTTTAAAATATATGTATTTGAATATAATAATCAAGCAGGCAGTCATGAATACACTAGAACCGAATTTTGTTATCAGGTTAAGATTCATATAAGAGTAATTTGTGCCGAAGATTTTCCAGATATCAATATTGTTACGAATGCAACTAAAGCTAAGAATTAGTTGTAATTATTAGTTAAGAATTAGTTGTATTTATTAGTTATCTTGTATTTATTAGTTATCTTGTATTTATTATTTGTCTTGTATTCATAAGTTATTTTATTAGATTACATTGTTATCAACAATTGTTATGCATCATTATACATACTTCAATCCCAATGTGCAGAGTGCTCATGTTAAATTTTTTTATTTTAACATGAGCGGCGTTGCCTGATTTCGGTGCTTGCAACTTAACTTCATATCAGTCGTCATTTCTAATCGACACATAAGTTTTAAAAATGAAAATTTGTTAAAATAAAGGTAAAAAAGAGCTAAACATATTTTAAAAAAATGCTTAAAAAAATAATAAATGCTTAATTAAAATTTTAGAGCTAATCACAATTTTTAATGCTTAATTTTGCTGCAAAAATCCCAAATTGGTCACACTGTTGCTGACACTTTTAAAAATTATAAAAAATTCAACAAACATCAAGATATGCTTCAAAAAGGTACCTACATATATGGGCAAATCCTTAGTAAGTATTTGTTGCGAAATAATTGATCACAAGGGTTTGTGACGCATGCCACAAAAAGTGGAAGTAACTTCAAAGGTTGAAGTGGGCTTTGCTAATTTTTAGCGAATTTGGCATGATAAGTTATACAAAATCTAATTCCTAAAAGAAAGATGAATATAAGACAATTTTAAACGCACTTATTCGCAGCCAACAAATGTTGTGATTTTTTGACAAAAGCCGTGAACCCTTTGTGACGCACGCTACATAACGCATGCTACAGTTTTTCCAGTAGTATTTTATTATTATATTTTATTTATTTTAACAAAACAAATTATATATTTATGAATTGCATTTCTTAAACTAATTTCTTAACTAATGAATATCAACTTTTTTTTAACGAAATTTATATTTTGATAAGCAGTGATGCCAACTTTTTGAGAGCAAAAAGCGCTTTAAAATTTAAAAAAGCACTATTTCGATCAAAAAAAAAGCGTTAAAAAGCACTAAGCCATTTTTACAATTTAATTAAACACAAAACAAGTTTTACTCGGCTGTGCAAAATAATACACACCTCCAAAATTTAAAAAAAGGCGACGGCTTTGATTGGGGATTTTCATTTAAAATTTAATAAAAAAAATATATTTACATTCGTATATAAACCTTTTTAATTGTATTATTATTATCTTCAATAACAATATCATCCAAATCACTTGTATCACTTTCAGCTGAGTTTGAATTAGCAATAAAACAGAAAAAATCGTACCTGTTGCAATTACCGAAAATTTGCAATGACCGACCATTCTTTTTTTTAATACAAAACCTTATATTTTATCGTTTAAATAATTCTATATTGAAATCGTCCAAAGTTTAATAAAACAATTGGCGTATGATATTGTCCAATTATTTTAACCTATGTACGCTTCTGAATGAAGAACACACATAAGGTGCAAAATAGAAAAACATGTATGTTTGTATTCTGATACTTAGTCAACCTTTTTGCAATAGCACTAGAGGTAGAAGTGTACAACACTCGGTTAATCGGAGACGAGTGTCGTGTGTTTGAAAACTAAAGCGCATGAAAAATGGCAGGTTACACAACGCTCGTTATAAAAGCATTTTCTGTCAGCTGTTGTTAATTTATTAAACACTTTGCTTATAGGTCTTTTTTTGTTTTTAAAGTCTTTGCATCCTTTTTCTATGTTAGAAACAGTGTCTACATCTTTAAAAAAATGTTTACTGAAAACAAATACATAATTTGTATTACGATTGCTTAATATGTTGTCAACGCTAAAAAGTGTGACGTTTTGTAAAATTTCCAAATTGCTAGGAAGCCTTGTTCTAACCTCGTAAATAACCTATCTTTTATCACTTTTTTATCATTTGAAATCTTAAAATCTTTGCAGGCCTTCTTAAAATTGTACCCCAAATAGCAAATCTCATCTAAGTCATCCTCTTTATAATCAAAGTTTTAAAAAATTATAGAAAAAAATAAAAATTGTAAAAAGCAATAAAGGCACTTACGAAAAATTGAAAAAGCACCAAGTTAGTGCGTTATCTTAGTTTGGCACTAAGGATATAATTTTGGCGTTTTGAGGCATCAAAAAGCACCATAAATAGTGCCAAAAGCACTAAGTTGGCATCGCTGTTGATAAGTCTGCTGTAAGTGCTATTTTAAGCACAAAAATCACCTAAAATAATGCTAAATTCACGTATAACATTAAGAAATCAGCAGTGGGGTAGGATTTGGTAAAAATGATTGCATTAATGATCATTGAAATACACATTGTTACGTTACTGCCTTTCAATAGCGTTTTGGTTTATTTACTTTATAATAAACCGTTTCGAGTTCTTTTATTGCAATTCAAATAAAACAAATAAACACAACACTTTAATGTATAACACTTATTTATTAAAAACTTAGTCACTTTAACAACCGTAATTTATAGCTTTTATTTACAACTCACTATTGTAATCAACACACTTCAAACGTTTATAGTTTTCTCCGCGTGATGCGCTCTTAACTTGGCAAAGTCTGAACTAATACTGTTTTTTTGATGCTAGCCGCCGCAAGTATTTATACTGTAATTCAGCAATCTAGAACATTCGAAATGTTTCTCGAAGGCTCGAGGCTTTACTTATTCACCACTCTATCGTCAATTACGATTTATGGCGGCGCTTATGTTTACATAATTTCACCACTTATACTAAAGCTTTTTTAACGGTCATTTCTAAGGCTTTCTGCACATTGGGAAGTGTACTTAATTATAACAATCTTTAATAACAATGTAAACTAATAAAATAACTAACAAATACTTAATAACTAATCAATACAAGATAAATAATAATTACAACTAATTCTTAAACAATAATTACAACTAACTAAAGTTACTTTCGTAACAATATTTATTAATATAAAAATGAAATTATGCATCTAGTCTTATATTCCATTAAAAAAAATTCATTTGAAAAATTTTTGGTTGGTGGACTGTTTCTGGGATTTGCCAATATCCGATTTTAGCTTTAGAAATACGCTTCAAAAATGCTCTTGCAACTAAAATTTGGAATAATGCTGTTCAAGGCCGTTACACACTATCCCACAAAGTCTTTCGTATTTTATGAAAATGTTTCCCTGATCTAAATATTGTTTATAAATTTTCAAAAAACAATAACAACTTATCATGACAGGGTTGCATTTTCAAAAAATACGTAAAACTTTGTGGGATAGTGTGTAACGGTCTTTAACACTATGCGACATGTCGCACAGAAATATTTCATGAAACAGCAGATTGACGACGAAAGGTGTAGACACGCTTGTGGGGTAAATGACGAGGCACAAAATATAAATTCAAGCATTTATTTGCAGTTCGTATAAATTTTTGAAATTTGATATCCGTGGCATCTTGACAAAACATCTGAAGTCAAATTTAAAAAATTGAAAAAAAATTTGTTAATCATATGAATTTTCATTCAATTAATATTTTTGTTTACGTTTGCAAAATTTTGCATTATAAACGAAATTTTTCTTTAATTAGGTTTATTTTGTTATCTTATAAAAAAAATTTTTTTCACCGAGTTTTATACAAAAAAGATAGCAATCTTATCTCGACATAAGATATTAAGTCAAAATTGATGACGAGGGCAAAACTCATTCGTTTAACTTACATACATTTTAATCAAAATCTTAAAATTTGTTTCAGGCAGCAATTAAATTTAAAATTTATATACAGTAGAATCTATCATGAACGGAAAACGAAGGGACCATTGAAAGGTGTACGTACAAGTGGGATGTCCCCTTAAAAGAGCTCAATGTTTCCTTAGAAAACGCTGGCGGGACAAGGCAGCACTGTACGTCGAAAGGAGGTGTCCGTTTAGGGAGATTACGTTGTACCTAATAATTGACACAAAAAAACAAACATCAAATTATAATTGAGCCACAAGCAAAAGAAAACAAAGAATTATTTTTCTTTAATTGTAAAAGAAAAGTTTTTTTTTACTTTATAATTTTTGCTCTTGCCCTAAAACCGAAAATTACTAAATTAAAACAAGGAAAAGAATACTTTTAAAAAATGTTTCCTTTTTCTATTTAAATATTAACTTTGCATCCTTTTCTGCTTTCTTAAGGTTCTAATGGTGTTCCTTTCCTTACCCAAAAACTTTCTTCAAGATTCTAACTTGTTTAGTAATTTTATTCTAGTATCTTTGACTTTTTTTTTTTAATTATTAAATAATTTATTAATATAAAAACCGAAGGGACCTTAAGATCGATATGTGTGTAAAGTTAAATTCGAATTTATATGCCAAACAAGCCAAACAAGCCAAACCAACGTTTTAACATACAACGCTTTTTAGCTAACATTGCACTGTTAAATACTAAGCAGAGCTATGTTAACATTAAAAAAATTATAAACGTTTAAATATACATACATCCCAGTAAAAAAAAGTTTGGGTTTTTTGAAGCACTTAAGAGAAAAAGCGCATAATCCAGCGCTTCAATAAAAGAGCTTTTATTAAGCAGTAAATGCTATAGAATAAAATATACAAAAAAGCTGCTATTAAAGTGCTGACAACGAAGAAGGTTGCAAGCCGAAAAAAAATATACGAAAATGATTGGAAAAAGGCATTTAAACAAAAGTAAAAGCAAAACTTTAATGAATATGTTAATATAGTAAGCACTTTAGGAGTGCTTTGTTTGCATGTTAAAAGAAGCGCTTATTGTCAGCAGAAAATAGTCCCCCAAACCGGAAACACCCCATACAAAAATCAGGCATCCCATCAGCAGGTTTGAAGCGATTTGTGGTATGAATTCACACACAAAACCTGCTCCTTTTCGAGCACATTTTTTACTGGGATACAACAAAATTAATGAATTATCACTATTTCACTATATGGAATCGATTGGCAGGATAGCGGTCAATTGAACGAGGGTATTGGTAGTTCTGAACTAATTTCAGAACTTTTGAAATTGTGTAAAAGAAAAGATTAAAAATTAAAATTTTTCACGTTTTCAAGAGGGATGAGTGGTCACCATTTAGTCCAGGGAAAAAGTACCACTATCGCGCTATATGGAATCGATGGAAAAGAAAACGGTTAATCGAACGAGGGTAGTGGTACTATTTCCCTGGACTCCATAGCGACCACTCATCCCTCTTAAAACCGTAAAAATTTAAGTTTTATTTTTTTTTATAAAATTTCTAGAGTTGTTAATTTTTCTTAAAATTTCTTAGGTCTTACCCCTGTATTCATGAACAACTTTTCAGGTTTATAACACGTTTGTGAAACGAATTTTCTATGAAAATTTGATTAATAAGCCCAAGGCGAATTTAACTACAAGTGGTGTCAGAACTACAACAATCGAAAAACAACATAGGATTTTTTGCATTGAATTGTTAGTGCTTATAACTCAATATTTCAAACATTCTTAGCAACAACAAACAAATCAAAACAAATAAGCTCGAACTGTCTAAATCAAATGCCGTATCGACAGCACCTTCTGTTAATTCGCCTTGAATAAGCCTTTTATAAATCAAAAATACTTTTTACGAATATGGGGGTTAATTTTTATTGTCTTCCATCAGGACTTCTCCAGTAGATTTTGCGGGCGAGTTTTCGCAGGTTTTGCAGCAACCTGCAAAAGTGAATATCTAATACATTGCTTCACGAATCTCCTTGTGAAATGGAAGTATATTTGCAAAATATGGCCCACAAGGCCACTTTACTCATTTGTTTTGCTCGACATGTTTTTATACGTACATATGCATACACATGTATGTATGTTAATAACGTGTGCAAGTATGTGTATATGTAATATTTATTGACTGCACCCTTGTACAAACAGCTGCATTACAATTTATTGAACATGCTGACATATGAGCTACATACATATGTACAACACGAATTCTTTTTGTTGTTTTAACTCGTTTTTGTAAATATACAACGACAAATTTATTTCACAAAATTAACCATACTTTGCATGTTCAAAAAACTAAAATTCGATAGCGACCTTCTCAGAAACAACTTTTTCTTTAAATATGATTGAAAAATATATTAACGGAAAAAATTGTTTGCCAATACGAGGGAATACAATTTGTATACAAGAATTTGTGGGTTGTATCCTTCTGATTCACTACACTCATACATACATATGTACATATAGCTGGCTCAATATTACAAGGTTGTATGTCAAATTTTTTTCCATTTTCAGCTCGTAATGTTTTTGGGTTGTTTGGGGCAATCTATATTTTTAAGTGTTGATCGCGAGACACCAACACGTCATTGAGCTCCTTGAACAACAGTGTTTCATAGTTACATACATATGTATAAGATATGTAGGTAATAACGCTTAAGGGATCTGTGTGGATCTTTTATTACAGTATTATAAATGCTCAGGATATTATGCGTTCGTGATTTGTCCGTCCAGCTGACTGGCTGGATGTCACTGTAGGGCCCCTATGACGGTTCACAACTCAACTCAGTTGAATTGTAAATAAAACAACTGGTTGTGTTAAGTTGCTATTTTTCGTTCACCGCTATTTAGCAAAGTTGTAAACCATAATACAAAAATTACAAAATTACAACTCAACTGAGTTATATAACTTTTTGCAATTTTTGCGAATATGAAATTCTTCATCGCATAGCCGTTAAAAAAAAATCGCGATATTATGACTCTATTTCGCGTTTTTTTTTAATACACTAAATTCTAATTTCAAATGATAGATGTTGTGATAGATGAGCTGTTTGGAGGATATTATATGAAACAGTGAAGGTTAAATGTTTTTTTAATTTTATTTGGACTTTTAGGACTTATATTATTTTTTACTTTGGCACCAATGTAATAAAAAAATCTACATATTTAATTTTTATTAAATACAAGCTGACCCAATCCGCGGTGCTGGCTCTATTGTTGTATTACCACACGATTTATATTGAGCTTTAAACGAAATTAACGGCCTTTAAATAAAAATCCATGGAATACCTATTATAAAGTTTTTTTTACAGAATAACTTACATATGGTGTAGACACGGGCTCAATCAAAAAAGAAACGCATGTATTTAAGGCAAATTGGAAATTATATTTATTTATTACTTCATCTTAAGGCCAGGCAATAGACAATGTTTTTTGTTTTTTTATTTGGTTTAAAAACGTATAAATTTTTTGGCGTGCCAACTCGGGAGCAAGCCACATACAACTGGCCGTTTAAGCCAGCAATAGTCAATGATTGGCCTTGTGCTTTGCTGATGGTAATAGCAAAGGCAAGACGCAAAGGGAATTGGAGCAGCTTGAATTGGAATGGTAAATCGTTGGAAATCATCAGAATTCGTGGATTTCGAAAGTTTTAATATTGGATCATTATCAACATAGGTTGTTTTTTAAATATCTTCGGAACTACATAACCGATTTAAGAGTTTGAAATCTCGGCAACGGTTTAAAAAAAAAATAAAAAAAAAGAAAAATAAAATAAATATATGTACATATATGGTGCAATATGAAAATTGGATTTTGCCACGCCCCTCCGCCCGCAGACCGAAAATCAAAAATCAGACTTCACAGTGTCACCCGCCTGAATATTCTGAAGATTCCCTAAAAATTTCATCAAAATCAGCCCAGCCGTTTTGGAGTCCCTCCCAGCGGTAACTAGCATGAGTAAAGGGCCTAAAAGAAGGCCTTATTTAGCAGTCACAAGCAGTCAGAAGCCCTTCTCGTCGCATTCCATACTTATTTATTTTTTACACAGGTTGTCATTGGGCGCAAGGTCTTCCACACTTCCTTTAAAAACAACTTCGATCCCTTCCCAAAGAAGGGAGTAAGGAAGGTCACTAAAAATAAAAAGTAAATAAAACTGAACACCTTCCTTTCTCCCTTCTCAAAGAAGGGAGTAGTGAATGTGTACTGAATATTTCAGAAGGTCTTTTAAAAAGAAGTTTATACCTTCTAGAAGGCATACTTCTGAAGGCAGGATATCATGCGAAGCGAATCTTTTAGAAAGGAGTATAGAGGCCTTCAAAAAGGCCTGCCACTTGCGGTCCTTTAAATATTTACCGCTGGGATACCCCTGCAAATAAAGTTGGACCACCTGATCCATTTTGATAAAATGGACTACTCCATGGACTGGTCGGATGTAATGCAAGCATGGACCATGTCATTGTTAAAAAGTGTTTGTAGTGAGACGACATGTCTTCGTTTTTTAACGACATGCTTTCGTTTTTAAACGAGTTCAAAACTAATCCTCTTGAGTATACCATGGAGTAGTTTTAAAACTACGCCAAAGTGGTCCAAAGGTGGGTTATATGGTCCTCTCCTAGGACATCGTAATGTTAAATAGACCAGGTTTTTTCCATACGTTTGGGTTAGTTTTGGACTAGTCCTGGTCCCTTGTGGACTACTCTTTACACGCGTGTTTGGACTGGTCCTATTATTTGCAGGGACGTTACATACATACATACATACATACATACATACACTCTTGTGGAACATAATGTATGATGGACTATTGAACATGAGACTACAAGTAGGTGCGAAGATAATAGGGTACGCAGACGATATTGCCCTCGTTGTATCTCAACGAGAACCAGAACTATTGGGGATAATAACAAACGACAGCCTTATTCGCTGTAGCAGATGATTAAAGACAAATGGATTGGAACTTGCAGTGACAAAAACTGAGGCAATCCTTGTAACGGATCGAAGAGCATTTGAACCACCAAAGATCTTCCTAGAAGGCAGTGAAATACACTTTCAAAGGAGTCTGCGTTATCTTGGTGTAAAACTTGACGATAGACTTAATTTCGGTCAACACGTACTAATGATACGAAAAAAATCCATGCAAACGGCAACGTCACTGGCGAGGATAATGCCAAATTGTGGAGGTCCTAAGCCATACATAAGAAAGCTTATAAATAGTGTAATACACTCCCAGCTACTTTACGCCGCCCCGATATTTGCCACGTCGATGAGCATAAAGGAAAGAATAAGGGAAATGCAGAAGCCACAGAGACTAAGTGCACTTAGAATTATATCGGCATACCGCACGGTGCCTACAAGTGCAGCACTAGTTCTTGCGGGACTACCTCCAATAGACTTACTAGTGTTAGAAAAGAATAAGATTTATAAGGAGACAAAACGTATTAAATGTGAACCATACAGCTTGATGGAACAAAAACAAAAAATTCTCGAAATAAAGGAAAATGCAAGAAGAACCCTAATAACAAAATGGCAAGATCGTTGGAATATGGAGGAAAATGGGAGATGGACATATAAACTAATCCCCGATATTAGAGTCTGGATAGAGAGAAGACATGGTAGCATGGGATACTTTCTCACACAGGTGATGACTAATCATGGTAGTTTTAACGGGTACCTGCATAGATTTAAGCTTCGGGATGCTGGCAACTGTGAGACATGCGTGACTCTCGTGGAAGACGCAAACCACATGCTTTTTGAATGTGAGAGATGGGCAGATAGGCGACAGGAACTTTATGATGAACTGGAGACAATTTTGACACCGGAAAATATGGTGAATAAAATGTTGGAGTCTGAGAAAGTGTGGATGTGCTGTGAACGTTTCATAAACTCCATAATGAAGATGCGCTGTACGGATGCTCCGAACCTCCTACCCTTGTGATAGGAAGGAGGATGTAGGACTCGTACAAAAAAAAACCCCCCGTCCTGATGAAATGCTGACGTAGTTCCGGGGTGGAGTTGGTGGAGTTATCGTAGGGCCACTATTGATATTTATATCATTACGTCAATTAAAAAAAAAAAAACATACATACACACATCCTGTTTTATATATATAGATAGATGAGTTGAATCAAGGGAGGTGTCGAAATTTTTATTACAAGTGTTTTAATTATTGTTGTTTGTATTTTATCGGTATTTTTTTTTTTCTTTTATTCGTCGCGTTATTTAAAATGAAATTTAAAAAAAGTTCAAAAGCTATTAAAAAAAATCCACTGGGTGGAAAAAAACTATCTTGTAACATACAAAAAAGCCCATATTAGTTTTTTCAAGCACTGGGTGAGTGAATCGTCTACAATTACAAATCAGCAGCGTAGTAATATATGTGCGGAACGAGCTATTAAAGTTGCACAAGATATTTTTCCATTATGTAAATTAACTAGCACTTTAAACTTAAAATTTATTTCATTAAACCCAAAAAAATAGCTTTACATTTTTATTATACAGTTACTTATTTAATATGTATGTTTAAAATATATAGCATATACTATATACAATAAATGTGCCATATAAATATAATGTGTATGGAAAGTTTAAAAAAAAAATTTTTTTTGAGGAGCTTTAAAAATAGCATTTGATACGGAAACTTTTTTGGCCAAAATGGGATGAAGAAATTTTATCCAAAAAATATTAAAACCCTAATGTACATAGTATCATTAAATATTGCCTACATAGTAAGTTGGATTATCAAGATTGTACATATCGCTTATTTACTTCAATCGTGACATATGTAGCTTAAAATAAAAATTTGGTTTTAGTGATGATGAATTTGTTCTTTATATTGTGTATAGAATTCATCTTTTATTCTTTCTCCGTTTGAAAAAGTAATTTGTTAGAGCAACTCAAAAACTTTGAACGCGTTGATATCGAAATTATTTTTTTAGTTATTTCACTATTCAAGAAATGAGCTGTATGTTAGTTAAATTAAATTTGTCTTTATTTTGTTAAAAAGGGAATAAAGAAGCATAATTTAGCTTTTTCTTAAGTCTAATCGTTGCTACAGGTCGTTATACACTATCCCACAAAGTCTTAAGTAATTTTTGAAAATGCTACCCTGATCTAATTTTTGTTTGAAAAAAAAACAAAACAACTAATCTAAGACTTTGTGGGATAGTTTGTAACGATCTTAACTAACAGTTTAACTAATGGGTCGATTACGGAGGGCAACACACCTGAATTTTTATAGAGTGACACAATTTTAAATCATTATAACACAAGGAAATGTATTTTTTTATATCAATGAAACGGGCTTTATTGGAAAGAAAATTGTATGAAATTTATGTTTTAATATGATTTCTGCCATGTGGCCGCCACGGCTGGCGCGTAGAAGGCACAATCTGGATCACCAATTTTCAACAACTGTTCGCTTTCTGACTAACCATCATCGTTTTTGAAAACATATGGGCCAATGATAATTCTGCTTTTTTACGTACCCATGCAACCAGCAATGGGCTTCATCGGAAAATAAAATTTTGAATGGAAATTCAAAATCAATATCAATTTGTGCTTCAGCCCATTCGCCGAATTATTTTCATTAAAAATTTCAACAATTTGCACGCGTTGCTCTGGTGTAAGTCGTTTCATAATGAAATTTCAACGCAAACTAAAGACCCAACCATAATGTGCTTAAGTTGATATGATGCAGACCATAATAAACTTTTTGTTAAATTTTATGAAACTGTCATTTGCTTAAACAAAATACGAAACTGATCGCACATCAAATGTTTGTTGATTTTATTTTTGCTTTTTTAATACATTTGAGACTTTTTGTTAATTTTTGACAGTAGGTTAAGCAAGGCTATGCATATTATGGTTGGGCCTTAAATAAAAAGTAACTATCAGCTGTTAAATGGGTGCTCAAATAAAGCAGTGATGCCAACTTAAAGTTGTAACACTCTAAAAAAACACCCTTTACTAACGAGCGGCAACAACAAACGATAGAGGCTTTGATATATCTCTTAAATAGCGTCTTATAGATGCCACGTTTAATGTCTCCTCTTTGTCTAGGAAAGGATGTCCTCAGAATCAATCATAATTTTAATTTTAATTTATATAACTTTTTATTCACTTTTTCAATTTGTTATATTTATTAAAATTGCCTAACTTGCAAAATAGCATTATCGATTATATCAATTTAGTTGGAATTTGAATTTGAATATACATAGTTGAATTGCTGAATAACAATAAGAAATTAAGAACTTGATTTTCTTCTTATCTTTGTTTAGCACATATAACCTTGTATTATTGAGCCAACGATATGTACAGTAGTACCTACGTTGTCGCAATAAAATTAAACAAAAAAAAAACATTTCTTTTGATTCACCCGCTTTTAGTTTAACAAAAATTATTTAACAGTAAGATCCGTTATACATATCGTAACCTTAAATGCAAACTGCAAAAAAAAATCGAAATTGTGTAGGTATTTGATAGACATTTGTTTGTTTTATTAAACCTAATGTTCACTCAACCACTGCGATCAAAAATGGCGACTTTATAAAAGAAATTCAAACGCCAAAAACACCTTGTTATTATTGATTTTGTAAAGCTTTTTGACAGGGACCGAAAATAACAGTTATATTGGAATTTTAAAACAAAAAAAGCATATAGAAATAAATGTCGAAAAACTGATTCAAGTATACCATATTGTTACTTATGCACTTGTCAATGATAAAATATATTAATTTTTATAATTTTGATTTTTATATTTTCGATCAAACTTAACAGTTATATTTTTATTTTTTTGAACAAAAATAACAGTTATTTTTTGATTTATTTTTTTTCGATCAAAAATAACAGTTATTTTTTGATTTTTATTTTTTTGAACAAAAATAACTGTTATTTTTTGATTTTTATTTTTTCGAGCAAAAATAAAAGTTATTCTCTAAATAAATGTACGTGATTTAATAATTTAGATGACTTTAAATTTTTATTTTAGTGTGTTATTATCATAGGAATTCCTTATGCACATTAAAATAATTATTAAAGTCATCTAAATTATTAAAATACGAATATTTATTTAGAGAATAACTTTTATTTTTGCTCGAAAAAATAAAAATAAAAAAATAACAGATATTTTTGTTCAAAAAAATAAAAATCAAAAAATAACTGTTATTTTTGATCGAAAAAATAAAAATCAAAAAATAACTGTTATTTTTGTTCAAAAAAATAAAAATCAATAAAAAACTGTTATTTTTGTTCAAAAAAATAAAAATCAAAAAATAACTGTTTTCATCTGACTTTTATGAAAAAAGGCATAACTGTTACGGTCCCTGCTTTTTGATTCTCCTGTAAAAATAAAAAGGGAGTTACGTCCGTTTGCATTTAAGTTGACGATATTTATGCTTACTATTCAGAAGTATGTTAGCTCGGCAAAACGTCTCCAGCGTCGACTACGATAATAACAACATAACGACAACAAGACAAGAAATACTTAAGTATGTTAGCTAGTGTGCTTGTTAACTTGTGTTTGTGTATATATGTTTTGTGCCACCCTATGCTAGTTAACAGTAAATGCTACTGTTGTTGCTAGTTAGGTGTATGTACGTCAACGAAGACGTCGACAAGTACATATGTAGGGGATGATGATGGGGTAGTGACACGCTTTAAGACAACAGCAACAACAATAACAAGGGGAGAAAACCCAACAGAAAGTAAAGTGGAGCCTGGTGTAGACATTTTTACATGTCAAAAATGCCAAACAACAAAAAACAAACTTAACATACGAGTTAATAAGTGTTGCCAGAAAGCATTTAGTAGTAGCCCTTTATTTTGAGCTAAAAAACAAAACCATTGGCCTTTTTTTGTAAAAACCCCTTAACTTCAAATATATATAATTCAGTTACAAAGGGTGCAATGAAATAGGTACATATAAGTCTAAGGTTTTCTTATATTTTTATAAATTTTTAAAGATTTAAAGATAAGTAAGTTTAAGTGTTTTGACTTTTATTTCACTAAGTTCAGTTAAAATTAACTATTACTTTGTGAAATTGACCGTAAAGTTTTAAAATTCAAATGAAAAACTTAAAAAAAATACTGCCATTTTCATAAATAACTATGTATATATGTATATATATATGTATGTACATTATTTTGCTATTTACGAAAAAAATATGTTTGGGTCGTTTAATAATAAAAACCTCACCCACAAAAGCGATTTTCTAAAATCCCTAAAGAAAAAAATTCAATAAAAAAATTTAAAATATTTTATTAATAAATGGAAAAAAAAGTTAAAAAGTTTTTTAATTGTTAAAGGACTTGAATTTCAAATTTAATGTGCGTCTTGTTTTTGGCTAAATGTAAAAGTACAAATAAAAATAAAATTAAAAAAAAATTTTTTACAACTTAACCGCGTTTTGTGGGTGACCTTTTTTGAAAACCGTGAAAAACTAATATCTTTTTTTTAAATTGCTTTCAATGGACTATTCGACTATGCTAGAGCCATTTTGATATTGGCAAACAAAGGGAATAAGTTATACCCATAATGTACATATGGGTAATTCCAAAGTATTGAACGTGACAGTCGTACGCATCAAAAATGCAATAACATTTAAAACAACAAATATTTTTGCGTTCTCTTAACCCTTAAATTATAGCACTAAGAAAGCACTGTTATCCATGCTAAAGTTTATGTAGCGCGCGATTCTAGGTCAAAGATAATGGCAAAAGAAGTAGCGGTTCGAACATGAAAAAGGCGTAATTCAGCGAAACCTGACACAATTTGTTAGTCAAACTTCTTTCATAATTTTACGTAGCAATGTAATATTAAAATGTCTTTGGTTTGATTCCAAAATCGTCTGTATTTTTATGTTTTTAAAGCCAAAATCTGGTTCGATACGTGATATTTCGAACGTAAAATGTTTTCCCTAATAATTTAACTGAATAATGATTAAAAAAAATAAAAATTTACCGTTAATCCGAATAACATATTTCTCTTCGAACTCTTCTTAAGATTACAGACCATGTAAGAACCATTTTTTAGAATAATTTTTATCAAATATTACCTCTTTAAAAGTTCAAAGTTAACCAACTTTCTGGAGCAAACGCGTCAAAATATTTTGCATCTAGCTTGTTCTATGAAAATACACTAGTTTAACTTTTTTTTGACAGAAGACGACAGAGCGCGCGCGTACTAACGCGTGTTATGTACTTCTACCTTAAGGTTGTAATAATATAACGAGGGCATTTATTTATTTCATATGTTTACTGTGTTACCATTCTTAATTTCTTTATTAAAAACAAACAAAAATTACATTTAAAGCAATACACATGCTCCAAAACATAAAACAGATTATTCGAATATCGGTTTTCATGACACCAAATGAAACCAATATTGGTTTACAAAACCCACAAACAGCAAAACCAACTTGGATTCTATGACGCCCTTGATATAGAAATCTATAATGTGTTTGTACGGGAGATAGCACGCCCACTTCTCTAATCCCACACATATTTTTAGAGAAATTGTGTATTAATAACCCAGCTATGTCTATCAAATTTTGACAATTTTTCTCTAACCGTTCTTTAGGTTTGTGCCGCGCCCTTCACTCTCGCCCACATTTTGTCCGATGTTGTTTATTGACAACCAAAATGCTTATACCTAGTTCGGAAACATTCACCCCTATCGTGAATAATTTTTCCCCCGCTTTTCACATATTTGCGATCATGAACAACTCCCATGAAAAAAGGTAATTCAAAGGAGAATAATAACGTGAAAAAATGTTCACGGGGAAAAATGCCTCTTATCGTGAAAAGTTTTTTCCCTCGTAATTTGTTCACATTTCCCTTAGATTTTTTACTTTATTTTTGCTAGGGAAAAAACATGTAGTTCCTCCTTTAAATCGAATATTAAGGGTGTATAAAGTTAATAAGGCACAAGCCGATATATTGGTCAACAAAATGCAAAACAACAGATCGATTGCCTGCGGATTTGTGAAGCTTTTGATAGACTTCGTGGCAGAGTTTTGGAAAATATTTTTCTACATAAAATTTAAAAAGTTCAAAAAACTAACGTTGTCATCAAACTATCCCTCCAATACTAAATATTTTGCTTTATTATTCATACTTGTATATTTTTGAACAAAAATTTCGTTGATTTTTATTTTTTAAATCTTTCTTCTTTTTTTACATTCACTGGAACTGATAGCGTGAAAAATTTTTCACGTGAGATTCTTGATTGCTTTTTTCCCTTCGAGGGGAATGAACATTTAATGGAAACAAAAATTCCACTTGTTATTCACGAAAGGGGTGATTAACTCTTTCCATTCTCCAGATATACAGAAATCTTTAATGTCTTCGTATGGGAAGTTACAAATCCCGCCTACATTTTGTAGGATATTGTGTATTGATAACCAAGATGCTTGTACCTAATTTTGCTTTTTCTGTACTCCAGATATACAATAAAACAGACGAGCATCGTTAAATCAACTGCGCTGTACATATAAAACGCAAAAAAGTCTTAAAACTTAAAAAAAGCATGTTACTTTTGGTGATGGTTATAAAAAAAAAAATATCAACGACAAGGGATTTTATGAAAAATATTAGTAGAAGTCGTGTTTTTGTTCATATTTCAGCAATTTATGGACCGATTTGGCTGTAGTTCAATGGCAAACAAATGGATGTATATGTGATATAACTAATAATAACAACCTAGGCCCAATCATATCTGAAGTCTTCGGAAAACCCATTCAAACACACACACACACGGACAGACGCACAGACGAATATCGTTAAACCAACTTTGATACTGATAGCCGTCCAAAATATATACACTTTATGGGGTCAAACATCAGTATTGTAGAAATTACAAACGGAATGACAAACTAATATATATAATCTTTTCCATTTGTGGTGAAGGGTATAATAATAGTTTACCACATAAAGTGAATAAAAACCCATTAGAGTTAGAACTTCAAACTATCAAAAATTTTAATTGATCTTAGTTAAACAAAGGTTTTTGTGACTCAGCACCTTTTCTGTTAAATACTTTATACTTTTGGATTTAGCACTTTTTCATTCACTTTTTTGCTGGCAATCGAAGGATCCTTCGGTCTAAGACTAATAGGTGTGCTTCGATCGGCATGACAGTGAAAATGAGAAGTACTTCTCAAGCGGTAATTTAACATATTCTACCTATTGCAGCCAGGAGTCTTATAGACTGAGGGAACTGGGACCGTTAGGAAATTTCGCGATAGGTCTCTCGCGGATCTTGGATGAGATTAGTATTGTCCACGGACTACGTAGTCACAAGGGTCCACTTTGGGCATTTGACTAGGATGGAATTACCGTCTTGGTAGAGCTGGCCAGGATAGTGTAAGGAATTTGCTATTTGTACTGATGGTTCGATGATTCGGCCTTATTGTGTAAGACGTTGTCGTTAACGCCTGTGTTGTTTTGTTGATATATTTTAAAGTAACACACAAGCTGTGTTCTTCTTAACATATGGCAATGTAGTCAGCAGGGACATTAATTTATGTGTGCTTCATGACCCTTCAATTTACGTATGGCCAATTTTAAGAAACTTTTGCTAAATAGTTACTTTATGTTGCACAAATTCACTATAAAATTTGATTTTTGAAGTAGTGTTTTTTTGAAAAGCTTAAAATGTCAACCAAACACACATTCTTTTTTTTAAAGATCTGATCCCAACAAACACGGAGATTTGATTTCAAATTGAAAATGATTTGAAATCAAACGTTTTCTCAAACGATAAACGTTTGATAATGATTTGAAAACCATAGCGTTCTCAACAAAAAGGGGAAATTATTTTCAAATTGAAAAATGCCTTTATTTTCAACTTGCTTTCAAACGTAAATCTCAAATGTTTTTCAAATGTGGACAAAAATATTTTATTTTTTAATTTTAATTCATTATTTACAGCCCAATTATGAATGCTGTTATTTAAAAACTGTAAGGGAACATTCCGCACCATAGCTAAAAGATGAAATAATTTTCTTTCCGTCCCCTAATTCTTGGAAAGACGATATACTTGGCTCCCTTTTATTTTGAGGATTGTAGCACCGCGACCATACAACAAACTGTAGTGTTATTCATTTATTTTGTTTGTTAAATTAATTCAATAGTTTATTTATTTAGTAGAGTACAAAAAAGTAAAAAAAGTACATATACACTCAAAGAAAAAACATGGTTGTGGTAAACATATTCTAAGAGCAACATATTATGGTAAGAATTATGATTGTAGTCACCATATTAAGATTATTATTGAATCATATTATGACTAAATATACACGTACTATTACATCATAATATTTTTCCCTTAATCATATTATTATTCTGTTAAGTTAAGAAGTAATCAAATTATTGTCATGTTAATCATAATAAGTTAAGAAATTAATCATATTATTGTCATGTTAATCATAATAAATTTAAAAGCAATCATATTATGATACAGCACCTTTCATAGCTGTCATAAAAATACAAAATAAATTAAAATATTTTTGAATCGATTTTTTATTTTGTGGCTTTTTACAATTTTTCTTAATGTAAAGCACATAGCGGAGTTTAATATAAGGCTTGCAAAAGAGCAAATGAAAAATCTGTGGTTTTCATCGGCAACCGCGTGTGTCCATTTTTTCGATTTTAAGATGTTGATGCCATATTGCCTAATTTTTTTGAAAAAAGATGGATCAATTCCGATTTTTTAACGTAATGACAAAGTTTAAAATGTGCAATACCTAGCCCATAGTTTGATATAGAATGGTTTTTCGGCTTTCCTGAACAATTTTTTTAAGACATATGCGGTTGCCCATGAAAACCACAGAAATATCGTAGTACTTTCATAAAATATAACGAAATCTCTGTGTGTTTTGTTGTTGGATTTTACAAAAAAAACTTTGATATTTTGCATATGCACTATTACATCACTAATACTTGATTGAATTTCTTTAAACTTATTTTTTTTATGGAATTTTATCTTTTAATTGTTTAACCGCTTACAAATAAAAAAAACGACACAATTTCTTCAAAATTATTTTACAAATGGCGCTAACATAATATGATTAGAGTAAAAATAGTTTGATTGCATCTTTAACATAATATAATAAATGTATAGAAAGTTATCATGTTATGGCTATTAAATATCATGATATGGTTGTGAGTAATATAATATGTTTTGAAAGTTATCATAATTAAGTTGTTAGAAAAATAATTATTTTTCGGTCAACAATACTCAAATTCATAATTGCGATAAACATTGATATGTTTACAGAAACAATAATATTGTTGATATTAAATAAAAATAACAATTATTTGTGTACGACAACAATATATTGATACATTAAACAAAGTGTTGTTGCCGTAACCATGCCCAACCATATTTTTTCTCTGCGTGTATATATCATAAAAGATAAAATGTTTTGATTCTGCTTTCTTGCGCGCACGACCAGCTGGGTAAAGAGGCAGCATAAGACTAACTTTGATAGTTGCAAGAGAGAGTTTGTTCACTCTTCCACAGATCGGCCTTCCTGCATTGGATTCGCCTCGAATCCACCATCATCTTCATCTGGCCAGGGCTTGATGAATTTTCGTGCTGTAGTTTGCAAATACTTTGTTTTGCATCTTTTCTAGCTTCAGAGCCCTTGTGATCAAAATTGGTAACGACCTCTTGCTCTAACAATTCCCGGATGCGGATGTCTTCTTTGGTCTGCATTTTGACACCGATTAATACTTCGAACGGCGTAGAGATACTTCGATTGTAGGTCGAGTTAATGATTTGTTGGACCTTTGCGACATACTTGTACCACTTACTCGGATCTTCTATGGACAGCTTGGCTAAAACTGGAACAATGATGCTGTTTATCCTCTCGATTTGCCCATTAGCTCGGGGTAAACCAGTTGTAATTTTCAAATGTTGATTACTCTCGTCTTCACAATATTTTTGGAATTCTGCAGAGATAAATGCTGAACCTCGGTCGGACACGATTTGAGTAGGATTTCCAAACGTAACACTTTGTTACTCCATTTGAAAAGGGCGTCTTTTACTGTTGTAGATTTTGTAAGGTACAACCAGCAAAATTTGGTAAATGAATCAATCACAGCGAATATGTGATGGTAGTTCTTATTAGTGGACTCCAATGGTCCAAGAAAATCTATATGATAAGTCTACAGAGGGGTTTCTTCTTTTGGTAATGGATTAAGTTCGCCTTCTTGTTTACCTTTCTTCCGGTTCATTACTATGCAGGGGACGCAATTGGCAATGTGATGTTTAATTTTGTCTTCGATATTAGGAATATAATAGTCACGACATATTAAGTCTTTCGTCTTTTTAACAGCAATGTGACCCTTTTCGTGTACACGCCTTATCAATTCTCTTTGAATTACCCTTGGCACGACTAAGAGCTCACTATCGTTTACGATTTTGTAAAGTATATCACCCTTAAGGAAGTAATCCTTGTAGATATTGGTAGTTTTCAAAATATCTTTTACGGTTAAGAGGTCTTCGTCTTGTACTTGAGAACTTTTAATCTTCTGGATGTTTCCGGCTTCGTCCGAAATTATCATAACAGGATAACGGGGAAATGAGTCTACATGCCTCATTTGTTTTCCAGGTCGATGTTCGACGGTGTAGTTATACTCCTGCAGAAGAAGTATCCAACGCGCGACCCGTGTACACTTTTTTCTCAAGTGTCTTTGTAAATGCATTACAGTAAGTAATAATTTTAAAATGTATACCAAGTAAATAGAAATTTTTCAATGCCTCAATAACGGCAAGAATCTCTAACTCGTAACTTGAATATTTTTTCTCCTGGTCAGTCGTCTTCTTACTCATGTAATATACTGGGTGAAGCTGGTCGTCATCTAGAGATTTTTGTAGTAGGACTGCTCCATACCCTTCCATTGAAGCGTCGCACAGTGTAGCCATTTCATATAATGAGCGGCCAAAAATAGAAGGAGTTCTCCTAGAATTTAAAAAATTTCGTAGATATGTCGAACATATTTGAATAAAGAAAAATACGAGTTTTTGAAATCATCGGACAAAGGACACGCCTACCTCCCACATACACTTAAAATTTAAACCATAAGCGAGACAGTGTAAAAATTTACAAATATCATGTGGCCCGAAATGGCGTATGCAAAATTTTACCAAATTCGCAGCAAGGGTTCTAAGTCCTGCCAAATATCCTTTGGCTTAATAATCTCTTACTTTTGCGAATGTAACCCGACTTGTTTGAAATTTTGGATGTTTTAGAATATGTATATATTTATTAACAGATCTCTTAATTAAACCAAAGTAATACAAACTTACAACCTTATGGTAGTTACACACTTTGCTACATGTTTATGCATGTAATATTGTAGAGCGAACTCCATTATTTATATCGTTTTTGTAAAATTAAACGAAATGTCCTTGGCTTTAAAGTAAACTTCATGTTTTCAAATGCAAGTTTATTCAGTTAAATATATACTTACACAAACATATACACAAGAAAAAGTAGCTATATCCCAGTGTGCCAAACGGATCCGTTTCGGATCAGTAACGGATCCGCATCTTCGTATTTTCTATCCGTAACGGAATCCGTTACTGATCCGTTACGGATCCGCAAGCGGGAGAAATTCCTCTCGAAAAAACGGATTTTATGTCCGTTTTTTGGATACGTTACGGACATCATATTGGGATCCGTTACGGACCCGTTTGTTTTCATAAAACGGATCCGTAGCGGAATCCGTTACGGATCAGTTTTGGATCCGCAAGCGGGAGAAATTCTTTAAAAAAAACGGACGAGAGGAGTTTTTAGTGGATGAAAGTTCCACACTGACATTTGGCTTTTAATGCTTTTCTCCTATTAAAAAAAAAAAAAAAAAAATCATTTCAATGGAGTTGTGTTAGATAACTTAGAAAAAAAAGTTATTACAAATTCATTTTGCTGGGTCCACACAAGGACCTTTTCATAAAAAACAAACTCAATTATTAAAAACTTATTTTGCATGGTCCACACAATGACCTTTTCTTAAAAAAAACTCAATTAGCGATTACACTGTCAAATCGCGATTACACTGATTCCGTTTCTAACTTTTTTACGGATCCGGAACGGGTCCGTAACGGATCCGCATCCGTTTTTGTGCACATTGGGATATAATTGAAAACTTAAATACAAATTTATTTATTAATAAGTAAAGTTAAGTTATGAAATATAGAAAAAGGGTTTTCTAATCGTTTTTATCAAACACTTAAACTGTCATATTCACTATCACTTTCTTCATAGTCACTTTGTATTGAAGCCTGTGCATCAGAAACATTATTATTTTTTCTTTCATCTAGTCTAAAAAGGGATATTTTTGGTTCAGACATTAAAATCATTCGTTCAAAAAGATCTTTATTTGTGGATTCACGACTAGTTTTCCTAGTATGATGTAATCGTGTATTTCTTACAATTCTATGGTTTGCTTCAAGAGCTTCTTCAGATAACATACCTATAGGTATGTTAAAATGCTTTACAAATTCTGATCCGTGAACTAGTATCTTGTGAACAGTTGCTGGCAAAGAATACCATGAATATTTTTCTACATAAAACTTCAGAGTTTCGTTTAAAAGTTTTTCAAAATGTTGTATATTAATTTCTTTTTCACTGGAGAGAGTCTTCAAAATGAGAGCAAAATTTTGTATTAGCAAGGGATCAATTCCTGTTATTTTGGAGGAAATTTCAGCTTTATTAAAAAATCTTCTGGCAGTGTTTCCATCGTTAGTCGTACCGTAACCAGTCTTTACTTTGTCTACTATAATTCCGATTTTTTTTTTTAAATCGGATTGAATTTTTAGCTTCCGCTCATCAGGGTTTGAAACTTTCCACTTTTTCAGTGGCAATCTATATGATAAATGAAGTATGCATTCAAAAAATTGTATCCACGCATGTAATGTAGATAGCCCGTATCTATAGAAATCTTCTTCTTTAATGCTTCTCTGAAAAACTTCAACCGAATTCATATTTGTTGGTTTAGCCCCACACATAAAACAGGATGAACTGCTACTATTTTCTGTCAACACATTTAGTACTGCTCCATCTATCCTCGTTAAATGAAACTTAAAGTGCACTTTTATAGGAATGGTTTTAAGAATATAGGTGAACGGTTCCATTTGATCTCTTTCGGTCTGTATCCGGCTTTCTACAAAAACATATTGGTCGGCAATGTTTTGTGGATGATGACTTTAAATTGTTCCATAAGACTTGCTTAGAAGCGTGATCTAAAATGCTTATCACGACAAATGACGATATAAATAAAAATTCATCATTTGAATTTGGATCAGTAAACTTTTGCTTGTATACACTATACCCCGAGCTTCCGTCAAATCCCCACTTAATATCACAAATTATATCATTCTTAAAATCAAAATTAATTAAGTCTTAATAACTCCTTACAGTCATGCTAAGAATGTTTTGCAACGGCACTTCTGCAGACGTTTCTGTAATAGTAATTCCTTCTGGAATATACTTTTTTTTAGCGTTACGTAAGGCATAATAAGAAGGAAAGCAGTCTTTGTGAGCGTCGTTTACAACTGTTCTTAATAATTTGTACTTTCTAAAAGATAAACCCATATCAATAAAAAGAGCCAACGATTTATCCCCAGAAATAGATGTGGTCTTTTCCCGCTCTGTAATTTTATAAAATGCTTTTTGTAAAAGGTTTTGGTTTGTTGATGAAACAAGTTCAGTAACTTTTCTCCTTTTAGTTCGTTCAGAAGAATCATCAAAATCCATCAATGGCCGGCCTTTTTTACTGGTACAAGGATTCTTAAAATAAAAGGATTATTACTCAAATTGAAAATAAACACAATGTTGTTATTTACAAAATTTAAATCCTCTTCACTTGCAAAAAAATATGAATCCAGCCATGAGCAAAATTTTTTTTCAAACCTTTCTTTCATATAATGGTTATTTTTCCAATTAGTTTATATTTGCAACAATATGAAATGAATTTCTTTTATTTTCTTTTCGCTAAGATTAATTTTTAAAAAATCTTCCACAAAAGTTATTGCCGCAGCTTTTGCCTCACAAAATTTTCGATACTTAAGCCAGATATCATAAAAAGCACGAATTCTTATTTGTCTCGGCACTGAAAATTGTAAAAATAAATTAGAGGGGGAAGAAGGGGGAAGCGAAATCAATTTGTTTCTAACATACTTACTTGTATGCAAAATATATTTTCTTATATATCTTTTTAATTATTCACTAAACTTGAAATTTTTACAACCGCTAATCTATTTCTTTATGTAAACAATCTTTGTAACGGTAGATCACATATGTGTAACGAGTTGTAAAAAAAAGTAATTAATTGATATCACAATAAATTAACAAATATATTACATGCAAAAGTTAAGTACTTAATCTGGAAATTTTTTTAGTATTGCCTCTTAGAATTTTGCGTATTTTTTATAACGCTTTTTTATTTGGCGACCTTAACTATAACTATCATCTTTAAATCGTCATAACTTTTTGAAAAATTAATCTTTTATAAAAACAATTTTTGTTTTCACCTATTTAGAGTGTTGTTCATACATCCTACAAGTTTTTCTCTTCTTATTCAATGCTCGGGTTTTCTCATTTTTGGCCGCCTTCGCGACAGTGTGCGTCGGTATGGACTTCGGTTTCGCAAGTTGGTTGATAAATGCCCAAAACTGCCCAAAACAGCTTCACGTCCTTTATTTCAAATTTGAAGTTTTGTTTCTTCAAATCGGTCAATGGTTTAGCAATAAGTGAAAAATTTGGGATGAACTTACGGAAATAACCTGCTAGTCCCAGGAAGCTTTCCAATTGCTTTAAGTTTTTCGGAACGGGAAACTTTACCAGAGCCTTTATTTTTTTAGGTGATGGTGAAATTTTTCTGTTTTCAATTACATACCCGAGAAACTGTATTCTCTTCCTCAAAAAATTACATTTTCTTAGATTAATTTCTAAACCATATTCCCCGCAAAGTTTTAAAACATTCTTTAGATTTTCCAACGCTTCGTTCTCGTCTTTCGCTGTAACGATGACGTCATCTATATACGGTAACGTTGGCATGACGCTAGAATACTCCAAGTGAGTTGGATAGTCCAAATGGAACTTTCAAAAATTGATATTGTCCATTGTGTGAGACAAACGAAGTATACTTTTCCTCAACGGACACATGGAAGAAACCATTCTTAAGATCTATTGTAGAGAATTCATTGGCGTCCTGTAGGCGATCCAGCTGGTCCTCTAATAAAGGTAATGGGAATCTATCCCTAACCATTAGTTTATTTAATTTTCGAAAATCGACGCACAGTCTCGGTTCACCATTTTATTTTTTTACCAACACCACTGGACTGCTGTATTCAGACTCGGATTGCTCTATGATACCGTCCTGTAACCACTTTTCAACCTGGTTGTCAACAATAACCCGTTCAGTAAACGGCAGACGTCTTGGTGTACTGTAAACAGGTGTTTCGTCTTTGAGAATAATCCTCATATCGACATTTGTGGTCTTAGATTTTGCCGGTTGGTAGCCTTCTATAAATTTTTGCACCTTGAGCTTAGCTTCATCACTAGCACTATCATCAATTTTAATTTTACTAACGTCATCATCCTTGCACGCATTCATCATCATAATCTTATGGATTTCTTCGCTCGTCTCATTCGGAATATTTCGTATTATTAGACCATCTAACGTAATATTTATTTCGGCGAATTCACAAAATTCATTATCTAATATTAGGTCAACATCAATAGAATTAGTAGGAACTACGTAAAGGGTCAAAACATAATCATACTCGTTAATCTTAATATTTTGTTTAAAATTTCCCAGCGGTCTAATTTTATTTTGGTTACCGAAACCAACAAGTAAAAATTCGGATTTTCTAGAGCTAGAACTACTAAGTCTTTCATATACGCTGTTGGAGACCACATTAAATTTACTTCCTGTATCAAACAAGGTTTTCGCACTAAACGATTGATGACATACAAATTGTACATTGAACTCCATGGGGTTTTGTTTCACTGTCAATAGCTGACGAACATTAGCTTTTTCCTGTTTCGTGGGGCAATCTTTGGAAATACATATACCCAAATTTGTTGCAGCTAAAATATTTTACACCCTTGTCTCTGTCTTTACAGTTTTTGGACTCATGTCACTTTCCACCACAATTTAAACAACTTTTTCCCTTGGTTTAATTTTTTGGTTTACTCGATGTAGGTCTTTCAGTTCTCTGAGTAGTTCTTTTGTCTACCATCGTTTCGTAACATTTAAATTTCAATTTAAAATCTTTTAATTTGCAGCGCCAAACAATATTGATTTATTTACGGGTTAATCATTTATACCGTCAATAACGTATTCCATCAGGGTACTTTTATCAATGTTTCCCCGCGAGGCCAATTCCTTCATGCTAAAAAAGTATTGATGAACAGTTTCACCTTTGTTCATTTTACGCTCTATCATCATTCTATGCAATTGTGCACCATTTACAACTGTGCCAAATTCGCCTTTTAATGCCTCCGTCAATTTTGCATATGATGAGATTCCTCTTTCACTTGACACGTATAACTTCGCTAACCCTTTCAAAGACTTCTTGGCAAAAATGAACTTCTGAAAGTCATCGAACCCCATGATAGAAGAAGTTCCGTCAAACTCCTCTATCCATGTTTCCACTGGCATATTTCCGTCGCCGTCAAACGAGGGAATAGAGTCTTCAATGTCACTGTAGTGTGTCTGAGTTATACGGCTCATGTCTAATTGACAAGATTGCTACTTTATAGGCGAGAGGGACGAGGGGAAAAGAAACGAGTACACAGATGCATGTACTGTCTTTACGTTTTGCTTTCTTATTCGTTGTTTAATTTTGTTTTTGTTTTAAATATTAAAAAGCACACATGCATACGCACGTCGTCAACATGACATGAATCATTTGAACGACAACTCATGTTCAAAGAAGAAAAAGGAAGAATCTTGTCAATAAGACATGAGCCGTATGAACTCAGACTTTATTGAAAATCGTTGCATGTTCAAACAAGTAGTTTTTTCCACCTTTACTAGCTGTTGTTTAACGTCTTTTTGGTCATATGCGCTAGTGTAGTTACTAGCACTGCTTGCACTTGCCGCAGCCGGCTTTACTCTACCGCTGCCGTCGTCGAGGTTGCGTTCTGCCTTAGCAGCTTCGTCGTTCAAAAGGTAATCACCTCTTTTGTTGTTGTTTATAATTGTCTCATCAAAATCGTCGTTTGCACAATCATCGTCGTTATCTTCATTGTACTCGTCGTTGCTTTCGACACCATCGTCGTTATCTTGGCAACAAAACAATTGCCCTCTTTTTGTTGAAAAAGATCGTTGTTGTTGTAACTCAAACCAAGCACGTTACACACAGCTACCAAATCAGCGTCATTAAAGCTGGAGGTCCACACCACGCGTTACTCGCTTTTTCGCAGCATACGCAGCTGTCAAAAAAGTAGAATCTGTGTAGTTATACGTAGTAAGTTACATGCACAAAAGCGTAGATGCCTTGAGGCGAAAAGTAGCTTTACTTTCTACTTTTGTAAGCGTCACAAGCAGCGTTCGAACAAATCATCTGATTTTGACAAATTAAATTTTATTTTTACTTGTGCTGCTGCTGCATAAAAAGCGTTGCATGTAACTTGAATCGTAGAACGCAAGTAAGGACACTGCTACTAGGTTATAAAAGCATGCGCTGCGTGGAGGCGAAAACGCGTGTTATGGACCTCCAGCTTAAGATTATCTTTTACATATCTCTTCTTTTTTCATATTTCTCGTCGTCTTCGTTAAAAGCAAACCCTTGGAACTCGCGTATACGTTTTCGGTTACTGCGGTCTCCCTCCTCCTCAAAAACAAACCTATGCAAAGCGAAAATCGCCATCTTCTTCGCTCGCAGAACATTGTTTTTTACGTCCACAAAATCGCCCAAAGCACTCATATTCTCCTCCACAAGCCACACACACTCAAATAACTTCGCTGCCCACGCACACTTAAACGATCCTGTGATTACACCGTTTTTTTCCTTCCTTTTCTTTTTTTATAACGATTCCTTCATTTTTTTTTTATATACAAAAAGGTGGTGGTTTTTCCATGAGAGCTTTTTTTCGCGACACTTTTATTATTTAAACTTTATTTTGGCTGAGCCCCCAATTTTGTAGTGTTATTCATTTATTTTGTTTGTTAAATTAATTCAATAGTTTATTTATTTAGTAGAGTACAAAAAAGTAAAAAAAGTACATAGGTATATATCATAAAAGATACAATGTTTTGATTCTGCTTTCTTACGCGCACGACCGGCTGGTTAAAGAGGCAGCATAAAGGCTCAGTTAGCCGGGAGTAACAGTAACGTTGCAAATCAGCTGATTAATTTTGTTGTATGTAGAGCAATTAGAACGATTACAGTTAGCAGTAAGATGTTACGTCTCAATCTGTAAAGGCTCAGTTAGCCGGGAGTAACAGTAACGTTGCAAATCAGCTGTTTAATTTTGTTGTATGTAAAGCAATTATAACGCTTACAGTTAGCAGTTAGATGTAACGTCTCAATCTGTAAGAAATAGATTGGTCTTGCTTTTTTACGGTAAGGTTACTGTTACTGTTACTCCCGGCTAACTGAGGCTTAAGAAATAGATTGGTCTTACTTTTTATCGGTAAGGTTACTGTTTCTCCCGGCTAACTGAGCCTTATGCTGGGTACACACAGTGCAATCTACATGCAATATGTTTCAACGCCACCTCAAAATATCAAAGCGTTTTGATGTTGATGCAATCTGTAATGAATGAAAATGAATTAAATTCACCAGATTGCGTAAATGTGTTGCATAGTGTGTACCCAGCATTAAGACTTACTTTGATAGTTGCAAGAGAGAGTTTTTTCACTCTCCACAAAACTTATAATTTATTCACTTTCCCGTTTTATTATACCCTTCACCACAGGTGTAAAAGGGTATATATAAGTTTGTCATAACGTTTGTAATTTCCACAATATTGATTTTAGACCCCATAAAGTATATATATTCTGGGTCCATATGAGAAGAGAAGTTGATTTAACGATGTACGTCTGTCCTTCTGTCCGTCTGTCCGTCTTACGTTTGATATGTGTTTTCCGGATAATCCAGACATGATAGCGGCTAGGTTGTTTTACATTTATGTTACATACAGTCCACCATTTCTTGCTATTGAAATTCAGCTAGATCGGTCCAAAAATGACGTAGATATGAGCAAAAAACCACGACTACCTCTAAATTTTTCCAAAAATCCCTTGTTGTTGTTGTATTCTTTTTATTTCTGTATATCTTGAGAACGGCAAGAGCTAAAGTTTCCAAATTAGGTACACACATTAAGTTGCCAATACACACCATCCTACACAATGTGGGCGGGATTGGAGAAGTGGGCGTGGTACCTCCCGTACAAAAAAATTAAAATTTTTATAAAAACCTAAATTTTAGGGCTGCTATACGTCCTATGGATATGACTTATATATAGGGTTGCCATTCGTACTGATTTTACCAGTACACGTACTGGTTTTTATTCAATGTACTGGTTTATGCATAACACGCAAATGTACTGGTTTTTTTAAATTTTGCCTCCAAATAATTTTACTTGTTTAAAACTGGTTTACTTCCCTTATTAATTTTGATTTGTTATGAATCACCCCGTTAAAATTCAGTCTTACGTTTTATTTTTGTTTACTCTTAAGTTACCACACTTACTTTGTATTCAAATAAATAGAAGTGTCATTAGTTCTTTTCAAAATTCAAAAACAAAAAATTTTAAGTGGATTTAAAATTAGAACCTATAACAATATGGCTAGATAGGAGACCTCGTGAATACCCTCATTATATTGACAATAATTTGTATGAATTTAGAATTTTTTGTGCATTTACAACAAATGTGCCGATCAATGACATTACTTCTATCTATTTTTAATAATTTAACGTGATGTTTTTATTATATGTATTTTGTTAAGTTATTGCCTTAAAAAATAGAAAAATGAACAATTTTTAATGTGCAATTTTCTAAAACTAATGAATTCAATAAAATTTTGGGTCAAAATTTGTGTACTGGTTTTTTTTCGAATGTACTGGTATTTTTCTTACGATGTACTGATTTTTCTAATTTCAAAAATAGCAACCCTACTTATATACCAAAATATCTGAAATTTCTTGTAGAACATATTTTTTCTAAAAAACTCGGAAAAATCGGTTCAGATACAAAAAAGTTATGACCAAAATTAAATTTTTTTTTTTAAATAACCACTTTCGGGAACCATAGATCTCCCCGAGTCCAAGCTTTATAACTAATTTCTTCTTCAACACGTCGGTATATAAATCTGCCAAATCGGTTAAAAAATGGCAGAGTTATAACCGAAATACTGAATCCACAAAAATTACTCTTTTTTATTTATAATTAACTTTGTTAAAATATATATTTACAAGTTTATATATAAATATAACTTAAGTAAATGGTAAAATTCTTCCTTAACACGTCGGTATATAAAACTATCAAATCGGTTAGACAATGGGTAATTTATGAGCAAAATACTCAAAAAATGGGCTAAAAAACATCAAAATTTTTATAAAAACCTAAATTTTAGGGCTGCTATACGTCCTATGGATATGACTTATATATCAAAATGTCGGAAATTTGTATGAGTTATAACAGAAATACTGGGGTCTAATCACCGCATACAATATCGAGCAAAATTCATCGAAATTATTTATTTTAGTATCTTGAAACTCGATATCGAATGAAATGTATTGAATTTGAAATAATAGCATTCGACATCGAGTAACTCGACATTACATTTATCGAGTTTTCATTCGATACGCCAGTGTCTATCGTATGCAAAAAAATTCAATAGTTTATTCGATACGATAGTATCGAATGCAGTGATTAGAACCCTGAATTCCCGAAAATTACTCTTTTTATACCCTTCACCGAAGGTAAAAAGGTATATACAATATTGATCCTACACCCTATAAAGTACATATATTCTGGGCCCTTATGAAAAGCGAAGTTCAAAACCGGTTGTCTCTTATTTAAAAAAAAAAATATTTACCAGTTTTATTTAGTTTTTGTCTAGTTGCTCTGTATTCTGCTCGCACAATGGTGAAGGGTATATAAGATTCGGCACAGCCGAAAATATCGCTCTTACTTGTTTTTTTTTTTTAATTCGTATTCTTAATCATTATAAGTACATAGGAACTCATAAATAATTTTTATTTTTCATAAGAAATAAATCGTTCACTTGAAAAACTCATTTAACCACGAAGTAAAAATTTAACTTTTAAAATTTAAAATTTAGAATTGCCAAGTTAAGTTGAATTTAACATTTGATACCAATTTGAATTTAACATTTGATACCAATTTGACATCAAATTGATAAAACATTGGATGTCAAATGTTTATTTTCAAATCATTATTAATTTGAATTTAAATATTAAAATCAAACAATTGAAAAAGTTTGAGAATTGCGTTTGATATCAAATGATCAAGTCATTTCATATCAAAGGTTTGACTTCGTGTTTGTTGGGATATTACTAATTCAAAAGTTTACAACCAACAAGTGTTAATAGGTATATTATTATAAAATTTAATTTTAAAGTCCCCTTTTAAAAGCACTTTTTTAGTATTATAGGACTTAGCAAGTTTATTTGCCAAACAACAAATAAAGCATATAAAACAAAAACTGTATCTACACACTATGTATTTTTATATATTGAACTGCATCAAAAACTGAATTTTAAAAAAAAGTGGACTTAGCTGCTTTACGAGCGAAGGTAACGATTTTAGTAAAAACTTTTTAATAATTAAACTTTTAAAACTACCTACACACCTATACGAAAATTTTATTTCTTTTTTTTCTGTTTGAAGCTGATCTATATTATAAAAAACATATCAGAAATGTTTAACCATGAATCTAAAATTATTTTAATGTTGCCTTGAAATGGCCCCAAAAATTCACAAAACTTAACATATTTAAAATAAAAAGTGCTTGTCATTGTTGGCGAATTTTAGCAGTATTTTATGTAAGTATTTTGTTTCAAAAACACTTACTAGGTAGGAACATATTTAGTAAATGAATAAACATATATGTATGTACCTATGTACTTTAAATAAAACCCTTTCTAAACTTCCAGAATTAAAATGAAAACCTTTGAAAGAAATCCTATAATCCTTAAATGTCAACCACATCCACCCACTTTTAAATTAAACTTCTGGCAACTCTCTAAATGAAGAGAGTTAAGGAAATAAAAAAATTATTTGCATGAACTTACCTTTTCATACAATAGCTGGACCTGGGGCGTAGCAAATACTATCACTACCAAAGTAGAGGAAAAAGTCAAACAAATTCATCAACATTTTAAAATAATTGGCCACTTTTTGCTTTTATTCCTTTTGTTTTATAATATTTTTTTTTTTTTTTTTTTTTTTTGCATTAGTAAATAACAATTTTTTTCATTACTTATGATGATAAAAAGTGTACACTTGAACACGTCCAAACAAACAAAACGCACACAACACACACTCTCTCATGTACACTATGTACGAATAGGACACACTGATACTAAAAAGCTGCTGCTTTTTTATACATACTATGTAAATAAGTATGCATGTAATAAATTCTTTTTTTCTATGGTGTAAGAAAAAAGTGTTTTCTTACAAAACAACACTGAACCGAACTGAATGATTTTTTGATGGGTAACTGTTTCGCAATCCAATTATATTACCATACACTTGACAAAAAAAACAACACCAACGACAAATATGTAAGAATTAAAAAAAAAGTTAAGCAAGGAACTTCCGACACCAACAACTAATAATAATTATTGTACACATAAATTTTGTCACTACATAACACGACCCGACAACGTCTAAAAGGAGACTACCAACTTATTGTCATCAGGCTATAACAGCTCAAATAAAAATTATCACAAGAGAACAGCAGAAATACCTTGAGAACGCACGAGAGAGAGGGAGAGGAAATAAGCTTATTTATTTGTAGAGTGTTGGTATCACAGCTTTTTTGTTTTTAACAACTAACGGAATGTTGTGTGATTTTTGTAAGTTGTTCTTGTTGTTATCATTATTGTTGTTGTTGTAATTGTTGGTATTTATACTTCTCTTAGTTTGTTGAGTTTGTTTTGGTTTTTCTTTTTCCTTTTTATTGTTGTTTTTTGGATAATTTTACTTCGTTTATAAGAATTTCGTCTGGTAAAGATGGAAAAATCGATTTTTCCAATTGTTTTAACGGGCAGTGGCATTTATTTCATATGTACGTGCTGTTTTTTTTTTTTAAATTTCTTGTAGATGCTTTTAAGGACGGTTTAATTCATTCATTATTATATTTATTTACTACATAAAAATTAAATATTTTTATAGTTTTTAAGTCGTTAAAAAACATTTAGGTATGTATTTACAAGTAGGTATTCTAATATTTATCCAAAATTAATTTATAAAAAAAAATATTTGGTTTTGCAGTTCTGAATACCTATAGGTATATTTTTTAAGTTAATTTTTTTAATTGTTTGTTAGATTTCGTGTTGTATATGGAGTCTTTCTTGCGCTAAACTTAGGAAAAAACTGATTGACAAATTGTTTAATTTACTCCTTGAACTCTCAGTTTTATAACAAAAAGCTCTAGTTGAACATCATTTAATGTGGGATTTTCGGCAAATAACGTGTTACACTGTTTCCTTTACATTATCAATCATACAAATTTAGAAGTGTTCTTTATTTAAAAATCTGATTATTTTTTTAAAAATAACCCAAATGAGTCTTTTCAGATCAGTTTTGATGATTAAAAATTGATTTATCACTTGAACGATTGAAAAAGGATTCATATACGATACGTTCATATGTTTAAGTAATGATTTATAAATTTTCGGAGGTTAAAACTAATTTATCACTTGAGCGATTAAAAAAAGGATTCAAATATGATTCATTTATATGATCAAAAAGGAATCATCAAATTGTACGGTAGGGAACCATTTAATCACAACGAAAGTATCATTAATGATAAAAAATGAGCTCATATGGGCATTTCCATTTTGACGTGTCGTGATATTTGTACCACAAAATGTTAAAAAATTAAATGAAGAAGTGAAATTTGTAAAAAGGGTTTTTATATATACAAAGTTATGAAGTAGCACTATATTCAGAAAAAAATTACAGCATTCGACGCTAAGGATTTGCAGATATAAGCAATATGCGCTGGCGTGACGTTAAAAAAACGGAAGTGGATTTTAACTTGCATTACATAACTGAATACAACTGCGAATTGAGCAAGACATTTTGTATAAAATCTTTTTTTAGTAAACTTTGAACTTATATAGATTTATTTTTCAAGCTATCAAATTTAAAAATCTTTGCTCGTTTTAAGGTACATATTGGCATTTTCAGCGAACTACTTGTTTTAATGTAACGCCAGAATGCAAATAAGGTTATATTTTAGGACCGTGTTATTCAACCTTTTGTCACTTAATGTAGATCTAGTTGCACTTTACACAAACATATAAAAAAGTAAACTATACATATAAAATTTTTGAGAAACAATTTAAATTACTTCTGGCGTTACATTACGAAAAGTAGACTTTTCGCTGGAACTGCCCATACACGGGTATTTTGCTCGTGAAGAGGATTCCTAAATGAATCAGTTATGATACAAAATGCTAGCTGGGATGTTTTGATTATCAAAAATTTATTTGTAGTTTCTTAACAAATGGTGCCATATTAAACAAAATTTAAGTTGCTCATATACATACATACACTCACAATATTCTGTACGTAAAATTAACTGAAATTGTTATATAAAATAAATGAAAATTCAGTTAAAATAAATAAAGTTAAAAACCGGTCTACATACTTATTTTTCATTTATTTTTAACGAAAAGTTCATTTAATTTTAACAGTCTCACTTTAACTCCATGTTCCGTAAAAATAAATGAATTTTTAGTTATTTTATATAAATTAACTATCAGAAAATTAACTAGGTACATATTCAGTAAAAAAAAACAAAGGAGTATTCAGTTATTTTATGTTAAATAACTATCAAAAAATTAACTGAATACTCCGTAAAAACAAAGGAATATTAAGTTGTTTTATTAAATTCAGTAATTTTCGTTTACTCCACAAAAGAGCCAAATTTCTAAAAAATACCAGACAGACACCCATGGTGGAATAAGCAGGTGGCATCGTTACGGCAACAAATACAACATTACAACAAAAATGGAAATTACATCACCGTATAAGTCATAAAATACTTTTAACAAAAATCAAAGCGTACCGCTGAACGTGATGAAATAAATAAATTTTTAGCCAATTTTTGTTTAATTATGGTCAATATCTTATTTATTTTAATTTAAAATTATGAAAAACTTTAATAAAATACAATAATCACAGCACAAAACGTGGAATTTTTGTAAACATAAACAAAACTTTGACATAAACCTAGACAAACAAAGACTTAAAAAGAAAACAAAATTATTCCGATTCTGTTTCATAGAAAATGAACGTATGATTAAAAAAACAAGTAAGAGTGCTATATTCTGCTGTGCCGAATCTTATATACCCTTCACCATTGTGCGAGTAGAATAGAGAGCAACTAAATAATTTTTACATATACATATACATACATATTTACAATACTTACAACTTCATTATAAATGAAATTTAAAAAGCGATAACTGGTAAATATTGTTTTTAAATCATTTTTAATTTCTATTTGTTAAAATTATTTCGTTAAATATATGAAATAATAAAGAAGGGTGATAACGAAAATCATATTGGCCATTATGCTAGTATATGTAAACATATACGAAGGGGTGGTGAGGGGATAGGAAGAAGAGACGACAACCGGATAACCGCTTTGCATAAGGACCCAGAATATATATATACTTTATAGGGTGTAGGCCCTTCGGTGAAGGGTATAAAAAACAATCTTAATTATAAAAAAGAGTAATTTTTGGGATTTCAGTATTTTGGTCATAACTCTGCTATTTCTTAACCGATTTGACAGATTTATATACCGACGTGTTAAAGAAGAAAATTGCCAGTTATTTTGGCTATAAAACGTGGACTCGGGAAGATCTATGGTTCCTGAAAATGGGTATTTTTCAAAAAAAAATTAATATTTTGGTCATAACTTTTTCGTATCTGAACCGATTTTCCCGAGGTTTTCAGAAAATATTTTCTATTAAAAATTTCCGATCATCTGATATATAAGGCGTAACTATAGGTCATATTACAGTAAAAAAATTCTGGTTTTTATACAATTTTTAATACTACTTCTCCAATCCCGCCCACATTTTGTAGGATGGTGTATATTTATAACCTAAATGTTTGTACCTAACTTTAAAGCTTTGGCTCTTGCCGTTCTCCAGATATACAGAATAAAGTAATACAAATACAACAACCACAAGGGATTTTTTGGAAAAATTAGAGGCAGTCGTGGTTTTTTGGTCATATCTCAGCCATTGTTGGACCGATCTGGCTGAATTTCAATAGCAAGAAATGGTGGACTATATGTGACAAAAATGTAAAACAACGTAGCCGCTATCATGTCTGGACTCTCCGGAAAACACATATCAAACGTAAGACGGACAGACGGACGGATATCGTTAAATCAACTTCTCTCCTCATAAGGACCCAGAATATATATACTTTATAGGGTCTAAGATCAATATTGTAGAAATTACAAACGAATTACAAACTTATCTTTCCCTCTCACGAACAGGGCTGTCAGATTTTTTTGAGCTCCATCGCCAAACCGGATGTCAGAAATCGCCAAAAATCGCCAAACGTCGATTTTGTTCAGTTTTTGTAAAATTTTCTTTTTTTTTTTAATTAAATTTTGCATACAAAAAACGCTGGTATAATTTTTCAGTCAAAAATCGCCAAAAACTGAGAAAAATACAAAAAAGTCGCCGAAGTAAATTTTGTTTCTGTAATATTTTTTTAAATAACATAAAATGGAGATAATATATGTATTCAGTTAAAAACTTAAATTAAGTATACAAGCCTAACCGATTTCATTACTGGAGTTTTGACCAACATACTATTAGAATTACATGCATACTATTAGAATTAAATAGTGACTGAATATAAAATTCACTTAGGGCCATTATTATAACTTGGCGTTAGCTGTTATCCGACAGTTAACAGACGCTTTTTGACAGATAACACATTATTATCTGTCAATTTAATCTTAACTTTAGCTAACTTCAAGTTGTAATAATGGCCCTTAATATGTTTGTTTATATTAGTCATAATAACAAAAAATGAAAGATTGTTAAACAAAATCGCCGAAATAATATAAATGGTAAAAATAGCCAAGTTAATCGCCAGTTATATCAGAAATCGCCATAAAAGTCGCCAGTCGCCAAATGGGAAATCCCATCGCCAAACATGTTTCAAAATCGCCACGTTTGGCGAGAAATCGCCATATCTGACAGCCCTGCTCACGAATAAACTCAGACTTTCTGCAAGAAAACTTTCATAGTGTGAAGCAAGACTTATCAGAATGCCATTTTATTTTTGGTTTAAAGAAAGGCGAATCCAACAAAACTATTTTTAATTGTATCGCTTATGAAAACAACTTTATAAAACTTTGCTTAGAAAACGGTTTATAAAGCTTTTGTAAGTTTTTATGAATATGGCTGTTACATTTTTTTTTACTTACATACTCACACTTTTTAAATTGACCGCTAGATTTCTTTACAATCGGCCTTTCAATTGATTTGGCAATTTTATGTTAAATTTTCAGTGCTAATCACAAATGAATTTTTGTGTTTTCTTTCAAAAATATACCTACATATTTAAAAAAAAAACAAGTATGAGTGCTACATTCGGCTATGCCGAGTCTTTTATACCCTTCACCATGATGAGATAACAACAAAAAGTTATATACATAAATGACGTTCTTTAGATAGGTTTAAATAAATATTAATTGAGCCACGCCAACTTTTCATTTCGTAATGCCGAAGAATATAAAAAAAACAAAAAAATTTTATATGTACCTAAGCCCGTTTCCTCTTTTGCCAAAGTTGATGTTTGAAGTTCGTTTTATAATCAGGGCTGTCAGACTTGGGGATTTATCCCCAAAGTTGGGGATTTCATGCGAGCAAAAAGGATAAGTCTGAACATGAATTGGCGTTCAAATGAATCATGTCATATTGACGACATGTTTTTTATTTTGTTTTATTTGATATTGAAAACAAAAACAAAATTAAACAACGAATAAGAAAGCAAAACGTAAAGACAGTACATGCATCTGTGTACTCGTTTCTTTTCCCCTTGTCCCTCTCGCCTATAAAGTAGCAATCTTGTCAATAAGACATGAGTCGTATGACCACAGACTTATCCTTTTTGCTCGCATGAAATCCCCAACAAAGAAAGTCATTTGGGGACTAGGGATTTTTTTGGGGATTTAAAAAAAATATCGGGGATTTTTTGGTTGTTTTACACTTTTTTAATATAAATGGTACTTTATAAGCTTATGTTTTTTTTCTTGGGGGAGTGTTACAAAAATAAGTAAATATGAAAGACAATATAATAAAGTTTGGAAAAAAGAATGCTGGGATATTGATTAGTAGTCATTCGTCTTCAATAACAGTATATTGCTCTGATTGTAATTCCTCAATGAAATCACATAATAAGGATTTATAAAAAACATGCCGAAACCAGTCGCTAAAAAACAAAATAAAATAATTTTTTTGACTTCAAATTTTTATTTGGGGATTTTTGGGGATTTCTTGTTAAAATTGTTCTTACTATTTTTAAAAAAAATGTTAAATTTGGTCAGAAAACAAACAAAAAAAATATTAGCTATTTAAGGTTTTGTTCTTAATTTGGAGATTTTTGGGGATATTTTTTTAAGTGGTATTACCATAGCCACTGTATGACCGTAGAAACCAAAATTTAATTGGTTTGTATGGTATGTTTATGTCGTTTTGGTAATACAGTGTTGGTATGATAATGTCACGTCTAATTGGACCTTTATAGAAAAAAATTTGAGGCAGTCGTGGTTTTTTACTCATATCTCAGCCATTTGTGGACCGATCTTGCTGAATTTCAATAGCAAACAATTCCGGACCATATGTGGCATAAATGTATAATAACCTGGTCCCCATCATATATGGGGTCTTCGAAAAACCCATTTCAACGGATAGACGGACATCATTAAATCAACTTCGCTCCTCATAAGGACCCAGAATATGTATACTTTATAGGGTCTAACATCAGTATTATAGAAATTACAAACGATATGAAAAACTTATATATACCCTATTCACCACCTGTGGTGAAGTGTATAAAAAATGTGCTTAATTAAAAGAAAATTATGCTTTTAAAATTCATGTAATATTTTATAAAAATAACTTTGATAAAATCTACCATTTTGAGTTGATCTTCATCGGGATTATTTTTAACTTTATAAATGACTATCAATTTGTATGCAGCCTGTGCTAAGGCTGTCAATTCAAACGAGTTTTTGTGAAACGAGCAGTTTTTGTGAACAACTTGAAAGTGATTTATTGAACGTGTGATTGCAGGCTTATAACTTCGTCTTGTTTCCAGTGATGCCATTAGGATTAAAATAATTAATTAAGTTTCTGACAAAGTTTTTTAAAGTTATCATGTTATTATAAAAACTAAAAAACAGTGACAACTAAATACAAAAATAGCATGTATTTTGTTGCTAGGTTTTCTAAAGCGCCTCATATACTTGCAATAAAATTGTTAAATTTTACGTTTTGTACAATTATGTCGCCAATGTGTACGTGATATTCAAAGGTTGCACAATATATTGGCAAAAATCAAAAGAATTTTGATTTCTATTGCACAACGAAAAGAAAGTGAAGTGTGTTGGCAACATTGTACAATGCTGTTTATGTTATTCCTATGTGCCGGTTCACACACGTCAAGTTTGACTCGTAAAGTCTTGAACTTTTAGGAGAGAAAGAAAAGAGAATGCCATATCTTTTCCCCTCTCTCCTAAAAACTCAAGACTTGACAAGTCAAACTTGATGTGTGTGACCGGCACTAAATGTTATGTTGACCTTTTTATTGAATGATGAAACCATTGTGCGACTTATTGTATAATATAGGAAAAAATGGAAATAATATGGCGAATATCATATACAATATTATTGCAATTGTATGGGCTGCTTAAAAGTGCTTTATACCCTTTGTACACTTGCATACATTTCGGAGGAACGCATGGAAGATGTTGAAAAAGTGAAATACGAGTTCACACTTGAAACATCTAACATTTACCATTAACAAAAAATGTCACCATTTCTGAAAAAAAAACTTTTATATTTTTTAAATACTTTTTTTCTACAAAAGTAACAACATTTTAAGAGATAACACCAAAATGTATTTCTAATTCATTTTGTTTAATAATTTAAGCAAAATTAAGCAAAATAAGGCTTGCAAAAAAGGAAAAACTTGAGAAATGGTAACGCTGCTTTCAAAGCAACTGCCATTTTGTCAGTGATGCCACAATAATAACAGAATTTATTGCCACTTTTCTAGTGATTACACTAAAATAATCGAAAAATATAAAAGGGAACAAAATGAGATAGTAACATTCTGTAAAAATGTTGATTTTTAGCCCTATGTATTTCTTATGGGAAAATTCCAACATTTTCGCAAATTGATGTTAAATGTTAAATGTTGACAAGTGTGAAAAGGCTATTACACGATCTGTATTTAAAAGTGTAATTGTCAAATTTCCCTCTGCAAAATGCAAACATGTCGTGTAAGCGCAAACAAATTTGCTTCTGTGAATGTCATATGGAATAAGCAGTGCCCAATTTTTCAATTAGAGCGTATTCTAATTTGATCTGGCAAACCATCTGATATCAGATATTTTGCAGGTTATTTGTTTGTGGCGGTATATATCATTTTTTATTTATTTACACATCGAGGGCCTATATTCAAAACACTCTATCTTTGATTTTCACGAAAATTACTTTTTAATGGTAAAATGTTCAGTAAAGCAACCCTCATCTATGGTGTAATTTTCATAACAAACATATCTTTTTTTGCTGTTTTATTTGCATTTTTGTATTTTCTCTATCTTATACAATTAATTTTTCTGAATGCAAAACCCTCTATCTTTTCTAATAACAAATTTTCAAATATTTTTTTGAATAACTTGTTCCTGCAATACATGTGTTTTACTATTTTTTGCAAGCTGAACATGAATTTGACAATTTTAATGTTTTATTAAAATAACGAAAGCTGATTCTGAACTGAATCATCTATGTATCATAGATGGACACTTTAAAAGAAGACACTTTTTAAGCAAATTCCAACTTTTACCATTTATTTTTAAGGCATGGACATTATATTTTCTAAAACCAAGCATGCAAAATATTTTAATTATAATTCAGTTCAGAATCAGCTTTCGTTATTTTAATAAAACATTAAAATTGTCAAATTCATGTTCAGCTTGCAAAAAATAGTAAAACACAATTGTCGAAATAGGTAATTTTCAAAATCGTATGTAATAAAAATATTATTATCGTGTGATAATCTTACATAATAGTATCAGTTGATGAATATAATCAACACATTAAAAAAAAAAAAAAAATCGTCCACAGTATGAAAAAGGTATTGATAAAATTGCAAGTGAGAATGGTGTACGTCACGTTTTTACAATGGACGTCTAAGCAGTGAAACTTTGTCCCAATATTAATGTATCAGCAATTTACTTTAAGCAACGCCCTTGGGTACACAGTTTTACTATTTATAATATACATAGGTACTCATCAGTGAACAAACTATTGGTGGAGCGAAATCAATATTGATTTGTCTGCGTCGGTTTTGTTTCCTTTATTATTCATCATTAAAACCCGCCTTGCTTATCAGATTCATTGCCATTTACAATTTTCTCGGAGGGTTGTGGCTACCAAAACCGTAACCATTATTTATCTAATGCTCTATCCAATTTTGCTGCTAAAAATAATAAAGTTATTGAACAGAAAGAAGTTCTTAGAGAAAGGCCATACGCATATGCCCATGCTAGGATAGAGATCGTGAAAAAGCCGTTTGATGCAGAATATTTAAATTATGATTTCGGTGCTACAAATGAGCACTTTTTTATACTTGAAAAGCAACCTAGTGTAGGTTATAGACCTTACTGAGTAGATCATAAGTCAATTTTAAAAAGTCCGCAAACACCCTCAAATTTCGGAATTATTCCGAAAAAAACATTTTTGGGTAGGTTCAAGTACTTATGAACACGTAACTCAGTTGATAATTATCCGGTTTCAGAAAGAAGAGACATGTGCCTTTCTAAATGTATGCACTTTTTGGTATGTGTATACAATTTTTGTAGTGATATTCTTAATTATATCTGATTATAATTTGTTTTTTTTCTCGATTTTTCAAATTTGGTGCCATTTTTTTAAATTAGTTTGTTTAGGAACATACCAGTATGTATACACACTATTAAAGCTAATTTAGTTTTGAGTCAAACCAGCTTTCATTTAATAAAATCGAAAAAAAAAAATAAAAAAGTTATTTAGGTTTTTCAAAAGTGAAAAATTTAGCTTTTTCAAATATTGTTCAATAGACCGGGTCAACCTCCATAAAAAACAAAAATTATGCCAGTCTCCCCGCAGAATGAAAGATATGTCAATAAAGTTTCTAAAACACCTCAGCTCAAATTGGGATACAGGAAGCAGTTCGTGAAACACCTGGATACACTTGGATTTTACACTTAAAATCAGTTTTTCCAAGAATAGCTTAAGCAGAAATAAAAGATAGTAGAAATGTTTATTGATTTCTAACCATAATTGTTCATGATTGACAAAGCCATATTCTAGTCATAAACAATGATATCCGATACGATAAAATTGGACTTTAAATGACGATGCTGTATAAATAAAACAAAAAGCGCTGCAAAAAAACCATATTCCTGTTCTAGGGCGTGATTGATGAAAATTTTTTTTTTTGGTTTGTATTGGCTTCTACCTGGTTAGATGTAATATGTACGTGAAAAAGAAAGAGGGGCTTAATACTAAGTTTTAGAAGGACTTTTTTGACACGTGAAAAATTCGGATTAAAAATGAAGCCACTGTTAAGCCATGAACACCGATATGCGATTTGATGAGATAAGACTTTAAATGGCAGCGCTATATATAAAAAACCAAAAGGGCTGTATTTGGGGGCGTAGCAGAAAAAGCTGGTTTAACTCAAAACTAAATTAGCTTTAATAGTGTGTATACATATTGGTATGTTTCTAAACAAACTAACTTAAAAAAATGGCACCAAATTTGAAAAATCGAGAAAAAATCAAATTAAAATCAGATATAATTAAGAATATCACTACAAAAATTGTATACTCATACCAAAAAGTGTATACATTTAGAAAGGCACACGTCTCTTCTTTCTGAAACCATTAAAAAAATAAAAATCGGATAAAAATCAACTGAGTTACGTGTTCATAAGTACTCGAACCAACCCGAAAATGGTTTTTTCGGAATAACTCCGAAATTTGAGGGTGTTTCCGAACTGATTTGAGATCTACTCAACAAAGCCTTCAACTTACACTAGGTCATTTTCCAAGTATATTTTCACTGTAGCACCGTGTAATTACAGTGATGATAAACTTTTGCTTTTTTTTTAATTAGACCAGGACGAGTAAAGAACGATCCCATAGTGTCTAATTTAAGATCTCTTTTATATCTTCCAGATGGTAGCGTAAAATATAAAATAAACTTTGATACAGATCACATTGATCTTCCTGTTCGTATAAAACCTTATACAGAAAATATTGAACCAAAACCTCCATATGCTGCTCCACTTTCAATTCAACCAAATAAGTGGAAGAATTTGCGAGATTTGAAGAACGTTATTCCACATGAATTTTATTATTATTTTTACGGTAATTCACACCAATCAAACTCGAAACAAACTTAAAAAAGCAAAAACAAACAAACAAACAAAAAAATTGCTGCTATAACTTTTTATTTAATATAGCCATTATCTTAAATAAGCCACGTTAAACACTGACGATGGCATAAATAAATTCAAAATAATTTATTTTTATTAAAATGCAAAACCCTCTATCTTTTCATACAAACATATTGATTATTTTTGAGAAGCAAAACCCTCTATCTCGCATAATGTCCCCAATAATGCAAAATTTTATAAACCAATTATCTGTGAGGTTCAGTGGTAGATTTAAAAAATATTGTAGAATACCGAATTTTAATAACTAAAGTAATACGTGAAAAAAACAGTTTTTTGGCTCTCCTCAAAAGTTGTGTTTTTTAAGATAGAGGATTTTGAATATATTTATTATAATAAATTATTATATTTATTAATTAATTAATTAATTAATTAATAAAAATAATAAATATAATAATATTCAACATTTTTTATTTTTCGAATTTATTCTATGAGCTAAATTTCAGTTATGTATTTTATAAAGCTTTTTTGTAATAGTCCTATTCCTTCAATTATTCAGAAATTACTTTATACACTACCAGACTATTATATTGTATTTTCTTGTTACATTTTACCTAAGCTTTCCTTTGGAAAGCAATGAGGTATATTGTATGAACAGAAAAATTTACAATTATTAGACACCAGCAGAATGTAATGCATTTTCTGGCCCGCTACGGCCTTCGTCAGCATTCTTTGTGTCACACTGGATAGTGATACTTTATAAATTGAATGTATTTAACATATTTGCAAATCGCTAACTTATGTACCAAAATTTTTGGAGAGGTTAGAAAAATCTAATATTTATGATACGGAGAAGTATAAAATTGCGCATAAATCTTATAATACAATAGGTAGATTATTCACTAAAATGAAAGACAAAATGAATAAGTTTGAAATGTCGAATGTAGTATATAAAATACCTTGTGGGGGAAATGTTAATGGACAATGCGGTAAAGTGTATGTTGGTACAACAAAAAATAAACTGAAAATTAGGTTAGCAGGACATAAGTCAGATCAAAAATATAGAAATATTTCATCACAAAAAACAGCTTTATCAACTCATTGTGCTAATTTAAACCATTATCCAGATTTTGAAAATACAACAGTTTTAAATACGGAAAATAATTATAAACGTAGATTTATGTTAGAAATGTTGCAAATTATAAATGTACCGACAATATCGAGAATCAATTTTAAGTCAGATACTGAAAGTTTAGCACAAAATTATAGACATTTAAGCTACGTTCACAATCAAAAAAACAATTTCGTTTTTTCTTCTATCTTTTTTCTTCCCAAAGTATTTTATATATTTTCCTTTCATTTTTAGAACAAAAATGTAAATTCAATTTTTTTAAAAATGTAACTAAAGTTGAGTCAACTAGAACTTCAGCAACAATTTGTATGAAATTGTTTCTGACGTTCAGAATAATTTTATTTAGTTTTGAATAAAAATGTTAACAAAATGTTTACAAAAATAAAAATAAATGCACAATATTGTTGTGGCTAAAATTTGCAAACGGTTTTTTGATGCAAAATGTGTGTAGTTAAAAAAGAAATTGTTGCTCTATTATGAACACCAAGTGAAAATGTTTTTTTTGATTGTGAACGTAGCTTTAATTTATAAAAATAGAAACGGAAGTTAAAAATTTATTTAAACTGTAATAGATTAGGTTTGAATTGGAAAACCTTTTTTGTATTTGAATTGGAAACATTTTTTGTATTTAAATGAAAATTGTTATCAGAATTTTTGTTAAATTTGTTTAATTTGTTAAATTTGTTAAAATTTTTAATTTTTTGTCAAACATTAAAGAAAAAAACCCTGAAGAAGGCACACAACGAAGTGCCGAAATATTGGATTAAATAAATTTAATTTGTTTTTATAAAAAAGAGACCTCAAGCTTAATTAAATAATAATACTAATAAAATTTTTATTTTATCTATATATATAAAAAGAAGTGTACATTTTGATTGTCACTCCATAACTCGAGAACGGCTCGACCGATTGCCATAAAATTTTTAGGGAAGGTACAGGGAGGAGTGATGATGGTTAGTTGATTTTGAAATCCAAAATCGGGGCAGGGAAATTGGTACCCCCCATAGGATGCCAATATTTAATATCGCATATCTTAAGACCCGCTGCACGCATTTTGTTGAACTTTTGGTAGTAGGATCTTCTAAGCCCCAAAATTTAAATAAAACAGTAGCGGGGGAAGTGGTTCCCCCCATAGGACGCCAATGTTTAATATAGCATATCTTAAGAACTGTTACAGTGAGAATGTTCAAACTTTGTAGAAGTCACTCTTATGGTATACTACTCTATTGAGAATAAAAATAAAGCGGTAGGCGCAGGGGGGAAATACCTCCCATAGGATGCATATATTAAATATAGCTCAACTGAAGAACTATTTAAGGGACAGCCTTCAAACGTGGTTAAAGCTACTATTATGGTAAAATGAAAATTTCAATATAAAAATGGGCGGGGTTGACAGGGGAGGAGCAGTACCCCTCATAGATAGAAATATAATTAAGAGCCGCTGCATGCATTTTGTTGAACTTTTGATAGTAGGATCTTCAGAGCCCCAAAACTGAAATAAAATAGTAGCGGGGGAAGTGTTACCCCCAAAAGGACACCAATGTTTAATATCGTATATCTTAAGAACTGTTATAGTGAGAATGTTCAAACTTTGTAGAAGTCACTCTTATGGTATACTACATACTACTATAATAAAAGCGGGTAGGCGCAGGGGGGGGAAATACCTCCCATAGGATGCATATATTAAATATCACTCAACTGAAGAACTATTAAAGGGAGAGTCTTCAAACGTGGTTAAAGCTACTATTATGGTTAACTCTATATATATAAAAAGAAGTGTACATTTTGATTGTCACTCCATAACTCGAGAACGGCTCGACCGATTGCCATAAAATTTTTAGGGAAGGTACAGGGAGGAGTGATGATGGTTAGTTGATTTTGAAATCCAAAATCGGGGCAGGGAAATTGGTACCCCCCATAGGATGCCAATATTTAATATCGCATATCTTAAGACCCGCTGCACGCATTTTGTTGAACTTTTGGTAGTAGGATCTTCTAAGCCCCAAAATTTAAATAAAACAGTAGCGGGGGAAGTGGTTCCCCCCATAGGACGCCAATGTTTAATATAGCATATCTTAAGAACTGTTACAGTGAGAATGTTCAAACTTTGTAGAAGTCACTCTTATGGTATACTACTCTATTGAGAATAAAAATAAAGCGGTAGGCGCAGGGGGGAAATACCTCCCATAGGATGCATATATTAAATATAGCTCAACTGAAGAACTATTTAAGGGACAGCCTTCAAACGTGGTTAAAGCTACTATTATGGTAAAATGAAAATTTCAATATAAAAATGGGCGGGGTTGACAGGGGAGGAGCAGTACCCCTCATAGATAGAAATATAATTAAGAGCCGCTGCATGCATTTTGTTGAACTTTTGATAGTAGGATCTTCAGAGCCCCAAAACTGAAATAAAATAGTAGCGGGGGAAGTGTTACCCCCAAAAGGACACCAATGTTTAATATCGTATATCTTAAGAACTGTTATAGTGAGAATGTTCAAACTTTGTAGAAGTCACTCTTATGGTATACTACATACTACTATAATAAAAGCGGGTAGGCGCAGGGGGGGGAAATACCTCCCATAGGATGCATATATTAAATATCACTCAACTGAAGAACTATTAAAGGGAGAGTCTTCAAACGTGGTTAAAGCTACTATTATGGTTAACTTTAAATTTCAATATAAAAATGGGCGGGGTTGACAGAGAAGGAGCAGTACCCCTCATAGATAGAAATATAATTAAGAGCCACTGCACGGATTTTGTTGAACTTTTGATAGTAGGATCTTCAGAGCCCCAAAACTGAAATAAAATAGCAGCGGGGGAAGTGTTACCCCCCATGGGACACCAATGTTTAATATCGCATATCTTAAGAACTGTTAAGTGAGAATGTTCAAACTTTGTAAAAGTCACTCTTATGGTATGCTACACTTTTGAAAATAAAAATAAAGCCGGTAGGCACAGGGGGAAATACCTCCCATAGGATGCATATATTAAGTATCTCTCAACTGAAGAAGTGGTTAAAGCAGTGTAGCGAAGCGCACGGGTTAAGCTAGTATTAAATAAATATGGTTATGAAAATTATATCATATAAATTCATTTTTATATTTATTTTATTTTATTTATTTATTTTAATGAAAATTGTTATCAGAATTTTTGTTAAATTTGTTTAATTTGTTAAATTTGTTAAAATTTTTAATTTTTTGTCAAACATTAAAGAAAAAAACCCTGAAGAAGGCACACAACGGAGTGCCGAAATATTGGATTAAATAAATTTAATTTTTGTTTTATAAAAAAAAGAGACCTCAAGCTTAATTAAATAATAATACTAATAAAATTTTGTAAAGGTCGAATAATAGTCAATTTATATAAAATAAAAATGTTATGTTAATAAATTTTAAATGTTTAAAATGGATTTTCAAATTTTTTTCAAAATGTATCTTTTTGGGAAAAAGTTTATCTTTTTGGAAACTAAATTTCACTGGCAGCACTGCTTGTTACATACTGTACTAGGCGAATTTACTTTGAATTCGCCTAGATAATTAAATAGCAAAAATTAGTAAATTTGACAGCAAAAATATAGAAGCATTGTCATCACTGGTCGCTGTCAACGGGAGAAATTAGTTCACTCACCTGAAAAGCAAAAAAAAAAACGAAATAGTATAAAAATATATGGCTAATAAAAATACATATGTAATTATTTTTCCTCTATTTGTTTAAATAAAAGATAAAAAATATTGTGTTAATTGTACTAAGTATTAATAAAAGTATTTCATTATTTAACATTTTGGCAAATCTATTACACAATGAAAACAAAAGTCAAGTGTGATGTCTGTGAAAAATAATAAAAGAACGGAAAAGAGAAAGAACGAGTCAACAACATAAAAATATCCAACCAACAAGAAAAAATAGAAAGCAAACTTCCAAATCAATTTATTTTACCAAATAAAAAAAATAAGTAAAAAGAATATGAATATGTTTTAGAATTGAATAAAAAAAAAAAATTGAAACGACAAAAAATGTATTGAACCATGTCAAAATTGTTTTCATATAAAACGCACACATGTGCAAATTTTGCCTCATGTACACGAAATTTGACGTTTGGGTTCCAACTGGGGTAAACAGCTGACAAACATATGGGCCAACGAGTTTACCTTGTGTAAACATACCTTGAATAGGCATTTAATAATAACTTGAGTCGACAGCAGCAGCAGTAGCTAAAACAACAAAGACATACTAACAATAATTGGATAAAAGGCAGCAAACATATTAAAATGTGTGTAAATAACACACTGCAGCAGCGACAACAACAATACAAACATAAGCAAATTGACGAAGACGACCACGGTGAGGGAGCAGCACCAATTAAACATAACAATTGCAAACACACAAGCAGCAATAATAAAAGTATCATCGATAGTTGCAGTACCAGCAGGACTAAAAAAACAAAATGTTTACATCAGCAATATAATGTAATAACAACGACAACAAAAACATTGTCACCACTTTTATCAACAACTGCAACAACATTTAACTGCAAATACAGACGGAAACATATTTTATTGTTGTTGTTGGTGTTTTTTCATATTTGCTCCAGCTTTCTGACCAACGTCTCGGCCTATAATTGCACAGCACCCGGAGGTCATTGCCAGAATGATGGCAAGTGCAAGGAGGAAGTTGGGCAGTGCATTTGTGCTGATGGCTGGCAAGGTCCAGAGTGCCAGTTTTGTGGTGGCAAAGTTAGGTAAGATTATTTTAATGTTGATCTGGTAATTTAGTAAATTTTAAATCCATCTCGAAAAGAGAAAAGTTTTTCGCTATAAATCTTGTGAATTTATTTACCCAAGTTACATACACATATATTTGTCGATTTTCTTTTATTCTAAAAATAAGAAATATGTATGTGTGTTTTACTTTATGGCTTATTAAAAATCTCAAACGATTCTGTATAGAAGGGTGATAAATAAAAATAAGTAAGAGTGCTAATTTGGCTATGCCGAATTTTATATACCCTTCACCATGGTTGGAAATGAACAGAAGTTTATATATACGTGTATTTAAATATGTGTATATATATATATATACAGTTAAACCTCGATTATCCGGCTCTCGTGGGACCGGCACCACCACGGATAATCGAAATACACGGTTAATAGAGTTTATATTAAAATATACAGAAATTTATTTATTTTTATTTAAACATTCGATTTATGTAACTACAGATTCAAATATACAACATATTTTTTTACAAAACATACAAATTGTCATAGACAATGCAAAATCAAATATGTATGTATCATCAAAAACATTAAAATTGGGATTTTTACTGATTATGCTTTGGTTGATCAAACTATGTACATGACTGCACAAATTTTGTAAATTTTATAACGTTTACTGCTTTTTTGTTTTTGCATTTCTTCTGACGATATGTTTAAATTTCACTTACTAAATGAATAAAAACGCATATATGTATGTTCTTATGTGTGGGCACATGAACTTAAAAAGGGGAAACACCGGATTTAGATTAACATACATAATAAAAAACATATGAATGATGCACGGATAATAGATGTAAAGCACGGTTAATAGAGGTATAAATCTAAAGCACGGAAAATAGAGTTAAAGCACGGATTATAGAGGGAAAAAATAAAAAGAACCGCATGCCGGTTAATAGATGTAACCGATTAATAGAGGGCCGGTTAATCGAGGTTTAACTGTATATATATAGTATAAATCGCTTAATTGCATTAAAGTATTTGCACATATTTGCGTGCTATTAAATATAAGGTAAAAAGGATAAACCAAATTATGAAAAAGAGTAATTTTTGGGATTTCAGTATTTTGGTTATAACTTGGACATTTTTTAACCGATTTGACTCATTTATATACCGACGTGTAAAAGAACAAATTTTTCGTTTACTTGAGCTATAAATCCTGGACTCGGGAAGATCTATGGTTCCCGACAATGCATTTTTTGATTAAATACCTACTAAAATTTTATTTTGTTCATAAAATTTTTGGTATCTCAACCGATTTTTCCGAGTTTTTCAGAAAATATTTTCTACTAAAGAATTCCGATCTTTTGATATACATATAAGCCGTATTTATAGGTCATATGACAGCCCAAAAATTCAGGTTTTTTTTACAATTTTTGATATTTTCTTTACGGGTGGTACCACGCCCACTTCTCCAATCTCGCCCACATTTTGTGGTATGCTGTGTATTGATAAACTAAATGTTAGTCGTGGTTTTTTACTCATATCTCAGCCATTTTTGGACCGATATGGCTGAATTTCAATAGCAAAATTATAATAAGCATAAATATATACCAACCAAGCCCCCATCATATCTGGGGCTTCGTAAAACCCATTTCAACAGACAGATAAATGGACGGGTAGACGGAAAACCGGATTTGAACTTCCCTTCTCATAAGGATCCAGAATATATACACTTTATAGGGTCTAAGATCCATATCTTAGAAATTAAAAACTGAACCTGTTAACTTTGGTGAAGGTTATAAAAATTGATTTTGTAGGTATAGGATTTTAAAATTAAATTTTATAAAATATGTACATACCACGCTATACGCCAAACATCTGAATGGGAATTGGCTGAAATAAGATAGAGTTCCATTCATCGTGAAATGTTTCAGTTAAAATTTTTATTTTTACAATTTTGGTAAATAATTTTACATAAGTTTAAAAAATTTGCCCACAAATCTATACATTTGACTCATTTGATGTTAGTTTTTTTCTTTTGGCCATTTAATTTGAAAAACTTGTATTTTAATACATATCTGAAGCTCTCACCTTATATGACCCTTTACTCTATTGTACCTAAAGTAATTTAATTTTTCACATACATACCTTCTTCAAATAAGAGCTGGAAACCAAGTTATTGCATGCTATTACAAGTCCAAAATATTTTCTAAATTCCTATCTACTTTAAAACTTCAAAAGAATAGGTAAAAGACGACCTGCCATTAAAAAGCTAATTAAAAGGTGGATAATAACTTTTCTACGTACTTAAATCTGTATTTTCTACGTACTTAAATCTGTATTTTCTATATTACAAAAATTGTATTAATTGATTAATAACAGGCGGTAAAATTGATTGACGTATTTTACTGATAAGAAAAATTTATTTATTGCAAAAATCTAAACAACAAAAGACATACATATTTCTTTATAATTTAAAAATACATTCATACAGTATTGTTCAAAACCTAAGCAACTTTTCGTGACATTATAATAAAAGACTAACTGCCCGGCCCACAATGTCGACAAGCACATTTCTTTCGTATATTTATATTAAAAACAAAAACAAATTTTAATTATACCCTTCACATCAGGTGGAAAAGGGTATATATAAGTTTGTCATAACGTTTGTAATTTCCACAATATTGATTTTAGACCCCATAAAGTATGTATATTCTGGGACCTTATGAGGAGAGAACTTGATTTAACGATGTCCGTCTGTCCGTCTGACCGTCTGTCCGTCTTACGTTTGATATGTGTTTTCCGGATAATCCAGACATGATAGCGGCTAGGTTGTTTTACATTTATGTTACATACAGTCCACCATTTCTTGCTATTGAAATTCAGCCAGATCGGTCCAAAAATGACGTAGATATGAGCAAAAAACCACGACTACCTCTAAATTTTTCCAAAAATCCCTTGTTGTTGTTGTATTTTTTTAATTTCTGTATATCTTGAGAACGGCAAGAGCCAAAGTTTCCAAATTAGGTACACACATTTAGGTTGCCAATACACACCATCCTAAAAAATGTGGGCGGGATTGGAGAAGTGGGCGTGGTACCTCCCGTACAAAAAAAAATAAAAATTTTATAAAAACCTAAATTTAAGGGCTGCCATATGTCCTATGGATATGACTTATATATCAAAATATCGGAGTAGAACATATTTTATAAAAAACTCGGGAAAATCGGTTCAGATACAAAAAAGTTATGACCAAAATTAAATTTTTTTTAAATACCCAACTTTCGGTAACCATAGATCTCCCCGAGTCCAAGTTTTATAACCCAACTAACTGGCAAATTTCTTCTTAAACACGTCGGTATATAAATCTGTCAAATCGGTTAAAAATGGCTGAGTTATAATCAAAATACTGAAATCCCAAAAATTACTCTTTTTATACCCTTCACCTCAGGTGGAAAAGTTGTCTAGGGGGTTTGTTAGAAACTGAGAGTTCCCGGTTCGATTCTTGGTTTTTTAAAAAGAAAATTTTTTTTTTAATATTTTTATTTTTTTATGTTCTAAAAAAGATTTTAAAAAAATATTTACCAGTTTTCGCTTTTTAAATTTTATTTATAATGAAGTTTGAGGTATTGCAAATATGTATGGATATGTAAAAATTATTTAGTTTTTGTCTAGTTGCTCTGCATTCTGCTCGCACAATGGTGAAGGGTATATAAGATTCGGCACAGCCGAATATAGCACTCTTACTTGTTTTTTATTATTTTCGATATAAATATAAGAAAGTAATGTTCTTGTCGGCATTGTGGGCCAGACAGTAACATTTTATTTTTAAGTCGATTTAATAAAAATAACACAGTTAATTTTTATAATATTATGCAACTACTTTCTAACAGTAACTACATACATTTTTTTTTATTCCCTTGCAAGAAATAAACAAGTAAAAATTAAATTAACTCTTTGAATAACTGTTTGAGACTTAAGAAACTATCAGTACTTCGTTACTTATGACAACCGCACATCGCACAGAGGCATTTTTTGTGCAATAAGTAATTTTTTCGACACATAAAATTTAAAAATGTAATGATGCAGTTTTGTAAAAATTGATTTAGTATGAAGAATCCATAAATTGTATCCTAAAAAAACGTTTATTTGTCTTTGAAATAATGAAGTAAAGTCACATGTAAATTTTGGTCCAAAATATTAAAAACTTTTTACGCACTTCTATAGTGTTTGTTCGTAAGATAATTTTATTGCCCTGATTTAAATAGCGATTTTTTTCAAATATAGCCTTTTCTGCGTATTTTAAACAAAAAATTATAAAGTTCGCTTATATGGTTTAAAAGATATGATAGAATAAAATTTGTTCTATAATGTGCCGTGATTGCAAACTTCCTTGGAAGAAAAAAAAAGGTTGCTCGTTCGTGCTCGGTGCTCCCGATATAATGAAATGAAAGGTAGGACTCCAACCATCAATTAAAATAAAATAAAGTTTAAATAATTAATAATCTTTTATCAAATCATAAAATTTGTCTCCAAATTCATGAAATAACTTATTTGGAATAGATTAAAAACAAAACCATGTGATTTAACAACAATAAAAATAAAACAATTTCTTTTCTAACCCCGCACTTCTTGCCGATGTGGCTGGTGTAGAGGAGCAACTAATTGATCGGTTTCGCATTATTCAAAAATTAATAATAACTTGTGGCAAAAAAGTTAATTCCTTGAAGTTCAAGAATTTTGCTCAAGATACAGCAAAACTTTTTGTTGAAAAATATAGTTGGTATTATATGCCAGTAACAGTACACAAAATACTGATACACGGAAAGGATATCATGGATGCGGAAATACTTACTATTGGCATGCTTTCTGAAAAAGCCAGAAATAAAGATTATAGAAATTATAGATTAAGGTTCTCCAGAAAGTGTGATAGAGTTGCAACAAATACAGATGTTTTTCATCGATTTCTAGTATCGTCAGATCCTTTTATAAGTAGCATTCGATGCCAACCCGGTAAACAGGTTCTGGAACTTGATGATATAGTTACAGAAATAATAGATGATGAATAAAAGTCTATATTTAAATGCATGTATTGAAATTTATTTATAAAATAATAAGTTTTGTGGTAAAGAAACAAAAAGTTGTGGGAAAAAATATAATATGGGTTATATGGGCGGTGAGTGGTGCGGATTAATTGAGGTAATAAAGGCTCTGTGCCAAATTTAAAAATTTTTGGACAAAAAATAAATTTTGGGTTCTATGGGCAGTGGGTACTATGCGTGGCCAATTTTGATGAAACTTTATATTTTTTTTAAATGAGCTAACCAAAGGCTCAGAGCAACATTTCAAAAACTTTGGGCCAATATTAAATTTTGGGTTCTATGGGCGGTGGGTAGTGGGCGTGGCCAACTTTAATGAAACTTTATATTTTTCTTAATTGAGCTATCCAAAGGCTCAGAGCAAAATTTCAAAAACTTTGGGCCAAAAATAAATTTTGGGTTCTATGGGCGGTGGGTAGTGGTCGTGGCCAATTTTGATGAAACTTTATATTTTCCTTAATTGAGCTAACCAAAGGCTCAGAGCAAAATTTCAAAAACTTTGGGCCAAAAATAAATTTTGGGTTCTATGGGCGGTGGGTAGTGGTCGTGGCCAATTTTGATGAAACTTTATATTTTCCTTAATTGAGCTAACCAAAGGCTCAGAGCAAAATTTCAAAAACTTTGGGCCAAAAATAAATTTTGGGTGGGTAGTGGGCGTGGCCAACTTTGATGAAACTTTATATTTTTCTTAATTGCTAACCAAGGCTCAGAGCTAACCAAAGGCTCAGAGCAAAATTTCAAAAACTTTGGGCCAAAAATAACTTTTTGGTTCTATGGGCGGTGGGTACATTGATTCCCACAAGCAAGCAAGCAAGCATATTTTTGAAACGACCAGCTCCCACCGGCGCTTCAGAATGCCAAAACTGTATTCTATGGGATTTAAGTTTGGTGATTGAGCTTTCCAATCCAAGACTCGAATCCTATTACCAGACAATAAATATTTGATTTGTTTTGGTGAGTGTTTTTGGTCATTGCCATATTGATACACCAATAGAAGTGGCATTTCGCATTTGGCCCATTAAAGAACGAAGTTGGCTAACAATTCCCTAGAAAGGAAACGGTCAATTTTTGTATGTATTTCAATAAAAGTGCTAACCCCACTCTTCGAAAAACGGGTCTTCGCCATTACATTTCCGCTTCCAAGGTAGATGTTACCATTGCATGTTTACCATTCCCTTTGGTTTTCGAGTGCTATACTCCATCTTAATTTAACAAGTTAAATTTAGTCTTGTCGCTAAATAAAATATTTTTCCATTTTGCCACAGTCCAATTCGCGTAAAAAAAAATCTATTCTGAAATTTCTTCAAAATAAATATAATATAATAAATATAATAATGGTTTGATAACTTTAGAGATACACACAAACTGTAATACTTGTCGTTGCTCTTTAGAAAAATAAGCTGATAGGTGTCTGGTACTTTTTTGAAATTCGGCTTTTTAGGGAGAAAACGGGTAAAACCTGAATTTTGGTACTTTTTTTGTCACCCCATCTATCTTTTGAACCAACAAACCTAGAAATAAAGTTTATACCACATTCGAAACTTAACAAAAAAATACGAATATAAATTTGGTACTTTTTCGAAATTCGAACGTTTAAGGGGTAAAAATCGTAACTATTTTTAGTACTTTTTTTATAAAAAATTTTTCTTCATTCATTGACATATTCGTACTAAATTATGGGCCCCCACTACAATGCTGCAATTTTTGATACTTTAACGGGTGGAAAAATAGTACCAAAATGGGAATTACGGTAAATTTAATATCTTTCTTCAGCTTTTTGGTTCTACAACTGGTATTTTTATACCCTTCACCGAAGGTAGAATGGGTATATATAACTTTGTCATTCCGTTTGTAATTTCTACAATATTGATCCTACACCTTATAAAGAATATATATTCTGGGTCCTTATGAAAAGCGAAGTTCAAAACCGGTTGTCCGTCTGTCCGCCTGTCTGTTGAAATGGGGTTTCCGAAGCCCCCAGATATGATGGGGACTTGGTTGGGGTATCTTTATGTCAGGTATTCTTATTATAATTTTGCTATTGAAATTCAGCCAGATCGGTCAACAAATGGCTGAGATATGAGCAAAAAACCACGACTTCCTCTAATTTTTTCCAAAAATCCCTTGTGTTTGTTGTATTTTTATTACTTTTTGCTGTATATCGGGGAAAGTTTCCAAATTAGGTAAACACATTTAGGTTGCCAATACACACCACTTTTTTTTCAAATACCCACTTTTGGGAACCATAGATCTCCCCGAGTCTAAGCTTTATAACTAAAGTAAATGGTAAATTTCTTCTTAAACACGTCAGTATATAAATCTGTCAAATCGGTAAAAAAAAGGCTGAGTTATGACAAAAAACAACGACTACCTCTAATTTTTCCCAAAAATCCCTTGTGGTTGTTGTAATTTTATTACTTTTTGCTGTATATCTGGGGAACGGCAAAAGCCCAAGTTTCCAAATTAGGTACACACATTTAGATTATCAATACACACCATCCTACAAAATGTGGGCGGGATTGGAGAAGTGGGCGTGGTACCTCCCGTACAACTAAATTTTAGAGCTGTCATATGTCTTATGGATATGACTTATATACCAAAATATCGGAAATTTTCAGTAGAACATATTTTATAAAAAACTCGGGAAAATCGGTTCAGATACAAAAAAGTTATGGCCAAAATTAAAGGTTTTTTTAATACCCACTTTTGGGAACCATAGATCCTCCCGAGTCCAAGCTTTATAACTAAAGTAAATGGTAAATTTCTTCTTAAACACGTCGGTATATAAATCTTTCAAATCGGTTAAAAAATGGCTGAGTTATAACCGACATACTGAATCACCAAGAATTACTCTTTTTATACCCTTCACCGAAGGTAAAAGGGTATACATATATAAATTTGTCATTCCGTTTGTAATTTCTACAATATTGATCCTACACCCTATAAAGTATATATATTCTGGGTCCTTATGAAAAGCGAAGTTCAAATCCGGTTGTCCGTCTCTTCCCTCCCCTCCACATTTGTTTACATATACTAGCATAATGCCCAATATGATTTTCGTTATCATCCTTCTTTATTATTTCATCTATTTAACGAAATAATTTTAACAAATCGAAACTAGGAATTTTTGTGTTTTTTTGCTACTTAAAAACTCCCCAAAAAGATAAAAGAAAACAAACACACATACTTACATGCCACAAACTATTTTGGTGAATATATTTCAATATTTCGGTTCACAACTCAAATAAGTATTATGGTTTACAACTTTGCTATTGTGGTGAACAAAAACATCAAAAGTAATTACAACTCAACACAGTGAACATTAAACGGGCCATATTTCATTTAAATGATATTCAAACAACGTTCCTTCATGGTTTAGTTGTCTAGGGGGTGTGTTAAGTGAGTTCTCTGGTTCGAATCTTGTTTTTTTAAAAAGAAAATTTTTTTTTAAATTTCTATATTTTTTTATGTTCTAAAAACGATTTAAAAAAAATATTTACCAGTTTTCGCTTTTTAAATTTAATTTATAATGAAGTTTAAAGTATTGTAAATATGTATGTATACATATGTAAAAATTATTTAGTTTTTGTCTAGTTGCTCTGTATTCTGCTCCCACAATGGTGAAGGGTATATAAGATTCGGCACAGCCGAATATAGCACTCTTACTTGTTTTAATTATCGTTAATATTTGGCCTTAAAATATAAAATTCAAGATTGCATCTGAGTGGATAAGAATCTATAAGAGGAAAGTGTTTGGTACATGCAAGGTCCTAAGTGAATGAAAATCTGTAAGCTGTAAGAGGGATTTTTCGTACTTTTTTGTTCTTTAGCTGGTACTTTTTAAATTTCCGGAAGTATTGGACCTAGAATCAAAAAATTCAAGATGCAATGTCCTGAGTGGATAAGAATCTATAAGAGGGAAGTTTTTGGTACTTTTTGTTCTTCACGTTGACTTTAAAAAAAAAAAACTTTGGCATAAAAATAGGTCCAACAAGGAAAAGGAGACGCTAAGGAGATAGGGTTAACTGTTTATATAAACAAGTAAGCAAGTATAGTCGGTCAGGCCCGACCGTATGATACCCTAAACCACAGTATTTAAAAACACATCATGCTTATGTGTCCATACAAATATGGATTTATCTATGTTTATAAACTTCATTAAAATTGGTTTAGAAGTTTGTGGGAGACAGTATTTGCCCGCTTACTCCCCTTGTGGTTCTATTTTTGAAAAACCGCATAGCTTATGTGTCCATATAAAAATGTTTCTATCTATGATTTAAATTTTATTGAAATCGGTTTGATAGTTTCTGAGAGGCAACAATTTCCCCCATCTACGTGGTTCTACGATTCGGCCCATTTGAAATAGACATGGTCCTTAAGCCAATAAGAACCTATATCCCAAATTTTATCAAATTACAGTGTAAATTCGGTAATCCGGACTCCACTAATCCGGAATATTCGGTTATCCGGACAGAATTTTGCAGCTCATTGCGTATTCTATAATCCGGATTGATTGCATCTCTATAGTCCGGATTGAATAACACCCATTTTTATTTATTTTTGTTAATTCAAATCACAGCATGCTTTGCAAAATACAGTCATTGCGTATTCCAAAGTATGCGTATTCAATAACCCGGATTGCTTGCAACTCTATAGTCCGGATTGAATAACGAAATTGTCAAACGAAAATAATATTATGTATTGTTAAGTATGTATGTATGTAAATGTGTATTTTTTTATTTTAGCTGAACTGTACAAAGTAATTTTTATGTTTAATTTTGCTATGAATTTTTATAATTTTTGATAAATACATACATACATGCGGTAATCCGAATAATTCGCTAATCCGGATTGGGGTCTGCAATCAATTATCCGGATTATCGAATTTTTACTGTATCTCCGAAATTGCGACCTATACTTTGCGCACAAGGTTACATGGACAGCCAGCCAGCCGGATGGACATCGTTAGTTCGACTCAGAAAGTGATTCTGAGTCGATCGGTATACTTTAATATTTAAAGGTGTTACACACACCAGCACAAATGCATAATACCCTCTCCACTATTGTGGTGTGGGTATAAAAATAATAAATATGTATTAATAAATACAAAAGAAAATTTTTATCGATAAGCGTTGTTAATAACATGGCTTCATTCAATACTAATATTTATTTAAGAATGTATCATCAAAATGGTTTCATACACGATGGCTGGGGCAATTACTCTGTAAGTGTAAAATGTAGTTGGCTAATTGATACAAAACATTGGAGTCATAAACATGGAAAGCCGCCCACTATACGCATGCATTTGCGGGAATTCGCAACAGAATGTGGCTGGGATCATTTGTACATATATGACGGTGATAGTGTACATTCTCCACTTTTGGCAGTTTTAAGGTAAAAATCAAACAAATTATGTACTTAAAAATTAAACCTTTTAATTCATAAAATTACGTTACTTTATTCAGCGGCCTTATGTATAGAGGCAATTTCTCCATTCGTAGCGTACCTCAAGTTATTGCACGTTCGGGCACTGCTTTATTGCATTTCTTTAGTGATGATGCCTACAATATGTCCGGGTTCAATTTGTCATATCACATGAATGCCTGTCCCAGTGAAAATGAGGAAACTGAATGTTCAGGCCATGGTAAATGTAAAGATGGTTTCTGTATCTGTGATTCATTGTATAGCGGGGAAGCCTGCAATATCGCCGCATGTCCGAATAATTGCATGGAGGATAAAAATCGTGGTGTCTGTAATATGGAAGAGGAGAGGTTTGTGTTTGTTCTTTAACACTCATGAAAAAAAAGTAAGAAACTATTTTTATTGTTTTACAGATGTATTTGTAAGGAGGAATATGGTGGCAACGATTGTGCCCAGTTGAAGGCGCATGGCGTGTGGTCGAGTGTTAATACCAAACAATCTTTACCGCCACCTGGTACCGCCTCGCATGCTGCTGCAGTGTGGCGTGATACCATGTACATTATTGCCGGTGAATCTTATGGTCGTGGTAAACTAATGACCACATATGACTTCAATGTCAATGTCTGGGAAGCAGTTCACACTGAGAAAGGCAGCACGGTGCCAGAACACCGATATGGCATGTCTACCGTTATGTATGGCGATAAAATTTTTATGTATGGCGGCGTTGTCAAGGGTTCGGGCATTTCTAATGAACTTTGGGCCTTTGATGTGTCAGCCAAGACCTGGGAAAACATTACAGTGAATGAGGAACCTTGTAATACTCTTAATACACCATATACCATGTGCGGTCCGTTGCATGTTACAGGACATACTGCCACATTAGTGCCTGGCTTTGGCGACAAACATAGTTCCCCTTATATGGTGGTGATCTTTGGTCGTTCTCCCCAATATGGCTACTTGAATACGGTTCAGGAGTTTAATTTCGGGACAAGAGAATGGAGATTTGTTGAAACTTTGGGGTACGTTGTTAAAGGAGGTTTTAGTCACAGTGCTGCTTATGATTTTTTGACGGAAAAAATCTATGTCTATGGCGGCATTGTATCGGAATCTAAAGCGAGCCAGTATATAACAACACGCTTGTATGCGTACTCGCCATCTGATAGAACATGGACGCTTTTGTCTTCTGCTCCTTCGGCACGTCTCTTGCATTCGGCCAATTTTGTTAACCCAGGTTTAATGATGGTCTTTGGAGGTAATACTCATAACGATACCGCAGAGAGTTATGGAGCCAAATGTTACAGTCAAGATTTATTAGTGTACGATGTTTTTTGTGATTTATGGCATAAACAAAACATTCCAATGCATTTACAAGCCGATTTAGCCAGGTAAAAAGGAAACATTTAATTAGAAAACAAATTGCTTAAATATTTTTTTGCTTCCAGATTTGGTCATATTTCAGCAGTTTTTGAGGATAATTTGTATATTTATGGCGGCTTTAATGGCCAGCTACTTAACGACATGCTACGCTTTTCCCCTGGTCACTGTCATTTTTATTCTAAGGAGGAGAAATGTACAAATGCCCGGCCGGGTGTCAAATGTATTTGGGATGTGCAAAAAATGCGTTGCATACCCATAACACAAGTGCAACGTTCCGCCATTTACGGACGAGAACAATACGATTATATCGCTTGTCCTTCAAAAAGTCGCCTCACCATGATTTCAGAATTTTTGCTGGATGTGTCACGATGCCAAGAACTTAATAATTGTCAATCATGTGTATCGAATTCTTATGGTTGCACCTACTGCGGCAGTGGTGTCTGTACTAAAGAACGTTGTCGGGAGACTTCACCTCTGACATCGGTATTTTATGAAACATCTACTCAACAGCAGAGCCAACACTCCAAAGCTCAGTTTGTTATAGCTACTAATGCACCACCTTTAAATATAAAACAATTGGAAAACTGTCCAATGAAGGAAGATTTTCGCACTACAGCCTTATGTGAACAACTGCATACTTGTCATGCATGTTCGGCAAACACTGCCTGCATCTGGGAACCTGAACACAATCGTTGTCGTCCATACGTTGTTTTGAACGGAAATAGAACTATTGACGAAATCATTTGTCCACCTTCTTGTGCGTCTCTTAGTAATTGCCACAATTGTACGGAGAATGATTGTATTTGGTGTCAAAATGAACTGCGTTGTGTTGATTATACAGCCAGTTTTCCTTACGGTCAATGTAGAGAATGGACCACACACACCTCCAAATGCTGTACTTCTCCCACAGGTTTGTGGGGTAATACTTGTGGTTTTTACAATAGTTGTTCGCAGTGTCTTGATGACCCAGCCTGTGGTTGGTGTGACGATGGTACTAACACAGGTCTGGGCAAGTGCATTGAAGGAGGAGCCTTAAAACCTCATGAAGCGACCGAATGTCCTTCAAGTCAATGGTATTTTACTTCTTGTCCCAGATGTAACTGTAATGGTCACTCAAAATGTTTGGATTCGGTGCACTGTGAACAACCTTGTTCAAATTTGACTTTTGGTACAAATTGCGAAAAGTGTGGTCCCGGCTATTGGGGTAATCCTATAAATGGAGGCCAATGCCAGAGATGTCAGTGCATTAATCAAGGTGATATTTGCCATCCGGACACAGGTAAATGTTACTGCAACACCAAAGGCATTGTTGGGGATCATTGCGAAAAATGTGATTCCAAAAATCATTATCATGGCGATCCAATTTCTTCAACCTGCTACTATGAACTCACCATAGACTATCAATTTACTTTTAATCTATCGAAGAAAGAGGATAGACATTTTAGACAAATAAATTTCCGTAATTCCCCCTTGAATCCTGAAATCGATGCTGATTTCACAATAACCTGCAGTGTACCGGCCAAGATGGACATTATGGTCAAACTAGCCGGCTCGCCAAATAAGTTAATATTTACAAATATTAATTGTTCCACATTTCGTCATCGCTTCCCTAAGACCGAGTACCAATTCGGACATTCGCCTGAAGACAATAGTTGGTTGACCACGTTCTATGTGTTTGTACATGACTTCCAACCACCCATTTGGATAAAGATCGCTTTTTCACAGTATCCTTAGCTCAATTTGCAACAGTTCTTTATATACAAAGTAATGAAGTAGCACTTTATTCAGAAAAAAAATTACAGCATTCGACGCTAAGGACCAGATATAAGCAAAAATATGCGCTGGCGTGACGTTAAAAAAACGGAAGTGGAGTTTAACTTGCATTACAAAACTGAATAAAACTGCGAATTGAGCAAGACATTTTGTATAAAATCTTTTTTTAATTAACTTTGAACTTATATAGATTTATTTTTCAAGCTATCAAATTTAAATTTCTTTGCTCGTTTTAAGGTACATATTGGCATTTTCAGCGAACTACTTTTTTTTAATGTAACGCCAGAATGCAAATAAGGTTATATTTTAGGACCGTGTTATTCAAGCGTTATCCCTTTTGTCACTTAATGTAGATCTAGTTGCACTTTACACAAACATATAAAAAAGTAAACTATACATATAAAATTTTTGAGAAACAATTTAAATTACTTCTGGCGTTACGTTACGAAAAGTAGACTTTTCGCTGGAACTGCCCATACACGGGTATTTTGCTCGTGAAGAGGATTCCTAAATGAATCAGTTATGAAACAAAATGCTAGCTGGGATGTTTTGATTATCGAAAATTTATTTGTAGTTTCTTAACAAATGGTGCAATATTAAACAAAATTTAAGTTGCTCATATACATACATACACTCACAATATTCTGTACGTAAAATTAACTGAAATTGTTATATAAAATAAATGAAAATTCATTTAAAAATAAATAAAGTTAAAAACCGGTCTACATACTTATTTTTCATTTATTTTTAACGAAAAGTTCGTTTAATTTTAACAGTCTCACTTTAACTCCATGTTCCGTAAAAATAAATGAATTTTTAGTTATTTTATATAAATTAACTATCAGAAAATTAACTAGGTACATATTCAGTAAAAAAAAACAAAGGAATATTCAGTTATTTTATGTAAAATAACTATCAATAAATTAACTGAATACTCCGTAAAAACAAAGGAATATTAAGTTGTTTTATTAAATTCAGTAATTTTCGTTTACTCCACAAAAGAGCCAAATTTCTAAAAAATACCTGACAGACACCTGTCCGCTTGTTTTTCTAATAAAACTCGTTTGTTTTATTCATTTGTTTTTACGGAGTTCGCGGTTGAATTTTTGACAGTAAATTTTCATTTTCATTTAATTTTACATAAAGAAGAATTTAACTTAATCAACGACAATATTAACTGCAACTGAAAATCCGTATTAATATGCACTTAGTTTTTTGAATAACTGTAAGAATCAGTTAAAAATAAATTTGCTTGGAATTTTAAATGTTTATTTATTTAAAAATGACTGAACGGAATACTTCTTAAATAAACTACAGTCCGTTATTGTAATAATATCAGTTAAAAATAAATTTGCTTGGAATTTTAAATGTTTATTTATTTAAAAATGACTGAACGGAATTCTTCTTAGATAAACTACAGTCCGTTATTGTAATAATATTGTGAGTGTAGGTACCTACTAGGATGTTCAATTAATCGGGTTTTATTTTTGTTCGATTAAGCGTAATTTGGTATTTTAAACTTATTCGATTAAACGAATTAAATTTTAAAATTAATCGATTATTTGAATAACTCTAAATCCAGAATTTTTCGATTATTTTAAATAAAACTAGTTAATGTAGCTCCAAATTGTTCTTTTACTTTCGGGCACTCTGATTTTAAAATGGTCAATATAACTTTTGATTTTTTTTAACTTTTCACGGATATTCTATCCTCTGCTATGCTTCTGCAAATAATTTCCTCTAGAAAATCGATCGAAGTAACTTGTTTAAAATATTTATTCATTGGACCACTTGTAGCCCCTTTTGATTTTGTTGGTGGAGCAGTTTCTTCAAGTTCTAAGTTAAAGTCACTGTGTAAGTGGTGAATTAGTGAAGTTGTTGAAGAACATTTTCGTTAATAAATTTTTGGACACCTTTTACATTTAGCACTATTAGATTTATTCTTCGTACAATATTTTTAATCCAAACTTATTCTTAAGAGAGAAACGGATGAACTATTTTGCTTAAAAATACAGGTGTACTCTAGAAATCGAAATGAAGTGGATTTAAAATCGAGCAAATATTAAAAATGACCCTGTAATTAAAGTTCATAAAAATATTCCAGTTTATCTACTTCATTCTTTAAGTATAAAAAGGAATATGTATTTTCATGAACCTTCTTTACAGGATCGTTTTCAAAATTTGTGCGATTTTAAATCCACTTCATTTCGATTTACAGAACATGCCCGTTAAACTTAATTTTATTAATGAATTACATTTAAATTCATGATAAAGTTAACAAAAAATAACATTTTTTTTTAAATATTAACTCAATTCTCAACTTTTACGAATCTGCGTCTCTGGAAATATTAGGAGAACTACTTCTCGACTTCTTTTCAAAAACGCTCCAAAGGCCAGCTCTTAAAGACTTATCAGAATTTGTACCCCCTGTAGGTGTGACCGTATTTTCAACACTTTCGGACTATAAAGACGTTAAGTAAGTAGCTCAATTAGACGTTTCTTCGTTAAGATTGAAGTCAATTGTCTTTGAAATATTTGAGCATTGTATCGAGGGTCGAACATTGTAGATAAACAATTGGTTTCATTATTTTCTAAAGCCTCAAATCTTTGAGTTAGAGCTAATGCTAATTCAAGCGCTACATTTTAAAACTCTGAACTATTTTTCATTTTTGTTGATTAATTTTTTATATAAAACAATTTTATTATTCTGTTTTAATTTTGGGCTGTGCTTTTTAATGTTTTTTTTTCTCTTAATTGCTATGCAAAACATAAGCATAGAAAATTAAACTGTTTGTTTAAAAATACTCCAAATAATATAAAAAGTATCGTCTAAACGACATCAAAATATCGCCGATACGAATACATCAGAAAATCGGAAATATTGCCGATATATTGGTATCGGTATTCGTTACATTCAAAGTACATATAAATAATATACATATGCCTATATGTATACTTTTTCAGATAAAAATTGCAAAAACTCGACTTTTAACTTCAAATTCATATAGGAAATTCTTAATTAAAAAATATTTTTTTATTTTAACGATAGCAAAGTCTTCAAAGTCGGATATTTCCTACACTTTAAAAGATAAATTTTGAAGAACTCGACAAGGGCTTTTCACCAAAAAATAATTTTTAACATCGACCTAAAATATTAAACAAAAATACTATGTACATATATGATTACAAAAAGTCTTAAATTCTTTTTTAATTTTAATACCATAATGTAACCCCTTATAAAGACTTAAAAAGAAAACAAAATTGTTCCGATTCTGTTTCATAGAAAATGAACGTATGATCAAAAAATTAAACTTGAGAAAATCACAACTGGATATAAAGTATAAAATAATTAAAAAATGTAAATAGAGTAAACATAATTGGGTAACCGTTACGAAAAAATTGTAATAAATAAATGTTTGTAACATGTTTTTTGTTAACGATTAACATTAAATTCTAACGGCCATTTTCACCAAGTTCGGTTAAAACTAACTTTCAATTAAAGTTCCGGTTACCAATATGTTTTTACAACTATAACCGACAGTTAATTATAACCGAACTTGGTGAAAATGGCCGTGACAGTAAATATGTAATCACGCCATAAAATTGAATTTGTAGAGACGTCCAACAAGTTAACATCACAAGCAGGGCTGCCAGATTTGACGATTTATCGTCGTTTTGATGATTTTTTGTTCCGAAATTAGCAAAGTGCCGATTTGCTGATTTTTTTTCTAAAAACTGACGATTTTTTCAGTTTCCAAAGTCTGAACAAAACATTAAATGTTCTAAAACCACAAAGTATACAGAGATGAAAAAAGTGACGTATGAAAAATGCCTAAATCATTTGCGTGGGCAGCTTTCGAAGAAAGAGAAAGATAACGTTTTTTGTTAGTGAAGTGACAATGCGTAAAAACAGGCCGATACTATCTACACAAATTGCATAATCAAAACAAAAAACGCAAAAAGGGCAGCTTTCGAAGAAAAAGACAGAAAAAAACACAATATTTTCTGTCTCGTGACGCCTCTGTATACTCTGTGTCTAAAACGTTCGTTTTTTAATCTAGGAATGTTTAACAGCCGTACCTTAACAATAACGAAAGGTGAAACGTTTTCTTTCGCTTAGCTTTTACGCTGATATCCCATACCTAAGCAAGAGCGTCCACGTTGTATCATGAACAGTAGTGATAGCTTTCTTGATTAATAAAATTATTGAAGAGTTGTTATGAATAGTGACACATGCTGTATTAAAAAATGTTTAGTACAATTTTGTAATAATAAGGTATTCAATTAAAACAAATTAACATCACTGACAGAACAAAAAAGTAAACTCAATTAAAAATAATCACCTAGGCTTTCGCTACTACTAAAGCCCACTTTTTGCAAAATCTGTTTTTTTTTTTGCAAATGATCGTTCAGAAAGTCTGAGTTTATAGGTAAGAGAGGAGAGACGGATATTATACTCTCTTTTCCTCTCACGAATAAACTCAGACTTTCTGCAAGAAAACTTTTATAGTGTGAAGCAAGACTTATAAGAATGCCATTTTATTTTCGATTTAAAGAAGGGCGAATCCAACAAAAATATTTATAATTTTATCGCTTATGAATACAACTTTATCAAATTTTGCTTAGCAAACGGTTTAAATTGACCGCTAGATTTCTTTCAAATCGGCCTTTGAATTTATTTGGCAATTTTATGTTCAATTTTCAGTGATAATCACAAATTAATTTTTGAATTTTCTTTAAAAAATATACATATTTAAAAAAAAAAAATGTGCTTAGTTAAAAAAAAATTATGCTTTTAAAATTCATATGAAATTTTATAAAAATAACTTTGATAAAATCTACCATTTTGAGTTGACCTTCATCGGGATTATTTTTAACTATATAACTGACTATCAATTTGTATGCAGCCTGAGCCAAGGCTGTTAATTCAAACGAGTTTTTGTGAACAACTTGAAAGTGATTTATTGAACGTGTGATTGGAGGCTTATAACTTTAGATAAGATAAGATAAGATACATATTTAGTATCTTTTGATGACTTCAGGTACCATGTATATCATGAAATTTTTCGTATCTTTTGAATCTATGTATATGAAAATGTACAGATATAAAATATTAAACTTTCAGTCTCTGACAAAGTTTTTTAAAGTTATCATATTGTTATAAAAACTAAAAAATCAGTGACAACTAAATACAAAAATAGCATGTATTTTGTTGTTAGGTTTTCTAAAAGTGCTTTTACACGATCTGTATTTAGAAGTGTAATTGTGAAATTTCCCTCTGCAAAATGCATACATGTCGTGTAAGTGCAAACAAATTTGCTTCTGTAAATGTCTGATAGAATAAGCAGTGCACAATTTTTCAATTAGAGCGTGTTCTATTTCAACGATCATCACGCTATGCCCCCGGGGGCCGAGCACTTTTTGTGAATTTCACACACACACAACACGAAGTTTAACGAAACAATTTTAAAAAGCCATCATTTAAAAAAACAACAACAAAACACATAGTTAATGTCGCAAACGAGTAAATTTATTTTCCTCTCTTTGCACTCACCACTACATACACATTTTTAACTGTCTCTCTTTGTGATGACCGCTGTTCTATTTTGATCTGACAAACCATCTGATATCAGCTATTTTGCAGGTTATTTGTTTGTGGCGGTATATATCATCTTTTATTTATTTATTTCAGCTGTCATCACAAAGAGAGACAGTTAAAAATGTGTATGTAGTGGTGAGTGCAAAGAGAGGAAAACAAATTTACTCGTTTGAGACATTAACTATGTGTTTTGTTGTTGTTTTTTTAAATGATGGCTTTTTAAAATTGTTTCGTTAAACTTCGTGTTGTGTGTGTGTGATATTCACAAAAAGTGCTCGGCCCCCGGGGGCATAGCGTGATGATCGTTGATTTATTTACACATATTCTTTAAAAAAAACACTTCTTTATTAATTGAAATACAATTTAAATTGAATTAAAATATAAATATACAAATAATTTGCTGTGAACGATTTTTGCTTATTTCAAATGAACTTAAAAACGAACGTGTGACAGCAACCATTAAACTGGTTTACAGCCAAAAAATACCAAGAACGCCACATGCCTAGATAAGTTAATTGGGACCTCCTTAACACGAAAAACGTTTGACTTAAATAAATATAAAAATGAATTTATATGATATAATTTTCATTACCATATTTATTCAGTATAAAATAAAAATGTTATGTTAATTAATTTTAAATGTTTAAAATGGATTTTCAAATTTTTTTCAAAATGTATTTTTGGGAAAAAGTTTATCTTTTTGGAAACTAAATTTCCCTGGCAGCACTGCTTGTTACATACTGTACTAGGCGAATTTACTTTGAATTCGCCTAGATAATTAATTAGTAAAAATTAGTAAATTTGACAGCAAAAATATAGAAGTATTGTCATCACTGGTCGCTGTCAACGGGAGAAATTAGTTCACTCACCTGAAAAGCAAAAAAAAAAAAACGAAATATTATAAAAATATATGGCTAATAAAAATACATAATTATTTTTCCTCTATTTGTTTAAATAAAAGATAAAAAATATTGTGTTAATTGTACTAAGTATTAATAAAAGTATTTCATTATTTAAAATTTTGGCAAATCTATTACACAATGAAAACAAAAGTCAAGTGTGATGTCTGTGAAAAATAATAAAAGAACGAGCCAACAACATAAAAATATCCAACCAACAAGAAAAAATAGAAAGCAAACTTCCAAATCAATTTATTTTACCAAATAAAAAAAATAAGTAAAAAGAATATGAATATTTTTAGAATTGAATAAAAAAAAATTGAAACGACAAAAAATGTATTGAACCATGTTCAAGAACAACAATAGGCATTTAATAATAACTTGAGTCGACAGCAGCAGCAGTAGCTAAAACAACAAAGACATACTAACAATAATTGGATAAAAGACAGCAAACATATTAAAATGTGTGTAAATAACACACTGCAGCAGCGGCAACAACAATACAAACATAAGCAAATTGACGAAGACGACCACGATGAGGGAGCAGCACCAATTAAACATAACAATTGCAAACACACAAGCAGCAATAATAAAAGTATCATCGATAGTTGCAGTACCAGCAGGACTAAAAAAACAAAATGTTTACATCAGCAATATAATGTAATAACAACTACAACAAAAACATTGTCACCACTTTTATCAACAACTGCAACAACATTTAACTGCAAATACAGACGGAAACATATTTTATTGTTGTTGTTGGTGTTTTTTCATATTTGCTCCAGCTTTCTGACCAACGTCTCGGCCTATAATTGCACAGCACCCGGAGGTCATTGCCAGAATGATGGCAAGTGCAAGGAGGAAGTTGGGCAGTGCATATGTGCTGATGGCTGGCAAGGTCCAGAGTGCCAGTTTTGTGGTGGCAAAGTTAGGTAAGATTATTTTAATGTTGATCTGGTAATTTAGTAAATTTTAAATCCATCTCGTAAAGAGAAAAGTTTTTCGCTATAAATCTTGTGAATTTATTTACCCAAGTTACATACATACATATATATTTGTCGTTTTTCTTTTATTCTAACAATAAGAAATATGTATGTTTTACTTTGTGGCTTAGTAAAAATCTCAAACGATTCTGTATGGAAGGGTGATAAATAAAAACAAGTAAGAGTGCTAATTCGGCTATGCCGAATCTTATATACCCTTCACCATGGTTGGAAATGAACAGAAGTTTATATATACGTGTATTTAAATATGTGTATATTTATATATGTAGTATAAATCGCTTAATTGCATTAAAGTATTTGCACATATTTGAGGCCCTATGTTCCTTATAGGAATTCCAAGGATTACATATATATATACATATTTGCGTGCTATTAAATATAGGTTTTAAAGTATAAACCAAATTATGAAAAAGAGTAATTTTTGGGATTTCAGTATTTTAGTTATAACTTATACATTTTTTAACCGATTTGACACATTTATATACCGACGTGTAAAAGAATAAATTTTTCGTTTGCTTGGGCTATAAATCTTGGACTCGGGAAAATCTATGGTTTCCGACAATGCGTTTTTTAATTAAATATGTATGTACTAAAATTTTATTTTGTTCATAATTTTTTCGTATCTCAAACGATTTTTCCGAGTTTTTCAGAAAATATTTTCTACTAAAGATTTCCGATCTTTTGATATATGTATGTACATATAAGCCGTATTTATAGGTCATATGACAGCCCAAAAATTCAGGTTTTTTTTACAATTTTTGATATTTTCTTTACGGGTGGTACCACGCCCACTTCTCCAATCTCGCCCACATTTTGTGGTAAGCTGTGTATTGATAACTTAAATGTTAATCATGGTTTTTTACTCATATATCAGTCATTTTTGGACCGATCTGGCTGAATTTCAATAGCAAAATTATAATAAGCATAAATATATACCAACCAAGCCTCCATCATATCTGGGGCTTCGGAAAACCCATTTCAACAGACAGATAAATTGCCGGACAGACGGAAAACCGGATTCTCATAAGGATCCAGAATATATACACTTTATAGGGGGTAATATCCATATCTTAGAAATTACAAACTGAATGACAAAGCTATACATTCCCTGTTAACTTCGGTGAAGGTTATAAAAATTGATTTTGTAGGTATAGGATTTTAAAATTAAATTTTATAAAATATGTACATACCACGCTATACGCCAAACAGCTGAATGGGAATTGGCTGAAATAAGATAGAGTTCCATTCATCGTGAAATGTTTCAGTTAAAATTTTTATTTTAACAATTTTGGTAATTAATTTAAACATACATAAGTTTAAAAAATTTGCCCACAAATCTATACATTTGACTCATTTGATGTTAGTTTTTTTCTTTTGGCCATTTAATTTGAAAAACTTGTATTTTAATATCTGAAGCTCTCACCTTATATGACCCTTTACTCTATTGTACCTAAAGTAATTTAATTTTTCACATACATACCTTCTTCAAATAAGAGCTGGAAACCAAGTTATTGCATGTTATTACAAGTCCAAAATATTTTCTAAATTCCTTTCTACTTTAAAACTTCAAAAGAATAGGTAATAGACGACTTGTCATTAAAAAGCTAATTTAAAAGTTGGATAATAACTTTTCTACGTTATTAAATCTGTATTTTCTATATTATAAAAATTGTAATAATTGATTAATAACAGGCTGTAAAATAGTTTGACGCATTTTACTGATAAGAAAAATTTATTTATTGCAAAAATCTAAACAACAAAAAACATACATATTTCTTTATAATTTAAAAATACATACATACAGTATTTTCGTGACATTATAATAAAAGACTAACTGCATGGCCCACAATGTCGACAATAACATTTCTTTCGTATATTTATATTGAAAACAAAAACAAATTTTAATTTTTTGTTATTTTCGATATAAATATAAGAAAGTAATGTTCTTGTCGGCATTGTGGGCCAGACAGTAACATTTTATTTTTAAGTCGATTTAATAAAAATAACACAGTTAATTTTTATAATATTATGCAACTACTTTCTAACAGTAACCACATACATTTTTTTTTATTCCCTTGTAAGAAATAAACAAGTAAAAATTAAATCAACTCTTTGAATAACTGTTTGAGACTTAAGAAACTATCAGAACTTCGTTACTTCCCAGTAAAAAAAGACATGCAAAAGAAGTAGTAAATGCATGGGTTCCGCGATAATGCACTGGTTCTTTTTAGGTGAAACATGCATGATTTTAACATTAGCGTGTCGTTGGAGAGCATGGGTTCACATTTAGGTAAACGGCTCGTCATTAAAAATATTGCTTAGAACCAATGAAAGTTCAGTGATTAGATCGGGGTTTTCATTGATCTGGAATATTAACTGAAATCAGTGTGAATAGAAAGCAATGAATCATTAATGATTTTAATACGTATTTTCATTGGTGCTCGATATTAATTTTTATATGCATTATGGGAATGTATTATAAAAAACATTGTTACTTTTGTTTTCCCTATGTAGTAGTAAGATTTTGACAACGGCGGGTAAGTTTTACACAAATAAAATGCCTGTTGTTTTTTGTATTGTTGCAGAGGTAAGCAGACCTATTGCATAGGCCTTAATAAATAAATAAATATAACAAATTTAAATACATATTAATATTAAATGTGTTTACATATGGAGGGTTCAAAGCTGAACAGAACCAAGTCATAAAATAAAACTGGTGTGAAATTCTTCGCAAAGTTTAACTCTATCGAGTTCTGTAACGGACTAAATCAAAAAGTTTTTCGTTCCAAAGGTAACGTTAATAAACCCATGTCAATGGCTCCAGAAATAAATGGAAATTCACCTACTCAAACTCAAAATATGATCGAATTTTCATTTTTGACTTGGTTCGCTTCAGAATACCTAATTATAGTGAAAAATTGTAATTCCTTCATAAGAGTTGACTTATTAAAAATTTATTCGAATTTTGGAAGGCATTTTCATTTCATTCAAGTAGTTAAGTGCTCAAGAAGTCATGGAAATATCCCATCTACTCGAACAACTTCCAAAGTTTTTTGCTGGGTTATGACAACCGCACATCGCACAGAGGGATTTTTTGTGCAATAAGTAATTTTTTCGACACATAAAATTTAAAAATGTAATGATGCAGTTTTGTAAAAATTGATTTAGTATGAAGAATCCATAAATTGTATCCCTAAAAAACGTTTATTTGTCTTTGAAATAATGAAGTAAAGTCACATGTAAATTTTGGTCCAAAATATTGAAAACTTTTTACGCACTTCTATATAGTCTTTGTACGTAAGATAATTTTATAGCTTTAATTTAAATAGCGATTTTTTCAAATATAGCCTTTTCTGCGTATTTTAAACAAAAAATTATTAAGTTCGCTCATATGGTTTAAAAGATATGATAGAATAAAATTTGTTCTATAATGTGCCGTGATTGCAAACTTCCTTGGAAGAAAAAAAGGTTGCTCGGTCGTGCTCGGTGCTCCCGCTATAATGAAAAGAAAGGTAGGACTCCATACTATCAATTAAAAAAAAAATAAAGTTTAAATAATTAATAATCTTTTATCAAATCATAAAATTTGTCTCCAAATTCATGAAATTTTTAATTAAAAAAATTACAAAAAGATATGGCATACTTTTAGGCACGTGCGTTATTATGACATTCAGTTACAACAATAACTTATTTGGAATAGATTAAAAACAAAACCATGTGATTTAACAACAATACAAATAAAACAATTTATTTTCTAACCCCGCACTTCTTGCCGATGTGGCTGGTGTAGAGGAGCAACTAATTGATCGGTTTCGCATTATTCAACAAATAATAACTTGTGGCAAAAAAGTTAATTCCTTGAAGTTCAAGAATTTTGCTCAAGATACAGCAAAACTTTGTTGAAAAATATTGTTGGTAATTTATGCCAGTAACAGTACACAAAATACTGATACACGGAAAGGATATCATGGATGCGGCAATACTTACTATTGGCATGCTTTCTGAAAAAGCCAGAAATAAAGATTATAGAAATTATAGATTAAGGTTCTCCAGAAAGTGTGATAGAGTTGCAACAAATACAGATGTTTTTCATCGATTTCTAGTATCGTCAGATCCTTTTATAAGTAGCATTCGATGCCAACCCCGTAAACAGGTTCTGGAACTTTATGATGAATAAAAGTCTATATTTAAATGCATGTATTGAAATTTATTTATAAAATAATTAGTTTTGGTAAAGAAACAAAAAGTTGTGGGAAAAAATATAATATGGGTTATATGGGCGGTGAGTGGTGCGGGTTAATTGAGGTAATAAAGGCTCTGTGCCAAATTTTAAAATTTTTGGACCAAAAATTAATTTTGGGTTCTATGGGCGGTGGATAGTAGGCGTGGCCAATTTTAATGTAACTTTATATTTTTCTTAAATGAGCTAACCAAAGGCTCAGAAAATTTCAACATTCTACGAGCACTCCTTATATGTTTTGCCAAACATTGTATGAACAAATCCCACTGTGCATCGTTTTGACATAGAATCAAAAAGATTTGTTGAAATTCTTGATAACATTGATTCCCACACTAATTCTTAGCAAGCTTATTTTTGAAATGACCAGCTCCCACAGGCGCTTCAGAATGCCAAAACTGTATTCTATAGGATTTAACTTGGGGGATTGAGCTTTCCACTCCAAGACTCGAATCCTATTACCAGACAATAAATATTTGATTAGTTTTGGCGAGTGTTTTTGGTCATTTGCCATATTGATACACCAATAGAAGTGGCATTTCGCATTTGGCCCATTGAAGAACGTAGTTGGCTAACAATTCTCTAGAAAGGAAACGGTAAATTTTTGTATGTATTTCAACAAAAGTGCTTACTCCACTCTAAGAAAAACGGGTCTTCGCCGTTACATTTCCACTTCCAAGGTGGATGTTACCATTGCATGTTTACCAATCCCTTTGGTTTTCGAATGCTATACTCCATCTTAATTTAACAAGTTAAATTTAGTCGCTAACTAAATTTCTTCAAAATAAATATAATATAATAAATATAATAAGGCTTTGATTACTTTATCAAGACAATACTGTATAACTATTATTACCAATAATCGCATTAAAACAGTAACTAAAAAAAAACTTTTTAATCAGGAGGTCAAAAATTTTTAGATATTTGTACATAATTTTCCTTAAGGCGCAACTATAATATACTTAAGTTGGCTTAAGCAACTGTGCGAATACATGTAAATTATATGAGGCAAACCATATTGAACTTAAGGAAACTTTTTTTAAATTTAATGAAACAGTCATTTGCTTAAGCAAAGTGCGAAACAGATCGCAATTTCCGCATTTTTTGTTTTAGTTTTTTTAAAAGCATTTGAGGGGCTTTTTTAGCTTAAGCAAGCTTATGCATATTAAAATGAAATTTTAAATTAATTTTATTTTTAAACTTAAAATTTGGGTACAATCTATACCCATACCACAATAGTGTATTATGCGCTTATGCTTATGTTTGTAATACCTTAAAATATTGGTACCTTTATTTATGTATATCGATCACTTTCTGAGTCGATCTAACGATGTTCGTGTACCCGAACGACTGGCTATCCATGTAAACGTTGTGCGCAAAATAAAGGTTATAATTTAAGAGATAACTTGATGAAATTTGTATATGTGACGCGAAAAATAGAAAGGGACCTAGGGGTTTTGTTCAGGAGAGCCATTTTATCTTTGTATCTTTGGTGTACCATCACTGAGCGTGTTGGTCATTTGAAAGCAACACATCTCAACCTTGTTGGTCAAGCTTTAAAACGGGCGTAGGTCGTCCCTACCTCTTGTTTTGTGTAGTTGGTTTTTACTGTTCCCTTTACCTTACTGGTCCCTTTCTCTATGCGCTGTCACATATTGAAACTTAACCTATTCAAAATAATGAGAATAAAGTCTTTATGCGCAACAACTATCTTTTTATGTTAGTACTAGCATTTAACCCGCTACTTTGTAATCACGCCTTTTCTTTCATGAACATATTTATATGCCAAAGTATATGTAAATAGGTTTTAGCAAAATAGTTCCAACATTTTTCATCTCATAGGTTGATATTGACACAGAACTTTGCACCTATAATTTTGTACTTCCAAGCAGCGTTACCGTTGTGATACTAAAGTATCAATTTGACCCTTTTTCGACGGTCTTGATACCATTTATGACCCTTTTTTTAAATTATACTTTTGTATCATTTTCACCTATTTTGTGACACTTTTTGACCCTTTTTTGGAAATAGCACTCACATTTTGTTTTTTGTCAACAATGCTGGACGTTAGTCCTAAAAAATGTTTTCGAAATAAGCGGAGATGGAAAAATGGACTTCAAGTGAAGATTTAATACCAAAATATAGAACGCAAATTCCTAAAAACCAGTTAGTATTCGTAAAAAGATTTGTGTTAAGAGACTTTGTACGACTTCTAAATTAGATTTTCGATAGTAAAGTACAAATTAAAGTACGTTTTCCCTTATAGCAAAAATAACTCATATACATATTTGTTATGTTTTATTAATTGAATAACTTATGGTGATTTTTTTTAAAAACAATGTGACATTTTATTTAAAAAATGCAATTAGGTGTTCGTTTCTTATAAATGTTTTGCTCTCTTATAGAGTAGCAAGTTTTATGCTAAAAACTTCATCCTTAATAATGTCATAAGGTATTGAACTTTTTACCCCCTTTAAAATCGACAATATTAAAAGTGCCCTGTAAAAAAGGTGACATCGGTTTATGTATGGGACCATTTTTAAAACGGCGAGGACTGCCTCAAAGAGCAAGAAAGCTTCGCAAAAATTTAGAAACTCGAAAAATTTTGCAAAAATAGCGCCATCAAATTGATTAAAAGTCCCTAAAACTAACAGGAATGAAAAAAAATTCAGTAAAAATTGCTGAAATTCACAAATATTTGGTAACAGCGGTAAGCTTTAAAGAATCACAAAACTTGCAGGAAAAAATTCGCCAACGATTGCAAAATTGGAAACAAAACCAAAAACTTATTTGAAATCGCTAAATAGGTAAAAAAAAATTCGGAATATAACATAAAAAGTATTAAGAAAATGAACTATAATGATGAAGAACAAACTTTTTGTCATGTGTTAAAAACAGGAAAGGGCATTCCATAAACAAATTAAGTTTTTTAAGCACTGCCTACCTGAAATAAATATTTTTTGTTTGTTTATAAAAAAAAAACTTGTTGACCCTTTTTTTTATTGAAATACCCTTTTTTGGACCCTTTTTCTGGAAATCCCCTTTTTGTGACCCTTTTCGAAAATTTCCAACGGTAACCCTGCTTCCAAGTTAAATATTATGGAAAATTCAAAAAGTGCGACTCGTAGAACACAAAAGCAAATGAAAGAAAATTAATTTCGCGTATTATCCTTTTTGATACTTTTTTCTCCCCATTTATGTATCAAAAATTTCAATGTTGTAGTGGGAGCCTATAATTTAGTACGTTTTTGTCATAGGAGGAAAAAAATGTTTTGGTTTAAAAGTTAGATGGCGTTACAAAAAGGTTTCAAAATATGAACAGGTTTTACGCGCTTACTCCCCAAAAGGACCAAATTTCGAAAAAGTACCAGACACCTGTCCTCTTATTTTTTTTAATGAACAACATTAAGTGTTAAATTTTTTGTATTTCTTAGTTTTGGGGATCGAGTTGGCGAGAGGCCAGCCTGCGGTCCAAATGTCAACCTTTAAGCTTCAGACGTTTTGGCTCTGCGATAAAAGATAAATAGATGGAGAAAAAATCTTTTGAAAAAAGTAACAAACACAGGTACAATTTTCATCCCTTAAACGGCCGAATTTCGTAAAAGTACCAGACAATTATTTACTTTTTTTATTTATTGCACAAAAATAAATATTAAATTATAAAAAGTACCAGTTTAGAAAACAAAGTACCTACCAGTTAGAGAACGAAAAAGTTCCAAAAAATCAATCTTACAGATTCTTTTTCACTCAGGACCTTGCATATTTATTTTATGTTTCTAGATCCAATAAATGCGGAAATGAAAAAGGTACCACTTAAAGAACAAAATATGTAGTACCAAAACCTCACTTACAGATTCTCAATCACTCAGGACCTAGCATGTTTAATTTTATCTTTCTGGGTCCAATACTAACGGAAAATCAAAAAGTACCTGTTAATGAAAAAAAGTACCAAAAAATTCCCTTTTATAGATTCTCATCCACTCAGGACATTGCATATTGAGTTTTATTACTCTAGGTTCAATATTATCGAAAATTCAAAAAGTACCAGTCAAAGAACGAAAAAGTACCAAAAAGCCGTCTTACATATTTTCATTCACTCAGCCCCTTGCATGTTTAAGTTTATGTTTCTAGGTCCAATCCTTACGGAAATTAAAAAAGTACCAGCTAAAGAACAATAAAGTACCAAAAGCATCCCTGTTATAGATTCCTGTCCACTCATTACATTGCATATTGAATTTTATGTTTCTAGTTCCATTAATAACGGAAATTCAAAAAGTACCAGTTAAAAAATAAAGAAGTACCAAAAAGCGCTTTTACGGATTCTTCTTCACTCAGGACCTTGAAAGTTAAATTTGATATTCATAAGACCAATATTAACAAAAATTAAAAAAAAAATCAGTTAATGAACAAAAAAGTACCAAAAACTTTCCTCTTATAGATTATCATTCACTCAGGACCTTGCATGTTTGATTTTATCTTTCTAGGTCCAATACCAACGGAAATTCAAGAAGTACCATTAATGAATAAAAAAGTACCAAAAAGTTCACTCTTATAGATTCTCATCCACCCAGGACATTGCATATTGAATTTTATATTTTTAGGTCCAATACTAACGGAAATTCAAAAAGTACCAGTTAAAGAACAAAAAAGGACCAAAAAGTTCCGCAATAGATTCATATCCACTCAGGGCATTGCATGTTGAATCTTATGTTTTAAGGGCCAATATTAACGATAATTAAAAAAATACCAGTTGTAAAACCAAACAGCTAATGAAAAATATCAAATTTCCCGTATTTTCTTATTTTGGTACTATTTTTTCCCCCCATTAAAGTATCGAAAATTTCAGTATTTTCAGTTCCAAAATACAGGTTTTACCCATTTACTACCTAAAACGGATGAATTTCGTAAATGTGCCAGACACCTATTTGCTTTTTTTTTTTTTTGATTTAATGGACAAAAATAAATATTAAAATAAAATAAGTACCAGTTTATTTAAAAAAAGTAACAGTTAGAGAACGAAAAAGTGACAAAAAATCCCTCTTACAGATTCTCATTCACTCAGGAACTTGTATGTTAAATTTTATGTTTCTAGATCCAATAAATGCGGAAATTGAAAGGTACCAGTTAAAAGACAAAATAGTATCAAACCCCCTCTTACAGATTCTCATTCGCTCAGGACATTGAATGTTTAATTTTATCTTTCTAGGTCCAATACTAACGGTAATTTAAAAAGTACCAGTTAATGAATAAAAAAGTACCAAAAAGTTCCCTCTTATAGAATCTCATCTACTCAGGACATTGCATGTTAAATTTTATGATTCTAGGTTCAATATTAAAGGAAATTCAAAAAGTACCTGTCAAAGAACAAAAATGTACTGAAAAGCGCTCTTACAGACTTTCATTCACTCAGGACCTTTCATGTTTAATTTTATGTTTCTAGGTCCAATACTAACGGAATTTCAAAGAGTACCAGTTAAAGAACAAAAAGTACCACAAACTTCCCTTTTATAGATTCTTATCCACTCAGGGCATTGCATCTTAAATTTTATCTTTCTAAGTTAAATAATAACGGATATTCAAAAAGTATCAGTTTAAAAACCAAAAAGTACCAATAAGCTCTTTTAGGGATACTCATTTATTCAGGACCTTGCATGTTTAATTTCATGTTTCTAGGTTCAATACTAATGGAAATTAAAAAAGTACCAGTTAATGAACAAAAAAGCACCAAAAAGCCCTCTTACAGATTCTTATCCACTCAGGGCATTGCATCTTGAATTTTGTGTTTCTAAGTCCAATAATAACGGATATTCAAAAAGTACCAATTTAAGAACTCAAAAGTACCAATATGCGCTTTTAGAGATTCTCATTCACTCAGGAATTTGCAGGTTTAATTTTATGTTCATAAGACCAATATAAGCGAAAATTTAAAAAAAGTACCATTTAAAAAATGAAAAAGTACCAAAAAGATCCCTCTAACAGATTGTCATTCACTCAAGACCTTGCATGTTTAATTGCATTTTAAGTTTATAGGTTTAATAATAACGGAAATTAAAAAAGTACCAGCTTAAGAACAAAAAAGTACCAAAAACTTCCCTCTTATAGATTCCTAGCCACTAATTACATTGCATATTGAATTTTATGTTTCTAGTTCCAATAACAACGGAAATTCAAAAAGTACCAGCTAAAAAACAAAGAAGTACCAAAAAGCGCTTTTACAGATTCTTATTCACTCAGGACCTTGAACGTTAAATTTTATGTTCATAAGACCAATATTAACGAAAATTTAAAAAAGTACCAGTGAAAAACGCAAAAATACCAAAAAGATTCCTCTCACAGATTCTCATCCACTCAGGACCTTGCATGTTTAATTTCATCTTTCTAGGTCCGATACTAACCAAACTTCAAAAAGTACCAGTTAATGAATAAAAAAGTACCAAAAATTTCCCTCTTATAGATTCTCATCCACTCAGGACATTGCATGTTTAATTTTATGTCCATAGGTCCAATACTAACGGATATTCAAAAAGTACCAGTTAATGAACAAAAAAGTACCAAAAACTTCCCCTTATAGATTCTTATCCACTCAGGACACTGCATCTTGAATTTTATGTTTCTAGGTCCAATACTAACGGAAATTGAAAAAGTACCAGTTAAAGAACAAAAAAGTACCAACAAGTTCCCTCATAGATTCTTATCCACTCAGAACATTACATGTTGAATTTTATGTTTCTAGGTCCAATATTAACGATAATTAAAAAAATACCAGTTGTAGAACCAAAAAGCTAAACAAAAATATCAAATTTCCCGTATTTCCTTTTTTGGTTCTATTTTTTCCCCCCCATTAAAGTATCAAAAATTTCAGTATTGTAGTGTGAGCCCATAATTTAGTAGGAATATGTCAAAGAATAGAGGAAAATGTTTTGTAAAAAAAGTACCAAAAATAGTTACGATTTTCACCCCTTAAATGTTCGAATTTCGAAAAAGTACCAAATTAGTATTCGTGTTTTTTTGATAAGTTTCGAATGTGGTATAAACTTTGATTCTATGTTTATTGGTTCAAAAGATAGATGGGGTGTCAAAAAATACCAAAATTCAGATTTTACCCGTTTACTCCATAAAAGGGCCGAATTTCAAAAAAGTACCAGACACCTATCCGCTTATTTTTCTAAAGAACAACGATAAGTGTTACATTTTTTTTGTATCTCTTTCAGTTTTGGAGATATAAGGTTACCGTATTTTCCCGTTTTTACCCTTTTTTACCCCCTAAACATTTGAATTTCCAAAAATCCCGTCTTAGTGGATCGATTTGGAGGGTGACCAATCTCTGGTCCAAATTTCAAGTTTTTAGCTTCAGGCGTTTAGGCTGTGCGATGATGAATCAGTCAGTGAGTCAGTCAGTAACGTTACAATTTTATATATATAGATTTAGCAATTATTAGTATTGTGGTTATTTTATTGAACTATTTATGGTTTTTAATCCAAATTTTTAATATTTTTATTTAGGCTTAAGTTCATTAAATTTAATTTTCATTAAATTATTTTTATGAAGAAAGGAATTTTACAACATGAAAATTAATTAAAATTTATTGATAAGTTTTCATTCTTGACTCAATCTGGGCTCGAACCCAGGTGTTTACGGACAGGTTACCCTGACATGTTTCGATTGCAACCACTCAATCTCCTCAGAGGGCTTGCCGTTTAACACTCGCAGCCATCGACGACTGCTGACGTCATTAGTCAAACATCAATCCTTAAACCAAATTGTATTCAACCTTTGGTAGATCGAAATTTGCTTTGAATGATTATCTATTTTAATTTATTTTAACATGTTATTCCTTTACTTCTGTTTTTTCGTACTTTTGTCAAGAATTCTTCTTGAAGTTCAAAGTACATATTTAGATTTAGATTAAATTTTTTCTAAACTTATTTGATTGCAATCTACTTAAATCATCTTGCCAAATTCTATGGGAATCGGTCCATATTTGACCGAAGCTCCAATTAAATTTTTTGATACTTTAACGGGGGGGAAAATAGTACCAAAATGGGAATTACGGGAAATTTATTATCTTTCTTCAGCTTTTTGGTTCTACAACTGGTATTTTTTAATTATCGTTAATATTAGGCCTTAAAATATAAAATTCAAGATTGCATCTGAGTGGATAAGAATCTATAAGAGGAAAGTGTTTGGTACTTTTTTTATATTTACTGGTAATTTTTGAATTTCCGTTAGTATTGCACATAGAAACATAAAATTAAACATGCAAGGTCCTGAGTGAATGAAAATCTGTAAGCTGTAAGAGGGCTTCTTCGTACTTTTTTGTTCTTTAGCTGGTACTTTTTTAAATTTCCGCTAGTATTGGACCTAGAAACAAAAGATGCAATGTCCTGAGTGGATTAGAATCTATAAGAAGGAAGTTTTTAGTACTTTTTGTTCTTCACGTTTACTTTAAAAAAATAAACTTTGGCATAAAAATAGGTCTACCAAGGAAAAGGAGACGCTAACGAGATAGGGTTAATTGCTAGTGCTTATATAAACAAGTAAGCAAGTATAGTCGGTTAGGCCCGCCGTGTGATACCCTAAACCACAGTATTTAAAAACGCATCATGCTTATGTGTCCATACAAATATGGATTTATCTATGTTTATAAACTTCATTAAAATTGGTTTGGAAGTTTGTGGGAGGCAGAATTTGCACGCTTAGTCCCCTTGTGGTCCTATTTTTGAAAAACCGCATAGCTTATGTGTCCATATAAATATGTTTCTATCTATGATTTAAATTTCATTGAAATCGGTTTGATAGTTTCTGAGAGGCAACAATTTCCCCCCATCTTCCCTCGTGGTTCTATGATTCGGCCCATTTGAAATAGGCATGGTCCTTAAGCCAATAAGAACCTATATCCCAAATTTTATCAAATTATCTCCGAAATTGCGACCTGTACTTTGCGCACAAGGTTACATGGACAGCCAGCCATCCGGACGGACGTCGTTAGTTCGACTCAGAAAGTGATTCTGAGTCGATCGGTATACTTTAACCTTTAATATTTAAAGGTGTTACACACATCAGCACAAATGCATAATACCCTCTCCACTATTGTAGTGTGGGTATAAAAAAAATAAATATGTATTAATAAATACAAAAGAAAATTTTTATCGATACGCGTTTTTAATAACATGGCTTCATTCAATACTAATATTTATTTAAGAATGTATCATCAAAATGGTATCATACACGATGGCTGGGGCAATTACTCTGTAAGTGTAAAATGTAGTTGGCTAATTGATACAAAACATTGGAGTCATAAACATGGAAAGCCGCCCACTATACGCATGCATTTGCGGGAATTCGCAACAGAATGTGGCTGGGATCATTTGTACATATATGACGGTGATAGTGTAGATTCTCCACTTTTGGCAGTTTTTAGGTAAAAATCAAACAAATTATGTACTTAAAAATTAAACTTTTTAATTCATAAAATTATGTTACTTTATTCAGCGGCCTTATGTATAGAGGCAATTTCTCCATTCGTAGCGTACCTCAAGTTATTGCACGTTCGGGCACTGCTTTATTGCATTTCTTTAGTGATGATGCCTACAATATGTCCGGGTTCAATTTGTCATATCGCATGAATGCCTGTCCCAGTGATAATGAGGAAACTGAATGTTCAGGCCATGGTAAATGTAAAGATGGTTTCTGTATCTGTGATTCATTGTATAGCGGGGAAGCCTGCAATATTGCCGCATGTCCGAATAATTGCATGGAGGATAAAAATCGTGGTGTCTGTAACATGGAAGAGGAGAGGTTTGTTTTTGTTCTTAAACACTCATGAAGAAAAAGTAAGAAACTATTTTTATTGTTTTACAGATGTATTTGTAAGGAGGAATATGGTGGCAACGATTGTGCCCAGATGAAGGCGCATGGCGTGTGGTCGAGTGTTAATACCAAACAATCTTTACCGCCACCTGGTACCGCCTCGCATGCTGCTGCAGTGTGGCGTGATACCATGTACATTATTGCCGGTGAATCTTATGGTCGTGGTAAACTAATGACCACATATGACTTCAATGGCAATGTCTGGGAAGCGGTTCACACTGAGAAAGGCAGCACGGTGCCAGAACACCGATATGGCATGTCTACCGTTATGTATGGCGATAAAATTTTTATGTATGGCGGCGTTGTCAAGGGTTCGGGCATTTCTAATGAACTTTGGGCCTTTGATGTGTCAGCCAAGACCTGGGAAAACATTACAGTGAATGCAGAACCTTGTAATACTCTTAGTACACCATATGCCATGTGCGGTCCGTTACATGTTACAGGACATACTGCCACATTAGTGCCTGGCTTTGGCGACAAACATAGTTCCCCTTATATGGTGGTGATCTTTGGTCGTTCTCCCCAATATGGCTACTTGAATACGGTTCAGGAGTTTAATTTCGGGACAAGAGAATGGCAATTTGTTGAAACTTCGGGGTACGTTGTTAAAGGAGGTTTTAGTCACAGTGCTGCTTATGATTTTTTGACGGAAAAAATCTATGTCTATGGCGGCATTGTATCGGAATCTGAAGCGAGCCAGTATATAACAACACGTTTGTATGCGTACTCACCATCTGTTAGAACATGGACGCTTTTGTCTTCTGCTCCATCGGCACGTCTTTTGCATTCGGCCAATTTTGTTAACCCAGGTTTAATGATGGTCTTTGGAGGTAATACTCATAACGATACCGCAGAGAGTTATGGAGCCAAATGTTACAGTCAAGATTTATTAGTGTACGATGTTTTTTGTGATTCATGGCATAAACAAAACATTCCAATGCATTTACAAGCCGATTTAGCCAGGTAAAAAGGAAACATTTTATTAGAAAACAAATTGCTTAAATATTTTTTTGCTTCCAGATTTGGTCATATTTCAGCAGTTTTTGAGGATAATTTGTATATTTATGGCGGCTTTAATGGCCAGCTACTTAACGACATGCTACGCTTTTCCCCTGGTCACTGTCATTTTTATTCTAAGGAGGAGAAATGTACAAATGCCCGACCGGGTGTCAAATGTATTTGGGATGTGCAAAAAATGCGTTGCATACCCATAACACAAGTGCAACGTTCCGCCATTTACGGACGAGAACAATACGATTATATCGCTTGTCCTTCTAAAAGTCGCCTCACCATGACATCAGAACTTTTGCTGGATGTGTCACGATGCCAAGAACTTAATAATTGTCAATCATGCGTATCGAATTCTTATGGTTGCACCTACTGCGGCAGTGGCGTCTGTACTAAAGAACGTTGTCGGGAGACTTCACCTCTGACATCGGTATTTTATGAAACATCTACTCAACAGCAGAGCCAACACTCCAAAGCTCAGTTTGTTATAGCTACTAATGCACCACCTTTAAATATAAAACAATTGGAAAACTGTCCAATGAAGGAAGATTTTCGCACTACAGCCTTATGTGAACAACTGCATACTTGTCATGCATGTTCGGCAAACACTGCCTGCATCTGGGAACCTGAACACAATCGTTGTCGTCCATACGTTGTTTTGAACGGAAATAGAACTATTGACGAAATCATTTGTCCACCTTCTTGTGCGTCACTTAGTAATTGCCACAATTGTACGGAGAATGATTGTATTTGGTGTCAAAATGAACTACGTTGTGTTGATCGCAATTCTTATACAGCCAGTTTTCCTTACGGTCAATGTAGAGAATGGACCACACACACCTCTAAATGCCGTACTTCTCCCATCGGCTTGTGGGGTAATACTTCGGCTTTGTCGACAGCACAATGTGGTTTTTACAATAGTTGTTCGCAGTGTCTTGATGACCCCGCCTGTGGTTGGTGTGACGATGGTACTAACACAGGTCTGGGAAAGTGCATTGAAGGAGGAGCCTTAAAACCTCATGAAGCGACCGAATGTCCTTCGAGTCAATGGTATTTTACTTCTTGTCCCAGATGTAACTGTAATGGTCACTCAAAATGTTTGGATTCGGTGCACTGTGAACAACCTTGTTCAAATTTGACTTTTGGTACACATTGCGAAAAGTGTGGTCCCGGCTATTGGGGTAATCCTATAAATGGAGGCCAATGCCAGAGATGTCAGTGCAATAATCAAGGTGACATTTGCCATCCGGACACAGGTAAATGTTACTGCAACACCAAAGGCATTGTTGGGGATCATTGCGAAAAATGTGATTCACAAAATCATTATCATGGCGATCCAATTTCTTCAACCTGCTACTATGAACTCACCATAGACTATCAATTTACTTTTAATCTATCGAAGAAAGAGGATAGACATTTTAGACAAATAAATTTCCGTAATTCCCCCGTGAAGCCTGAAATCGATGCCGATTTCACAATAACCTGCAGTGTACCGGCCAAGATGGACATTATGGTCAAACTAGCCGGCTCGCCAAATAAATTAATATTTACAAATATTAATTGTTCCACATTTCGTCATCGCTTCCCTAAGACCGAGTACCAATTCGGACAGTCGCCTGAAGACAATAGTTCGATGACCACGTTCTATGTGTTTGTACATGACTTCCAACCACCCATTTGGATACAGATCGCTTTTTCACAGTATCCTAAGCTCAATTTGCAACAGTTCTTTATAACATTTTCCACTTGCTTCTTGCTGCTGCTACTAATGGCCGCGATAATGTGGAAAATTAAGCAAAAGTATGACATGTTTAGGCGAAGACAACGATTGTTTGTCGAAATGGAACAAATGGCCAGTCGTCCATTTTCACAAGTATGTGGCCAGAGTTTAAATTGTTTTTTATTGTTTTTAACTTTTTAATTCTTTTTAGGTGCTAGTGGATATTGAAAATCGTGAAAATATAGATTTATCTTTAACCATGGAGGGAATTTCAAACATGAGCAAGAAGCGTAAAAAGGTAAGACAAAATTAAAATACAAATTTTATATTGAAACGAATTCATAATGCAAAAATATTATACAATCTGTACAGGAATGCCCGAGTCCAATAGCATTAGAACCATGCAGCGGCAATCGTGCTGCCGTTTTGTCTCTTCTAGTCCGTTTACCCACAGGTAAAGAAAATAAAAAGAAGAAATTTTTAATTAAAATTATCTCAACCTTAATTCACTTCTTTGCAGGTGGTCTTCAGCATGCACCTGCTGGCCAGTCGGCTGGCTTAGCTGTGGCCAGCGCCTTAGTAACACTTGGTAATCCAAGACGTCCTTCAATAGAGCACACTAAAGAGCCAAAATCCAAACGTAAACAAAGTCAGCACCCTGATAGTTGTACATAATAATTGATTATTAAGTGTGTATGCGCGTGTTTTATTATTATTTTATTATATTTTTTAATTATTATTAAATTTAAAAAGATTTTATTTATTTAGATGATAAATTGTAACTTATTTTGTTAATACTTAAATTAATAACGATAAATAATGATAATATTGTACTAAAAACATTTTATCCATTAAGGTGATACCAACAAAAAAAAATTATATTGTCATATTTAAAAAATATACAAAAAAAAAGCAAACAAAAACAACAACTTATACAATTAAACAAAACAGAAAAAAGACAAAAAAAAAACAATTAATTCATGATTATTATATTACTTTGAGATTAATTAACATTATAACTAAAAAAAAAAAAACAAAACAAAACAAAATATTATTATGTATTAAAAAAAGGCATAGAATGTAAAATCGTGAATGTAAAACAAAACAACAACAAATGAAAAAGGCAAATATAAACAAACAACAAAAACTTTAATGATTCCAAGAAAAAATTATTTTTCAGTTTTAATTATTTGGGGCGAAGTTAACAAGGGGTTAAAGTTTACAGCGAAAATATTGAAATTCATCTTTGACCATATTTACATTATGCAATTAACGCCGCAACTTTCGCATGCAACTTTTTGTTTGTTACCAAGAGGTGTAGGGAAGAAAACTGGGTTGAAAAAGTTAAAAAATGCTTCAAAAAAATTTAAATGTAAAAAAATTTATCAAAGTTATTTTCGGGAATACAAAGTTTATTATTAATACGATCTTCGTATGACGTGCTAGATTCCCAGTTTTTCATATTTGATAAATACACTGAAATTTATTGTTGAGGGAAAGCAAGCCTCTATGCGCATTTCGCCGGTTGCTTAGTCTGGGTTCACACTATGAAAGTTTTCTTTCCGAAAGTCTGAGTTTATGGGTGAGAGGGGAAAAAGGAACAGCATGTTCTCTTCCCCTCTCACCAATAAACTCAGACTTTCTGAAAGAAAACTTTCATAGTGTAATCCCGGACTTACACCAGCTCATCAGGAAACCTTTTCCAAATATTTTAGAAAAGCCAAAAATATTAAACAAATAAAACCTTAAGCGAATAAGAGTTATAAACACTCTAAGTCTTACCTGTAACAATATCAAAGCTTAAACAAAACACCAACAATAAACAGTGAGTTTATCTTTTCTTACATCCCCCTACAATTGGTTTCGTTCTTTAACTCAATCATTAAAGTCAATTGTATATAATATTCGTCCCCTTTCAATCCTAAAAGAATCCCTAATTATGGTGAAAAATTGTAATTCCTACATAAGAGTTGAATGGGTGTATTGCATGTAATTTTTCATGGGTTCACTTATTTAAAATTTATTCGAATTTTGGAACGCATTGTTAATTCATTCAAGTAGTTAAGTGCTAAAGAAGTCATGAAAATATCCCTTCTACTTGATAAACTTCAAAAGTTTTTTTCTGGGTATATGTATTTATTAAAATCAGTGTTCGAAAATAAGCCGAACATTATTTAGCGTACACACCCAGTAACGATAATTTTTTCTAGTGTTTGTGTACTAGTATACATTTTAGCAATGTTTCTCACAAGTATTGCTGTTTTTGACTGACCACATCACGAATAGTTTGTTTGTACATTGTGTACATGTTTTGTTTAAATTTTTTGTTAGCTTTTTGGTTTTTTTTTTTATTTTGTTAAAACACACATATATTTATTCCCTCAACAATGAATCTCAGTGTATTTCTCAAATATGAAAAATTGGAAACTTAGCACGTTATACAGAAATCTTATTAACATATATTTTGTTTTTGTAAAAACAAAATTTATTGTCTGTACCAGCCAAAAGGGCGCTGAGCACAACTAAAATGAACGAACAATAATCTGCCAAACTGAACAAAATTAAGTTTGTGGTTTTTTACGAAAAACAGAACGCAATGAAACAACTAAAAGGAACGATCATTAATGTGCCGAACCGAAAACCAGAATGCAATGAAATGTTCTCAACCTTATGTTGAGTTGGATTAGTATATTTTTTTTTTTTTATTTTGTACGAAGATTTTAAATAGAGAAACACGTTTGTGATTTCCATATTTCTACCGTACAGAACGTAATGTTTATGTTTATATTCGAACTACGATTAAAATACTTGTTACTACAGTACTTTTCGCTTATAGTCACATCCTGTGGTTGCAGACAAAACGTGGACTATATCGCTAATGTGACAGTAAGGTTTATTCACATACATATATGCCACAATGAGGTATAAAACCGAATTTGAATATAATGAAATTATGTAAATATAGAAAATGAAAAATTAATATAACTTACACCGACACACAGTGTGCCATGTAGAACATGCTAGGTTGACAAAATTCATGTTATCATTTCACAAAATCTTATTTGCAAAATGTAAACAACACCCCTAAACCCCGAATTCCGAGAAAAGATTGTTTGTCAAATTTGCAAGTGCTGAGTCATAAGGGTCAGAAGTCAGGGGGGCTACTCTCTATTGCGATGCGAAAGAAAGTTGTAGCAAATCTTTAATACGTTTGGTACTCTTTAATACGTTTGCGCATGTGACTTTCGCATCTTTTAATTTTTTCTCTTTTCGTAAATCATCACTTTATTTTATTTAAATTTTCCAATTTCAAATATTTTTACACACTTTGGCATTCCATTACTGTAAATCCGCGCCATCTTTAATTTTTATAGCCACTATCGCTTCTTTTTCAGAAAATTTTGCGAAAGTGATAGAGAGTACCAATTTGGCTTTTAGCTTTCGCATCGAAATTGTTTTCGCATCGCAATAGAGAGTAGAACCCCAGGTGATGATTTCAATACAACTCTTTTAATCAATAAGTTGAAATTTAGCTTCCATTTTGTGGACATCTCAAAGTGACATATTGTAATATTGTAAAAGTTTTTGTGATGGATATTAATACTGAGGGTAAGTACTATTTTTGTATGTAATTTTTTTTAATCAGAATCTATTAATTTGAATTTTTAGTATTTTTTTTAATATCCTATACATTTGAGCGTGTTTTTTTTTTAACTTTGAAAGTTTAGAATATACGGACATTCGCCTCTATCCGGACTAGTTTTTAGATAATACTTAGAAAAACCTTTTTTCTTCGTAAAAATACACATATTGTTTAGCACACTTCAGTACAACATGTTTTTTTTTAATTTTTTTTAGAACACGTTTACTCTATTTCAAGGGTAGCCTTTTTCGAAGAGTGGTTGAAACACGCGAAGAATGAAAAAAACTCGGGTCTATATGACTATCGTTCTTCAAAATTTCACTTTGGTGACATTACCAAAAGCTGCCAAAAAGAAATAAAGTGGAAAATATCCAACTTGTCCAATAAGATTGGTGCCAAATGGTTGGCTTCAGGAAAGTCGAAGGAGCGTTTTTTAATTAAAAATAAGATTTGGTTGAATGAAGTGGACATACAGTTTACTGCGAGTTCCTTTGCGCCCCAACCTTCGACATCAAGTGAGGCTGTGACTCCTGCAGGAAGACCTCGCAAAGAATTCGAGGAATCGTCGTTTAAGACGAAGAAACGTCGCGTCGTGGATCTTGTAGAGTCTCGAAGTGTCAGTGAATTGGTGACTGCTGCCGAAATTGCTGTGCGTTTAGCAGGGCAAAGGAAAATTGCCAATGTGATTAGAGACATTAGTGAGAGGCCAGATAATATTATTAAGTCTAAAAATACAAGTTCCGTTATTCCTAGGCAATTAAGTAGTGACGAAGCCTTAGCTTAGTCCCAATTTACACTAGGGACATTTCTTGCCGGACAGACGAAGTTTGATGGCGAGGGGTCGAAAAGGTAGAGTGAGTAGTACATAACTATCTGTACTGGACATTTTTTCATTTCTCTTTCTTACTTTTCGTAGTTTACATACAAGTATTAATTTCTGTCTGACTTCTAATGCTTCATATGTAAACGCTTCAGGTAAGATTAAAAGAGAATTCAAAAAATGTCCGGCAAGAAATGTCCCTAGTGTAAATTGGGACTTACTATAGATTCTAAGTTAACAACGCATTCTTACAAGCAAACTAGGAAGTGGTCCATGAAGGCGGGGCATAATGTGTTTCCGTCATATTTTAGTTTAAAAAAGTCCAAACAGGCCTGTTACCCTGCAGAGGAGCACATTACTATAACAGAAACTCGTGCTGAAATAAATTTGCAATCCTTATTAAATAAAACAGTGGAACGTCTAGTATTAGCACAGAATGAAGTTATCAGCAGTGTGCTCCCAACAAGTTCATTTTTTACACTTGTTACTAAATGGGGAGGTGATGGAAGTTCTGGGCACAGCCAATACAAACAGAGATTTGAGAACAATAAAGATACGGACGAGTTTCTTTTCGTATTTTGTTTAGTTCCCCTTAAGATATATAATGGGTCCAAAATTAATTGGCAAAATCCTCGGCCGTCATCACCTTTGTATTGTCGCCCAATCAAATTTATATTTGCCAAAGAAACGAACGATTTCACGTTAGTGGAGACAAACAAATTAATGGAAGAAGTGAATGCTCTTCTTCCAACACTTATCAACTTTGGTGATTCTCAAATCTCTGTAAAACATGAACTTTTGCTGACAATGACAGACGGAAAGGTGTGTAACGCCCTAACGGAAACTCGTTCATCCCAGAAGTGTTTCATCTGCGGCGCCACTCCCAAGACGATGAACGATGACCCCGCGATGTTTAACAGCAATCAAGAACATTTTGGCTTTGGTTTATCTACACTTCATGCTTGGATTCGTTGCTTCGAATGTCTTTTACATATCAGTTACAAGTTAAATATTAAGAAATGGCAGGCTAGAAGTAACGAAGACAAAGCAGATATTAAGGTTCGTTCTGAGGAAATCAAATTGAAATTTAAGGACGTGATGGGCCTCATTGTAGAAAAACCAAAGCCAGGATTTGGTTCTTCAAATGATGGAAATACAGCCTGTCGCTTTTTTAAGAATGCTGAGGTGAGTGCTCAGATCACTGGCTTGGATGTTACAATTATAAAAAAGTTTGATGTTATTTTGAGGACATTGTCTTCTGGATTCGAGATAAACTTAGTTGAATTCAATAAATTTTGTCTTGAAACCAGAAAGCATTATCTAAGGCTCTATTCGTGGTATTGTATGCCTGCTACTGTGCATAAAATATTAATTCACAGCACTGAAGTCATCAAAGCGGCATTGCTTCCAATTGGGTAGCTTTCCGAAGAGGCTCAGGAAGCACGGAACAAAGATTGCCGCAGATTTAGAGAGAAAAACACCCGCAAGTGCTCTCGTGTTGCCACGAATAAAGACTTACTGTCCATATTAATTATAACATCTGATCCTTTGATCAATAGCCTTCGAGAGATTCCCAAAAAAAAAAACCCGGAAAAAATATGTACAGATGTATTAAAGTTAATTGTAAGCCCTAGAATAGAAGAGTCAAGTGTGAAATCGTCATCATAGTCGCACAATGCCACAAAATGAACACGATTATACAGTTAACGACTCATCAGAAGACTCTGATGATGATTATTAGGTTAAACTGCTATTTTTAGTTTTTATTTATCAATAAATGAGTATTTGAGTATGTATATGTATTTGAGAATTTTAAATATATTTTTCTTACATAAAAAAACCGTTTTTTATTACAAAATAAAACAAAAAACTAGAAATTGGGAATTATTTCCTTGTGAAGGTTACTTTATATTATTATAAACATTTTTTTTCATTTTTCGAATTTATTCTATGAGTTAAATTTCAGTTATGTATTTTGTAAAGCTTTTTTGTAATAGTTCTATTCCTTTAATTTTTTTTTTTTTTTTTTCAGAAATGACTTTTTACACTACCAGACTAAGAAAATACAATATAATAGTCTGGTAGTGTATAAAGTCATTTCTGAAAATTTAAAGGAATAGAACTATTACAAAAAAGCTTTACAAAATACATAACTGAAATTTAACTCATAGAATAAATTCGAAAAATGAAAAAAAAAAATGTTTAAAACAAAAAACTTTAAATAATATCTAAACATGACATCCTCTATGTAAAATCATCTTTATATAGCAAAAAATAATTTTGTCCACCTAGCATGTTCTACGCGGCTCACTGTGCGACATCGAGCTTATGGTTTTGCAACAGAGTTGTTAAAATAGATAAAATAAGAACAAGATACCAAAGGCAAAAACTAATTTTTTACGTGTAAAGAGTTGATGAGAAAAATTTAACGATTTAATTCTTTTTTTCTCTGGATGGATTATGGTGTCGAAAACTAAAAAGAACTTGGTAAATATTGCTAATGTGATTATAACGCCATTAATTTGCTTTACTTTTTCCTTTGATGACTGTTGATAGATGGCCTATGGGCAATTCCAAAGTGTTGAACGTGACAGTCGTACGCATCAAAAATGCAATAACATTTTAAACAACAAATATATTACGTTCTCTTAACCCTTAAATTATAGCACTTAGAAAGCACTGTAGCGGTTCGAACGTGAAAAACATAGATGTAGTTTTTGTGGCCATGTATAAAAAGACGTAATTCAGCGATACCTGGCACAATTTTTTAGTCAAACTACTTTAGAATTTAACGTAGCAATGTAACATTAAAATGTCTTTGGTTTGATTCCAAAATCTTCCCTTTTTTTTTTTTTTTTTTTTTTTGTAAAGCCAAAATCTGTGTCGATACGTGACATTTCGAACGTGAAATTTTTTCCAAAAACAAAATAAAAATTTACCTTTAATCCGAATAACATCTCAGTAAAAAATTTTTTGGGTTTTTTGAAGCACTTAAGAGAAAAAGCGCATAGTCGAGCGCTTCAATAAAAGAGCTTTTATACAGCAGTAAATGATATAGAAAAAATGTACAAAAAGTTAGCCCCTAAAAAAAGGCACTTTAAGAGTGCTTTGTTTGCATGTTAAAAGAAACGCTTATTGTCAGCAGAAAATAGTCCAGCAAACCGGGAACACCCCATACAAAAATCAGGCATCCCATCAGCAGGTTTGAAGCGATTTGAGGTATGAATTCATACATTAAACCTGCTCCCTTTGGAGTACATTTTTTACTGGGATATTTCTCTTCGAACTCTTCTTTAGATTACAGACCATGTAAGAAAATTTTTTTGGAATAATTTTTATCAAATATCACCTCTTATATCGCTAAAGGCTAGGTTACACTATTATACTTTGTATTAATACATGTCAAAAACTCAAGTAAGATGACAAAGTGTGATAGTGTGAATGCAATGTGTCACGAAAATGACAAGTATTAAGAAAAAAGTTTGACATCCCATACGACTTCATCGTTTTTTTAAAAATTTCCAAACAATAATACTTTCCATTGGATTAGGGTTGCATTTTATTTCATGTGTGAGTGTTTATACTTTGTGTGATGGTGTGAACACAAACTGTCATGCTACATTAGATTTTTTGACAGTGGCAACAAAACTCATTAGATTTCTATCTCACAAAGTATTATGGAATACGTAAGACTTGTGAGATAGTGTAATCTAGGCTTAAATGGACTATAACGTTAATACTTTATATTAAATTAACTTATAGCGGCAAAATAAACAGATAAAATGGACTATATCGCTAATGTGACTATAAGCGGTAGTCACTATAAACGAAAAGTACTGTATAATAAACAAGTATTGTGGCTAAAGTGTTTTTGGGCTATACATTTTTTAAAAGTAGGCCCACGAGTGGAGTTAGGGGGCAATTTCTGCCTCTCCGAGACTACCTCTCAGATTTTAATGAAATTTTAAAGATAGATAGATTCCTACTAATACGGATACATAAGCTATGAATTTAAAAAAAATAAGAACACGAGGAACAGATTCTTATGAAATTTAAAACTTAGATAGATCCCTATTTAGACAGACATATAAGCTATGGATTTTTAGAAAAAATGGGACTTTGAGGAGAGGAGAGCGTAGTAGCATATGCCGGATACGCGCTAGTTTTATATAAAAAACGGATAATCTACTACACTCATTAAGAAGTGAAAATAACATATTTAATCAAGGATAACAAATGATAAAATGATAAAATAAGAAAATCATTTATAAGAGAAAAGAGTTAAGAAGAAGAAAAAACAGCACCAGTATAAGCGATGAGAGCAGTTTGAAAATATTATGTTGATTTATATGGGGAACAAAATTTTTAAATAACTGTCACACAATCTGGCTGAATTTCAATTGCCATCTTTTACGTACTTTATCGCTCCTTAATTGCAACATAGTCATATCTTAAAATCAAAACTTTAGGTTACTTAAGCAAAAGTGTTCCTTCATAGCTTCTTTATATGTAAAAAAATGTTATAATTATATCTGAAACTGAACCGAATTTATAGCAAAATTTAATTTATTAAATCTATATCGTCATCTTAAAGACCTAATAACCAATCTGCAAACATTTCAAAATTGAGTTTTTTATGGATTTTGCATATGTGTGCAAAATTTTGAACATGTTATATTACAAATGACAAAGTTTTTGTACCTAGAGGACCGTTGCGCACAAAAAAAGAGAAAAAAAATCATCAAAAATCACGATAAAAGTTTAATTTTGTTGCATAGTGTAATTTAAACAAACATTAAGTAAAAAAAAAAAAAAAAAAAAAATTATTAAAATAATCTTCTGATAACTTTATTTTATTTTATTTATTTATTAATTGAATTGCTCCATACACAAGACTAAGAGTCTTATTTTGCAGTATGGAACTGAGAATATGTTAAACTTTAAATCATTAATTAATTAATAACTTAATAACTAACTACAATTTTTATATAAGTAATCAAAAAACAATTTAAAATTAAGATAATTTAATTTAAATATTTAAAAAAGCATAAAACAATAGATTTTAATAATCAAAAATTTAGATAATTTTATATTTTTTAATCTCAAGTAATTATGTTTCAAAGTGCTATGCTGAAAACAGTTTAAAAATATTTTCCCTGAATTTTCGTGCGTTACTTAAAAGTTGAATGTTATATGGAATAGAATTCCAGAGAGATACTGCGAATATGTAGAAATGCCACTCAGAAATTAAACTTTTATACCCGAACGATCTAATTCTTTTCCCCCTGCTAATGTCAGAAATACAAAGTTTACCGTACAAGTGCTCAGGTTTGTGGGTATATATTATCTTATGTAAAAAAACTAAAACTCTCATGTTCAGCAGATTATCTAAGGGAAGGCCATAAATCCGAGATGAAAACAAAGAAACACTAGAACACCTTTTAAGTCCATACACGTACCGTACAATATTGTTAAACGCAACGTTCAATTTCGCCTTACTAATCGTATCAGATTTAGCAAATAGCTCACAGCCATACAGTAACAATGGCATAAGATAAGTTTTAGCAAGAAGCATTCTTATTCTTAAAGGTGTACAATGCTGGGTCCGCCAAAGAGTACTAATCATTGAAAAGGTGCGACCACAAGCATAGTTAATATGGTTAGACCATGTAAGAGTGTCATTGAAAAATATTCCTAGATTCTTAGCAGATTTTACTATTTCAATCTGCTGATTATTTATAAATATATTAGGTATAATATTAAGTTTATTTAGTCGCCTTTGAATAACAATGCATTTAGATTTTTTTGAATTTATTTCCAAGCCATTTGCCGTTGCCCACGTATAAATACGATGAAGTTGTTGATTAAGAGATATAATACACTGGTCGATTAAGGCATTATTACAACTGGTATAAAGTTGAACGTCATCCGCGTACATTCTTACATTACAATTCATTAGGACGCCTGGGAGGTCATTTGAATACAGTGAGAATAATAGTGGCCCAACAATGGACCCCTGAGGTACCCCTCTTGTTACAGGCAGTGCCCTAGATTTCCGTATTCCAGTTTCAACATACTGATACCTGTTACCCAAGTATGTGGACAGTAACTGAGTAGCGGTTGAAGAAAAATTAAAGAAATGTTTAAGTTTGTAACAGAGAATGTTATGATCCACAGTATCAAACGCTTTTGAATGGTCCAAAAGTATTAAAAATGTAGTCTTGCCATCATCAAGTTTCGCCCTAATCTCCTCCGTAACATCAACTAACGCTGTTATGCAGCTTTTTTTCTTTCTGAACCCAGATTGACGATCTGTTAGTAAGTTATTGTTATCCAAAAAACAAGTCATTTGGTTATGCATAATACGTTCAAATACTTTGGAGAGAAATGGAAGAATGGCTATTGGTCTAAAATCGGAACCAGTTTTGGGTATTGGAACTATTTTATCTATTTTCCAGTTCGAGGGAAAGTAACTTGTGGTTAATATTTTGTTAAAGAAAAATGTAATAATAGGAAGAATTTGAGGTAAAAGAATCTTTAGAAACTTTGGATTAATCCCGTCCACTCCTATAGAGTTGGACTTTATAGACAATAGGCTAGATAAAACGTCACATTTGTCTACTGCAGCAAAAGAAAAAAAAGAGCTAGAATTGTTACTCGAATGGTTATTGGTATAATAATTTTGATTTGCTTGCACAATAGGGATATTTAAAAACTTCCTATTGATTGCATCGGCATCAATTGGACATGGTTCTGGGTTCGTAGATTTACCGATACCAACTTCGCGTATCGTTTGCCATGTTCTTTTGGAGCCAATGGCCGAAGAAAATTTTTCAGCATAAAAAACAGATTTGGCCCTTTTAATCATTTTATTTGTTTTTCTTTTAGCAGTCAGATAATCCTCATGTAATGTTGTAGTTTTAAATCTTTTCCAACGTGCATACGCAAAATCTCTTTGATTCATACAATCTTTAATTTCAGAAGAAATCCAGGGTTTTTGTTTATTGCCAATAATTTTTGTCCTTATTGGTACAGTTAGATCAAACAGATAATTTAGGTTTTGTTCGAGAAAAAGGAGTTGGTCATCTACCGAATATAAAGAATAAAAAATATTCCAATTGATTTTAAGAAATTCTTCCCCGAGTAATCTGAAATTAATATTCTTGAAATCTCGAAAAGTAATTCTCTCAACTGGTATTACAAGTTGGAAATTATAAGTCATACAAATTAGGTCGTGTTTAGAGAAACATGACGCAGATAATTGATCATAGAGCAGTATATTAGTTTCATTACTCACGAGAAAAAATCCAAAAGTGTATTAGTAGTTGCAGTGAAGTGTGTAGGATTCAAAGTATTAGGTGATGTTAAACCAAGCGAGGCACAGTCATCAGAAAAACTACTATCTACAAGTAGGTTTGAATTAAAATCTCCTGCTATAATAACATCATCATACAAAGCCGTTTGCGTTTCCAACTTCCGAGCAAACCGCCTGGTACAAAGATTCTTATTGGGTCTATAAACACTCCCTATAAGCAACTTCCTACCTTCATTGTTTACCTCGATATATATATATATATTAGACCGGCCCTTATTTTTGAAGTTGCTCCGAATCCCGCTCCCCGGGGCTCATTTTTTGAGGTTAATGGAAGAACTAATCCAGAAAAAATTTCAGCTCATTTGATGAATTTTTGAGCTATCCCTGGCCCTTCAAAGTTTTGAATTTTTGGTATTTTTGCCAAAATTTTCCGTTGTAAACACCCTAGTGTATAAACTATAAACCCAAATATAAAATGGTTTTTTTCCTACAAAGATGTATCTATTACCTTTCCAAAATGCCCAAATTCTCTAAATTCTGATTAAAAACAACGACAATATAGGGGTTTATATACAGATTTATTGTAAGTAATGAATCGAGCGGGATTCGGAGCAAGTTTAAAATCGCCCATACAACGAAGGGCCAGTCTAATATATATATATATATATATATATATGTAGGATTAAAGGTACTGTTTAATGATGACCCGTTTTTAGCCAAACACCCTGTACAATAATAACGGTCCTTTAATTGTTATTTACTTAATCTTAAATTCTGTCATTACATTATTTTTCCTTTACTAAGCCTAGCTTGTTAAATAATGTTTAAAATAAATAACACTCACTCTAGTTTCGACAGTTGAACAAAAAACAAGTAACATAACAAAAGTGAAAAACAACAAAAACAAGTGAAGCAACAAAAAAAATCATTTTGACCCAACAAACAAACAAACATTTATACATTGTACATGAAGTAAAAACAAAACTGTGAACAAAACAAAATACATTGATGTAAAATACAAAAAAAAAAAATAAATAAAAAACAGTGTTTTTATTTAAATAAGAAAACAAAGTGAACCGTGATAGATTTGAGGCAAAATCAAAAGTTCAGCCCTCAACATTTGGTCCTAACGAACCGGATAGTTTTTTTACAAAAAATTTACATAAAAGTTTTTACAAAAAAAATATTGGCAAAAAAAATTGTGTTTTGTGACTCTAAAATTTAAAAAGTGTGACTTTAAAACAACAAAAAAAAAAGCAAAGTGTTTTATTTAGACAACAACAAATAACACACACATAAAATCAACCCCCAAAACATTTGGTCATTTTCTCAACGAAACATAAAGTTTTTTATTAAAAAATTTATTAAATCAAAATTGTGTTTAAAAAAGCAAATTTATAAAGATAAAAGTGAACAAAATCTAACGGGACCCAAATTCCTTGGCGCAGTAGCAGCAATAACAACAGCATTATTAGCAGACACAACAACAACAACAACAGAAGGTTTAATAAACGCAGTGCCACAAAAGAAAAAAGACCCAACAACAACAAGTAAGTCAAAGTATACAATACAACAAGAAACAAATATTCTTGCTTGTGTTACTCTTTAATTTTGCCGCTGCAATTTTTAAAAAATAAATAACCGTGACGTCATCATCAAATAAAAACCGAGTTACCATTACGTCAATTTTTGAAAAATTAACCGGGGAAATAAATACAATATTTGACTCAAAATTTTTAAGACACAATTTGTTTTATCGCTAGCAGGCAATTTTGTTGACTCAATTTTATTATTATTCTGAATCTTCAATTTACAAAAATGTCCCTGAAAAAATTCGTCAATTGCACAAACGATTTAGTCGAGTTCGAGAAAATTCAAGCAGAAGCGCATGCTGAAGATAATGTACACGCGTTGGAAGTTATTCGAGTAGAATTAGACTCCATATGGACCCAAGTAAAAAGGTCATATGAAGAATGTAGGGACTTAGATCAGGATGGTGACAAACCAATTGACAAAAGCAAATTACGGCAGCGATACCAAACTGCCCTTATGGCTTATAAAAATTGTCTTTCGTCAGTCAATGCTGAAATCCATGCGCTTTCGGACACAACCATAGAAAAAGTTGAACGCCAGTCAAATATACCGTTAGAAAAAGAATTTTCATCAATAAGACTTCCTCCTTGCGACACCGACACCTTTTTTGGGGATTATAAATTATGGCCCAGTTTTCGTGACTTGTTCACAGCAATATACATTAGAAATCCAAATATTAGCAATGTTGAAAGGCTTTTTTATCTGACTCAAAAAACCGGAGGAGAGGCCAGAGATGCAATTACGCACGTCCCTTTAACAAACAATGGTTTTATCATGGCCTGGAAAAATTTAGTTGACCGGTACGAAAATAAATGGATGCAGGTAAATGAGCAATATAAAATTATTTTGGATCTGCCTCATGCCTCTACAGACTCTGGAGCCTCAATTAAAAAATTACAAAGAACAATAAACGATTGTAGGCAGACATTAGGCACCCTAGGCATTGACACTTCGACATGGGAGTCGTTTTTAATTTATATTTGCTCGCAAAAACTTCCTAGGGCCCTTGTTCAAGAATTTGAAAATTCTCGTGAAGATTGTGCCGAAGTACCCAATTGGCAAGAATTCGACAAGTTTTTGACCCACAAATTTAAGACCCTCGAATCAGTAGGCAATATAAAATCATCAAAGGACAAATCCATACCTCCCAAGTCTGAAGTCGCAAAAAATACCCACAATAAACGTAACATTAATTCATTTCAAACGAATATTGCAAAATCTGAGAGTCACAATCAGTACAAAAGTAAACCCGTCAGAAGTTCTAATACTAACGCCATAACGTGCCAACATTGTAGCGAGTCACACACCCTACGATCATGCCCCACATTTTTAGAAAAAAATGTAAGTGATCGAATTCATATCGTAAGAGTCACAAATTCATGTTACAACTGTCTGTCGATTAGTCATAGTGTCAGGGAGTGCCCTAGTAAATACAGTTGTAGGCTGTGTAAACAAAAACACAACACTTTGTTGCACAAGGCAACAGTGACCCAGCCAACAACCTTGCCACAAAATAACGCTGACGTGCAACCAAGTATAAGTGCCGCAGCTCAAGCCCAATACATACAGTCCACTACAAGATCAGGTATTCCAAACCTCACTTCCCTGACCCTACGCGAAAATAGCCAATCGACAACAAATCACTCAGAACAAGAAACGTTGCTTTTCACTGCCATTGTCGAAATAGAAACTAGAGGTCAAAGATACCAGGCTAGAGCCATCATCGACCCTGGATCACAATCAACCTTTGTATCGGACAAACTAAAAAACCGATTGAAATTACCTACTAAAAGAAACATAGTTCACGTTTCTGGTTTGAGCCAATCAGTTTCTGAAACCTCAACTAAAGCATGTTTGCTTAACCTTTGCTCACGGGTGGACACATCGTTTAAGTTAGAAATTTGGGCCCCAGTTCTCAAGACCCTTCCCTCTAATTTACCACCTCAAACATTGGACATGCTAAAGCTCAGTGAGGCTGCAAAATTGCAACTTGCAGACCCTCACTTCAATCAAAGTAGACCCATCGACATGCTAATAGGCCTCGACGTAGGCGCCTCGATTTATTGCATGGACACTCCGATGCGGTCTGTTGGATCCCTTTTGGCACAAAAAACAGTATTTGGCTGGATTGTGGGGGGACCAACACCAAAAACTACTCAGCCCAGAACAACTATTTCTTTATTGAATACATCGTCCCTTGACCGAATCCTCACACGCTTTTGGGAGGTGGAGGAAAACCCAAAACAGATTTTGAGGTCAGACGAGGACACTATTGTGGAACACAATTTTAAACAAACAACTCGTAGAAACGATACGGGAAGGTATATAGTTACCCTGCCCTTCAAAAAAACAGAAGAAATAGGCTCTTCTCGCAACATTGCCATGGCTCAGTACCTAAGAATGGAATGCACACTCAGCCAAAAACCCGAAATAAAGCAATTATATGACAACGTTATTTCAGAATATCTTGAGTTAGGACACATGAGAAAAATCGAACCCTCGGATATAAACAAAGCTCCAAACTATTATTTGCCGCATCACGCAATAATAAAACCGGACCGATTGACCACTTATCTTAGAGTGATTTTTAATGCCTCTAGCCCAACGTCAAATAAGAATAGTCTTAATGACATTTTATATCCAGGACCCATTCTTCAGCAAGATCTTGTTCTTCTGATAGCAAAATGGCGATTTTTCCGCTTTGTATTCAACGCCGACATTACAAAAATGTATCGTCAAATACTAGTCGACCCAACTCAAACAAAGTTTCAAAGAATCTTATTCAGAAAATCCATAAATGACCCCATAGAAGATTACGAGCTACTCACAGTCACATTTGGAGTTAATTGTGCCCCATATTTAGCCATAAGAACGCTTCTTCAGTTAGCTGAAGATGTGCAAATGACTCATCCCTTAGCGGCCAAGATTCTTAAACAAAATATGTATGTGGATGACGTCTTAGCAGGAGGTCATACTATAGAAGAAGCCATCAGAGCTAGAAAAGAATTAACTTCTGTCCTAAAATCAGCCGGCTTTGATCTAATGAAATGGAACTCTAATGAGCCACAAGTCATTCAGGATTTACCTAGTGAGACTCTACTACCACTCGACTGGTTAAATCTGTCCGAAAATGACGGGACCAAGACTCTAGGGATAAAATGGAACATTTCATCAGACTCCTTTACATTCACAGCCCCAGATATAAAAGTTAAAGAAGCGTATACAAAGAGAGAAGTTTTGTCTACAATTGCCAAATTTTTTGACCCATGTGGATGGATAGCTCCAATCATAATAGACGCTAAAGTAATCAAGCAGCAAATATGGTTAGATAAGACAGACTGGGATGACATTTTAAAACCAATTTCTCAACATAAATGGAAAAAATGTGTGAACAATTTTCCCAATATTAAAACAATAAAAATACCCCGTGCCTATCGAGTCATAGCCTACATTTTATGTTTCGGAAAACCCATACCAAGAAGTCAAATTTCATCTTTAGAACCAACACCAGAAGAAATACAATCTGCAAAAAATCGCATCATAATTTGGACACAAAAAACTTTGTTTCCTGACGAATACACTGCTTTACTTCACAAACGTCCAATTTCCCCTCGTAGTAAACTCTTAACCCTTACGCCATTTCTCGATCGCAATGGGATCATAAGGGCCAATGGGCGTTTAGCGCAGTCCCCAGTATTAACGTACAATGAACGCTGTCCAATTCTGTTGCCATACGAATCAAAATTGGCCAAATTGATTACAGAATTTGTACATAAAATTACCTTGCATGGTGGAAATCAGCTCATGACCCGAGTAATAAGAGCAGAATTTCGGATTTTTCGACTAAAGCCCTTAGTAAAAACAGTCATAAATAATTGCAAAACGTGTGTACTTTACAAAAAACACATTCCAAGTCAGATAATGGCATTCCTGCCACCTGAGCGCACAACAATATCAAGACCCTTTACAGTTACAGGTGTTGATTACGCTGGACCTTTCAACATTCGAAACTTTACGGGTCGAGCCTGCCTTATCACAAAAGGATATGTTTGCATATTTGTATGCTTTGCCACAAAAGCTGTACATTTAGAACCAGTAAGTGACCTATCGACCCAAGCTTTTTTAGCCGCTTTCTCCCGCTTTATTGGAAGACGTGGATGTCCCGCAATCATATATTCGGACAACGGCACGAACTTTGTCGGAGCAGCAGAACTCATTAAAAAGGATCGTCTAGAATTTATAAAAACTCTTCAAACCCAAGTAACTCACAACTTTAGCCATCAAAACATCATTTGGAAATTCATACCCCCTGGTGCCCCACATCTGGGCGGACTATGGGAGGCCGGTGTAAAATCCTTCAAAACCCACCTAAAGAAAATGATACCAGATATAAAGTTCACCTTTGAAGAGCTGTCAACAATTCACACTCGCATAGAATCGTGTTTAAACTCTAGACCCTTAAGTCCTGCTAGCGATGACCCGAACGACCTTAACCCATTGACCCCTGGACACTTCCTAATTGGCACTCCATTATTGACCCCAGCCGAACCTGATGTAAGCAGCGAAAACCTGACCCTCATCAACCGCTGGAAACGCCTAAAGGTCATCTACCACTCATTTTGCCAAAGATGGAAATCCGAGTATCTGGCCGAACTTCATCGCAGATATAAATGGAAGACTCAAAGGGACAATGTCAAAGTCAACGACTTGGTGGTCATCAAAAACAACAATTTGCCTCCCAATGAATGGCAAATGGGCCGAATCACTAAGACTCATATTGGAACTGATCAAAACTGTCGAGTTGTCGACATCCAGACAAAAAATGGGATCGTTACCAGACCCATTACAAAAATTGTGGTTTTGTTTTAAAATACATTTAACATTTTTAAAAAAATTTTCCAAACTAGTTTTACATTGAGTTCCTACTTACAGGTATGGCATCCCACCAAACATTTCTAAGTTTCTCATCAACAGATTTGATTGCTGTCAACATATTCAACCCCACACGACCCGCACATTTGAATCGAAATGAGATCCTAGATGCCATATCTGCCAAAATCATCACAACACCTTGCTACAGTGTAACCTGTTTCTTGGACTTTTGTTAAACTGCACCAAGTCATGGGGGCCGGAATGTTTAATGATGACCCGTTTTTAGCCAAACACCCTGTACAATAATAACGGTCCTTTAATTGTTATTTACTTAATCTTAAATTCTGTCATTACATTATTTTTCCTTTACTAAGCCTAGCTTGTTAAATAATGTTTAAAATAAATAACACTCACTCTAGTTTCGACAGTTGAACAAAAAACAAGTAACATAACAAAAGTGAAAAACAACAAAAACAAGTGAAGCAACAAAAAAAATCATTTTGACCCAACAAACAAACAAACATTTATACATTGTACATGAAGTAAAAACAAAACTGTGAACAAAACAAAATACATTGATGTAAAATACAAAAAAAAAAAATAAATAAAAAACAGTGTTTTTATTTAAATAAGAAAACAAAGTGAACCGTGATAGATTTGAGGCAAAATCAAAAGTTCAGCCCTCAACAGGTACTATCCTAAAGTCTTCTGTTTATAATGAAACACACATGTACATAAGTTTAATATACAGTTTATTGAAATTAATAAAATATGGAAAAATAGAAGAAAAATAAGATAAGTTTAATTAATTCACGGCTTAGCGATTTCATCCGCTTCTTTCAACTGTCTATTGTCAACTAACTGTCTTCCCACACATCGCCTCTATTTTACGTCACTATTGTCTTGTTCGTTGATTGTCAAACTAACAGAGTTGCATCCCATTTAACCCTTAGCCCTACATTCGGCCCTCCTGACGGCAATACGGCCCGAATTGCCATTTTTTCATATACTCGGCCACAGTTGTCGTCCGGTTTGGACCCTCGTGGACACCAACCTTCTCGACCTCGTATCTTCCATGAGGAAGTTTTGTGATAATCTTGTAGGGACCCAGGAACTTGCCCCTCAACTTGAGACCTGTACCAAACTGAGTCCGCTTAATGGCGACCAACTCGTTCACATCATAATCCTCCTCAGGTTTTCGTTTACTATTAAAACCTTTACAATTTTCTCTTTGTATTAGTGCTATGTTCTCCTTGGCCTCCAACCGTAAAGAATCACGATAGGTATTCAACTCATTCACATTCTCCTGTTCCAGTATTTCTCGAACGTCTGGGTAGTCTGGTAATCTCATTTCTAGACCTGTCAAGAGCTCGAAAGGTGAACATCTGGTGCTTCTTGACATCGTAGAGTTTACCATCATCTGCACACGTCGTACGTGTTTATACCAATTGATAGGATTCTCGTTGCACAATTTCGCCAACATTGGTACTATCACCCTATGCATCCGTTCCACTTGCCCGTTCGCGCGAGGAACTCCAGTCGCTATAACCAAATGTTGAATGTTCTCGTCCTTACAATAATCTGCAAAAGCTTGCGATGTAAACGCCGCACCTCTATCTGAGATTATTCTCAGGGGATTGCCAAAAACTGCCGACTGTTTCTCCAAACTTTCAATCACTGCTCTCGAATCCGTAGATTTTGTTGGATATAGCCAAACAAACTTACTAAACCCATCGACAACTACGAGAATATGATTATACGCCTTTTTGGTGGCCTCCATAGGCCCAACATGATCAATGTGATACGTTACCAGAGGTCTATCTCCCTTATCCACAGGATTGAGATACCCCTCCTTCTTTCCAGCCTTAGCTTCGGTGATGATGCACTCGACACAACTTCTGACTATTTGCTGAACTTTTTCCGTCAATTTGGGTATATAATATTGTCTTTTAACCAATTCTTGCGTTTTTGACACACCATAGTGGCCCTGTTTGTGCGCCAACTTTATTATCTCCTCCTCTAACTGGACCGGTATAACTATCAATTCCTTATCCGGATCCTTCATCAACACACCGTTTCCCATATAATAATCCTCAAAGGCACCGACTTTTAAGGCCGCTCGTATAGCCTTTATTCGCTCATCATGGTCTTGCGCCCCTTTCATCCTATGAGTTAAACTGCTCCCTGTTATCAAGCAGTACATTCGGCTTAAAGCGTCCACATGTTTCATACGTGCCCCTGGCCTATGCTCCATTTCGTATGAAAACTCCTGCAAAAACATTGCCCAACGGGACACTCGTGGAGGGACATCATCTTTATTCATAGTCATCTTGAACGCACTACAGTCGCTTACTATTTTAAATGGTATGCCAAGTAAATAGACTCTCCATTTTTTCAAAGCCTCGACAATTGCAAGAACCTCCAGCTCGTAGGAGTGGTATTTCTCCTCGTAAGGTTTGGTTCTTCGACTCATAAATTGAACCGGATGTAACTCCCCATCATCCGAACTTTTTTGCAAAAGGACTGCTCCATAACCAAACTTACTGGCGTCAGCATGCACCTCAGTTATCGCGTCAGGGTCGTACAACTTCAAAACTGGTGCGCTTATAAGCGCCTCTTTCAATTGCCGGCAAGCCACCAGAACTTCATCCGTCACACGAAAAGGTACATTCTTCCTAAGCAAATCCGTTACGGGCCTAGCTTTTATAGCGTAATCTCCTATAAACCTTCTAAAATACGAAGTTAACCCCACAAACTTTTGCACCGACTTCCTATCGTTAGGGATTGGGTAATTTTTAACGGCCTTTATCTTCTCATCCGATGGTCTTATTGACCCATTTGCTATAACGTACCCAAGAAAATTAACCTCCTCCCGTAAAATTTGGCACTTCTGCCACTTCACATGCAAACCGCCTAATGCTGCCCTCTTCAAAACTATCCTCAACTTCTCAAGGCCTTCAATCACATCCTTGGAGGGAATAATGATGTCATCCATATAGACAATTATTGTATCATCACCTATCAGATCCCTTAAAACGGCAAAAATAAACCTCGTGAAAACAGCCGGTGAGTTACTGATACCAAAAGGTACATATGAAAACTCATACTGCCCGTTATGTGTCACAAATGAAGTATATCTTCGTGATGTTTCTTCCAAGGGGACATGAAAAAATCTATTTCTGAGGTCTAAAGTGGAGTATACCTTTCCCTTCTGTAATTTATCCAGCACCTCATCTATCAACGGCATCGGGAAATGGTCTCTGATTATCTTTTGATTCAGTCGTCTATAATCGCAACATAGTCGCTTTGTACCATCTTTCTTCGGGGTTAAAACCACAGGAGATGCATACTCAGAAGTACTAGGTTGAATAATTCCTTCCGCCAACCATTCTCTAATCTGCTTATCGATCACGGTTTGATCCGTCCACGGTATACGTCTTGGGCGTTGGTATATTGGCAAATCATCCTTTAATATTATTTTCATTTTAACTGGGCTCTCAAAGTCCCTAACTGGAGTATATCCATCTATCAATCCAGAAATTTCCAGGCTCATCTGTTTCTCAAGATGATCCAAATCAGGACGTATGTCCGGTTTACATTCCCCTAGATTCAAACATAGGCTCCCAAACTCCTTCAACAAAATGTCTCCCCTGGTAGGTCGCCCGAAAAAGGCCTCTCCGTCCTTTATAATTACCTCTGCCTTTCTAATCAGGGTGTTGCCAATCATAACCGCGTGCAGAATGTCACGTTCACCAACCACGTAAAAAGTTATATCGAACTTTAAATCATCGATCTCAACTAAACAATCGAAATGGCCCATAGTAACTATCTCACTCTCACCTATACCATGCAACTTTATCTTTTCAGGAACCAAATCTATCTCACCAAAAATAAATAGCGTATCCAACCTCATTAAACAAATGTCACATCCCGTGTCAATTAGAGCGGACAACTTCTTGCCATGAATCAAAATATCTTTAAAAATAAGACCTGGCCCCTTATTTACCATGTTTGCCTGATCCCTTTCCTCTTTGACCGTATTCTTGCCAGAATTTTTAGTCCGGCATTCGAACGACTTATGACCAAATCTTTGGCACTTGAAGCACTTAACCTGCTTTTCGGGACATTCTCTGGCCATATGATTTTTATCACCGCACTTATAACATTTTCTCTCTTTGTCGTCTTTCACCTTAGTGTCAGGTTTTTTCTCCACCAACGCAGACTCATTTCCCTTATTTGACGAACGAGGATTGAGTCGAATCTTCTCATAAATTTTAATTTGTTTCTTAAGTTCGGTCAACGTTTCGGCCTGATATAGAGCCGCCTTATTAAACCGTGAATCTGGTATTCCCTCTATAAAATATTCAATTACACTCTTTTCGTCCAATTCGATTCGCTTGGCAATCTCCATTATGCTGTACAAGTATTCTATCATTTGTTCGTTCCTATTTAAACGACGACTACGTAATTGACGAATAACATCAGCCGCAGAACAAGCTCCACCAAATTCCTCCAACAGTATTTTTCTCAAAGTTACCCAATCTCCCACCGTACTCTGACTTTTAATAAAAAGTTTAGCAGCACCCACCAATAACTGCTTAGCATATACCAACTTCTGCAAAGGGGTCCACTTGACAATTGCAGCCATATCCTCGAACTCGCTCAACCACTGATTAATGTCAGGTGATTTAGTTCCCGAAAAAACAGATAAACTTTCCTCCACATCCCTCAGAGTATAAATACCTTTCTGTAAAGCACCCTCCTCACCATCTGCAACAGAACCGCTGCTCGTCCCAGGATTGCCTCCTGCACCCCCACTATCATCAACAGTATCCAGCAAATCCGAAATGTCCATCTCATAATACCCTAACAATCTAACCTGCAAATCTACCTTCCGTCCTTGCAACTCCAAACCAAGTTCACCCAACTTCGTCTTCAACTCCGAAACACTCATCCCTAAAATAACCGATTTGTCCATGCTCCCCGTCACGATCGCCAAACCAATAAAATTAATTACACTTGATATTCGTTACAATATTATACACGGTAAATAGTTCCCAGATCAAACTTAAACTTAACAATTTAAATAAAAATCAACTTTAAGTTCAACAAATCAATTCCAAAATTACGTTAAATATTTTCCCAGCAACATTAAAGTTTATTATTACTAAAATCAAATTCAATCAATAATTATAAATTCCCAAATACAAATCAAATTATCAAGTTACGTTGCTGTTTTGTTAACAAAATTAAAGTCAATCATCAATAAAATCAAATTCAATCAATCAAATAAATTCACAAAACGAATCAAAATATTAAGTTACGTTAATCATCAATCAAATCAAATTCAATAAATAATTATAAATTCACGAATACAAATCCAATTATTAAGTTACGTTAATGTCTTCCTAACAAAATTAAAGTTAATCATCAATAAAATCAAATTTAATCAATTATTCAAGAAATTCACAAAAACAAATCGAATTATTAAGTCACGATAATGTTTTCCTAACAAAATTAAAGTTAATCGTCAATAAAATCAAATGTAATCAATTATTCAATAAATTCACAAAAACAAATCAAATTATTAAGTTACGTTAATGTTTTCCTAACAAAATTAAATTTAATCATCAATAAAATCAAATTCAATCAATTATTTAATAAATTCACAAAAACAATCAAATTATTAAGTTACGTTAATGTTTTCCTAACAAAATTAAATTTAATCATCAATAAAATCAAATTCAATCAATTATTTAATAAATTTACAAAAACAAATCATATTATGTATTAAATGATGAATGCACTACTTGCCACCTCTGTTCTCTTGTTGTCATCTACCTCTATGCAATTTTACTTTGAAACGGTTTTTTTTTCATTGGCTTCTTTAAATCAACGGCTTTTTTTCCTTTTTCTCTTCCACTGGTTCACTTCTTGTTGCTTGTGCAAATTTTTTCTCTCTACACTTAGCCTTATTTCTTAAATTTGTTCCGACACTCAGTCTTTTTTTTTTTTTTTTCGACACTTAGTTGACACCCAGTCGTTTTGACACTCAGTCGTTTTGACACCCAGTCGTTTCGACACTCAGTCGCTCACTTCGACACTCAGTCGCTATTTTGACAAACAGTTTTTTCTACGACACTCAGTCTGTTACACTTATTTGTTCTGACACTCAGTCGTTTACTTCGACACTCAGTCGCTATTTCGACACTCAGTCGTTTTGACACCCAGTCGTTTCGACACTCAGTCGCTCACTTCGACACTCAGTCGCTATTTTGACAAACAGTTTTTTCTACGAAACTCAGTCTGTTACACTTATTTGCTCTGACATTCAGTCGTTTACCCCGACACTCAGTCGCTATTTCGACACTTAGTCGTTATTTTGACAAACAGTTTTGTCTTCGACGCTCAGTTTGTTACACTCATTTGCTTTAACACTCAGTCGTTTACTTCGACACTCAGTTCGCCAAACTCGTTGACACTCAGTTTTTTTTTCTTTTTCTCTTTTTTACAACACAAATTTAAGGGTGGTTTTTTTTTTTATCTATTAACCGTTTTTTCCTTTTCCCTTTTTTTCTTGATCACTTGTTGCTACACAACTTTTATTTTTTATTCCGCAATTTTTGTAACGAACATAACTTTTTGTTGCTGTGTTTTTCTTTTCCCACTCTTCTCACTCCGTGTAATTGATGATGCAATTTACTCAGTTTTTCTTTAGCTTTTATTATTTTACAGGTACCAATTTTTTCGTCTTCTTTTCAATAAACAAAAAACACTTTTGCAACAACTCCACAACACGTTTTTTCTAATTTCCACTTTATTTTGGTTGAGCCCCCATTAATGTAGGATTAAAGGTACTATCCTAAAGTCTTCTGTTTATAATGAAACACACATGTACATAAGTTTAATATACAGTTTATTGAAATTAATAAAATATGGAAAAATAGAAGAAAAATAAGATAAGTTTAATTAATTCACGGCTTAGCGATTTCATCCGCTTCTTTCAACTGTCTATTGTCAACTAACTGTCTTCCCACACATCGCCTCTATTTTACGTCACTATTGTCTTGTTCGTTGATTGTCAAACTAACAGAGTTGCATCCCATTTAACCCTTAGCCCTACATATATATATATATATATATATATATATACTCAGTAAGTACTTTTTTTACTTAAAGAAATTATAACTTTTATTATTTAATGTTAATATTCATATGTATTTCATATTCATACTAATTAGTACTGCAGATAGGTTGTTTGGTTTCAGATTTTTACATTTTCAAATAACCAAATAACAGATAACATTAGTTGTATTTAGAAAAACCAAATTTTCTCAACCGATATATATTTCTGGTTTAATTTTAATCAAAATGTGTAATTTTCGTTTCAATATTGTAAATAGTTTAAATTTTATAACGTTTTTGGGAAAAAAAATTTTCCCAAAAGGTTTTTTTCATAAATGTTGTTTTGTGCTATCTAACACACACGTTTATTTTTTCTTGTAAAAAGTGCTATCTACTAGTGCTGGGATACTATCGATATTTTCCACTATCGATATTTATCGATAGTTCAGATTTCACTATCGATATATCGATATTACTATCGACTGAATGTTTGTACTTGTGCAGGAAAACTTTAATTATTTTTTTATAAGGCTACAGTCCGTTGTTTTTATCACTTTATTGAATGTATGAGACGTACATATGTACATACCAAAGTAAGGCCCTATCACCACGCTGTAGCCGATGTTGTGCTGAAACCGAAAAATGTTTCCTCAGGTCATTTCGGAACAAAAACGTTCCGCGTGGAAGCCAATTTCTGAAAGCCCTTTAAGATTTTTTTAATTTTTTCAAAATTTTGTATTTTTTTAAAATTTCTTAATGTAATTATATGATTAAAAAAAATCACAATCTAAAAACTATCTTTGTTAAGTAAAATTAACTTAAGATTAAGAGTTCGTGTTGATTTTCATTGGGAGAAAATATCTTGTATGACTTTGATGGCGCGTTCCGCACAAATGTTGCTGCGTTGGGTTTTTGGAATTCTTGATTCATCTTTCACCCAATGTCTAAGAAAGCATTTCTAAGCATTACATAAATTCGCATATTGCATATAATTTGCTACGAAATTTTGGAATAAGTATGTAAGCTAGAATTGCAAGAATTGTTTATCACCATAAACAGCTTATTAACTGTGTATGGTGTAGGTGTAAATGCATTATTACTGATCCCAAACTTAATTGCATTTGACGCGGAACCCTTTTTAACGATATCGAAAATCTAAGGATGCAGTTCTTATTGTTTTTTTATGCACTACATGGTATGGATAGGGCCATTTTGCTATTTTCAAAAATTGTAAAAAAGTAATTTCCCTAATGTATATACGCACGTTATTTTAGATGGCAGTTTTTTAAAACTTGATAATAACCTTTCTGAAGGAACCGAAGTAACAGGGACTATTAGATATTCCATTGCAACTTGAAAAAATTTTCTAAATTCTAAATCCAAAAAGGTAATCAATCTAGCGGACTTATCATCTAATGGTCGTTCATTGTTTTGTCCTATGCTTGCAATTGCATTTGGATTTGCATTTTTTTTACATAATTAGAAAAATATTTGACATTTCATTCCCTATATAAACATGTACAAATTTCGACTTAAAGGCCTTTAATTAGCAGTAAAAAGCACTGCTAAGCAATCCATACCACTTGCCATTCTTGTTGTTTGTATGCACTGCTGTAATTCATCGCGAATTAATAATAACAAGTTAAAATTTGCGGCAAAAAACTGTGTGTGTGTATAGCTGCTGTTAGATATCTTCATATCTGTATTTTAAATACTAAAAATATCGATATTGATATTTTTCCTATCGATATTTTCGATATTTTCAGACTATCGATAATATCGATAGTCTATCGATAGTTTCCCAGCACTACTATCTACATAAAAATATATTACTTCATATAATAAAATGATAAAAAGTGTTATTACAAAGTAGACATATTATACATCAAAGGGTTGGGAATTGTGTCTAGATTTCATAAACTAATATAATTTTTAAATTTGTTGTACAAATTTTGCAAAAAACTGCAAAAAAATTGTTTTATGAGTTGTTGTAAGCAATATAAATTTTAATTTATCTAATAAAATCTTTGTTAGCTAATATTATTTAATGAAATTTTACAAATAAATACATGTTTTAATGCTTAATACAAACCAGCTCAAAATTTTATTAAATTTAGAAAACGAATCCCACAATTCCCAAAAAAACAGCCGAAAATTCCCTAAAATTAGGGGTTTTTAGAAATATAATGGCTACCAAGCACGGGTCTTAAGCGGCCCATACACTTGCAATATTATTGTATATGATCTTCGCCTTTTTATTTCAATTTTGTCCTATATTATCCAATAAGTCGCACAATGGTTTCATTCATTCAATAAAAAGGTGAACATAAACTATAGGAATAACGTAAACAGCATTGTATAATGTTGCCAACACATTTCACTTTATTTTTGTTGTGCAATAAAAATCAAAAGTCTTTTGATTGTTGCCAATATATTTTGCCACCTACGAATATCACATACACATTGTACAATACGTAAAATTGAAAAATTTTATTGCAAGGGTATGAGCCGCTTTAGTATTCATATTGCACAATTATTATACACATATCGGGTCATACAAAGTCGAACGATTTGCCCGAAATTGGACCGTCCGAATGGACCACCTCAGACAAAGTCATGGCCAAAATTTATTTGTACATGATACAGTCAAATCCCGATAATTCGTACCCCGATAAATCGTAATTCCCGATAATTCGTAATAAACTGTCGGTCCCTTGAAAAAATCTCGTTAATTCGTAAAGTTTCCATACATTTTGGTCCCCTCGATAATTCGTAATTTTTTTTCGAAGAAAATCGTCTTTACATCTTATAAATCGTAATTGTTTGCTAACTACCACTTATAATTCGTAATAAAAACAACAGAAACATGGAAATAATGATTTTTTGTTTACCGTTTTTTTTTGCGTGTGTTTTTGCTTGTTCGTGTGTTTATTTTCTTAAGATCAGTTTGTTACATAAATAATTTTTATAGGTATATTTTATTTTTAACAATTGTCTTTTATGTGTTTTTTATTGTTTTAGTAAATAAATTGAAAAACCCCGTTAATTCGTATTAATTTTATTTAAACCCCGGTAAATCGAAATCCCGCTAAATCGAAAACCCCTATAATTCGTAAGAAATGGCCGGTCCCTTGCGATTACGAATTATCGCGATTCTACTGTATTATACAAATAAAACTGTTAAGCGAATTTATTTGTATAATATCTTTAAAGTTTCTAAAATCTTTGGATGAAGTTTCCTGATGATCTGGCCTATGCAACCAGTGAAATGCGTATGTTAATAGCTTATCTCATCAGCAATAAATTTCAGTGTTTTTATCAAAAATAAAAATTAGGAATTAAGCGCGACAAACAAAATCTTGTTGATAATTCACAAAAACATATTTCAAACAAATTATGATAAATTTGAATCTTATATTTTCAAAATACTGGACCAATTATGGAGTACTCGGCAAGCGCATTTCTATAAAAAATTATTTTTAGCATCCAGCTAAAATTAAGAACTAAGGATTGTTTTTAGTTTTTGTTATACCTGAGATGTCCTAATTTGGGAACCTATAGCACCTCTCCTGCTAAGTCTATAGACCTCAAATCCAAGACCTAAACTCGACTACAACTTTTTAAGCCCTTATAATCTGGCCCACGTTCTTTTTAACTAAGCAAACGGATGCATTTCCAAAGCATTGAAGTCTGCTATTTCGCAAGAATATAAATTTTTTTATGATAATTTAAAATATGTATGTGGATATAGTTAAATTATTTATTGCTTTTCAATAAACATTAGTGTACAATTAAAACTTAATTTCGAGTTCAGTTAACATGATTATGCGTTTCTTTAAATTTTACTATGTATTTAAAGTCTCAAAAAGTATTCTTTGCAGCTCATTTTTTTTTTGTTCAAATAGTGCTATCTGCTTATTTCAATTAAAGTACTGCACAATTCAACATTTTATGAAAAAATGTCGTTCTCCATATTTTCATGCATTGACATGTTATGTTAACTCAGACAAGGTGTTATGCCATGTTATGTCTACATTACATACAGTCTACAACTGACATGAAATGCTTAACATTAACACTAAAATGATGTTAGTGTTAAGTATAGACTCATCATGTTAGAGGTTTTCTCATGTTATAACACGGTTGTTAATGCAAATGTTTTAACAACGCTTTTATAACATCATGTTATAACAGCAAATCATGTCAGTTGTAGACGGGGAGTTAACATACTGTCTTTGCATGTCTTTGCAATTTGGTTAAGCTGTTGTAGGCTGTTATTGTATTTTTAAATGTTTAACCTGCAGCATGTTTTAATACTGTTTGAACCTGCCTGTTTTGTATTAAAAATATTAATTAACTGCCTGTTTAACTATATCGAACGTCATCGTTCGCATAGAAAATAACATTTAAAACAAAAACAAAAATCGAACATTGTTCGAAGTTTGTTTTTGTTTTTAATGTTATTTTCTATGCGAACGATGACGTTCGAAATCCATGAACAGGCTGTAATTCTTAAATAAAGATTCTAAATTAAATAATCGACCAACAATTGTTCCAATAGAAAAAAAAACTTTTATTTTAAATATTAAATAAAATTGTCTGGCTCTCATATCTCAAGATTTCATTGTGCACTTGGTCATCGTATTCGGGTGGAAAAACAGCCTGCATAAAATCATTAAAAATATCATGTTCAGAATCTACTGATTCCATTGTAGTGTCTGCGACATTCAATGCGTTTTTGTTTGTTTCTAACATTTTTATGCATTGTTCATGAATGATTCTTTTCTCACTCTCCGAAAAATGTTGCAGCTTGTTCGCAGGTCGAAATAAAAAGAGTAAAATTTTATGAAAATCCTTAATCAATCACAGATTCTATATAATGCGAAATTTTCTCCTTGAATGTTTTAATAGTTTGAGAATCATTTTGTTCGTTAACTATAACTCCTTTTTTAAGTTTTCTTATTTGAGGATAAACGTAATGAATTGTAGGATATTTGTCTCTTTCCAAAAGCTTCGAGACTTTCTCAAAAGGTTTAAGAATCTCAATTATATCATTTATATTAGATATATTAAAATTTTTCAATCTTGCAGTCTCCTGCTTTTCTGAAATTATCTGGGTTATAGGGACCCAGTTAAACTGTATTGATTTTAATAAATCGAAAACAGTGTTTCATCGTGTTGGAGTATAACTTTTTAATGTTGTGTTTAAACAACTATTCACCTCTGACTTCTTTAAATATTTTACAAGCTTGGTGCAAGACCCTACAGTTGTGTTCACTTCAGCTGTATCAGATATTGCTTTTTCAAGGACATTATTTATAAGGTGGTTAATGCATAACATATTTTCATTAAAATTAAACGCTGCTTTCATATTTGATCCGCTGTCAGTTACTATTGTGACCCTATCTACATAAAAAGGTATATTTTAATCAGGTATGTGATGGGAAACGATTTTGAAAACAATACGATTTGAAAACGATAATATCGTTTTCAGTATCTTTAAAAATTGATTTCTAATACATTTGCCTCTGTCTTCCTGTAACTATATATTCTTTTAAATTCTTTATTATATATGTAGAGTGAACTGTATTTTGAACAAACAATTAAGACTTTACTGTAGAAATGGATTTTAAAATCGGTCGAAATTCATCACACCTGCTAAAGGCGATAATTTTGAAAACGATCGTTTTTCATCACACACCTGAATATTTTTTTTCTAAAATCTTCAAGCAAAATCCTTAAAATTAATAAAAATCATAATTAATAAGTTTTCATATTTTATTTTTAGTTATATTTTATATAATAAGCCATTCAAATGATGCATTGTAATCATTAACAACGTATGCTGCATATGTCGCATGTGTCGCAAGTTAAAATTAATGTTGACATGTTAATTTCCCATGTTGATGTCTGTAAAGTCACTGTTAAAACTATGCATTGTTTTGTTTTCATTTAATTCGACCAGTGATGCCAACTTTTGGAGAGCAAAAAGCACTTTAAAATTTAAAAAAAGCACTAAAAAGCACTACTTCGAGCAAAAAAAAGCGTAAAAAAGCACTAAGCTATTTTTACAATTTAATGAAACACATAACAAGTTGCATTCCGCTGTGCCGAATATTATATAACTCCAAAATTTAAAACAAAGGCGACGGCGTTTATGTGGGCCATTTTCATTTAAGATTAAATCATAAATACATTTACATTTGTTTATAAAAATTTTTAAATCTTTAATAAAAATAATATCATCGAAAGCATTTGGAGCATCATCAGCTGAGTTTGAATTGGCCATAAAACAGTTTTAAAGTAATACAAAAGCGCATGAAAAATGGCAGGTTACACAACGTTCGTTATAAAAGCAATTATTGTCAGCTGTTTTTAATTTATTTAACACTTTGCTAATACCAAGCTACGGCTCTTTTTTTGTTTTTAAAGTCTTTGCGTTTTTTTGTACGGTTTCCGACTGCATTGTTTTAAACAATTCCTTATATTTTCTAAGCCATTTTCTACTTTTGAAACAGTATCTACATCTTTCAAAAAATGTTAACCAAAATACATTGTTTTTATTACTGCCCGTCTACAACTGACATGATTTGCTGTTATAACTTGAAGTTATAAAAGCGTTGTTAAAACATTTGCATTAACAACCGTGTTATAACATGAGAAAACTTCTAACATGATGAGTCTATACCTAACACTAACATCATATTAGTGTTAAAGTTAAGCATTTCATGTCAGTTGTAGACTGCATGTTACGATTACTAAATATGTTGTCAACGCTAAAAAGTGCAACGTTTCATTCTTTTAAAAAGGCGCTAAAAGCACTGTGAGAAATTGTTAAAGGCACTATAAATACCCGCTTTTCAAAAACGGGTGTTTAACAAAATTTCGGGTATTGCATAAGCAAAAAAGCACCAAAAAATACCCGAAAGGCACCAAAATGGCAACGCTGAATTCGACAGTGTCTTATTATGTTATTGTCATACCTGTATGAGCGGCATAAAATGAATTGACAATAACATTATGTGGCCATGTTAACATGATTTATAGTTCAACATTTGCAGGTCTTTAATTTCAATGTTCAAGTCGATAAAATTTTAATTAGTAAATAGTGCTATCAGACATATAAGCGCGAATATCTGGAATTAAAAAAAAAATTAATATATATCATACATAGACGTTTATTTTTAATAACATTGTAAAATAAAGTTTAGTTATTACTCTAGAGTTATCGAAAAAATCAGTTTTTTCGCTCTCCTGTAAAATTGTGATTTTTCAGATAGCACTATTTGAAAAATAACCCTCGATATATTTCCTCTCCGCTTGTGGTGAAGAATATGCATAAAAAGAAGCCAGTCACTTAAATTTGTATCGAATTGAATTAAAGTTTTAAACGAGTTTTACGAATGCAAATTGATTTACATAATAATAAAATGTACTACAGCATGAATAATGATGAAGGTGTGACATTTAATTGATAACGATGTCGTAACATTCATTAGCATTATGTTTGTTGGATACAAATGCATAAATGGCATTAAAGACGGTTTATAAGAATTTATGAAACATTAACTAAAACTGAAATAAAAAGCAATAGCAGCTTAAAAAAAACTTATAAAGTGCCTAAAATAAAACAAATGGAATAACCCATCAGTCATTCAGAAAAAAACCAGCACACTTTCCAGGCAATGGAATATTTTATTTATTTGGTTTTACTATGACATACAGAAGGTCATCCTTTATCTGTGAATAATATTTATAATATAAATAAATGTGTATAGACCTAAAGCAAATTTTAGCAAAAAATGTTATTTATTAACAACTATGAAATTCCGTTTCTTTTGTTTGTTTTCATTCAATATTTTGTTAAACAAAACAAAAATCACTTCAAACACTTGTCGCATACAAGTTTTTTTTTCCTTCATACTCATACATTTGTTTTGTTGGCCTGGGTTTTTGTTTTTGTTGTTGTCGTTGGTGTTGGTGTTGCTGTTGGTAGTTTAAAGAGTTAGCGCAAAAAACGTACTGAAAAAATAATGAATGTACAAAACAAAGTTTTAAAATTATAAAATTTTTTTAAGGTTTGCTTATTAGTTTAACGTACGTCGTCGTGCGAGTATCATGTTAATTCGAATTCGCCTGGCTTCGAAATAAAGTTTTGGTCTTAAGTCTTGCGTTTCGCTTTTGTAAAGTGTTAAAACAAGTTTGTGTTTTAAGTCTTTAAGTTAAATAAATGAATATTTTTTTAAAAAAAAATTAACTCTTTTTTTTCGTAATCTATTGAACAACATAATTTAAAAATTATTTCGAAAAAAGCCAATTTTTGCCAAAGCAATAAAAAGTGAGTGCAAAATAAAGAAAATATGAGAAAATAAAAATAAAAAATTATTAATATTATGTAACATTAAATTTTAGATAAAGAAAAAAATTAATTTTTTTAAATATTTGTTTATGACTGTTTTAGGTGGAAAATATTTTTTTTTTTTTTAATAGAAAGTAATAGTCCGTTAAATTTCAATTTGTGCTTTTTTTTATTACCATAAAAACGAGTTCATTCGCCATCTCTTTAGTTTTCACTACGCAAAAAAAAAACAAAATACCTATTGCTAAAAAAAAACTTAAAATTTTCTAGAAACCCAGCAAACACAACCATACGATATATATTAAGTTATGCAGATTGACTAAGCCAAATTTACATTTATCGATTTTAAACATTTTAAAAATATTTTCCTTAACACAAAAGAATGAAATTTTAAATATTCTTCTAGCCAATATATTGGGAATATTGCTAAATTGTTTTAATATATTTTCCAAATGTTTGTAGGGTTTTAATTTCATTTTAAATATAAAACTTTGTGAAACATTGCACTTTCCTTTTGACATGGACAACTTTTTAGTTATTTATTTAGTGAAAACAAGAAACAGTACAAAAAAAAACTTAAAAAAAATAAGTTTCACCAAGGCGGTTTACACTTAAAAAAAAACCTTAAAAAAACGGAAACCTTACCATTCGTGTTTTATTAATTCTACTAAAAGTGTAAAAAATACTAAAAACTAAAAAAAAAAAAATGAATTTCTTTGTAGTGCATGTTTAGAAAAAAAACCAAAAAATTTGCGAAACTACTTTAAAAACCAAAAGAAAAAAATATAAAAAAAAATAAAACCACAACATAAAGTTAAATCATTACGAAAAAAAACAGGAAAGAAAAGCTTTTTAATTAATTAGAAAAAATAACACACTCAAGAGATTTTAAGACAAATAAATAAATTATTTTGGTTAAAAAGAAAAAAATTATAACGTTTTTTTTTCTTTAGTTAATAAAATACAATAAGAAAAAAACGGAAATGTAAAATTTATCTACTTAAAATATTTTACAACATCTGTCTGGTTTTCATTTAGTACAGTGGGACCGTAAAAACTTAATTACCTGCAAATAGGTGCAAAAGCTAACTGGTTTGTTATAGTGGGAATGTGCATTGAGTCTATATATTAAAAGGGATTAAAAGTTCACTGTTCTGCTTAAATTTTACTTAGAACTTGTACTAGTTCATTCTCGAGTAGTTAATTTTTAAACCGATCACTTTTTCAACGTAAGCGAGTTTAATAAGCAAACATCGTAAAAAAATATTAACTCACTGTTTGTTGCTGTTTTGTTTAAGCTTTGATATTATTACGGTTAAGACTTTTGAGTGCTTATAATTCTCATTCGCTTAGCAGTTTTTTTTTGAATAATATCTTTAACTTTTCTAAAATCTTTGGATGAAGTTTCGTAATGATCAGGCCTAAGCAACCAGTGAAATGCGCATAGGAATAGCTTATCCCACCAACAATAAGTTACAGTTTATCAATAGTAAGAATTTGGAATTTAGCACATCAAAACTAACAGCCAGGCCCACGATGTCACACGTTAACGTTCGCATAGAAAATTACATTTAAAACAAAAACAAATTTTAGAAATTGTTTTTGTTTTAAATGTAATTTTCTATGCGAACGTTAACGTGTGACATCGTGAGCCTGGCTGTTAATCTTACATGTTGTAGTTATTTCTTTGGCAAGAGTGATGAATTTATGAATGTTATTTTTGTCAAGCGAATAGGGCCTAAATTTCTTCAATGTAAATAAAATTCAATTTTTAATTACAATATTTTGTTCCCGACGTTTCGTCGATTGTTTGTCGACTTTTTCAAGGGATTGTCTATTTAAAAATTATAAAACAATAAAACAAGTACAATAATGTAACACATAAACAATTAAGACTTACAATATGAAATTTAATCACATTAAAAAGTTTTAGATGTACTCAGGATCATACAAATATAAAACATAATTTTAATATTTAAATACATATTAGTTTAAACTTTAAATATATCACAGCTCAAGTAATGGCAACAATATAACTCGCATTTATGTTGTTCGTGTCTTTCTTTACATCGTTTTCGTTAATACACAGCAATTTTCAATTTTTAAAATCAGAATTATCAGAACTAGTTTAGACATAATAAAAAAACCGGTATAATAATTATCTTTTATAAAACGATTTCTTAGGGCGGGTTTTTGAAATGTGGACTACGTTTAAATTTAGTTCAACGTATTCTGAAACTCAAATTTTTCCGACGAAATGTATTATTTTTTCATTATTATTCCATTAAAGACCAACATTTTAAGCAAAGCTGAAATTAAATTCAGGTATTATAATTATTTTTATACCCACACCACAATAGTGGAGAGGGTATTATGCATTTGTGCTGATGTGTGTAACGCCATAAAATATTGATCCTAGACCCACCTCAAAGTATACCGATCGACTCAGAATCACTTTCTGAGTCGAACTAACGATATCCGTCCGGCTGGGTGGCCGATCAAACCGATTTTAATGAAATTTAAAACTTACATAGAACCATATCTTCATGGACACAAAAGGGATGTATTTTTTAAAAAATAGGACCACGAGGCGAGATAGGGCCAATTTCTGCCTCTCAAACCGATTTTAATGAAATTCAAAACATAGATAGATCCATATCTATATGGACACATAAGCTATACAGTTTTTCAAAAATAGGACCACAAGGGGAGGTAGGGGGCCCCTCACAAACTTTTAACCCGATTTTAATGAGTTTTATAAACATAGATAAATCCATATTTATATGAACATAAAAGCATGATGTGTTTTTTAATACTGTGGTGTAGGGTATCATATGGTCGAGCTTGACCGACTATACTTTCTTACTTGTTTAGTATCTTCTTGGGGAGGACTTAAGTCAAGGTTAAAACAAGAGAGAGTGATATACGTTAAAATCGCGAAAAAGTTAACTCTCGTAAAAGTAAACCGAGCTTTAGCGTCTCTGTGCTGCTCTAAAAAGTTAACTCTTAGTTAACATTTCTGAGCGTATTAATAAAAACAAGTTAGAGTGCTATATTCGGCTGTGCCGAATCTTTGATACCCTCCGCCGACAGTTCGAATGTTTTAGGAGTAATATCTGTATGATGTCTATTAAGACAACTGCATTAAAATTGGTTGCGGTTTAAACCTATATTAAATTATTGACCGACAATCAGAAAGTTTAATGCTTTTTTAGCAATTTTAACTAGCTTGAGTAAAATATCACGATTCGTAACAGTTAAGGCCAAATCTAACTGATTTTCAGGAGGGTAAGCTATGGTAAGCTATGAACCAATTATCCCAAATTCTGCAGAGTAATTTCTGGTATTAAAAAACATAATTTCAATACAGCGGTGCAATTAGTTTAAGCGTTTGCAGAGGCTGCTAAGAAGCTAAGCTGGAAGAAAGTTGATCGCAAATCTATATCTGCTACGGTTTTAGGCGTATTTAACTATTTTACCAGAGTGGGCTTTATATGGCGCCTATGGTAAATTATAAAACTGTTTTAGGCGTACTAAACTGTTTTCCGGGAGTAGGGTTTATATGGGGACTAGGGTAAATTATGGACCGATCTTCACGAAATTTCACAGTGTCATTTCTAATTCTAGAAAACTGTGATGTACCAAATTTTGTTATGATATCATTATTTTTTACGTTTTAAGGCGTACTAAGCTGTTTTCCGGGGGTAAGGTTTATATTTTAGGCGTACTAAGCGGTCTATGGTAAATGATGGACCATTCTTTACAAAATTTTAAAGTTTTATTTCTAGTCCTATAAAACTTTTACGTACCAAATTTTGTTATGATAGCATTACTTATTACGGATTAAGTCGTACTAAACTGTTTTCCATAAGAAAAGTTTATATGGGGCCTTGGGTAAATTATGAACCGATCTTTACGAAATTTTACAGTTTTAATTCTAGTCCTATAAAGCTTTGACGTACCGAATTTTGTTATGATAGCAATATTTTTTACGTTTTTAGGCGTACTTAACTGTTTTCCGGGAGTAGGGTTTATATGGGGCCTAGGGTAAATTATTGACCGATCTTCACGAAATTTCACAGTCTTTTGTCTAGTCCGATAAAATTTTGATGTACCAAATTTTGTTATGATCGCCTTATTTTTTACGTTTTTAGGCATACTAAACTGTTTTCCGGGACTAGGGTTTATATGGGGCCTAGGGTAAATTATTGACCGATCTTCACGAAATTTCACAGCGTGATTTCCAGTCGAATAAAAAAAATTTTTGCAAAATCTTTTATCATTCTGTGCATTGTTTTACTATTTATGTTAGTTTTAGGGACAAAATTATCAATTTTTTTTAGGTGGTGGTTCCATATTTTGATTCATAGATTGATTTCAATCCCAAACTGCTTAGGATAACTAAAAGCAATTTGACACCAAGTTTGTTTAGTTCTTTTGAGTTTTTCGAAAGTGAGCGTGTTTTCAACAGACGGACAGACAGACGGACATGGCTAAATCGACTTAGAATTACTATAATAGAATAATAAAGAAGTTTCACACGGAATGACAACCTTAGTATACTCTCTTCACAACTAATTGTGGTGGAGGGTATAAAAAGCATCGCAATTCAAATAAGATTTACAGCGGGCACCACAGAGTTTGCACAAAATTGATTAAGATATTCTAGCAAAAATATTCGCTATTGGATTATACTGTATCTGAAGTAGCAAACTTAAAAATAAGAAAATAAATTCATGAAATGTGACGACGACATATGAAAAATCTAAGTTTGTTTTTTGTAACGATCAAAACTTTGTCATAGAAATAAATTTGCGGCCAACTATTACTTTAACTTCCAGTTAACAAAATGTTTTTGACAGTTATAACTGATAGTTATTTACAGCGTTCAAAAAATTGCAGTCAAAGTAGAAAAACTGCCACTTATTCCACTTCTTTTTTGCTTTTACTTTTAATTCAATTAAGGTAAAAAGTCGCTGTCAAACCAAAGCAAAAATTGTGGACACATTTTCGTTTTTTGTTCGACAGTGTGAAATTGGCCGTTAGTGTTTTTTTTCTGAAAAATTTATGTTTTTTTTTTATTATAATCTTTTTAATTTAAAACTGCTTAGAAAAGTTAATACATAGTTTGAAAAATTTAATAGCCCTTGGGAGATTTCGATTGACTTTTTCGCGATTCTACTGTACTTGGCTTTGCCGTATTCTAAATACCGTTCACCACTGCACAGGCAATTTTTTAAAGTTTCAACTTTTTTGTTTCTTTTTTTGTGATGGGTTCCAAAAGTTAAGGTCTCGATCATATTATGAAACATTTGCTGCGAAACGTATGAGTTTTAGAATGAAAGGAGAAAGGCGAATGCAAAAGTGTACTTTGTTTCGTATACAAGCAGTGTTTGTGAGTTTGTTATTTAGCAAAAGAAGAAGAAAGAGAGAAGGCATACAAAATATTAAATTGCTGCAAAATTCATTCTATGGACACGAATGCAGTTTCATAAGATAATTAAAGAAAGTTTCTGCAGCAGATGTTTCATAAGTCTGTGTTCATACTGCTGATGTCTAATTAACATTAGTAGTATCTTCTATGAACTTTCATTGACGTTCAAACAATTCATGTCATGTTGACGACATGTTGTTTTTAAAGTCTTTAAATACGAGTAAAAAAGCAAAAAAAAAATAGGGAAAGAGTAAGCAAAAAACATAAGCCGTATGAACACAGACTTATATGGACAAGGACAAAGAAAAACTTGCTACCCATATTTTACTAAGTTTATTTAAGGTGAAAAAATTAAAGGCTGTCGTTGTTTTTTGCTTATATCTCAGCCGTTTGTGGCTGAAATTCAAAAGCAGACTATTCCAGACTATATGTGATATAAATATATAACAAACCAGTCCCCGTCATATCTAGGTTCTTCAGAAAACTTATTTCAGCCATCACAGGGATAAACAAATCGACGAACGGATAGACGGATATATTGGCAAACTTATAGACACCCCCTTTTACTCTTTCCGCCTGTAGCAATAACAAACTTTTAAATAGTGCTACCTACCTCGATTGTAAAACCACTTGCATTTGCTGTGGCCAGCCTGTTTTGTTTATTTGATTAACAGTGGACGAAGAAGAAGAAGAAGCCAATTCAAAAGTATACGAAAGTAACACAGTAGTCAAATAAAAAATGCTACTCAATTTTGATAATAAATACAAGTTCACCAATTTAGTGACTTCAAATCGTAATCGGATTTTTTTTTTCTTTTTTAAAATGTAATTTTCAGCATATCGACCCATTTGCGCAATATTATCGTATATGGGCACTTCCAAGATTGTAAACGGGACATTCGGACACGTTTATATTGACAAAACTGTAAAAAAAAAACCTGATTTTCATTTTTTAAATTAATGATTCTTTTAACTCTCAGTTAGCTCTTTAATTTCCGCAAATGAAATTGTTCGCTTACTGTCGTGGTTTCCGAGATAATTGCAAAAAAACAGTGATTGTAAACGGGACAAAAAACGGAAGTGGGTTTTAAGGGGTAACCGTTTAAACAGTGATTTCTGCGAAACCTGACACAATATTTTATTGGGATTTATTTTTAAATGTTGCGTACTAATGTGCCCTAAAAATGGTTTCGATTTCAAAATAAAATATGAATTACATTTTGTTAAATAAATTGTTAAAGAAATTGTAAACGGGACATTGTAAACGGGACAATTTTTCCACCATGATTTAAAATTTTTTTATGTTGCTATTTATAATCCTTTATATAAGAAACTTAATAAAAAATGTTTTTCAGATCATAAATATGCCTTAGATTAGAGTATTGTTGTTCCAAATGCATATTTTCTAATATACACAAGCATGTGCTAAAAGTTGTAGTACTTCGTTTACCATTTATCTTTTTTTTTCGAATCAATTAATTTATACGCATATATTAAAAAATATAAGAAATTCTCTAAATAAATCTTGAAAAGAAAAATTTTTTTTTCCATTTTTTGTGGTTGACGTTTTTTGGAAATAGCCATATGACAATTTTTTTGAAATTGAGTTTTTTCGCCTGATAAAATATTGTAGGCGAATTCCACTTCGTTGCTCCAAAAATTTAATGCATATTTTCATATTATATTGCAAGTGATAGCAGAGAAAAGTATAAAAATGGCTCTCCTGTAAAATTTGGTTTTTGTAACATACGATAATTTCGCGCAAAGGGGTCGATATAAGCGAATATCATGTTTTATTTTTGTCATTTCTCAAATTTTCGATATAAAATACAGCTGAAAAATGTAAAAAAAGCATTTTCCAGTATTTAAATGTTCTGAAGAATTATGAATTATACATATTAATCAGCCTTGTTACGGTTCTCGATGTTGAAATAGACTCTGTAGCAGATTAAAATAACACACAAATTTTATTTTGACTACAGTTGAACTCACTTATAACTGGCACTTTTTAAATTTTCTTTAATATTTGACGTAGAAACATAAAATTAAGCATGCAAAATATGCTGAGTACATGAGAATCTAAAAGAGGGACCTTATTGGTCCTTTCTTGTTCTTCAACTGGTACTTTTTGAATTTCTGTTAGTATTGGACCTAAAAATAAAAAATTAAACATGCAAGGCTCGGAGTGAAGGAGACTCTGTAAGAGAGATCTTTTTGGTACTTTTTCGATTCTTAACTGGTACTTTTTTAATTTTATTAATACTGAACCTAGAAACATAAGGTTTGAAACAGAAGGATTGAAAAACTATAAGAGGAGACTTTTTGGTCCTTTTTTGTTTTTCAATTGGTATTTTCTGATCTTTTTTCTATTATTGAACTAACAAAATTAAATTAATCATTCACGGGTTTGAGTGGAAGATAACAAATGAACTGGAGGTTGGTTCCTCGCCATATCGATCCACTAAGACGAAAAAAATTTTTGAAACATGTAAATGCATATTTGTATATATGCTTTCTTCATATAATAATTATAGTCTTTTTAAACTTATAAAAATTTGTATGATAATAATGGTTTAAAGTCTTTCCAATAATCTTTTAAACTTTCTGTCACTTTTGCACACTAAAAGTTTGTGGTCGATTGGCAGGTGAATCGTACAACGCATTACAGAGAGAATTCGTTTTTTCCCGGAATGTTCGTATGTGGAAAAACCTTCCTGCTGAAGTCTTCCCTCTCACTTACAGCATGAATAAGTTTAAGTCCAATGTTCACAAGCACTACTCTCTCTACCCTTCCTCCCATAACTTATGTTCCTAGTTCCAACACAATGCAATGCATTAGTAGAAGGGGTCATCCCCTGAGTGCTAGTCCTAACAGAAAAAAAAAGTTTACTCTTACAAATATCGTATTTTTGTTGTGTACGAAGAGCAAAGCAACTTTGCGAGAGTCCTTATCTCCAACATGCTGAAGACATTGCAAAGTAAATTTGTGTTTGAAAAATGGACTTAAGGTACTTTTCAGTACAAATATACTTTTTTTAATTGGGTACATTTTAGGTATGTTATTGTACTTAGTGAAAAAAGTATTGTTTTTCAATTAAATTTCTTTCCCAATAAACAAGAACAAAGTTGGTAATTTCTCTTCAGCCATTCGTTTGAAAACTTTTTAGGCAATTCCATAAAGTCAACAACATTAAATATCCTCAGTTTGTAGCTAGATATTTTCTTTTTCCGGTTTTACTGTGCCACCATCAATGTTGTCGTTTTTTATTTTCTTTTATTGTTACTGGTGCTGCTGTTTCCAACTCTTACGATTGCTCATGGATTTTTGCTAAAGTGAAAGCGACAACATCGTCATCATCAATCTCATCATGATCATGATAACGATGATTTTTATAATCATGGGCAACAGCATTGAATTAAACATCTTAAAACAAACATACTTACCTTGCAGCGCCAACGTCAGTTATTTGATTTTTATAACAAACCACTTACTAAATATAATTACATATTTATTTATTTTTTTTTGTTTTGCAATAAAATCCACTTTTTCTACAAACAAGCCAAAAAATGCTGGTGTTTAAATGTACTTAATAAAAAAAAAATAGAGAGAAAACGGTCACTTTTATTGGTAAACTCGCCAAGGAGAGCCAACGGGCCTTCAAACTTGCATGTGTGCTTGAATGAATGATCGAGTGAACGAATTTTCAAGTATTTCAACATGTTTATCACAAATTTATGGATCAGTTATATAAAAAAGTAAACAATGTTTATTACTCATCACCAGGGAAACCGAAAATTTTGCTCTAAAAAGTGTCTTATGAGCAATTAATATGCAGTAAAACTTGAAAATATACCCTAAAATTTGTAAAAAAAATATTCCCCAATAAACCAAGAAAGGTTTGCTTAAAAAGAAACTAATCAAAACAAATTTACCTTATAAGGTTTAAATTCATATAAGAGTTATTTGTGCCGAATATTAGTCGTTATTATCAGTCTCGTTGTCGTGAGAGAAAATCAGTCGCTTTTATTTTTGTCGTAAATGACATTAACATATACGAAGAACTTTCTATTTGGTTTACATTGTCGTTGCCGTGAAAACTTTCGTAATAAGACGAAACATTTTTTGCCAATTTTTTTTTCAATTAAACCATTAATCCAAAATAAAATCAGTTTTAATTAAAAACTTATACGAACATTAATAGATGTTTTATGAACACAAAAAGTTTATTTCGGAAAGAAGTTTGTATGGGGAGTATGTGAAATTATAGACCGATTCTCACCATTTACAGAGGTTTCGTCGTTAGTAAAATTCAAACGTATGTACCACATTTTATCATACTATCTACAAAATTGCAACTTTTACTTTGCGCACAAGGTTTATATCACACAGTGGTCCCAATGACAAAATTAGAGCGAAAAAACTCATAACTCTTTTTTATAAATACACATAAGGACACACATTTGTACGAACAATTGACTTGGTATGGCACGGTCTTACGCCAAAAATTGACGGATTCGATTGCGTTGGTGTGGCGCTTTCCATATAAAATTAACGGGCATAAAACCTACAAAATCATTTCATAATACAAGGGAACAAGGTTTTTATTCATTAAGGTCTGAGATGAATAATAAAGAAGTTTCACACGGTATGACAACCTTAGTATACCCTCTTCACAACTAATTGTGGTGGAGGGTATAAAAAGCATCGCAATTCAAATAAGATTTACAGCGGGCACCACAGAGTTTGCACAAAATTGATTAAGATATTCTTGCAAAAATATTCGCTATTGGATTATACTGAAGTAGCAAACTTAAAAATAAGAAAATAAATTCATGAAATGTGACGACGACATATGAAAAATCTAAGTTTGTTTTTTGAAACGATCAAAACTTTGTCATAGAAATAAATTTGCGGCCAACTATTACTTTAACTTCCAGTTAACAAAATGTTTTTGACAGTTATAGCTGATAGTTATTTACACCGTTCAAAAAATTGCAGTCAAAGTAGAAAAACTGCCACTCATTCCACTTCTTTATTTGTCATTGGCCAAAAAAAACTTTTGCTTTTAATTTTAATTCAATTAAGGCAAAAATTGTGGACAAATTTTCGTTTTTTGTTCGACAGAGTGAATGTGGCCGTTAGTGTTTTTTTTCTGAAAAATTTTTAAGAACTTAATTAAGAACTGAATGTAATTTTTAAGGTTATTTGGGACGCTGAATCCAAATCTGCACTTTTTTCTATCAGCTCGACTTTTCGAGATATAACGTTATGACAAAAATTAAGGCACTTCCGCTGCATATATTGGAATAACTTGAAAATGGGTCACTATATTCAGTTCAAAATTCGTCAACAATATTATCTTAAGGCCGTGCTTACATTGGCTTTAAATTTGACCAGTAGTTTCAGAGATATCGGTGAAGTTTAAAAAAATAAAAATAAAAATTTAAAAAAAAAATTTAGTTTTTTCAAAATTCATAAAAAAATAAAAATTCAGCGTCCCAAATAACCTTAAAAACAACATTCAATTTTTAATCAACACAATCTTATAGGATGAATATACATATGTCAACATTACGTTTTTTGGGGCCTGCACGCATAAAAACATACTACCTTTTTGAGTATTTACCATCATTGTAAATCGCCAGCGCTTATTCACGTATGGCGTATTTAACCATTTTTTTTATTTTTAGTGCCCTTTCTGGAGAAACATCTATGGTTCTAACAACGTCTGCAGCAACTGTTTTGACTGCTTTATGAAGCCTATTTGCAGCAGCAAATGTTAACTCTTCTTGTTCACAAGTGTTCACAAGAGACTTAATTTTCAACTGCTTTGATCTTTCCCTCCTTTTAAAACGATTTGGTTGGTCGTTCGGGTCTTGATGGTCCTTCCTCCGAGCCTTCTTCCAAAAAACTTGACGAGGCTTTACTGGGAAAGAAAAAAGATTCATCGAACCAATTTTAAAAATTGACTAGAAAATATTATTTGTTCTGTATGCATGCATCCACTTCTTCGATAGTTTGCTAAGGAAATTTTGAGCTGATTTCTTTACTTCATGCTTATGATCATCAACTTCATAATTTTCTATACCACTTTTCATGAAAATGTAATGTATGACAGCGATATTTCTTCTTCTGGTCTTAAGATACGATAGAAAGTGTTTAGGCAAAAATAGGCCGCTAATTCCTTAAAAATTTAACAATGCACATGGTATAGATGATAAAAACACAAAAATAGCAGCAACAGCTGGTGAAAGTCACATTTAAAAGTTTATCACAACTTACAATACATATTAAATTCCACAATTAATGAATACATTTCAATTTGCATATATATTTTTCTAAACAGAATGCCAAATCAGCGGAACATTTTTAATTTAAAAAAAATATACCTCTATTGTATAAATAAAACCAACAAATATAACAGAAAATGTTTTCACTCTATTTTATTAGCTCTCGAAACCACATACAATTATCAATTAATCTGTTATTAAAAATTAAACTTAGCAACTACTGATGTTTAAATCAATGGATCAGTGGTTGTGCAAGGTGGGGTCCTGTCAGTAAAAAACCAACAAAATTTTTTACTCTGGCACCATTCGAAAAAACTAGTTTTTTCGCTCTAAATTTGTCATTGGGACTACTGTGCAACAGGGCTGTGGAGTCGTTAAAATAGTTGTAACTCCGATTCCGACTCCAACCACTAAAATTGTTTTAGTCTGATTCCCTTGATGCTAAATGTATATGAGACTGATCCTTATTTGATTTTAAACTCTTTTTTTTTAATGTACTAACTTTTGAAATAACTGAAAAATGATTCTGTAAATCTGTAAGTAAAGTAGACTGGCCCTTATTTTGTGGTTTAAAATTTTTTAAAGCAGTCCCTCTTGAAATTTTTATATTTTGGAAAATATTAGGAAATTTTTTGTGCCAAAAAAATTTGGAGTCAGAGTCGCGAGTTTTTGTGGGTAGTTCAACTCCGGTACAAAAACCTCAACTCCTACTCCAACTACACAGCCCTGGCTTATATGGACTGACAACCAGCCAGACAAACGGATGGACTTCGTTAGATCACTTAAGAAAGTTAGTCTGAGTCGATCGGTAACTCAAAGATGGGTCTAGATTTCTATGAATACATAATACAGATAATAACAACAGAAAAATCTTTTCATCCAATTTTTTTTTTTTTTTGATTCGCTGCGAAAGCAGTTGTAGGCATCTAAAAAATTTAACACGTAACAAAATATTCTTCAAAAGGGTGAAATATGCAGTATAAACTTAAAAACAATCAATTTGAACTAAATTATGCAAAAAAATCCTGCAAAGGGTAAAATATGCTAAAATATGCAAAAATATGCACAAACTAATCCATGCCAAAATTCATAAAAAGCTCTAAAACGGATAATTATTTTGTTTCTGTCTTCATTAGTCACACAATGAAAAACATGCAATTCCATATTTTCGGTTTTCCTGCTTATCACAGTATAATTTACTGCACAAAACTAAATTTCGTTTCTTTTTCAAGTTTTTTTTTAAACATTAAGTTTTAAAAGAATAAAGAAAATACTGCAATTATAATTTAAACCCAGTCATTTAGTTACCAGTTTAGCATACAAGTGTTGAATTAATTTTAATAATTTTCTTATTTCTATTTATTTTAGTGCAAATATTTGTTTATCTATATATTTAAACATTTTCTTTTTTACCAAAATATTTATTTAACAAAAAAAAAAAATAAATAAAAAAAAAATAACTTTTAAGTATCAGTATGAGTTCGTATAAACAATTCGCCATTACCATATTTTGAAATTAAATTTCAAATAATAGTGAAAGTTTTTTCACTTCTGCATTCGTTTTGTTTGTTTGTTTGGTTATTGGACCTACACCACATTTAAACACACACCCAAACAAAGTTGTTAAAACACACACATTCATATAAATTGTTAAATATGTATGAAAAAGGTGTGAGCTTTTTATTAAACTCCCATCTCTGCAAATAAATATTTATACAGTTTTTTTGTTCAAATCAATGTCTGACTATGGATTTTTTTTTAGTCATTAAAATTGTAGTCAATTAAATGCACATACAAATATTTGCTTTGAGTTGCATTTATAAATAATTTGTAATGAAAATTATTATTATTTCCAAAACAAATGGTAGATATCATTAAAATAGTAATTAATATTTATTTCCAATAGACCAATTTAAAGAAAAAATTATTAAGACAAATACCGCACATTCATTTATTTTCCCCGGTGCTTCTATAAACTTCTTCACAAAAACTTCTTTTGAATTTATTAATGTAAGCAAAATAAACACCCAGAGAAAAAACATGTTTTAATATGTTCACCTCCAACAAAACTATTTATAAAGAAAATTTTAAACGTATTATGTTTAATTTAACCATATTATATTTCTTAATCAATGAGAATAAGAAATACTACAGACCATTAAAATATAATGTATGTCTACAGAACCACTACAAATGTACTGTTTTATAACGAAAACAGAACACAACATAATGTTTCTTACTTTCGTAAAAAAAGTTATGAACAGTAGAAAGGATTGGCTCTGTGAAATAAGCCCCAGGTAAAATATGTCCCAGTGCAATAACTCCCAATGAAATAAATCCCAAAATAAAAGGAAACAAGTCCTAAACTGGAAAAAAGAAATAAATAATTTCCAAGTCTAAAATGAAACAAACCCCAACTTTTGGGGTTTAATGAAATAACTTCCAAAAACAGTCCATCGAAAAGAAATGAAATAAGGCCAAAAGAAATAAAAGAACTCCCAAAGAAATTTATTATATATTCGTTTTACTTGAATATTTACATATCAGGTTACCAACAAACTAACATTGAGTCCTCGACATTTTGGCAACAAATGCGGCATTTTATTATACGCTGACCTCTTGTAATGACAGCTGCCTGCAATTTAAGCACGCAGATATTGCTAGTTTTTAGGTGCTTGCATGGCAAAAAGAGAGTACATATGGCACAATCGTTTGTACAAGGATCATCTCCTCTATGGTATGTATAACAAACACCGGCTTCTTTGTATATCCATTCTTCAGCCGGTTGCTAGCATTTTCTTCTTCCCTCTCCCTCTTTTCACGTTTTTAACATACATACATCCTTTAGCTTTTCAAAATATTCCAAATGTATGAGTAGCAACTGTTTAAACTATCCCGTTATAAATACCGTTTAAAATGTTAAACAATTATAAGAAATTTCAAATAATTGAAAATGAAATAACTTCCACAGCAAATGAAATAACACCGAAAACCAAAATAAAATGAAATAACTCCCACGTTTATTTTTTCGGGGACTTATTTCATTTGGGTTTTATTTCATTATGAATTAACACCCAGGCAAAAAATTAAATAACTACCAAAAAAATGAAATAAAACCGAGAGGGCTGGGAGCTGTTTCATAATGAAATTACTCCCACATTTGTATGCAAAATTGTTGGGTCTAATTTCTTTTTTTTTCTAGGGACTTATTGCACCTGGGAATTATTGCACGGAGCCGAAAGGGTTGTGTACAAATACACAAACATTAAAAAAGATATCATTTCTGGGTATGTGTACCGTACGCTAAATATTGTTCGGTTCATTTTCGAACACTGATTTAAACTAACAAGCAATTAAAAAAAAAATAATTATCTAACATCAGACATTTGTACAACACACTTTCCACACAATGAAAGTTGGCTGGCAGCCATACAGTCATTTGTCAAACGTGGTTAGTCATTAGTTAAACAAACAAGAAATATGATATTCATAATAACATGATAAAATCACAGCCTTAAAAAAAGTCTAAAAAATGTTAAAAAAAAACCATTTTAATTTTATTTAATTTTTTTTTTTTTAACTTACGTAGTCTAGCCCAAAACGGTTTACAAGTTTGAACTTAATATTTGTAAGACCCAAGGCGAATTCATTAAGGTGACATTTTCGAGTCATCTGTTTATTGTTTATTTTTTTGCGTGTATACTGAATGTCAAGTTTTATTTACATTTTGTGAAAAAATTAATTCAAATTTAAAATTCAATAAAAATGTAAAAATTTGAAAAAAAACTTATTTAAATTTTATAAAATAAAAAAAGTGAATATAAAATATAAACACAAGAAATTAAAAATCCGTAAGGAATAAGTGGGGCCACAATTAATTTGCAATTGAGGACTTTCTAAAGCAATTGCGTATATTTTATTAACAAACAAATTTCCTTTTTTGTATTTTCAACAAATATTTTTGACATTCACTCTAACTTTTTACAAAAACAAAATACATAGTATTTTTCAATAGAAAGGGATAGCTAGCATAACTCTATCTCATGATGCGGTCACCTTTATAAATTCGCCTTGGTAAGACCTTTGAAATAAAGAAAATTCTTTAAATCAAAGAGAATTAAGAAAAAAAAAAATTTTTTAGCAAGAAAGCGTTTTTAGTTTAAAACTTCTCTGGTTCGGGAAAGCAGCTCGCATGTTATAGTCATTATTTTTTACGGACTTTTAGGCCGTCCTTGCTTCGCGCATTTTACGTTTTCTCCGCATTGGTTTATGGTTTGGTGACGCCTATCTGTACCGCGTAACAGTTTTTGGGGTTCGACATTAACCATTTGTTTTTGACATACATTTTTGTATCGTGCCGGAGGAGTACCAACAAAAACTGATTCTGATATTTAAAAACGCCTCGATACTTATACGTAAATGTTGCGGGTGACTTAAATGGTTGGTAGTTACTAAAAATACTTTATTTAACGTGGTGAAAAATGTTAAAAAGAACACAGAAAATTTGTCAAAATTTATTTTATTTATAAATTTTAGCTTTTGTTATTTGTGTGTTTGTATAAAATATAAAATAAACATAAAATTCTTTAATATCGGATTTACGTAACGGAGAAAAATCTATATTTTGTCATGCGCAGTGCAACGTCACCTTTACATAAGAGCAGTGTTGCCAGTGGATTTTTCGGAAAAATACCTACACATGCAAAGAAAAATCCGACTTTTCTCTACAAAAATTCCTACGCATTATTGTCATTAAAATAGAAGAAAAAACTATAGTTTTTGAAAAATAAATTTTATTCGAATATGTACTATATTAAAGCTTTGACAAAAAATAAGTACAAAACTAAAAAAAAAAAAGTAAAAAATTACAGCCGGTCAAGCCCGCAATTTGATACCCTACACCACAGTATTAAAAAACATATCATGCTTATATGTCCATATAAATATGAATTTATATATGTTTATAAGCTTCATTAAAATCGGTTTGAAAGTTTGTGAGAGGCAGAAATTGCCCCTCTCTCCCCTCGTTGTCCTATTTTTTAAAAAATGCATCCCTTTTGTGTCCATAAAGATATGGTTCTATGTTTGAAATTTCATTAAAATCGGTTTAATAGTTTCTAAGAGAAAGAAATTGCCCCCTATATTCCCTCGTGGTCCTACCATTTGGCCCATTTTCAATAGGCTTGGTACTTGTACCAATAAGAACCTACGTCCCAAATTTTATCAAATTATCACCAAAATTGCGACCTGTAATTTGCGCACAAGGTTACATGGACAGCCAGCCAGCCGGACGGACATCGTTAGTTTGGTCTAGGACCAATATTTTAAGGCGTTACACACATCAGCTCAAATACATAATACCCTCTCCACTATTGTGGTGTGGGTATAAATATGTACCCAGCCAGCAAAATACTTCGACATTGTCGGAATCAGATATTTCGTGCAAATGTCTGACTTCATTCTTAAAGATTTCGTTCAGATGTCTGTCAGACATTGAATATTCTTACTGTCTGGCCGATTTCTGATCGATTTGACATGGATATATCGGGGGGAATTTATGTACAGATATGTCCAATAGAATTCCGACGGAATTCATTCAGATTTGTCTAAAGAAATTTATTATTTTTTTAAAATAATGACAAGATAAAAAGCATAAAAAAGGTACGTACGTGTAAAATTTATAATTATGTTAATATTTTGCTATACAATTATTTCTTTCAGCTATCAGTTCGAAAACAAAAAAATCTCGGCTAACACATCAGAACTTCCCATGCCTTTTTCATTAGATTTTTGTTAGATATCTATCAGAAATGCCGACAAAAAACCAAAATTTCCTACGACATGTCTGTCAGAATTCGTGTCAACCACTTCATACGTTTTTGGGTCAGGAATCTGACAGAATTCGTATACGATTCCGACATTTTTGCCGACGTTTCTCTCAGATATCTGAACGACGTCGGATTATTTTGCTGGCTGGGTACATATGTACATTAGGGCTGTAACCAAAATTTGGTCACATTACCACACAATTGCGAAAGTTGTGCTTTTTACGAAACATTTTCTTGTCATTTTCGGATAAAAACCTCACCAACAAAAATGTCTTTGCAATATCTCACAAAAAAAGTACAAAAATTAAAAAAACAAAAAAATATTATTAAAAACTAAAAGTGAAAAATTTTGTTTAACTATAACATATTGACTGAAAACAATATATGCGTTTTTTGGATTAATAATTAAAACAAAACTAAAAAAATTTGATTTCCAAACTTTACCGCGTTTTGTGGGTGAGCTTTTTTACAACAATACCATTTTTTTAAATAATTTTCAGTGGTCTTTTCGACCATGCCAGGTCCATTTTGATATTCGCAAAAAAGTTATTGCCCTAATATATGTATATATGTAGGTACGTACTTTTAATTAAATTCAAATTAAATCTTTCTACATTAAATAATATCTTAGAAAAAACATATACATACATACATACATATTAGTGTCGCCAACTTTTTTAGCCACAATCAACTCTGGCAAAACGAGTATATTTTAATGCGATTTTAGGGAAAATAAAATTTTCAACCTTTTTGGACAAGAAATTATCACTAAAAAACACTTTTTTCTACATTTATTTCGAAAAATCCCTACATTTTGGAGATTATAAAAAATCTGTCCGTTTTTCACTACGCTGCTATTTTAGTATCAGAAATACCTACATGTAGCGATTTTCCCCTACTTCTGGCAACACTGCATAAGAGTACCTATTAATACATAAGCTTGGTAAGGAAAACGGATCAGCTGATCCGCAACGTGTACATTTAAGTATTAGTAAAGAGGCCTTAAAGGCAGAATTAGTCTTTACTTTCTGTTCTGTTACGAATCAGCTGATTTGTTTTTGTTATTAAAAAACCTGTAAAATTGATTAGTTTTTCTGCTCTGTTGCGGTTCAGTTTGTTAAAATCAAAAACTTGTTAAGTTATTGTAAGTGACAGCAAAATAAATAATAAAAAATAAAAAAAAATACATATTTATGCTTAAATAAACTATTTTTTGATTTTAAGAACTCATAAAATTTAATTTCTTCAAATTTATTTGCATTAAAGTGATTGAAATAAAACAATGGACGGTGCAAAACTAATAAATTTGTCATAAATGGCTGATAAGTTGCTACAGAAAAAGTAACTATTACAATTTCGTAACAGAACGGCACGGAACAGAACAGAAACATAAAGTAAAGACTAATTCAGCCTTTAAGGTTCTGACTTTGGTAGTTTTGGTTTTCGACATGAAATGTAGGGCGTGGTGCGGGAGACTCATCCGCTATAACCTGGCAATTTGTATGTTGCTTAACGCCGCCATCAACCTACACCAAAAAAAAAAAAAAAAATATTTATGTCGCTGCACTCATAAAATTATTACAGTAACTGATTGTGGGTTATTAAATTCGTTTTCCGTAGTGTTAAAATTGAATAAAAATATAGTTATTTTACAAATAATTTTATTTTTTAACATTTATGTTTGTTATTCAAAAAACAAACTACAAAAAATAAGGTTTTTTCGTATTTATTTTGTTATATAGTTTGACTAGCTGACCCGGCAAACGTTGTTTTGCCATATAACTTATTTCTTTCAGATGTTACAGTGTCTGCATGCCAAGTTTTAAGGAATCCGGTTGATTAGTTAAGAAGATAATAAAAATTATAGGCTTTAGTTCTTTCCAGATGTTACACTATTTGAACGCCAAATTTTAAGAAAATTAGTTGATTAGCTAGGAAGATATAGGGAGGGGGAGCTTTTACTCCTCTTGCCCTACTTCATGCCCTTTCTCTTTCAGATGTTACAGTGTCTGCATGCCAAATTTTAAGAAAACCGGTTGATTAGTTAAGAAGATAAAGGGAAGGGAGCTTTTACCCCTCCTGCTTCACGCCCTAAATAATAAAAACTATAGACTATAGTACTTTCCAGCTGTAACACTATTTGGCTGCGAAATTTCAAGAAGATATTGGGAGGGGGAGCTTTCACCCTTCTTCCCCTATTTCACAACCGATTTCCTTTCAGATGTTTCAGTGTCCGCAAATTTTAAGAAACCCTGTTGATTAGTTTAAAAGATTGGAGAGCGGGAGCTTTTACCTCTATTGCCCTATTTCACGCCCTAAATCATAAAAATTTGAGGCTATAGTTCTTTCCAGGTGTCACACTATTCTCCTGCAAAATTTCCAGATATAGGGTGGGGGAGCTTTTACTCCTCTTGCCCTATTTCACGCCCTATTCCCTATGTTCTTTCAGATGTTACAGTGCCTGCATGCCAAATTTTAAGAAAACAGGTTGATTACCTAAGAAGATATAGGGAGAGGGAGCTTATGCCCTATTTTGTGCCCTCTAGCAGTATAAAATATACTATTCGACCTATTCTCATACCCAAAAAATACACATTCAAAATTTCATAAAAATCAGTCAAGCCGTTTAGGAGGAGTTCAAAATGGAGGGCTTTTTGTTGGTATTTGTATGGGAATATATAGGAAAATCTAAATGCCATATCTCCGGAACCACTGGGGCGATTTCATGCAAACTTGACATAAACCATCTACAGACTATCCCTTACGTACCCCAACGTTTACCCCCCAATCGGTCTACCCGTTTTCGCAGTTAGTGGTGACATCAAAGTGTACACTTCTTTTTACATATATAGATTTTTGTCGGTTAAATTATATTTTTTAAAAGTAAAAACTATTCAATTTTAAAGAATATGCTGTTTAATAAATAAAAAATTTAAAAATGAATGTAAAAATCATTTGTTTTAAATGAAATGTAAATGATCCGTTTTTTAAATGAATTTTAAGTTTTTTAAAATAAATTTTCGTTTGAATTTAACTACATAATATTTTGAGATTCCCGTTTGTTTCCTGCAGACAAGCAAAGAGCTTCGCGGGATAAGCCTAGAAAATAAAAAAAAAAAAAAAAAATAGCATTGACAATTTCGCTTACCTTAACTCTCCGATTAGTCAACATCATCTCGAGAAGTTGTTTTATGTTTTTATATGCAGCAGGCATATCCAATTCGCTATATTTTCAAATCAATCGTTTTTGATTATGTTCAATATAATTAAATTTAAATAGATGGTTTGGTTTTAAATAAAAAATAAAATAGTTTAAGGGTTTTATCGACTCTCAATTTAAAAAAAAAATATTAAAGCTTTCATGAAATTATACTATACATACACACTTTTAAGAACTATGTTCTTCAAATCGAAATAGCTATTTTCCAAAATTTATATGGCTTATAAGGTTACTGCACACAATTTTTGGAAACATTATTTTATATTTTTATTTTAATATCTAATGTTACTGCAGGAAAAAAAGTATTAATTTCAACAAATATTCGTTGCGAAAAATTCGTCGTTCGTCCCAATTATGTTTATACTATCATAAGGCATTTAATGTTTTACGGCCAATTTCACCAAGTTCATTAAAAACTAACTATCACTTCAACTTAAAAATATGGTTTTTAAAGTTATAACCAGCGTTTAAAAAACTGCAGTTTAAGTGAAAAACTGCGATTTCTTCCACTTCTGTATTTGTAATTAGCAAAAAAAAAAAACGGTTGCTTTTAATTTGGATTCATTAAATGTAAACAGTCGCTGTCAAACCAACTCAAAAAGTCAAAAGTTGTACATACATACATATATTTTTCGTTTTTTGTTTGACAGTTTTTGGTTTCGACTGCAGTTTTTTAAACCCTGGTTATAACTGATAATTATAATTCATGTCCTTGTGTTACCCTTAATACTTAAATATTTCTTACCCATACATATTAAAACAAGTAAGAAAGTATAGTCGACCATATGATACCCTACACCACAGTATTAAAAAACACATCATGCTTATATGTCCATATAAATATGGATTTATCTATGTTTATAAAACTTATTAAAATCGGGTTAAAAGTTTGTGAGGGGCAGAAATTGCCCCCTACCTCCCTGTGCTCCCATTTTTGAAAAACTGTACAGCTTATGTGTCTATATAGATATGGATCTATCTATGTTTTGAATTTCATTAAAATCGGTTTGAGAGGCAGAAATTGGCCCTATCTCCCCTCGTGGTCCTATTTTTACATCCCTTTTGTGTCCATGAAGATATGGTTCTATGTTAGTTTTAAATTTTATTAAAATCGGTTTGATAGTTTCTGAGAGGAAGAAATTTCCCCCTATCTTCCCTCGTGGTCATACGATTTGTCCCATTTTCAATAGGCTTGGTCCTTGAGTCAATAAGAATCTATGTCCCAAATTTTATCAAATATTCTCCAAAATTGCGACCTGTACTTTGCGCACAAGGTTACATGGACATCCAGCCAGCCAGCCAGCCAGCCAGCCAGCCAGCCGGACGGACATCGTTAGTTCGACTCAGAAAGTGATTCTGAGTCGATCGGTATACTTTAAGGTGGGTTTAGGACCAATATTTTAAGGCGTTACATACATACATCAGCACAAATGCATAATACCCTCTCCACTATTGTGGTGTGGGTATAAATATTTATTACAATTTAATTAAAAGATACGATTTGAATTAACTGCTCGAAAATGGTGGCTGGCTTTTAATGAAGGTCGACAAGTAAAAAAAAAATAAAGAACGACCAGAATGTTTAACAGTACACTGAAGCCTCAAATAATTAAAAGTTTATTTGCACTCCAAGAAATATTTGTTAAGTGCCAGAAATGTGAAAAAATAACTAGTTACATTTATGTATTTTACGCAATATTTTAAACAAAAGCTTTCTGAACATGCATAAAATTCATTGTTTACATTCTTCTTTTTTTCTATGCAAATATTAAATTAACGGTTATTTTTTATGTTTTTTTTTCTTTGCATGTTTGCTATGCTTTAACCTCGTATAACAAGAAGAAGAAGAAAAGGGTTCAAATTTTAAAACTGTAAAAACAAAACATTTCTTGTTTAATTATTCACACATAAACACAAAAATATAAACAAGTCAATTAATAACAAGGAAGAGTTTAAAAGAAGCAGAAGAGCACAAAAATTCATAAAAGGAACAGGAAGAAACATATTCTTGCTGTTGTTGTTGCTGTTTACAATAATAACAACTTTAACATCAATAAATACATAAAACAAGTGTTTAAGAGGAGAAAAAAAGAAAATCATAAAAAGCCAACAGATAACATTAACCTTTAAGTTTGGAGTTTTTTGATGCTGTTCGTTTTAAAATCACATGCTTTTAAATATGGCTCGATTTGATGATGAACGATGGCTGAAGTTGTTTTCTTTTAGTGCTCTGGTTTTAGCATGTTTCGTGGTTGCCTCCGAAGCAGGACGTTCACATGGTGAGTATTTCATAATGATTAAAGTTGTATATAACACACACACATATGTACATGCATAAATACTACATATGTACATAACAAGGTTTTATTTGTTATGTTAAAGTAAAAGCGTTGCCTAATAAAATTGTGAAGATTTTTAATTTAATAATATGTATCCATGTACATATGTATGCACATACAAGCTTAACCCGGTACGCTTCGCTACCCTCTTTAAACTAAAATTCGTTAAACTGTTTTTACAATAAATCTCTTATATTTACACAAAGAAATTTGTACCAAATTTAGATACATCCCAGTAAAAAATGGAGCTTACTGGTTAGCAGTTTTGTAAAGTAGAAAAGCACAATACCCTCTTATAAACCTGCTTACAAAAGACATGGTTTTTATATGGCGAATTCCCACTTGGAAGCACTCCTTTTTCCTCTCAGCTAAAAAACAATTTGATGACTAATTACGTTATAAAAAAAATTTAATTTCTATGTTCGGTAATTTTACGGGAATGATCGTAAACACATTTTAAAATTATTGCAATACAAACTGCTTCCATGTAAGCGCCAAAACAGAAGCTCTTAAAACATGAAAAATTTCTTAAAAATAATGATTTTAGCTATTTACTTACAACCTGCTTAATTATAAGGGATAATGCGAAGTTATTCAATCATTAAATTAAAAATTCACTTAAATGGTATTCGCTTCTCTGCTGCTTCTTAGCAGTGTGAAAAAGCCAGCGCCTATATTTTAGCGCTCATGTGCTTTGCTTGCTTCCAGAAACTCTAAAATTTTTTACTGGGACTTTACTGTTATCCTTATCCAGATATTTATATTGACCTAGTATGCAAGATTCCAGGCTTACTTTTTCGGTTTAGCTCGCTTTGCGACAGATGTTTTGATCAAAATTTGGAAACTTTCACTTCAAACCAAGGACCGGAAAAAGTTTTTTTTTATGTTTTTTAAAAAATATTTATCATCGGTGTTCGAAAAATATTTTAAACTAAAAAGAAAAAAATATTTTTTTTGATATTGTTTCTTTAAGTGTTAACGTGCCCCGGTAGGCTAGCTAGCTGGTAGTGAGCAAGTCTATCAGCGCCGGGGTTGCGGGCTCGATTCCCGTCAGAGACTCTGGTTTTTTTCCTGCAGACAAGCGAAGAGCTTCGCGGGATTAGCTTAGGAAATTTAAAAAAAAAAGTTCAAAATAATAAAGTTCTAAAAAAAAGTTTTTAAGAAAAATATTTTTATTGTACTTTTGTACAAAAAATTTTACTAAATCCGCTATCATATTAGAGTTACCACAAAATTGTATTTATATATATTCCAGAGCACCGTGTGAAATGCATCTAAATTGCAAAAATCTAAATTATTTACATACAAAGATGATGTACTTGGCAAAAGAAAAAATTTGATACCCATATAGATATTGCCTTAATTAAAAAAAAAGTCCAAGGTTCATTTTGAGGGGGGTACACATTGCACGAATTTCGCTTCCATACAACTTGAGCCGCTCTAACATACAGGGTGTTAATAATGTTACAAAACTTTAAACTAAAATAAAGCAAAAAAAGTATTTTTAATATCTATTAAACTGGCATAAATGAATAGATAATTTGATGTTATTTGTGCTTAAATATAATTTGTTTCTTGTGTCTTTGGAGAACCCATTTCAACATACACACGGACAGACGGACATCGTTAAATCCACTTCGCTACTCATAAGGACCCATAATATATGTCTATACTTTATAGGGTCTAAGATCAATATTGAAGAAATTACAAATGGAATAATGAGCTTAACTATCGTCACCTGAAATGCAAACGGACGTAACTAAGTTTTAATTTTTTTTTAATGGAGAAGCAAAAAAGTTTACAAAAACTGTAACAACAATGTGTTCTTGGCGCTTGAATTTCTTTTATTAAGACGCAATTTTCGATCGCAGGGTCTTAAAAATTTGTGTGAAGATGTTGTTAAATAAAACAAACAAAAATCAATAAAAAATATAATATCGAATTTTTGTGTAGTTACGTCCGTTTAATGCAAGGTGACGATAGCTAAGCTCATTATTCCGTTCGTGAGCTTAGACCCTACAAAGTATATACATATGTAAATTATGGGTCCTTATGAGTAGTAAAGCTGATATAACGATGTCCGTGTGTATGTGTTTTTATACTTTCGGTGAAAGGTCTGAGGGAGTTTTTCTCCAATTGCAAATTTAAAAACCTGTCCTATTAAATTACAGTTTGATACTCCTTAATGTTTAAAAATGTTCAATTTTGAAACAAAATTGACCCACGGTGCATCTTAACAATATCAAAGTTTGGCAAAAGCATAAGACAAAGCTGCAAATAAAAATGTCAATGACTTTAAAGGTGCATTACATAAACGCAACGGAAAAAAATACATACATTTTGTCAATACAATTTGATTTCGCCATCGTACACATAAAAACAAACTACACTAAATATGGTTTTTATGGTCACTTTTTTGTACATGCTATATGATTTACTGCAATCAAAGAAAAAATAAACATACATAAATACTAAAATACATACATACGTTATGTACTTAAATTTCAAAGGTGTAATTATATGTAGGTAGTAGGATTTTAAAAGTTTTTTTTTTATTTAAACTGGGGCAATTTTAACAAAACCATAACGCTACATTGTATAAATAGCAGTACAACAAAATAATAAAAAGAAAAATAAAACCAAACACCGAAATTTGTACAATTTCCCCGTTGAAGTTTGTGTTTTTAAGTTTTTTTTAATCTCTTTTTTTAAGTGTGTTACTTTTTTAACGAAAAAAACTGTTTTGCAATATTAAGCTTATTAAAAAAAAAAAACACATTTAAAAAACCAACAATAACAAAGCAAACAAAATAAAAAGACCTCAAAATTACTTTATTTGATGGTTGTTGGTGGTGATCATTAACATTTTTCTATTTTCTTGTTAGTTGTATACAACATGTTGTATTGTAAACAATGATACTTACAATGCAAGTATGATAAAAACATGTTGCACATCAAACCTATATGAAATAAACAAGTAAAAAAACAACCACGATAACGCTTAAATGCATGAAACTGTGTCAGTAGAATTTTATTTACTACTCACGTTTACTAGTAACTACAGCAACAACAACAATAATTACAATAATAACTTACTATGTATGATGATGTGTGCAAAAAAAAGTTTCATTTTCATTCAATGAACGTCACTCATACAAACCCATTTACACTGAATACATGAACAACAAACTAAAGACTTAAGAAACATACATAATTTAAAGAACAACCAAACAAGCAAAAAGATGCCAATAAAATCAAAGAATGCTTATAATCAGGGCAAGTTTAAATATGCAAAAAGATGTTTAAATATGCATGTAAATATTCCCAAGAAAAAACTTAAAAATATGCCGGCGAAAAAACAAAAACTAATAATTTTTAGTTATGTAGTTTTTTTTAAACAAATGTTTATTACAAAATATAATCATATGAAATGATCTTCGATTGTCACACAAACCCGTATCACATATTATTAAAAATTTTCGTCCAACATTAAGTCGATGTTACTAGCGCATACTTAAATCCTTTTAGTTCGCATGTGTCAATTAGAGTTTTTGTTTTCCCCCACATGCACATTCCCGGGAAAGCGTGTAATAAAAATCATATTTTCAGGATCCAGGGAGTACCGCCGATTATTATTTATTAAGCTGATTTGCAACTGACAAGTATGCTTAAAATAATTAAATCTAAAGTATCTAGTATATGTAGGTATAAAATAATGGATACATTTAAGAAACCTCCTGAGTTCACACGTTTCATCTATTGATGCTCAGCTCTTGTGTTTCTAGGAAAGAGCAGAAAGAAGAAAGGGGGTTGGTACAGAGATGCTTGTACTCGGTCAGTATGATTTGTGTTTTATTCGTTGTTATACCTGTAGGTACAACGATAGATGCATGTACATTTTTCTTCTCTTTTTCTCTTTTAATGAAATAGTTGTTGTTTTGAACAGAAAAAAGTTGAAATCGATTGATGCGTGTGATCGGAAAGCCAGCTGGTTATTTTTTATTTGCTTGTTTTGTGATACGAACTGTCAAATGTTGCTTAGTAAACAAGTTTTTTTTGTCTATTTTATCTCTTATCAACCCCTTTGCTGTTTGACAGTTCGTACCACATAAAAAGCCCTGTTGTTTGTTTTATTGTACAATTGTTGTAATCTCGCGGCTACCTGTTATTAATATACTTTTCGCGTGATCATATTGGCATCTTCAAAAGGGTGATGAAAAGAAATTGAGCATCAAAATATTAAACGCGTGAATTCAGACTTTGGGGTTATTTTTGATCAGAGAAGTCAGTATATGATAAAAATTGTTAAATTCAGATCTCAATCTGGGGATATAATTTAAATTTGCATTACTAGATCAAAAATATTAAAGTCTTAGGGGAATATAGTGAAGGGCGAATGGGAACTGAAAATTTAACAATAAAAGTAGGAACTCTGAAACAGGTTCACCTTTTTTAACATGCCCTAATTCAACTTTTTAGTATTCACCAAAGACCCCATTAAGTATATAAATACATATGTATATTCCGGGTCCTTTATTAATTCTAAGTCGATTTAATGTTCACATGTCCAAACGACTTAGCAGAAAAGAACAATTCGGGAGTCAAGTTGTTTAAAGTTATTCGTAGCAGTTTGGGATTGAAATCCAGCAGAATCGGTTCAGTGGAAAAAAAGAGTAATGCACCCAAATTAAAAAAAAACAACATAAATTGGTGGCGGAATGTACCGATTTTCATTAAATTTCAACAAATTCGTTTCATATGTCACAAAATTTCGAGCAGATTATAGGACCGATCTTCTCGAAATTTTACCGTGGACCCTATATATAGCCCCGTCATGAAAATAAGATAAATAAGGCCTAAACGTTTGAAAAACTTTGTTAAGTTTTTCCGTATTTTAAACTTTTTCTTTTATGTCTTCTGTGACAGATAAACTTTAATTTTAAGCTCTTAAAAGAGAAGGGAACAATCAACTCTTAAAATACCTAAGCTAACTCTTATCAGACGAGCATTAAAATCCTTTTTTAATTTTGAATTTTTGGCATTTTAATATTAATCACTAGTGATGCGATTTCCATGCAAATTCATGTTTTTTTGTCGATAGTCTAAGCACTATGTAGACAAGTTATCTTTCCGAATCATTAAATTTGCGTTTAAATGGTATCGATTTGTTTTTGCATATTGTTGCATGTTTTGGTGAGAATGCATATTTTTGCATATTTAGGTTTTAAACGCATATTTTTACCTTCCAAAAAATTTAAAAATCAATAAATAAATTCCTTTCGAGCTTTGCTTTAAATCAGGGACCGAAAATAACAGTTATATCGGAATTTTAAAGCAAAAAAAGCATATAGAATTAAATGTCGAAAAACTGATTCAAGTATACCATATTGTTCCCCATGCACTTGTCAATAATAAAATATTTTGATTTTTATAATTTTGATTTTTATATTTTCGATCAAACTTAACAGTTATTTTTTGATTTTTATTTTTTTGAACAAAAATAACTGTTATTTTTGATTTTTGTTTTTTCGATCAAAAATAACAGTTATTTTTTGATTTTTATTTTTTTGAACAAAAATAACTGTTATTTTTTGATTTTTATTTTTTCGAGCAAAAATAAAAGTTATTCTCTAAATAAATGTACGTGATTTAATAATTTAGTTGACTTCAAATTTTTATTTTAGTGTGTAATTATCATTGGAATTCCTTATGCACATTAAAATTATTATTAAAGTCATCTAAATTATTAAAACACGTAAATTTATTTAGAGAATAAGTTTTATTTTTGCTTAAAAAAATAAAAATCAATATATAACTGTTATATTTGTTCAAAAAAATAAAAATCAAAAAATAACTGTTATTTTTGATCGAAAAAATAAAAATCAAAAAATAACTGTTATTTTTGCTCAAAAAAATAAAAGTCCAAAAATAACTGTTTTTATCTGACTTTTATGAAAAAAGGCATAACTGTTACGGTCCCTGCTTTAAATACAAGATTTTCAAGATTTCGACAAAAGATCTTAATATTTTTAACCTATGTAGTAAAGTCTGAGTTTATTGGTGAGAGGGGAGAGAATAATAGCATGTTCTCTTCCCCTCTCACCCATAAACTCGAACTTTCTGAAAGAAAACTTTCATAGTGTGATCCCAGACTTAAAAAAAAGTTGATATTCATTAGTTAAGAAATAAGTTTAAGAAATGCAATTCATAAAAATATAATTTGTTTTGTAAAAATAAATAAAATAATAATATACTACTGGAAAAACTGTAGCGGGCGTCGTGAGGCGTGCGTCACAAAGGGTTCACGGGTTTTGTCAAAAAATCACAACATTTTTTGGCTGCGAATAAGTGATTTTAGAATTCTCTTGTATTCATCTTTCTTTTGGGAATTAGATTTTGTATACCTTATGATGCAAAATTCGCTAAAAATTAGAAAAACACACTTCAACCTTTGAAGTTACTTCCACTTTTTGTGGCGTGCGTCACAAAACTTTGTGATCAATTATTTCGCAACAAATACTTGCTAAGAAATTATGATATATGCCATTCGTAAGTTCATATTAATGTCACTAAATACTATATATAAGTTGAAGCTATCTTTTTTGATAGACCAAAAACTGCGTGCGAATGAAGCGTTCTTCACGCAGGATTTGCCCATATCCAAATTTATTGAAAATATATCAAAATTATTATTATTTTTTTTAAACTAAAGAAATTTATCGGGTGATTTTTTAGCTATTATCTTTTTTGCAACACTGGTTTAAACAGCTGACGCACATTTCGTGTTTTGTTTCACTGTCAAACATCTTCAGTTTGGTCTATAATTTAATCATGAATCGTCTTACAAACGAACAACGCTTGCAAATTATTGAATTTTATTATCAAAATGCGTGCTCTGTTAAGAAAGTTCATCGCGCGCTTCTTCCATTTTATAGTCAGTTTAATAGGCCCACTGAAGCGGCTTTACGGGCTATTGTGACTAAATTTCGCACCACATTGTTGGACATTAAAGCTACGTTCATAATCCAAAAAAAACTATTTCGTTTTTTCTTCTATCTTTTTTCTTCCCAAAGTATTTTATATATTTTCCTTTAATTTTTAGAATAAAAATGAAACTAAAATTTTTTTAAAAATGTAACTAAAGTTGAGTCAACTAGAACTTCAGCAACAATTTGTATGAAATTGTTTCTGACGTTTAAAATAATTTTATTTAGTTTTGAATGAAAATTTTAACAAAATGTCTACAAAAATAAAAATAAATGCATAATATTGTTGTGGCTAAAATTTGCAAACGGTTTCTTGATGCAAAATATGTGTTACAAAAGAAATTGTTGCTCGATTATGAACACCAAGTGAAAATGTTTTTTTGGTTGTGAACGTAGCTTTAACCACCAACACGCTTACGTATAGTGCGAAGTGAAGAAAATATCGCAGCTGTATCGGCCAGTGTTAATGATGACCATCAATTATCGATTCGTCGCCGTTCGCAACAATTGGGCCTCTGTAACTCAACAACGTGAGATGATATCCAACTTTTTTTTTTGCCCAAAATGCAAGAGCTTGACTTGCATGACATATGGTTTCAACAAGACGGTGCCACATGCCACACAGCACGCCTAACAATGGACTTATTGAGAGGCCAGTTCGGTGAACATTTTATTTCACGTTCGGGGCCGGTCAATTGGTCGCCTAGATCGTGCGATTTAACGCCTTTAGACTATTTTTTGTGGGGCTATGTTAAAGCTCATGTCTATACACACATGACCGCTTCAATTGACGCATTGGAAGACAACATTGAAGCATTTATTCATGAGATACCGGCCGAAATGTTGGAAACAGTATGCCAAAATTGGACTAAGCGGATGGACCATTTGAGGCGCAGTCACGGTCAACATTTGCATGAAATAATCTTCAAACATTAAATTATATGGACCGTACTATCGATTCAAATAAAGATTTCATGCATTTTTATGGTATTTTATGTGGTTTGTTTTTAAACTTTCCTATAGCTCTTAAAAAATCACCCATTACAAAAGCACGTGGAATATCTAAAAAGACAAATACATTTTTTTTAAAAAATGCAATAGGTAGTAGAACTGGGTTGTATATACATACATACATACTTGTAAGATATTCCGTTTTGACCAATCAAAACCAAACAAATTTCCATAATCGATTTTTTTTATGTTACTATTACAAAAATACTTTTTTTTGACACCACTGTCCTTTGCTCGCCGTAAAGTCTACATACAGTATTCAGATTCTTTTTATAGCAATCGTAAAATTTTTTCGTTTAAGTTAAAGATGGTTATGTCTATCCACAATTTCGCTTTCAATTTCTATAAATTGAAATTGATGTTCTAAATGGCGTTTCTACAATTTTGTTTTATGTTGCTTTTACTTAAATATTTTTTTTTTTTTTAGAATATTGTAAGTTTCTTTTTATAACAACATTTTTGAAGCTTGTTTTTTCATATTACATCATAATTTTGAAATCATTAACGGTTTACTGAGTATAAAAAGCAGAACTGGATTTATAATTGAGTCATTATTCATGCGCGAGCATAAATAAAATATTTTCTTTTTCTTTTGGTTATTTAAGTATTTTTGTTTTATTCTTCTCTATTCGTTTGTCCATTAAAATATCTTTTTATCTCTTTGTATGGCTATACAAACATAAAAACTTTCGCTTTCATTTACACTTTTGATATCTGTATTTGCATTTTTAATTAACAACATTTTAATATTAAATAACCATGTTACAAACATTTAAAATTTTGTATTAGTATTTATATGAACATATGCATATCGTTGCCAAAAACAAAAAGGGCCTAAGGGGCTAACCAAAAATTAAAAAAAACTTTTTCATAGATTCTGCTTTATTGCATCAACATAAATGTCTATAACTATTTTTGAAATCTTTCGCCCAAAATTAGCAATTTTTTAACAAAAAACAAACGGCCCTATCTAAAAAAGAGTATATGATAAACGCTAAAAGACCTAACTAACAAAATCTTTGATATTATCCAGAGTAATATTTATTTAGCTATATATATGTATAAAAATAAGTTACATTGTGTTAGTAATTTAAGTTCTCTGTAATGCGTGAACCGATTTTGTTTCTTTAAAGTTCACGTGGACGGTCTTCAAATGTGTATTGGTTCATGAGTTATAGCCATTTTGGTAAACACTGAATTCATTCCAAAACATGTATATTTTTTTGCATGGAAATTTTTCGAATTTGACTTAATATTTTGAAAAACGTAAATTCATTTAGTTTTAAAATTCATTACAATTCGATTTTAGTCAAACCATTACTTTAATTTAGCTACTTAGGTATTGTAAATTACATCTTCATAGCCATTTAAGTGAACACTGCTTTCATTTCGAAACATGTATTTTTACGTGCACGAAAATTTTGCAAATTTAAGTTAATATTTTGAGAAACTGAAAGGCGTCTTCATTTTCATTATTTGAGATGAATGCATTATGGCGAATAAAAAAACTGTTGAATCATTGGAAAGAACAATGAAAGGCCTTCGAGGTAATTCAAAGTTGTTTGATGGTGCCTTGATTTTATAGATTTACAGCTGCCGATGAAATCAACGCTTGCTTAAAGTCTTCATGCTTATGGAGATTTGTAAAAACATTGAAACTCACTACTAACGTTCGTGTTCAGTTCCAGAATGATCCATCTGCTGATAAGTTCTTTAAGCAATTGCTGAAAATTGGGAATGGTGCAATGCCTGTAAATGACACTGGATTGATAACATTGCCACATGATTTTTGCCATTTCGTACAGTCAAAAGAGGAATTGATTGAACGTGTGTTCCCTAACATAGCACGAAAATATACATGCCGTACATGGTTGAGTGACAGAGCAATTTTAGCGGCAAAGAACAAAGATGTTAATTAATTAAATATGGCTATACAATCAAGGATCTCGGCGAATTGGTTTCGTACAAGTGTGAATACTGTTACCAATGTAGAGGATGTTATGAATTATCCAACAGACTTTTTGAATTCGTTGGATTTACCAGGATTTCCCCGCATAATCTCCAATTGAAAGTTGGAGTCACTATTATTTTGCTTCGCAATATTAATCAACCACGTTTGTGTAATGGCACAAGACTTGCTATTAAAAGGTTTATGGCTTATGTAATTGAAGCTACTATTTTAACTGGAAAATTCAAAGGCGAAGATGTATTCATTCCACGCATCCCAATGACTCCGTCTGATATGCCATTTGAATTCAAACGACTTCAGTTTCCTGTTCGGCTTGGGGTTGCAGTTATTAGAAATCATTTGTGGAGTGAATTTAGAGTATCCAGATTTCTCACATGGACAGTTGTATGTAGGCTGTTCGCGCGTTGGCAAACCATCGGTTTTGTATATTTACACCACAGAGCATTACAATAAAAACAATTTATCACTGATTTAAATGAATTCGAATTGATTTCTTATTTTCTTTTTTGCACTACAAAGTGTGCAGGGGTTCGCTAGTATATACATATACATATATTATACAGAGTAATAAAATTTAAGGATTATAAACCAATTTTTAAATAAAAACTGACGTAGAAGTTTTATAATTCGTTGAGGTTTAAAAAAGCGTATTAATGTCTATTTCAAAATGACGGTATATATTGGAACAATAGTTAATTATGGACCGATCTTCACGATATTTGGATTTAGAAGTGCGGTTTCTAGTGTTAATGAGCTATGACAGACCAAATTTAACTACAATAGCGTAATTTGCTAAGGTGTTAGGCGCCTTTGGATTTAAAAAAAAAACTGATTTTTTCTATGTTTTTTTAAAATTCACTTAAGGGACTTAAGCTGCGCACTTAGGCAAACAAACTTTTTTTTAATTTTTTAACCCATCTCATTTTTGAGGTTAAATTTTTTTTTTTTGTGGCACATGGGGAATTTACAAGGTGTGCTCTCAAATCATGATGTCATAACATCCTAATATTTTACAATAGTTTAAAAAATTATTGCTGTGTTTCATACTAAAAAAAAGTCTTTAAATAATAGGGCTTTTTATGCTGTGTTTATTGTTTTGTCATAACTTTTTTTTAATTATTTTAATAACTTTTTTTTCATTCATTAACTGAGACACATGGGTCTGCAATCACACTTGTTTCAACTACTCAATAGAAATCTAAATTATGAGGGTTGCTGACTTCACTCTTATTTTTTTCTTGTTATTATATTAAGACAGAGGGCTTATGAATCCCCCAATAGTGTTCTTAGCCGATCTTCAAAACATTTCGTGGTATGGTAAAGCGTGCAAAATTGTATGATAATCGGTGCATTCTGTCACTAATTTATGTTAGTTTTTGTAAAAAAAAATAACAATTTTTTAGGAAGGTTGTTTCGCAATTGTGTTCAGAACTCTTTTCCTACTAAGCGATTTTGCTTGATTGCAATCCCAAACTGAAACACTTCGATACCAAAGTTTTTCTTTTCTGTTGAGTTTTTCGCAAGTGAGCGTGTTTTCAACAGACGGACAGACAGGCAGACTGATATGGCTAAGTCGACTCATTTATTTTATTATTTGATAAAAATTATTTTTTCACCGAGTTTTTTCTTAAAAAATTTTTTGCTATCTTATTTCGAATTAAGATGTTTTGTCAAAATGCCACAGATATATGTATATACTTTAGAGGGTCTTAGATAAATATTAAAAAAGTTTCACACGGAATGACAAATTTACTATCACTATTGACCACATTGCCGTTAACGACATCATCGTCTTTAGGGTTATTAGCAGGGAAACCAGAAAAATGCAATTGCATGTTTTTCCTTGTGCGACTAATGAAGGCAGAAACAATATATTTATCCGTTTTAGAGCTTTTAATGAATTTTGGCATCGATTTTTTAGTGCATATTTTACCATTTGCAGCATATTTTAGTTAAAATAGCCTTTTTGCAGCATTTTTTAGGCTTATAGCGCATATTTTGCCTTTTTAATGCATATTTTGATACATATTCAATTTTTTTAGATGCCTATAGCTTTCGCAGCAAATAAAATTTTTTTTTTTTGACGAAAATCTGTACTTTAATTTCGACATCTACATTTAATTTTTACTCTTAAATTGTAAGACAAAGCAGGTTGGCATTAAGAATAAATGTTATGCGATTTGAATTTAGACCAATCTTTTAGTATTCCGATTGACTCAGAATCACTTTTTAAAGTGATCTAACGATGTCCATCCATCCGCCTGGTTGGTTGTCTGTCCATGTTAGCCTTGTCCGCAGAGTACAAGTTCCAATTTTGTAGATGATTTGATCAAATATGGACGAAGTCTATGCAAATGGTGAGAATCGGTCTATAATTTCACATCCAAATTAGACTCTTTGTGTCCGCAAGCTAATCTAATTAGGATGGTATTTAAATTAAATTCGTGCCAAAAATATTTTACTTCAAATTAAATTATTTTCGAATCGGTTCACATTTGCTCAAAGCTCCCGTCCTTAACTAGCTTAAAATTCCTTTTAAATGTTAACATTTGTTAACAATTTAGCGACTGTACCTAAAATCCCTTTAAGACAAAAACCCATATGGATGTTAATATCTAGATAATATTCGGCGCAAACATCTCTTTTATGAATTTTAACCTTTTTTAGGTTTTTTTTAGATTTTGTTATTAAATTGTTGAATATTGTGTCTTCAAATGAGCAATTTTAATATTTAGGGCATATTTTTAACATTTTCAGGGCATATTTTCCAGTTTTTACTGCATATTTAATGCGCATAAAACGTGTTTATTAGAGCATATTTCTGGTTTCCCTGGTTATTAGAAAACAATTTAGAGGAAATCGTCGTGTACGACAGTATGAGCAACATTGTCTTTTAAGTGGTTTTCTATTAATCTTTTATATCTATTATATCTTATATGTTGTCTTGCATTAAAAGCTATTGACGACAATATGCGATAATTGAATTCTTTTCAATCATTTGCTTGATTTGCTTAAAATTCTCGCATTGTTTTTTCTTTAATTGTCGATTTAAATACCTACATACAAACAAACCAAGCACCGGAAAATGTTTTTTATTTTGTTTCTAAGAAAATATTTACTGTGCAAGTTTAAAAATTCTACACTTTAAAGGAAATAAAAAATTTCTAAAATAGTATTGAAAACAAGTAAGAAAGTATAGTCGGTCAAGCCCGACCATATGATACCCAGCACCACAGTATTTAAAAAACATGATGCTCATGTGTCCATATAAATATGGATTTATCTATGTTTATAAACTTCATTAAAAACGGTTTGAAAGTTTGTGAGAGGCAGAAATTGCCCCCTACATCCCCTTGTGGTCCTATTTTTGAAAAACTGTATAGCTTATGTGTCCATATAGATATGGATCTATCTATGTTTTGAATTTCATTAAACTCGGTTTGAGAGGCAGATATTGCCCCTATTATCCCTCGTTGTCCTATTTTTTAGCAAATGCATACCTTTTGTGTCCATACAGATATGGTTCTATCTATGTTTTAAATTTTATTAAAATCGGTTTGATAGTTTCTGGGAGGCATAAATTTCCCCTTATCTTCTCTCGTGGTCCTACGATTTTGCCCATTTTCAATAGGCTTGGTCCTTGTGCCAATAAGAATCTATGTACCAAATTTTATAAAATTATCTCCAAAATTGCGACCTGCGCTTTGCACACAAGGTTACATGGACAGCCAGCCAGCCAGCCGGACGGACATCGTTAGTTCGACTCAGAAAGTGATTCTGAGTCGATCGATATACTTAAAGTTGATCTAGGACCAATATTTTAAAACGTTACACACATCAGCACAAATGCATAATACCCTCTCTACTATTGTGGAGTGGGTATGAAAAGCCGTCGAAAAAAATAAATAAAATAAAGTTTTGAAAATAAAACGTTTTCTAAAAAACTTTTGAATAAAAAAAAATCACTTTGTTTCAAAATAAAGAATTTCTGAAAACAAAATAAATATACATATTTAAGCATTGTCATAAAAATTTCATTCTTCAAAACAGATTTAAATAAAATTTATGAAGAGGTTTCTCAGAATATGGGTCGCTTAAGCCTCTTTAATATGGAATCATATTTAGTCCTGTTTGCCACTTTTTAGCTGTAAAAGTGTAAAATATTCTTATCGAAGATCAAAAATAAGGTTTCAATGGTGAGATACATATGTACATACATATGTATATACATTCGCGTATCTATGGCATAGTGTCCCACTTCAATAATCCAATATATACTTTGTTGTTTCAACTACTAACAATATACAACCGATTAAAAATTACGGGAGAGATAGATAAAAATATAATAAAAATCATAGAGTATTAGAAATTGATTTCTGCCTAAAATTGGAATTGAAAGCTACTTTAAATACTTTAAATCAACGATCATCACGATATGCCCCCGGTGGCCGAGCACTTTTCGTGAATTTCACACACACACAACACGAAGTTTAACGAAACAATTTTAAAAAGCCATCATTTTAAAAAACAACAACAAAACACATAGTTAATGTCTCAAACGAGTAAATTTATTTTCCTCTCTTTGCACTCACCACTACATACACATTTTTAACTGTCTCTCTTTGTGATGACCGCTGCTTTAAAATTTAAAATTTAAAGTTTAAATCAACGTACTTTTTCTGTTGAGGAGTCATAAGAAAAACTTCAACATGATTCCAAACTACCATTCGGAACAAAGTCAAAAAAGTAAAAGCTCCTGAATTTGCACTAGTAGCTTTAGCAGTTCCCGCAAAATAGGTATCTGTGAAAAGAGCACTATTTAAACATAGAAAAAAATACATACTCCTTTTTTCACACACAAATTTTTTTTTTTTTTTTAAATAAAATTTAATTTGGTGTTTTCCGTTCGTAATTTCCGGTCCTTGATACATATGGGCATATCCGTCAAAAGGTCCACCGTGACCGAAAATTTAAAAGTTATTAAAAGCTGATTATTTTACGATATTATTATAGAGAAATATTTAGACTTTACTAATTTTATAAATTTACCCATAAATTTGTCCACTTAGATGAATAATCAGACTGCAAAGTTGTGCAAGCGTAATTTCTTATTTGTGAGAATTTTTTGAATCAACACCGAAAACATGTCGATGAAGGCAGTTATTTAAATCGCTAAGTGCAGAAAGGGAACTAGTCCAAAACAATCATTTTGAGATAATCAATTAAAAAATGTAGTAACACGCAAAAGAAAAATTAATCCATCCGTACTCAAATCCATCCGAAGCGGTATTAATAGTACGGCGAGTACGGATTTTCTTGAACCAAGTACAGAAAGATTGATTTAAGTACGGATTTTCAATCGCAAATTACTTAAATTATCCATATTCAATCCCGATTTCGTACTCGAAACTAAGTAAAACTAAGATTGAATCCATCCCAAAATGCGCTTGATTCAAGAATAATAAAATTGTTTTAATCCAAATTCGTACTAAAAATAATCCGAAAATGAGATTGATTTAAGTAAAAACAAGTTAGAGTGCTATATTCGGCTGTGCCGAATCTTTGATACCCTCCACCGACAGTTCGAATGTTTAAGGAGTAATGTCTGTATGATGTTATTATTATCTTAAACTGTGACGATTTGTTATTAATTATGGTTTTAGGCGAATAAACTGTTTTCCGGTAGTAGGGTTTATATGGGGCCTTGGGTAAATTATGGACCGATCATCACGAAATTTCACAACATCATTTCTAGTCCTTTAAAACTGTGACGTACCAATTTCTGTTATGATAGCATTATTAATTATGGGTTTAGGTGTACTAAACAGTTTTCCGGGAGTAGGGTTTCTATGGGGCCTAAGGTAAATTATGGACCGATCGTCACGAAATTTCACAGTGTTATTTCTAGTCCTAAAAAACTGTGACGTACCAAATTTTGTTATGCTAGCGTTATTTTTTACGGGTTAAGGCGTACTAAACTGTTTTCCGGGAGTAGTGTTTATATGGGGCTTAGGGTAAATTATGGACGGATCTTCACGAAATTTAACAGCGTGATTTCCAGTCAAATAAAACAAATTTTTGCAAAGTCTTATCTCATTCCGTGCCTTGTTCCAGCATTTATGTTATTTTTTGTAACAAAATTATCAATTTTTTTAGGTGGTGGTTCCACATTTTGATTCATAGCTCTGGTCCTACTAAACCGATTTTGCTGGATTTTAATCCCATTTGGGACCAAGTTTGTTCATTTCTTTTGAGTTTTTCGAAAGTGAGCGTGTTTTCAACAGACGGACAGACGGACATGGCTAAATCGGCTTAGAATTACTCAAGGACCCAGAATATATATACTTTATGGGGTCTGAGATGAATAATAAAAAAGTTTCACACGGAATGACAAACTTAATATACCCTCTTCACAACTAATTGTGGTGGAGGGTATAATAAGATTGAATCCATCACAAAATGCGCTTGATTCAAGTATAATAAAATGATGGAAAAAAAACAATAATGAAATTAGAAAGAAAAAGTTATTATGATTGATTTACTAACCCGTATAACACCTTTCAGAATAATAAAACACCAATATCATGCCCGATATGATTTTTATTTTAGAAATCTTATGTACATTTTTAACCAAAAATTTAAACTAAATGAGAAGCAAGAGTTCAAATTTACTACTTAGCCCTTTGTGGTAAACATGAGACTGGCCAGTCATTTTTTCAATGTGTATAGAAAATCAAAACATGCGTTAGCCGGAGGGTTAAACACAACGAAAAGTTTTATCTTTTTTTTAACTTGACTTAAGAATTTAATAATTATTTCAAGAAATTCCGGGATTGATTTTCGAAAATAATCCCATTTAGGATTGTTTTGAGTACGTTTTAGTGTTATTCGTACTTGACATTTTGGGTACGACTGGTACTTAGAGTAATCACAAAAAACTTGATTTATCCCGATTCTTTCTGTGTAATAATAAAAAATGCAAGTTGTAAGTTTTTAGCTCGTGAGGGGAGCACTGACTTTAATTTGAAGTTTTCTAAGATGACACTGTTAACAGTGGTTTCTTAGCAATATTCAAATAAGGTACATGAAGTAAATGTTGTCATGGGGTTCCTTTTCTACATTTAATTATTCATTTATTAAAAAGACTTTCATAACGTCTTCTTATACAAAAATAATCACATTTCCCTTAACTTTTTTTTAGCAAACTTAACAGCATGTCAGCATTTACGTCGTGCAGAGGCTAGGCGTTCCAAAGCCTTAAACACAAGAGTTCGTGCACCCAGATGTGATAAACGTGGACAATTCGAACCCATACAGTGTGCAAATGCAAGGCGTGGAGAAGACTGTTGGTGTGTTGATGAGTATGGCGTTGAGATACCCGGTACCCGTAACGCCACGAAGGCAACAGTGCAATGCAAAGAACCCGATGATTGCCCAGCATCGGCTTGTCGCATGTTTTGTCCTTCGGGTTTTGCCCGTGATACACAAACTGGTTGTAGTCAATGTCGCTGTCGTGATCCCTGCGATGGTATAAACTGTCCCAATGGTCAGTCCTGTCAGCAGATGGAGGTTAACTGCAAGACTGAACCTTGTCCTCCGGTACCTACCTGCAAGAAAGCTAGATCTTTTGCGAATTTCTGCGCTGCTGGTATGCCCTTAGCCATAGAAGATGCCAGCAATATGAGACCTTTCTTATGTGGCCTTGAACCCGGCAAACCCCAGTGTCCACCTTTGTATCAGTGTATGGTGGAAGGTGGCAACGATTATGGCGTTTGTTGTCCTAGTACTTTGAAATTTAAAAAGCCGGGAATTTGTCCTGCTGCTGAGCTGGAGAATTATAGCCCAAGTACAGGTTATATGTGCGGCACTCCGTGTACTCATGATCTGGAGTGTCGTAACATGGAGAAATGTTGTTTCACCAAGGGCTGTCAGTACAATTGCCAACAACCGCATAATGTCACAACCTGTCAACAGGTCAGAGCTTTGTCCGAGATCTTGGCTATTAATGAGCGTGAGGGAAGAGGGTATGTTCCAGATTGTAGTGGTCCCAGTGGTATATTTTCTCCGAAACAATGTTCTCGTAATGGTCTAGTGTGTTGGTGTGTAGATCCAAGAACCGGGCACAAAATTTCAGGCACTATGGGAGCTGCAAATATGGTAAACTGCGATGGCTGGGAAAACATGATAAGTAGGTCATTAATGGGTCGTAGTTTTAACAAGGAGAAATGCGACACCAATATTTGCGCGGCAGTATGTGAATATGGTTTTAAGGTGAGCCCTTATGAGATTTTTCTCAGTTTTAAATAAATGAACTTTAAAATATTTACGTAATTAAAAAGAATGACCATAATAATTGCCCCACCTGTGAATGTGCTGAGCCCTGTGAGGGTTTCTTATGTCCAATGGGCTCTGAGTGTGAAGTTGCTACTGATCTTTTGTGTAAGTCTGGTTCTTCACTATGTGGCTCTTGGCCGGTATGCAAACCCTCCATGGCTTACTCTAACCCCTGTGAAGTTGGTACACCTTTGTCCGATAATGTCACAAACGAAATAATGTATTGTTATAGCGGTAAGTTGTATAATCTGTTGGAAATTTCTCAAATATATCGCTTAACTCACTTCAAACTACCTTCTAGAACGCCAAACCTATGGTCGAGAAATTAAATCGTTTTTTGATACTGAACCTGAGTACAAATCATCAAGAGCAATGTCGAATCGTATTACTTGTCCAAAAGATTATAAATGCACAAAATTGCACAAAGAATCGGAAGGAGTTTGTTGTCCCGTTAAAAGTGCCAATGTAAATGAAAATACTGAGCCTCGTCAACAAACAAGTAAGTTATAAATTCATTCAAATTTTCAAACAACCTACGTATTTTATTTAAATGGTTCTATCTCACTCTCTCTTAGTGTGCGAATATATACGCGACTTCTCCGAGCGTATGGAGGGTACTGAAGAAGGGATGAAATTGGCTTTACCCGAACCCCGTTGCACTGAGGAGGGCAACTATAAAGAACGCCAATGTAGTTTCCGCAAAATAAAAGTAACTAGAGCTGAGCATCGCAAGATTTTAGAGGAGAATACCATTAGGCGTATGCGAATGTTATTAGAAAATAATGTCTCCAAACGTACAAAACGTAATGCTGAACGCCTTAAACTCTATCGGGTGGATGATAGTCTGCTTAAAGTACAAATAGCTGCTCCAGTAATGGGTCGTAGTGCCAAAGTCATTGATATGGGTGCTAATAAACAACAAAGTCTGGGTCAAATATTTGAAACTGATTTCAAAAAGTTAGTACCAGCCCCTAGAAGGCCTCTTAGTGATGATGAAATTGTTGAATTGGATGTGGAGGAGTGCTGGTGTGTTGATAGTTTTGGCACCGAAATACCAAATTCAAGAGGCTTTAATGTTACCGAAGAATCTTGTGTCAAGTTGCGTGAAGAAATCGAGTGTTTAGATCTCACATGTCGCATGGGTTGTGAATATGGTTTCACTCTAGATCCGATTACCCGTTGTCCGGCTTGTCAATGTCGTGATCCTTGCCAGGATGTAGATTGCGGTGAGAACGAGGAATGTCGCATTGTAGAAGTATCATGTGATGATGAATATTGTCCCCCTGTACCAGCCTGTTTGGCCCGAAAACCCGGACAGTGTCCCTATCTGGTGCCTCCAGGTCCGGACAATCTTGATGCCAATGCCTGTGCTTATGAATGTCGCACTGATTCTCACTGTGACGGTGCCAAACGTTGTTGTTCAAATGGTTGCGGTACCCAATGTGTTTTACCTCAAATGAAGACCGCCTGTCAGCATTTACAGGCCATTCAAATGCATCAGTCTTCCGAGCTGGGTATACCGGTGATGAAAATGAATATTGCTCAGTGTGATGCGGTTACCGGGGAATGGAATAAAGTGCAATGTTCTACCAATGGTGAGTGTTGGTGCGTCAATATTAATGGCCAAGAAATGAGCGGCACCCGTGTTAAAGGCACTAATCCCATTTGTGAAGTAAATTCTGCCTTCAAGTGTGAAAAACAAAATTGTTCCTTTAACTGTGAGGCTGGATATCAAGTGGATGCAAATGGTTGTCAGAACTGTGAATGTAGAGATTTTTGTGCGGAAATCAATTGTGGTATTGCGGAAGAATGTCAACTGATAAATATAGACTGTGTAGATTCGCCATGTCCAAAAATGCCAATTTGCGTACCTAAACGTGAATCCGTATGTCCAGAGGGAAATCCATTAAAGCAGGGAGATTTGGTAGTCAGCTGCGGTCCTCAAAATGAGAATGAAACCTGTCCCTCTTCACACACCTGTCAACTAAGTCCTGTCACACACCGTGGTGTATGCTGTACAAAGACTAGTAAGTATGATAAAGGTTTTTTCAAGATACATAATTTTTATTTTCCAAAATTATTATCTCTAGGAGATGTTTGCTTTGAATCAATGGACAACAGCTGTCTAGCGAAGACTACTTCGGTAGCTAATTCTACCCGTTATCGTTTCCATCCAAAAGCTAATCGTTGCGTAGCCGTTGTGGTAGACTTGAAGGAGAATAATTGCCAAACTAAAAATATTTTCCACAATGAACTCTCATGCAATTCAGTATGTCCTGCCATGACACAATGCGAAAGACTGAAATTAAAAAACAATTTGGCTGCCCAAAGAACTGGGCATTCGTCGGTATGGTTTAAACCTAGATGTGATCCGATAACTGGTCACTGGAGTCCAGTACAATGCCTAGGCAAACAACCCGAATTGAACTCAGTATCCGGATCTTTGGACCAGGCTTCCTCTACCTATGGGGTGTGTTGGTGTGCCGATAAAAAGGGCGCACCCTTAAAGGGGACTCTAACCAGGGATGTAGAGCCCGTATGTAACAGCAGACAAGGGAGAAAATTTAAACCCCAAGATACAAGTGATTTATTGGTTATGGAAGAACTTATAAGACAAATGACAGCCTTAACAGATTTCGACAACTTTCTGGAAAGCGATTTAGATGACTTAAATGAAGAAGTACAAGCCAGAAACTTAAAAACTGAAGATATTTTAGAGGATTTACCAATTAATACCTCGACAACCCAGTCACCTTTATTGCAGTCATCGGTTACAGAACGTGTTTTAGAATTGGCCAATTCGCTGTGGGACTCCAAGTTACTGGTAGATTCCGTTAAGCCTATACACTTGAAAACCACAAGATGCCGTTCATTGTCACAAACTGCTCCCTTTCCCATTTCATGTGATGAAAATGGCGCCTTTAGTCCCAAACAATGCAATAAAAAACACTGTTGGTGCGTAGATTCCGCCGGCAATCAACTGGAGTCTTCGCCCATGTTTGAAAAAGGTCAGTTCAATTGTACTCCTACACCTATTTCATCGGTGGTTGTGGAAATGCACATGCAAAACAATTCCATTACCTCTATTAATAATGTGTATGATATCATACGTTCGGAACTTAATCAACTTCTGGGCCGTGCAGTTGAAAATTTACGGGTCCAGGAAAATAGCGATGGCTCAGCTCTCATACGTTTTGAACTGCATAAGGACGACAAAATAGATATTGCGTTTGCTATTGAAACTTCCATAATGAGCGGAGATTTCAAACTAGCCAATGGTCACTATTCCACTGATATAACACGTGTACAATTCATACATCGCCGCGAGGAATTACCCACCTATGCCAAGGTCATTACATCTCATGAAGGCACTATACAATTGGTGCTTTTCATTACGGCTAGCAGTACTGCTCTTTTGATTTGCATTTTTGTGGTGTATTTTATGATGAAACGAGGCAATGAAAAAGGCATGACCAATCCATATTTGTCATCCTCGCCACCACCTTATGAATCGCGTAAATCTAGTTTAACCCATGACAATGAATTCGCTTCACCCATATTTGTTTTAAGTCCTGAACATGATTTAGAAAGTATTCGACTGCCTTACGAGAGCAAAAAGTCAGAAAAGTGCTAAAAATGTAGACAGATTTAGGATTAAAATCATTTTGTTTATCGCATATACATAGTTTGAAATACATATCTTTCATTGTTTAAGGTCTAGTTAAATTTATTTTTAATTTTGTTATATAGGGTGTTTTTTTTTTGCTGCATAGGAACTTAAAATGATTGTACAAGACAAAAATATTGTTAAAATTAAACTTTTTTATTACAATCTGGTAGATAATTTTATGGAATTTATTTTTTAAATATGATTTTCGGCATATATCTGCCGTGGCTACTTTTTCCAATGAATCTGGCCGTATGGCGTCATTGGTGGCTTACAAATTGGCTTCCAGTGCTTCAAGAGGAGGCCAGTGAACGGGACCACTTCTGGAAATAAAGTTGCCACCAAATTGATTTTGCAATAAATCGATTGTTAAGCGTACTGTATGGCAAGTAGCACTCTCTTGTTGAAACCAAATGCTGTTGATGTTAAGCTGAATAATTTTTGGAAACAAAATTCAGCTGTTGATGTTAAGCTGAATAATTTTTGGAAACAAAAATTCAGTCAGCATGGCTCGATAGCCGTAACAGCAGCTTCTTGCTTATCTCGAAAGGATGTAATCATGAATGAATTATTTTTTAAATATGATTTCCGGCATATATCTGCCGTGGCTACTTTTTCCAAAGAATCTGGCCGTATGGCGTCATTGGTGGCTTACAAATTGGCTTCCAGCGCTTCAAGAGCCCGATAAAAAGTAATATAGAGGCATTAAATCGCACGAACGAGGAGGCCAGTGAACGGGACCACTTCTGGAAATAAAGTTGCCACCAAATTGATTTTGCAATAAATCGATTGTTAAGCGTACTGTATGGCAAGTAGCACTCTCTTGTTGAAACCAAATGCTGTTGATGTTAAGCTGAATAATTTTTGGAAACAAAATTCAGCTGTTGATGTTAAGCTGAATAATTTTTGGAAACAAAAATTCAGTCAGCATGGCTCGATAGCCGTAACAGCAGCTTCTTGCTTATCTCGAAAGGATGTAATCATGAATGAATTCATGTAAACAATGGTGGAAATATTACAGTCGGGCCTCGATTATCCGTGATCCGGTTAACCGGTAACCCCGATCAACCGTGACGGCCAAAGATCAGTCTATTGTTTTTTGTTTGCAATGTTTTCAAATTGTTTGCTTCGATTAACCGAGTTTTCCTCTTTTATCCGTGATGGCAGTTGAAAAATATTAGACAAACAACATTACATGACCCTTTAAGAAATTGTATTCTTTTTTTGCTTAATGTCCTTTTTTTGACTCCTGTTTTCAGTAGAAAATTTAATGTAAACATACTTATTTAATTTAAAAATGTACATAAACTTCTTGAATTATTTTTTTTAATGTAAATATGTATGTACACCAATGTTCACGTGTTAAATAATAAAACCATTATAAAAATATATAATCAAAATTGTTATTCGATTAACCGTGAAAATCGATTATCCGTAATGATTCTGGTCCCTACCAGCACGGATAATCGAGGCCCGACTGTACCACAAGTACAACAATAAAAAAGAATCATTGTATTTTTATTGTTGCTTTAGTTGGTCGACACGTCAAAAATACAAGCAACTTTTGACATTTCTCAAAAAAATTAGCTCAGCTGCGTCTTCAACGCCACCTGTAAAGTGAATTCGCCTTGGATGTAATGGTGATTTGATAACGACTTAAGGACTGTCTTCGCTCCAAATACGGCAGTTTTGCTTGTTTTCGTGGTTATTTAACCAAAATTGAGCTTCGTAAAATGGAAGAAGTGCTAAGTGAACTTCGCGAACAGATTTTTTTTGAGTAAATTTCTATAATTTGGAAGCCTTATTCTAGCGTTAAACGATGATGACTTGCCAAACCTTAATGAACAGAATTTGACATGCTCAGCTGTCAAACCATAGTTATTGATATCGAAAGTACTTATGGAGCTAAAAAAAAAAACACCCTATACATATATATAATTATGCTTATTTCGCTTATTTATATAATATTTCGCTCGTGTCTAATATTATATTGAATCAAATTTAATTATATATACATAATTTTTATATTGTAAATAATACATCATCTCTTTTTAAGTTTGATATATAAAAAATACACAAGTCAGTATAATCAAATCAAATCCAATTCAATTAAAATTTATTTATAATTTAGAACAGTGTTCGAAAATAAACAGTACATTATTTAACGTTCGGCTCACACACCCAGGAACGATATCTATTTTTTTAGTGATTGTACCGTTCGTAACTATTTTCAAGAACAATTGTAGTGATACTGTAGACAATGTAGACATTTTAATGTTCTATAATGTTTTTTCGTATGTGTATTTTGTTTTTGTAAAAAATGTTTGGTTTTTTTTAACGAGCCGAACCGAACCCATTGAAGTTTGTGGATTTTCAAAAAAAAAAAAAAAAAAAAACGAACGGAATTAAATGTTCACATCTTTTGTTGAGTTTGATAAAAACAGTAATATTTTTGAGTTCGAAAGATGAATAACAGGGAAACGTTATTTTTTTAATGATTTTCTACACAAACACTATTAGCGTTTGTGTTTTCCACAAATCTACCGAACCGAACATTAAGAAACGATATTTAGTGTTTATTTTCGAACACTGATTTAGAGTATCACTTTTGAAGAAGCTTTGCTTCCTTAAGCGTGCATAGATGCAAATAATCACTCTTTTTGTGTATCTTTTTTGCGGCCCCTGCTTGTTGCGACTTGTTGTACAATTTGATCAAATTGTACAACCAATTTGTAGGTAACAGGTGTGGTTGACCAGCGGTTGGTCATCGGTTGAATAAATCTTAAAAATATTTATTTAATAAAACATTGATCATAAAACAAAAATATAAAAAATATTTGATTTTCATTCAACTGACATTCAAATAAGCTACCAAATTGGTACGGGTCATGCCGATTTTTTCTTTCGTTTTACATTTCCATTCTTAAAAAATGTTGTACAAGTCGCAACGTTTAGGGACCGGGCCGCATTAGTCTAGTATTCTGTTATTCTGATTTTATTATACCTGCGAGTATTTTATTAAATTTTTATTTTGATTCACATTATTGTTTATATTTTATATTTAAAATTTTTGCTTTTGAGTTATTTATAAAAAAAATTTACTCATTTCATTATTTAGTTATGTAAGTGTGTGTAAATTTTTTATATTTTATTTTTTGTTTATTAAATAATAAAATTTACGAAATACAAAATAAAGAGTTTTCAATTTAAAATTTCAAAAATAACATGGGCAAAATATTGAATGAACTTGTGAAAATTGTAAAAGAACGTCATTGTTGATCTCAAAAAATAGATTTCAGGTATGTGATGAAAGTCAATCGATTTTAAAAACGATCGTTTTTAAAAGGTGTGATGAATTTTGAATAATTCTAAAATTAACTTCTGAATTTACTGCCTGTTGTTCAAAATAAAATAAAAATTTTCGCTTGGGAAAATATATTGAAACAACAATAAAAAAAACTCAAAATTTACATGTTTTCAGTAGAGACAAAAAACTAATTCCGCCAATATAATGGAATTATTGTTATAAACAAATATACCATTGTAAAGGAAACTCAATAATATTTTAATAAAATCACAAAATTTATTTCTCTTCTTCCTTTTTCCGAAATTACTACGGATTTTTGATTTAATACAGTTTTCATGAAATTTTTTGATATACATGGCAATATTATTTCAAGTTATGCTTCTTTAACTGAAATTTAAAGTATCACAAACCAAAATCAAAAGCTATTGATAAACCGATTTTTAACATGAAATCAATCACAACTCGAATTAATACACTTTCGCTGATTCATTTGAGTACCGTAACCCTTGAACACAACTAAAATTACAACTCTTTAATTGAATCAAAACAAACAATATGAGTGCGCAAAGAAAGACATAACGGCATTTCTCTCATGAAATATTACAAATAGAATACCAAAAATTTTACAGTGGTTAGATATGGTAATCATACACTATTTCCTTCAAAAAAGTGGAAAATAGAATTTTTTGAGTTGTGTTACTTTTGATGAACAGGTGCGATATGTTTTCGTTTTCAACATAAATTTCTAAACGAAAATTTTTATTTTAGTTTGAAAAACAGGCAGTAAGAGTTTACTGTATAATAAAGGGTGTTGAAATTTAAGGTATCATCGTCAATGGAAATCGTTATAGGAAGATGATCCGACGCAGTGATGTTAACTTTTATTTTTTCATTACCGTACGGCCCTCTAAAAATTACCGTTTTTGAGAAGAAATTACCGTACGCAAAGGTTTTTTAATTTAAACATTCACAGCACTATTCAAAAACAATTTATTTAAATTTTAAATGTGTTTTATGAAAAATTTTAATGAAAATCTTTGATTTAAATACATTTTAACCAAAAATTATTATATTTTTTATCAATACGAAAGTAAAATCATCATATAAATAAAATTGTAACGTAACTGACAGACTGATCCTTAATCGCACAGCCTAAACGACTTAAGCTAAGAAGTTTAAATTTGGACCGGAGTTGGTATCAATCAATTAAGACAGAATTTTTTAAAATTCGAATACCGCAAGAAAATATTAACTCAAAATGTTTTATTTTTTACGTTTTGAAAAAAATTTACACGCAGTATTCATATCTACCCACTGTAAAATATAGTGCTATTTTATCATCTTCTTATGATAAAACGATTGGTTTAAAAGTTCTTTTTCATATGCCTTTGATACAAAATTATTACATACTAGTTTTGCTTCTACTGAAAAGTTTGAATATATTACTATAGTTAAATGCTTAAAAATTGTTGATTTTGAAACAATCAAAAAGTTTAAAATAAAATTAATAATATACAATGAGTTATTTAATTTTTCATATTTTACACTTATCACTTATACCTAAGCATTTGCAGAAACATAACATTCTTAATTTTTTGTATAACATTCCAGGGTTGTCAGATTGATTTTGACCTTTTTCGCCAAATTCAATGTCAAAAATCGCCAAAATCGCCAAAGCCTTTATTTTCAAGTTTTTGGCAGTAAAATACATATTTTTTAATTTATTAAAAATATTCTTTATAAATTCTAAAAAAATTAATTTGTTCCGTATCGCTAAAATACGCCAAAAATTCAAAAAAGTCGCCATGGTATATATTTTGCTTAATTTGTATTTAGAAAAAAGTAAAAATAGCTAGTGAACACAAAAATGGTACGATGTTTACTACAAAAAAAGTTTTTTTGCGGCTAGTATTAAACAAATATTGGATATATTTACATTTTTATATATGTATGTAGTTGCAGTTTTATTATATATATAAAACGCTTCACCGGCAAAGCTACCTGTTTGTCTTCTTTTTTGGAATACATTGTAAGGGTTTTTCATTTATTCAACGATGGTACAAAAGAAGTGCAACTTATAACTCGAACCAACGCGTCTAGAAGTTCGTATTGCATTCTACTTCAAAGGCGAGTTGTAGTGGAGTTCATAGCTTAAACACAGGCATTACTTATAATAATATAAAGAACATATAAAGAACAGTCAAAGTACCTGCCGTTTCGTTGCAGCTTTAAAGTTTTGACATAAACTTATTTATCTTTGCAATTAACCAACGCTAATATTTTCATTGGGTTTCAAAAATTTCCAAAGGTATGTAAGAGTTCATAAAAATCTTTAAAATATCACTGACAACAACGTATTGTATCTGGGATAAAAAATTGCCACATATGTACATATAATGAAAAAATGTTCATAGACTTTAAATATATTTATGTTAATTTCTATTTATTGATTCTTTCAAGAGCACTTTTAAATATGAAAAACTATTTTTTCGAAGATATTCATTATCTTCATCAGCCATTTGAACTTTCAAATACTGACCATACATATGAATGCCTCAAACTTCATACATAAAAATAATATAAGTATAATAAAATTAATATTATTTTTCAGTATTGAATTTAACGATTTTCAAAACAAATGCATAGCTCATCAAAAATAGCCAACAAAATCGCCAACTTTTTTGTTAAATCGCCAAAAAATCGCCATGTCGCCAAATCAAAAATTAGGTCGCCAAACAAGTTTGAAAATCGCCACGTTTGGCGAGAAATCGCCACATCTGACAACCCTGTAACATTCATCTATTTTTGAAACTGCCGTTGGAAATCACCCTCAAAAGTTAAAATCATAGAGCCTTCATATGTAAGTATGTATAAGAATATCAAAAACCCAAATCTTGATATTACCGTTTTTTAAATGAAATTACCTTGCTACCTTTTGGGGCTCAAAATTACCGTAAAAAAGGGTAATTACCGTACGGTTAACATCACTGATCCGACGATAGGGGCCTAAAATAAATATTTAAAGTCAACTAAATTATTAAAAAACGTACATTTCTTTAGAGAATAACATTTCTTTTTGTACATAAAAATAAAAATCAAAAAATATCTGTTTTCATCTGACTTTTATGAAAAAAAGGAATAACTGTGACGGTCCCTGATACAAACACTACTCCCGAAAATAGCTTTTAATGCTATAAAATCCCTATAAATGTTGTTATTGATATAAAAATCGGCGACAATTACATTTACGGCAACTACTACATATCGTCAGCTCATTGCTGGTTTGACCTACCGACCACTTTTAAAAAAAATTAGTTAGGTATGAGGAATATATTTTTTTAATACCCTCTTTCTAAATCAAAAGCCTGTTTCGCGAAAATTTGTATGGTTTCTGAGATATAAAGCATTAATTTTGCTGCATATCAACTGTTTCAAAATTTGTTAAGTACTGTTTTGCTCTACATGCCATTGTTTGGCGATTGCAGCAAATTCTTCATACAAAAACGTACAAAATAAATTTTACTGTTGCTTTGCTGCATTGCCGTAAGAAAAAATATATAAAAAATAAAGCAAAATAAAATGACAAGAAAATTAATTTGTGAAAAATAGTTGTATAAAATAATGGACCCAACCAAGTGTACGGTTTGCTATGATATGCAAAGTGTTTTTAGCCTACCTAAGGGAAATGCTTCAACATTTTACTACAAACGAAAATTGAATATGTACAATCTTACAGCTACCATTATTATGCCAAATATACCAACTTTTACTTATTGTGCCTTGTGGACGGAAGCTCATAGCGGTCGGAGTGGTAACGATATTGCTAGTGCTTTAATTAAAATTTTAAATGAATTAATAAAAGATTATCCACTAATTAAAACTTTGACATTATGGAGCGATTCTTGCGTACCTCAAAATAAAAATCAAATTAACGCAACCGCAATCAAAATGTTCTTTAAACAAAATAATATTGATGCCGTAATACAAAAGTCTTCAGAACCAGAACATTATTTAATTCAAGAAGTGGACTGTGTCCATGGTGTTATTGACCGGTACTTAAAGAATATTGAAATTCATAGTCCTCTTCATTTACTAAATTTGCTTAAAACAATGCCAAATAATAAAACAAAACTTAAAGTTATGGAAATGCTTCCGGGAAATTTTCGCACATACTCGTTGGAAGCAAATAAAATTGACTTTCGAAAAGTCCCTTTTGCTAAAATTAAAGTACTACTATACAGTTAAAATAATGATTTATGTATATATTATAAAACTTCTACCAGAGAGGAAAAATATAAAAATGCAATTTTGGTTAAGTCTGCATCAAAAAATTGTTTGAAAACTCCTGAGAATTTGTTGACGAATGTTTTGAAAATATCGAAACCATCATTTATTTCCAGCGATTAAAATAGAGACATAAAAGACTTGCTTATATTTATTTCACGTGTTGATAAAGCTTATTATAAAAATTTACTCAATATTAAAAGTTTTAAATTTTCTTTTTACTTTTGCATTATTTAAGTTGTTTAATTGTGGCTTTTTATGTAACTTTTCATAACAGTAGAACTGTTTTTTCTGTTTTTGTAAAGTAAAATCAAATAAAAAAACTATAAAAAAAAATTCATCTCAACAACAAGTTACTCAATACACAGCAATAAGTATACGTATGCAGCACAAAAAGCCACTTTTTTAATTTTTTTTTTTAGAAAAGTGGCGTATGCGGCACAAAACAATATTTTTCATTTTCAAAAAAATACTTTTAAATTCTAACTTTATTCATGAAAGAGCGCAAAATTTACATTTTTCTTCAAACATATACCGGAAGCAGTGGTAAAAATATAACAAAAATTCTATCGGGTACATTTTGAGAAATCTTCATGTAAATCTTCTTTGTCGTTTTTCTCCACTCCGACTTTTTGGCATATGCGCCAAACCAATTCTGAGCTGACGATATGTCGTGACAAAAGGTTGTTCTGGTACGTCCAAAACCAACCAAAGGTCCCATATGAACCCCGTTCCTACACTCAGTTAAAATCAAACTTATTTCATATAGATGAAGATATCTGAATAATATTCGGCACAAAGATCATTTACATGAACCTTAACTTCATAACATAATTAAGTTCTGGCGGGTCCATGATTGTCCGTGGGTTCCAAATAGGATACACTCTCGATTATTTTTGTTTAAATATTGCTGTCTAAGGAAACTTACTTCTTTTATTTGATTTCAAACATTCAAACACAAACTTTTTAAAACGAATTGCTAACAAATAGTTTTTTACAAAAATTCTTTTGAAAGTAACTATGTAATTCATAAAAAGTTAGTTTTTTCGTCAAAATTTTTAAAAACCATGTGACTTTTTTCAGAAAGCCACCATTTTATTTATAGCGCGTTTTTGATCGAAAATAGAATTTAATAAAGAGTTGGCAATAAATAATAGTAGTGAATTTTGTTTAACTAAAAGTGGGATTTTCAAGAGCATAAAATGAATTTTAAACAAAAATCACCTTTTTACAAAAAGTGAAGTTTTTAAATAGTTTTTTTTCAGCAAATGTGTAACCAATAGTAAATTATTCAATAAATTTATTATTCTTTTAGTTTCTCCAAAAAAAACTTTTTCATAGAAGAAACTTTTTTAAATAGAACATTTTTTTGTGTATTAAAAATTGTAGTTATTCTAGCTAATAAATAAACTCACAAATATATATACAGTCAACTCGTTTGATCTTAACTTTTCTTTAAACGGGTCAACAAGTTGTGGCTGATCAAAAAGCTTTTCTTCGGAAATTATGAGAAGACGAACAATAAACCTCTGCTTAATTTTTTAAAGCCAGCTATCGCTGGCACGAAAACCACAATAACTCTCTTTAATTTGTTGGTGAATTTCTAAAGCACTTGCTTTTAGCATCAGTCCGCTTACCGGTTATTTTTTATTTCGCATGCTAAGAAACCATTTGTAAAGAATTTTTTCCATTTTCGGAATCTGAAAAGAACGTAATGTTTTACGCTTTTCGGTACCATAAATAGTTTTCTTTACACGATTTGTTATTTCCTATTTTTTCTTCTTAATGGAACAAACTGTTGATTAAGCAACACCATATTTTCTAGCCAAGCCACTATAACGTTTTTTCAATAATTCAAGAATATTTATTTTATCTTTCAAAGATAACACTTTCGGTTTTTTTAATGACATTTTTCACTTTCACAAATAGCACGAATAACGTAGCGATGTTAAAAACAGCTAACACGTCAGCGAATACATAAGTATGTACATGGATACAATTAAGAAAAAAGAACGCTGTGACATAAACCAATAAGTGAACTCAATTCGGGGATTTCCCAATTAAAAAAAAAAAACATTTTAAAAAGTTAATAAAAAAAGAAAAAAATGTGTTCACGTTTTAGAGCTTTCAGATTTTGTTCACGTTTTAGAATAGTATGTGTAAAAATAAATTTGTTCACGTTTCTGAGACGTTCACCCTTTTAAGTGTTCACGTTTTCGCGAGTTCACTGTATGTATAAACGTATTCTTCCTAAGAACTAAATCGGTTCAAGATTGATGTTGGCAATTAAAACAACTATAAAATTAAGTTTTATTTGAAGATGGCTTAAAATAAGTAACTATTCTTTATTTTTTTTTTTTTTTTATTAGTAGATAAAAATCATGTTGTAATTCTTGTTATTTGCTATTTTTTGTAACTAGAAAATAAATCATTTGTGTAATATAATTTGTTTTAAATTGATTTTACTCTTGATTTAAAAAGGGGTTTGTAAATTTTTTAATATGTATATATAAATTCTAAAAAGGTATAAATACTTGTAAAATGGAATTGATGGAAATTTTTTTAAACAACTAAAAAAAAATGAAAAGGATTGCATAAAAAGTGCAGTTGGAGTATATCATGTTGGTAATTATATTTACTTTTTTTATTTTAATATATTTTATGTAAGATGATGAATAATAAAATAAATGTGTAATAAATAAATGTTAATAATATTTTGTTATTAAAATTATAAATATATTTGTAAAAAAAAAAAGAATAAAAATAAAAACATTAAAAAGAATGTATGAATGTATGTGTAAATAGTATGTATAATTTTTTATTATTTTTTAGTAAATAGTAATGGAATCACTTGAACGAAATGGAGAGAATAAGAGATTTTGTGTTTATGTTGGATTAATACATACATCTAGATAAATTATTACTTGTTATTCTGGTTGTTGTTTACTGTGTTGGAGCTGCTAGAAGCATCACGTCTTGTTATGGGTATAGCTGCTCGTTGATCTTCCATGCGTCCACTTTGAACTTTCATAATAAGCGAAAAGAAATCTTCATCGGGCACAGTGGTGCCACGGCCACCACTTGGTCTATTGCGATTTTGAGCTTCAGCGTCAATGAGTACATTTGGTCGGGGCAATTCAGAACGTTGTTCTTCGAGCCGTGTACTTTGGCAACGCATCAACATATCAAGAAATGCATCATCGACCTGCTCTGTTGTGGTAGCACTACGCGAGAGTGGTGGATGTGCTGTATTTCCAGTAGACGAGCTTTTGGAATTGGCTGCGTTTGTTGCTGCATTGGATTTAAGACCAGGTAGGCAATTTGCACCATTTGTGGAGGATGATTCATTATTTGTTGAAAACCCTGAATTTGTTTGTATCGAATTGTGTTGTTGCAGAGGTTTGCGTGTAGCTCCAGTTGTCGCAGTACCGGCCCCAATTAAAGCATTTGTTGGACCTATGGGATTCTTATTGATTTTTATGGAACATCGTTGATCATCCATTCGTTTAGACTGGGATCTGGACAGTAGTTCAAAGAAGTCATCATCTTGAGCTTTAATTGGACGTACTTTGGCATCTTGCTTTTGAGCTCGTTTACCATCGGGAGTGATCTTAATCAAATCTAATTGCTCCATGCTTTGGCGACGAACGCGTACCTTAAAATTTCAAAGGAAACAGAATCAATGATAAGGTGCAAAATTCAGAAAAAAATGTTTTTAAAAGAAATACAGAAATGGCACTGGTTTTTTTATGTTAAAATGTTTTCGAGGTTTAAACAACTTTCTAGGTTTCACGTTCTTACAAAAAAACTTATTTATAAACATATCGAGCCATAATAGCAAAAATGATGTAACCAACAAAAATAAAATTTTACAGGAGGTTTTTTTTTAATATTTTTGCTTTAAGTCTAGGGTTTCGTTTGAAATTGCTTTTGCTCTTATTTCGTAGCGGTACTTCACAGAGATATGAAATTTTTAGAGATGATGCAAATGATCATAAATTATAGATTTTCATCAAAAAACAAAATTCTAAAATGTTGTTGGTTGCATCATTTTTGCTATTAGGGCTCGATATGTAGATCTTAGTTACCATAATTTTCTAAGCAAACTTACCATTCTTCCTTGTGAGTTCTCCGAATCCACAGATTGAGCATCACTTCCTTGCGAAAGATCTGTATTACTTGAGCGTTCTTCACATTCTGGTGAGGGCGTCCCCTCAGGCAGTCCTAGTAATTTGCGTAAATCGCTAATATTTACCCGGGCCGTACTCTCACCCACAGGATCATGCAATTCTTTGGCCAATTGTAAATGAGTTTCGGCATAGAGTAAAGCTTTTTCATGATTTCCAATGGCCGAATAGGCATTGCCCAATGACCAACAGGCACGAGCTTCACCAACACGATCACCCAATTCCTGAGCGATATCGAAGTGCCTTTTATGATAATCAATGGCTGTTTCAAACTCGCGCAATAGAGTGTATGTGTTGCCTAAGCTGTAGCATGATTGAGCCTCTACTTCGCGTTCGCCCAACTCAATGGCCAACGCCAAGGTGCGTTTATAATGATCAGCGGCTTCTTCGAATTGTCCCAGGAATATGTGAGAATTGCCCAAATTACTATTAGCTCTACGTTCGGCAGCTTTATCACCAAATTCTCTAGCAATACGCAAACGCTCTTGATGATGTTCAATGGCTGCTTGGAAATCGCCTGTTGCAGAGGAATTATACTTGTTTTATTTTTATCGCGGTTTTGGTATCCTCCATTTTTAAAAGTACTTACCTAACAAATAATAAGTGTTTCCTAAATTGCCACAAGCTCTACCTTGAGCACCACGATCCCCAAGTTCACGCATTAATTTTAGATTTTCTTGGTAGTATTCTACAGCTTTGGTTAAGGCTTCTTTCACATCTTCACCAAAGTCTCCAGGATTACGTTGACCCATATGTTTTCCTTTGGCATGGTACACATTGCCCAAATTGTATAGAGCACGTCCTTCAGATAGTTTGTCACCCAATTGGCGGGCCAATGTCAAATGGCGATCACAACACATGACAGCCTCATCAAAATGACCCATTACCTTAAAAGTGTTGCCCAAATTGCCTGATGACTTTGCTTCACCCAATTTGTCGTTCATGGACCTTGCTAAAGTCAAATCCAATTTATGATAGTGCATAGCCTTTGTATAGTCGCCCAAATAAAAGTAGGCGTTGCCCAATTGTGAATATATTGCACTTAAGGTACGAAGGTCATCGGTTGTTGCTCTTATGGCAGCTAGAAAAAATGCCACACCTGACTTGCAATCGCCAGCCTTACATAAACGCTCACCTTCCAAGGCTAGTTCCAAGCACATGCTGGATCCAGCACCGTCTTGTGTACTCGAGTCTGCTGCGCTGCCAATTCCGGCTGCCAGGCCGGACCCACCACCACCTGTTCCTGATGAAACATTTTCAGCCGATGCTGACAACGACGACATTATACTATTGTTCTATATTTCCACACTAATACTATTGAATTTTTGGAAAATATCTACGATTTGCAAAGAAAATACACAAAACACAAAGCAAAAAAAATAAAAACAACAAAAGGAAATTTGTCAGGGAGGTATTTTTGCTTTTCTTGAGTTTTTGTTTTGTTGTTGGGTTATTACTATATTTAATAAATTACAATTCTAAAAATTAATTACACTAAAATCTAGCTAATTTATAGCAAACTAAATTTCCGTATATTTTCCAAGTATATTTTAGCAAACTTTGTATAAAAACAAAATTTAAAAAATTTTACTTTAAATGAATCACAAATAAATGGTTAACAAGACAAAACAAACACTACAAAATTCTCACCACTCATTAAGGGTGATTTTATCAATTCGCTTTTTTCGATTTTCAACACGAATAATCTACCAACGAAAAATACAGCACTGTTGCTAACATATGGATGGAGTTACAAATAATGAATGACAGCATAGTCTAACACAGCGTTTACATTTGCCAGCACTGGCAAGACAGTAATACGATGTTTCCACTATGAGCAAAACAACTTGTTTTGAGCAAACCGTGTCAAAGTGTTTCCATTATGTAAAACTGGTTTTGGTTTTTGAATTTTCGAAATCAACTTGACATTTATGTTGTAAACATATATGAAAGCCAAAAGAAATACATATGTGTTGAAAAAAAAATATTTTTTTTTAACATGAAACTTTCTTGTTTGTTTTTTAATACACAGATCTACATACATATATGTACATACGTATATAAAAGCACATAATTTACTACGTTTTTATTATATTATTTTATTATTTTTACGCTGCAAACAAATAAATCAGCTGGAGAGTTGCATAAACCTATTTAATAAGTCTTGATATTTTGGTAAATATGTCATTTTTTTCGAAATTATCAATCACCAATAATGGATAACCCAGAGTTGTATTCATGATTTTCGACATGTTTTGGAGCAAAACTAGTTTTTGTTTGAGTTTTCGATGATGAAAAATGTATAGGAAAACAAGTAGCAAAACACTTGTTTTGCTGCAAAACTAGTTTTGTGGCCCAAAACATGTAAGTGGAAACGTACTATAAGCATATACATATTAGTTGGCAAAACAATGCAAAAACAAAATAGCTGTAACAGTGTTTATGTATTAGTGAAAAAGTTTGAATGAATTGCTACTGTCTTGCCAGTACTGGCAAATTTAAACGCTATGTAATGTAAACGCAGCAGTAATTAAATATGTAGTTGTTATTCTGTTAAGCGGCGCATACGCTTGCAATATAATTGTTAAATTTTTCGTATTGTACAATTATATCTCCCATGTGTTTGCAATATTGAAAGGGGGAAAAATATATTGGCAAGAATCAAAATCGTTTTGATTTTTATTGCACAACGAAAAGAAGTGCAATATACTGTGAAGTGTAAAATTATTTTTACCTTTCGCAAACAACTTGTGAAATTTGTGTGCTGTTTCCAGGTGACAGGTTTATGAATGTGTAGAAAAATGTATATGAAAATCACTCGGTTTTTTGATTGCTAGCCAAAGGATAGCTAAAGTAAAGCTTCGTACCAAGGCGAATTGACTAGAAGGTTGGGTCAAGTCAACATGTGGTGTTTTTTTTCGGTGGTCGACTTGTCAAAGTTTTTATACAAACTAGTTTTTTATGTAAACAATCCTATTTTTTTTACTAGCAATATTTTTGACAACCCGACCACAGAAGCAGTGTTGTTGTAGAGTTGACCTCACCTTCTAGTCAATTCGCCTTGCTTCGTACAGACGATGGTCAGATCTTACAATGTTGTAATTTTTCTAACAATTGAGCCATTGTCTAATAACTAAAGACTTGATGGATAAAACTTGAAGAGTGTGAACAAAAACCTTGCCAAAAACGGTCCCCAAATGGGGGTCCACGGACACTTTTGGTCTGAGTTTATATATCAGAGGATCCCCAAATTCTGAGGATCCTTAAATTCTGACTTACGTTCATACCTTTTGTTATTAGATAATTTCTTTGAAATGAAATAAAATCTTGTTTGTGTAAAGTTTCGTGACGATCGGTCGATAATATATGTACCTTAGGCCAATACAAACTCTACTCTCGGAAAATAGTTTATTACGCCATAAACCGTAATTAATAATGCTTTCACAATAAAAATTGGAACGTTACAGATTTATAAGACTCGAAATCGCACCATTAAATTTCGTGAAGATCGGTCCATAATTTACTATAGGCCTCATATAAACCATACTCTCGGAAAACCGTAATATACATAGCTCTCATATTATAATTTGGTACGTCACAGTTTTATAAGAAATTGCACTGTCAAATTTCGAGAAAGCTATCCATAATTTACCCTAGGCCCTAATACCTAATCCCGGAAAACAGTTAAGTATGCCTAAAACCATAAAAAAACAATCCTTTAATAACTTAGTTTGGTACGTCACCGTTGTATAGGACTAGAAATCACACTATACAATTTCGTGAGGATCGGTCGATTATGTCGATTAATCGAACAATTTTTTTTTTTATTAAAAAATAAATTAATAATAGACTAATAAGAAATAAAAGCTTAGAATTTGATTAATTATCATACATTTTTAGCGATTTTATACAAAATCTAGAAAAAGTAAAACATATTGTTGCTATAGCCCTCATTGTAATTAATCGCAATGTTTAGTAGGCAAAAACCGTGTTAAGTGTTCATTGTATTTCAAAAATGTATCTTATGTTCGTATTAAACAAATCTTTGATTAACAATTGTAACAGCTATTTTATTTTTAAATCAAACGTTAAACAATTTTCATAAAATGTTTATTAAGTTAATCAGAGCCGTTCACATTACATTTGAGATGATTTGGATGGCAGATGATAAAAAAATGCAACAAACAAATTTAAATTTCTTTAAATTATTAAAAATGGATAAAAATACTTTAATAAAGTGATCAGAACATCATTTTCATCATATTAATTATGGAATTGTGAAAATTTACGAATTATTTAAAGTCAAATAAAAACATTATGAAGAAATCATGGTCGGTTGTACACGCGAGGGGTACTAAAATGGTGACTGAGTCTATATTATACTCAGTTTGAGGTATGTTCAGAGGATGAGATGTGGTTAATGAAGTGATTAAGTTGTAATGATGTCAATTTAAAATGATTAACAAATAACTTCAATATATGGTTAATCATCTCGATTTTGATGTGATAAGAGCTTAATCACGCTCAAGTTGCTTAAGCGCGTTTAAAGTGTGAACATAGCATACGGTCAGAATATTACAATAGAAAACGATGTAGTAGAAGATCCAACGACATCAAAATATGCCGAACTTCTTCCAATGGACAAATACATACAGAGAGACAGCGGTTGTTTTATAGAAGAAGTTGTACGCTGAAGTTTGGCTGAAGATGGAAGGTCTGCAAACGCCTTTCGAAAATCCAAAGTTATATCGGAATATTTAAGAATTAAGGATTTAACGATTCCTTTAAGTAATACAACGATATTAAGCTAAGATGAAAAGTTGTACGCATCAAAAAACGAAGTCACAGTGGATTTGAGAAAAAATAAAGAAGAAAATGGGACATTTTCCATAGCTGTAAATTAACGGACGGATTTATCTTATTTAAAATATGTAATTTTTTTTATTCGTTATTCTCATCGATTAATCGAATAATTTTTCAGATTTAATCGTTAGATCGAACGAGCAAAATCAATTATTTGAATTATTCGAACAAAGCGTAAAGGCGAATAATTGACAACTCTAGTCTTAACTCTACGTCCAGACGCGCAATTTGTATCTCTTAACATAACCAATAACGTCGGCAGAATGGCTTCACAAAAATGTTCAAACACAAAACATGAATTTGTACGTTAATAAATATTTACATTTTCTTTACAACCAATTTAGGCATTAATTGTGTTAAACGCAATTATGTAAGTTTAAAGTTTTATATTTTTACTAATACTTGATTTTGACAGCTTGTGCTTAAAGATAATTGCTCAGCAGCAATGTATTAAAGCATTTGTTGTTGAACATGTGCTCCAACACATATTTGTGCTGTCTACACTTCAATGCCCAGTGTTGGCAATATAATTTGATATATGCTACGGCAATAATTGCCAAACTAATTGCCCGTCTAGACTGAGGGCAATTTAACAAAGTCTGGGTTCACACTATGAAAGTTTTCTTTCTGATAGTCTTTGTTTGTTAGAGAGAGGGGAGAGGAGACAAAGATTTGTGATAACGAAATGTTTTTTTTTTAATTTTTTAGTGTTTTATTAATATGTATTGGATTGGCCTTGCACAAGAAGCAACGAATTACTTTGAATCAGAGCTGTTATACGTGATGATAAGAAAAAAAACCGTAGCAGAAAATTTCCAAAATAACCAGAAAACTTCCAAAATAACCAGAATTTCCCACCACGCGCTTTTTTGCGACCCCCCCAAGGAAGAAGAGCGAGAGGACGGCTCAAAACCACCCGGCGACGGTTAATTCTACAGGAAATAAAAGACTTGAATAACCTTCAACACGATCGGCCAGTATAGAGACAGACTGTATTCATATGACGACAAGCAAGGCAATATATATTGGATATTTGGTGTTTTGTATTGAAACTTAAAGAAAACATGATAATGAAATTATATAGCGACGCAATAGAAATTTTATAAGAAAAAAAATATTTATTTTTTCTTTTCCATCATTTATAATATAAATTTTCATTATTAATAGAATGTGTATTCTGAGTGAAATTACAATTTTTAAACTTTTAAAGTATGAAAGCTTTAAAAAATTGTAAAGAATTGCTAATAATTTTTGTTACACAGCATTGCCATATTTTCTTAATTTATTGTAGAGAAAAACACAACTATGTATTTGATACTGGTTGATAGCAACGCTGTTCTTTTTGGGCAGGAGGAAAAAAATGGTGACCTATCTTTCTCTGTGTAGGTAACTCTGGCTATTCTGAAGCTCTTTAATTCGCCATTATTTTATAAAACGCAGAAAATAAAAAGATTTTTAATCATTTTATTTTAATGAAAACTGTTACAATTTATAAAAAGTTTTTACCGCAAGTGCGTGCAACATTTTTTAAAAAGTATTTAAAAAAATTGCCAGATTTATAAGTAAAATAATCAATTGAAAAACTTGTGTGTCTCTCTCCTAGTAAGAAAAAAAAAACGAAACGAGAAAAAGAGTGTAGTGAAAAAATGCGAATATATTTCAGCATTAAAAGGCTGGATTTCGCAAAAAGAAATTAAAAAATATTGTATATTTTTTTCAAAACTAAGACAAACAATTTCTATAAAAAAAAGGACATTTTTGTTATTAATTTCAAAATTCAATTTAACCTTAACAAAAAGTTAAAATAGAAAAACAATTATCTATACGGCTGACCTAAGGTGTCAATTCTATTCGTGAAAAATCTTATTCATATTTTTTTTCTTCGTCACAACTGAGGAAAAATATATATAAAAATCGATTTTCCTGATGTCTCATTTTATTTATTGAAATTTGATATAAGAAAATCTTGTGGAATTATATTAAGAATACGTTAATAAGATAAAAAAATTATTTATATGTAAAATTTTACAATTAGTTTAATTGTTTATATTTTTTTTGTATATAATTAAAAGAAAAAGTTGTAGTTTTTGTTTTTTATTACATATGTAGTTAACAAATTTAGAAATAAATACTACACAGATCATCTAATACAAATCAAATACTACTTTTATATTTAAGTGTGTGCCCGTGAGCAGCTCCTTAAACTTAAAAATAACGTGAACTGAGAAATAGTTAAATAATTAATTTTTAAAATTACACTATAAAATAACTATTCATAATTGTTGTGTTGTTTGAAATTACATACCATATCCGTGGGAATTGCTCTTCTGGCTGGTAATCAAAACATTTGGTAAGTTTTATTTAATGATAACAACGAAATATTTATTTATTAATAATTTGCCCCAAAAATTAAATTATTGATTAAATATTATGGAAAAAAGTTTAAACAGTTAATTTTAAAATCTATTTTAGGATTCAACGTTTCTTTTACGACATTAATTTAAATATCCTTCATTACTGATCCTGGGAAATGTCATAAATCTTATCACCGATAAGAAAATAAGGAATTTGGTTTTTAAAAAATTAACCTATAAAATGTATAAAGCAGAACTATTGCTATCAGTAATAAACAAATGGCAATTTTGTGCAGAAAACTTTTAATATATGAACATATGTAGGCTACCTATAAAATTATGTAATTTTATTTAAAGAAACTTTGCAACACATTTGTAGGTACCTTCCTGCTGTTTCTAGCTTTTAAACTGTTACCACTTGTTTTTATCAATTCTCTTTTTTTAAATTCAATTCGAAAAACCACGATTGTTTAAATCTTAAAGTAACAATTATTTCACCTTAAATAATTAAAGGTATTAGGAAAGAATTCGTTTTTTTCGAATCTATTGTAAATTTTATTATTATTTATTTATTTTGTAAAACGCTTCACCTCACTTAAAACTATTTCCATAAAAATTTAAAAAAAATGTTTTAAATTTTTTTTAACGCATGTTTAAAAGATTTACAAACTAATGGTAAAAAAGATGAATAAAACGTAGTATTCATTCCTAAACGTAGACTCCTTTGAGATCTATACGATTCTCCAATTTGTTATCCCTTAAAACCAAAATAGGATTTGTTGGGGCCATCTCCACAAGTCACGAGATGATTTTTTAATTGGAGTCAAATCTTTCTCAGTCGAGCCATTTTTTTTAGGTTTGTAAATAAAAAACTATCCCCATTTAATCGAACTAAAAAGTTGGCATAATAGGCCTGTTCGGAAAAGCTTTATTGTGCTACATCTGATAGGTAGCGCATTCGTAAAATCATCGCTGCAAACGTCAGCTGTTTGAAAATAGGTACATAACAAAAGCGAATGATGCGAAAAAAATCTTAAACACGCATTACATAAATTTCGGGTGCGCATGAGATGCAGCGCAGTGATGCATTTCCGAACTCTTTACTCTTTTGTATCAAGTCAATGTGGATCCCGAAAACGATCGCCATGGTTTTATTGGATGACAAACCAACCTTGGCCTTCATTGGTATCGATTCTTGACGAGAAACGTACTGTTTTGCTAAAGACTCCTGTGAAGAAGGGAATGGTAAATGGATTTCAAAATTGATTTTCGATTTTTCGATCGACTTTTTTATTTCGGTTTTTGAAATCGATTAATCGAACCTCAAAATCGATTTTAAAATCGATTTCAGTATAAAATCGCAGACGTAAATTCGATTGCAAAAAGTCGATTTTTTTAAACACTAAATCGATTTTCGATTGGAATGGAAATCGATTTACCATTCTCTACTGTGAAGTTATTACTATTGCGTTTTTGGTTGATTGTAGGCAAACGCGGCATCCCAACTTGCGGAAAACTTTCTTATCATCATTCAAAATTGAAATTGCTGAGCCATGTGAGATGCCTTTGGTTTCAATATTTTCTTGAACTTTCAGGTGAAAAGATCTTAATTGGGCACAATGAACTTACAGAATTTTCCGCACTTGCACCGGCACAACAAAATTCGGATAACCACTTTTTTACCATTGAAATTCATGGTATAGAATTTCTATTAGATTTATTAAGCTAATCCTTGGTTTAAGAGATAGTGGGGGTATTCACGTCACAAGTTGCACCCTTGCAAAAAAGCAAAAGTGCAAAAATAAAACAACAACCACAAAGACAATTATTTACGCAAAACTTATTGTCTGTGTGGTTGTTTTTTAATTTTTGCACTTTTGCTTTTTTGCAAGGGTGCAACTTGTGACGTGAATACCCCCAGTGTTTTTCCGCAAAATATAATGCGTAATGATCACACGATATTAACTTTTTACCATTATCTCTTCAAATCACTTAATAATAAAGTTAACTTAAAATTTGTCAGAAGTCAACTGGAGAAGAGGCGGAAAGTTCAAACATTTACGGAGTTATTGAATCATACTCGCAAGGTACAAAGTTTTTAATATTTCATTATGGTCTCAAAGAATTTATATGATAATAATGATCAGTTTTGCAAGATTTATATTTAATATGAGAACTTATGTATATATTTCTATACATATTTCAGTGTATTTGACCATATTAAATATAATTACCCGAAATTGTGGTTATCAGTTGAACTGTGATAATTCGTTCGCCATTAATTAAAAACCCTAAAATTCGAAAGAAACGGCTGGTACCTTCAGAAAAATTATAAATATAAAAAAGTCTAAGGCAGTGATGTTTGGTAAAAGTGATAGGGTTGTTTTTTCTATTACATTAGATGGTCATTTGATTGAGTTTGTTGAGAAAATGGAATGCTTTGGGGTTATTGTCACTGTTGCCAATTTGACGGTTTTACCGCGATTCTAGCGGTTTTTACGTGCCCATTGCGGCAAAATTTCCGTTTTGACGGTTAGCGGGAAATCTAGAGTTTTTTTTTTTTTTAATATCAAAAGAATATAAAATTTTTAGTCTAGGTATTTAAAAGTTTAAAATTTTTTCATAAAATAAGAGATTTCAAGAATGTATTTTTTTTTATTAAAATTATAAAGTAAGAAGAAAAAAAAAACTTTGTTTTTTCGAAATTGAATTCACTTCCGCTATAAAAACATTTTTTTATTAATTTTGCCATGTTCTGACAATCGCACAATTTGAAATCGCGAAACGCAAGATTTATTTTGTGGCGTTCTTGAACTCGTGCGTTTAGCTTCCGATCTGCCATAGTTTTTTTTACAAATATTATAGTTCTTAGAATCGCCAATGTTTAGCGTTTTGCGATTGTCAGAACATGCCCGTATGTTCAGTTAACAAAAATTATTCGTTTTATAATTGATTATGCTAATTATACTGGTGGCAAAAATAAAAAAACGTCGACAGCAAGAACCTTCCTTTGTGCTTTTAATTGACTTTAGCGTGTTGAATTCAAATCTGTTCACAGATTAAAAATATTACGTCAAGCTTTTTATGGGCTTGACTACTATTTCGTCCGAAATAAGGTGGCTTTGCTGTAAAGGGAATTTTATTCAAAGTCATATGCTAGTAATTTAATCCAAATCGAACAAATGTAAAACTTTTGTCCTTATAAAATTTTTTTTATACATTTCTGAAAACAAAATAAAGTAATATTTTTTGTTTTGCATAAAACCCAAATTTATCGCAACTTATTTCTGAATAGCTCCGAAGCAGTTAAAAATATAAAAAAATGTTATTTAAAAGAAATTTAAATATTTAAAAAAAAATTTTATTCGTAATCCTTTGTATATTTTGTTCCAGTCATGATGAAATATATTAGCATCACCAGCCCACAATAAAAAACTAGACGTGATAGAAAAAGACTTAAAACGGATTAGAATTTAAAACCTTTTTATTAGTTTTCCTGGACTAAAAAAAATATCGGGGAAATCAAAAATCTTACTATTTAATTTTAATAAAAAGTCGTAAACATTTAAAAAAGCATTCTATATCTTGATTTGTATATACATTTTGCAAAATATTGAGATTTAAGCGATATTTTAAAACCTTTTACGCTAAATAAAAAATTTAGCGGCTTCTAGCGGTTTTTGAAGTACGATTTGACGGTAAGTATTCAAAAAAAGTTGGCAACAATGGTTATTGTTGATTAAAAATTTAGTTTTGAAAGCCATGTGAATACTATAGTTTCTAGGGTTAACTTTTCTTTGCGTAAGTTGTATAGTTTGGATTTAATGTTAAAAAAAATACCATACATTTTGGTCCTCCCTTAATTCGTATTTTTTTTGTCATTCAAAGTCTGAGGAGGCCCCTCTAAATTATATGTAATAACTATGTACATACCAATATATTTTGAAAAAAATACAAAGGCAATGTTTTTTTTTTTTAAGTTTTCATAAGAGCATTATCGTTTATGAAAATTTTGATTACCTACTTTTGTTTTAGTTGTTTATCACATACTAGGATATACCCGCTACTTCGTTAGCGTCTCTTTTGTCTTCGTGGTCATATTTTTATGCCAAAGTTTATTTTTCTAGGCTTAAACATGTTTAAATTCTAGCATTAAACACGCTACTTTAGTAGAACCAAAAAGCTAAAGAAAAATATAAAATTTCCCGTATTTCCTTTTTTGGGTACATTATTTTTCCCCCATTAAAGTATTAAAAATTTCAGTATTGTTGACTACGAATATGGGCAAATCCTGCGTGACGTACGCTACATTCACACGCGTTTTCTGATTGAAATATAAACATTTTTTGGTCTTTCAAGAGAGATAGCTTCAACTTATATATTGTATTTAGTGACATACTATTTACTTACGAATGGCATATATCATAATTTCTAAGCAAGTATTTGTTGCGAAATAATTGATAACAAAGTTTTGTGATGGACGCCACAAAAAGTGGGAGTTACTTCAAACATTAAAGTGTGTTTTCCTAATTTTTAGAGCATTTTGCACCATAAGATATATAAAATCATAAAGAAAGATGACTATAAGAGAATTCTAAAATCACTTATTCGCAGCCAAAAAATGTTGTGATTTTTGACAAAAGACGTGAACCCTTTGTGATGCACGTCTCACAACGCACGCTACAGTATCTCCAGTAGTATGTTATTATTATATTTTATTTATTTTTAAAAAATAAATTAAAAATAAAATAAAAAATAAAATAAAAAATAAAAATAAATTATATTTTTATGAATTGCATTTCTTAAACTAATTTCTTAACTAATGAATATCAACTGTTTTTTTTAACGAAATTTTTTATATTTTGATGAGTCTGCTGTAAATACTATTTTAAGCACAAAAATCATCTTAAAAAATGCTTAATTCACGTATAACTTTAAGAGATCAGTGGCCGTATTCTGTAATTCGCTGAAGCTTAATCTCTATCGCTAAAAATGGCTACGAATACAATACTTTAACGTGCATTGCTAGATTTAACAATGCCATCAAAATTGAATTCGCAGCAATTTTGGCTTTTAATGTCATCGCTAAAAATTTTAATTTTTGCATTCTCTAAGGCATTTTAGCGGTCGAGATTAAGCTTTAGCTAAGCATGTTACAGAATACTTCTGCAGCGGTGGGGTAGGTTTTGGTAAAAATTATTGCATAAATGATCCTTGAAAAACATATTTTTTAATATAGAAATTAAATTATATCTAGTCTTATATTCCATTAAAAAAAATTAATTTGATAAATTTTTGGTTGGTGGACTGTCTGGACTGGAAAATGGTTTGTAAAAAAAGTACAAAAAATAGTTACGATTTTCAACCCTTAAATTTTCGAATTTCGAAAATGTACCAAATTCGTATACGTATTGTTTTGATAAGTTTCGAATGTGGTATTAACTTTGTTTCTATGTTTATTGGTCCAAAAGATAGATGTGGTGGCAAAAAAGTACTAAAATTCAGATTTTACCCGTTTACTTCCTAATAGCGCCGAATTTCAAAAGTCCGCTTATTTTTCTAAAGAACAACGATAAGTATTACCTACATTTATTTTGCATCTCTTTTAGTTTTGGAGATATAAGGTTACCGAATTTTCCCGTTTCTAACTTTTTTTTACCCCCTAAAAATTCGAATTTCAAAAAATCCCGTCTTAGTGGATCAATTTGGGGAGTGCCCAATCGGTAGTCCAAATTTCAAGTTTTTGGGGGGTGTGGTTTGGGCTGGGCGATGATGAATGGGTCAGTCAGTCAATCACTCACGCAACTCTTTTATATATACATATGTATGTATATATAGATTAATATATTGTAACCTTTTAAATTCTATGTTTTTTTATTTAAACCTCATTAAATATTAATATAATTCTAATTTATTTAAAAATTGTTTTGTTGTTTTTTCTCTGGGTGTATAGGCTCAGTTAGCCGGGAGTAGCAGTAACAGTAACCTTACCTTAAAAAAGTAAGACCAATCTATTTCTTATATATTGAGACGTAACATCTTACTGCTAGGTTAGGTTAGGTTAAGAAGGGTTATGCGCCCAAGGGCACACCTCCACTCGGAGACCAATATGGTCCATTGTGAATCCCTTCAATAAGAGAAAAAAGAGAAGACAGTAAAGAAAATAAGTATAAGATGGATAGAATCAAGAAAGATAGAAAGTTAGTAAGTTGTAAGATCCCGCGTAGAACTATTGACCCCTCTACAGTCCCCTCAACAGAAACAACCGCACTATTTCCCTGACAAACCCCAGTAGATCCGCCGGACTACATCCAGCGATGCACCCCAGTTCGTCGTGAAACCTATCTCCTAGCCATATCTGTCTGAGGCCCTGCATCCTGGGACAATGGCACAGTACATGTTCGATCGTCTCCAGCTCCTCTGAATCATCGCACAATCTGCACAAGTCCGGCATGGCGTTGTCCCATTTGCCCGCAAAAGCACCCTGCAATCCGTTGTGTCCCCCCAGGATTGGTTGACGTTATCACGGAATATCTCCCGTATCAACCCATAGTAGTAACATAGGGGGGCTTAACCCCCCTATCCCTTACCGCTAAGTCCAGATTCGAACCCCCTCTCGCGAGTTCGTCAGCCACCTCATTTCCATCAACCATGCAGTGTCCAGGTACCCAACACAGCCTTACATTGAATGCCTCCATGAGTTCACCAAGAGCATTCCTACACCGAGCGACCAGGCACATCTTACTGCTAACTATAATCGTTCTTTGGCCAGAATGATGAATTTATGAATGTTACTTTTGTCCAGCTAATAGGGCATAAATTCTTATTACTTAACATACAACAAAATGAAGCAGCTGATTTGCAAACGTTACTGTTAGAAGCTTTAGTTAGCGAAGCCGGTGTTTGTTATACCATAGAGGAGAAAATCCTTGCATCCGCCAGAAGGCCGGCTATACAGAGAAGCTTTAGTAAGCGAAGCCGGTGTTTGTTATACCATAGAGGAGAAAATCCTTGCGCCCAGCTGTACGCCGGCTATGCAGAGAAGATTTAGTTAGCGAAGCCGGTTTTTGTTATACCTTTAGAGGAGAAAATCCCTGCGCCCAAAAGTGTTTTTGTTATATTTTTAATATATACACCCAGAGAAAAAACAACAAAACAATTTTTAAATAAATTAGAATTATATTAAGAGAAAAAAATTATAAGCGTAAATGGCTTTATTTCACTCCTTACATGGAAATAAAGCCATATGGCTTTATTGCACAACGTCACCATATGCATCGTTTTTATTTAATTTTAACATCGTTGAATCGATATCTCTTTATTTCGAAAACTCCTCTAATTTGAAGAAAAGTATTAAGTCACTTCGGTTACGAGTTATCGGGATTCTACTGTACATACATATCTTATTTAACTGAATCATAATATACATAGTATGTATGTATGTACTATATGAATCTCCTTCTTACGTCAAGATACGTTATAAAAAAAAATGTTTTGTAGTTTAAAGAAATATTTTCGGCATTAAAATTTTACGTTTTGTTTTGCTTAATTTGAATTTTTCAGATGCTTTTTTGTTTTTCTTTAACCATTCTTGTGGTTCTTCTTGTACTTTGCAATATATTTTGGCATCGCTGTTTTATGAAGGAAATAATTTATTTAAAATAGAGAAGAGTTTCGACTGACTTTCAGGATCTTTGCTCAATAACATTTGTGCAGGTGTTTGTATAAATTTAATTTATAAAACGGTCAATTATTAATCATAAATTTTTCACCAAAAACGCATTTGTTTTGGGAACATTGACCGATTACCACAATAACGAAAAAGAACAGAGAAAAGTCAGAAATATATTAGAAAAAAAATGCTTAAATAAAAGTGCAAGTTTTGTTTTTTTAAAATAATAATCAAATATTAAACTGTGTATACCCATATACAAATGCTTTTTAGTGACATACAGAGTTAATTACTAATTCTGAATGGTTTGTTGTTAAATTAGCGAGATGTTTGGACCAATGATCATACAAATACAACGAACATACACCTCTCATACATATATTTTGCATTATTAATCATTTTGTAGAGGCTTTGACTGAGAGTAATTTGTATGAATGAATACAGAGTTTCTTTTTGGATTGGAATTTTATTTTCAAGACCTTGAAATTTTCAAAACAGAAATATAAATTAAAATAAAGAAAAATGAAAATAAAAGAAATAATACGGAGTATTAATGAAACGGAAAGGAAAAAAACGACAATTTTACAAATATCAAAGAACGTGTGGTTTATATTTATGTAGATACAATATGAATATTTTATTTTAGCTGCAGTAATATAGTGCAAATGTCATATAAAGTTTTGTTTATTTTTTTTTAAATTTTAAATTATAAATTGCTGCACTTAGAACTCACAAATACGCATTTAAAAAAAATATTTTGTTGAACTTTTTCTACTTTTATATCTATTCCCAGCGGTAACTAGAATGAGTAAAGAGGCCTAATAGAAGGCCTTATTTAGCAGTCACAAGCAGTCAGAAGCCCTTATCGCCGCATTCCACACTTATTTATTTTTTACACAGGTTGTCATTGGGCGCAAGGCCTTCCACACTTCCTTTAAAAACAACTTCGATCCCTTTCCAAAGAAGGGAGTAAGGAAGGTCACTAAAAAATAAAGTAAATAAAACTAAACACATTCCTTTCTCCCTTCTCAAAGAAGGGAGTAGCGAATATGTACTGAATATTTCAGAAGGTCTTTTAAAAAGAAGTTTATACCTTCTAGAAGGCATACTTCTGAAGGCAGGATATCATGCGAAGCGAATCTTTTAGAAAGGAGTATAGAGGCCTTCAAAAAGGTCTGCCACTTGCGGTCCTTTCAATATTTACCGCTGGGCTTGTTTACAATATAAATGCTTAAACTATCGCAGAACTGTTTCGTAAACAAAATTTTTTGTTTTGCCCTTAGTTGTACACCATATACATATATAATGGATATTAGAATATTGGTATATTAGAAATATGTATCCTTGCCACTTGATGTTTCCTCCCTCGGCACATCAACAGTACAGCCTGATAAGTGTGTATTAATCAGGACTTCAAGGGTTTTCTGAATTTGTGTTCGAGGATCCATATAAATTATGTATACAATGGAGTAGCTGGTCTTTAAGATAAGATCTCCGATGAGTTTTTCCCAATACTACAGAATTTCCTCCATGATTGTCTTTTAAGATTTTAATAAGATGCTTGAATCCATCCAAGACTTGTAATTGATCCAAACAGCATTTTTTTCCTTAGTAAAAAGTTTCCTGCTTTCCTTAGGTTTCCAGAAATTTGCGCATTTCACAATGTGGGCTTGCCTTTTCCCTTCCTGCTGATTCTCTCACAGGTTTTGTTAGTTGCCTCAAATATTGTTATTGACACCGCTGCAGAGTCAAGCGAGAACTGCTGCTAACAAGAACTAAAGCATTTTTTCCTTATTAAAAAGTTTCCTGCTTTCCTTGCGTTTCCAGCAATTTCCGCATTCCACAATGTGGGCTTGGCTTTACCCTTCCTTCTGATTTTCTCACAGGTTTTGTTAGTTGCCTCAAACATTTTTATTGACACCGCTGCAGAGTCAAGCGAGCACTGCTGCTAACAAGAACTGGGCATCCTGGCAGATTGGTATTTCTTCTGTTCGTATAGGGTTTCATTGAATCAACACTGAAGGAAAAATGTAAATCAATGTACATGTGACCAAAGTAGGAACAGTCTATTGACACGTTCCAACCCCTAATCATATCCGAGAACCTATCGCTAAAAAGCGTCACGTTAAGAACTTTCCTCTGTTAGACACAATAATGTTGAGTTGCGGGTTCGAACCGCCAGGTTGTTGTTTTTTGGAGCTCGAATTCGATTTTTATTTATTTATTTATTAACAGTAATAATAACAAGTAAGAGGGCTATATTCGGCTATGCCGAATCTTATAAACCCTTCACCATGGTTTGGAAAGAACAGAAGTTTATATATATGGATATCTAAATATATGTAAATATACATGTATATTATATAATATGTATTGTTTAGTTTTATTTAATTATTTGCACATGCTTGCGTGCTATTAAATATATTAAGAGTTTAAGTATAGTTAGTTTAGTTTTGATCAAATTTTAGAATTTGGTCATAACTCGGCCATTTTGTAACAGATTTGACAGATTTTTATACCGACATCTTAAAGTATAAAATTACCATTTACTTTGGTAATAAAACTTGGAGTCGGGAAGATCTATGGTTCCCGAAAATAGGTATTTAAAAAAAGCTATATTTGCCATATCATTTTTTTCCCCGATTTTCCGATATTTTGATATCTAAAACGTATGAATAGGTCATATTACAGCTCTAAAATTTTAGTTTTTATAATAAAAATTTTAATGTTTTTTAGTGCTTTTTTTGAGTATTTTGCCCATAACTTAACCATTTTTAACCGATTTAGCAGATTTATATACCAACGTGCTTAAGAATAATATTACCATTAAATTGGGTTATAGGTATATATATATATATACTTACATATATGTATACATATTTAAACAAACTTAATTATAAAAAAAGTAATTTTTGGGATTGCAGTATTTTGGTCATAACTCTGCTATTTCTTAACCGATTTGACAGATTTATATATCGACCTGTTAAAGAAGAAATTTGCCAGTTATTTTGATTATAAAACTTGGACTCGGGAAGATCTATGGTTCCCGAAAAAAAAAATTATATTTTGGTCATAACTTTTTCGTATCTGAACCGATTTTCCCGAGTGTTTCAGGTTTTTCTACAATTTTTAATAATTTTTGTACGGGAGGTACCACGCCCACTTCTCCAATCCCGCCCGCATTTTGTGGGATACTGTATCTGCATAATCTAAATCTAACCATAATCTAACCAAATTTAGAAACTTTGGCTCTTGTCGTTCTCAAGATATACAGAAATAAAAAAATACAACAACAACAAGGGATTTTTGGGCAAAATCAGAGGCAGTCGTGGTTTTTTGCTCATATCTCCGTCATTTTTGGACCGATCTGGCTGAAATTCAATAGCAAACTTAAACGGAGTATATGTGATATAAACATACATCAACCTAGTCCACATCATTTCTGGGGTTTTTGGAAAACCCATTTCAACATACACACGGACAGACGGACAGACGGACAACCGGATTTGAACTTCGCTTTTCATAAGGACCCAGAATATATATACATTATAGGGTGTAGGATCAATATTGTGGAACATACAAACGGAATGACAAAGTTATATATACCCTCTTACCTTCGGTGAAGGGTATAAAAAGTCCAATTTAAATTTTTATAGAAAATAAGTTTGCATAACATTATCCCCCTGATAATGCTGGAAATCGAAAACGTAAAACGCAAGAATTTTAAAAGTCGTTTTTAGTAAGATTTCAGTAATTAAAAAATTTTATGACAAGTATTGTACAAATAGTTCCCTTTTAAACATAATTTTATAACAAAAATTATAAAAATTAGATTAAATGGTTATAAAAAAGAACTTCATTTGATGATCATATGATTTTAAAAAAGCAATAAAAAATACAAAACCGACTTTTTGATAGATTATGGTGCAGCGTATCAACTACATGTTTCTGGAATATTTTACACTTCTACAATAAAAAATCATGTTCGCTTTAACGAAAAATGTTAAAAGGCCCATGTGCTAAAACCATGTTGTAATTTGACTGACGCCCTTTTGGTTTCAGATAAAATAAACTATCAAAAGTGTAAGTTTCATATCTGTGAAAGTAAAACCAAAACTGCATATTTTTCTCCAAATATTAGTTCTTTGATAAAAATTGAATTTAAACTAAAAACCAGGGACCGAAAATAACAGTTATATTGGAATTTATAACAAAAAAAGCTTATGGGTGTTTTTCTGGTTATGCACGCGACATTTGTACGCGTTTTATTGTGTTTGAATACTAAAAAATAGAAGTGGATTGGAATTTTAGAATGAATTCTAGAATCGTTACATTGTTTGTGATGAGTTCTTTCTAAAAAGTATATATAATGGTAAATTGAGCACTGGGTACCCAAATGCCATGCAATCAAAGTTGACTTATTCACGTGACAAAAATAGAAGTGCCTTTTAGGACCGTAAGAAAAAGTGCGAAAGTAAGTGAATTGTAGGAGGTTTTTATTTCGGAAAAAATGTTTTTATAAAGGTTAGTAATGGGCATTTATAATCATGTTTTGTTCAAAAGCAACTATGCATGGGTTGGCGAAGAAAAAAATAAATTGTAAATTACGCACGTGACATTACGCACGTGACACTTTTTCCATATGTTTTTTTATTATTATCTCCACGCATTTTCCCATAAATGTCTTAAAATTTGCTTAACAAAAAAACTTAATACTCGTTTTACAATTGATTGTAATGGAGAGATTATGAAGAAAGAGTGAAAACATAACATATTTCTTGCATGTAAAATAAGTATATAAAATTGTCTTTAAAAGTAGAAAATACAGAAAATTATAAAATTTTCCAGTTTCCAGCCCAATTTCCTCAAGTAAAACAGCTCAGATATGCTAGGAAACCATTCTTTAATAAGAACATAGACTTTTTTTCTAATAATAAACAATAAAAGACGATGATAATCAACATTTTATTTTTTCATCCTGGTAGACCATTCTGGAGAAATGCCCATATAGAATTAAATGTCGAAAAACTGATTCAAGTATACCATATTGTTCCTCATGCACTTGTCAATGATAAAATATATTAAGGGTCCTCATGATATCGTTTATAAGTCTCGTAAACTGTGCAAACTGTGCATTCTTACACCCTCGTAAATGAACTGTCAAAAATTGTATGAGAATTCATTTACACAAACTGCTTAAATTTGCCCAACAATTTTGACTCGTAAACTTGCGCTGTTCAATTGTGCATTTATACAGACAAATTTTTTTAATGCTTACCGCCGTTTTCAATGAAAACTTCAAGTGTAAATAAATCACAAACAATAAATTCTTGTAATAATATAAGCATATTAGTCTTTTGGCTTTCTTTATGCATGTTTAAAAACAAATTTCATTTATAATTTACAAATTTCAAGTTTTTTATTATATTTTTAATTATTTTTTTTTAATATATTTTTTATTGACGTTTCTGATTGAAATGACATTAATTGTTTAAAAATACACAAAAATTAAAAAGGATCTTCATGAAACGAGTCTCGCAAGTTTACCCATTTGCACAAATGGTAATTTTAAGCAATATCATGAAGACCCTTATTGATTTTTATAATTTTTATTTTTATTTTTTTGAACAAAAATAACTTTTATTTTTTGATTTTTATTTTTTCGATCAAAAATAACAGTTATTTTTTGATTTTTATTTTTTTGAACAAAAATAACAGTTATTTTTTGATTTTTATTTTTTCGATCAAAAATAAATGTTATTCTCTAATTAAATGAACGTGATTTAATAATTTAGTTGACTTTAAATTTTTATTTTAGTGTGTAATTATCATTGGAATTCCTTATGCACATTAAAATAATTATTAAAGTCATCTAAATTATTAAAACACGTAAATTTATTTCGAGAATAACTTTTATTTTTGCTCGAAAAAATCAAAATCAAATAATAACTGTTATTTTTGTTCAAAAAAATAAAAATCAAAAAATAACTGTTATTTTTGCTCAAAAAAATAAAAATCAAAAAATAACAGTTATCACCTGACTTTTATGAAAAAGGGCATAACTGTTACGGTCCCTGCTAAAAACCATTTAAAAATTTAGGTAATTTTTTAATTTAGACAGTTATTTGCTTCTCCCATAACATTTTTTCGGTGTAACTAAGAAAAAAATTTATACAAATATTTGCAATATATTTAAAAAATATTGAATTTGCTTCAGTGTGGTAATTAATCAAGCTCAAAAATTTATTTATTTATAATAAGTAGCTAATGTTAATATGCCACTTACAAAGTCACACAAACATAACAATTTCCCTATCATCTTTTTTTCAAGTGCAAAACCTTCAAGAGTATAAATATAACGTTGAAATAAAAATGTTCTTCCATCTATCCATCAACCTGATGAAATGTTGCACTCCTTATAACAACCGTACCGAACGTTTCCATACCAGACCATGCCACCACAACAACCTGACCAACATGAAATCAAGTTTTATGTTTTGTTGTTGTAGGTATACACAGATTGCATTTTAAACTAATTGTAGGCGCAAGCAAATTATTATTACATCTATTTAATGCAATAATTTTTTAGTACTTACCTACAGCTGTTGCTGCCACTACTGCTGTCGTTGTTCCAAGCTGTTAACTTCAGTGTTGGTTAAACAAAAACAATAACAACAACAAATTTACACACAGCATACTATACAATGAAAAAAGCAAAACAAACAAATTAAAAAGACACTCACTTAATGTATAGAATCTAAACGAAGTATGTAACAACATAAAACACAATACCAGCAACATGTCAGGTAAATTTATTTTATTAATGATTTTCTTATTAGTTTTGATTAGACCACCTTAATACACACAAACACTCACTCAAACACATACATGCTCTCAGTCTTTCTCTCTCTTATGCTTTCGTATACTTATTCTAATTTACTTTATTCGTTCATTCATTCGTTTTTTTGCTCCCCAATTTTTGTTGGAATCAGGCTTTTATCATTTTCTACCAACTTTTAAAACAAAATGTACTTTTTCGAACATGGCCGAACGATTTTTTAATTTTTATAGCAATATGAATTTGTTAAGGCTTAATAAATTGTTGGATGTAGAAAAGGAGTACGTACCCTGTGCAAATGTAAAGGCCCAACCATAATATGCATAGTCTTGCTTAACCTACTGTCAAAAATCGCACTCCGTGCGATCAGTTTCGCACTTTGCTTAAGCAAATGACCGTTTCATAAAACTTAACAAAAAGTTTCTAAAAGTTCAATATGGTTTGCCTCATATGATTTACATGCATTCGCATATTTGCTTAAGCCAACTTAATAAGCACATTATGGTTAGGCCTTAACGTGTAGAAGTACGTACTTTAAACTTGATAATACATACTACATTCATATATTAAACTATGCCGAATTGTATATTCCCTCCACTATAGTATTGAAAATCTAATTGTTCCCTAAGTCGGGAAAAAACTTGTATGGAGGCTAGGTGATATAATGACCGATTTGATTCATTTTTAATATTACATACTCTTTCTAATTTATATATACCTATTCCGAAGTACATTTTATCCAGGAACCCCATTTAAACTTACGCCCGTACAACCGTGCAGACGGCCAGACGAACCAACGAACATCACTCTTGTCCTCTCATAAGTATCCGAAATGTACAAACATATCGTAAGCTCATTTTTGGTTTGGCGCATATGCCAAAAAATTATAGTGGAGAAAAACGACAAACAAGGTTTACATGAAGTTTTCTGAAAATATACCCAATAGAATTTTTTTTTGTACTTTCACCACTGCTTCTGGGATATGTTTTTAAGAAAAATGTACATTTTGCAAATGTTCATTAACGGAAGTGAAAACTATTGTTTTGTGCCCCATACGCCACATTTTAAAATTTGTTGCATTAAAATAGCTTTTTTGTTTTCTTACCAATTTATATACATATGTATAAGTGAAATTTATTTTGTAAGTTTCTGTATGAGGAATTTGCGGCGAATGCGTGTAGAGCAAAACAATAATTAATATACCTTAAAATAATCAGAATCCATAAAAAATGCCGTGAGACAGGTTTTATATACAGAAAACTCAATTTTTTTTTAAAAAGGTTTGTAGTTTAAACCATAATGAGCTGACGATATACATATAAAAAAAAAGACGTAATCAATTATTGAACATTCATTTTCATACATATTTTGCAATTTATAATAAACTTATTAACGTTTCCGACTTAAAATTCCTGGTAATTTCCTAAATCTTTTTCCGAATATGTAGACAGTAAAAATTGCATCGAATTTAAAAACTTAAAATTGCCGAACCAGTTTTTCAATTAAATGAATTTTTGTTGTTTTTTGTACTTATTTAAAAAGTGTTTATGAAAACCAAAAGCTTTTTCTTTGGGATTATTTTGGTTTAAAAATTTTTTTTTATAGAAATGGCAACAATGTTTTTTTTTCATTTATTTTGGTTTTTATATTCTCCACTAATTTTTCTTTGTGTTTTTATTTATTGCTATTATGTATTTCTTTTACAAACAGCAATAAAGAAGAAATGTGTAAAAAAAAACAAAAACAAAAAACCGAGTACCAGACGAATGTTAACCCAGCTGCTGTTGTTGCTATTGCTGTTACGGCTACTTCTACTACAACTTATTTATAAAAAAAAAAAAAACTTACGAAGCTCCCTATTTGGGAGCCAAGAGAGTAACTTTTATGTTTCCATCAAACGTGGTAATGCCACCTTTTTAGACTAGCAAATTTGTAATAAAGGTATAGTGCAACGTGTTAATTTTGCCTTTAGAATTAGTGTTGTAACTACAGCATATTTCGTAAACTCTGCTTTTGGATTAGTAAATTAGAAATGTGCACGTGACGTAATTTTGTCATCTAACGCGTGAATTACGCGTTACCGAGCTTATTTAAAATTTTATTTGAGTCAAAGGCTTAAGCCACTTGGCTTTACGATAAATAAATAAGAAGCTCAACGGAAAATTGGTGTGTGACAAGAAGTGGATAAATTGTAGGCTAAATACATCAAAGCCATATTTATTATTCGTCGACTATATAGGTACATACAATGATAAATAAACACTTTTCTAAGCAGATAAACCACACCAAAAATCCTGCTGTTTATAAACCACAATTTTTTGTGTTAAAAATAGCAGCTGAATGAAACAGCTGGCTTTAAACACCAGCAGATATCGTTAAAAGTGTTAGCGAATAGCAATATGGTTAATTTTGTGGTTAACATTTTTAAACAAAACAATTGTGGTTTAAAACAGTGTTCGAAAATAAACACTAAATATCGTTTTTTAATGTTCGGTTCGGTAGATTTGTGGAAAACACAAACGCTTATAGTGTTTGTGTAGAAAATCATTAAAAAAATAACGTTTCCCTTTCGAACACAAAAATATTACTGTTTTTATCAAACTCAACAAAAGATGTAAACATTTAATTCCGTTCGGTTTTTTTTTGAAAATCCACAAATTTCAATGTGTTCGGTTCGGCACGTTTATGTTCGTCCCTTTTGGCTGGTAAAAAAAACCATTTTACAAAAACAAAATACACACACGAAAAAAACATTTATAGAACATTAAAATATAATGTTTGTCTACAGCAGAGATCTGCAAAACACCGCACATGTGCGAATGCTCTCACACAAATAAAGAGAGCATGAGAAAATAATTTGTATTTTTACTCGAAAACACTGAACAAACAAAAACAATTACGCTCAAAAATAAACAACCAAGAGAAACAAGAAATGTAAATGTATGTGTTTGGCGGACTCTGGTCTACAGTATCACTACAACTGTTCTGTTTTTTATATAATGTTCGGTTCTTTCATGAAAATAGTTACGAACGGTATTAAGGGTTGTGTATGTCTACACAATCACTAAAAAAATAGATATCGTTCCTGGGTGTGTGAACCGAACGTTAAATAATGTACTGTTTATTTTCGAACACTGGTTTAAAAAGCTAGTGAATCGCACTACAGGGGTGTGCTGGACATCGAAAACGTAAAACGCTTAAATTTTAAAAGCAGTTTTTTAATAAGATTTCTGTAATAAAAAAAATTTATGACAAATATTATACAAATATTTCTCTATTAAACAGAATTTAATAACAAAAATTAAAAAATTTGATTTAAAATGTATTCCAAATTCTTGCGTTTAACGTTTTCGATTTCCAGCACACCCCTGATGATTTCTGTTATTCGTAATCATTTTCAAATTTTCTTTTATTGGCATTTTAAATTTTGCTGTGACGTTTTAGTTTCATTCTTTTTTTCCATTTTTTTAAACAAAAATTTAAAAAAGGCGTCTCAAAAGTCATCATTTAAAGGTAAAAAATTTTGGTAGCTTTGAAAGAAAATTAAAAAAAGACATGTTTTAAAAATCATCGTATAAATGACGCCTTCTATTATTCAAAATGTTGCTTTTTTTTTAAACAACAATAAAAAAAAGACTTTTTTAACATAAAAAAAAACAGTTCTCAAAAGCCATCATGTAAATGTAAAAACGATTTTGGTAGCATCTTTGAGAGAAAACTAAAAAAACTTGTTTTAAAAAGCATCGTTTAAATGTCAAACACCTGCGAGAGATAAACAAAAAACTTTAAAAAAAATATTTGTGATTAAAAGTACGTGATCTAAAATATTCTATTCGTGAGCGTGCGTGTCATGTGTCTAAAACAGTGATAACCAAGCCCCGAACTAAGAAAGACCCGAACGCACGCACACACAGATATTATGTGCTTGTGTGCGGTCGCAGAGACTGATGATAGTCTCATGTTTTGAAACGAACAAAGTTGTTATATACATGTGAATTGCCGACCGTGTCTGTGTGAAAAATACGATTATTGACTGGCTCGCGAGTCTATGGAGTGGTTATCACTGGTCTAAAAACACTCACGCGCACTTCTCTATAATAAATAAAGAAATTCAATTCTAGCAAAAATCAATACAACTCAAACTTGAATTTCGGATTGTCATGTTTAAGAGATAACTTAAATTAAATGTGTAAAAATCACTAAATTGTCATCACTGGAACAAAGTAAAAATACAATTTTATTTGGTTTTGCTGACTTTGTCAGCATATGAGTAAATTTTGGTCGCTCAGACGCAGTACGTCGTCGTCTCGTTGTGTCAGAGAAGTAGAAAATAATAAAATAACAACTAAAAATTGTCTTGTGGTGATATAGAGGCAACGAAAAGAACAAATTATTTAGAATTTTTAACAAGAAAAAAAAAATATTTCTAAAACTATTTATAAAATTTAAAAAATAAAAATAAATATTTATCTCTTTCCTTCTTTAATTCGAATAACAAAAGTGTACTGGTAAAAAAATAAAATAAAATGTAAAAGAAAAGAAAACGTTTATACAAAATCGTCAAATTTAAAATTGTACAAAAAAAAAAAAAAAAAAAATCTATAGGAAATGAGTACAATTAAAAGTACCCCCAAAAATGGTAATAGCCAAAAATAAAAAATTAAAATATTATTTAAATTGTAAAACAAATAAAAGTGAAAATCGGCCGTGATCTCAGTGAATTTACAGTAAATTATTGTCTGTGCGTTAGAATCATTATTTTTAGATTTATTGATTTTATACGACATTGTGTGTGTTCTTTGCATTGTGGTGGTGCTGCTGCTGCTGTTGCTGCCAGCAACGTGCTGCTTGCAGCAGTTTAATGAGTAAAAATAAAATATATGTAAATCATATAAAAAATTTAAATTCTTATTAAAAATTAAACAAAATGTCATATTAAACACAAGAAGACATGTAACGAGAATAAATTTAAGAAAACGTCATAAAACTAATGACTAAAAAAGAATGCTTTTAAAAAAATTACATACTCGATACTTTAAACAAATCTTACTATGTACATACCTACGTACGTAAAAATGTGTAAAAATAAAAATTAAGGGTCGTCCACCATCGTCACCACAACTGGAAAACGAAACCACGACCACAGACCACATTAACAATAATAACAACAAACACACCAACCATTATCACACATCCATTCATTAGCGGCGAAAACAACAACAACTGTATTAAAATGTGACAAAAAGTATAAAAGTGATAAAATTTTATAATAAAAAATATAAGTATATTGTAGGTATGTACCAATGTACATATGTATGTATGTATATACGAGTATATCATATCTAAAGTATGAAATAAATATAAATCACGTAAATTACTTAGTTTTGCTATTAACAAAAAAATAATATAAATAAATACATACATACTACATACATTAATATGTATGTACATATATATAATTGCTTGTGGGGTAGTGTCGTTCAGTAAGCACAAGTGTATTTAAGTGCAAAAACCGCTTAATGTTTTATACATACATATTTGCTTTTTATAGACAAAAAAATCGATAATATTAAAAAAAATCAGAAAATAATAACTATATTTATTTTATTGATTTCATAGAATTTTGTCAAAATTATTTTTTTGTTCTAAAATGTGTTAAAGGTACTAAATCTTTGTTTAAACGTGTTTAGACACTAGACTTACCTAAACAGTAAAAACACCTAAAAATATGCCCTTGAAAACTGTTAAAAAATATACCCTAAAAACCCAAAAATGGCTGACTTCAAAACAAAACATTCAACAATTTATTACTGTTTGCATATTAAAACCAAGTCAAACAAGTAGATTATAATAATCGATAATAACTAGAAGATCAAACGGTTAGTATTCGAACGGTTAGTTTAGTCTTGCCCAAGTCGGATATTTTAAAAAGTCCATTTTTCGAATATCGAATAAACCGGTTATTTGAGCAATGTTTATTTGTATATGATTTTCTTACTTTTGTTGTAAATATACCCTTCATTTAAGTACACACAGAAAAAATTATCAATGTTAAATTAACATGGCGCAACGTTGATTAAAAATCATCTTAAATTTCTGCAAAAGTATGGACTTTTTTTAAAATTATCTTGGTTTCATGTTCAATAATGAAACCATAAAAACCTGTTTTACTTGTTCTGTATAGAAAAAAAACAACAACACTATAAAAAGAAAAACATAAATTTTTTTTTAGTTTCATGTTTAAAATAATCTAAAACAAGTAAGAAAGTATAGTCGGTCAAGCCCGACCATATGATACCCTACACCAGAGTATTTAAAAACACATCATGCTTATGTGTCCATGTAAATATGGATTTATCTATGTTTATAAACTTCATGAAAATCGGTTTGAAAGTTTGTGCGAGGCAGAAATTGCCCCCTGTCTCCCCTTGTGGTCCTATTATTTAAAAACTGTATAGCTAATGTGTCCCTATAGATATGGATCTATCTATGTTTTAAATTTCATTAAAATCGGTTTGATAATTCCCTCGTGGTCCTACGATTCGGCCCATTTTCAATAGGCTTGGTCCTTGTGCCCATAAGAACAAATTTTATAAAATTATCTCCAAAATTGGGACCTGTACTTTGCGCACAAGGTTACATTGACAGCCAACTAGGGATGGGCAAATTGAAAAAATATATCGATATATATCGAATCGATATTTTTTAAGAGTATCGATATTGTTTATTTAAAAATATCGATGTATCGATATATCGAACGTATTTCGCTGAAAATATTACCATATTAAAAAATGTATATAACACGGTTGTTAATGCAAATATTTTAACAACGCTTTTATAACGTCACGTTGTAACAGCAAATCAAGTCAGTTGTAGACGGGGAGTTATACATATTCATATAAGTTAAAAAAAGATGATGTATGCAGTGATGCAAATTCTTAAAAAAACATATTGTTTCAAAAACGCCTAAAATTTTGAGTTTTTAATGAAGACTGACTGCAAAAAATATCGAATTCGATAGTCGTATTTCAATATCTATACATCGATATATCGGTATTTTAAATATCGGCGATATATATTGATTATTTTTTTTAAAAATATCGATATTTTGATATATCGTTTTTTTTGCCCATTCCTACAGCCAGCCAGCCGGACGGACATCGTTAGTTCGACTCAGAAAGTGATTCTGAGTAGATCGGTATACTTAAAGGTGGGTCTAGGACAACTATTTTAAGGCGTTACACACATCAGCACAAATGCATAATACCCTCTCCACTATTGTGGTGTGGGTGTAAAAAGAAGAAAAATTCTTGTATTCTTTTTCTTAAAAGTATTTAGTTAAATATTAAATGCAATTGTTGTCTGAAGATTTTTCTCACTGTTATTTCACACTCAAACCAACGTGATTCGCGTTGTTTCAACTTGAAATGGCTTTCATTCAACGTGATTCGGATTGTTACTTCAATATAAATGACATTTTGCTCTTACTTTACTGCAATGTTAAATACACATGAATTATAGTTATTTTAAAAGAAAAAAATGTTCGCAAGTTATTGTTAAATCATGTTAAATTAACATGAAGCAAAGTCACTACTGAAAACTCTAGAATCAACCTTGTTTTCGACGATTTTACATTGATTTTTTTTGTGTGTATATTTTGAATTGAATATTGGGCAAACTTAAACTTTGTATAAAGAATGTCAAAACAAAATGTAACAAAAGTCAAAAAAAGTTATAAGCTTACATTGCTTATAACTTTTTCAAAAGCGGGTGTTCTTGTAACAAAAACCAAAAACAATTTAAAATACTACAAAAAAATGTTCAGTTTAAAAAGTAATTACTAATTAGCAATTTGACAGTATTCTAAATATTATATATATTTTTTTAAAGATGTAAGCTCTGGTGATACTTCGAACTGATTTATAAGGCAAATGTGCTTAAAAGGCCCTAAAATGAAAAGTTGCAAAGGTTCTTAAACGTCACGACTTTATAATCACCTTAAATAAGTCCACAAGATTGACATTAATATACGCCAAGAACAAATTTGACTTTGTTCCAAGTAGTTCTTAAGAGACTGCAAATAATACTTAAATACTTAAAATATGCTGCCAAAAACTCATCATTGGGATAAAGGCCGTTAAGGCACTAAAAACTCTTAAGTAGTTGTAGCATATCTTTATGCTTAAAACTACTACATACCCGCCGAATCAATGTTATGGGAAAATTTATCAGTTTTATTTATTAAAACAGCAAGAATTTAAAACAAAATTGAAGGAATCAAACAATGTTATGGAAGGTTTAATATCGTGATCGACGAATTGACAGATATTTCATACAAAAAGCATGTTCATATTCATGGTGGAATAAGCAGGTGGCATCGTTACGGCAACAAATACAACATTACAACAAAAATGGAAATTATATCGCCGTTTACGTCAAAAAATAGTTAAAACAAAAATCAAAGCGTGCCGCTAAACGTGATGAAATAAATACATTTTTAGCCAATTTTTATTTAATTATGGGCAATATCTTATTTATTTTAATTTAAAATTATCAAAAACTGGGAGATCGAGTGGTTGCAATCGAAACATGTCATGGTAACCTGCCGGCCAGGGTTCGAGCCCGAGCCACGTCAAGAATGAAAGATTATCAATAACAATTCTAATTGATTTTCATGTTGTAAAATTCCTTTCTTCATAAAAATAATTTAATAAAAATTAAATTTCATGAACTTAAGCCTGATTAAAAATATTAAAAATTTGTATTGAAAACCATAAATAGTTCAACAAAATGACCACAATACTAATTATCAAAAACTTTAATAAAACTTTTTGTAAACATAAACAAAACTTTGACATAAACCTAGACAAATAATGCAAGAGCAAAAAATCGTCATCTGGCGTAGTGCTGCCACCGGTTTATTCCACCATGGTTACTATTACTATTCGTTTGTATAATGCTGAAATATTTATATAATCCTGATTGTCGGAAATTGCGAGATTATAATCTCTGAAAGGGATTCATGGTCGAGTGGAACTTTAGGGCAAACGCCTGTGAGGATCTGTTCCTACACGGACGGCTCTAAGCTGGGGAATAAATCGGTCATAGAGGTGTATGTTGAAAACCCTGGAAACGAGATATTTTACCGCCTTCCTAATCAAAACACTAGCATCTAGGCGAAAGTCCGTGCTATCACGGAATGTGTAGGATGGATTAAATCGAATATGGGGCGGGTAGCTGCCAACATATTTACCGATAGCCAAAGGGAAATCAGGGCGATATCAGTTAATAGGGTTAAGTCCAGAACATTATTAGACTGTAGAAGGGCCATTGCCGACTTCTCCTCAGGCGGTGGATGTCGGGCCACTCGGGGTTAAGTGGTAACGAAAGGGCCAATACACTCGCTGTCGGGGAAAGGGAACTTTAGCCAGTTTACCTGGCGAATGGGCAACTGTTTGAGGCAACGAAAACGGAGTTGAAGGCGTGGGCTAGGGAAACCCACACGGCCAGCTGGAATAGTGGGACTGTGGGTAGAACCACTAAGATTTTGTGGGGTAACCCAGACGAGAGGAGGACAAGAAGCCTTCTCAATGCTCGTAAGTCCGAGGTTGGTATGATGGTGCGTATCCTGACTCGTCATGCAGGATTACGCTGAAACACTTTCTCTGCCACTATCAGGCCTTTGTCGAGTTAAGATCGAAACATCTCGGAAGGGACGTCATTCTGGACTTGGGATCCCTGAGGAACTTTGACTGGAAAACGCCGGACGTTTACTCCCCTCAGAAGGTGGTAGTATTACTACCAGTGTTGCCAATTTAGCATTTTTCATGCTAGATTTAGCATTTTTTAAAGTCACTTGGCATGAAAAAAACTTATTTAGCATCTGGCATATTTTCTAGCATTTTTTAGTTCTTGTGGCATTTTTAATATTTTCCATTAATGTTTAATACAAATTTTTAATATTTTAATTAGGCTTAAGTTCATGAAATTTAATTTTCATTAAATTATTTTTATGAAGAAAGGAATTTTACAACATGAAAATTAATTAAAATTGTTATTGATAATCTTTCATTCTTGACGTGGCTCGGGCTCGAACCCTGGCCGGCAGGTTACCATGACATGTTTCGATCGCAACCACTCGATCTCCTCAGATGGATTTGCCGTCAAGAATGAAAGATTATCAATAACAATTTTAATTAATTTTCATGTTGTAAAATTCCTTTCTTCATAAAAATAATTTAATGAAAATTAAATTTCATGAACTTAAGCCTAATTAAAATATTAAAAATTTGGATTAAAAACCATAAATAGTTCAACAAAATAACCACAATACTAATTATTGTTAAAGCTAAGGCACGAGCTCTATGTGTACATTTGTCCTTCAAGTTGTGCTGAAAAAGGTCAGCAGAAAAGAGAGACAAAATGAAAAAACAAAAAAAACAAAAAAAAAAAAAAAAAAAAAAAAAAAAAAAAAAATGTACTTGGACTTCAAGAAAAATTCTTGACAAAAGTACGAAAAAACAGAAGTAAGGAAAAAACATGTAAAATCAATTAAAATTGATAATCATTAAGGAAAGCAAATTTCGATCTACCAAATGTTTAAACACAATTTGGTTTAAGGATTGATGTTTGACTATTGACGTCAGCAGTCGTCGATGGCTGCGAGTGTAAGACGGCAAATCCATCTGAGGAGATCGAGTGGTTGCGATCGAAACATGTCATGGTAACCTGCCGGCCAGGGTTCGAGCCCGAGCCACGTCAAGAATGAAAGATTATCAATAACAATTTTAATTAATTTTCATGTTGTAAAATTCCTTTCTTCATAAAAATAATTTAATGAAAATTAAATTTCATGAACTTAAGCCTAATTAAAATATTAAAAATTTGGATTAAAAACCATAAATAGTTCAACAAAATAACCACAATACTAATTATTGTTAAAGCTAAGGCACGAGCTCTATGTGTACATTTGTCCTTCAAGTTGTGCTGAAAAAGGTCAGCAGAAAAGAGAGACAAAATGAAAAAACAAAAAAAAAAAAAAAAAAAAAAAAAAAAAAAAAATGTACTTGGACTTCAAGAAAAATTCTTGACAAAAGTACGAAAAAACAGAAGTAAGGAAAAAACATGTAAAATCAATTAAAATTGCTAATCATTAAGGAAAGCAAATTTCGATCTACCAAATGTTTAAACACAATTTGGTTTAAGGATTGATGTTTGACTATTGACGTCAGCAGTCGTCGATGGCTGCGAGTGTAAGACGGCAAATCCATCTGAGGAGATCGAGTGGTTGCGATCGAAACATGTCATGGTAACCTGCCGGCCAGGGTTCGAGCCCGAGCCACGTCAAGAATGAAAGATTATCAATAACAATTTTAATTAATTTTCATGTTGTAAAATTCCTTTCTTCATAAAAATAATTTAATGAAAATTAAATTTCATGAACTTAAGCCTAATTAAAATATTAAAAATTTGGATTAAAAACCATAAATAGTTCAACAAAATAACCACAATACTAATTATTGTTTAATACAAATGTTAAAGAAAAAAACGAAATATTCTGACATTGAACTAGATCTAATAAAATTCAACATTAATGTCTATATAAATAAACTGAAATAAAAATCCAAGGAAACAATTTTCAAAAATTAGTAAAACCTATTCAAAAAAGATTCACAAGTTGTTGTAAATGAAACTGAGCTGAGTTGTAAATCGTAATAGGGGCCTGTGATAATTTTTTCCCCAATATTATTCTTAAATTTTCTTATAAGTAAATCACCCTTATTGTGTTTGGCGTATTTTTAAAACGTGAATTAAGGGTATCCAAATTTGAGGTAAGATCGGTCAATGAAAATTGCTACAGCGAGATGATCCGAAGCTTCTTGTGGCGGAAAATGAAGTATTTAGACGTAGAGAATATGTGGTTTCAACAGGATTGTGCATCTTGCCACACAACAAGAGAAACAAAGAATCTTTGAAAGAAAAGTTCGAAAACAGCATTATTTCTCGTAGATGGAGAGTGATTTGGCCACCAAGATCGTGCGATTTCACACCTCTAGATTATTTTAGTTTATTAGGTGTTGTTTTTTTTTTTTAAATCGAAAGTGTGCAGCAATAATCTCACAACAGTTCAAGAGCTTAAAAACAACATTATCGACTGCCTGGGTAACCAGATGACAGATGAGCTGGCAGAGGAGGTAGTGTCATGTATGACACATTCATTGATCAATTCATTGGTCTTCCAATGGCTCACTGTAAGTCACTTATCAAGCGCGAGACCTGTAAAATTGCGCAAAGGGGTTGGACCTGTGAGTCCACCTGCTCCATATCGAGGGCTCTTTGGCCTGGCTATGATGAACGGAGAACTAAATCTCTACTTAGGTCTAATAGTGACCAAATCCGAACAGTGGTATCAGCAGTGATGATATACCCTTCCTTAAAAGTCCTTACGCAGCCCGAAAAAATCCTTATTTTCCCCTATGTCTCTTCAAAAATCCCTACAACTTTCAAATGATAAAATATCAATACAAATAAAACCACTTACTTTGATGTATATATATTTTATATAAAGATGTTCTCAGCTGGCATTTGGGTGATCATTCTATTAAAAATCACGTAAATGAATCTTCTCACATAACTTTTGATGATAAAAACTAATTTATCACTTGAGCGATTGAAAAAGTATTCATATATGATTCATTTCCGAACAAATAAAAAAATATTGGCTAAAAAAATAAGCCGTAACCTTTCGCTATCTGTATTGTCATTAAGCAGTGATAAATTAAAGATAGCTAATTTTGACTTAAGGGGGAAAATTTAATTTTCATTAAATGGTGACTTTTCTGCAAAACTATTTGATTCCCATCTTTAGAAAATTATCTTTTTATTGCTCTGAAAAATTAAATTTACAGCATTTCCATTCTTATAAAAGAGTCCCTTAATTCAAAGTGTTATTAGTATGTTGTCACAAATCGAAAAAGATTGCGAAATATATACAGTTTTGCCACATTTTTGAAAAGTCCCTACATTTTAATGATTTTAAAATATCTGTCTTATCCTCTTTTCCCTACGGCCAATTTTTTTAAAACAAAACTGGACACTGGCCTGTTGGGACTCCATGCTGTAGAAGTTGTCATGATGAGTAGGAAGAGGAAACCGCTTCACTTTCTCTGTCAATGTCCTGGTCTACGGGACATCAGGGAAAAATACATGGGCGAATCGGTAATTTCCTGCTTGGAGAATCGTCTCTTTTTTTTTTTTTTTAATTTCCTAAGCTAATCCCGCGAAGCTCTACGCTTGTCTGCAGGAAAGAAACCAGAGTCTCTGGCGGGAATCGAACCCGCAACCCCGGCGCTGATAGACTATCTCTACCAACTAGCCTACCGGGGCAATCTACCTGCGATAGAACTTAGTTTGCTTCTCCTCTTCATTGGGAAGACGAATTTGTTTAACTCTGCAATGACGCCATCTGAGTAACTGCTCTAAAGGATAGGCATTGGCGCTGGTTTTCACAAAGGAACCACTGAATTACCCAAGAGAGCTGTCTCTCGATGGCTGCCCATGTAACCTAACATTATCAAGCAGATATTAAACATTGACAATAGTTTGTTGAAAACCGTGATTTAGAATTTTAGTAAAAGATTGGGAGCCTGCCGAGCCAGTTACGGGGGGGTCAGTTGACCGACATAATTTTTCATTTTTAACCGGAACCTATTTGTAATAAGGGTTCGGTTAGGTTAAAAAGGGTTACGTGCCGAAGGACACACTTCCACTCGGGGACCAATGCGGTCCATTGTGAATCCCTTCAATGAAAAAGGTAGAAAAAGAAAAAAGTGAAGAAAAGGTTGATAGAATTAGGAAAGTTAGTAGGTTATTTGTAATAAACTAAAGTAAAAATATTTTTATATCTCAAAAAATTTTTTTTAATTATTAGAATTAAAGTTTAATAAAATTTGTAACAGAAATAAAATCATTAAATTGACAACACTTGTTTTTCCTCTAAATATTCGTAAAATGAAGAGTAGAAGAATATGAATAAAAAGAACATGAACTAAAACAACAAAGTGCTACCAGAAGCAGCAGAAGAGAGTGATATGAGTGAGTGACGACGTTTTTTTTTTTTGTATGAACTAGTGTGTGAATTTTTATATTGTATGATTTAAGAAAAAATATAAACCAAACAGAAAAAAAAATAAAAATATTACCTAATCGCTAATGGAATAAATATAAAGTTTAAAGAATTTTGAGTGCCTTAAAGTTATTAACAATTGTGTGTCGGTTTATAATCTACGCACAACATTTGAAACTCTTATGTCTTAACTTCTAAAGGCGGATTTACCCACAGAGAGAGAGAGAGACAAACACTTTGTTTAGAACAAATGGGTGAATCCGCCTTAAGAAAACAGTTTTAATGTTTAACGCTGCTAAATCTACGAAATTTTAATACTTTGCGTTCATACATTCTCTATTTAATGACAGTCGCTGTTTAATTATTTACATTCTAAAATTTGTAGAGTTCGTTTGTAGTAACCCTTATTAGGCAATTAGTAGGTATAAATCCTTTATTTAATTTCACTATTTAAATTAAGTTTTGGTTTCTTGTGTGTGTGTGTGTGTGTGTGTGTGTATGTCTTACCAGAATTTTGTCACTGTCACCGTCATCGTTATTGTCGCCTGTATCGTGCCGTTGTAAAATGTTCTTTTATTTTTATTATTTATGTTTAGACGGTTAAATATTTAACCAATTGGGTTTGTTTGTAGGTTGGTAGTTTATTTTCTTTTCCGTTTGTTTTCCCAAACAAAAAGAGGCAAAATAAAGTGAAAAATACATTATACATATGTAAGTATGTACATTGTAGTTGTGCACATTCTATTTTATCTGTTTCATAAGTTTGTAGTACAAATTATTAATTTTTTAGTCTTATTTACAACATAGGTACAGATGTATGTGTGTATGTAAATTAATATTTATTCATTTACTTATCGTCTTATAAATTTTTTAGTTTGTTTTCTTCATAGGGAAATGACTCTAGTAATTTTTCTTCAGTTTTCTTCTCCTGTTTGTCCGCTACAAGTTTTGTCTATTTGCGAGTTGGTTGCCACTGAAGGCAGGCCCTCTCTTGTTGCCGTTATTTAGACAATGTGTGTTTTGTTCGACAATTGGACGATTGGCTAGTCGGCCTGTTAGTCGTTTCTTTTACCATCGCCCGGTTTTTCGTATAAACAGTTAAGCGGCTTCCCTATTGTGGTTTTATTTCTTCGATGTATTTTTATTTCATTTTTCTAATATTTATCATTTCTATTATTGATACGTAAATATAAATTGACGACTTCCCATAGTATCGTTAGAAGTTGATTATTTTTCCGTTAAATTTAACCTTATAGGCCATTTACATTGCACCAAAATTTTATAGATTTGATTTGAAATCTTCCAAATCTAGTGACATTAGCAAGATTTTGTTTTCATAACCAAAACAAACTGAAAGATTGGATGTAATACATACCTTCTTCCATTTGTATGTATATTAGGGTGGCAGCTAAATTTCAACTTTGGATTTTCAACATCTCCCGGGCGGAATATTGTGCCACATGGTCTAAAACTGATGTGGAAAAAATTTCAGCCAAATCGGATAACTTTTACCCCTGTCCCTTTGAGGTCAAAGTTCAAATGATAAAAAAAAAAATTTCCATACAAGCAAAAATTTTTTTTTTTCGATTTTTTTTTTTCTTTTTTTTAATATTAGTAAGCTTTATAAGCTTATTAACAACAAAAAATTTCATTTCGATCGGACAAGATTTTCAGTTTCAAAAGTGACTCTGAAAAAAAAATTTGAGGCTTGTTAGGGGCTTACTCTAAAAAATTTTCAAAAAAAAATTTTTTTTAGTTTTGATAAGCACACATTAAAGATTTTTTGTTGCTTTTAATACCAGCTTTTTAAATTTTTTTAAAAAAATTTTTTTCGACATCGCATTTTTGTTCTAAATTGGGGTAAAAAACTGGAAAAATGCAGTTCTTGGCCCTATTTAAGAGCATGATTACTAGGGTGCCAGCTAAATTTCAACTTTGGATTTTCAACATCTCCCGGGCGGAATATTGTGCCACATGGTCTAAAACTGATGTTGAAAAAATTTCAGCCAAATCGGATAACTTTTACCCCTGCCCCTTTGAGGTCAAAGTTCAAATGATTAAAAAAAAAAAATTCCATACAAGCAAACAATTTTTTTTTCGAATTTTTTTTTTATCATTTGAACTTTGACCTCAAAGGGGCAGGGGTAAAAGTTATACGATTTGGCCAGTTTTAGACCATGTGGCACAATATTCCGCCCGGGAGATGTTGAAAATCCAAAGTTGAAATTTAGCTGGCACCCATTTTTCCAGTTTTTTACCCCAATTTAGAACAAAAATGCGATGTCGAAAAAAATTTTTTTAAAAAAATTTAAAAAGCTGGTATTAAGAGCAACAAAAAATCTTTAATGTGTGCTTATAGAGTAAGCCCCTAACAAGCCTCAAATTTTTTTTTCAGAGTCACTTTTGAAACTGAAAATCTTGTCCGATCGAAATGAAATTTTTTGTTGTTAATAAGCTTATAAAGCTTACTAATATTAAAAAAAAAAAAAAAATCGAAAAAAAAAATTTTTGCTTGTATGGACATTTTTTTTATCATTTGAACTTTGACCTCAAAGGGGCAGGGGTAAAAGTTATCCGATTTGGCTGAAATTTTTTCCACATCAGTTTTAGACCATGTGGCACAATATTCCGCCCGGGAGACATCAATATTAATACAAAAAAATTGCTCCATACATTTAGCTGCCACCCTAATGTATATACATGCAGCGTGGATTAAAGTCTTACTGCGGAGGGCTTCAAACATTTTGCTTTTCGTCAGAGCCATATCGATTGAATTTAGATTCATCAGTCCAGAAATGTTTTTTTCAGGTTTAGACGCGAGCCGCAGTGTTCTCTTTTGTTACTAGAGGCTTGAGTTGTGCTACATAACCTGATTAATCGATTACTAGACATTTTGATTTATCGAAGTTCTGCTTAATTAAAAATTTTATTGAAAAAGGTTTACATTGAAAAGAATAAAAAAAAAAATTATGCAAAATGAAAATATGTATTGTGGTAAATAAGAAAAAAAAAACTCCAAGTCCATAAAAACGATTTAATCTTATGTAAGGTCCTCTAAAATTGCAGACCCTGATAAGCATGTAAAGTACAAACATTCATATCGCATCAAAAATATTAGTTTTACATGAAACTAAATAAAACGAGGAAATATATTTTTAATATTAATGAAACGGGCTTTATTGAAAAGAAAGTTTTATGAAATTAATGTTTTCGCGTAGAAGGCGCAATCTGGAACACCAATTTTTAACAACTTTTCGCATTCTGACCATCAGCGTTTTTGAAGACATATGGGTAAATGACTCCGCCAGCCCATAAAGCGCGCCAAACAGTAATTTTCTGTGGATGTAATGGTGTTTCGACAAAAGCTTGTGGATTTTCCTCACTCCAAATTCGACAATTCTACTTATTCACGTACCCATTCAACCTGAAATGGGATTTATCGGAAAATAAAATTTTTCATGGAAATTCAAAAATAATATCAATCTGTGCTTTAGCCCATTCGCCGAATTATTTTGATTAAAGATTTCAAAAACTTGCACGCATTGCTATGATGTTAGTCGATTCATAATGAAATTTCAAAGCAAACTAAACAAAAAGCAAATATCAGCTGTTAAATGGGTGCTCAAATAAAGCAGTGATGCCAACTTAAAGTTGTGACACTCTAAAAAAAAACCTTTATCATCTTATTATGTTGTAATTTAGTTAAAATTTGATCCAAACATATTTTACTGCAATCTAAATCATCTAACCAAATTCCATTGGAATCGGCCTATTTTTGACCATAGCCCCAATACAAATACTACTCCCGAAAATAGCTTTAAATGCCATAACTTTCTTCCTTAAAACGATTCGATGCAAATAAATCTCATATAAATGAAGATAACTAAATAATATTCGGCACAAATAACTTTTATATAATTCTTAACATCATAGCATAATTCTGTTCTGGCGACCTTGATTGGCCATGGGTCCCAAAAAGGGTACACTCTCAACATTTTTTTTTAATTATTATAGTGTAGGGCATCATATGGTCGAGCTTGACCGACTATAATTTCTTACTTGTTTGTTTTAATTTTTTATGTACATATACATATTTACAAAAAATATATTTCATACCTTGTAAATACTATAAGAGAAAAATCTGTCACGAACGATATTACATTTTATTCATTATAAAACCATCCAAAAAAAATTTTTTTTAAATTGCAGATTATTAATGAAAATATGTAGTTTTATGTAAAAAATTAAAATAAAAAAAAGCTTTCACAATTCGCAGATTTTCGCATTTTTTTACATTCACCTTCAAATCACTTTCGTTGTATGTCACGTACGATATGCACCTATTTTGCTCTATATTTTGGAAAACAAGGTTCCGTATTTGATAATTTTTTTTTATATAGTACCCTCTAGATGGAACATAATGACAAGAAATGTTTCCTGTTACTACTACAGTGTAACCTCGGTGAACGCAACCAATAGAAAGTTTGGGCTGTTGCGATAACGTGAGTTGTTGCGCAAACCAAGTCACAAATTTCTAGTCATATTTTTTTATTTAAAAGCTTATTTAAAACCAATCAAGAACTTTATAAAAAAAACAAAATAGGTATACATCTACATAGTAAAAAATTAATAAAATACACATTCAAAAGTATGTACATTTTTCACAGGTATGCCACTTTCAAGTTTCTTAAGAATTTCAGTATTTTCTTTTTTTTCTTAGCTTAACAAATTTTGCCACGAAAGGCATTTTCGTTATTTTGATGAAAGAAGCACTCATAAACAAATTTTCTAAACTAAATTGATTTCAAAACAGAATTACATAATACGCACAAAACATTTGTCATTCTTAGAATAACGGTAAATCAAAAAGACTATTGCACTTAAGCATAAGATTTAACATACACACGTTTAAGTTTTGAATTTATTTATCAAAAACAAAACTAAAAAAAAGCCTTTCTTGTTTTGCTTTTGCAAAGTTGCATTAATTGAGTTTTTGTTTTTTGAAAAGTTGCGTTTATAGAGTCATCAATGTTACGAAATTGGGTGTTGCGTTAAGCGAGGGGTTGCGCACATCGAGGGTTGCGTTCAACGAGGCTACACTGTATTTATGGAAAATCTCTATCTCTGTGAAGACGTAAAAATGTCACGTACGATGACATGGAAATGCTCATATATTAATGCGTGGACTTACAGGCTCATTTGCATAAAGTTATGTCATATTCAAAATGTCATAATTTCGCCGAATTAGCCCAATGTGTTTAGTTTATTTCTTCAATATCTCGAAAACTGCTTTACATACAAAGATGATTATTAAGTCATTTTAAAGACAATACTTGGGGCTACAAACAATATATTGTGACATACATTTTGAAAAAAAAAAAAATTTTTTTAAATTTTGTTTCATTCATATCAGTGTTGCCACTTTGTGGGTAATTTCCCGAATTTGGTATAATTTGTACGGTCGTGGGTAGAGCGTGGGTAATTTCTCTTAGGTGTAATTCAGGTGTAATTTGAAATTTTTACTTCAGATGCCCTAATGAAATCAAGATTCGATTTCAGTGATGACATTTATTTCTTTTTAAATATTGTTGCTGAGAAATGCACAGCCTTTTGAACCAAAGTCTCGGTTTCTTTTTAAGAAACGACTTCAATCATTAAACATACATATGGGCATTTCTCCAGAATGGTCTACCAGGATGAAAAAATAAATGTTGATTATCATCGTCTTTTATTGCTTATTAGAAAAATTAAAGAATGGTTTCCTAGCATATCTGAGCTGTTTTACTTGAGGAAATTGGGCTGGAAACTGGAAAATTTCATAATTTTCTGTATTTTCTACTTTTAAAGACATTTTTATATACTTATTTAACATGCAAGAAATATGTTATGTTTACACTCTTTCTTCATAATCTCTCCATTACAATCAATTGTAAAACGAGTATTAAGTTTTTTTGTTAAGCAAATTTTAAGACATTTAAGGGAAAATGCGTGGAGATAATAATAAAAAAACATATGGAAAAAGTGTCACGTGCGTAATGTCACGTGCGTAATTTACAATTTATTTTTTTCTTCGCCAACCCATGCATAGTTGCTTTTGAACAAAACTACTAACCTTTATATAAACATTTTTTCCGAAATAAAAACCTCCTACAATTCACTTACTTTCGCACTTTTTCTTACGGTCCTAAAAGGCACTTCTATTTTTGTCACGTGAGTAAGTCAACTTTGATTGCATGGCATTTGGGTACCCAGTGCTCAATTTACCATTATATATACTTTTTAGAAAGAACTCATCACAAACAATGTACCGATTCTAGAATTCATTCTAAAATTCCAATGCACTTCTATTTTTTTAATATTCAAACACAATAAAACGCGTACAAATGTCGCGTGCATAACCAGAGAAACACCCATATATTTTCAAATGTTTGGTAATGAATGTCGCAAGATGGACCCTTAGATTTGGATAAAGATACCTATCATAGTGATTTAGAACCTAAAGTTTATTGAAAAAAGTTATTCAAACTAAAAACTTGCCTGGGGGCAGATATGTTTCCAATATTGCAACATATAATTAATTTTATTTCTATCTTGCTACTTTTTAATGTTTAAGTTTAAAGAATATTTAACGCCTTTTACAGTTGTAAAACTGAATTACGAAAGGGACAGTTGTATAAAACTCTGCAGGCATTTTGTTTACTAAATAAGGTACCTATAAAGGGTATTTTTCGAACGTTAACGTTCGCATAGAAAATTATATTTAAAACAAAAACAAAATTCGACAATTTGTTTTTGTTTTAAATGTAATGTTCTATGCGAACGTCAACGTTCGACATCGACGAACATGCTGTTAATTTTTTTTTCACTAAAATAAAAACGTGTGTTTTCAGAAATTAAACAAGTTTTGCAATATTAAACGCATTTTTTTAATTTGCTCTGTAAAAAGCATTTTGAACTGAAATGTTTGACGTTTGTAGTTTGATTAAATTAAGGTGTTTTTCTGTCAAAATATTAAACCATTAAATAAAACCAAAAATTAAGAATTTGACAATGAATTCAATAATTTGCCATCTTATTAGTGTCGTATTATGTATTTGTTAACATCTGGCAAAACATAAATGTTTAATCTTTTTCTTGTTTTTTTTTTTAGTTTTTTTTTTTTTTTAACTTAAGTTTAACATTTTTTTTACTTACCTATTTTGCTTTATTTTTTTTTTTTTGTTATAATTTTATCAAAACTATCTTGTATTTTTGGTTTCAATAATTAAGAATACAAGTTTTCTTCTAATTTTTCTTCCATTTCATCTGTTTTATTGTCATTTGTGCTTTTTATGAATTTTGCCTTTTCGATTCCTTCTATACACACAAATACGGGTGTACAAGTGAAATGTGCAGAATAATAAAAATACAATAGTGTGCTAAAAAAACACAAGAAAACACGAATAAAACAGCAAAAAAAAAATGAAGCAAACTGAGACTGCAGCAGCTGGGCCCGCAGCAGAAAAGTGAATTTTTTTATTTTGCTCTCATTCTCTTTTACTTTTAATTTTTAAATTTTTTTTGTTATTTTTTTTCTCCCGTATCTGTCATCTCACAAATACACAGTAATTTGAAAAAAGGCCTAAAAGTATCTGAAATAGTTTATTAAAAAAATATGATCATTTAAATATTTTTTTGATGTCAACATCACTCATTTTGAAGTACCTTTTTGTGTTATCTAGTAGGTATTTTTATTTTACCACAAATCAAAATTAAAGACGAGTCGTGTTAGAAAAATTTAAGATAGAAAAAAAAAAATACTAATTAATTAAATTTATTTTAGTCATTTCTTATTAAAATGTCAGAATCTTAAATGTACAGTTAGTGACATAACTATAAGTGCATTTAAAATATTTCAAAAATATACTCAAACATTATTTATAAAATATTTAATTCTACTTTTACATATTAGATTTAATAAAAAAATAAAATATATAAGGTCAACATTCAAATGATAAAAAAAAAATTCCATACAAGCAAAAAATTTTTTTTCGAATTTTTTTTTTTTATCATTTGAACTTTGACCTCAAAGGGGCAGGGGTAAAAGTTATCCGATTTGGCTGAAATTTTTTCCACATCAGTTTTAGACCATGTGGCACAATATTCCGCCCTGGAGATGTTGAAAATCCAAAGTTGAAATTTAGCTGCCACCCTAATGTGTGTAATAGATTAAAGTAACAACCTTTGTTCTTTAATCTACTACAAAAAACGACAAGTTCGTTTACGACAACCACAATAAGGCTGAATGTTTTAAATTGACATTAATAAAAATTTTGTTTAAAAAACAAACTATTCTCAACTTTTGCGAAGATAGACGATTTCGCAAGTCCGTTTGAACCAGATTTGAAAACCTGAGAATTCCTCCTTTAAGTTTCCTTTTCTTTAAGTTTTAACGTAACATATCATTGCGCCTTTAAACAAGCGGATCTGGGTCTCTGGGAATATTAGGAGATCTTAGAAAACTCTGGACTTCTTCTTTAGCAGAATCACAGCAAAGGATGCAAAGAGGCTCATACTCCTCGTATTCTCTTATACATTTTTCATAAACGCTTCAAAGGCAAGTTCATTTAGACTTTCAAAACTTATACCTGTAGGATGGCCGTGTTTTCAAAACTTTTGCTAAATTTTAGAACTATTCGTCATCTCCGTTCAATAATTTATTATATGTAACAATTTCAATATTCTTTTTTGTTTTTATGCTCTGCTTTTTAATGTGTTATTTCTCTTAGTTGTTATGCAAAAATATAAGCACAGCAAATAAAATTGTTTGTTTAAAAATACTTCAAAACAAGTTAGAGTGCTATATTCGACTGTGCCGAATCTTTGATACCCTCCAACGACAGTTCGAATATTTCATAAGTGATATCCAGGGAAACCATAAATATGCAATTGCATGTTTTTCCTTGTGCGACCAATGAAGGCAGAAACAATATATTTATCCGTTTTAGAGCTTTTTATGAATTTTTGGCATCGATTTGTTAGTGCATATATTTGCATATTTTATAGCGTATATTTTGCTTTTTTAAGGCATATTTTGATACATTTTAGATTTTTTTTGGTGCCTGCAGGCACCAAACTTTCCGCAACTTTCTGAAGCCATCTGATGACATAGGAAGCTGAAATTTGGCACACTTGAAGTACTTTCTCTGCGGAAGATCGTACCAAAGCCATATTTTTGATTTTCGGCTTTTCAACTAGTATAACTATAAAGATCTGATAGAAAAGATGTTTTTTTTATAATATGGGGAACTTTGGGCCCCACCCGGCACGGCTAGGCACCGTCGGATTGACCTGAAAAATTAGATCAAGATTTCTTACACCAAACCTCATATTTTAAGCAGCGCAAACAATTAAATTTAAAAAAAATCCCATACAAGATGCGACCAGTCTAACGGCCATGTTCTGACAATCGCACGATTTGAAATCGTAAAACGCTCGATATTCTTTATGGTGTTCTCTCACTCGTGCGTTTAGCTTGCGATCTGCCATAGTTTTTTTACAAATATTCTACTTCTCTTTTGCAATTTGAAGTCGCCAAACTTCTTGCTATTGCGATTTACAGTACACCTAATTTGCAACTTTAAGTCAGAATCGCCAATTTCAAGCGTTTTGCGATTGTCAGAACATGCCAGTTAGTTTCAAAGTTTTGTGTTTTTTTATAAATTTTGGTTTTCTATTAAAAAAATATTTTGATTTTCATAATTTTTCCTATAAACTATTAAAATAAAAATTTATATTAAATACGTACCTAAAACTGCACTAAATATTTTAACCTTCCACCAAAGACAGGTGGCAAGGGTTTACCTATATGTATGTATAAGTTTGTCATTCCGTTTGTAATAACAAGAATATTGATCTTAGAACCTACTTTATAGGTGTCTATTCTGGCTCCTTATGAGTACCAAAGTTGATTTAACGATGTCTGTTTTTCAGTGTGCATGTTAAAATGGGGCTTTCGAAGACCCCATCAGGTATTAGGACCAAATATGTTATGTAGGTGTATGAGATTTGTTTGGGTTTGAAAATCGACTATTTCACCTAGGGCTCATACAAATATGCACCTGAAATAAGGATTTGGAAACAATAGCGCCCCTATCATATTTTAGGAAACAAAGGCCTTTTTAATATTATGGTGAAGTGTATATAGGATTCGGTACAGACGAATATAGCACATTCACTTCTTTAATTAATTTTTTACATAATTTAAAAAGTAGTCGAATTATTTAGAATGTACGAATAGTTATATCCTTAACTGTATGTATAAACTAGGGTAGCCAGATTTTGAATTCGGAAAAACAGTACATTGGTTATGAAAAAACAGTACATTCAAGAAAAAAACAGTACATTTTTTTACGAAACCATAACTAAATATTTACAACGCTTGAACAACAATAATATAAAGAAATAGACTTCAAACATCAACATCAAAGGAAAGATTTACATTTAATGTTATTTCATATATAAAATCACATCATTTGCGTTTATAAAGCAAACACCACAAGCGAAGCATTTGGCTTGGCCATTGTATCATTTTCCAATGTATAATGTTTAAATATCTTAGTTTATATTTAACTTAAAAAACTTATTCATTGATTGGGTTAGTAGAATTTTCTTAAAACAATTGGTATTTAAAGCAATTTTCACCACACACATATTGTGGAACTATCGCATAAATTTCAGAAAATATTTGTTTCTTTCTTTAATTTATACGGTAGTCATATGTCTTAAAATAATAACACGAAAATATATGAAGAATGTGAGCAACTCCTTATTTAATCTGTGTATTTTTGACAAAACAATAGACGCAGTACAAAAATTCTAATTATTTTACAACTTTTTTGTTTGCAAAACAACAATTTCTTTAAACTAAATATTGTAAAATAGAGTGTGCAACAAAATTAGGGTCATCGCCACCAGCCTCAACACATGCACCGCGAAATGAAAGTAGACTACTAGTAGAGCAAATCTGCCAAAAGGTTTTGCAAAATTAGCTCGGGATCCCGAAATATGGGCCCCTAAAGTTTTTGAATTTTTTGAAAAGGCGTTTGGTATAAGTCAAAATAAATATACTAAATGTACTTCTGAGCTAAAAAATAATTTCAGATGTCTTCAGTAGAATCGTATTGCGATTCTTTTCTTAGAATTTATTAACCCTCTAACTCTCATTTTAAGGGGTAATTTTTGCCCTTTTTCCCAACTCTTAAAAAAAAGGATACTAAAACGGCGCTTATAAGAGTTAAAATGCTCTACCAATATTTTCTGCATCAAATTGCACTAGGGGTCTTCTAAGACCAAAAATTATCCAATGCAAGTAAAACGGGTTTTCGAAATTCCGGGCCTTGATTTTTTTTAATTTTTCGAAATCCCGTTTTACATACATTGCACGCTTTTTTGGTATTGGAAGACCGCTAGTGAACTTTGATGCAGAAAATATTCACAGAATATTTTAACCCTCTAACATACCGTTTTAGTGGAAAAGTTAAAAAAATTACAAAAATTACCCCTTAAAATTAGTGTTAGAGGGTTAATATATTCTATGTAAAGAACTGCCATACAATTCTACTGAAGACATCTGAAATAGTCTTTTAGTTCAGAAGTACATTTAGTATATTTTTTTGACTTGTACCAAACGGCCTTTCCAGAAATTCAAAAATTCAATGCCCGAAATTTCGAGAATTCTTTTAACCCTAATAAGTGCCGTCTTGTATACTTTTGTTTAAGAGTTGGGAAAAAGGGCAAAATTTACCCCTCAAAATGAGAGTTAGAGAGTAAATAAATTCTAAGATAAGGATATTATGACAATATGGCTTGATAGCATACCGTTAAAAATTCCCAAATGTGTTTTATTTGAAAACGATTTTTCTTAATATCTTTGTTTTTTGGACACTAAACTTAAAAATCAGTACAGAAAACAGTACAAAGTGTAAAACACAGTACATTTGCGTACTGTTTTGGGTGTTGTGCATAAAACAGTACAATTGACAAAAATCAGTACAAGTACTGCTAAAAACAGTACGTCTGGCAACCCTAGTATAAACTTATATGGGCGAATTCATAAAAATATTATTAGACCGGGGTTTTGATATGTGGACTAAGTTTAGATCTAGTTTAACGTAGCCTGAAACTCGGATTTTTCCTGCGAAATGTGATTATTATTTCATTAAAGGCCAACATTTAAAAAAAAACTTAGCTTCAAAGGTTTGTATGCAAACTTGGTAATGCCGGCACAAATCTGTTTTTGGATTCAATGTACAGATTAACTAAACCTAGTTTAACTGAGATCTCAAAAACCTTAATGCTGGGTTTAATAACATTTTTCAAAACAAACTTTATATGAAAATTTTACTTAATAATCGTTTGTATGCAAACTTGGTAATGCCGGCACAAATCTGTTTTTGGATTCAGTGTACAGATTAACTAAACCTAGTTTAACTGAGATCTCAAAAACCTTAATGCTGGGTTTAATAACATTTTTCAAAACAAACTTTATATGAAAATTTTACTTAATAATCGTTTATGAATACGGGGAATAGTGTTATTGCAAAAAAGAAAAACAAAAGCGATAATTTACAACTACAAAGACACAAACGCTATTGCAATTGTTTATAAATATAAATATTTTATCTTTTAAAGTGTATTGTGCTTTTATTTGTAACGTTTTTGTTGGTTTTTGTGTTAATTTTATTTTTTTATTGTTTTGTTTTTAAACATTTACTTGGACTGCAAATTTTATTTTATTTAATCTTTTTTTTTTCATTTTTATGACATATCTCTGATTAATTCAACTATTCAATGTTAATATTCTCAACAAAATTGTGTAAAAATACAACAACAACGTAAGAAAAATAGTACATGTGTATCATAGATGGGGGTAGTGCACTCATTTTGCAGTTTCAACTCACACTTAGTGATAGTGCAAAATTATTGAAATCATTTTTTTGATGAGAGCATGAGTGATAGTGATGTTAAAAAATTTTGCACTCAAAAAAAAAAAAAATTAGTTTTATTTAAAAAAAATAAAACTAATTTTATTTTGCAACTCTTTTGTTCTTCACTAATTTGAGTGCAACTAAAAATTTTGCAATCAATTTCAAGTTTAAATTGACTTGAGTTTATTTTTGTGCACTAATTTAAAACTTAAACTTCATAAAGGAACAGTAATTGAAGCACAGCCGCTAATAACGTTTTAAGTTACAAAATAATTTTTTTCAGGAGAGCAAAAAAACGTTTTTAAAAGGCAAGATTATTAATTTTTTTTTTTTTTAGATTATTAAAAATAATGATAATAAAAATTTTTATGCAAAATATCAACAAATTTAAAACGTAAATTACATGCAAATATACAGTTTATAATTTTTTTTTAGTGGAAAAACGTTTCATATCCACAATCACGATGTCATTTAAAACGTTTTTCCACTACACAAAGCATCATAACTGATGGCTTTTAAAACGTTATTCCACGTTTAAAACCATTTACTTTGTATCATTTTTAAGTAACTTACAACGTTCTTCCACTAGCTGACTCTTTGTATGCCTTTCTTAAAGGCTTTAAGGTGCATAATTTTGGGTGATTTGTGGTTTAAACAGTGTACTAGAGTAATGTTAACGGTTATCTGCAAAAAAAAAAAACAGTTTTTTGCAAAAAGTGGCTTTTACAACGTTTTTCGCGGCTGCTTCAATTCAAAAACAAAAACAGATATTAAAAATGGTTTGCTTTAAGCACAACAAGCATTTCAAAATTATTATCACTTATGGTGTTTTCTTTTCTACAAAAAAATGTTACATGTTATTAAAAACAATCGAATTTGGTGTCAGTTACTTAAAAATTTTGATCCCGAAAAGGTTGAGTTTTTTAGAATAAAACAAGCCAACCCTTTCGGGAGCAACTGCATTTTTATTAAATAAAATGTCACATTTTTTGAAGAAAATAAAACACCATTAATTTATTTCTTCGAGGAGACTCTACCACTCCGCTTAAATAAAATAAGCGCTCTACTGGAGCAGAGGACAGCAAAGGCGTTTTATACTTTAAAAACATTTGCTTAACTTTTTCAAGTCCTCGTCCATATTATGAAACATATCGACCCCTAACCGCGAAAATAACGTAAGCGACAAAAATCAAATTTTACAGGAGAGAGCTTTTTTATTTTATTTCATATTAATTTTGTATGAAATTTGTCGCTTACAATAAAATTGTGTTTGCTATAAAATCGTAACGGTATTTTTTGTGACCATGACATTTTCAACTTGATAATAATTTCCCCTTTTTGTTGAGAATGCTATGATTTTCAAATGATTTTCAAATCATTATCAAACGTTTGTCGTTTGAGAAAACCTTTGATTTCAAATCATTTTCAATTCGAAATCAAAGCTCCGTGTTTGTTGGGCAATCTGCGTTTAGTGATAGTGAAAAAATTTGCAATATCACTAAATTTTTTTAGTGGTAGTTAAAAAAAATAGCAATCATCACTAAAGCTGATAAAAAAGAGTGCAAACTAATATTTTTGCAGTTTTATTTAGTGATAGTGCACTGCTGATTTGAATCAATATTTAGTGCACTACCTCCAACTATGATGTGTATGTACGTATGTACTTAGGGTGACCGTTAAAATCAAAATTTGGATTAATTTAGGTTGATAAAAACCAACTCCAAAAAATTTTTAAGACGATCGGCGAAGGCTAAGTCGTCCCTCGAGCCCACCAAAGTTTGAGAAAAATTATATTTTAACATGAAATCTGACTTTTATGTCTCATAACTTAGAAAATATTAATTTTGTAGAAAACTTGTTAACAAGTTTTTCCTTTATCTCTTATTAAACAAAATAAACTGGAAATATCGAATAAGAATTTAAAAAATCAAATTTTTAATTTATTAAAGAAACGCATTTTCTATGAATTAATTTTGTTGAAAAACATTTTAATTATTTATTAAAAAAAACCGACCAGCCGGGTACCTCAGTGGTGCTAACCGTTTTTTTTTAGGTTAGCTCTTGTTTTCGAGATATACATACTGTTATTTCAAAAACTGAGGTGGTTGCACAGCTTATATTCGCGTAACTTAAAAACGGTTTAGCTTAAACAGGGTGGCCCAAAATTAACGAAGGGGTTTGAATTCGTTATAACTTTTTATTTAAGAAATAATTATTAATATTTTTTAATATAGGATATAAATGGGGAATATTTTTAGTTTAGTTATGAAAAATAATATCTCGCAAGTGGTGGCCATTTTCTGCTTCGCAAATTCGTGCCCTTGTCAACACATTTTCCATAACCTTTCGCAAAACTTCAAAAAATAAGTACCAATTATCCTTTCCGATGAAACACCGCACCAAACCGTACACTTAGGTGGGTGCAATTCTCGCTGTTGAACTACTCTCGGATTTTCCGTAGCCCATATGCTGCAGTTTTGCTTATTAACGAACCCACTTAATTGGAAATGGGCTTCGTCGCTCATAATTAAATTATGAATAAAATGATGATCGTTGATTTGAAAAATAAAGCTCAACAATTTGGGCACGGTGTTCAATTGAGTACTGCTCCATTTTAAATTCCCCAAGTCTTCTTTACGAAATACTGAAAAGAAAAGAAAAAAAAAAAAATTATAATAAAAAAGTTATAAGCAATTCAAACCCCTTCGGTAATTTTGGGCCACCCTGTAGAATAAACTAGAAAATACGAAATTCCACAATAAAATTACCTTTAACAATTGTTTTCTTATATGCGTAGTCGTTTTAAGAACCAACTTTTTTTTTTGGCAAAAAAAAAAAAAAAGGAATAGAGATAACAAATGATGGGGATAAAAAAATTAAGTGGTGTCGGTCATACATTTGACCCAACTATGGGCATCCTTGGCGCTGCAGGGGCCAAATTTAAGAATAACATTAAACCGGCATATTTGTATGGGAGCCCCCCCCTAAGGAGTGAAGATATATGGCAAGTATGTTTTAAGAAAATGTTGAGCACAAAAAACTATATATCTATCCCCCTAGGGGCGATTCCTTGGCAGTTCTGGGGCTTTTTCTTCAATATATTTCTAGTCTGTGTTGACAATTTTGTGTGGGAGCCCCTTAAAGAATAAAGATAGCGGTTAGGTATGCCAGAAACAAATGATATGCGTTTGATTATTTTTTTTTTTGTAGGCAACGCACACAGACACAATAATGAACCTGAATTAACGTGTGTAAGAAAATATAGTTCTAAAGAAAAAATTCGCATCAATGCTGCTGTTTGCTTTTTATTTTAGTTAGGTTTTGTTTAATATGAGTTTTAGAGAAAACTTGTTAAGGCAAAAGTTGTTGGAAACTTCACTAAAAACATTTTCCTATTTTCCTAATTATCAGGCATACAAGTCGGACTTTACGATTTTCTCAATCTTTGGCGGGCGCGAGGGACAGCATAGCCTGTGGCGATTGTCCTACAAAATTTTTTGGCGTCGTTTTTTATCAACACCCACCGAATTGGGGGGTGAGAGCTTGGAAAAATAGAAAACAAATTTGATCCATACAGTTAACGACCACCCTAATGTACATATTTAACATATTTTTGTTGTTGTTAAAAATAAATTAATGATGATGTGAATTTTAACATGTGTTTAATTTTCTGTAATTATCAATCAAACTTACCAAAAAAAAAAAAAAAAAACAACAATAAGTAATGCCGTAGATAAATACTGACTTTTAAATGTAAAATTTATATTTCATAATTTAATTTCAAATTGTTTAAAATTTAAAAATTGTCTGAAGCTTAAATTCAAAATCTGTTATTTATTTAGCGTATGGATTTAAAATACAGAGAAAATATAAATATGTATACATATCGTCGGCTCAGAATTGGTTTGACCTACCGACCATTTTTATAAAAAATTGAGTTAGGTATGGGGTTTATATATTTTGAATACCCCCTTTTTGAATGTAAAATCTGTTTCGCGAAATTTTTTGTGCCTTCTGAGATATATAGCATTCATTCAGGACATTGCATGATGAATTTTATGTTTTGAGGTCAAATATTAAAGATAATTAAAAAATACCAGGTTCTACCAGTTGTAGAACCAAAAGTATTTCCCATTTTGGTACTATTTTTTCCTCTCATTATAGTATCAAAAGTTGCAAAATGTTTTGTAAAAGTACGAAGAAGTACCAAACTTGTATACGTATTTTTTTGAAAAGTTTCGAATGTGGTATTAATTTTATTTCTAGGTTTATTGGATCAAAAGATAGCTGACAAAAACGTACCAAAATTGCGGTTTTACCCGTTTTCATCCTAAAAGATCCGAACTTCAAAAAAGTACCACACAACTGTCCACTTATTTTTCAAAAGAACAACGATATGTATTACAGTTATCTTGTATCTCATTTAGTTTTGGGGATAATAGGTTTCCGAATTTACCCTTTTTTACCCCCTAAACATTCGAATTTTTAAAAATCCCGTAAATCCCACCTCCGGTCCAAATTTTAAGTCTTTAGCTTCAGGCGTTTAGGCTGTACGATTATAAATGAGTCAGTCACTCACGCAATAAATATACGTATGCAGCACAAAAAGCCACTTTTTAATTTTTTTAGAAAAGTGGCGTATGCGGCACAAACAATATTTTTCATTCTCAAAAAAATACTATTAAATTCTAATTTTATTCATGAAAGTGCGCAAAAATGTACATTTTTCTTCAAAACATATACCGGAAGCAGTGGTTAAAATATAAAAAAAATTCTATCGGGTACATTTTGAGAAATTTTCACGTAAATCTTCTTTGCCGTCTTTCTTCACTACGACTTTTTGGAATATGCGCCAAACCAATTCTGAGCTGACGATATGTATCTATTTTTTTTCTTTTTCTTTTTGTTGTTGTTAAATCTATTTATATAAAGAGAAGTGTACACTTTGATGTCACCACTAACTGCAAAAACGGGTACAGCGATTTTAACAAAAACGTTGGGGTACGTTGGGGATAGTCTGTAGATGGTTTGTGTAAAGTTTGCATGAATTCGGCACAGTGGTTCCGGAGATATGGCATTTAGATTTTCCTATATATTCCCATACAAATTTCAACAAAATGCACTCCATTTTGAACTCCTTCGAAACGGCTTGACTGATTTTTATGAAATTTTGTATGTGTATTTATTAGGTATGAGAATAGGTCGTAGAGTATATTTTATATCGCTAGAGGGCGCAAAATAGGCCATTAGCTCCCCCTCCATAAATCTTCTTAGCTAATAAAACGTTATTTCAATTTGGCATGCAGGCACTGTAACATCTGAAAGAAAATAGGGAATAGGGCGTAAAATAGGGCAAGAGGGGTAAAAGCTCCCCCTCCATATATCTGCTTAGTAAATCGACCGATTTTCTTGAAATTTTACAGGAAAACAGTGTAACATCTGGAAAGAACTACAGCCTAAAATTTTTATTATTTAGAGCGTGAAATAGGGAAATAGGGGTAAAGCTCCCCCTCCCCAATATTTTAAACTAATCAACCGGGTTTCTTAAAATTTGGTATGCAGACACTGTAACATCTGAAACGAAATAGGGAATAGGGCGTGAGCTAGGGCAATAGTGGTAAAAGCTCCCCTTCCTTATATCTTTTAAACTAGAGAACGGGTTTTCTTAAAATTCGGCATGCAGACACTGTTACATCTGAAAGGAAATAGGGAATAGGATGTGAAATAGGGCAATAACGTTTAAAGCTCCCCCTCCGAATATCTTCTTAACTAATCGACCGATTTCCTTGAAACTTCGCAAGCAAATAGTGTTACAGCTGGAAAGTACAATAGCCTATAGTTTTTTTTATTTAGGGCGTGAAGCAATCAACCGGTATTCTTAAAATTTGGCATGCAGACACTGTAACATCTGAAAGAAAACGGGGCATGAAAAAGGGCAAGAGGAGTAAAAATTTCCCCTCGCTATATCTTGTGAAGCAATCAACCGGTATTCTTAAAATTTGGCATGCAGACACTGTAACATCTGAAAGAAAACGGGGCATGAAAAAGGGCAAGAGGAGTAAAAATTTCCCCTCGCTATATCTTCTTAACTATCTTAACTAATCAACTGATTTTCTTGAAATTTGGCAGGCAAATAGTGTAACATCTGAAAAGAACTATAGCCTTTAATTTGTATTACATTCTTAACTTTTCAACCTGTTTTCTTAAAATTTGGCATGCAGACACTGTAACGTCCGAAAGAAATAAGTTATATGCCCAAACAACGTTTGCCGGGTCAGCTAGTAGATAATAAATTTATTTTACAAGTTTAAAGAATTTAGCCAGGATATATCTTCAGGTGTTAGGTTCTTGATTTCTTCAGTGTTTCCTGGAAATGACAGAAGTGGGCAATTATGAATTATGTGGTCAACTGTTTGTGAAAGATGGCCTCATGGACAGCTGTGGTGCGATTCAATAACTTTTATCGAGCCGATAATCGTTATATTTGTCGACATACATATATATTCGCTTGCAGTAGCGAAAGTGTGATTCTGTAACTTTTTTTTAACATCTCTGTCTTAAAAATTTAAAAAAAAAACGAACAGCACAAAAGAGAATAAAATAAAAACAAATGAAATTGTTCTTAACCCTCCGTGTTACACATGCTTTTTCATTCAAAATGCATTTAAAAAGGTCCGACCAGAGTCATGAGTAAGACGAAGTGTTAATTTGTGGTTTATATATTTTTTTTTGTGAATTTTACATTTAGAATTTTGTTTTTGTTCTTAATACCTATTCTTTTTTGTAAATTTTCAATTTAGGATATTTTGGTTTTTGTTCATACATATACACTGGCGAGCAAAACTGAGTACATGCTCAGCATATTTCTATTTACTGCTTAATATCTTGCTAAATACAAGAGCGAATTTCATAAAATTTTTAACAATTATATTTTATTATATAAGCTAAAAAACTGCGTATTGAATGTAGTAATCACAGAACAAAAACAAAAAAATTCAATATAAACAAATAAGGCAGCTCAATTAACTCAGTTTTGCACGATTCTTCAGTATTATTAAGATTTGGCATTTTTAGTATGGTATTCACAATCCTTTTTTTTAATGACATTGTTTACACGCCTCGGCATGCTTTCCACCAAATTCTCTCCAAATTCACTTGGAATATTTTCCCATTCTACCTTTACACGGCTCCAAAGGTCTTCAATACTATTAGGCGCTCGATTGTGTTATCCCAATCGTTTTTTCAATATGGACCACAAATTCTCTATTGGATTTAGATCTGGACTCTGAGCAGGCCATTTCATTACCTGAAATTTTTGTTTAGACAGCTATTTTTTGACGACTTTAGCCGTGTGTTTTGTGTTTCCTTCCTGTTGGAAAATGACTTCGTCCTTAGGATAAGCGCTGTGGTCAACAAAATCGGGTAAATGGGTGTGAAGAGTACTTCGTAATTCCATTAATTCTTACCATAGGTCCAAAATGCCACCAAGTAAAACAGCCCCAAATCATCAAGCTACCTCCGCCATGTTTAACGATTTGTTCCACGTGATAATTTTGAATAGATTCATGAGGTCTGCTCCAGAAATATTCCTTACCATCAGATCGGAATCGGTTAATTTTTGCCTCATCGGACCAAATAACCGATTCCAATCTGATGTTAAGGAATATTTCTGGAGCAGACCTCATGAATCTATTCAAAAGTATCATGTGGAACAAATCCAGTGTATGTACATATTAATATATCTTTCTATTCTCGCTAAAATAACGACAAAAAAATTACTTAAAGTAACAGCTGACTTTAAACGACAGCGAATATCGGTAAAAATTTTACTGAATAGCATATTCGATAAATGTTCGTTATATTTATTTTAACGATTCGATTATGTTTATAAAAGTTATCGCACTACTGGCGTCATTAGCAACTCCCCACTTGGTTAGGGAATGGAATCCATGGTTCTGGCAGTAGATGTGCGGTTAAAATTACACCAGGTTTTGCGTGGAAGATCAAAATCGGTGGTCCTATCGTCTGGGTTGAATAAGGGACTGCTTCGTCCCGAGACGTTCCACTGCGATGACCTTGCGGAGTGTAAATCAAAATGATCGTCACGTAGTTTTTTAGCCAAGAGCAGGGGTGGATTTCAAGATATTATTCTTGCATCATATTGAGTGGAAAGGTCAGAGTTGAGTGGGATGTGCGGGTTTGTGCTGATATTAATGTACTCCCGAAGAAGTGCTTGCCTACGTCTTAGGTCATGGGGCAGAGGTTTGCTAACACTGGCAGCCATCCGACAGGTGTAGCTTTTAATGTACCAGATATTATTCGCTTCATCGAGTTAAACTGCGCGTCTATTATTTTTACGTGGTGGCTGTTCAACCATACTGGAGCGCCGTATTCGGTAGTCGAGTAGACTAATACTATTGCAGAATGTCGTAGGCAGTTTGCGGAAGCACCCCATCTCGTTCCTGTGAGTTTTTGTATGATGTTTTTTCTCGACTTTATTTTCTGAGCGGTTTTTTTTAATAAAATTTAAAATTACTTTCCTTAAAAACTAAACAAAAAAGACTTAAGCCCCTTTTCCTTATTGCCAATAATAATCCAACAAGGTTATATCTTACATGTTATTTCGGTACAAATGGAACCTTGTTGTCGTAAAGTCGCGATATACCTATTATGTACTATATTTTAAAAACTTAGTTTAACATTTTAAAACTAATAAAACATAAGATGAAATAGGTAAACCTTGGATTCGTCGCATAATGAATATATTATTGTTTTTTTTTAAGTGTACTGTTTTTCCTTAAATTTTACAGTTTCTTATACTTGGTGTGCTGTTTTTCCGAATTTTATAATCCTAAAACTTTTAAAAACCACGACTGCCTCTAATTTTGCTCAAAAATCCCTTGTTTTTTTTAATATTTTTGTTTATCTGTAAGGTAAGATCCAAAGTTTTTTAACAAGGCACAAGCATCAAACGTTATTGATATAACTGCTGATGAACTGCGCCATGTCATTTCAAGTATCTTTCCCACCCAGAATTTAGGTGGAGATCGGTGCAACCCGATATCGCTCTGAGACTTCTCTCAAAACTGGTGATTGTCCACGACTGCATAAAACAGCTACCCCGCATATCTGCGGGACGTACCACTATTACCGAATTATTAGCCACAATTGGGCGGGATGTAAATAAATCGGCCTTATTATAAGTGTTGTTGTCGTAGTCGTTTAAAATGTTTATCGATATTAACTAAATATACGATTATGACAATGTAAAACACACAACCGTATTCAAAAAGAAAATTTGTGTACTCCGACTGTACTCCGCTCATCGAGTGAGCAACTAAAATGTTATTTAAGCTTAATCCCCATTTGGTCATGAGTTTATTCAAAACACTTTGAAATCGCCCTATTAAGAAAAATTTGTACTTCTCTGTTTTAGTAAAATTTAATTGAAAAAAAGCAAATTCACAGCAGTTAATTAGGAGTTGAAAAGTCTTTGATCATTCGATAATCATAGTTTATTAAAAAGTGTTTTGAATAAGAAATCCTTAATCAGAGAATATGCAGTAACTAAGTTTTTGTTTTGAATACGGGTGATAATAACTGCTAACTTATAAAACGACTCAATTGGTTTGTTTCAGTAAAAAATAAAGAAAAAAATAACAGTTAAAGAAGTTATAAAAAATTCAAAAGCTCTTTCTACGCCACCCTGTGTTATCTTACGAAAAAAATAAAATTTAGTCTCTATTTCGTTTTTAGGTTTGTATTTTTAAATAAAATCTATGCATTTAAATACAAATCTTTTGTACTAGCGTTTTCTTGATTTTTTGTTTGCTTTTTCTAAATATATTTTTTTTTTTTAATTATTGTTGAGTGTCACGTCTGATTATTATCAGTTTAGTTTGTGGTGTGGAATCGTATGATGTCTGTCTCTTTGTCATCCCGAATTGTGTCATTTAAAAAAAAAAAAAAAAAAAATACAAAAAAAGATAATTACATTTATTAAGATTTCTATTATTCTTTTGTTTATTTTGGTTTGTTTCGACCAAATAAAGGCAAAAACCACAATACAATTGAAAAAAATAATAATAATTTATAAATTTGATGGTACAAAATTGCATAATTAAAATAAGGCTAATTTTTTTTCATTTCTTTCAACTTGCCTCTGCAACAGCTTTATGGCAATTTTTATACGATTTCAAATTTAGAGGCCATGGCCATAAAGTGTTAAGTGTTCTTTAATGCTTTAATTGTTTAAAAATGTTTTTTGGATTGTTATAAAATAATCTAAATATATTTTGTTATCATTGTTTTTAACAATTACACCCATATTTTCATACACAAATACTGGTAATTGTAATTTGAGGAAAAATAATCGATTATTTCTTCTATTTTTGTTTGTTTGTTTGTAGCTGTTCCTTTTGGTTGTTTCGAATACATTTTTGTTTAAAAATTATTAGAGTTTCTATTGTGGAACATTTGTTCTATTCTTCAAAAGTATTTAAAATGCTGATCACGTTATTAACGTAAACACACCTTTTTACACGTTTCATCAATTAAAAAAGCAAAACAAAAATAAAGTTGACACAAGACGAAGGCTAATGACAGTTTTTTTTAATATTTTTTTTTTTTGGCGTGCAGAACAACATAAGCAGTTGATTTTTAATTTAAGTTTTATTTTTTTTAGTATATTCGCAATAAAAAAGACTAATATTTTAGTTCTTTTCTTATTAATTCAGCTCATTATTGATTTGGCGCATATGCCAAAAGGCCTGAAAGGAGAAAATCGATAAATAAGGTTTAAATGAAGATTTCTCAAAATATACTCGATAGATTTTTTTATACCCTCTACCACAGTGATGGAAAATTGAAAAATCGATATGGTACTGAACACCAAGCAAAGGAGTACTTTTGTCAAAATTTTGGAACTTTTTATGGCATGCACAGCCATTTACGAACAAATTTGGTAACAATTTTTTTAATCTGGCCTGAACACCACAAAATTACCCCATCATTACATTGCAATTATCAGCCGTAAGCCCAATCATTTTTTCCAGCGGAATATTGTTTTTCCTCAAAACGTCTACAATTTTGTCTGTAATTCCATAACATTACAAGGAAAGAGTACTAAAACTGACGTGGGGGTACCGTGGTATATTTGAAATGAAAAAGTACTGAATAAAGTACTGAATTTTCCATCACTGCGTTACCACAATTTGCTTGAAGAGGGTATGCTAAGTTTGTCAATCCGTGTGAAACTTTTTTATTATTCATCTCATAAAGTATGTATATTCTGGTTGCCTTGAGTAATTCTAAGTCGATTTAGCCATGTCCGTCTGTCGGTCCGTCTGTTGAAAACTCGCTCACTTTCGAAAAACCCAAAAGAAATGAACTTGGTGTCAAATTGTTTGTAGCTATTCTAAGCAGTTTGGGATGAAAATCCAGCAAAATCGATGGGTACGATAAGAGCTATGAATCAAAATGTGGAACCACCACCTTAAAAAATTGACAATTTTGTTACAAAAACTAACATAAATGGCGGAACAATGCACGTAATGACCTAAGATTTGACTGGACTGGAAATCACACTATCAAATTTCGTGAAGATCGGTTCATAATTAACCGTAGGCCCCATATAAACCCTTCTCCCGGAAAACAGTTTAGTACGCATAAAACCGTAATAAATAATGATAGCAGAATAAAATTATTATTAAAGAAGGTGATTTTTTAAGTTCTCCTCAGCCAATTGAAGCTGGAGTCCCTCAGGGAAGCATCCTGGTCCCACTTTTTTACCTCATATATACCTCGGACATGCCAACAAACAATTGCACCCTAACCTCAACTTTTGCTGATGATACAGCTTTTCTAAGCGTACACGAGAACAGTCGTAAAGCATCTCGATTCCTGCAGGATCATATATTTCAACTAGAACTGTGGTTAAAACAATGGAGAATAAAGGTCAATCAGCAAAAATGCGTACATATTACATTCACGTTGCGTCGGGAAACATGCCCCCTATTAAAATCAATAATCAACTAGTGCCTCAACAATCGCATGTCAAATATCTCGGTGTTCATGTAAATCGGCGTTTAACAAGGAAATGCCATATAGAAGCAAAATTAATCCAACTAAAAGCAATTCAAATTAACTGGCTTATTCTTAGTCTCGATTGCAAACTACTACTTTACAACTCAATTTTAAAGTCAATATGGTGCTACGGTATTCAACTATGGGGCACTGTCTCGACCTCAAATATCGAAAAAATTCAAAGGCGCCAAAATAAACTTCTTCGAATAATCACAGCTGCCCCTTGGTATGGTAAAAACTCAAATATCCACAAGGATCTCAATGTGCCACCGGTAAAGACTATTATTACGGAGTAAGCGGTTAAATATTTAAAAAGGCTAGAGTTGCACCCAAATCCACTAGCGCGAAATAATTTAAGTGATAGCGGCCACACTCGCTTAAGAAGAAAATACACTGCAGCACTTACCCATTAAGATGAGCGATAAACACATAAACAAATGTGAACAGAACTAGTGATGAAGAAAATTTTTGTCTGGCACTAGCAGGACATAAAATAAAGAATTAGGATAAGATTTGATTAATTATTGTTAGTTCATATTTAATATATGAATATTCAATAAATAAATAATGAAAAAAAGAATAAAATTAAATACTTCACTACTCACACTAATAAATTTCGTGATGATCGGTCCATAATTTACTATAGGCCCCATATAAAGCCCACTCTGGTAAATTAATTAAATACGCCTAAAACCGTAGCAGATATATTTTTATTGTGATAAAATTTTTTCCAACTTAGTTTCATGTGGCCATACATTTTTTTACCTAAGATCCCATATTAAGCAGCCTTGTAAACGCTAAAACTAATTTCACCGCTGTTTTGAAATATATTGTAATTTATGTTATTAATACCAGAAATCACTCTGCATTATTTTGGGATGATTGGTTCATAGCTAACCATTGCTCCAATATAAATCCCCCTCCTGAAAATCATTTCAGTTCGGCTTAAACTTTTACGAATCATAATATAATACACAAGCTAGTTAAAATTGCTAAAAAAAAAAGCATACAACTTTCTGATTGTCGGTCAATAATTTAAAATAGCTCTAAACTGCAACCAATTTTCTATTTTTATAAAATAAATTAATAATCACTCCTGAAATATTTGAACTGTCGGTGGAGGGTGTCAATGATTCGGCACAGCCGAATATAACACTCTAACTTGTTTTATTTTCACCTCTGCTTCCGGCATAAGTTTCGAAGAAAAATTCAAGTTTTTGTGAACTTTCATGAAAGAAGTTAGAAGTTTTGAGTATTTAATTGAAAGTGAAAAATATTTTTGTGTGCCGCTTACGCCACTAAAAAAATTTTTTTTAAGTATCTTTTTGTGCTGCATACTTATACTTATTGCTAGGTATTAAGTAACTTGTTGTTAAGATGAAAGTTTCTATATTTGCAATATAATAAAATGTCAACATTGATGATTTTTTTCTTTTATGTAGTTGGTTTTAATTTACAAAAACAGAAAAAAAGCCATACGCATATTGTTATTGTATAACATGATAAAGATGTTAAAACAATTGCATGAAAAAAACACAACTCTGCCAAAAATCAGCAGTCGTTTTGCGCAGACCTACGGATTGGACCATGCTTGTCTTACGACAGTGAAGTAAAGGAAGAGCGAAATTTATTTTATATGTTTTTGTATGAAGAATTTGATGCAATTGCCGTGCAGAGCAAAACATTACTTAAAAAACTTTAAAATAGTTGATATGGAGCAAAATAAATGCCTAATAAAGGGTGGTTAAATTTTAAGGGCCAATGTTGATTTTGAATAAAACACAAATTATTGTCATTTCTTTTTATTATGATAATATTGGTGTTGTTCAATTATGTATGGAACAAAATATCGGCCAGATGGCCGCCCACCTCGATCCGATGGTCCAAATTTTCGATGACGCTGAGGCATAATTGGGGTTCTATGCCGTTAATATGCCGATTGTTGCTGGCTTATCGACGTAAACCTTTTCATTGAAATAACCCCAAAGAAAGAAGTCCAAGGGTGTCAAATCACATGATCTGGGCGGCCAATTGACATCGCCACCACGTGAGATAACACGGCCATTTGAATTTATCGCGCAAAAGAGCCATTGCTTCGTTAGCTGTGTGGCAAGTGGCACCGACCTGTTGAAACCACATATCGTCCACATCCATGTCTTCCAATTCGGGATATAAAAAGTACGTTATCATCTCATGATAGTGAACAACGTTCACAGGAACTGCATGACCGGCCTCATTTTGGCCCGATGATGCCGCCAGCCCATAAACCGCACCAAAACAGTCACTCTTTGTGGGTGCATTGGTTTTTCGACAATCACTCTTGGATTATCATTTGCCCAAATGGGGCAATTCTGCTTATTGGCGAATCCACTGAGGTGAAAATGTGCCTCATCACAGAATCGTGCAATTTGATTTGAACGCCCATTTTCATAATAGTTATTCTGAAATTGAGAAATGTCAAATAAAATGCAGAAAAACACTTGAAATTTATGTGTGGTTCACATTCAACATCGGCCCTTAAAACTTAACCACCCTTAACATATCTTAGAAGCCATACACAATTTCGGGAAACAGAATTTGTATTCAGAAAGGGGGTATTCAAAATATATAGTATGTACACCTCATATCTTACTTAATTTTTTTTTAAATTATCGGTAGGTCAAACCAATAATGAGTTGGCGATATTTAATAGTGGATTTGGACATTAGAAGGGCATATAGGCTTTCTGACGACTGCAGTTTATATCAGGTGGGGGCTCTGGGGATATGGAGGGCCGTGGATAAGGGGCAACATGGCTGGGGACTCCAGGTCACTATCAGGGGTGTGCTGGAAACCGCAAACGTAAAACGCAAGAATTTCAAAAGTCGTTTTTTAATAAGATTTCTGTAATAAAAGAATTTTATGACAAATATTATACAAATATTTCTCTAATGAACAGGATTCAATAACAAAAATTATAAAAATTAGCTTAAAAAATAAAACAAATAACTTAATTTAAATTCATTCTCTAGTTAAAAAATATAATATTCGTAAAACTTTGGCAAGGAAACAAAGGTCTGGTCACCTAGACTAACTAATTTTTTTTGATTGACATTTTTAACAAAAGGATGATCTCGGCACTCAAGTTAAAAGCTGCTGCTCTTTTCTAAAGGTTTTTGATTAACAAACAAACCATCAAATCACTTTTAAATAAAGAAAAAGTTGCAATAACAAGTATGTATGTATATTCATTATTGATTGAATGAAATCAGTGTCCACGCTGGATTGTTTTTTTTTTTTCTCTCATTCTTTATCGATACATTTATATCTTTTATACAATATTTTATTGTGGTTGTTGTCATTTGATTTCGTGTAGGTTTATAAACATGTTTTTGTTTTATTCATTGTTTTGTTGGTTTTTAGAATGTAAATTCATTCATTTGTTTGATTCATATTTTCTGCTGCATACACAAAACAAAAGTTTTAGTACTTTTACTCTTTAATTTTACAAAATATTTATTTAAAAATCTTAAAATAAAATTTCCTTTTTAACTTTTAATTGCAGAATTTGGCCCAGAGAATTTGGTTTAATATTGTTGCGATACCAGTAAATAGTAAAATATACAACAACTAAATCGTTTTAAATGTTTGTTGGTCAACCAACCAAAGTTGTCTTTACTAAACACTACTGGAGTGAATGTAATACATTCGTAACCCAATTAAACGGGGAAATTTTGGTGCTAATGTGCTAAAATTGGAGATAAATTTTGCTAGGAAACCCTTTTACCGGAAAAGAGTGAGAGAAATTGATAGAGAGAACAAAAACAACGTGCCATCATTATCATCATCAAAAGTAACAACAAACTTCATCAATACAACACGAAAACAATCATCCAATAAATACTATAAATCATGGAAGCTTAGCGAGAGTATTAAACGTTAATAAAAAAAACAATTCAAAATATAACCGCAGCAGAAGAAGAATATTATAATAATTTTAAACATACATATGTAAAACAAAAAAATAATAAATTGCAATCCCTCCATTAAATGCACTACAACAACCACAACAACAACAACAACTACTACTACTATTCATCATTATTCGATTTTATATATTAATGAAAACACAAGGTATGTTAATTAATTTTATTGACTTTTTAACAGGGGGACAACGAATAAAGAAAACTAAATGTTTTATTGAAATTTTAAATATTTTCTAACTTTTTTCGAATTTCTCTATAATAAAATATTCAGCCTTATTGCGACAACGGAGCAGTTGTCGAGGACTTAGTCGTTTGAAATGTTGCTCGTTGTCATTTTAATTTCACGACATCGGCAATGAAAAGAAGTAAGGGTGCTATATCCCTGCGAAGACTGAACTGGTGCTTTTTACCAGAAGGTATAGGATAGAGGGATTTAGGGGGCTAGTGCTAGATGGCGTCGAGTTAACTCTATTGGACGATGCTAAGTGTTTGGGTAATTTTCTGAACTGCAAACTGTCTAGGAAGAGAAATACTCAGGAGAGGATGAGAAGGGGACTCAATGCCTAGCTTACCGGATATGGTAAACTTGATTTACACATCGGTGGTTAGGCCTATACTTACCTATGGATGCACTGTTTGGTGGGATGCGTTGAGCGTGGATAGCTATAGCAAGATACTCAGCAAGGTTCAAAGGAATGCATCTCTTGGCATCACAGGTGCAAGGAGAAGCACTCCACAGGCAGCGTTGGACATCCTACTATATCTGTCCCCTATTGAGCATTATTATGTGAGGAGTGTGGCTGCTAGGAACTTACTTAGACTTTACGAGTCTTCTTAGGTTAGACATGATCACATGAGAATTGTATACGAGGTGGGTCTGCTTGATCGGGGTTGATTCTCGAGGGAATTTCGGATCATAGGACAATGACCCTTGACTTCGGTGTAACACCACCAGTGGAGCTCCCGGATAGGGAAGTTTGGCGTGGATCCAATGGACTGTTTGAGGGGTGGGCAGTATTTACGGATGGATCCAAGATGGAAACCTGGTGCCGGTGTATATATCGCGGACACCGAAGTAAAAAGGACACTTTGGTAAACAGGGTTCTACTGTGATTGGATAGGGGTGGTCTTAGAGCACTTATAGGGTTCTTGATGGGTCATTGTCCTGTTAGAGCTTTAACGGGCAAATGGGACAATATCATACCGGTAGGGATTCAACATCGTTCTAAAAAACATCGATATTTCAAAAAATCGATGTTACCACTATAAGCATCGATACTATAAAAACATCGGTAAGTAACACGATAGATCGATGTATCAACATCGATATTATAAACTACTTTGCAGTAATACTTACGGACTGCTCAAATTCTTCTGACAGATGTATTAAACTTAACGAAAAGTTTTCTTAAGTACAAAATGATTTGACACATACATATGATTTACATGTACAGTGGCTTAAGCCAACTTAAGCATATTATAGTTGGGCCTTCACACTTGCACAGTCTCCAAAATTATTTTAACATTTCTTCAGATTACACTTAATTGACAACATCTTTTGAAAGTTGTTGTTGTTTTTATTTTGTTTTTCTTAACCTACTTACAACTACAATTAATGTTGAGAGAATTTCAACTAATTGTAGTGGGGAATGTAAGATGAGATAAACCCACTGTTTATTGTTGATGTGTTTTGTTTAAACTTTGATATTATTACAAGTAGAACTGTTGCTATAAGTCCTATACGTTAAACAGTTTTATTTGGTTTAATATCTTTAGTTTTTCTAAAATCTTTATGGATGAAGTTTCCTGATGATCTGGCCTAAGCAACCAGTGAAATGCGCATAGGAATAGCTTATCCCATCAACAATAAATTTCAAGTGTTTTTATCAAGAATAAAAACTGGGAATTAAGCACGAATAACAAAAACTTTTGAAATTAAAATTTTGTATTCCCAAAAATTTAAATTACTTTTTGATAACAAAACAAAATTCTAAAATTTGTTTTTGTTATAAATTTAATTTTCTATGCGAACGTCTATCTTTTTTTATTTTATTTTAATTTTAAAAACTTTTTAAAATTGTTATATGTGGAGGAAAAAACAACAAAAATAAAAAGTGACAAAGAGATGATCAATGCAAACGTATTCCATTTTTGAGTAATATAGTGTGGCATCATTAAAATTAAGAGTTGATGTCTTAAAAGTTAGCAGATTTACAAAAGTTTGTTATGAATAAACTCTGTGCTAACAAGCTGCTAGGCTTAATCGGCATTCTAGTTAGCAGATCGTTGTACGTAGTGTACAAACTGGGACAAACTTTTTGTTATGAATATGGCTCTTAGTGATCTACATTTTTGCATAACTTCAATTTTTTTTTGCCTTTTACGAATGCGGAAACTACTGTTCTATATTTTGGTTTAAAAAATATGCCCACCGTAAGTATAATTTAACTTAAACAGAAAAAAATTATTTTTTTTTTACAAAGTTTTGGTAGTAAAACAAAAAACAAACAAAAATATTTTATTAACAAGGAGTTATATCAACTAGTGTTCGCCTTATGGTCAAAATTCGACCATAATTTTTTTTATAAATATGAAGAAAACATAATTCATCTAAGTCTATATGAATTTAGTTGTTTCGAGCATTTATTATACCCTCCACCACAATTAGTTGTGAAGAGGGTATATTCAGTTTGTCATTCCGTGTGAAACTTTTTTACTATTCATCTCAGACCCTATAAAGTATATATATTCTGGGTCCTTGAGTAATTTTAAGTCGATTTAGCCATGTCCGTCTGTCTGTCCGTCTGTCCGTCTGTTGAAAACACGCTCACTTTCGAAAAACTCAAAAGAAATCAACAAACTTGGTGTGAAATTGCTTGTAGTTATCCTAAGCAGTTTGGGATTGAAATTCAGCAAAATCGGTTCAATAGGATCTGAACTATGAATCAAAATGTGGAACCACCACCTAAAAAAAATTGATAATTTTGTTACAAAAACTAACATAAATGGTGGAAAAATGCACAGAATGATATAAGATTTCGCAACAATTCGTTTTATTCAACTGGAAATCACGCTGTAAAATTTCGTGAAGATCCGTCAATAATTTACCCTAGGCCCCATATAAGCCCTACTCCCGAAAAACAGTATATTAAGCCTAAAACCCTAACTAACAATGGTATCATTACAAATTTTGGCAAGTCACAGTTACATAGGACTAGAAATTAAACTGTTAAGTTTCGTGAAGATCGGTCCATAATTTACCATAGGCCCCATATAAAACCTACTTCCGGAAAACAACTTAGTACGCCTAAAAACGTAAAAAATAATGCTATCATAACAAAATTTGGTACATCAAAGTTTTATAGAACTAAAAATAAATCTTTGAAATTTCATGAAGATCGGTTCATAATTTACCATAGGCCCCATATAAACTTTACTCATGAAGATCGGTTCATAATTTACCATAGGCCCCATATAAACTTTACTCCCGGAAAACAACTTAGTACGCCTAAAAACGTAAAAAATAATGCTATCATAACAAAATTTGGTACATCAAAGTTTTATTGGACAAGAAATAAAATTGTGTTATTTCGTGAAGATCGGTCCATAACATACCCTGGGCCCCATATAAACCCTACTCCCGGAAAACAGTTTAGTACGCCTAAATCCGTAAAAAATAATGCTATCATAACAAAATTTGGTACATCAAAGTTTTATAGAACTGGGAAAAATACTGTGAAATTTCGTGAAGATCGGTCCATAATTTACCCTAGGCCCCATATAAACCCTACTACCGGAAAACAGTTTAGTCGCCTAAATCCATAATTAATAACAAATCGTCACAGTTTAAGATAATAATAACATCATACAGATATTACTCCTTAAACATTCGAACTGTCGGTGGAGGGTATCAAAGATTCGGCACAGCCGAATATCCCAGTAAACCAAGCGATATTGTAACGATATCGAAATGATATCATATAGGTGATAGAAAGTATCACAAGTGATAATCGTTTACGAATCGAAAACGATAGTTTTTACGGACTAAATTGTACCTTTCCTTATAATATCGTTTTTCCATAAAATAATGATATCGTTTTCGATATCATAATTTCCAATAATAACGATAGTGAAATCGCATTTTTAAATTTCTTGAATTATTAAAAGATTCTGTGTAATATTTAAACAGTACATTGCTTTCTTTTCTGTTCTGCACTCGTGGCATTTTCTTAAATATATGTACATTGAAAATATTGCAGAAAATCAGTGTTTAAAAAAGTTGTAATAATTTTCTTGATTTAAAATTTTTTAAATACCCATTCCTCGCCACTTTAACTGAATTTCGGAAGGACAAACATATGCACCTAATTTATTTTTATAGACACACTTACTTACAGTTTTAAGCGATTTATCCTCTTGCAGTAAATAAGAAATATTCAAATATTTTAATAAAAAAAGTTTTAAAATTTGTATATGTTTTGTTTGAATAATTTTCTATGTTTAAAAGATTTTGATGATTTTTTCAAATGTTTGTTTTTAAATTGGAAAAAATATTTTTAAAAGTGATGTCGTAACGATATTGTTTTGAATAATAGTACATAATATTATAAACGCCGTAAAATATAATATCGTTTTCGCTATCATATCGTTCTATGGTTTATTGGGATAGCACTCTAACTTGTTTTTTCCTTCAAAGTGGATCGATTTGTTCAGTATAAAAAATACCAATTGAAAAACAAAAAAGTTTTAAAAAGTCTCCTTTATATATTGTCATCCACTCAGGACGTTACACGTTTAATTTTATGTTTCTATGTCTAATATTAACGAAAATTAATCAAAGTACCAGATGTAGAACGAAAAAGTACCAAAAGGCTCCCCTTACATGTTCTTATTCACCCAGTTTAATGTATAATTTTATCTTTATAGGTCGAATATTAACGAAAATTCAAAACGTTCCAGATGAAAAACAAACACTACCAGCATTTTTTATCTTATAGGTTATCACTCACTCATGACCCTACACCTATAATATTATGTTTCTAAGTTCAATATTATAGAAAATTTAAAAATTATCACATGAAGCACAGAAAAGTAAAAAAAAAGAAATTTAGTTTCTCATATTTCCCCTTTTTTCTCCTCATAGAGGTTCGGTTGACAAACAAAGGAAGAAAGCGTTCTTAACTGTTTTGCCTGGTCTGATTTATATAGTCGAAATATTCGAAAACCGGTTTCTGAAAAATGTCGAATAATCGATCACCCTTACTTTTTATTATTTGATAATTGAAAATAAATTTTTATTTATTTATTTTGCATTTGTGTTAGTAACAATTTTGAACGCTTATAACTCTGAAATTATTGAACAGATTTTATTAAAATATACATTGTGCACTTCTTTGAGTAAATACCTCTTAAATGGTGTATATTTTGTTCAAATCGGTTGACATACAGAGGAGGAATGTGTTCTTAACTGTTTTGCCTTAGCCGATTTATATATAGATATACATATCGCTCCTTTATTGCAACGTAGCCGTATCTCAAAAATTTTAAGTGCTCCTTCATACCTTCTCTATATTTAAAAAAATCAGTAATTCAGTCTCAAACTGAAACAAAGTTATAGCAAAATATATTTTATTAATTAAATCAGTACATAAAGGTACATTTTGAAAACTTCCCAGCGGTAAATATTGAAAGGACCTCAAGTGGCAGGCCTTTTTGAAAGCCTCTATACTCCTTGCAAAAGATTCGCGTCGCATGATATCCTGCCTTCAGAAGTTTGCCTTCTAGAAGGTATAAACTTATTTTTAAAAGATCTTTCCTCTTGAAGAAGAGAGAAAGGAAGTTGTTCAGTTTTTTTGCTTTTTATTTTTAGTGACCTTCCTTACTCCCTTCTTTGGGAAGGGATCGAAAGTGATATTAAAGGCAGTGTGAAAGGGCTTGCTCCCAATGACAACCTGTGTAAAAAATAATTAAGAATAATAAGAATGCGGCGAGAAGGGCTTGTGACTGCTAAATAAGGCCTTCTATTAGGCCTATTTACTCATTCTAGTTACCGCTGGGTTTAAACCCATTTTGCCAAGTTTGAGATATGACTACGTTGCAATAAAGGAGCGATATGTGCCACCCCGCGGACCCTAGTTAGGGAGCGACAGGTAACCCTGAATGGCCATTTGAGCGTCTCAGGAGCTAGGAGGACGAAAGCCTAGCCAAGACAAAACCCCTCTGAAACCCCCTCCCTTATACGGTACCCTCACCGTGGAAAGCAGGTTTGCTGTGTGCTAATAACTCACTCTGTAAACACCAATTATTACAGAAACGAATACAATTTCAAATAAAAGAACAAACCCTCTAAGGATGACAACCTTTGGCTTTAAAACACGGATTATGATTGGAACATGGAACGTTCGAACTCTTTCGGATCCATCCAGAATAGAACAACTTTGCAAAGAAATGTCCAACTACAAACTCTCAATTCTCGGACTAAGTGAGACAAGAATACTAAACAGTGGTTCCACGCATCTTTCATCTGGCCACCATTTGCTTTTCTCCGGAAAAAGGAATACAAAAGTGCGAGGTGTTGGTATTCTCTTAACACCATATTCTAGCCGTTGCTTGATAGAATTCAAACCGATATCTGACCGCCTAATAGTTGCAAGATTTAGTTGCCGTTTTCGTAATATCTCTGTCATTCAATGTTATGCCCCAACTGAACCTGATGATGATAGTTCCAAAGATGAATTTTACTCTCAACTCGATACCACCATTCACTCACTTCCTGGAGGTGATATCAAAATACTGATTGGCGATTTCAACGCTAAAGTTGGAAGTGCCAACCTAGAATCAATAATGGGGAAAAATGGTTTAGGAGATGTCCGAAATGATAACGGGGAAAGGCTTGTCGATTTATGCGCAAGACACAGTTTGTTTATAGGTGGAACACGTTTTTTACACAAAGATATACACAAGTATACTTGGGAGTCACCTGACCAAAACACTCGTAACCAAATCGACCACGTTATTATTAGCAAACTTTTTGTTGGATCTCTCGAAGACGTTAGAACTAGGAGGGGCGCTGATCTGTACACTGACCATGAACTGCTAGTGGGTACTTTTCGTCTTCGTCCGGCAGCGATACATACTTTGTATAAATATTAAAATAAATAAAGGACATATATATATATGTGCCACATATTGATTAATATTCAAAAGTTGTACGTTTTGATGACAGAACAGTAATTTTTATGCATTGATACCAATAAGGTTACTTTTGCGATTGGAATCAAACTGCCCAGCTGCACTAAACAGTTGCTAGCTTGCAGCACTTTGTAGTTGGTGCTGTTGACAAATATTTTATTGCTAAAACCTCTAAAGTTGTTTAATGGATGGGCTTACGTTTCCATACTTAAATATATTAAGGCTTATGGGCTTATTTATATACATACATACATAAATACGTTATCCCTTTTCGAGAATCTTTTCATTATTTTCTTCCTCATCAATGTGAGAAATTAAGCCCTGCTTTTCCCTAATAGAAGCTTTAATTTAATTTCCTCGTGCTTGCTTCCTTTCCGTTTTATGAAAGAATTTTGGAAAACTAGTTTTAGTTTAATATTTTTGCATGGTTTTGTAACATTTGCATATAAAAAAATTCGGCCTGTGGCAAAAATCGACCAAATTAATGCCCAACCACGAATAATTAACCGATTTGTATTTTTAGGCCGCTACCAAAGCTAATTAATCGGTCGGACACTAAATATAAATATATAAAAACCTAGTCCTCATCATCTCTAGGGTCTTTATATGCCATTTCAATATGCACACTGACAGACGGACAACTTTGGGCGGCCAACTGCTTTAGATATTATTGCTTATAGATAGGATATGTGTATATTTACTGATAGCAAGGCTGCCATTGGCTCCCTAGCAGGTGCCCGACTTCTAAGTTAACTGTAGAATGTCGGATAACTTTGAAAGGGATTGCGAAGCAGTCGTAGGTATGGCTAATGTGAATGCTACGGAATGCGGACTGCCCGGGCAGATGAGCTTGCCAAACGAAGTGGTCGTCTTGATGACACATTCATTGATAAATTCGTTGGCCTTCCAATGACTCAGTGTAAGTCACTTATAAAGCGCGAGTCTTAAAGACCTGCTCAATATCTAGGGCGTAATGGCCTGACTATGATCCGTGGTCTCAGTTGTGACTGGACACTGGCCTGTGGGCACTTATCCGAGGAGAATGGGTCCTGGATTCAATGAAGAAGTTGGCATAACGAGGAGTAAAAGGAAACTGTGTTTCATTCTCTATGTCAATGTCCTGGAATTCGGGACGTTAGGGAAAAGTACCTTTGAAAACCGGTGTTCGCCTGTTTGGAGAATTTATCTAGGATATAACTAAGGTTTCTCCTTCTCTTCATTAGGAAGACCAATTGGTTGAATTCTGCAGTGACGCCTTTTGAGTAACTACTCTGTAGACAGAAGTTTGTCGTTTTTATGTTCTTTACGACAATAATATTACCAATTTATAAAAACGACTAATTTTCGACAACGACAACGGCACTCATAATAACGCCGATTAACTTATGACTTCTCTCTGAATTTTATTTTTATTGCCTGTTTTTAGAAAATGAAAACAAAATTTCGTTTGAGAATTTATAGAACAAAACTAATACAACAATAAAATACGAAATTTGTTTTTGTTTTCAATGGGCACATGCATAAGACGTAAGTAACTGTTGTGCAACCGTTAGTGTTTAAGTACATATTATGAATATGCCCAATATAACTTCTCACATGAAATTTCGTTTTTTTTTTATTTTCTTGTTCTGGCCGTTAAAGTTAAAGTTGTAAACATATTATAAATGAAAATATTCTCTTATTGGCTTAATAGAACAAACAAATATTCTCCATTTTGCGAAGAGAACATTGTTGGTTATATTCTCTGTCACATTGTATATTTTCTGTATCAATAAGTATTGTTTGATTTTGGAAAGCAATGTTGCACTATAAAATTATACAAGTTGCATGTGTTCGGCTTTAAGTGCCATTTTATTATTGAATATAAAACCTTTACCTTCTTTATTTGTTGCCTTCTCTTACAAGCGTTTTTTTTTTAATGACCATGTAAAATATTCTTTTTCTTTCTGTTTTAATTGCAGATATCGTCAAATAATAAAATAATAAAAAAAAAAAAAATAAATAATTTATACGAAATTGTACATATAATTAACATATTGCAAACTAACAACAAATAACACCAGCAATAACAGCAACAACAGTAGGTTTTCAATTTAAAAGAAACTACAAAAAAAGAAGAAGCAGAAAGGACGGGGACTCGACGGGGAAAACTAAGAACAGAACTTGTAGATCAGCACAAACTTAAAAAAAAAATACACACAAGAATAACAGAAAAAATGTCATCGGGAACATTTGTTGATCGAATCGATCCATTCGCCAAACGTTCATTGAAAAAGAAAAGCAAAAAGAGTCAAGGTTCCTCACGCTATAGAAATTCACAGGATGTGGAATTGCAACAATTGCCAGCACTAAAAGGTAATTTAAAAGAAATTGGAAAGAAAAATCCTAAGAATTCTGTCGATTAGTTTATATTTCTTTAAGAAATCTATAGATTACTCATGATGAAATCTTTCGATATTAAAAAATAAATATTTCCGTAAAAGAAAAACTATTCAAATCACAAGGTTAGGAAATTTTATCAAACTTTTATTTATTTATAAATCCCCTTAGCCGATTGTTCGAGCCTGGAACAAGAAGAATTATTTATTCGCAAATTGCGGCAGTGTTGCGTATCATTTGATTTTATGGATCCTGTGACTGATTTGAAGGGCAAAGAAATCAAACGAGCTGCCCTAAATGACTTATCCACCTACATAACACATGGACGAGGCGTACTTACAGAAGCTGTTTATCCTGAAATTATACGTATGGTAAGTGCAATGGTTGCTTTTTATTTCCATTATAATTCAATATATTACAAACAATTTTCTTTCGTTTTTTCTTAAAAGATTTCATTGAATTTGTTTCGTACATTGCCGCCAAGTGAGAACCCAGATTTTGATCCCGAAGAGGATGATCCAACTTTAGAAGCCTCTTGGCCACACCTACAGTTAGTGTACGAGGTGTTTTTAAGATTTTTAGAATCGCAAGATTTTCAAGCGACTATAGGAAAACGTGTTATTGATCAAAAGTTTGTTTTACAGGTACACTTAACTACAGATCACTGTCATTGTTATTGCTTTACTTTACTAAACAGGGTTATCCATTTAGTGGTTTAAAAACCGCCGTTCTGGCAAGGCTGTCAGCTGTTATCATTTAATTAGTGAAAGGTTTGCCATTCACGAAAATGGATCGATTAACAACCGAAAAACGCGTAAAAATATTTAAAACTAACTAAAAAGTGGCAGTTCAAACGTGGCACATTTTTCAAGCATTAATGGGTGGTTATGGTTGTTATAATGTTGAAGGAAATGGTACGATTTTAAAGAAATCTAAAGAGACTGGAAACATTACAGATGTGGTCAGACCAGTGCATCATCGCAATGAGCGCACTTCCGAAAATATTGCTTCTCTTAGTGGCGGGTAATCCGAATTTTCACGGCGTTCTCAGCAATTGGCGCTATCTTACGGTTCATTACTGCGTATTTCGCGATTTGATAAACGCAACAATTAAAGGCTGACCATTCACAACGTTGTAGATATTCTGATTGGACGAAGCTTATTTCTCACTCGGTGGTTACGGCAACTAGCAAAATATGGCTCGGTAAACCCTGAAGTGACTGCTTGGTGCGCATTATAGGCTGAAGCTGTCATTGGACCGTATTTGTTCAAAAATGACGCTGAAAGAACCGTTGCCGTCAATTTAGATTGCTTTTGTATGATAACCGACTTTTTTTGGCCTGCAATTAAAGATTATGAACTGTACGATTTGTGGTTTCAAAAGACGGTGCCACGAGCCTTACAACACGTGCCGATTTTGGCTTTATTGCATGGGAAGCTTCCAGAACGCGCAAATTCACGTTTTGACGAAGTTAATTGGCCAAAAATATCATGCGATTTGACGCTATTAGAATTTTAATCGGAGCTACTTAATAGGAGATTACCTGCGTAGACACGGCGTCAAATCGCATGATATTTTTGGCCAATTAACGTCGTCAAAACGTGAAATTACGCCTAATATAATTATTGAAGCCTTTGAAAAGCAACATTCGTCAAGTTATCGCTCGAAATGTCCGAAAAAGTGGTCGAAAACTTCCTCAAAAGGATCGTGTGCTGCAACCAATCTAGAGGCGGTCATTTCAATGACCTTGTATTTCGAACTTAATGGCATGGTCCATGAATGAATGAATTTACTTTTGAAACCGAAAAGTGGATAACCCGTTATTTTTGTTAATAATTTTTTTCTTTGGATTTTTAGTTTTTTGTTAATTTTAACGTAACTTTTTTTTTTTTTATTTAGCTTTTGGAACTATTCGATTCTGAAGATCCACGTGAACGTGATTTTTTGAAAACTGTTTTGCATCGTATTTATGGAAAATTTTTAGGTTTACGAGCATTTATAAGAAAGCAAATTAATAATATATTTTTGCGTTTTATTTACGAAACGGAGCATTTTAACGGTGTAGGCGAGTTATTGGAAATTCTTGGAAGGTAAGTTGACATTGACTGTTTTTTTCGTATTATTATTAGTATGATTAGAGTGTAATTGTTTCTCGTTTATTTGTATTTTGCAGCATTATTAATGGTTTTGCTTTACCATTGAAGGCCGAACACAAACAGTTTTTAGTTAAGGTTCTGCTTCCTCTGCACAAAGTTAAATGTCTGTCACTCTATCACGCTCAGCTGGCCTATTGTATTGTACAATTTCTCGAAAAGGATCCATTCTTAACGGAACCAGTTGTACGGGGTCTCTTGAAATTCTGGCCTAAAACTTGTTCGCAAAAGGAAGTCATGTTTTTGGGAGAAATTGAGGAAATACTCGATGTAATCGATCCTCCACAATTTGCTAAAATTCAAGAACCTCTATTTCGTCAAATCGCCAAATGTGTATCGAGTCCCCATTTTCAAGTATGATTAAAAGTTTCATCATAAGGAAAAATTTTAAAAATTGGTTTTTTTTTTTGTTTATTTTAAAAAGGTTGCTGAGCGCGCACTGTATCTGTGGAACAATGAATATGCTATGTCCTTAATTGAAGAAAATAATGCTGTCATAATGCCCATCATGTTTCCGGCATTATATCGCATTAGTAAAGAACACTGGAACCAGACTATTGTGGCTTTAGTCTACAACGTTTTGAAGACTTTTATGGAAATGAATTCAAAATTATTCGATGAACTGACCTCTAGCTACAAAGCTGAAAGGCAAAAGTAAGTTATAATTGTTACTTCTTTCTATGCAGAGATTTTACGAAAATAGCTTTAAAAAAACTTCTTTGAAAATTCATTGCTAGTAAAAACATTTCTAAAAAAAAATTTGATTTAAAAACCAACAGTTCCACAAAAAAAAAATAAAATTACAATTGTTATAAAATAGCTATGGCACAAGCTCTATAAGTTTAGATTTTTCCTTCAAGTTGTACAAAGAAAGGTCAACGAAAATAGATTAAAGAAAAGAAAAAACAAAAAGTACGAAAAACAGAAGTGATGAAGAATGTTGTTAATTGAAAATTGATAACACTGGTTTACAGCCAAAAAAATACCAAGAACGCCATATTCCTAGATAAGTTAATTGGGACCTCCTGAACACGAAAAATGCTATAATTTTTTTTTCTAAGTACCGTTTTTTAGATAACGGTACTTTTGTGTTTTTCGGTGTATGGTCCCACTCAAACCCTTGTGGAGCCCAACCAAAAAGTCCGATCGAAATAAATGGTATATCGTTGTTTTTATTAAGGATTTTGTGGAACGACAATATTTTTATCTTCATTGCTCACACTCTATATTCGGCGTCTATCAGTTTTAACGTATGTATTAAAAAAAATCCGGAATTTTATATACCTACGACTTTAGTTTTTTAAAGTCGTAGGTATTTACAATAAAACTATACCGCTATAACACTGTATTAAACCTTTATTTCCTAATATAATTCGTAATTCTATAATTACGCTGCAACGCTGTATATACAAAAATATAGTCTTATTAATTTAATAGTTTCGTATTAAAATAAAAACACATAAACTATTTTAGGTTAGAAAATATTCAAATTTTTGCTTGTTTATTTAGCGAATTTATATTTGTAACAATATTGAAAATAAGAGTCGGAAGACGGTTGTGACTACGTTGTAAATTCGTGAATCCAACATTGTAAATTTAAATTTACAGTGCTGTGACAACACCAAAAAGAAGAGTCGGAAGACGCACATTTGGCGTTAACATTTAAATATTGTGACAGCATTGTAAATTTGGTTAACAGTACGTTGTATTGATGTTGATAGTACCCCCTGCAACGTCGGCACAACGTCGTGGTGATTGTCTTTTTCTGCCTGGGTATTGTCGTTCCACAAAATCCTTAATAAAACCTTTATTTTTCATTCGATTTTTTTCAAATTACGCTTTAAATGTTGGTAATTAAATAAACTATTTGGTTAAAAAATAAAACATTCCAGATCTTGACTATAACGTAGGTTAGGTTAAATGGGTAGCCGTCACGACGACTACTCACTTGGGTTCTTATAGCGGTCCCTTTGTGATACCCCTAGCCAGTGATAAGAGTCAGCCAGTATCCACTTGACTATTCCCCAGAGGTCACTGCAGTCTCGAACCAGCCCGATTCCCTGCAGAACAAGGAGATCGATTTTAGTCCCGCATTGGACAAATCGTTCAGACATGGCAATTCCGGTCTCCCAAAATGCCTAAACCTAATGCCCCCAGACCGGGGCATTGGCAGAGAAAGTGAAACACCGTCTCCTCCTCCTCATCATGGCAACTCCTACAGTAGCCATTATTCGCAAGACCCATCCTCCTAGCATGAGTCCCTATCACCCAGTGACCCGTGATGACCGATATCACTGTCCTTATCCGGTCTCTGCCGGCCCATAGAGTCCTGTCCATCAAGCAGGTATGCTCTTCCTGCCATCTCCCCTGAGCACTTCTGTAAGACTCCCGTCTGATGAGAGTCTTGCAGCGGGCCATTGAAGTGCCAATGAGGCCGTCGACGAACATGTCGTCCAAGAGACAGCCCCGTTTGGCTAGACTGTCCGCAGTATGGCTGCCAAGGCACCCACTGTGCCCTGGTACCCATGTCAGCGTTACACTGGAATGTTTCGCGATCTCATTTAGAGACATCCGGCATTCCACTGTTAACATAGATGTCGTAAAGACACCAGCCAGAGCTGCAATGGCAGCCTTGCTGTCCGTAAATATACATATATCCCTCGATATACGATAGTACGTCAGCCAGATTGCCGCCCGCTTTATGGCAGAGATTTCCGCCTGCAGCACACTACTACCATCTGGCAGCCTAAAAGAGACCCTGATGTCCAATTCCTCGATGAAGAAACCTCCACCCACTCTTTTGCCCATCTTGGAACCATCGGTGTAGACCCGTAGGGTCGGTTCCAGAGATCGCGTATTGTCGAGCAGCTCATCATAATTACCATGATGAAACGTGAACAAAGCACCGAAAAAGGGTTCCGGAGTGCAATAGTCCAGCTCCGCCAGGTCGTATGACGCGTGAAGCGTGACCCTGGCATGATCATAGTTCCGCGTAGACCATAGGCCCACCGCCCCTATTCTCATAGCGGAAGTCAGGGCCTGTTGTTCGGCCATGATGTCAATCGGCAACCAGTTCAGCATAGTAAACAGTGCATTCGTCGGTGTCGAGCGGAGTGATCCCGTGATCATCAGCTCAGCCAACCTATATACCTTCTCAAGCATCCTGCAGTACCGTCCCCTTTCCATGGCAGGCCACCACACTATGACCCCATAGAAGAGGATCGGTTTTACCACCGCCTCAAATATCCATTCGACGCCCCGGAGGTCCAGGCCCCAGCTCCTGCCCAAGGATCTCTTGCAGGTGTATAAGGCCACAATGGCCCTATCAACCCTCGTCCGAACGTTGAGTTCCCATGATAGTTTGCTATCGAGAATTACGCCCAAATACATGGCACTGTTCGAGAGCCTCAGCTCCGTGCCGTTTAGCCTAGGAAGCCTAATGTTGCCAACCTTGTACTTCCTGGTAAAGAGTACCAACTCAGTTTTCTGTGGATTGACACCAAGTCCACAGGAGATTCTCCAAGAGCTTAGAATCTGTAACGCAGATTCCATACAATGGGACAGAGTGTCCAGGTATTTACCCGCGACCGCCACGTCATCCGCATACGCGACGATTTTCATCCCTAATCTGTCGAACCGGCCCAGCAAAGTGTTCACCGTCAGGTTCCATAGTAGAGGGGACAGAACCCCACCTTGCGGGGTGCCCCTGTGCACAAATCTGCAAACATTAGTAGCACCCATCGCGGATTCAATGATCCTATTGTCGAGTAGATTACCAATAAATCTACAAATTACATCGTCGACACCCACCTCCCTCATCGACTCCAAGATGTAGTTGGGTTTGACATTGTTGAAAGCTCCCTCAATGTCCAGAAAGGCACAAGTGAGTATTCCCGAAGTTCAAGGGATTTCTCAATGTAGCCGACCAGTGAGTGGAGCGCCGTCTCTACAGACTTGCCCTTGGTGTAGGCATGCTGCGATGAAGAGAGCAAATGTTTAGGAATAGACATCCTCAGATTAATATCAATGACCCTTTCAAGGGGCTTGAGAAGAAATGACGACAGGCTGATTGGCCTGTAGTCCTTAGGTCTGGTGTGGGATGCTTTACCTCCCTTTGGAATGAAAACAACCCTACATCTAGTCCATCGGATGGGAACGTACGAGAATCTAATACATTCCGTATAAATAGCGGACAGCCAAGGAATCAGAAGCCCCGCGTTCTTTTGAAGGTCGGCCGGAATAATACCGTCCGGACCAGGAGCCTTAAAGGAGTCAAAGCTCCTTATCGCCCAATTGAGCCTATCATAGCACAGAGAAATGGACACGGGTCCAGGCTCTGATAAGCAGTTGATCTTCCATGGTGTTGGAAGGGAATTGCCAGGAAAGTGTGTGTCAATTAACACCTCCAGCGTCTCCTGACTGTTCGTAGTCCAGCTACCATAAACTTTCTGAATGTAGCTAGGGGCAGCAGGACAAGAAGCCATTATTTTCCGCAATCGGTTTGTATCAGAGGAGCCTTCCACGCCGATGCAGAAGTTCCTCCAGGCATTCCGTTTCGCTGATCTAACCAAATTCTTAAACCTATTCAATGCCGACTTATAATCCACCCAGTTTCCCAGACGTTAAGCCATATTGAATAGCCTACGACAGTCTCTGCGATCTCAGCGATCTGTGCAATCTCAGGGCTCCACCATGGTGGATTGCCCCCTTCTTCCTAACCACTGGCCTACAGTGCCGTTGCTTGACGCAGTGCCCTCGATAGGAATTCCACTGCCATTTCAGTCTCCGTAATGTCTCACTTCGTTCTTTTCCTATTCATAAAAGTACACACCCCCAAGGGGGGTGGACCTAATTGAAACTCAACATACCTGTGGTCCGAAAAGGAACAGTCATTTGAGACCGCCCAGTTACTTATTAAGTCGGAGTGTTCCGAGCTGACCAATGTCACATCGAGAACCTCCTGCCTATTAGCTACAATGAACGTAGGTTCCGCGCCTATGTTTGTAGAAAAAAAAGAAATAAAAATTTAAAAAAAAAACGTAAAAAATAGGCAACTTTTGAGGTGCCATTACTCAGCCATTTCTTATCAGATAGATAGATAGATAGATTCAGCATATCGACGGAAAAGGCATTCAATTAACTTCCCAACGATATGCCATTTATCAATCACAAAAGTACCGTTATCTAAAAAACGGTACTTAGAAAAAAATTACAGCGTCTTTCGTGTTCAGGAGGCATGTGGCGTTCTTGGTACTATTCCAAATTAAAAATTTGTAAAGCAGTGTAATCAATTACAGCAAATTTCAATCCACCAACGATCAAGAACGGCAAAGAATTCCGATGATGGGAATGTGGTTATCCTCGAAACATGTAAATTCGACCCGAGTTCAATCCCCTGTTCAGTCTGCAACGAGTAACTTTTTTCTTCACATGTGAAACTCGATGTCGAATATAGTATTTATTTGTTCTCTTGCTTAACGCACAAAAAGTGAAGAGAAGTGATTGTTGTTTTTATAAATAGTAACATACAGCGGTACTGACTAGGTAGTTCCTTAGGGAATATATATAGACATTGGAACCAGAGAATCCCTAGTACATTTTAGTAAAAGTAGTCTACACTTTTTGTAAGAATACGAAATCATAATAATCTTTTTTATTATTTCTTCAACTATTATAGGAAATGTACTTCTCAGTTGTTATTGATAAAATCTTTTTCGTATTAAAGCCAAATATAGTGGCAAATGTAATGTAGTGTAGACACTTCGTTGACAATGCCACCAATATAGTCGACAAAACTGGTGACTTGGAGACACTTGCACCCAGGTTTCCTTCAGGGTATTTATAAATAAATAAAAATCTAAATGATCTAAATAAATAAAGTTATGTAGGTATTAACATACCTCATTTATTTCCATTTTTTTTTTATTAAACTTAACAGTTAAAAAAGACAATATTTTTTGTTTTTAATGTTTGCAAAACTTCACGTGGTACTGATGGTACCTAGTGAAGTTTGGCTATCGCATGATACTCGACCGTTCGTTTTGTGAATGGTCAAGTGAGAGAGAAAAACGAACAAGTGGTTAGCAAGCACAAACAAAGTCGAGTAACAACCAATAGTTACTCGCTAATTTTGTTGTTCTCAAAAACATGTACCATGTTTTTTATTATAGTTCGAGTAAGTGTTCATGCTTTGCTAGATCATATGTACTTTTTTAGTACAAATCCATTTGTGCAGGCGTCTAATTTTTAATTATGTAATTTCATGTTGTAAATTCCTTCCTTTACTAAAAACTAATTTAATGAAAATTAAATTTGATGAACTTAAGCTTAATTTAAATATAAAAAAATTCTAACTTCTAATTGAAATTTTCCTAAGAAATTTATTAGAAATTTTGATTAAATAGCCTTGTTTCTTCTTTTACAGAGAAAAGAAACGTGAACGAGACCGCGAAGAGCTCTGGAAGAAATTACACGAATTAGAGCTCAATCGTACAAAGAGCATTCAGGGAGGCAATTCTAATACTTCAACAATTGCTAGTGGTGCCTCAACGTCGGCCGGTGGCAACTCGAATGCCAACAATAGTCAACAACAAAATACAAATTCGCAACAATCGAATAGTACCGCAACAGATCATAAATTCGCAGCTGGTGCTAGTGGCGATAATAAAACGGTAAACTCGAACACAGCAGCCACAGCGAATGTCGGTGCCGCTAATCCTTTTGCCAAAATCAAAGCTGACAAGGTTGAAAATTAATTTCCAACAATAATGTAACCACCACGAGCGGCAGCATCAGCAGCAATAATAGCAGCAGCCACAATTACATTAACAAGAAAAAAAAAAAACATTTAACACCATAAAAAAAAACTTAAGGCAGACAAAAAGATCAGGAAATTCAAAAAATATTACTACCCGTATTAAAATTATTTAATAATTTAAACAACAAATAAAAATTGTTAAGCAAAAATTTGCAACAGAATCAAGAAGAAATATTCAACATCTAGAGCGTAGAGCGCCTGATACCGAGAACATTTAAAAACTATATTTAAACTAAAAACATAAATCTATATATAAATTAAAACAAAAACAAAAGAAACGAGCTAAAAACACGAACAGGTCGATATAAAGTTAAAGTCGAAGTTGTAGAAGACGCAAGAAATATAGAAAGCAAAAAACAGAAGAAAATCTTTTAAAAATAAGAAATTTAGAAATGGAAATGGTAGATTTATAACAAAAAGAAAACAATGCGTTATGAGCAAATCTAATATCTATGATTTAACTTATGCCTATTAAATTAATAATTAAAAATTTAAACAAAAAATCTACAAATAAACTCATTTACATTTAAAATGAATAATTTTTAGAAAACAAAAAATTAAAAAAAAAAAAGAAAGAAATTATATATATATTTAAATTACAAATGAAGCAGATGTTTAAGATGTATGGGAAGAAGTCGAAAAATAATAATAATAATAATAATATTAAAATAAAATAAAAATATAGAATAAAAAAAGAGCTAAAACATCCAACAGCAAACTTATTTTAACAACAACAAAAAAAAAAAAAAAAAAAAATACAACTCTAAGTCTGGAGTCTAACAGCAGACTTGCAATTGAAAAAGAAAAATGTTTAATTTAGGCTTTCTTTTTGCTACATAAAGAAAATATTTTATAAATAAAAAAACATAAAATTTTGAAATAATTTTTGGAAAAGGAAAAACAAAACCAAAAAATAATAAATTCTAAATTGTTTGTATAAGTGCAAGTATATAATTAATTAAAAAGAAGAAATTGAACAAAAAAAAAAAAAAAAAAAAAAAAAAATATCAATAATATTGAAAAACAAGAAAGAAAAATCGTTCAAAAACCAAAAGTTTTCTTTCGATTTCATTTATTTCTTTTGTAGACATGGTCTAGAGTTTAGTTATAAAAACAAAAACTATTATATAATAGCACACAAACATACATAAATACATACATTTAAAAGAACAAAAACACAAAACTAACACCCCCAAAATTTATGAATTATGTAAAGAAAAGTATTTCAAAATAAAAACAAAGTTTCCAAACAAAACAAAAAAAAAAGCAAAGAAAATGTCGTTGTCACTCAAAAAATCGAAAAATAATACAAAAAAAAAGAAAACAAATTTATAAACCAATTAATAAAAATTTCCACTAAAAAACAGTTGTTACATAAGATTTAATTTATAAATATTAAATAATAATAATAAAAATGAAAATAAAACAAAATTAAATGAAAGGAAAGGAAACAAATGATGTGTATGTAAGAGAAAAAAAAAATAAAATATAAATTGAATTGGAAAATATATATATTAAAAAAAAATAAACAGTTATTATTAATAAATATGGTTTATTTGTAAAAAAAAATCAACAATCTACTGTGTTTTCCTTTAAAAGTGTTTGTTTGTTTATTTATTTGTTTATTAATTATACATTCATTTTATATACATACATACTTATATTAAATATTAATTTTCGTTAAATCTTTAAAAAAAACTATTTTAACTTTTCTCTTTTTCCGTTTCGCATTAAGTTTTTTAGTTACAAAATAATTATTTCTTTGTAATAAACATTTATTATGATTAAAATAAGTTCATTAAATACAATAAACAAATCAAAAACTCAATTAATAAAAGATAAAAAAAAAAAAAAAAACAATAAATATTCATTTCTAAATTTAAAAATAATTTCGTTATACTACATATAGTTTATAGTACATTAAAAAAAATTACATAAATTTCTGAAATTCCTTCAAAACTTTGTCTTGACAAATTTTTAAAGCTACATTCACAGTGGCAGCAACAATTTCGTTTTTCTTCTATCTTATTACTTCCCAAAGTATTTATTTATTTATTTTATTTTCTTCAATTATATAACCGAGCCCTTTGGGCCTTTTATGGTTAATAAAAGCTACTAACTAGACAACAAACTTCAGTTATTTATAAAAAACAATATGTATAATAAACAATAAAAAAAATGTAACTTATGTATAAAAAACTTAACGTAACTATCCCAACAAACACGGAGGTTTGACATCAAATTGAAAATGATTTGAAATCAAACGTTTTCTCAAACGACAAACGTTTGATAATGATTTGAAAATCATTTGAAAATCATAGCGTTCTCAACAAAAAGGGGATATTATTTTCAAATTGAAAAATTCTTTTATTTTCAACTTGCTTTCAAACGTAATTCTCAAATGTTTTTCAAATGTGGATTATAATACAATGTGGAATATAAATAAAAAGATTTTATTTTTTTAATATAAATTTATTATTTATTTAAATAAACTGTGAGATAAACATTCGGCACCATAGCTAAAATATGAAATAATGTTCTTTCCGTCCTCTTATTCTTGGAAAGACAAACTACTTGGCTCCCTTTTATTTTGAGGATTGTAGCACCGCGATCGTTCAACAAACTTTCCCGTTTTATTTTCCTTTTTTTCGTATTTTTAATCATTGTAATTACTCACAAATAATTTTTATTTTTCACAAGAAATAAGCTGTTCACTTTATATTAAAATTTATTTTTAATAGTAAAACACATGTTACCACAATGTAAAAAATGTAACTTTAATCGCCATTTTTAATGATTACATTTATTTTTCGCTTTAGTTTCGCCAAGTTTATTTTTGATTTGATTTTAACATTTGACAAACATTTGACATTAAATTGATAAAACATTTGATATCAAATGTTTATTTTCAAATCATTATCAATTTGAATTGTGTTTGATGTCAAATGATAAAGTCATTTCATATCAAAGGTTTGACTTCGTGTTTGTTGGGATCATACAAACGATTAAGAAAACTTAAGTTAAAAAAAAAAAAAAAACTAATACATTAAATAACAAAGACATAAAGAATGCTATGTATTCTATTTCCATATTACGCAGAAAGAAACTTCCAACACATTGGCCATTATTCGTTTTAGTGAATTGACAAGTTATTTAGCGCTGCAAATTCCAACAACTTAGATTTAAATAAGTGCAGCGAATATGAAACTTTTCCAAGTACTCTTCGCAAAGTATTCCAGATTTTTGAGACCCGAATCTGATATGGAGGGTTCAAAGCTGAACCGAACCAAGTCATAAAATAAAATGCATATATGTATTTCAAAACTGGTTTGAAATTCTTCGGAAATTTTAACTCTATCGAGTTCTGTAACGGACTAAATCAAAAAGTTTTTCGTTCCAAAGGTAACGGTAATAAACCCATTTCAATGACTCCAGAAATTAATGGAAATTCACTTACTCCAACTCAAAATATTATCGAATTTTCATTTTTGACTTGGTTCGCTTCAGCTCTGAGCCCTCCACATTTTCCCTTCATTTTTCCAACAAAAATGTAACTTAAGTTTTTTTCTACTTCAGCAACAATTTGTATGAAAATTTAACTGACCTTTAAAATAATTTCATTTAGTTTTTAATGAAACTTTTAATAAAATGTTTTAAAAAATAAAAATAAATTGTACGTACATATTAGTATAATATTGTTGTGAGAAAAATTTTGCAAACGTTTTCTTAATTGAAAATATGTGTGGTTGCGAAAGACATGGTTGCCCCATTATGAACACCAGTGAAAATGTTGCTGCCTATTGTGAACTAAGCTTTATACATAATAAATCTAATTTAGCAACTAGAGGAAGTATTCACCCTTATTCCATTTGGCGTCGTCAACAGTAAACAACGCCGTTTTTTATGTTTTGTTTCAATTTCGTATTCCCGTTGGCAATATTGCCATATTTCGATGACTGTTAACATATGTTTGGTATTTTCTAAGAAAAATTGGCGTTGCTGTTGCCTTAAATTGCCCTTGATTTTGTCGTCGGCATTTTTAGTGTTGTCTTGTGCTGCTTTGTGTCGTGTTTTAAAAATGTTACGTTATGGTTGGCTGCAATTTTGATTTCTACGGCGGTTTTGATATTTTTCTTCATTTGTGTTGTGTTTTGATATATTTTTTGTGGATACATATAATTGAAAAAATTAAAATAACAACAAGTGCCAGTTCGAGAAGCTAGTGGAAGAGCTTGTTAAAAATCCATAGCCAGAGGATTATGCAGGGTCTCTTTTCCTAATAAATTAAATATCCCTTGCGATAAAAGAAGAGATGGTGGTCTTGTTTTTTTTTTTTTTTTTTTTTTTTTTTTGGAGCTAAAATTTTGGTGTGGGTTCCGTCCACACAGCCAATTACACCTGGAAATGCTGCTTTTCAAAGAAATGCCACTTTAATTTATCCATTGTGGACAAAGTTCTCTCTTCATGACTTCCAGAGTCTCAGACAAAATTTTTAAACTTGTGGCTGGGACAGTCAAAAGTTGAAATAATTTCCAACGCTGAGCTGGTACGATCCCTGGGCCAAAAAACGCAATGTTGCTGCAAATATATTGTGTTTGGAACAAACGTTCCCTTTTTTAAATGAGGCTCACTATTTCCAACACATGTTTAAAAGAAATTTTATTCAGCCGAAAATAACTTTCAAATCTTAAAAAGGTTAAAAAAATCCATTAGGCACTTGGGAATATTTAATATAATAAAAAAAAAAATTTTATTTAAACATTATTTTTTTTACAAACTAATTTTTATTTAACTTAAAATTTTGCATAAACAGCACAGAATTTTTTTTCTTATAAAAAAAGTAAACAAAATGAATCAGATGATTTTAATATTAGAGATGTGTGCTGTATTTTATTAACATTATCGATAAATAGTCAACGGCGTCATAATACTCTTACAAAATACCAATTTAACATAGAATTGATGTTGTTTTTGATAAGAATTGCCGTTGCCTTAAAACTGCCGTTGTTATTGCCGACGCCAAATAGAATAAGGGTGATTGATTACTCAAGAGTATTGCCATTTAAATATACGAATTCGTTGATTGTATTCAAGGCGAATTCTCGTATCCTGTGGCGGCAATACAACATCAGCTACAGCAATAAAAAAAAACAACATTGTATTTTTATTGTTGCTTTAGTTGGTCGATACTTCAAAAAATAGAAGCAACTTTTGACATTTCTCTCTCTCTCTCTCTTCATCTCGCTCTCTTTCTCTCTAAGTAAGAAAAAAACGCTGAGGGGACTTATTGTGACAGTAGTGATCGAAGTGATCTAATTCCTTCAGTGGATACTGAGAAAATCGAAATTATATTTTCCCTGTTGTGATTCAATACTTTACAACACCGAAAAAATAATTTCGATTTGTTCCGTGATCGGCTGAAAGAATTTTCGCCTGTTCATCGACTTTTAACGAAGACTTCGTTCGCCTAACTTACTTTCATGTAAAACAAAAACAATATTTTAAAATTTGTTTTTAATTTAAGCTAAGCAAACGAAATCTGCGCTCGGAAATAGATGAACAGGCAGTAAGAAATAAAATTAATTTCGAATTGAAAAAGTATTTGATCGCGACTGCCAGAATTAGCCCTCAGCAGTGTTTTAGAACTGACAATTAATTTGGGTAAACCTGCCGGACTGTTCACTACAATAAAAAAAAAAAAAAAAATCAATTTTAAATTTTGTTTAAAAAAAGAAAAAAAACCCCAACAATTTAATCATTAATTTTGAAATGGACTCAGATACAAAAATACAAATGCTTGTATTCATAAAAAATTTTTAGATTTAATAAAGGTTTTAAGAACAAATTTACTTTGAAAATTATCCTTAAAAAACGTTTGTTAAATTTAATAATCGTTTATGAATACGGGGGAAAGTGTTTAAGAGATACAAAAAACTAAATATGGGTGCTTCCACAGGAAAGTTTACTTTTTGTCACGTTACGCCACCAAGCATTTTTAATTGTTTCTCAAAGAATAATTTATATAAAGGATGTCCCAAAATGAACGCAAGATTTTCATTTGTCACCATTGGTGCAGTTAAGTGTTGGCAACCGTAAAAAAATCTTGTGTTAATTTTGGGAGACCCTTTCTTATTTATTTGTTTTTACTTTGGTGTAAAGCGCAATTTAGTGAACGAGAGGAAACATTTGAACATGTGTCTAAATTACCAGATTAATTGCTTGGTTGCGTAACGTAACACTTCTGTGGAAGTGCCCATATCTCTTAAGCCATTTAACTTTTGGAAGCAGAGATTTTTTCCTAAAACTGGAAGCCTCTGCTTATGTTTTACTAATAGTAACAGAAACAAATTATTATAAGCAATACTTGAAGGAGAAAACAACGCTCATTACAGCTTTCGGTGATGAGCCTTTTTCGAAAATTATTTTTGATTTTTAAGTCTTTAGTAGCAAAATGGTAACTTTAGTGTACGCATTTTATCGAAACACAAATATTCAGATAATCAATATCGTTGAAAAATGTATTTAATTTGCATTTTTTAAATGAGATTAACACCCCTTTGAAGAATCATTTATGATCTTGAAAATTTTTTACGAAATCTTTTTTTATCATAAAGTAACAATAACAACATTTCGGTACATTTTTATCTGTTTATTAAGATTAGAAAACACCTTAATTTTTCATTTATAAAATAACAAAAACGCAAATATTTCATCAAGATAAACATTTGAATTAGAAATCTTCTTCTACATCTGCATGTTAATACATTTCAGTAGGCCATTGCAGAATGTCTTCATACAAATTTTGGAAATCAAAAATATGAATACATATCATTTCCTCCGTGACATGTGTTCAATGTATTCAGATTTTTTTAGTATTAGCAAATTTAAAAATAATTTTCAAAACAAATTGACTACATAGTCGAAACTTACCTCTCACTGTAAAGGTTTTGAACATACATATCAAATGTTTTAAATAAATATGGAGATGTGCCCTTTTTCGAAATTAATTTAAAAGCCACCTGCTTTTCTCAAAATTTGTGCCTGAGCCCCTTTTCGAAACTCACGATTCAATTCAATCTACACTGAAAAAAATTTCTTCACAGATCCAATGAAATTTACATAAAAATTCAACCTATGTAACCTTTCATTGGATTAATGAAATGTTTCATAAAATCAATGAAAATTTTGCATTAGTTTAATGACAAACGTTTATTTTATCCATTTTTTCAATGAGGATTCATAAAATCAGTGAAAATTTTGTCATTGATTTTATTAATCCTTCATTAATCCAATGAAAGGTTACATAGGTTGAATTTTAATGTAAATTTCATTGGATCTGTGAAGAAAATTTTTTCAGTGTAAAGTATGGGATTTTTAATTATTAAATATTTGGCCCCTCAAAATAAGTGAATCATCAAAAATATCCGAAAATTTTAAGAAGATGATTCATGTCATTGAATAAGATAATTTTTGTATTTCCATGTTAAATAAATTAAAATTCAAAAATAAATCGAATTTAATTACGAATGTGATACTCGAGGGATTTAAACTAGTGATAGCCACTCCATAGCCTCGCGAGGCAGTAATCGTATTTTTCACACAGACATGGTCGGCAATTCACATGTATACAACAACTTTGTTCGTTTCAAAACATCAGTCTATTAGCGACCGCAGCTTCTGTTTGCGACCGCACACAAGCACATAATATCTTTGTGTGCGTGCGTTCGGGGCTTTGTGATCACTGGTTTAAACCAGCAAGACTTACAGATTTTATTTAGGCAATGCTGATTTAAAATCATTCAGAATTCTGCGGCATTTTGACAAAACATCTTCAGTCAAATTTAAAAAGTTGAAAAAAGGTTGTTAACCATACGAATTTGCGGTAAAAAACATTTCTCTTTATGATTTTAAAATTTTGTATTATAAACGAGATTTTTCTTTAATTTTGGTTTATTTGATTATTTGCGAAAAATGATTTTTTCACCGAGTTTTTTTTAAAACTTTTTTGCAATCTTATCTCGACTGAAGATGTTTTTTCAAAATGCCACAAAATTCAATAAAAGAGGTTTTTAGTCTTTGTAGTATAGAAGCCTTGGAAATCTTCTAAACCATGTTTATGTAGATAAAGTTCAATATTTACAACACTGCAACAACAAAATGTATTAAACTATGGCTGGCGTTAAAAAATCCCACAAAAAGCTGAAATAAACAAGTGTGTTAAATTTACCAAAATAAAACAAAAAATTTAACTATTTCGCAAGACCATATGCACCAAACACTGAATAACACTATTGTAAAACTATAAACTAAAATCGAACGATTTTAATAAATATCTTTAAATCTTTGTTTTAATTTATAGCAAATGGCAGAGTAACCGAAAGTATTTAAAACTGTTGCCCCTATTACGGTTTGCAACGCAAATCTAGTTCAGTTGTAATTTTCTTTATAAAGTATTTAAAGGTCTGTGCAGTAATTTAAGGCCCACCCTGGGGACAAATTACGGCATTATCGATATCAGTTAAAATTAAAAAACAATTTAAATAGGAGTTTCAATCGATATCGAATGCCGTAATTTGGCAAGTGGTTTTTTATGAAAACTCTTACTGAATGTCCCATGATTTCAAACGAAAACTTCGTTCGGCTAACTTACATTTAAAACAAAAACAACTTAAAAATTTTGTGTCGGTTTTAAAAGTAAGTTAAGCTAACAAAATTTTTTCGAAGTCGTGGGGTACGCAGTTAATTTATGTGGTGTTTATAGAACACGAGCGCCTTACTCGTCCGTTCAACTTACATTTAAAACAAAAACAAAATTTCGAAATTTATTTTGTTTAAATGTAAGTTGAACGGACGAGTAAGGCGCTCGTGTTCTATAAACTACACATTAACTTGAATTTTTTAAGTTTGAATTTGTACATGTTTAAGGATTCGGCGAAACAATTTTCTTTCTAGCACAATCGCCATTTCGGAACCAATACATATTGTTACGAGTTTAACAACGAATAAAATTGTAATGACATTCATCACTATTTGCAGAATTAAGATAATGGGCATGTTCGTAAATGCAATAATGTGCTGCAAACAAAAATTTAAATACACTAAAATACTTTGCTAAAGCAGATGACGCACAAACAAGTATTAAATACGAAGTAGAAAAGTAGCAAACAAATTTTCCACGAAATTTTGCTTTTCGACATACATACATAAATTTTTTTAATGGAAAAGGAAACTTATTTCGAGGGAAATTTTATTTACAAATGGGGGCGAATTTCGAGTCGTATATTGCACAGCAGTGGTGCATTTACGAACATAAGTTGAACTTAATAGAAAAACTACTTATTCAGAGAAATCTTAAAAACCAAAATAATACAAATCCAAGTTTTAAAAATTTGAATCTGGGGGTTTACCGCCGTTTACCGATATAAATAACTTAAGAGTTCGAACAATTTTTACTGCGTATAACGATTTTCATAGTATTTGTTTTGAATGAGCGGAAGTTTTTTATACTCTATAGAAAACAAAAATGCGTTTCCAAGCAGCAACTCTATTTTACGAACAATAATAAACTTTAGGGCATGGTCTATAAATCGAAAGCCAGCTTCTAAAGACATGTTGTGAACATATTCCTTTTTATATATTTGTGGCCTTTTGACAAACCAACTTAAGTCAAATTTAAAAAGTTGAAAAAAATGCTATTAATTATACTAATTTTCCTTCAGGAAACATTTTTGTTTACGATTTAAAAATTTTGTTTTATAAACGAAATTTTTCTCTAATTTCGGTTTATTTAATTATTTGATAAAAATGATTTTTTCGCCGAGTTTTATTTTAACTTTTATCTCGACTTAAATGTTTTGTCAAAATGCCACAGATATGTATCTTTACGAAAAAAGTTCTTAAAAACTGGAAAAACTACAGTCATTTTCCAAAAAATTTAAATCAAAATCTCGTTCGATTCCAATTCCACTTCATTTCGTTTTCTAGAACATGCTTGTTTTAAAATGTTGTTTCACTTTTACCAAAAGGGTTAACGCGTTCGTATGGCAAAGTTATATTAACGAGTATAACAAATGGGAAATTTGATGAAGAGTTATTGTTTGTAATAAAGAGTTTCTTTTTTGAAAGGGATTTTCTCTTTAGACTCAGTATAAAAAACTTCCGTTCATTCCAACTAAATTGTTCGAACTCGAAGGCTATTTCTTTTGTTTGGGGGGTTACGGTGTATTTCGATTTGATCACAATGAAAGTATCATTTATGATCGAAAAAGGGACTTATATGCGATTATTTTGATCGTGATGCTGATTCCTACAAGATTCGATTATGATACCAAATGAAAGCTGATAAAAATTTTAATTCATTAAAATAAAAAGGGAATTGTAATAAATTTTAAAACGAAATTTCGATTGAATTCCATTTTTTAGCATAAATTACGTGATTCGATATCGATCGAAATTTTAATTTAAATTGCTCCCTGGCTTATAAAAAGTTTACAAAACGAATTTTCTATGAAAATTTAAAGTATAAAACCTGTCACACATTCCAATCGAAATGGTTTCAATTCCGCGTAGTTGCAATTTCAATCGAATATGTTTTCACTGCTTTAAATTACACTTACGTTTTTTTCTCTTTTTTTTTTAAGAAGCTAAACACGGAATTAATTTCACTTTCGATCGTTATTGGTTTCTGTGAAAGGTCTGCATGATAAAAAAAAAAAAAAAAAAAAAATTAACTGCCTGGCCCACAATGCCGAATGAAAATTTATTTCGTTTGCTAACATTGAAAACAGAAACAAATTTGAGTTTTTTATTATTGTTATCAATACAAATATATGAAGGAAATGTTCTGGTAGACACTGTGCGACAATTACTTTCGAAATTTATGTAATTTTTTTTTTCAATACAAAAAATAAACGTTTTATAAAAACTACTGCAACTACTACATATAACTAAAATTACACAATTTTGAGTCTAAAAATCAAACACAACTCTAAACTTAACCTACAAAAAAAAAAAAATCATCAAATCTTTTTATTTTGCAAAAACTAAAAAAAAAAAAAATATAAAAAACACAAAATAATACAAATAATTGTTAATAAATTTTAGAAACATAATTTATTAATTTAAAAAACAAAAGAACTTACAACAAAATTATACTTTCTGGGTATAAATAATTAAAATTATTTAATATAAAAAAGAAAAAAAAAAAACAAACAAATTGAACAATTGCTGACTTATGATACAAAATATTTAAAGTAAAATTAACCATAAAAAAATACTTAGTTTTCAAAACACCTCCATTAAATGTTAAAATAGGCAAAACCTTTTTTCACACATCAAACGTATTCAGAAATATACAAAAGAATAAAAAAAAACATTAAAACCATAACCCAACTTTCAGCCGCCATTTTAACATGTGTAAATTCTTGAAATATTGTGTGCAAAAAATAGAGTTTTTTAAAATAAAATATAAAAAAAAATAAAATAAAATGCATAAAAGCATAGAACAAGAAACATAAAAAATGATATAAAAAAACAGCGTTTTATATACAAACATTTTTTGAAATACTTTATATTTTGTAAAATTGTTTATAATTAATAAAAAGTATTAGTAATTAATATTAAAGAAGAGTTTTTATTAAATGAAGACATAACGATTTCATGCACACAAACAAACTCACTTACTTACCCAACAATCACATTTTTTAAATCGCAAATTCTTTCACCATTTTCAAAATTTTAATTAAATAATTATAAATCTTTTTTTTGTTAGAGTTAATTTTATTATTTTAACTAAAATTTATATTAATATTAAAGAAATCAGTTTCTTGTTCTAATAAAAAAAGTTCAACAATTTTAAGGATTTTTATATAAAAGAAAAGATATTTTAGTGCCTGTTCATCTACATATGGACAGCTCAATTTCAAAACATGATTAGTCGAAAAAGTGAGTTTTGCAGGAGAAGTTCTTAAAGTTTTCTAACGATACAACATTCAGTTGTATGCTAAGTAACGTTTTTGTGCATAAATTTAGATGGATAAGCCGATCGACACCAAAATTTTACAGAATTCAAGTTAAATACTCAATTTAAAAACGTTAACAAATAAGTGATAAGTCGATTTAGCATGTTTTGTTAATAAGCTGTTGATACTTTGAACGTCTTGAAAAAAGTTTCAGTACTATATTAAGCTTTCAATCTGTTTATAACAAGGCGAATTCATACAGGTGACTGTATCAGAGAAAGAGAGAGAGAGAGTTATGCTGGCAGTCCTTTTTTTGTATTTAGAATACATTAAACCAAGGTATATTTAAAGCAGGTATTCTCGGAAAGCCAGCTGGTTATTTTTTTTGCTTGTTTTGTGATACAAACTGTCAAATGTTGTATAGTAAACAAGTAAACAAGTTTTTTGTCTTTATCTATTGTCTCTTTTCAACCCCTTTGCTGTTCGACAGTTCGTATCACAAAACAACAATAAAAAACCCTGTTGTTTGTTTTATTGTACAATTGTTGTAATCTCGCGGCTAACTTGCATTAAACTATGCATTCTTAATGTCAAACTCCATACAAAAAAAAAAAAAAAAAAAAAACTGACAGCCTGCATAACTCTGATACGGTCAGCTGCTATATGAATTCCTTAGTCTATGCTAAAAATTTTCAAAAAATAAATTTACCTTGCATCATATTTTAACAAGATTTTTCATGCAGTCTTAAGTAAATCAAAAAGTCAATAAGTATAAAAACATTTTTCTCTTGGTGACGTTTAAGACGGGATTTCTTTTTTTTTTTAAATAACCCCGAAAGACACGTTTAACCCGTAATGCCTTGTAGGGACACCTTTCTTATACATATGCATGTATAAGTGTACAGTGAAAGCTCTACTCACGGACAACTTTTCTAGTCGGACAGTTCCCATTGTTTTCTAAAGGGTAGTCCAACCATAATGCACGATGTTAATTGTGAGGCACACCTTAACGTCAAGTTTTTTCCCCAACTTAATTTGACATTTGACGTTGTTTCAGTACTTGACAAATTCAACCATGGAAAGTTCCGTGATTTTTGGTCAGCCTAATCGCCCAAATGTGTTCACAATCGGGAAAATTTCAAGCTTCAGCGAACCGGGTCTGTAGGAAATGTGAAAATATCTGCTTGGGGCGGTTGATGGGCTGGCGGCGTCATCGGACTGGACCGTACTTCTTCGGACATGAGGTCGGCCAATGAAATTACCGTGAATGGTGTTGGCTATCGCGAGATGATAACGGACTTCTTGTGGTCAGAAACAAGATATTTTTACATATAATGGGTTATTATACCTAAAGTATTTATTCCCACTCCGCTATAGGTACTTATTTATGTCACCGAATAAAGGAAAAAATACAAATTTTTCAATTCATTCCGTTTTTGTTTTGCTTTTATAAATAAAAAAAAAACAAAAATTTTGCGAGTTTTACTTTTTCAAGAAAGCGAAAAAATATTTTCACTTTCGTACGAATCTGGTTCCTGGTACCCGCTATTTTGAAAATATAAAATTTTGCACTAATTTCGAAATTTCAATTGTATGCTTGTACCAATTGGGTTCGTGATCACTTTATTACCAAATAAAATCTGTTGAACTCTTTTACGAATTACATATATTAAATTTAATTTGATTTATGTTAAAAGCTGTCTTAATAACGTTGCCTTATTTAAATTTTCTTTAGTATATATTTATATTAATTTTTTTTCTAAAATTTTTATAAAAATCTTAAATTTTTGTTTACTTTTAATCTCAAAACAATAAAAGGCAAATGATAGACTTAATATCTAGAACATTTCCCTTCAGTAGTCCTACGGCAGGCCGGGATTCTGTCATCAGTTTCATTTGAAATAATAAATACATACATTTTAAACATTACCTTATTTTCCTTTTACACAATAACAACAACCCCAACCATTAATTCATAAACATCCCAATTATGAATAAAACTTCCCCGGGATTTTTTTCCCCTCTTCCATTTTTTCTATTTAAATTCAATGGTAAAAATGGGAAAAGGGAAAAAAACTCCCGGAGAATTTTTATTCATTATTGGGCTGAAAATAACTGTACTACTTCATTAACACTCATTCAACTACTACTCAATCGTACACTTAAAGAAAAAAAAGTAAATTAAATAAAACCAGAAGCTTTTTTCATTTTTTTTTAAATTTAACTGTATTATAATTATTTTACATGTAAAAAGGTGTTTTATGTATTAAATTAAATTAAAAAAAAAAAAAAAAAATATAAATATGAAATAAAATAATACAAAAAAATGAAAAGTTTAAGTAATTCATAACAAATTAAAATTAATAAAAAAAGAAAGAAAACTGAAAAAATTATAGTATCTAGAGCAAAAACAAAAAATATATTAAATTAAAATAAAAAAAAATTTATTACAAGAAAAAAATCATTATGATATTCTTCTTCACATATAAACAAATACTATGGCATCATGATAAAAAAAAATTAAAAAAAAAAAATTTGCATACTAATATTAATAATAAATAATTAATTTAACAAAACAACAACAAAAGCAAAAAAAAACATTATTACATGTTCATCACTTGAAATAATCTAAACAAACAAAAATTTAATAACAATAATTAAAATGAAAAGAAAATAATAAAGATTCATTAAAATTAACCATAAAACCATAAATAAATGTAGAAATCAAGCAGAAACAAAAAAAATTAATATAAATATAAAAAAAGAAAATACGGAAATTTTGCTGCAAGCAAAATTATTATTATGAAAAAAAAAACAAAGAACAATTGAAATATTAATAAAGAAAACTTAAATCAATAATAAAAATAATTTAAAAAATTTATTAACAGGACTTTTAAATAGAATTTGTCAATTTTTTTTTAATATATTCGTAAGTAACTTTTACCATCTACAAATTTAAGATTTGCCTAAAAACATCGTGCAATTCCTAAAACTGATTATAAATCCCAAAAATTGGATAAAACCCATCACCATCAACACAAAAGGATCCCTGCAAATAATATTGGACCACCTGTGGGGTAATTCTGTAACTTTTTAACAACAAAAATTGGTCGTTAAGTAAAAAATTGTAAGTACTGATCGCTTTTGATCAAATGGACTACTCCTTGGACTGGTCCAATGTAATGCAAGCATGGACCATGCCATTGTTAAAAAGTGTTTGTAGTGAGACGACATGTCTTCGTTTTTTAGCGACATACTTTCTTTTTTTAACGACTTCAAAACTAATCCTCTTGAGTGTACCATGGAGTAGTTTTAAAACTCCTTGTAGTCCAAAGCTGGGTTATATGGTCCTGCCTAGGACATCGTAATGTTAAATATACCAAGTTTTTTCCATACGTTTGGACTGTCCTAGTCCCTTGTGGGCTACTGCTTACACGCGTGTTTGGACTGGTCCTATTATTTGCAGGGATGTTTGTTATTTTTAAAATATTGATCTTACCCCATATATACAGTGTGGGAAAAAATAAGAGGGACACGACAATTTTTTATACTTTCTTAAATTTTTATTTCTATACTGTTAAGGACGTAAGGAAGAAATGGTAACGATAATGTGATAGTTTATATGTGAAAAGAACAATTTTAAATAAATACGTAACATCGAAATATGGAATATCACTTTTGCAGTGATCCAAAACTTTGATGCTGATCATCACCTGTTCCAGTTGTGATGCTACTGTTGGCTGGCAGGCACCAAATTGGTGCAGAGGTTAGAACGTCAACGAATTCTGATGATAGAATCTGGTGATTCTTGAAACATGTAAATTTAACCCGAGTTCGATCCCCAGCTCAGCCAAGAATTAATAATCAATACATTTTAATAAATTTCATGTTGTAAAATTCCTTCCTTCAGTAAAAATAATTTAATGAAAATAAAATTTCATGAACTCAAGCCTAACTAAAAATATCAACAATTAGAGTAGGGATGCCAAACGGGAAATCCCGAATCCCGAAATCCCGGGATTTTTCGGGATTGATAAATCCCGAATCTCGGGATTTATTTTTATTAATCCCGGGATTTTTAATATATTAACTTTTGTGTACAAAAATGTTCGTTTTTATTGAATTTTTATACTCTATACAAAACAAAAAAATTATTAAAAATTATATTTCAGTTGTATTTTTTATTTTTATAATTCTTATTTTTCTTTTTTTTAAATTAGGAAAAATGTTTGCGTTCGATTTTTAAAATCCGTTAAAAAGATACGAACATTTGAAAGAAAAATTAGTCAAATCGATGGAGACGTTTTGTGATTTTAGGTAAATCGAAAAAAGTGGGCGGGGCAAAATTTTCTTTCCGTAAAAACCTAAGTTGGACCATGGCGATGATTTTAAAGAAAAAATCGTCCAAATCGGTCAAGCCGTTCTCAAGTTATGCGCTTAATAGAAAAAGTGGGCGCAAAAGTAGGCGTGGTACATTTTTCTTTCGATGAAAACGTAAAATGGAATAAAACGAACATTTATTAGAAAAATTTGTCAAATCGATGAAGCCGTTTTTTGATTTTAGGTAAATCAAAAAAAGTGGGCGTGAAAGTGGGCGTATAAATCTAAGTTGGATCATGGCGATCATATTAAAGAAAAAATCGTCCAAATTATATAGATGTCATTGGTGGTGCAATATGAAAATTGGATTTTGCCACGCGCCTCCGCCCGCAGACCGAAAATAAAAAATCAGAGTACACAGTGACACCAGGCCTGAATATTCTAAAGATTACCTGAAAATTTCATCAAAATCGGCCCAGCCGTTTTGGAGTCCATACGTTACATACATACATACATACACACATCCTATTTTATATATATATACCTATAGATAGAAGATAGATAGAAGATAGATCGAATAATACCTTTTGAAAATTCATAAATAAATTAAAAGTGTTGTTTATTTAAAAAAAAATCCCGGGAAATCCCGAGATCCAGAAATCCCGGGATCGGGATTTCAAAATCCCGAATCCCGGGATTTTCTAAAATAAATACCGATTGGCATCCCTAAACTAGAGGTTATATTTAAAATACTTTTACAGTAAGCTTCATCAATAAATGCCATTAATTAAAGTCGCCAGTGCATAAAAACATTAAATTCATCATTTAATAAGTTTTTTAAAGTTTGGTTTAGCCTTACTACAACATAAGATTACTTCAGTATCCTGTTAAGTTTAAAGCTCGCCAAGATTCTTGCGACTGCGTAAAATAGATATCGAATATTGGCGCCTGTTTTTTTTTTTTGTGAATAACCAGGGTTGGGCAATACATGTATTTTAAGTACAAATACGTATGTATTTTGAATTTGTGAATAAAAAACATTTCCATAATTTATTTACTATTTTAAATACATGATTGTCGCTCAAGTATTTTGTAACAAAATTTATTTGCTATTAGTTAATAAAGAATTAGTTGTCTCAAACAGGGCTGTCAGATATGGCGATTTCTCGCCAAACGTGGCGATTTCGAAACGTGTTTGGCGATGGGATTTTCCATTTGGCGACTGGCGACTTTTGTGGCGATTTCTGTTATAACTGGCGAATAACTTGGCTATTTTTACCATTTGTATTATTTCCGCGATTTTGTTTAACAGCTTGTTATTTTTTGTTATCATCTATCTATCTATCTATATATATAAAATTGGATGTGTGTATGTATGTGTGTATGTATGTATGTAACGTATGGACTCCAAAACGGCTGGGCCGATTTTGATGAAATTTTCAGGGAATCTTCAGAATATTTAGGCGGGTGACATAGGGAAGTCTGATTTTCGGTCTGGGGGCGGAGGGGCGTGGCAAAAACCATAACTTGAGAACGGCTTGACCGATTTGAACGATTCTTTAAAATGATCGCCATGGTCCAGCTTAGGTTTTTACGGAAATAAAATTTTGCCCCGCCCACTTTTACGCCCACTTTTTTCGATTTACCTAATATCAGAAAACGGCTCCATCGAGTTGACTAATTTTTCTTCAAATGTTCATCTTAATCAACTTTAAGTTTTCATCGAAAGAAAAATTTACCACGCCTACTTTTACGCCCACTTTTTCTATTAAGCGCATAACTGGAGAACGGCTTGACCGATTTGGACGATTTTTTTCTTTAAAATAATCGCCATGGTCTTACTTAGGTTTTGCGGAAAGAAAATGTTGCCCCGCCCACTTTTTTCGAATTACCTAAAATCAGAAAACGGCTCCATCGAGTTGACTAATTGTTCTTTCAAATGTTCGTATTAATCAACTTTAAGTTTTCATTGAAAGAAAAATTTACCACGCCTACTTTTACGCCCACTTTTTCTATTAAGCGCATAAGTTGAGAACGGCTTGACCGATTCAAACGATTTTTTCTTCAAAATGATTGCCATGGTCCAACTTAGGTTTTTACGGAAAGAAAATTTTGCCCCGCCCACTTTTTTCGATTTACCTAAAATCAAAAAACGGCTTCATCGATTTGACTAATTTTTCTTTTAAATGTTCGTATTAATCCCTTTTACGTTTTCATCGAAAGAAAAATGTATCACGCCTACTTTTACGCCCACTTTTTCTATTAAGCGCATAAGTTGAGAACGGCTTGACCGATTCAAACGATTTTTTCTTTAAAATGATTGCCATGGTCCAACTTAGGTTTTTACGGAAAGAAAATTTTGCCCCGCCCACTTTTTTCGATTTACCTAAAATCAAAAAACGGCTCCTTCGATTTGACTAATTTTTCTTTTAAATGTTCGTATTATTCCATTTTACGTTTTCATTGAAAGAAAAATGTATCACGCCTACTTCTACGCCCACTTTTTCTATTAAGCGCATAACTTGAGATCGGCTTGACCGATTTAGGTTTTTACGGAAGGAAAATTTTAAAGGCTGTAAATTTCGTTTACAGCTCAACTTAAATCGTCTGGTAATACAACACTAATGTTTGCTTGGGGCCAGCAACGCGGACCGGGTCAGCTAGTTATTAATATAAAAAAAACTTGCAACTTTTTTCCACATGATTTTTGTTTTGTTATCAGTTTAAGTGAATTTTATATTCAGTCACTATTTAATTCTAGTAGTATGTATGCAGGTCAAAACTCCAGTAATGAAATCAGTGAGGCTGAAGTGTACGATCTTATAGACTTGTGTACTTAATTTAATCTTTTTTAACTGAATACTTATACGATCCCCATTTTATGTTATTTAAAAAAAATTACAGAAACAAAACAAAATTTACTTTCGGTGATTTTTTTGTATTTTTTCTCAGTTTTTGGCGAGTTTTGACTCACATATTATACTAGCGTTTTTTGTATGCAAAATTTAATTAAAAAAAATAAAAAAAATTACAAAAACTGAACCAAATTGACGTTTGGCGATTTTTGGCGATTTCTGACATCCGGTTTGGCGATAAAGCTCAAAAAAATCTGACAACGCTGGTCTCAAACATTAACTGCCTGTTCAACAAATTTCGAACGTAAACGTTTGCATAGAATTACTGGGTGTTTTTCATAGAAAAGATCTATACTTACGATAACGTTTGAATTTGTTGAAGTTATTTGGCCACTACGGACAGATTCTCTGCTAAGTGTTTGCTTAGTGTACTTTTTAATGGAATGTATTCGGAAGGTCTTGGACACAAGCAGGGCTGCCAGATTTGACGATTTATCGTCATTTTGACGATTTTTTGTTCCAAAATTAGGAAAGTGCCGATTTGCTGATTTTTTTCTACAAAGTGACGAATGTTTAACAGCCGTACTTTAACAAGAACGGAAGGCGGAAACTTTTCTTTCACTAAGCTTTAACACAGATATGCCATACCAACGCAAGAGCGTCAACGTTTTGTCACGAACAGTAGTGATAGCTTTCTTGCTTAATAAAACCCACAAATTATAAATAAAAATAGAGATAAAAGAGCAAGATTGACTAAAAATAGCTAAATTGCCATTATTAATTAACAATAGCAGCAAACTTCACTATTAAACGATCTATAAAAATCGGGTTTTATAATTGCAAAGCGTTGAGAGCGCTCTAGTCAAAAACTAGAAAACGCGTGCCGCTTTTGGTTAGATACGTCTGTAATATGCAGTTCTTAAGAATATCATTCAAGTATTATATTCAGAGTACAAAACAATGATACACTATGTTTATCTTTCGACAAACCATCATCGAATCAACCTTTTACGGCCCTCTGTATAAATCATATGTTTAACAATTATACGACGAACATTTCACGAGTTGTAAGATAATGTATACATGAGTCTAATACGATTCTTGACATGGAAGTTAGAAAATCTTTACCCATGTCTTAAACGATTCCCACAGCGATTGAAGAAGCGTCTTTCGCTGTGTTATGGAAGAATCTCACTCGTGTTACAGTTTTTCCCGTGTATGGAATCTTCTTCTATTAAAAAATGTGGTCATCGACGATCAAAGACGCTCTTAATGAGTCTCCCAGCATATCTTACACGATTTAAAATGCTAGCTGGGTATAAAATTAAGTATGTTTTTTTATCAAAGTTTTTCTTGGGATTCAAAAATTAATTATCAAGGTTTCGTTATAATGTGCTAAATTCCCATTTCAAACTATTGACAAACTGAAGTTTATTGTTGATGGGATAAGCTATTCCTATGCGCATTTCACTGGTTGCTTAGGCCAGATCGTCAGGAAACTTCATCCAAAGATTTTAGAAAAACTAAAGATATCATACAAATAAAACTGTTAAGCGAATAATAATGTTAAGCCCCAGTTTTACTTGTAACAATATCAAAGCTTAAACAAAAACAACAACAATAAACAGTGAGTTTATCTTTTTTTACAATCCCGACCACAATTGGTTGATGTTTTGTCAACTCTAAATGTAGTTGTAAGTGGGTAAAGAAAAAACAAAAATAAAACAAATTTCTTTATTTTATTTTGTCAGTTCAGTTTTATTTACACCGCCACATGCATGTTAGTTATTGTTTGAATGTATTTTCTTTTTTATTAAAATCGAACAAAAATTTTTCAAAAAAAATGTAAATTGTAAGTTGTCTGATTTTTTTTTTGACGATTTTCCGAAACGTAAAAAACGTTTTTTTTTATTTTTTCTGAGGAAATTGACGATTTCCTCACAAATTTATCTGGCAACCCTGGACACAAGTTAATACCCAGTAAAAAATGTGCTCCAAAAGGAGCAGGTTTTTTGTATGAATTCATACCTCAAATCGCTTCAAACCTGCTGATGGGATACCTGATTTTTGTATGGAGTGTTCCCGGTTTGGAGGACTATTTTCTGCTGACAATAAGCGCTTCTTTTAACATGCAAACAAAGCGCTCCTAAGCTGCTTTTTTTAGGGCCTACTATATTAACATATTCATTAATGTTTTACTTTTACTTGTTTAAATGCCTTTTTTAATCATTTTCGTAAACGCACGCAAAGAAAAAACATGGTTGTGGTAAACATAATCTAAGAGCAACATATTATGATAAGAATTATGATTGTAGTCACCATATTAAGATTATTATTGAATCATATTATGACTAAATATACTCGTAATATGTCATCATAATATTTTTCCCTTAATCATATTATTATTCTGTTAATCATACTAAGTTAAGAAGTAATCAAATTATTGTCATGTTAATCATAATAAGCTAGGAAGAAATCATATTATCATCATGTTAATCATAATACATTTAGAAGCAATCATATTATGATACAGCACCTTTCATAGCTGTCATAAAAATACAAAATAAATTAAAATATTTTTGCTTAGATTTTTTATTTTGTGGCTTTTTACAATTTTTCTTAATGTTAATCAAATAGCGGAGTTCAAGATAAGGCTTCCAAAGAGCAAATGAAAAATCTGTGGTTTTCATGGGCAACCGCGTGTGTTCATTTTTTCGATTTTAAGATGTTGATAAAATATCGTAGCACTTTTATAAAATATAACGAAATCTCTGTGTGTTTTGTTGTTGGATTTTACAAAAAAACTATGATATTTTGCATTTGCACTATTACATCACTAATTCTTGAATGAACTCCGCTAATATTTTAATTTTTTAATTTCTTTAGACTTATTTTTTTATGGAATTTTATCTTTTAATTGTTTAACCGCTCACAAATAAAAAAAACGACACAACTGCTTCAAAATTATTTTACAAATGGCGCTAACATAATATTATTAGAGTAAAAATAGTTTGATTGCATCTTTAACATAATATGATAAATGTATAGAAAGTTATCATGTTATGGCTATTAAATATCATGATATGGTTGTGAGAAATATAATGTGTTTAGAAAGTTATCATAATTAAGTTGTTAGAAAAATAATTATTTTTCGGTCAACAATACTCAAATTCATAAATGCGATAAACATTGATATGTTTACAGTAACTATAATATTGTTGATATTAAATAAAAATAACAATTATTTGTGTACGACAACAATATATTGTTACATTAAACATAGTGTTGTTGCCGTAACCATGCCCAACCATATTTCTTCTCTGCGTGCGATAATATATTTTTATTGTTTACGCTTTAAAACCTTCTTTGTTGTTAGCACTAAAATAGCAGCTTTTTTGTATGTTTTATTCTTTAAAATTTACTGCTTTACAAGAGCTCTCTAATTGAAGCGCTTGATTATGCGCTTTTTCTCTGAAGTGCTTCAAAAACCCCAAATTTTCTTTACTGGGTATGTCCATGCCCCACAAGATGAAAACCTCGTTTTGGATAAGTTGAGTAAGGAACAACACTTTCTCGGCTTTTATTTATAGAAATTCATATGTAATGTTTAATGCTTTTTCTACATCTTTTTGTTACACTTAGGGCAACAATTCTCCTGCCTAGTCTAATGTCAGTAAGAACTAGATAAGATCGACATCAGGGTAAAAATTTGAGGCATTTAGTTTGTGCTATACCACAGTTATAAAAGAGCTTTTAAATAATATTCCTCAAATTTTCTAAACTGCCATTTAAAATAAATATAGCTATTTTGGCGTCATCCTAGTAACAAAATGACCTTGTTATCAGAAAGCTTTACGACATAAAACGAATCAGTCTATAATTTCACATAGACCCATACAAGCTTCTATCGGGAATAGGGTCTTTATGCCAATAAACCATTTCATTATGTTGGTATTAAGATTTAAGTTGGTGCAAATTTATTGCAAACGAAATCATCTTACCAAATTTTTTTAGAATCGTTCCATATTAAAGCTCCCATACAAATACTACTCCCGAAAATATCTTTTAATGTCATAACTGCCTTATAAATGTTGGTATTAACATATTTATTGGCGATAATAACTTTAACAGTGTCATGACAAAATGTTGTTTTGTTAGGTCCAAAATTGACCCTACCTAGCTCCCACATAAACCGCCATCCTAAAATCTCACAGATAAGGATATCTAAATAATATTCGGCACAAAGAATTTTTACATCAATCTTAACCTCATAACATAATTTTGTGTAGGCAGGTACATGATTCCATGGGTCCCAAGAAGGGCACTCTAGCAGAAATTGGTTTTATATATTGTGGGGCAGGGTATCATATGGTCGGGCTTGACCGACTATATTTTCTTACTTGTTCTTTTTAATTGATATTTGTAATGACGTATCTTACAAACTGACATTAAATGCTTAAAATTGACAAAACTAAAAAGGGGCTTGATGAAGCAAGTCTCGCAAGTTTGCAGAAATCAGGAATGGTCAAAAATATCGGTATGTATATCAAAATATCGATATTTAGAAAAGACTAGTTTAACACAAGCGTTATTTGTTAATACAGAAAGCATATTTAAATCTATTTTAGCAAGTTCTTGAAACCACCAGCGTCTTGTATGAAAAAAAAAACTTTGGACCGAAAAAAAGACTTTAATTTGTACCCACATCCTGACAATAAGTGCATTTTACCCAAAAATCGCCTTTGGATTTTCTCGAAATTTTTATCCCTTAATACAAAAAAAATCCCCTATTAAGGGACAAATCCTTAAAACTGAGAACGCTGTAATAAATACAAAAAGCTTTTGCAATGAAAGCTTTTGTGTTTTGACACTTTTGCAACTTAAAAGATTTAACACATTTTTAGTTCTTAATGAGTGCAGTTTCGGAGAGAAGTCCCCTTCTATGGGGTTCAAACGCAAAATAAAGTGCATTGAGGAATTTTTTAAATTTCACAATAAAAAGATTTATAACGATTTTTAATATCAGTAAAAATGTGTTTCAAATAAAAAAAGAGAAAATTGTAATAAATTTTTAAATAAAAATAGTAAAAAAAAACAAAAATCCAAAAAAATTAATATCTAACAAAATATTTAACAATGAAGGAACTTTATTGTGATTTTATGGCTGGTTGTTTCGGTGGCAAGTGCAACTTGATATAAATATTTGTTGAAGATAATAATTTATTGCATTTTATCACTTAAAAAGATTATTTAACAAATCCATTAAAACGTATGAATGCACTTTCACTTTCTTGATGATGTAATTAATGAAAAAAAAAAAAACGTAGTAAAATTAACAACAAATTAACTTAATTGTTTTACATTTAGTGGTTTTCTGTTAATGCGATTGAAATAATTGCCTTAAAAACAATTGTATGTAATTTACGATTATCATGTTCCAAATTTATTAACTTTTCCTTTAGCAAAACAGCTGTTCAAGTTCATGTTAGGCGCCCAAATTCTCTTCGTTCTTTAATATAATTTATTTATAAATTACCCTCTTTCGAAACACATGTACAACGTGTGTGATTATCAGGGTTGCCGAACTTGGTCTTTTCCGACCAAACTTGGTCGGATGGTAGGCTAAACCTAATTTTGGTCGGTTTGAGAAGGCAACGCTATTTATTTTTCCGGAAATGCTATTTACTTTTCAACAGACGAAAAACAAACAAAATTTCCCATTTTTGCTAATGGACTAGTGAAAATATTAAAAAAAAAAAACAGAAGATTATTTTTGATTGCTGATGAAACTACGAATGTAGCAAAGACGAATTGTATTGTTGGACGGAATTAGTTCTATAAAGGATAGTTTTGTACCCTAATTCGAGCTGACCAAGTCAGATGGCGCGTTGTCTCAATTTTTTTTCTTTTAAAACAATTTTTGATCAACAAACAATATTCCTTTAAAAATATTGATCGGATTGGTAGCAAAAGGCTATAACGTCATAGCTGTTAAGATAAGTGGGTTAAAAACGTTACTTAGCAATGAAGCTTATTTATTTTACATAAGGTGCACTCTCTTCATCTTTGTTAAAGTAACGCATGTATAATGATGCCAAAATTATATTGAGGTTCTTTGTCGTAATATTTTCAGTTCTTTTTCTGAATTAAAAGAATTTCACACGGCTATGGGGTTGAGTTTTTTGTGTACGGGAGTCGGAGTCGAAGTACCTACAAAAACTCGCGAATCCACGCGAATCTTCGAAATTGGCGATGCAATATTTTGCAGATCACTATGAATAAATATATTTTAATTTATTTTATGAGAGTTAGTTCAGTCAAGTACTTTACTTAAATATTATAAAAGTTTGTAATAATTAAAATTTTGAAGGTACATCATTTAACATGATTTTCCTATTCTTGTAGATTCAAATTTTGAGTTAATACCCTCTTGTTGATTAAGTAGGATAAGTATATGAGTATTTTTTTTTTATCGAAAAGTCTACTTTTTGTCACGTTACGTCACCAAGCTTTTTAACTTGTTTATAAAAAAAAAATTTATATATTATTGATTTTTTTTTGTATTTTGGTGTAAAGCTCAATTTAGTGAAAGAGAGAACAAATTTGAACAACATGGTCTAAAATACCAACTTAATTATTCTGTGGAAGTCTCCATATTGGTTTTTAAATATATAAAAAATTGGCCGGTTTCAAAGGATTTGGGAAGGTTTTGTAGACAATTTTGGTCGGATAAAAAATTTGTAAACGGCAACCCTGGTGATTATACTCTTTTTTTATTTTTTACATGTGTTTGTTAAGAATAGACATAATTCTGAAGGGAATTGAGGCATTTTCTTTTAGTGCTAGCGGTTTTGTTATTCGCTTACATTTATTCGAATAATCATTAGTCGTTTACGTTTGCATAAATTTAATTTGTGCAAATGAAATAACTTTTATAGAGCACACATAAGGTTTATAGTTTCCTGTATATTATTCCTTTCCCGAAAGTGCAGACAATTTTTCTTTTATTTCCGGGAATAACCGAAACTTTTTGTTCTTAAGAATGATATAGAAAAGAATGTATATAATACGTAATCAAGTACATATTGACAATCAATGTACGTCAAAAATTTGATTTGTTTTAAGTCATTAGAGTTCAAATCTCCTAAAAGATATATATATATACATAAAAATAAGTTGCATTATGTTAGTAATTGATGTTCTCTGAAATGCGTGAACCGATTTTGTTTCTGTAAAGTTCACGTGGAAGGTGACGTCAATACCAAGGTTTTTATGTATCAACGGTCTTCAAATGTGTATTGATTGGTTCATGAGTTTAAGTAGCTATTTTAGTGAACCCTGCATTAATTCCTAAACCTGTATTTATATTCCCATACAAATTTCTACAAAATGCCATCCATTTTGTACTCCTCCGAAACGGCTTTACCGATTTTTATAATATTGTGTTTAAGTATTAGAATAGGTCCTAGAGTATATTTTATATCGATAGAGGGCGCGAAATATTGCAGTAGGGGTAAAAGCTCCCACTCCCCAATCTTCTAAACTAATCAACCGGTTTTCTTAAAATTTGGCATGCAGACAATGTAACATCTGAAAAAGAATAATGAATAGGGTGTGAAATAGGGTAAGAGGGCTAAAAGCTCCCCTTCCTATATCTTCGTAACTAATCAACCGATTTTTTTTAAATTTCGCAGGCAAATAGTGTTACAGTTGGAAAGAACTATATATAGCCTATAGTTTTTATTATTTAGTGCGTGAAATAGAGCAAGAGGGGTAAAAGCTCCCCCTCCCTCCATCTTCTTTACCAATCAAAATTTGGCATGCATACACTGCAACATCGGAAAGAGGACTGGGCATTAAATAGGGCAACAGGGGTAAAAGCTCCGCCTTCCTATATCTTCTTAACTAATCAATTAATTTTCTTGAAATTGGGCAGGCAAATAGTGTAACATCTGCAAAAAACTATAGCCTATAATTTGTTCTTAAAATTTATCTAGCAGGCACTGTTACATCTGAAAGAAATAAGTTATGTGGCAAAACAACATTTGCAGGGCCAGCTAGTCATAGAATAAAATGAAATAAAAACTCGTAAGAGTGCTATAATCGACTTTGCCGAATCTTTTATGTATACCCTTCGCCATAGTGCGATTAGAATAGAAAGTTATGTATGCAAATAACGTTCATTAGATAATAATAAATCAATATTGTGCCAAGCCCACTTATCCTTTATCGCCAATGTTTCGTCGGATTTTTTTATATTGATTACTAAGATGATTATACCTAATTTGGAAACTCTGGCTCTTGCCGGTATCTAGATATACGTAAAAAATTTAAATAAGAAAAACCAAAAAAGGATTAATGGGTAAAATTAGAGGCAGTTATGGTTTTTTGTTCATATCTCAGCTATTTGTGGACCGATCACTCTAAATTTTAATAGCGTACAATTCCGTACTACATGTGACATAAATTTATAACTACCTAGTCCCTATCATATCTGGGGTCTTCGGAAACCCAATTTCAACAGACACACCAACAGACGGTCACACGGACATCGTTAAATCAACTTCGCTACTCAAAAGGATCCAGAGTATATATGTATATACTTTAAGAAAAACCTTTATACATCTACCTTTATACATGTATCCTTCGGTGAAGGTTACAATTACTGAAATTTATTTTGAGCGACATTCGAGCTGATATATTTAGGCATGTTCTAGAAATTAAAAATTTTCCTTGCTTTTTCATAATGTTAAACTATTTATAGAGGTTTTGTCGGATAATATGTCGAACATTATGTCCCCTCTCCAAAGTTGTTGAAATTGTATTTAGAGTTTTTCTTAACTATGTATTCCCTTTCATCATCCTAACATTGCACTATGGCTTAGACGGCAACTTTCTTTGGCCAAACCTATGTTTTTTAAAGTTCTCTTTTGATACATTTGTAATTGCATTTTAACATTTTTTCGAATGTGCTTCTATGAGTCAAATTTCAATTTATAAAAATTTATAAAAAGCTTTTGAAATAAATTGAAATTTGACTAAAAGAAGCACATTGGAAAAAATGGCTAATATAAATAAAAAATAATTTATGGAAAAGAAATAATTCCTACATTTTTTGCAAGTGTTATTATAAAACAACACTTTTTAAAGTTTTTACCTGCAGTGATTAGCTTAACAGGTATACAAATTAAAATAAAATTGCATAAAAATAAAGATGATGGTCATAAGCAGGGAAACCATAAATATGCAATGGCATGTTTTTGCTTGTGCGACCAATGAAGGCAGAAATAATATATCTATCCGTTTTAGAGCTTTTTATGAATTTTGGCATCGATTTGTTAGTGCATATTTTGGCATATTTTACCGTTTGGAGCATATTTTTGCATAATTTAGTTAAAAGATTTTTTTTGCAGCATTTTTAAGTTTTTAGCGCATATATTGCCTTTTTAAGGCATATTTTGATAAATATTCGATTTTTTTAGATGCCTCTTGTAAGCTTTCGCAGCAAATAAAAAAAAAAAAAATTCTGGTTAACAGATGGCTTTCTGTTTGAATTTGAATTTTGCCATCCACATTTAATTTTTACTGTAAAATTAAGACAAAGCAGGTTGTCATTAAAGATTATGTTATTTTAAACTTTAAAATTTTACATAAAACAAAATTTAAGGAAAAAGCAATTATAAACATACGTTTTTCGGCGATGTGTGCAATACATAACGATGCCCATCCGTCCGTCTGGCTTGTTGTCTGTCCATGATAAAGTACAAGTGCGCAAAGTACAAGTTGCAATCTTATACATACATAATTTGATCAAATTTGCCAAAGACATTTTAATTGTACCAAAGACGAAGTCTTTATGGTGAGAATCGGGCTTTAATTTAATATTTTCCCCATAAAAACTTCTTTCCAAATTAGACTATTTGTGTACGTATTACGTAAGCCATCTAATTATGTTGGCATTTCGATTAAATGCGCCCAAAAAATATGTTACAGCAGATTAAATTCTCTTCGAATTGGTCTGTAAATACTTTACCGATTATAATTTAAGTATTTTTTTTTTTTTTAAATGCAAATGTTTAATATTTTGTTTTTAAGTTAGCAATTTTTGATTTTTTGGGGCATATTTTTAACAATTTTGAGGGCATATTTTCGAATTTTTGCTGCATATTTAATGCGCATAAAACGCATTTTTAGAGCATATTTCTGGTTTCTCTGGTCATAAGAATGCATTTTCATAGAAATTAATGTGTATGCCATATCTCCGCTGAAAATCTTAATGTTTTTACAAGTTTCATTAGATTCGGTTATGTGAAAACTGTTTAAAGAGCGTGGCACTGCCCATTTGGTCATCATAGTATTTATTAAAGAGATGCACAAGCACAAGAAATATTGCTTACAAGCAATTTCATTGAATTTATATAGTGTGTGTTTATTACTCTCTCATTACAAAACACATACTTCCAAAAACAATTGTTTTGTTTTACGATCAAAATATAGAAGAATAGAACAAAACTGCACTAGAACAATGCTGAACTAAAATAAAGCTGAATTAGAACAAAGATGAAGTAGAACATTAAAACAGAAATAGAACATTCCAAGCATGTTTGAATGTTTTGATTGTAAACATATACCAAAGACAATTGCAAAGTGAGAAACATTTTCGTTTTGTAATGAATATGAAAAAGCTTAAAAAAGTTTATATGTAATATTAATTCTTATTTGCAAAAATTTATTGTTTATTATTTACATACATATAAAGGTACTAAGGTCTAATATTTAAATAATAATTATTTAACTAGAATTAGAAATATTGGTTAAATAAACGTTTAAAGTTTTATATAAAAATAAAACAAGACCTCAAGCTTGATAATTTAGTTATACATAATATAATAATAAAGGTCGACTAAAATAAAATATATGTACATTTAGGAAATAATTCAAAAATATAAATTTTTTTATTTTTTTTAATGTTCTAGTGCACTCGATGCTTTTACTATAATTTACCGTTTCTTTATTTCATTGTCTGTTTTTGTGTTGATATTCTGTTTGTTTTGATAATACAAGCACTAACAAAGCAGAAGAGAAAAACTTTTCAAGTTATGCTTGTTTTGTTTTGGTGGAAGTAATGTGTTGTTATGTTTTTTTGCTATGTATGTTTACAGTGAAATAATATAATTGATAGTTGTGTGAAGTAGAACATAGAACATTAAGAATATTTTGCGCAGCCCTTTAGTATTTATAACGGAGCTTAATGTTTCATGCCAAGTTTCATAAAATTCGATAGTTTGAAAAGAATATTTACATTGAATAGGCGTGGCGTGAATAGGTATCGAAAGTTTTAACAAATTTCCATAATAAACGGTAAAGAACTTTGTCCCAAAATAGTTTTGGCCAAAGAAAGTGACCGTCCGAATCAAAGAGCAATGTTAAACATTTTTAACTTTAAGAAGTTTTTGAATAAAGTTGAAAATTAAGCAAAGTTTAGCTTCTAAAATTGTGGTAAAATTCGTTATCATTTTGTCTGATCAAAAAATGCTTTTTTTTATTACATAATTTATAAATTGTCAATAGGAAGTTTTTTCGACCCAAAACCTTAAAAGCTGTCAAGCTTTGCTTACAATTTTGCATTACAAATTGCATTCACAGGCATGAGCTTTGAAAAAATTAATAAATTAAGGTCCCAACAAACACGGATGTTTGATTTCAAATTGAAAATGATTTGAAATCGAACGTTTTCTCAAACGACAAACGTTTGATAACGATTTGAAAATCATAGCGTTCTCAACAAAAAGGGGAAATTATTTTCAAATTGAAAAATGCCTTTATTTTCAACTTGCTTTCAAACGTAATTCTCAAATGTTTTTCAAATGTGGATTATAATACAATGTCGAATTTAAATAAAAATAATTTTTTTTTTTTTAATTTAAATTTATTATTTATTTAAATAAACTGTGAGGCACCATAGCTAAAACATGAAATTATGTTCTTTCCGTCCTCTAATTCTTGGAAAGACAAACTACTTGGTTCCCTTTTATTTTGAGGATTGTAGCACCGCGATCGTTCAACAAACTTTCTCCATTTTCCCGTTTTATTTTCCTTTTTTTCACAAATAATTTTTATTTTTCACAAGAAATAAGCTGTTGTTCACTTTATATTAAAATTTATTTTTAACTGAACAACCTAAACAAAAGCGGCAAGCGTTTTTTTTAAACATGAAAATTTTATTTAAATACAATTTCAATAAAACAAACCGACATAGCGATCTGTCAAATAAGATTTATCAGCCGGGTGGTTTCTAATTCGCATTATAATGGTTTGTTTCGTATAAATTGTATGCAAATGAGAAGTTTTGACATACAAAAAACGCTTCCGCTCTTATTTAGGTAGCTCAGTAATAATAAAACACATGTATCCAAAAAGTAAACAATTTAATTTTAGTATTGCCATGTTTATTTTTGATTTGAATTTAACATTTGACATCAAATTGATAAAACATTTGATATCAAATGTTTATTTTCAAATCATTATCAATTTGAATTTAAATGTTAAACCAAACAATTGAAAAACGTTTGAGAATTGTGTTTGATGTCAAATGATAAAGTCATTTCATATCAAAGGTTTGACTTCGTGTTTGTTGGGGTGGTTTTAGACATGTTTTAATCGAATAATTGTGGACACAATGTTACATAGTTTATTTTATTTTTTGTTTTCGCTTTTAATCGAATAATTGTTGACATAATGTTACATAGTTTATAGTTTTTGTGTTGGCAGATGTTAAACATTTAACTTTAAGAAGTTTTTGAATAAAATTGAAAATTAAGCCGTTCCTTAACAAATGAATGCCAAGTTTAGCTTCTAAAATTGTGGTAAAATTCGTTATCATTTTGTCTGATCAAAAAATGCTTTTTTTATTACAAAATTTATAAATCGTCAATAGGTAGTTTTTTTTAACCCAAAATCTTAAAAGCTGATAAGCTTTGCTTACAATTTTGCATTACAAATTGCATTCACAGGCATGAGTTTTGAAAAAAATTAAAAAATTAAGGTGGTTAAGACATTTTTTAATCGAATAATTGTGGACACAATGTTACATAGTTTATTTTTTTTTTGTTTTGGCTTTTAATCGAATAATTGTTGACATAATGTTACATAGTTTATAGTTTTTGTGTTGGCAGATGTTTCTTTATCTAAAAAAAAAAAACAAGTGGCTGCTACAAATGTTAATTAGACACTAGACTAATAATATATTGGAAACATTTTTGTTTGCAATTATTTTTATTTGTTGATTATGTACAAAAACTATTTGGTATAAATTACAGAAAAAATGTTGTAAATATGCAAAGTTTTTTGTAAAATTAATTAGGGATTTTAGGTTCTCTAAGTATTTTTGCAAGGCGTTTTCGAATTTTTTTGCCGAACGTAGGGGTCCTCTTTTTACATTTTTCGTTATATTTTAGGCGGTGTCAGTCCGATCATAAAGTATGATATTAAGGTCCCTTAGGAACCAAAGCCCTCAAGTATCTCGTTCTAGTATTTATCCAGCAGATTTCGGTTCGTACAACCCTAATGTCAGAAAAGTACAGCTTACAACAAACTATTAAACTTTTGCTAATGAAGTAAGTCGATTATTCCAGCAGAAACATTTTTAATTTAAATTATACAAAACTATATACCGTTATTTCGAAAATGGAGGAGGATGCACAACATATATTTGCGTAACTCAAAAACGGTTCAGTGTATTGAATAAACTAAAAAACCGAAATTTCGCAATAAAATTACCTTTAATGAATGCTATACATTATTTCTAGTCTGCGCAGTCATTTTCGAAACATAATTTTTTTTGGCAAAAAAATAGTTTTTTTTAACAAATTTCGAAATTTTTGTTATATAAAAAATCATAGCAAATTGGAAAATGCAGCTAGATATCTAATTTGATTGCAACTTTTGATTTTATTCACAAAAGACGAAGAAATTTGAATTCGATTAAGGAATTTCACAAGACCCCATATTTGTGTGGGAGCCCCCGTAAGGGGTGGTGATAAAGGGCAAGCATGTTAAAAAAAATGTTTAACACGAAAAACTAATGGAGGCCGGTTATACATTTTATCCACCTAGGGGCGAATCCTGGAGGTTACTGCGTATTTCGATTCGAAAGAAAAAATAAACGAGCTCGAACAATTGGAACTGTGTATTACGATTCTCGCAATCGTTCGAAACGATAACAGAGGTGATATTTTTTTAAAAATGGGAAATTTTATGAAACTTTTTATTCGTACACTGAAAGAATTTTCTTCGCAATACCAATGAATTTTGACATTAATCCCATGAAAAATTGCATTAAAAAAGAACCTATGCAGCGCTTCGTTGGATCAATGAAACCTGTTTCATTAAAATGTATTTAATAAAACATTACATTAGATCTATGAATATTATTCATTGGATGAATACTTTCAATAAAGTAAAAAAATATTGTTTTTTTATGTTCCCAATTTAAATTTTTTGTTTAACTTGGACAAACTAAACTTTTCATATATCCAATGAAAATTCAATGAATCGATTTTAACGAAAATACCTCATTATAATTATGAAATTCCATTTAGATAATGAAAATTTTCATTTACCCAATGAATCGATTTTAACGAAAATACCTCATTATAATTATGAAATTCCATTTAGATAATGAAAATTTTCATTTACCCAAGGAAAATTTTTTTATGAAAATGATTCATTAAATATATGAAGCATTTTTCTTTCAGTGTAATAGAGAGTGGCTGTTAAGAAAGGGATTTTTTGTTTTCAATAGATTATAAAAAACGTCCGTTTATATAAATGATTTCTTTCGAATTGAAATACGCAGTAACCCCCTGGACAGTTAGAGGACTTTTTCTCAGAAATATTTATAGTCTGTATTGGAAAATTTTGCATGGGAGCCCTCTTAAGGAATGGAGATAACGGGTAGGGTATGTTAATTATAAATTATGGTAGGAAGAATTATTTCTAACATACCTACCCGCTTGTCTTGTTTGGAACTTCGTTTTCTATACGTGTAAAAAATTAGGTCATATCAGCATTTTCTAAATTTTTATGATTTTTAATGTAACAAAAATTTCGAAATTTTGCTAAGAAATTATAATTTTTTTTTGAAAGACATAATGCAATAGAAATATTGAAAATAGGCACCGATCTGTTGGGGATTAAATTCGTTTAAGAATACATGACCTGATTAAGGACCCTTGAAAAAGTTTACGATCGTACGTTAATTAAGCCTTTAATTTCGTACTTGAAGTTAACAGTATGTAACAGGCAGTAATTGCCCGTTTAACAATTTTGAAAGTAAACTTTTGTAATGAATTTTATATGGAAAATAATTTTAAAACTGAGCGTTTTTTATAGAAATTTTCTATGCGAACGTCACCGTTCGAAACTTTTGAACTGTCAGTTGGTCCATTTTAAGCGGAACATCTCAAACTGATATAGTGCTAAAATTTTGGAAAATACGTTTTTTTTTCTAAAAATCTTATAAAAGAACATGAAACTTAACAGCCAATCCCACGATGTCACACGTTAAAGTTCGCATAGAAAATTACATTTAAAACAAAAACAATTTCTAAAATTTGTTTTTGTTTTAAATGTTATTTTCTATGCGAACGTTGACGTTCGACATCGTTAAACAGGCAGTTAAGATATGGGTACCCTGCAGATAACGAGACTTGTCCATACATGTATGTAAAGAGTAGTCCATAAAGCAGTAGAAGTACTCCAAGCCTACTCCAAATATAATATGGTTAAAATGTGGCCGATTTAACATAACGATGTCCTAGGAGGGGACCATATAACCCAGTTTTGCATTACAACGGAGTAGTCTTCCTAGTGGATTTGTTTTGAAACTACTCCATGGTATACTCCAGACGATTAACTTTAATTTTGTTTAAAAACGAAACATTTCGTTTAAAAACGAAGACACGTCGAACACTACAAAATCTTCTTAACAATGCCATGGCCCATGCTTGCATAACATTGGACCAGCCCATTGAGTAGTCCATTTGATCAAAAAGGGTTCATGTAGTCCAATATTATCTGCAGGGTAATAATCTTTGCTCGCCTTTTAGTTTAAAGATCCATTGTGCATTGTTAAAACATCAATACAATCGCTAATATGTTTATTGCGTTTAAAATGTCTATTAAAAATCAATGCAAAGATACAAAATTAGAATTTTCAGACCGATTAAGCATTGCGATTACAATGTATGCACATTGAGTATATAATATGTTACCATTGAACTTAATATGTTACGAAAATTCTAGGACAAAGTCGTACAAATATTGTATGTGAAATAATGAAATGTTTTATTTTAAACCACAGGAGCTTGTGGGGTATTAATAGCACATCCTTTAGATACGATTAAAACGTGGCAACAAGCTTCAAATACCTCAGTACCAACGGCCTTGCAACAAATTTATAAACGAAATCAAGGGGTATATTTAATTTCAATTTTTTTTATTTCATATTTCAAAATCTTATTGTATATTTGTAGATCAATGGGTTTTATAGGGGCATGTTTTTTCCATTTGTCACAACCGGTGCCATTAATTCGATACTATTTGGGGTCTATGGCAATCACCTGCGACAGTTGAGACTAGTGTGTCACAGTGACTACCAGAGAGAACAATTGGAGGATAAAAATATCTTTGTGGCTGGTTCCGTGGCGGGGTTTGTGCAGTCGTTTATAGCATGCCCCATTGAACTGATAAAAGTGCGATTACAGACCCAACATTGTAAGTAGTTTAAAGCAAATTTTGTATACAATAACATTTAAAGTATCTCTTCTTTTCAGTTTATAGCGATTATGTTTATGGTATGCGTAGAACAACTTTTGGCACATTTAAGAAAATCATAAAAACTGATGGCATATCTGGACTTTACCGTGGTCTACTACCCATGATGTGTCGGTAGTTTTTAAAATCATGTCTATATTCAATAGTTAGTTTGTAAATAATTTCTCTATTTGTCAATTTTTTATAGGGACGTTTTTCCTTACGGTATTTATATGTTGGCCTATCGTGATACTACCAAATTTATAGATCAGACCGAGTTCATACAAAATCGCCGCCGATTGCGTAAAGAAGACGAAGGCAAATTGGATTTTTTGGTAACAACATTGGCCGGTGCATGGGCGGGTATTTTGTCTTGGGTTTGTGTCATACCATTCGATGTTGTTAAGACCATAATGCAGGCCGAAGAAAGCAGTAAATATCATAATATTTGGCACTGTCTATCGAACAATTTTAAGGTAAACGAACTTAATAAAGAGTATGTATAATACTTTCACTAAAATTATTTATCTTTTTCAGCGTTATGGTTGGCGTAGACTATTCCGCGGCAGCTGGATGCTAGTGGTTCGTGCAATACCCTTTAATGCCGCTACATTTGTTGGTTATGAATATGCCTTGGAGTGGTGCCATAGAGTTTGGCATGTACAAAAATCTGCACCCAAATTTATTTAAGTTTTAAGACATTATTTTTTATTGAGAATTTTTATTGGATAAAGAAAATAAAATTGGCTGTGTCAATTAAATAAAACTATAAGTACATATTAAAAAAAACTAAAAAAAATGTGTTGCTTAAATAAAAAACAATTCCCATACCGGGAATCGAACCCGGGCCTTCTGGGTGAAAGCCAGATATCCTAGCCACTAGACCATATGGGATACATGAAGCATTAGAGTTATTATGCGTACAGTTACGGTAAATTTTAACAATTATTTTTTATGATTGAGCTTTACCACTAAAGCTTAATTCAATGAAATGAATTTATTAAGTAAAAAAGCTTTAAAGTTATATGTAAATACTTTTAGCTTTTTATATTGGTTTAGAAATTGGCTACGTAAAAAAATTTCCCATTTTGGGTCTCATTTAAAAACGTTAAACGGGGAAATAAATCAGTAGTTTTGACTTAGCTGCACAATCCCCTCTCAACGCAGCTATCTTATGGTGTTTTCTTTTCTTTAAAATAATAATGCATTATAATTGTGTAATATATTTATCAGGTTAAACGCACCCTTACAAAGTGATACCTTTTTCTAAATAACAATGGAACAAAATTATAGCTACGTTTTACACTCAACACTAATGTGTATTTAACGTGTTAAATATTGAATTTAGTTTGTACTAATAAGCGATATTCACCACGGCTATAGGAATTTTCAACATTAAACATTAAAAACCTGGGCGAATGGTAGCATACATGGAACATTATTGTCAGAAAAGAAAACACCATTAAATGTATTTAGCTGCTTCAATGTGCAGGTACGCAACTGTGGTTACCTGCATAAAAGTGCAGCTAAAGTAAAGTGTTTGAAAGAGGAGTTACAACGTTTTTATTAATAAATTTATAATAACACTGACGTTCAAACAGCCTGTAGTCATTTGTTAAGCGGCCCAAACACTTGTTATTTTATTGTATATGGGCATTTCCATCATGTCGAACGTGACCATCGTACACATTTAAAGTTAAAAAAAGTCAAAATAAAACGTATTTTTATTTTGGCAATAGATTCAAGTTATAGCTATTAATTAGCCCTATAATTGGTGCTATTATTCATTTTGATAAATTGTTTCTTTTTCGATAAAATTGCAAAAAAACAAGGCATTTGCACGTGACGAAAACAGAAGTGTTTTTTGTGGCCATTAATTCGAATGCCGATTTCAGCGAAACCTGAGGCAATATTTGAATGCGAAAAATTGCAGAATGTAATGCACTCATGTCTCTTAAATATGGCTGTCATTTTTAATAAAAATAATGTATACTTTTTTTTTATTTAGCTTTAATCGCTGTCGCACGTGACATATATTTTGATAAGGCTGGGTCGACCTCCATACAAAGAAAAAGTTGTGCCAGTCACCCCCTAGAATGAAAGATATGTCAATGAAGTTTCTTAAACAGGAAACATTTTTCTTGACACGCCCCAAAATACAGCCCTTTTGGTTTTTTTATATTTAGCGCTGCCATTTAAAGTCCGATCTCATCGTAATGCATATCGTTGTTCATGGCTTGATAGTGGCTGCATTTCTGTCTTTATTGACTTTTTAATCCGATCTCAAATTCTGGACGCCACTTATGCCATCTCGGATCCTTACCACAATATAGATTTTAATATGCCCACTTTTATGACACGCCTACAAATAAAGCCCCTTTTTTTATTTTTCACACACACACTACATTAAATCAGGTAGAAGCAAATACAAACAAAAATATTTTCATCAGTCACGCCCTAGAATAAAAGGTATATTTATTAAGTTTGAAAAACTTTAAAAAAATTGTTTTTGCCACGCCCTAAATAACAGCCCTTTTTGTTTTATATAGAAATATAGCGTCGTCATTTAAAGTCTAATCTCATCGTATCGGATATAATTGTTAATGGCTAGAATATGGCTTTATTTTTGAATTTAGTGCTTTTTTTGCTTATCTAGATTTAAATGATTGAAATATATATATTAACATAAATAAATCATTTACATATATAAAAAAATAGTTTTCAAATTTTTAATTTTCACACTTACGAGTACCAAGATCACAAATCTTGCTATTTTACAGAATTTTTTTTTTTAATTTTATAAAAAATCTCTGTTTGACCTGGTAATTTGATGAGCTTTCTACTTTTACTTTCGGCGCACTGATAGAAAATGATGTTTTTCAATGTCGCACATGACATCGAAATATGAGATAATACAAAGAAAAAAATTGCAGTTATTTGCAATCGCATAGTTTCTTGTGCATTATATTTTGACTATTTGTACATTCCGAAAGGTTTAAGAGAGAAAAAGTCAATGCATAATGTCTCTCTTTAAGAACTTTTATCATAGCAAAACGTACAATAGAAATATCCAAATAAGAAAGTTGCACATGTTCGACTTTGCATTCATAAATCTCGAAATGGGTTATAAATAAATATAAAATTTTTTTACTTTTATTAAATTTGATTGTTTTCCTGTTAAAATTGTAATAATTGTTACTTTTGGAAAAATAATTTTCCAAAAAAAAACCTTTTTGCTCCATGATGGACTGTGGCACGCTGGTGTTTTGGCTGTAGCTCGCCGGGAATGGGAGGTTCGTGTCCATCTAGGTTTGCACAATTATTAAGTCTACTCTTTCGTGCCAATATGGAAATTATGTAAATAAAAAGAAGCAATAAAAAAAAACGAGCAAAGATGTATGAAATACCTAAAGAAAGGAGTAAATACCCATGATAAATGGACAGACATTTCGATGACAGAAACTTTCACACTAAATTTGTTTGGCTGGACTCGAATCCTCGGGACAAGATGTTATGGTCCCGGTCAGGCTGCCCACCCCATATGACACTTTAATGTCATCCGTGACATTACTTGTCGCCTGAATAAAAAAAATGTATAAGTAATGTCCCTAAGCTTTACTTACCATAGCATTACTTCGCCTTAGCTACGTAGCAACCCCTTTAATAAATTATTTTAACATTTTTTTTTTTTTACATTCAAATACAAGTGTTTATTTAAATTGTAATATAAATTGTATCCTCAGATGTACTAATAATAATTCATATAATGTTCTTATGAGTTCTACTTAGAATCATATCAACATATGTAATAACAAAAAAAAAACAACTATCATGTGTGTAATTAGTCCTTTCTTATTCAACGATTATAGAAAGAAAAAAAAACTAGGTATATTGTAACATATTCTTCACGCAAACAAAATTATTGTTTAACGATTACTAAAAAAAATGCAATCTAAATAAATTGAACCTGATAAAGCTGGTCTTGCTGACCAAGTCAATTTGGCCAGTTATCCAAAATAACCGATGTTTCACACGAACTTCATAATATTACAAACCGAAGAATTCAGTTCGGCTTTGCAAAATCATGTACCTCTCAATCAATTTATTTTCAACTAGTCTATTTACATTTTCAAGATTGCTGATTAATGAAATCATTCATAAAATCCAGAATTTTAACTGGTTATTGATCTGCGAAACAACGATTTTTATTCAATTTTATGTATTTCAATTTTATGAAATTGCATGTTTTTTTAACGAATTTATTTTAAATTTTTGTTTTTCTTTTTTTTTGTATACTAATTTAATCTTGAGATTGCTAGTTATCGAATTTGTTTATTTGACATTCCAAAATTTTATTTAGATTTACAATCAATCATTTGTTCCCACCGATATACTTTTAATCTTTGTTAGATTATATATATATATGCACAATTTTGGTTTGAACATTTGTTCAAACATACAGATGAATTTCTTTTATTCGAATATTAATTTGTATAACCAAAAAATATATATATTGTTTTTTTTTTTTTTTTTTCCGAATTTTCGATTGAATATTAGGTTGGGAAATAGATTAAATATTTACTTTAAAATACACTCGAATTTTTTTGTTTTTTTTTTTTTTTGAATATTCAATTAAATAATTTTTATTCAAATGTTTGGTTAGGTATCTTAACACATATAAATTCAAATTATTATTCGAACAACTAATAAAACTTTCGCTTTAAAATATCCTAGAATTTTTTTATTTGAATATTCTATCAATTAATTTTTATTCAAATATTTAGTTAATATCTTTGCACATGAAAATTCAAATTATTATTTGAATAACTAATTAAACCTTTGCTTTAGAATATCCTTTTTTTTCTTTTTTTTTTTTTTTACATCCCTAGTTGGTGTTCGCTATTTTTAATTACTTACTTAGTTAGTGTTAACTACTTTTAATTACTTACTTAGTTAGTGTTAACTACTTTTAATTACTTACTTAGTTAGTGTTAACTACTTTTAATTACTAACTTAGTTAGTGTTAACTACTTACTAAATTATCTATTGGTCTACTTATTAAATTAATTAGTAATCTATTCTTCAAATTATTTATTAACTTTGATTTTTAATTTCTCCAAAAAAAAAATTATTCATTAATTTATTTATAAAATCATTCACTTGATTATTTATAAAATTGCTCATGAAAGTCATTGATTCAATTATTTATAACAAATTTTGATTAAATTATTTATAACATTGTTTATATATATTTATTTATAAATCATTTACTTATTTATTATCAAATCCATCCATTCACTTTCCATTTAAAGATTTTATAAAAATTTTTTTTTTTAGTCTTCGTATTGAAATTCTTAATTTATTCTCAATGGCTATGTTAAGTGTTTTGATTTGGATTTATATAGAAACGTTTCTAAAATGGATAGTATATAGGCTTTGTCCAAAATTTTCAAATCAATGCCATTAAAGATGAATGCAATTTTTGAATTTCGTTCCAGTATTTGCATTCAAATTTGGACGCTAAATTCCAATTTAGAGTTAATTCTAAAATTTACTATACTGATGTAAATTTAGATTCAGGGGTATAAATGTAGAAATCATTAACTAGTTTAATTCCCGATTAAGATTATATATTTGAATTGTTGGATTTAATTCAGTCAATTAAACGGAAATATTACACTTAGGCAAAAAAAAAATTTTGAGATATCAAAATATTCATAAATCCCTGAATTCAAGTTAACACATTTTAAATTAAGCCACCGTATTTGGATCTAATAATATTCGTATTTGTTAGATATTTGGAACCGTTGGAAAGAAGATAAGTCTAATGTAGATTTGGGGCAAAAAGCAACCAAAAACGATTCATAAAATATCAGGTGTGTGTAAAGATCTTCAAGTTTCAAACTATTTAATTTAATAGTTTACCTGTTGATTTTCCTGAGGCACTTTTACTGGGTCGCCTTGTTGCCATGATGTTTCCGGTTATTCCCTGTTCCATCAGCAATGTTGTTTCGTTCCAGGTAAACATTGATATTTTCAGATGTTAAAGTAGGGTGTTGATGGTAAAGTTGCAGGTATGTATGCTGTTGTGTTGGAACCACGTTGTTTAATTGCAGGTAAGTATGATCCAATTTTTATGTAGGGTGTTGATGGTAAAGTTGCAGGTATGTATGATGTTGTGTTGGAACCACGTTGTTTAATTGCAGGTAAGTATGATCCAATTTTTATGTAGGGTGTTGATGGTAAAGTTGCAGGTATGTATGATGTTGTGTTGGAACCACGTTGTTTAATTGCAGGTAAGTATGATCCAATTTTTATGTAGGGTGTTGATGGTAAAGTTGCAGGTATGTATGATGTTGTGTTGGAACCACGTTGTTTAATTGCAGGTAAGTATGATACAATTTTTATGTAGGGTGTTGATGGTAAAGTTGCAGGTATGTATGATGTTGTGTTGGAGTAGTTTTATCACATGGCTTTTGTCTAATCACATGGCATTTGTTTAAGATTTTAGCGTTTTGTTAATTGATGATGGCGACGAGTCTCGTTTGTTGTTGGCGACGAGGTGTTTGGTTATGTTGTGGCGCAAAACAAAAAAATTAGGGGCAACCGTTTTCACGTTTTCAAGTTGTATTGTTAGGGGGGGGGGGGGGGGGTTGTGCACATGTGTCCTGCAGTGACTTGGATTTTCCTCCCTACACGTGATGTTCCGTTCGGTGTTTAGATCATTGCCGGTATTTCATTTGGCCTTTAAATGTTGTTTAGGCTGGTGTCTCCAGTTTTATAACTATTTGATTCCTTAATGTTAACGAACAGACTTTAAACCAATTTCACGATAATGCCTTTTTCCTCCTAAATAACCCTTTAGCGTTTTATTTTCTCACATGGAACCAAAGCACCAAACAAATTAGCAATTTAAACACTTGTTTTTTCCTGCTCGATTATAATACCTTTTTATTTAAATGTACCACTTGTTGACTCTATCGCTACCCGTGCTATCCAGACTTTTTCTAGAAATTTCCTGTATACGCACGCTGACTCTGCTAAAACTTCAAGTGTCAATTCGCCTTGGTAGAGTGGTATTTTATCGTATGTTGTAGGGTTGTATTTTTTTGTCATTTAAATAGTGATGACACTCAGAGATGGAGATCCCAATTGTTATGTAGGCATAAAAAAACGCTTAATTTAAAATCAGCCACGGTGACTGTCACAAAATATGATAAAACAAAGTCTTTTCAAGAACTTATAATTTTTTTGTTGCGGTGGATCTTTCGGTGGAAATGCCCATATGATATTCGCCATATTATTTCCATTTTGTCCTATATTATGCAATAAGTCGCACAATGGTTTCATTCAATAAAAAGGTGAACAGTTACTATAGGAAGAACATAAACAGCATTGTACAATGTTGCCAACAAACTTCATTTTCTTTTCGTTTTGCAATAAAAATCAAAAGTTTTGATTGTTGCCAATATATTGTTCACCTTCGAATATCACATACACATTGGTGATATAATTGTACAATACGTAATATTGAAAGTCAAATTGGCAAATAAAGTGGGGAACAGAATAGCCGCTGTAGTACAACGTTAAGAATAGCGCTGCAAGCTGTCAAAATTAAAAACGGCAGTTTCAAAGTAGTGTCAACAGAATACTTAGTTGTAGTAGTCGTTGCAGTTGAACCGCAAAATTCGAATTTACACTTTGTTGCACTACAGAGCATTCGTCAGCTTTAAATTATACAACTACTTTATTCTGTTCCAGGCCAAGATTTGTTAATCTTTTCATATAATCGTGGCAAAGCTGCTGTAACCACAAATCATATGCATAAATGTAGGTAAATGCAAACAAAATAAATGAATTATAATGATGCTTGACTTGTTAGCGATTTTTGTTTTTATAAACAGCTTAAATTGGATATTTATGTGAAAATGTGGACATTCGATTTTTTATGTGTGCAGCTAACTTTGATGTTTTATATGAAAATATTTTAAAACTGCCCAAAAATATGATAAATATGCAGGTATTCAAAAGGCACGTAAGCAAGGATTTTGAAGAATAATTACGGAAAATATGTATTTTGTGCAGCTAACTTTGATTTTTTGTATGAAAATAATTTTAAAATGCCAAAAAGTTTAGTCATTTATATGAAATGTGCATGTATATAAAGTGCACTTAAAAAGGGGATTTGTATAGTATTTTAAACAATAATGACAAAAAATATGCAGTTAAGTCAAAAGTGCACTTAAACAAAAGGCAGTTAAGTCAAAACTACTGTATTATGTATTTAAAGAGATATTTAATTATAAAGTTCCTAATAGTTAACTGTTCACGTGAAATAAAAAAATGTAATTTATTTTTTTTTTGTTTTTTTCTTTACCCTAGTCCATTTAAATCTAATTTTTTATTGTTTAAAGGCGAAAAGTAGCTGTAAAGTATTTTGATATTTAAAACAAATTCAGTCAGTCTACCCAATATTAATAAAAAATTTTATCTTTTAGAGGAAAACCCCTTTACGATTTTATGAAAATACGTGAGTGCCTCCCTTCATTTAATTAAATTTAAGAAGCTTAACTGTTAATCACTTTTATTTTAAAAGAATTCAAAATTATCCACACACACACACACACACAATTAACTTCGTTCTTCTTCGCATTTATTTTCCATTTATTTAACCACAAAATTTTAGTGACAAAAATTTAAAATTAGTGACATTCAAGTTCTATCTCAGGCTGAGATTTTTAAATTAACCCAACAAGCCATTTCATAAGCAAAATGTAACTGAGTTGTAGATTAATGGTGTTTTCTTTTCTAAAAAATAATGATGCATTATAGTTGTGTAATATATTTATTAGGTTACACGAACCCTTACAAAGTGATACATTTTTCTAAACTACAATGGAACAAAATAATAGCTACGTTTTACACTCAACACTAATGTGTATTTAGCGTGTTAAATATTGAATGCAAAGTTTGTACTAAAAGCGATATTCACGACGCTTGTAGCAATTTTCAACATTAAATTTTCTTACAATTCCAATAAGCGTTAACAGCACTGATTTTCAATAATTAATGTCAGCTGTTGTTAAAAATTTTGCGACAAAAAATATAATAAAAGTAAAACAAACGAAAAACAAAAAGTTTTTATATCCATCACAATATAACTAAAAATCACAATATAACGCAAATTTTCCGCAAACACAAGAAAAAAAAAATACTTGCTTACATAAAAAAGTACTTTACGCAAATGCAAAAAAGGGTATTATCTCACACTCAGTTATAACTGCGGGTAAGAAATGGATAAAATTTGCCATTTATTGTTGTAACATGTTTAGAAAGGAAAACGACAACTTTTCACATTTTTGCATATATTTTTAGAATGGAACAAAAACCCATATATGGAACATTATTGTCAGAAAAGAAAACACCATAAGCTTATCTCAAAAGGTTTTCTATAACTTATTAAAAGCATACTTATTATTTTACTGCCTATTGCCGATGTGCAATCCAATCATTCGTACAAATAAGTGCTGGGATACTATCGATATTTTCTAATGTAGGAATTTATCGAACAGATAATGAGTTTTTAATTATCACAAGTTCCCTTTAATCTAATACTATGTTCACACTTGGGTTCTTAAACGCGTTTAAGCAGCTCGAACGTGATTAAGCTCTAATCACTTCAAAATCGAGATGATTACCCATACATTGAAGTGATTTGTTAATCACTTCAAATTGACATGATTACAACTAAATCACTTCATAAACCACATAGAATCCACTGAACATACCTCAAATGTAGAATCGCCAACAACCGTGTACAACCGGCCAAGATTTCTGCTTAATGTTTTTATTTTTTTTTTCTTAAATAATTCATAAATTTTCACAATTACATCATTAAAATTATTAAAATAATCTTCGGATAACTTTATAAAAGTGTTTTTATCCATTTTTAATACTTTAAAGAAATTTAAATTTGTTTGTTGTTTTTTTGTGTGTTTGTGTGTGTGTTTTTTCTTAATCATCTGTCATCTTAATCATCTCAAATGTAATGTGAACGGCTTTGATTAGCTAAATCAACATTTTGCTTAAACGCGTTTAAAAACCCAAATGTGAACATAGCATAAAAGTGAAGGATAAGGTAAAGAGAGGAACGTTCTACCTTTAACTTTTGTCGTAAGGTTTAGATTTGAGATTGCCATATTATATTCACATATTTTTTATATATGGCAACTCCAAGTGTACGTATATTTTGTAAATTAATAACAAACTCGTATTTTGGAAAATAAAATTTACAAAATGTTAAATTCACGTGTACGCGGTATTTTATTACTATTTGCCATTATTAAAAAATATTTGTGCACACAAAAATTTAAAATGAGAAAAGTAAAAGAAAGTACGTAGTTGCCAATTCGTATTTTTATCTTGGCAAAAATAATCGGTATTTATTTTAGTGTTGCCACATTTTTAAAAATGTTAAGTTTATTTTATACAGAAGTTGTGAAAACGAAAAATAGTTGAAGGTAACTTTATTCCTCACTAGTGCTAAAGGTACCATTAACTTTTTCGATCTTTAAAGGTCAGTCGTGAAAACGGGCCTCAATGCTAAGTTCACACTTGGGTTTTTAAACGCGTTCAAGCAAAATGTTGATTTAGCTAATCAAAGCCGTTCACATTACATTTGAGATGATTAAGATGCCAGATGATTAAGAAAAAAAACACACAAAAAACAACAAACAAATTTATATTTCTTTAAAGTATTAAAAATGGATAAAAACACTTTTATAAAGTTATCAACAGATTATTTTAATCATTTTAATGATGAAATTGTGAATTATTTAAGGAAAAACTAAATACATTAAGCAGAAATCTTGGCCGGTTGTACACAATCATGTTGGCGATTCTACATTTGAGGTATGTTCAGTGGATTCTATGTAGTTTATGAAGTGATTTAGTTGTAATCATGTCAATTTGAAGTGATTAACAAATCACTTCAATGTATGGGTAATCATCTCGATTTTGAAGTGATTAGAGCTTAATCACGTTCGAGTTGCTTAAACGCGTTTAAGAACCCAAGTGTGAACATAGTATAAGACAAAAACAAAAGTACAAAAAGTTAACGGGTTTTAAATGATGTTTGAAATAATGCGCCTACTTGCAAAGAGTTATCATAGTAAAATAAGTTTGAAATATGGCTTATGTAAAATTCATATGAAAATCACTCAAAAAACTGATTACTTTTCATATAAATTTGACAACACAATCACTTGCCTCTTATTTAGAAACTGCACATTAACATTAGGTGCGTTTGAGTACTTTTACAGTAAAATGCAGTAAATGAGTAAACTTAAAAATTTTCTCTAACAAAAAGCTGTTGTCCAAAAAAGTACGCGAACGCAAAATTTGTAAAAATTCGTAAAATAAAGGCAACAGCTGATGGCAAATAATTGAAGTGTTTGAAAAATGTTTGCACTTTTGACTACTTAACTCGTTTTCTTATTGGTACTCGATTAAATACTTTTTATAACACGAACATTTTTGGAAAATACAAACCAACTATTTTATTATTCTTTCATATTTGTTTGTTTTATATTTAATTTGATTTTTCTTATTTGTAGCGGGTTAAATTATTTAAAAGAACATGAATAATATTTTTGCTATGATTACCTTGTACTTTTTACTAAATTTTACTGCAAAAATTATGCAGTAAAAGTTTGTCAATACTCAGACAAGAACTGTCACTTTACGCTCTCAATTTGTGTTCTCATTTACTGTATTTGTGTACTCGAACGCAATTTCGTAAAATGCAGTAAAGTTCAGTAAAAAATAGTAAACACTTTTGTGTTCTAGAACGCAGCTTTTGACAACAAATGGAATATATTTAGTGTTAATATTATTCAAATATTTTTTGAAAAATTAAATTTTTTTTTACATATTTATTAAGAATTGGCTTGGCAAATAGATTTTAAGGAATTTTAATATCGACATAGAAATGGACACTTCTTCAGGGTATGGTTGAAAATAGTGGGATTTTGTTGTGTTCTAAAAGTCATACCGTTTTTGTGTAAAAGTGATTTGCAGAATATGCCTGTATATTTTTGATATTCGAAAATGTTTTGTATCGAAATCAGGGGCCTAATTCTGGCAGTCGTGATCGAGTACTTTCTCGATTCGAAAGCAATTTTATTTCAGTCGATACTTAACGAATCGAAATTATTTTTTTCAGTATTGTGAAACTCAAATTAATGCTTTACAATACTGAAGAAATAATTCCGATTTGTTCAGTATTGACTGAAATATTTAGATATTAAATTGCTTTCGAATCGAGAAAATACTCGATCACGACTGCCAGAATTAGGCCCCAGTGCTGACAGAAAAAGAACAAAATCGCTACAAGTAAATTTTTTTCCTTATGCTGAAGGTAATTTTTTCAAATAGCCTGTTTTATACGATATAACTCTACTTAATATACTGAATTGTCCATTTTTAAGAATTAAGACTATCAGGAGTGTTCTGGAAATCGAAAACGCAAGAATTTCAAACGTCGTTTTTTAATAAGATTTCTGTAATAAAAGAATTTTTTGACAAATATTATACAAATATTTCTTTATTTACTAGAATTCTTTTTTAACAAAAAATAAGATTAAAAGTGTATTAAATAACAACTTCCAAATACTTGCGCTTTGCGTTTTCGATATCCAAAACACCCCCGTTATTTCGGGAATGTCCCTAAACTTTTTTTAAGCCGAGTTTTTTTAAATTTAAGAACTTAAAACCACATTTGGAATTGATATTTAAAAATTATTGGAAGATTTTTTAAATTGAAATTAGTTTTTTTTTTAATTACAAAAATGTTTGCACACATTTGTTTAAAATTTGTTTTAAAATTTTACCCTTAATTGTTGGCAAATTACTTTTCTTTTGGGAAAATAACTTTTTTCTTGTTATAGCGCCTCATTTATCATTTTATTTTAAATTAAGCATTGACAATTTTACATTGCAAAGTTATAATATAATTATGGCAATTTGTAAAACCCAAAGAGAATTTTTAAATTAGTACGTACAGCTTGATTTAAATCCGCAAATCCCAATGCCAAAATTCAAATAATGTGCGGATTAAAATTACATATTATAAAGGTCAAACACAATATTTAATTGGAAATAAATAACAAATTTCCAATTTTAATTATGTAAAGGGAGGAATTTTTTTAACATGTGTCTGCCTAATTAGACCACAGAAACAAAATTATTAGGGCAAACCGTAAAATAAAGGTTAAGATCATTATTAGGTAAAGTTTTGACACTTTTGAATAGAACGTATCAGTGATGTCAGATTAGGGGATTTATCCCCAAATTGGGAATTTTATTTTAAAAACGGCGATAAAAAATTTGATTTGGGAGTAAATGATATTTTTTTAATATTTGGGATTTTTTGGGGACTTTTTCTTATTTTTATTTTCATTCTATTTCTTTTAGCAACAAAAACAATCATCTTTGAAATAAGAATTGATGACTTAAGCTATGTTTACACCTATTAAATATTTGACGTCCTACACGTAACCACTAGTTTTTTTTAAAGAATTGTATGCTTTTGCAAAACGTTTAAATAGAGCAAACATTATATAACAGTTTCTTAATTACATTACACACACGCAACGAAAAAACATGGTTGTGGTAAACATATTCTAAGAGCAACATATTATGATAAGAATTATGATTGTAGTCACCATATTAAGATTATTATTGAATCATATTATGACTTAATATACTCGTACTATTACATCATAATATTTTTTCCCTTAATCATATTATTATTCTGTTATTCATACTAAGCTAAGAAGTAATCAAATTATTGTCATGTTAATCATAATAAGCTAAGAAGTAATCATATTATCATCATGTTAATCATAATAAGCTAAGAAGTAATCATATTCTCATCATGTTAATCTTCTTATATATAAATACGGAAGCAATTTTTTTATCGTTGATTTTTAAGTATCTTAACGTCCACCGATTTTAATGAAACATATATCGTTTTAAAGGTATTTTTGTGTAGAAATGCACAATATACATTTTTTTCTAAATTTTGAGGATTAAATGGTTTTAAAAGCGTTTTAAATTTGTTTGCAAACACACGCACATACATGTACAAAAAGAAGTTGTGTGTTTTGTTAATCTCCCAAAATGTGTTTTTTTCTTGCATTATACTGGCAAACACACATGCGCACACATGTATAAAAGACGGTGTGCTCTATGTTGTTCTCCCAAAATGTTTTTGTTTTAATTTTGCACTTGCAAACACACATGTATAACCGCATTAGGACAGGGTTACCTTAGTCATTTTAAAAAATGAAGTCGCGCAAAAACGTCGTTTAGAAAAATAAAAGTCGGAAACTTTTTTAATGACTTTTAACGAAGATCTGTGTTTCTATTTTTTACTTTGATAACATTTCATGAAAATCTTATAAATAAATTACGGGGATATGCACAATATATTTTTTTTTCTAAATTTTTGAAATAAAAGTGTTTAAAAAGCATTTTAATTTATCCTATAGACACACGTACAAAGATAGGTGAATAGTGAATTTAGCCGTTCTCTTAAAATGTGTACGATTTTATTGTACAACGCACAGGTTCTCTCAAAAGTAAATGTGAAGTGGTCGAATTTCGGCCACCGGGCGATCCTAGTCATAATAAATTTAGAAGCAATCATATTATGATAAGCACCTTTCATAGCTGTCATAAAAATACAAAATAAATTTAAATATTTTTGAATCGATTTTTTATTTTGTGGCTTTTTACAATTTTTCTTAATGTTTATCAAATAGCGGAGTTCAATATAAGGCTTGCAAAAGAGCAAATTAAAAATCTGTGGTTTTCATGGGCAACAGCGTGTGTTCATTTTTTCGATTTTAAGATGTTGATGCCATATTGCCTAATTTTGAACGCTATTTACATTTTTTTGAAAAAAGATGGATCATTTCCGATTTTTTAACGTAATGACAAAGTTTAAAATGGCAATACCTAGACCATGGTTTGATCTATAATGGTATTTCGGCTTTCCTGAACAATTTATTTTAAAACATATGCGGTTGCCCATGAAAACCACAGAAATATCGTAGCACTTTCATAAAATGCAACGAAATCTCTGTGTGTTTTGTTGTTGGATTTTATAAAAAAACTATGATATTTTGCATTTGCACTATTACATCACTAATACTTGAATGAACTCCGCTAATATTTTAATTTTTTAATATCTTTAAACTTATTTTTTTTATGGAATTTTATCTTTTAATTGTTTAACCGCTCACAAATAAAAAAAACGACACAACTTCTTCAAAATTATTTTACAAATGGCGCTAACATAATATGATTAGAGTAAAAATAGTTTGATTGCATCTTTAACATAATATGATAAATGTATAGAAAGTTATCATGTTATGGCTATTAAATATCATGATATGGTTGTGAGAAATATAATATGTTTAGAAAGTTATCATAATTAAGTTGTTAGAAAAATAATTATTTTTCGGTCAACAATACTCAAATTCATAATTGCGATAAACATTGATATGTTTACAGTAACTATAATATTGTTGATATTAAATAAAAATAACAATTATTTGTGTACGACAACAATATATTGTTACATTAAACATAGTGTTGTTGCCGTAACCATGCCCAACCATATTTTTTCTCTGCGTGCAGTACAACACATGATTACGGGACTCAATTCTGATAATTGCTTATGAAAGTAGACCCAAAAAGATGAACTTCTGCATCATTAGTTTGGTCATGATAGCTCAATAAATAGTTTAAAAATTAATTTGAAGTTAGTAAGTATCGTATAGGGGAATTTGTCACGTTTAAGGCTCTTTTGTTTGTCATAACTCGAGAACCACTGGTCCGAATAAGCTGAAACAAATTTAAAAAAATTAAGAATTACAATTCCTTTAATTTCGTTTTGCTACATAAGCAACAGTTTCGCTGTTATAAAAATGTATGATGAAAAAAATATTTTTTGGCCAAACAATTTAAATTTTTTATTTTTAATTCATAAAACATACTAAAAGGTAAAAAAGTGTCAAGTCCCATTACTTTCACGTAAAGTCGCATAACCTATAAACAAAATGACACATAAATCATAAAAATCGATGAACGCGTTTCGCTTTTATTCACAATTAAGTGAAGGTATGAATTTCAAAAATTTGCTCGAGATCTCCACAAAATTCTTTGGAAAAAAACATTGATGACTTTTTTATGATTCTCAGAATTAAAAAAAAAGTAATAAACAAAAGGTTATTTGATTTTTATGATTGCGGTAGCAAAGTAATAAGCGTTAATAAATGTGAGTGGACAATTAAAAGGAAAGTGCAATTTTTTAATTATTTGGGTTTTTCCGTTAGTTACCTGAACGATTTTTTACAGAAATTGCACCCACATCTATGAGTGCTCATGTTTTGGAACGTTTCGAAAACATATTTCATAAGTACCTGCCAGTAAAATATTCAAATATTTGTAGTATTTATAGGTGCTCTTTGATCGATTTTTGTCATTTAACAAGAGTCGGTTAAATGAATTATAACAGTGTGAATTATAACAAAACATATAATATATTTTTCAAATATGGAAAATAACAAGTGCCCACAATTGGATAATTTTTGTTACGTCATATCGTCCCAAAAAGAGGCCAACTGGAATTCAAAACAGAGTATTGTCATTATTTTGATGAAGCACATTTAAGTGGTGCAAATTTTACGCCGAACACAGTGTGCAAAAAATTGTTATAATACACTTATAATGTGGATACATGGAAAAGGTGGACAGTTTTCATTTATGAAGCCATTAATTTGGGTGGAAGACGTAACTGGACATGATGAATCCAGGTGCTACGCATGCATTAATTCTCGTGCTGGATTAAACAGAAAAAAAAAATGAAAACAAAAGAATACATTGCTGCTTTTACTGCCACACTTCCAGTTGAACGCGCTGCTGGTACCGATACACCTAAAGCTCCGAGTATGGATACTGTGTCCCTGCAAGCCGAAACCGTTTTCACCAATCCGACCAATTTGAATGATGCTGATTGGACACCTGATATTGACAATAATGGACCACAACTGCTAACACAAATCGAAATGGGTTACATTGTGGCTAAGATGGGACTATCACAACAAAACTTCGAAATGTTGACATCATAATCCATTCCCAATTTTTTCAGGTTTAGTGAAAAAATTGGGAATGGATTATATCGCTGGCGACTGGCGTTTATTCCTCGATGGTTCAGTTTCAAGTGTGAAGGCTGTGCTATTGCACAAAACGAACAAAAAACCGTCCATTCCATTGGGATTCAGCACAACTATGAATGAAACGTATGAAACATTGGGCGTAATTTTAGAGAAAATCAACTACAATGTACACTAATGGAAGATTTGTTGCGATCTTAAGGTTGTCAACATAATACAAGGCATTGCATTAAAGCGCGGGTTTCCAAAATACTTCTGCTTTCTTTGTAATTGGGATTCACGATACACAGGAAATCAATATCAATGTAAAGATTGGAAAGCAAGAACTCCCGAGCTCGAGAAACAATTAAAATTACGGAATAAACCTTTGATAAAGGATCTAGATGATATTTTGTTGCCATCGCTCCACATGAAATTAGGAATAGCTGGGAAATTCGTCGAAGTGGTAGTCAACGATATTAATGACGCCTATGACTGTTTAAAATCCATCATTCCAAAACTCAGTGAAGCTAAAATTAGAAAAGGTACGTATCGTTGTCAGTATTGTAACATTGTCATATCTAAATTTGTTCACTTCGATATATTCGCCTTACCAATAATTTTTTTGTAAATGTTTTTTTTTTTATATTTCAAACAGGTATTCTTAATGAACCGGATATACGAAAATTAATGAAAAGCGAATCTTTTAAAAATATGCTTTCGAACCATTATAACCACCTATGTGCATGGGGCTCATTGAAGCAAGTCATCGAAGGCGTTTTAGGAAAGAATCGTGTACAACGAGATGACATACAGACACGAGTGGACAACATGCTGTATTATTTTGAAAAAATCAATGCATCCACGACGTTAAAATTACATTTCTTGCATTTCCACCTTGAAACCTTTTTGGCACAATTACCTCAGGAATCGGACGAACAAGGAGAGAGGTTCCACCAGGCGACCATGACAATGGAAAAGCGATTCAAAGGCAAAAAATTGGATGCATTACTTGCGGAGGTTTGTTGGTGGAGTTCTAAAATTATGCAGTTTGAAATTTGTGGACACACTGAACAAAACATGCCCTTGAATATTACGTCTATCTCGGAGGATGATGCAGACTCAGAACATGAATATGAATAACCTACGAAGAAAATAAGGTCATCAGAACCACAAGCGTCAACTTCAACGAGGATGGATAGTGACAATAATTGAAAATGTTCTAAATTTTGTATCCATGCATAGATAACATATTTTCTGTGTAAGAATAGCTGTAATATGAATCGGAATGTTTATTTTCATGCAAAATAAAGAATCAATAAAAAAGTCATCAATGCTTTTTGCAAAGAATTTTGTGGATATCTCGAGCAAATTTTTGAAATTCATGCCTTCACTTAATTGTGAATAAAAGCGAAACAAGTTTATCGATTTTTATGATTTATGTGTCATTTTGTTTATAGGTTATGCGACTTTACGTGAAAGTAATGGGACTTGACACTTTTTTACCTTTTTCGATGTTTTATGAATTAAAAATTAAAATTTTTTGGGCAAAAAATATTTTTTTTCTTCATACATTTATTTATAACAGCGAAACTGTTGCTTATGTAGCAAAACGAAATTAAAGGAATTGTAATTCTTAATTTTTTTAAATTTGTTTCAGCTTATTCGGACTAGTGGTTCTCGAGTTATGACAAACAAAAGAGCCTAACTGAACAACCTAAACAAAAGCGGCAAGCGTTTTTTTAAACATGAAAATTTTATTTAAATACAATTTCAATAAAACAAACCGACATAGCGATCTGTCAAATAAGAATTATCAGCCGGGTGGTTTCTAATTCGCATTCTAATGGTTTGTTTCGTATAAATTGTATGCAAATGAGAAGTTTTGACATGCAAAAAACGCTTCCGCTCTTATTTAGGTAGCTCAGTTAAAAGTGACAAATTCCCCTATACGATACTTACTAACTTCAAATTAATTTTTAAACTATTTATTGAGCTATCATGACCAAACTAATGATGCAGAAGTTCATCTTTTTGGGTCTACTTTCATAAGCAATTATCAGAGTTGAGTCCCGAATCAATCACCTGAAAAATGTTGTACTGTGTTATACAATTACCTTCTTAGAAATACAGTTTAGTAAATAAATATAAATTGTTAAAAACAAAGCTTAAGTTTGATAAATTTACTGGTCACGCTTTTTTGAATTTTATTCAGTGTTAAAAAGCACCCATCAACCAGATGCTTTTTATTTTTGCTTCTGCTACTGCTACTGCCATTGAAATTTTTTTTATGAACAGCCAATGTTCTGTTTTTCGTTTGTGCAAAAAGCAAAACCCTTTTTATTTTATTTCTATTATATGCAGCTTTATGAAAAAATAATTAAAGTAAAGGATTAAAAAAAATAATGTGTTATAAAAAGGTAAGACCTTGTGATTTTTAGCTCTAAACAAATTTGCGATAAAAAAGGTCAAAACTAGGTACTTTCAGTTTATCGGAAAAAAAAGGAATTTGTCCATGGATTTTCATGAAAAAAATTTATTTTACTTCTTATATATGCAGCATTGAGCTTCAGTACTAAAACTGGTAGTTGTTTGTTGATTTAAATTTTTTATAAATTTTTTAAATTCAAAAATTTTATAAAAAAACCAAAAAAAAAATATATTTTTTGCCACTTCGGCATCAATAACTCCAAAAATGATTGCTAAATCAAAAAATGATATAAGAAAGACTTAAATCTGGTGTTATTTAATTTTTTTCAACATATTGCATAACAAAATCGAGGGCGTCGTTCCAAAGTTACGGCAAGATGTATGGAGCAGCCTCTTCAAAAATCTCAAATTTTAGAAAACATTTAAAGAAAAACCTAACCATAGATTTTTAAATAATGATGATTTTTGCAGTTAGGTGACTATATGGGATCAAAAAAATATAGAAGTTATTCAGGGAATTTTTGCTTGTTGCATAGTGTTACCACAATTAGTTGTGAAGAGGGTATACTAAGTTTGTCATTCCGTGTGAAACTTTTTTATTATGCATCTCAGAGCCCATAAACTATATATATTCTGGGTCCTTGAGTAATTCTAAGTCGATTCAGCCATGTCCGTCTGTCTGTCCGTCTGACCGTCTGTTGAAAACACGCTCACTTTCGAAAAACTCTAAAGAAATTAGCAAACTTGGTGCCAAATTGCTTGTAGTTATCCTAAGCAGTTTGGGATTGAAATCCAGCAAAATCGGTTCAGTAGGATCAGAGCTATGAATCAAAATGTGGAACCACCACCTAAAAAAACTTGATAATTTTGTTACAAAACCTAACATAAATGGTGGAAAAATGCACAGAATGATATGATTTTGCAAAAATTCGTTTCAATCGACTGAAAATCACGCTGTAAAATTTCGTGAAGATCCGTTCATAATTTACCCTAGGCCTAGGGTTGCCAGACACGAATCCGAAAAAAGCTGGACATTAGGAAAGAAAAAGCTGGACGACCAAAAAATAAGCTGGACATTAAGGCCTGGAACAGAATAAAGTAGTTGTAGTAGTAGCTAAAGCTGACGAATTACGAATTTTGCGCTTCAACTTCAACTGCTACGACTACTACAACTATGTATGCTAATGACACCACTTTGAAACTGCCGTTTTTAATTTTTGACAGCTTGCAGCGCTTTTCGTAACGTTGTACTACAGCTACTATTCTGTTCCCCACTTAAGAATAAAAAACTTTTAACCGACGTGAATATTACTACATATAAAGTACGAATAAACTAGTATTTTCATTTAATTCATTGTTTTAATTTATAAAACAATAAAATATTAAAAAAATATAAGAAAAAACAAAAATAACAATTCAGTCTCAAATTTTTTTGATTTGTACTTTGAAGTTATTAATAAAATAGAACATCTAAAAATCTTTACAAGATTTCTTTAACCTCAGTCGAATTAATATTTCCGCTCTTATCAAGTCGAATGACATTATGTGTCTCTTTAGTATAAAGATTGTTTAAAATACGATACACCCTTTTTAAAAAGCGTTGCTTTCTGGTATTGAAAATACAGATCATATTTACTTTTTTAAATACTTGAATCTATTGCCTTCATTTTTCTTAAAAAAACATGACCATATTTTATCACTTGGCAAATCTTTTAGTAATTGTTCGTAAGCCTCACGAAGACAACAGTAATCAATATATAGCTTATCGTTGTATTTTTCTTCAGATAGTTGAAGATCTTGTGGAAGCCGTTGTAAATCTTCCCAAGAAAATAATGTGTTCTTCAAATTTGGTATTGTTATTAAATCAGCTGTTCTGGGGTTGAGCGATGTTATTAGTGATGACACAGTGGGAAAATTTGATAGAGACACATTTTTTTACAAAATAAACTTCATCAAGCAATTAAACAATTAACGCATAAATCACTTTAGTAAAAAACAAGAAAAACTACACTTTTGCAAAAGTTTTTATTACGTTATTTTTCATAAAGGTAGATTATAACAAAATATAAATTCTTCATCGTTTAGCTGGACAAATTTAATTTTAGCTTGAAAATGAACAAGTCCTAAAAAAGCTGGACAATCCAGTCGAATCCAGCCTGACTGGCAACCCTACCTAGGCCCCATATAAGCTCTACTCCCGGAAAACAGTAAAGTACGCCTAAAACCCTAAATAACAATTTTGGCACGTCACAGTTTAATAGGACTAGAAATAACACTGTAAAGTTTCGTTAAGATCGGTCCATAATGTACCCTAGGCCCCATATAAACCCTACTTCCGGAAAACAGTTTAGTACGCCTAAAACCATAAAAAATATTGCTATCATAACAAAATTAGGTTAATCAAAGTTTTGTAGGACAAAAAATAAGACTGTAAAATTTCGTGATACGGCAAATCCCTCTGAAGAGATCAAGTGGTTGTGATCGAAACATGTCAGGGTAACCAGCCGCCTGGGTTCGAATCTCAAGCCAGCCGCCTGGGTTCGAATCTCAGGTCAGTCAAAAATAAAAAATTATCAATAACAATTTTAATTAATTTTCATGTTGTAAAATTCCTTTCTTCATAAAAATAATTTAATGAAGTCCATAATTTACCTACGATCCCATTTTAGCAGCCTTCTGAAATTCACTGCAAACGCTTAAACTAAATGCTCCGCTGTATTGGAAGTTATGTTTTATTATTTTGTATTTATTTTTTAGAAGGGCACTTGCCCACCCCAGAATAACAGTCTAGCTACGCTTATGTCGAAAGTGTACAGCAATAATCCCACAACAGTTCAAGAGCTTAAAAACAACATAATCGAGCAGATTTATAGAAAAACGTGATTGAGAATTTTGGTTAAAGATTAGGAGCCTGCCGACCGACATAATTTTTCATTTTTAACCAGAACCTATTTGTAATAAACTAAAATAAAAATATTTTTAATATCTTAAAAAAAAATTTAAATTTTGGACACCCTTTATAACTTAAACA